>OX346217.1:1292495-2562491 GCA_947049295.1 Ligdia adustata
TTTTTCAGTTATTACATTGTAAAATCGACCTCTGCTGGAACGATTTTGATACAATTTTTTGGAGACCATTCCGGAGGTATAGTCTAGTATATATAAGTCAAGTACATTCTATCAAACCAAATAATAATTTTCCAAACACATTGTAAATTAATACATTGAATATATCAATTTTTGGTGATACAAAAATATAGAGCTGAGAATCTTCTCCGTTGTGAAGTCCGTTACAATAATCTTCTTACCTTTTTTTGATACAAACAGCTCAGAATCAAAGACAATTCCAGGTGCTCATTCCGTTTGATTTACCCTCCCCTGATCCTTTCCTTGAGAGCCAGTGTATTCCAGACTAGGCATGCTCCATCTAGGGCTACAGTATTCCTGACTTCCTTAGTCGTGCGAACTTGAGGATAAAAAAACCCTTCCACTCCTAGGTCAGGCACTCAGAAAGTAAAGGTCTAAAATATTTCTACCGCGGTAAACGTTTCTGTAGATTTCTCATAGGCAAAAGTGCCACATCCTACACCGCACCGTCACTTTACATCAGGTGAGTTGCACTCAAACGCAAGCTTATTAATTATAAAAAAAACGAATGAAAAACGTAAAAATAAGACTACATTCCCATAACTGCTTACTAAGTAGTGCTTAGTATCAACCATGTCTCAGAGAGGGCAACTGACCATGTGGACTGTGAGTGTTCATACACTTACTTTCATGTTACGTCACTCGTAAGGTGAACTTGCGCGGCTGTCCTACAATGTAACATATCATAATTATATCTACGTTATCTCAGGGTCTTATTATTGTACGAGCAGAACATGTCTGCTAACTTAATCCACATTAATATTATAAAGAGAAAAAATCATATTGTTTAACAAGGCGGTTTTTCACGTTCAAATTCACCTAATGTAAACGAAACTACAGTTGGACCTTTCCAACAATCAGGTACACGTGAAAACCCGTCTTCTTAAACTTTAACAAGCTACTTTTTCACAGAGTAACATACGCTATATTTAATTGAAAGAATAACAATAATTTAAAAATAAATGACTATCGACTTTAATTACGGCATTCGATAAAATATTTTTTATCTACCTATTGACCGTTTTTAACTAAAAAAAAAATTACAAATCGGTTCAGCCGTCTCCGAGAAATCAGGTCACAAACTTAAAACAGGGAATGTAATTTGGTGGAAATATCAAATATCACAAGGTGTGAAGGTAATAGATTTTTTTAAATTTAGGCTCTAAATTCATAGTTTAGAATTTTTTATATTCCATTTATTGTCGTACCAGGTGCCAGCTAGCAGCTACTATCATCAGATAACCCCGTAAATAATTTATTTACAGTAAATAAAGGTATTTATTACCAAATTACAAATTAAGTAACAAATTACATCAATGATAACATGAGTAACAAATTACATCAATGATAATTATCAAAGCATCTTACGTCAAATCAGAAGAAATTACCACGTGGCCATCTCTCATCTAAAGAAGGCGTTTGTTTAGCAAGTCATGGTTATCATGTCATATAACTCAGTGGTGTTATTGCGTAGAATAAACGATGAAAGATGTCAAACAAGTGTAAGTAATCATGGTTTGGTATTGAAGAGTAAAGACAAAAGGTGAACTATCAGAATGAAACTAATATTGACGTTATTTGTTTAATTTCGTTCGTTACTGAGTGAAATTACTATTTCTTGAGATAATAAAGATTTTATTTAATTACTATTGAAAACAAAGATTATCAATAGTAATTACCACATTAATAATGAAACACAAAAAATTATATGTCGAATAATCAAGAAATTAGTTTTACCCGCGACATTAAATGGAATTAAAAAAAAAGGTTTTATACTTATAAACGCTATTTGAGCCCTTTATTGTTTGGATTTCCTGTAATATATTCTTAATTTACCGTTTCACCTTTTAATTCATTCAGCCTACAAATTTAATGTCTCTAGGTTCAGCTCCTTATGATTTGCGTTGATTCTTAGCAAATATCAGTCGGTCAGTCAAGACTCATTTGTATATGTAGTTCATTAGCAAAAATGCGATTTTATTAATATTTTTTCATTAATTTCGTTAAAATTAATCCCATTCAGACCTATTTTTACACAAAAGTCCTATTTTCTGACACCCGTTACACGCAAATTTGCAATATAATACCACTTTAGACCACCAAAGTGCGTCATCTAAGTACGTAATGCTGCAAAATATGCTTAATGCTATAAAAATCTAATTATGCACCACACACGGGTCTACTGAGACTTTTTTGTCTCACTAATCCCATAGGATTTCAATATTTTTGTCCAACTAATCCTTTTGCGACCTACTTCTCTACAACATCTGCGTCATTTTATTATCCATTGCGTGCAAATTTGCATTAAAGGACCACCAAAGTGTGACCCTGCGACGATTTCGTCATTTAAGTGCGTAAGACTGCATAAGGCGACGTTTAATGCTCTGAAGAAGTTATTATGCACCGTGTATGGGTCGGTAATAGCTTTTACTGTCCTCTATTACAGAATTATGTCCTATTGCGTATGCTTTTATTTGCACAAGCGTTTGAACTATTGCAAAATATTATGCTATAGGAGGAAGACTAGAGAGATTTCTTTGTACTGCAGTACATTTTTCTAAAAATGAAGCCTTATTTACGAAAAGTTAAATAATTAACTACTACAAAAAAAAATTGCAAATACTATGATATTACCTATAGACCTATACATACATAATTATGAGCTATACAGATCAATTTCTGCATTCTTGTCCCGGCGTCGAATCTCTCGATCCCACTGAAAATTAGCTGAAAATTATCGACTGCAAATAGTTCAAATATATAAAGCAACATTAGACCTAAAGATTTTTTCTACCAAATCATTCTTGCCATGCAGCGATGATGATGGAGAGGTTAGTGGGTTCGATTGCCGTGCAAAATGTACGAGGCTCGATCCCAAGTAACATGCAATTAGAGCCTGAGCTACCGATGAAGGAAAACATCGTGAGGAAACCATTGCATGGTGGTTAGGCGTGTCTTATCGCTCGCCAGGGTAGCTGTCACCCTCAAGTTGTAAAATCTGTCGCCAAGCACCTAACGGTGTGTTCCGGCAGCCTTCCTTGAGAACCAGTGTATTCCAGACCAGGCATGCTCCTTCTAGGGCTACAGTATCGCTGACTTCCTTGGTCGTGCGAACTTGTGGTCAAATGCCTAGCTTTTCAGGATAAAAAAAAAAAACATTTTTTTCGTATCTCTGTATTTGTGGAATAAATCGCTCTTTAAAATTTCTATTTCTGTCACACACGAAAAAACTTGAAGTACCTAATTTTGAATTAGTTTTTCAATCGCTCAATGTGCCATTATAGGTTCGATATGCATTGCTCTTTATACATTGAATTTATAAATAAATGTTTAACCTTTCATAGTTTAAAACATTAATATAAAATAGTATTTTTTAATTAATTGAACTAATAGTTTCTGTATCTGTTGGATGTGAGGGTAACATCTTTGTATTCTCATACTCGTAGTAAAGGCATCAGAGAGACGAGCACGCGTTGAACTCTTTTGAACGACCGTAAAGCATCGTAGCTTATTACCAAATATAAGATTGTACGAAAATTCATGTTTTTTTTTCATAACGTATATACCCAATAACACATAGTGTTATTATACGTTGGCCAAGGGTCTACCCTAAGAAGAGGTTGGGAGTCATAGTCGAACCTGGTTGTATAGCTAGTTGGGGGATGTTTTTTCGAATGAGTGGCCCATTTGACCTGTCTGTCTATCTATTTCGATTTCACGCCAAAACCACTAAACCGATCTGGATGAAAATTGGTACACAGGTAGATTGGACCCCGGAAAAGGATATAGGATACTTTTTAACCGACTACAAAAAAGTAGTTCCCCCATTATCGCGACAATCCAAAGGGGAACTACGCGGGTGAAACCGCGGGGCACAGATAGTGTTTAAATAATTGTCATATATTTCACAATCATGTATTACGTATCACGTCATTCATCATCACGTACTGGCAACACGTTATTTGTTGCAAATTAATCACTCAACTATCCAATTCACAAATTAACTAATTTACATATTTCAATATTTATATTGATAAACAACTCAGTGCTGTTGTTTCATATAAGTTTAAGAAATAATTACTGAGCTATTGCAATATTATTAGTATGACATTGAATTATCTATTGAATTTTTTTTTTTTTATGTAGATTATAGGATAGGATGTTATTACGACAAGCAATAGACAGAAGTGCTCTCCAAATGTAAAATTACAAACTTTCGTTAGACAAACAAAATCGACATCAGATGCTTGGTAAGATGTCTAATATATTTTATGAGTATTGTTTCAAAAGAATGATTTTCACGCTTACCTGATCGTTGGAAAGGTCCAGCTACAGTTTCGTTCACATTCGGGTATTGTATTCGAGACGTGTCATCGTTGAAGATACGAAAGCTCATTTCATCCCTGATGAAGTTCACCGAATGTGAGCGAAACTGTCCTCCCTGTAAGCGTAATTAGTAAGTAAGGTGTAATAAATTTATGACTGTCCGGTTGGCATAGTTGGTAGCAACCCTGCCTTCTGCGCCGCTGGTCCCGGGTTCGATCCCCGGACAGGTCAAATATTTATGTGCATGAACATGTCTGTTTGACCTGTGTCTGGGTGTTTATTACATATATATATATAATAATAATAATATATATATATATATATATAAGTATGTATATCAGACATCAGGTTACTATAGCACAGGCTTTGACTAGTTTGGGAGCTGAACACCTTTGTGTGGATGTTGTCACATATTATTATTATTTTTATGAGACACATAGAAATCTTTTCATTCTATCCCTACATACTTTAGTTAGACGAGATGATATTCCAGCGCGTCTCTCATAGCCGTTCTTTTCTACAGAAAGGGAAACATATAAAATTTAGTGGGGCTTATTGCAAAAAAATGTAAAAGGCGCGTTTATGATGTGTCAATTTTGACATAATAATATGTGAGGAACGGTACAATTTATTGAACATTGGGATCAACTAAGGATACTAGATAATTCCACTACGTTTCCCATAATTTATGATAGTTTTATTTCACATAAAAAATAAATGAAATTTATTTAAAAGTACAAAATAGGTAATGATCATATAAAAAAATTGTATAGATATGTCTTGCTGTATATTTTATTTTATTTTATTTTTGGTGAGCAATAAAGTTATATTTATTCTTTCATTAATTAATTAAATAATGTTTTTTTTTATAAAGTTTATGTTTTTAATTAATAATGTAAAAAAAACTGAGATATAAGAAATAAAAGGATTTTGGTAACAAAATTAAATTATATTTAAAATATTTTTGTACACAATGAAGTAGGCAGCTGATGCAGGTTTAATTAATAGACACATGATATAAGAAATACATAAATTGGCATTTTTTTTGTAGACGGCCACCTTTTGGCCTGAAATGAAACAAGTCCTTTTCATGTAAAATTGTCTTCAATTTTCACATTTTGACCCCAATACCAGACCATTTTGATCAAATTTGACCAACAGGATTTTTTCTTCCAGATCAAATAAATTAAAAAAGTTAAGTAATCTTAATAAAAGCCAGAGCTGGCTTTCACGAGGTCAAACTATTTTGTCAAAATTTTGTGGTTAGGTTAGGGTACTTTAGGATTAAATAAGAAGTGGAAAAATGTAAAAAAAATAAGAGGGGAGGGAATTCAAATGATTTTATCCCGTTGCCAATGCGCAATTTTCCACATCATCATCTGCAGCCGTGGTCAGTATCTCATATATTTGAGCCATTTGGTCAAAAAACCGGTTCAAACTAGACAATTGCCATATAACGGCATCTCCACGTCTAGAACCCATCCATTTATGTCATTTTATGAGCTACACACTGTGTTACCATGTCGAAATAAATTCACAAACATTTACCTTACTTTCAAACGCGTTTTACAGTCCTTTCTACTGCGACAAAGTTATTTGAAGATATATTTGCAGTTAGTATGTAAGACTAGTTGACCATGGTTATGTAATATTCTCATCTCTAAACCGTTTACTTTCGCTTGAACCTTGAACCTTAAGCTTAGCGAAATAAAGTATAAAATGTGGAGCAATTTTATAGGAAATTTACATCGCATGCCAAGAGTAGTTACAGGTTTTTAGATCTAGAATAAAGATAGCATTGCATAGGTTCCGACTGGTTTTTAGGATTACTTTTCACTAGAGCTATTGATATATTAGATGTTTTGAACTGAGTATTGATATTATTTGAGTTAAGTTCATTGTAATAAATAATTAACAAGATATGTGTATAGTAATTAAGTTAATTCAATATAATATAGATGTCTTGAATTATTATTTTAAGTGAATTATAACTATTGAATAAGCATAATTGTTTCTGAATTGTTGAAATAAAACTTTTTTTTTACCAGTAATATTATTATTTTTGTGCTATAATTTTTTAACCGATTTTATAAAAGGTGGAATCTGTTGACTCAGGCTGCGAATACTTAATTGTGCCAAAGAACACTGATTTTTTCCTGGATAAAAATACCTTGTGTTTATCCAGGCAGCAAAGGAGTGAAGGAGTACAATTACATACAAACTTTTGCCTATATAATATTAGTGAAATCAGAACTTTTTATCATCTACTTGGGTGAACTCACAATGCGCAACGTATGAAGAAACGTCTGTCAAAATCATAAATGTACCTATGTATATAAAAATGAATACCTATATCCGTTAGTCACGCCATCACGCGTGAACGGCTGGGCCGATATTGTCGTATTCCAGGGAAGGTTTAAAAGGTGAGAAACATACATAACTGTTAGGCGGTACGAAGTTCGGCGGGTCAGCTAGTAATAAATAATTTATAGGCAGGTAATTCACACGTGGCAATCAAATTTATTCAAAGTGATTCCGGTCTAGCCCAAGCTTTCAGGTCGGTTACGTCATTGGTCTAAACTTTGAACAATTATAAGCCTAGATAGACACCGAAAGCTACGACAAATAAAAGTGAACCGTTCACTTTTAAAGTGTTATTTTAAGTCAAATATTATTATTATTATTAGTAATTCTCCTCATTTAATTTAAAACCGTGCATTTACTGGTGACATTGTGCCACTGGCCTGTATTGTACATGTACGTTAGCCTTGGTAAATGTGACAATGAATCCATTTCATTTTTGCCATTTTGGCGCTGATGGCAGCTTATGCGTCGAGTGTGCGTCTGATAATGTCAGTTTTTGTAAAAAACAACTACACATTCGATGTATTTCGAAATGTTTTTTTGATATTCATTTTGGCGTCAAAAATCCTTTTTTTTTTAATTTTGACGTATCCAGTGTCACTCTCACGATTAAGACGAATCTATTGAAACCACTCACATAAAAATAAGACAAGCCGTTTTAGCTCTAAGTCATGCCAAAGATATATTTGAATAAATACATACATACACTCAAAAAGCATAACCTCCTCCTTTCAAATCAACTGTCATTTCTTAGTAAATATTAAGTTCTGAATAATAGACGTCAGTGTATACACACCACGACACATTCAGTGACATAGCGCTTAACATAACGTAACGCGCGTAACATTACATACGCGTACACTTGCCTAGCAGTTTTTGCCTATTTTTCTAGTTTTATTGAAGCGCGTCGCTCTCTCCAGTCATATATATAATCAAAGGGTCAAATCTAAGCTTCGGTCTAAGTTAATTTTACGGTGAAAGTCGTAATAGCTCTTTGCTTTGTTTCTGCTAATAGCATTATACGGAGCGATGAAATAGGGTTTTTTGATTAACGGAAAACTTTGATGGCTTAGCTCTTAGCTCCAAAAAATCTTAACTGATCAAGCAATTGAAAAGTCTCTGCAGATCTTGTCAGAACTTGAAGTCTGATAGATTTTTTTCTTTCTGTCAGTGTGTTTGTCTGCATGTCCCTAGTAATTCACGATGTCAACTTTATTAAACTAACAAATGTAAAAAAATCAAACAATGGCGTGCCGAATGTTAGTAACACTAGCGGTCCATCTCGTCTTCCCACGGTTTGAAGTTTTTTGTCGATATTTTTTTTTGTGATGAATTACTTGTAGTTTGTAACTGATTACTTAGTTGCAGTTTTGTAGACGACTGAAGCGGTAATACTCGTATAAAAGTGTTCATCGTTTTATTTTACTATCAATAAGTATTCGTCAAAAGAAAACTCGATTTCTCAGATGTTTGAAAACCTTAACTGCTCACTTTTCTGTTTTTTTCAGGCATTTTATTGCAAATTATTACTCCTTCGGTTAGTTTTAGTGGAGATTCCTAAGGATCTCTCATTTTTTCTAGTCATAAACATAGCTTATGTGTTTCACCGATAATGAAGCTGGAAAGCTTCATTATCGGTGAAACTTTTTGTTGTAAGTGGTCCATATTTTTTTAAGTTTATTCATGACATACAAAAAAAATCTTTCGTCTTTATAATATTAGTATAGATGCAGATTACATTCACAATAGTTCCACGCAATCATACGGATTGTCATAATGACATAATGGTATGAGATGTCTTACTATAAAAAGTCATAATCGAGTGTGTAACTTGGTTTGGATAGTAAACGTCTTACGCACACATGCAAACATATGTGTGGCTGTGCGTGTACGTGTTTGTTCGCCATTCACGTAAAGAGAAGGCCAATTTTTAAACGACTTCTTAGTGACGACATCTGAAGCGTTTTTTTTTTGATTGAGTTGGTTTTGCCTTAAATGTCACTTAAATAATATAGATTCTATTAGATGTATGTATATTTCTTTGACATGCCCTAGAGCCTAAACGGCTTGTCGTATTTTGATGTGAGTGGTGTCAATAGATTCGTCTTAGTCGTGATAGTGACTTATGTACCCCATGAAAATTAAAAATAAAGAAATTAGGGATGATACACAGGTTTAACGATTTAGCAGTCGGGTTAGCGATTCAGATGTTTTTTTTTCAATTAAAGTGGGTTTGCCGCAATTGTCTCTTAGAAATTAAATCTACATCGGTAAAGTTTCGTTTTATATCAAACTAATAGAAATAGAAATTCCACAATAAAAATACAATATTATAATTCACTCTTTTTTTTCTCTCTTAATAATAATGACGTCTACATCCTTACTTTGCCAATTTATATCTTTAGAGATGATTCCAATATAAGTGAAAGTAGTTTATAACATCTGTAATACATTTCACCGGTCGTTGTATGTTACTTATACACTAGACATTATACTGCGCCCGCGCAAGATTGATCGTTCACCTTCCTCGCGTAGAGCTAAGAACGGTAGAGGCGGCTCAAATTATATATATAATTATAAAAAAAAAATATTTGTATCTGATATTAGTCCAACAGACAGACATATTGTATATATGTCACTAAGTATAGATTACTTTGATAATTTACTATTGACTAAGTATAGTTACTTTGCGGAAATCCATTTATAGATGGTACAAAAAAAATATTTAATGTTTTTCCGCCTCGTTTTGATGTCAGCGTGAGAAATCGAAAAAATAACCACACCATAAAAACAAAAATATTTTTCGACTGAAGCGGCAGTTGTATATATATATATATATAAAGCGTTGATCTATCAATATTTCTAACTATATGAGTAAATAATTACATACACGATGATATACGAAAAAAATACCAACTTTGATGAAGAAAATTTCTGTTCGCTCGCACTTTTTAGGTGAAAGATTCATTTGTAAAGTGAAATAAGGGGCGTTAGTTTAAAGAAAATAGATTATATTGTTAATCATTATCATTTGTAATTAGTCATATATTACTAACTTATAACTTTTAAACAATTTTTTACTGTACTTATTGATAAACTATTAGCTTAAATCGACTTATCGTATCAAACGAATTGGTATAAGTTTGGGCTTAGTTGGAAATTTACGTGAAAGAAGCTTGCAACTTTTTATATTAATAAGACCAACCTTGACACTAGCTTATTGTATATTACTAGATAAATATTATCATGTACACAATGCCAAACATAAAACCAGGTAGCCACCGCACTAGATGATCATTGGTACTTTTTTACGGTTCCGTGGGTAAAACGTGACCATATTACTAAGACTTCGTTGTCCGTTCGTCCAACGACAAGCTCCCAATTACATCCACTGGTTACTTGTGACTTTCACTATGTCGTTGGTCCACCTTGTGGAAAGTACACCTACGCTGCGTCTTCCAGTTCGTGGTCGCTACTCAGAACCTTTCTTCCCCATTGATTATTGCGTCTTCGAGCGATGTGCCCAGCCCATTGTCACTTCAGCTTGCAAATCCTACGAGCTCCAGTTCTTCGGCGTCCGTCTATCACCAGGCTGTGTTTCACAAACAGTGATTCGTAGCAAGGCAGTAGAAAATTTCAGATGATGTATTTCTGTTGCCGCTATAACTAACAAATACTGAAATCAAAATTAATTAAATATTCGAGAGGGGCCTACAACAGACGTCATTTGTCGTTTTTAGTCATATCTAATAATATTGTATAAAACCTCTCATGTGTAATTTTTCTTACCTAACATCTTTCTCGTAAAATTTACTAATTTGCAAGAAAAATTACACATGGGAGTTTTATTTAGAAAACGAACTCGTGTTTGATTCATATTGTTTAAGAAGATGGGATTTCACGCGTACCTCTTTGTTGGAAAGGTCCAACTATAGTTTCGTTCACATTCGGTGAACTTCGCAGTTGAAGATACTAAGGACCCATTTCATTCCTGATGAATTTTACCGCATGCGAACGAAAATATGGTTGGACCTTTCCAACAATCAGGTACGCGTGAAAACCTGTCTTTTTACACATGGGAGGTATAAAATTTGCAACGACGAAATAATGGCACGGAACTCTTAGTGCGTAATTCCGTCACCTAACTGTTTTTAAATATCGTTATTTAAATATTTGCCAGCTCTATTACTTTCTACACTCTACGCACTGAGAGTAGGAAGTGCATCGGTCACACTGGTGAAGGTAGCCGCGCGGCTGTTATGCGATTAGCCATTCTGCGCGCGACTCATGCGCATATGTATGTATTATGCTTTATCTAGATCTTACTGTTTAGTGTTGCTTACGAAACTTTGTTTCTCTCTCAGTTTAATACTTACGTACCTACTTAATAATGGTGGAATTAAGTCTAGTAATATTCTCTGCAATTTCTTATCCTATATATTCAAAACTTCGGACTACGTAATTTTTTGGTAGCGGCCATTTTGGGTTCGAAATTTATCATAGTTTTCTATAACTGAAACCAGTTCATAAGATATTCATATTGATTGTGAATAATTTTGTAATACGCCATTTTGTGACCGCGGCCATCTTGGACCGACAAACACGAAAAAACAAAAACACAAAAAAATTAAAACAAAATCGGTTCATCCGTTTAGCAGCTACGATGACACAGATACACACAGAATGAATTAATGAACAAATGTAAAAACGAATGAAAGAATGATTTATTAGTCTGTTATTCAAATAAAGACAGTCTATCAGACAAACAGGCGTTATTGATAACCACAAAATTCGTTTCTACCGCTATAGTAGTATTCAAAAAGTATGGCAATCTTATCAAACAATTTCGTAAGATAGTTAAATGCACTAACTATATACAACTTAGTCATGAAGCTGGATGTACCCCGTACAACAACACCGGTCGCAAGATGACCACGCCTGGACGCGTTACATAATCGACACCTGCTAAACGTGGTACGGTGGCGTAATAAGGGACGATCAAAGACCATCACGCATAACCTTCGTAAGATAGATTTTGTATCTGGCAAAAGTATGAGCGCTGACTGAGATGTTTTCTGATTCCCTTTGAATGAAAGTTATAGTTTCAAATATTTAAAATGGTGATAGGCTTCCAAGCAAAACAGTCAAATCACGTCGATCGATTTCTGGAGTTTTTTTTTTTCCTACAGCTGTATTTTTAGAGTTCCTTAAGGAAAGATTAAAAACTGGACCCTATTAGGTACCAAAACTTCCCGTGTATCCATCCGTTCGTCTGCACAGGCTGTATCTCATGGGCTAATAACTAGGCAGTTAAATAACTATACTAAAAAAGAGTGAAATAAATATTTAAAGGGGCGCTCTCATATAACAAACGTGTTTTTGTCGGTTTAACTCGATTGATTTATTATCAAAGCATATCTACTCAGATGGTATATACAAAATATTTAGTGTCTTAGAGGAAGTCGGATACTGAGAGAAAGAGAAATAATAAGGTGAGGTGTGGCGGTGGTGAGGAGGAACCACACCATAAAAACAAAAATATTTTTCGATTTCTCACGCTGACATCAAGACGAGGCGGAAAAACACTAAATATTTTGTATATACCATCTTATTATAAATGGATTTCCGCAAAGTAACGCCTGACTCTATCAATCGCATATCTACTCATTTTATGGCATAAAAATGTTTTCTATCCTTTTCCAAACAAGAGAAAACAGAGCCATTACACGATAAATGCCAAGATGGTATTATTTGATCACTCGGTAACGGCCTACCTACCTACAAGAACTCAGCTTACATTTTCTGTAAAGTTATCTATTGCTAGACCTTTGTCTTTACCATCAAGACACACATTAGAGTTAAGAATTACTTATTTTCAGAGAAGATTTTGAGACTTTCAATTATCAGACATAACAATAGCATTTTAAAAGCAAAATTTTCGTGTGTGTTCAAACGGTTTCATTTTTCACCTGTATAGCTTGTGTTTATGTCCTAAATTCAGGCTAATTTTCATTACAAAATATGCAGTATGATAATAAGATTTTCGCGGCTAACACTGAGGGCGCGGCTACTATAAGATAAATCTTTAGTATAGAATAGAAAAGAATAAATTATTATTTGTCACAACACACAGCAGTGTAACACACAACTTAAAAAAATATATAAACTTAATGACTGCTTTCTGTCACAAACCGGTTCCAACTCAACATAATGCTGGCAGAAACAACCAGCGTTGATTTTCCGTTGGAACCGCGAGGTGACGTCACTATTTGACTATTGTTACTCCCTTACCATGCTCGGTGTAATAAAGTAACAATATGAAATAATAATAAACCTATTTATATTTATAGGCCCATGTAAGCCTAAACTTTGTGATCCATTTTTTATCAATTGATCTAACCATCCTAGAATAGCTAGATCAAGCACCGATTCTTTTCCGTTCTATCAGTACTATTGATCTATGGGTAAAACATGTGGAGTTATAGACCATCTCATCCCACGTAACATTCCACTTTGCGTAGAAACCGAGTCAAGTAGAGATGAAGTTAAAATAAGTTATGGCTATATATGTAGGTTAATAAGTTTGTAAGTTATAATTGTAAATGCTAGATGAAGCACAAATGAATGTGGCACATGATAGTTCTAAAACTTGAATAATTGAGATTGTATTTACTATTCAATATACGCACTCTAGGTATCTTTTAATTTTTACTGTACGTTATTAGATAGGAATTTATTTTTTCGTAGGTTAGGAAAATTTTGTAACAAATTTTTTTTTGAAGATGAATATGATTATATTATTATCATCACATATTAGCTAATTTGGAAATTTGATCCTAAAAATATGTTATTAAAGAAAACAAGTTTAGTAAAACCACAGGATCAACTTAAAAAGTTGAAAAGCGGCACCCGGAAAAAAATAAAATAAAAAAAGCAGATAAACTCATAGAAAATTAAATCTTTGATATTTTTTGAAACAATTTTTTCTATTCGATCCATGTTTTACAAAAAAAAATGGGGTAGATAAATGAAAAAAAATATATCTGCTTGGTTAAAGGTCATTAAAAAAAACTTTTCTTGGGTGTTCGATTTGGTGAAACGATTTTGTAGATCGCAATATAACCCCGCCCTGATATTTTTCTTATTTAATTGCTTTTTTTTAAGGTAACAATAGCAATTCAGATAACATTACACGGCACTAACTCAATACGCACGGCAAAACTCAGATAACATTACAAAGGTACTCCTCGTAAAAAAAATACAACCTCTCAGTTTTATTTAGAAAACTGTTTGATTCATAAGATAAGATAAGATAAGACAACTCTTTATTAAAAAAAAGCTTAACTAAAAAAAATTATAACATATAAAAACTTACAAATATATAGTAGGTTTCTCAATGGCGGCCTTATCGCTTAGAGCGATCCATATTGTTTAAGGAGACGGGTTTTCACTTGTACCTGATTGTTAGAAATTACCAATTATAGTTTCGTTCACATTCGGTGAACTTAATCAGGGATGAAATGAGTCGTTCGCGTCTTCAACGATGAGACGTCTCGCACTGCGCTCATAACAATCAGGTACGCGTGAAAACCCGTTTCCTTAAACAATATGAAACCATAAACCCCAGACGCAATAATGACGGGATTCTATAAGTTGGACGTATCTGTTTGCGAGTGCGTGTGAGGTTCTACTGATAAATTTCAAATCCAAGATGGCCGTCACCATACAAAGCAAAAAAGTTTACTTTATTTTAAATTATATTTTTTTAATATACAATTAAAACCTTATTTAAACGATACCTCAAAAGAAAACACGAGACTTCTAGTTCGTTAAATACAGCTGTAATGAAAATCATCTCACAACACAATAGTGTTTAAAAAGTGAGGTGTCTTCGAAATAAAAGGCGGAAGTGATCCTCAGACAGACAGACTGACAATGCGGACCTGAATAATGCTGATTACATGCAGAGCTAATAAAATGAGAATTATATGGCAAGAATAACGCAGAATAAAACAGATGGTCAAAACTTGCACCAGTTTAAAGACATCGATCAATTTTTTTTGTAAGTTTTTTTCATGTTTCATAAATTTTGTTTCAAATTATAAAAAAATCCTAAGTACTCGTAATAAATACTGTTGAACGTTTGAAACGTGAAGTGAAGATTAGTCAGGAGTGTTTGTAGCTATTTTTTTAAGAAAATCGATCCAAGATGGCCGCCACATATAAGCATATTCAATAACTTTCACAACTCCCTCATTCTAAGTAACAAATAAAAAGGCTTGACTAATAGAATACTATCCACTATTATAAATTTCAAATCCAAGATGGCTGCCACCACTAAATGACGTTAGTTTTAAGCTATTGCATAGCTTTTATCGCGGGCTTTGAGCGCGGCGACCGAATCAAGAAATTTACGAAAATATAAAACTCGTCTAACGTCGTTTCAGTTCAGCAGACTTCGGTACGGTGTTTGTGTGCGTGCGAATAGACGTATGGGTATGCAATAGCTTTACTGCGCCAGTCCCCGAGTGCCACAAGTTTTTTTTTAACTAGTTTAAAAGTGTTTCCTGTAGTTATCTCTCTACCTTCATATTCCGTGTCACAAGTATTACATAACAATGCATTCTGAATATCATATCTACAGATAATTAATTCGATGGAATTTCTATAATGCGCTGACGCCTCGAGAAAGAACTTTTAGCGGGTTTCATCACGATTGTTTATCGTCATGACACGGGCGGTGATTAACGGTTATTTATTTCACATTATCCTTTATTTTGTAAATTGGATTCGAACAGAAGAGATATTTTGTTGTAATCGATGGACGTAAGTGAGAGTTTGTTTGGGTTAAAAGTAAATTTGCGAAAATATTATAATCTACCCTGTCGCTATGAGAAGATACATTAAAGGGATATACTTTTAAGTGAAAGTGGCGGGTTTATTGCTTAAAGTGATATCCTCTAGATATTATTTTATCATGTTATTTTATTTGTAATTTCATATATACCACAATAAATAAATAAAATGAAGAAATAAAGAACCAATTCATTCAAATCAAACAATTCATTAAATAAAAAATATTATTAATAATTTTATTTATTATTATTATACTTAATTAATAATATTAAAAAATTTTATTTGTGAATTTGAGCTTCAACAGTACCATGCCTTCTTAGCGCTATTTATTTAATTTTAAGTGCATCAAAATTTGCATTTCTCAATCAATGCGCGGTATTCTAGTTTCCAGATCTCTACTGAATCGCGTTAAAAGGTGACGGTGCATATACGTTATATTAAAATATTTCAACACTAATTTATCCCATGTTATAAATGCGAAAGTGTGTTTGATGTTTTGTTTTTATTATCTCCTTGGCAACTAAGTGACGGATCGACTTAACTTTATACACAGAAAAAATCACGGGAAGACAAAATTTATGCAAGCGGAGCCGCGGGCAAAAGCTAGTCAATAATAAACTAAAGATATAAAACTTTAAGGCAGTTGATAATTATAGTTTATTTCTTAATCATTGTATTTAGGACTCATCAATCAAATTTGTGTGCAATATATATGACGTCATACATACGTATGACGTCAGTATGTGTAGGAATAGCTAAATTTAGCATTTTTAACCTTTGAACTTTAGACGGAATAATTTATTAGTTTGAGTAACCATTGGGTGTAGATTAACTTCATCGAGCATACTTGATACTCATTATCATACAAGTATGTCACACTGCTGAGCAACAGTCTCCTCCTTAACCAAACTTTTTCTTAAAAATGAGTAGAATATTTTTTTTTTGTAATATAATAATGATTCATGACTATTCAAAGACGCTTGAACCGATTTGATTTTTTTTATTTTCCCGGTTGGTTTATATAAATCAAAATCGGTTTATTATTACAATAGCTTATAATTATATGTTTAAACACAAATTACGGGTTTTTTATAGACAGCTGTCGAGTTGAAGTTGGTAATTCTTTTTTTAGTTATATATCTTTAGTTATTATCTTATGATATCAATCAATAGCATCTTATTGCTAGGCAAGGATCTCCCCTATAAAAGCGAGGGTAGGGTGTATCAGGGTTGGTAGCTAACCTGGCCAAATGGCCGAATTAAATTTACCAAATTTCATTTAGTATCCAAGCCGAAATTGTTATTATGTAGCTTTGTAAGTAACCCACGCCATATGCGGAACAAATTTATAAAAAGATGTTGTGAAAAAGCAGAAAACTATAGAATGGATTTCCGCAAATTTCCAATATCCGACTCCATTATTTGGACAAAATAGATGGTTTAAAAATGTATGGAGCTCCGGCCAGGACAGTCTACATGATACCATAGATACTTTACGGACTATAAATCTTTCATCTAAGTATCAACCAAATTCAAAATAACGAAACTTGTATGTACAAAATTATTTCGAATCAAACTATTGACAAGTTATTTACGTAAAAAGGCGGTTAAGTTATATAATTTTGTTTGACGGGAGGTACAATTTTTAAACCAATGAGACCATTGGCGTCACCAAAATAAACATAAATCTTCAAGGGATGCCATAATTCCACTGCAATTTACAAAATTTAGACTTTTTCGTACACAGTGAAGGAGGCGACTATTAACTACATCTTTAAGTATTATTTGGTAGACGTACACTAAGCTGGCCACAAATAAAACAAGTTCTTTAATTACTAATATATATTCTTTATTAAATTCAATAGTATATAAGTAAGAGCAGTTTTTTGCAGCAATCTGTATTAAAGCTCACACGCACTTCCCACCAGACAATGGTCACCACAAGAACAATGTACGTCCATTATGGCCTACAGCGAGATATAACTTTCCCTGACCTTCGGATGAGATGGACCTATTCAATGCAAATACGCCTCTTGGTTCACTTACTTTGGATTGTTGGGTTTACATAATCCGTATCAATTCATAGCGTCCCAAGCAGAAGTGATATCGCATATACATAGCGATAAAGAAAATGAAACAACTGTATTTTTTTTAATAAGTACGTAATTCCTGTATTTTATATATTTTGCAAATTATCTTCATCCTTAGGTTGCCTGGAAGAGATCGCTTTTAGCGATAAGGTCGCCACTTGTGACACTAGATGTAAGTTTTTTCCCGTATATTTGATGCTTGTGTCTGCAATAAAGAGTTTATTCATTCATTCATTTAATTTAAAGTACCTTAATATAACAATTCAGATAAAATAAGAATGAAAATTTACTAATTGATTCAAGCGCTTCGAGAAAAAATTGAGAAACATACCTACTTACACAATAAAAACAATAACTAGCAATTGTGAAGCTGTTTCTTTCTTTCATGTTTCGGCTAAAAAAATTTCATGATTAGAATTAATATACTGTAAAAAAATATTGAAGACAATTTTTGATGTTGGTTAAAATATGTAGAACATAATATATATTGTTATTGGCGAGCGGTGTACTAAGCCAAAAGAAGGTCACTATACTCATCATTACGAACAACTTTCATTGTGAGACCAACCCTGAAATAAAGAAAAAAACAGCTTCATTACCATAGAAAAATTTTATCCGTCGTCGACAAAATGTATGAATAATAATTGTTACATTTTTTTTTCTCTAGAATTCAGAGTTGGACTCATAGTGAAAGTTGTTTATTTGGGGTGTGTATAGTGAACCCCTTTCGGCTTAGTATACTCCAAGCAAATAACCTTACAACAAAAAAACAATTCTAAGACAAGAAATTCACAATGCGGTTTTACATTAACGCTTTGCTACCACTCTGTGTTATCTATTTATAAAATTTATTGCACATTGATTTTATTACAGTAGATATTGAAATATACAAATTAATTTGACCGTTTTATTGCGAACTCGGATCTAATTAAATCTAAGAGGTAGAGAAGCTATATATAACATATAAACAAGTGGTTGAATGCGAGATCGAAAAAATCTGATTGCTGAATTGTTAAACCTGTGTATCTTCATTAATTTCTTTTTTTTTAATTTTGAAATACCCAGTGTCACTCTCACGACTAAGATGAATCTATTGATACCACTCACATAAAAATACGACAAGCCGTTTAGGCTCTATAAGGAAATATACATACATACATACACTCGAAAAAACATAACCCTCCTTCTTTCCCAGTCGGAGAAAAAAATGACAATATAGATTTTAAACTACTTAAAAGTAAGAAGATGGCATCAATTCAGAAGTATATATTAATATCAGTTACGCGATATCTGCTTGGATTCCATCAGCATAGAGAGATTTTCTCAGTAAAAGTTTTTTTGTTTCATTATCTTACAAATAAAATGTATTTTTGCTACCGTTATAACAACATATCTAAAAACCAAATAAAATAAATATTATTCTCTTAAATTATAATATTCTTTTTCAATCTGTGAATCATTAAGGCTGGAGCAGACCGCACGCGTTGCGTTGCAGCGTATCGGGTGGTATCGTAACATGTAAAGGATGATACATCGGCCATTTTTGTTAGTTGTATTTTGCAGTGCTGCAACGTTTTTGACATCTGCCACTTCTATTTGAACCTGTCTAACATCACTGCTCGTCTACGTGCGTAGTGACATAATCTCATTTAACTCGCGTAGTTGCACAGCGTCGTGCGTTTGACGTGCCATTTTTCATATTGTTTTCTAAATATTTAGAAGTAACATTCATCAAGCCACAAAATTGTGATGTCAAACATACTACCCGTCCCTGATCGCTCCCGGTGCAAATGTGTCCATAACTCTTGCTGAGTTACCGCGCTGGATGGCTATGGTCAACCTTTGTGCACCAAGATCGAGCCGGAACGGGAGTCACAACTTCTATCTCTAATCCAGCGCCCCATCTCTTGAACAAAATTGATCGCCTCAGCACCCTAACTGCCCAATGTTTTAACCGCAATGGGCACAAAATGATATTGTGGCTCCAAGCAAGCATATTTCAAATGCTTTTTAGCCGCATCTTCTGCTGTTGCGGCTGGTGTGTGCATTGTTTTCTAAATTATAACTCCACAAGCCGAACTGCGCTGACCTGCACTGCATGCGGTCTGCTCCACCCTTTATTGCGAGCCTTCCTACGTAGATATGTTATGCAATTTGTTGTGAAATTAGCTGGCGAAGTTCACTTTTTAATCGATTTTATGGAAATCGGTATTTATGATCTGTGCGTTGTATCTTCATCGATTGTGTAAGATGTTTTGTTCCTTGCCAATAAAGTTAGGTAATGAATAGAATTAAGTGTTTGTCAGATTTTTATCACTATTTATAACCGTTTTAACGCTGTGTCAAAATTTGTGTAGAGTAACTTTTTAAATATTATTGGAGTTAGAAAAGAGAATTATGGGATACCTATCGTTTGATAGCACTAACACTAACAGCACTAACGCAACATAATATAAATGTGAAAGATATTGCTTGTAGTAATAAAACCGCTATGGCAAATCGTTTTTTTAATTTAATATAACATATTTCATAAGATTATTTAAATACAAGACTTTACAATATAAATGAAAAGTTATTCTTTCCTTAAAATCAGTGCTAGTAAAAAACAGTCTTAAATTACTAATAAGTCTATCTATATAAAATGTCAATATTTAAATTTGACGTATGTATGTTCAAGTTGTGTATGTGTATATTCGCCAACTAAATTATCTAACGACACAATCTAGACCACATCTCGCCACAATCTTATGCAAATCTGATCCTAATCCGACATTGTGGTACAAGTCACGCACACACTCGAAATCGTCACGTACGCATTAATTGCGTAATCACACACACATAGACAGATTTACCAAGAATTAAGATGCAAAATATAATACGGCTATTTGTAACCGAGTTTAAAAGGAGGATTGGGAAATTTCTCCGTTTCTTATCGCTCGCCTGGCTAGCTACCACCCTCAAGTTGTAAAATCTGTTCCTCCTTACGGTGTGTACTACTCGTAGCAGCCTTCCTTGTGAGCCAGTGTATTCCAGACTAGGCATGCTCCAGCTAGGGCTACAGTATCGCTGGCTTCCGTGCTCGTGCGAACTTGTGGTCGAATACATAGCTATGTAGGATACAAAAATATCTCGATGCGATGTAGGTAAAGTTTGTTTTTTTATGTTGAGTATTAAGTTTCTGAAAGATGCCCAGAACCTATTTCATTATCGGTCGTTTTGTTTAATTTTAAAGGCCAATGTACTTTCCAGTTGATCTTGTATATATTTTTATCAAAATCAGCTCAGTAGTTTGTCGGAAGTAACTAATCAAAGTTATTCTACTAGTGAAGTCCTTTAAATTGATATACAGTGTTATCAGTTAGGGGTATACTTAACCGAAAGGGGTCACTATCCTCATCCTAAGGAACGACTCACTATGGGACCAACTCTGAATTCGTGAGAAAATAAAACTTTTTGTCAACGTCCGATCAACTTTTTTATGGAACAGTTGTTTTTTTTTCTCGAATTTAGAATTGGCCCCATAGTGAAAGTTGTTCGTTAGGATGAGTATAGTAACCCCTTTTCGCCTTATTATACCCCTAATCGATAACCATGTATATTGAAAGGGTAAGAAAAAATACGTAATCCACCATTTAGTGGCGGCGGTCATAGAAGACCGACTTTCATTAAATATTTTAAAAAAAACCGTTGTTCCGATCGGGAGCTTCACGCATACATATAGACATGTCAAACGTATAACTCTGACGTTTTTCCGTTGGGGGTTAATTTAAAAAGATTCCCCCTTTTTAGCCTATTTAAAAGGAACTTGTAGCTTATGCATAATAATAATAATATTCGACGATTATTGTTCCGATAGTCGTTTCGGCAAACGGCCTGATAGCGAGAAGCCTTAACCAACATCTTAAGAGACTCTCGTCAGATGGTTGCATCAAGGGTCGGATACAGAGGGCGGTGATCCTCGATACGGCACGTATTGTCAGGAGGTTCTTCCTACTGTAGTCCCTACCACCGGTAGTTTGGGTCCTACACACCTGCTGGCAGCACTCTAGGTTTTAGTTTATTACATTAATTTTTTTGAATTTGTATTGTAAAAACCTTATACTTAGGAAATTACATTAATACGATAACAATAATTACGTTTATTTGAACCAACTTTAGACTAAAGCAGTACATTATATTTTAAAACTAATTTATGAGCAACGTATTTATGCAATCAGATATTAGACAAACCAAACGTGTAAAGTCAGGTTATACCAGGGTTATATACAGGTATGTACATAATATTACGATAAAAGCTACAGTTAGAAGATCGCCGGTCGTAGAGAAAGTGCAAGATGCAGGGATCAACGCTAAAATATACGCTAATTCTGCTAAAACACTTCACACGCAATCCAAACAAGACCCACGCATGCGGAATTTAGACGTACCAGGATAAAGTAGTGTCAGATTCTACTTATTTATGCATCTGATCAAATTCAGTACCGTAGTTTGCCCTGGAAATCAAGATAAGTCAAAATCAGTGGAAAAAGAAATTGAATTGAAGTCGCTCAATATAATATGTTACTTTCGTAAAGTTTTGTGTTATACTAGGAAAAAAGGAATTACCAATTGTTTTAGCTGTAGCATATGTTACCGAAATATGTCGTTTGTTGTAAAAGCAAGCTTAGGAATTAATTAACGAATGCTAATATTATTAAATTTGCATCTTAAAATTAAACACTTAGAATCTTTATTAGCAAATCTACAAAACCTTGCTCGTTTTATTGTTGAGCAATGTATTAAATAAATTAACTAATTAAGTAACTTTCATCTAAAGCTAGTCTTAAAATTGAGACGTAATTTAATTAATAAGATCACTTTATTTATCATTTTATTTCCAGCGTCATGTCAAAAGTAATCATGATTAGCGTAGGTAAGCGATTCGTAACTACAAATAGAAATCTACAAATTATTAATCGGATCACAAATCTTTTTACAATATTACCTATTACTCATTCCGCTCATCTATTTCGTCTCTACATACCGATGTTTCTATTAGATAACATTACATTCTGTAATCGAAAGCTTCACTAATTATGACGAATTAGACATCATATAAGTTACGCACGAATTTAGTTCACTAGGTTACGCTTCCTTGAGTTTCATCCGACATATCATGCGGTCCGGTGGTCAACTGTACTGCGCGTTTTGAAATAAACCTGACTCATTTATCCAAGGAAAGTAAAAGTGAACCGGTCAAAACAATGCCGGCTAATAAACATAGCTTGGATATAACCTGATAGCGCTCGGTTACCTTCACTTCACATATCGACTGGATCTGTGCGGTCATCGCTTTCCAGTTCCAACTTTCGATAGGGTCTCGGCTACCTGACATGACATCTCGTTTCGATAATGCGTTGTTCGAGTACCACTTACGCTGTTACGATTGTCGCTCCGCCACTTCTCGAGCCTTGAGAAAGTGACGCAACCGTTCGCCAAATTCGATCGAAATGAACCACTCGACAACAGTTACAAAAAAGGGGGTTTTTATTTACAGAAAACTTACAACAATAATATAATACATATTAACATCTAAGATGCGATCACATGATTTACATTAATGGTATGACTGGGTTGCTTAATGGTGAGGGGAGCCGTATGAGGAGGAGGGAGAGGGGATGCCGTAGGATCCTGAGGGAGCGCCGATGGTCGAGTAGGAGACTGAAGGAGCGGAGTAGGAGACCGACGGTGCGGAGTAGGAGATGGAACCGTGACCTTCGGAACCACTAGAGTAGCCGCCGCTGGAGTAGCCACCGCCGCTGGAGTAGCCACCGCCGCTAGAGTAACCACCGCCGCTGGAGTAACCGCCGGCGTATCCAGAGGCGTAACCTTCCTCAGCCTGGTGGTACTGAGCGACCTGGATGGCCTGTTGCAGGTGCTCCAGCTCGATGCCTACGATCTTCTCATGAGGGACGCCGTAGACAGGAGCGGGAGCGCCATAGTGAGAGCTGATTCCGTGGGAACCATGTCCAGAAGACTGCTGGTAAGCCTGGTTCTGGATCTCGTCCTTGAGGATGATGTGCCTGATCTTCTCGAGTAGGTGGGGGTCGACGTGGTAGCCTTCGGAGGTCTGGTGGCCCACCGGGACGGGGGTGTAGTGGCCGCCGGAGCTCAGGCCTCCGGAGATGGAGAGGGATGAGGGGGCGTAGCTGTAGCCGACGGGCGGCTCGGCGACGGCGCAGCCGATCAGGGCGAGGGCGACCTGTGGATGAACGTCGTGATTAATTTTGATACTTTATAATGTAGAGAGCTTTTTGGGGGCTTTTTGGCTGGTTCTGTTTTGATAGACGTGAAAGGACTGTGAAAGGACTTTTTCGGTTCTGTTAGGAAATCTTTACTATATTGCGAAGCGTTTTGCAATGTTATTAGTCTAAAAACTTTGTATTAACCATTAAATTTATGAAAGACTTTCGTTTCATTATTTAATGGAGTAAATTTACTGTGCAGCTTAAATAGAAACCACTAATACACAAATTGATGCACCGAATAGTTCAGAATATCGCACATATTTTATTACAAGGGTGACGATGTTACAATCTTCTCTAATTAATCGCTATGCAGATTGGTTGATCCTAATTTGCAACAATCCGAATTGCGTAAGCGCACGAGACCGCGTGATCCAAATTCACAATCCTTTCACTGTCACTTCACTGCACTCCAATTCTGGGGTCAGTCTGACCGGCCCGATCCTGAGTCAGTCAGTCCCGGGGTCAAACTTACAATGCTCCACTTGGCCATGTTAGTAGTGTCCGGCGGTACAACGCGAAATGTTGTGATGATGGCTGCGTGTGCGCCGGTGTTTATATACGGGGGACTCTGCCTTACACTTTTACTTTAGACGATAAAGTGCGGGAGGACCGAGGACGATAGTAGGTTACGAATGAACTATTTTTATTTTGTTTTTTTTTTCGGGTAAAAGGTTAGGTGTGGGTGATAGATATGGTGTTATTGCGTATTGTATAACGATTTGGTTCTTTTATTGAGCGCTTTGTTTTTGCTGATGTAGAGCGCATGACCGTATTACGCGAGGTTGGATTCGATTTCAACGCTTTTAAACTATATTTGGTTTTAATTAGGTATTTAAATTTCTAGGTAAAATAATTTACAAATAGGAGATGTTAATTATAATGAAAAAGTGTATCTGTGTAGGTATGAATGAGTTGCGAAATATGTCAGGTAATACGAGTAAGTCAATATATTGTAAAAGTTTCTTTAATACGAGTAAGTCTCAAACTTTCTCATCACGAATGATTTGAACAAGAGCAATTGTATGTAACAGTTACTTTTTTCTATATAAATAGCTTAGATATTAAATTACATAATAATATCATCAAAGGGACACAGGCCGAAAAAATTAAAATGATAAGTTAAGTAAAAAATGTTTTTACACGATGTATTCGTCCCTTAAGAATAAGAAATATTTATTGGCTTTTAAATAACGTTCGTTACAGGCAACGTCTTGTTACATTTGGATTATTAATTACTTAAAGAAAATAAAAGATATTTTATTTAAATACTATCATAGTTTTCATAACATATATTTGTTGTGTTACGTATTTACATTGTAATTGATTTCTTTAGTTATTTCGTAAGGGTTGTTCGTTACACAAGAACGATGGTTCGCTGCTGGTAAGCTGCATTGACATATAGGTATTTATTGAGCTTGTAAAAAGGATATCTTTAAAAAAAACAAATTTAATTGAAATATGCCAAGGTGACTGGGCATGGATATAACATTTTTCATTAAACATCATGATCTACATTAGTGAATTGCTGGACTCAACCCAGAGAACAACTAATTCCTGCCTATCCTGGCCTTCTCATTTCCAGCCCCCGTCGATAGGTTTTAACGCCTTTTTCCTCCTCAGGGTATCTTATTTTATTTGTGCAATTGCTTGCAAATATAATAAAAAATTCTAATTAACAAGATAATATTTCATAATCTCATTAACGCTCATATAATTGCTATACATTTTGACTAACAGCAGTTTTATGTGATAAGCAGTTTTGTAATGGAAGCGTTAAGTGTAAATTACAAGTGAATATACTTACTTGAACTTATATTACTTGAATGTTATTTGAGTAGGTATTCTGGTGACTTAATGTAAAAAGACCTAACAAGGAAGTGTTTTTTTTTTTTGAAGACTCTTCGATCGGTTTAAAAAATAAATAAATAGCTTGATTCACAAAACAAATAGCTGAAAAAAATTAAATCGACTTTAGCTTTTTTAAACAAGTTTTTGAAAATAGTAATAAAAAAATTATTATTTTATATGCTAAAAAAAATTATTGTTTTGTTTTTCTTTTTTTTAAGTATTAATTGATAAAACAAGTGTTTGATTATAATAATATATGCAATAAGTACATTAAAATAAATTTAATAGTCCTTTTTTATTTTGCATCATTTCAGATACAATATACAAAAAAAAACATATTTATGCGTAACAGCTAGGCACGGGTCTTTCTTTAAGAGTGCTGACAATAGTCTACAACAATAAACTGTGCTTTTTTATAGTTACGTACCATATTAACCTAAATACATTTGCTTAAGCTTTAAATAGAAGTGCAATAATTTTATTAATAGCCTAAAGTCGAGTTCGACGTCTTGATTCAATTAATATTCAAATATGCACATAAACGTAAAGAAACCATTTAAAGAACAATGAATACATAAAGTATTAATTATTCTTTATATAATGATACATAAGAAAACTAGCTGTTCATTACCTTAATAGTTATGTTCGAAAATTTGTGTCAAGGCTTTAAAAATAGTAAGTTGTGTGTTGTTTATGACTTTTTAACGGGTGATTAATAATCTCATTCTTATCTTTACTAATATTATAAAGAAGAAAGATTTTAGTATATAGTGAAATAAATAAATATATAGGTAAATAATTTTATTTTTAGTTGACTGTGAAGGACAAGGACAAAGGCAACTCAAAAAAGAAAGAATTTTTTAAATGGCGACTTTATCACTTAAAGTAATCTATTCTAGTTTCATTTATATGTATGTATGTATATAATGGCGGCATTATCGTTTAAAGCAATCTCTTCTAGTTTTATGTATAGGTATGTATGTATATTTGTTTGTCACGCCCTAGAGTCTAAAAGGCATGTCGTATTTTTATGTGGGTGGTGTCAATAGATTCACCTGAAGATGATCATAGGCTATACTAACTGCAACATGCGTTAAGACACATGGGTAATAATTTCTTGCAGTTGGGTTTTATTTGAAGTCACTTTTGATCGTGTATTGTATGTAACGAATAAAGTCAAAAATTGCAGGACCGATTTCAAAAATTCACTCGCTGTTAGAAAGGTACACTCATCGCTGAGTACACAGCTTTTAAAAAATTAGATTATCTTAATTATAATGATCTGCGGTGTTACTCCGCGGATATATTTACTTATTTTCAAGTGTGATCTCGTTCTATAGCCGTTTAAAAATCGGTCAAGGGCGGTATATTGACGCCTCTCATAATAAATTTTGTTTTAATTAACTTTTTGTGGTTTAATCCCAGAATTATCTACCTATATATTTATATTAGAAAACATCTTCTATCTAAATTAATCAGAGTTAACTCTACAAATCGTGGGAGAAATTCCTACAAAAAATCATAAATGTGTAGCTCTTATATCCGTGTCATCATTTAACTTGGCTTACAATCACTTTAATATAGTAAAAACATAGAAACCGAGCTATAAGTTCACATCGCAAATCTTCACAATGTCATTTTGTGCCTATATCTATATATATATACGAGTATGAATGGCATTTACGTGTGTTTAGGGTTGGTCAAATCTAAAACTACACTTGGATGACCTACGAAAATAGCCTTTTAAGAAGTTATTACGATCTGCAGGACTTGTCAACACTGACCTACTTGTGACCTCGGCCATTTGGTCAATTTCTTGCAAAGGTTTTTATTTTATTATGACGTATGTATTTAATTAAGCAGATGAAAAAAAATTCAGGCTCTAGGGCGTGCCAAAGAAATATACAAAGGTACATAGTTCTCGAAAAACATAACCCTTCTTCTTTCATTGAATTAAAAATGTCCAATTTTTGGTAGTTGACTAAAACTGACCCAATTTCCTTAAATTGTACGTTTTCACGCTTTACATTGTCATCGCGTGCTTACTAGTGACGTCACAGTACGTAGGGTTGCCAACGCTAAGTTGACGTCACTAGTGATGTACGGTCTCTTGTGGCGACATCTCACTAGCCGAGTGCATACTTGAGTTTTGTCATAAAGGATTTATTGCTTAGTAACTTGTGGCTGATTTTCTTTAACTTCTGTATTTTCTTGTGAAATTTGCGAGTAAACTTTTTTTTTACGAGTATAGTTATAAAAGCTAAATTTTTAGCTTTTGGGGTTTAACCGATTTTTGGTAAATTGTAATGTTTTTTTTTGTTTATATTCGAATTTAAATCATTTATTTACCAAAATAGACACATTTCACACAATTTAACAGTTCTGCCTATTTGCCTGAGCTAGGCATGTGAATATGTTTAAAAGCTAAGCTTAAAAAAGTAACAAGTCTTCTGCCTTCAAAATCTTATTAAACATGTAAAAATGCACAATGTTTGATAATGGTTATAAAAACTTTTATAACTTGTGATTTTTGCCATTACATACTCTAGTAATAAAAAAATATTATACACTCTTAGAATATGAAAAAATAAATACTAAAAAAATAGTCAACTCGAAGGTGAAATATTAGGTGTCGCTTCTCTGGTTTATAAAAAGGTCAAGCACTTTGCAAGCAACCCTATTCCTTGACGTCACTCACGGCACAGCTGTTAGTGTCAAAAGGTCATCGACTCTCGCAAAGCTGTGATAACATCATACAGGCAGTTTGATTGATGAGTGGGCTCCGCAACAAAAGGTAGCGATCGCTTCAGGGTATGTCTGGGGAGCGTGAAGTTTTATTTTTTTGTCTGGAAGTTTGTTGACCTTGAAATTGTTATAGTCCAGTCGGGGCAGACATAAAACTATTGTATTATTGATATGTATATATATTAGAACGTATATTGGAAAACCCCTGAACTGAGTATTCATTCCTTCCCCATTCTACATTACATTTATTTTTTATAAATAAACTAGATAATAAACAAAATATATGAAATAAAAACCTCCTTCTGTTATAAATAATTTCACCTCCAATTCGAATATAAATCCGAAAATATTGGTCGTGGAATAAAAAAAGTGCGAGAACCAAAGTTGAAGAAAATAAAATTAAACATCCACACAAAAAGCTCTTTAGGTCCCAAACTAGGCAAAGCCTGTGCTATGGTAACCTGATCACTGATATACATACTTATATATATATAATAGACACCCAGACACAGGTCAAACAGACATGTTCATGCACACAAATGTTTGACCTGTCCGGGGATCGAATCCGGGACCAGCGGCGCAGAAGGCAGGGTTGCTACTAACTGCGCCAACCGGCCAGACCATATTTCTTGTTCAGATTCAATTTTTTTGACTGAATTTAGCAAGGAGAGAACATAACTTATTTCCTACATAACTGTTACTTACTAGGGTGGCGCAGAGGCCCAAAGTAGATCTTGGCCTCCGACAACAAAAGGCGTCACTATCTGAACGGCACATAAGATTCCCTATACATGGTGATTGATAATCAACGTGTATCCTCTTAACTCGGAGGCTTCTGGTGACCATACGTTACAATATTCTATTCTAAGAGATTTAAAAAAATCACAAAAAAACGACTTGTTTCTATATCTACCAAATATCTACCAAAAAATTCCTAAAGATGTGGCTAATATTAGTAATGAAAAATCCATCAGTCACCTCCTTCATTGTGTACAAAAACATCTAAATTGTAGTAACATTATGTTATCCCTAAAAGATTTATGTATTCAATGGTCGCATTGGTCTTAAAATTGTACCGCCTGACACAAATGACAACGCAATAAAAACGCGTAAATTACCTTTCACTGCGAAAAGTTATGTTATTTTGTTTTTTTTTTTAATTAAAGATTAATAGTTACTAAGGTGTTTATGGTATCATGTACACTGTCTTGGCCGGAGCTCCATATATTTATGAAACATCTTTTTGCTTTTTCATACAATAAGATCATTGACGCGTGGCCAATGATCTTATTGTAGGAAATTTATAACAAAAAAGCAAAACTATTTTAAACAAAATTTGTTGCTTATTGATTGTCGATGTACATTGATTGATGAATTACAACTCACTTACTATAAGAGTTACTATTATAACTTTTATACGGGTTAGGAGCTTTATGACTACATCTCGATTGGAGTAGTTAGCAGGTATGACTAGATCGCTTTATGACTGAATCTCTTTATGACTACATCGTGTTAGGAATAACAAATAATCACGAAAAAATAATCTCTCCTGAACTCTTTGCTTTATTAATATCTACCTACTTTATTTATATCTAAACTTTTTTTACATAGATCTTAACATTTTCCTTGCGATCTATTAGTATCTCGCAATATCAATTAACTGACGCAAGATGCTATAATGTCATAATATCCTGCATGGTCAAAGTCAGCCACACCTGCACTGACGTTTCGACAATATAATGATGATTTTACAGTTAACCAGAGGTCATTAAGACTGTGTAAAGTTTACATTTAATCAATCATTTACAAAGATATTGGAGTTTGCTGATTTGGCGCTACATAGAAAGGCATTAAGTAGACCTGTGAGAATAAAAGTATGAGCGTGGTACAACCTGTTTTGCTACGTACGTACTCAACAATATTTAATTTTATTCTATACTAAATATTATTTAACGTCATTGATTTTATCAGTCCCCTAAACAAATAGACTTTAGGTTATTTTCTGGACCTGAACAAGCAACCTTATCGCTACTAACAATCTTTTCTAGACAAGCTTAGTAAAATTCAATTATTTTCAGCAGATCTTTATTTTTTACCATAAACTTACTATACATAACTCTTTTTAAGCAAAATCGCGAATTAATCATATCCCATAATTACTAAGCCGTATTTTGGATAAACCTATCTGATATTGCCAATCTACTCTATATTTTTTTTTTAATCTTTGATTACTCGCCTTGACACGACCGAGGAGGCGGCTGTGAAAGAAATGAAATAGAACCTTGTCGTTTTAAATATGAACGAAGCTTAAAGTTGTATTAAACAGTATTAATTAATTTGCGGCTACAGTACGGCAATGGTTGTTAATGGATCCAACGATGGATGACGAAGCCAGTACAATATAAGCTGATGAAGTACTCTAAATGTAAATGAACTAAAGATCTTTTCAATCATGTGGTGGTTTTTTTAGAGGTAAAAATATTTATTAGTTCAAATATCATGTCATGTATATGGCAACATCTTTCGCGTCGATCATCCGACAGTCTCGTTCAACATTTGAGGTGCAATGCGCGGGCGCATCCGTTCTCCTATCGCTAATACATTATGTAAACGAGAAGCAAGAATTCCTCTTTCTCTACACGTAGGTATATCATGCGAGGCAGATTGGATAAGTGATTGTCGTTATTGCATTCATGCATGTATGTTATGTAGTTTGTATGTGTGGGTTAATCAGTTTGGCTTGTGTGCGTGTGGTTTGTGTAAACGAAAATCTAATATTTGTTCGTATAGATAGATAGAAAATCCTTTATTACAAAAATATTATAGCAGACTATTGTAGCGTTAATGATGGTCGTGTGGTTAGTGGGGTCGACTGCAGTGCAAAAGGTACGAGGTTCGATCCCACGTAACATGCAATTACCTGAGCTACCGGTGAAGGAAAACATCGTGAGGAAACCATAGCATGGTGGTAGGGAACGCCCTATCGTTCGCCTGACTAGCTATCACCCGCAAGTTGTAAAATCTGTCGCCAAGCACCTAACGATGTGTTCCGGCAGATTTTTTTTAAACAGTGTATTCCAGACTAGGCTCTATCTAGAGCTACAGTATCGCTGACTACCTTGGTATTTGCGAACTTGTGGTCAAATGCTTAGCTTTGTAGGATACAAAATACTAAAGTTTATGATTAGGCGAAACAAGCGAAAGGTTGTTCCGCTAAGTACACCCCTAGCCGATAACCCTGTATAATAGTAGGTATGTCTACTTGTTATTAAGCAGTAGGTATATTATATTCGGCTATGCCAATTTCTTGTAGACTATCTATGTGAACATCGGTGCTTAGGAAATAGTGTAATGTTGCTGGTTCTGGTTGATTTTTATTACTTCGAAATCTGATAACTTAATTATATATATTGACGAGAGGAAACATTGAAATATCCTATTTGAAATAGTTTCTAATAAATTTGCTTCATCAAATGTTTTTTCCGCGTTATGTTTATTCTTTCGGGGGAATTTCGATTGAGATATTTTTCGGGAACATAGCATATTGCATTCTTCAGCCTCGAACAATCTCTGTAAAAATATGAAGTTGTTCCGTCAGTTGGTTGCTGAGAATCAGGGCAAACAAACCGATAAACACAATTTTATTATATTTGTTAACTCACTCCAACTCATAGATAGCATCGTAAAGACACCTGCTTGTCGGAGTAGATTAACAGCTTTCGAAAATTAATCCCATACCCACAATTCGGCCAACAGGTCTATGGTCTATACACCCATTATTGAGGAGACCCGTACCCAGTAGAGGGAACACTATCTGTAATACGTCATCGGACGTGTATGGAATTAACTTATTGTTAGATTCCATTCGAAATCGATTGACTAAAGTATTTTATAAACTTATCATGTTTTGTTACGATTTTTGGAAACTTCGACCTGATCTTCAGAAAAAGCAAATGGTTTTAGTCCAGTCTTGAAACTGAAACGCTTCGCTCGTTTCGGTCGCTCATTCAAAAAGGGTTTAGCCAATCATTTGCAATTCGCAATTTTTTTTTAAGCTTAAACCTCTCACTATATATGCAATAGTGTGTTTGTTGGTTTGACTTTCTCCTCAGAAACTGAACGACAAATCGACTTGACTTCTTGAATAGACTTTTTTTTATCCCACACAGCTTAGCATTTGACCACAAGTTCGCACGATCACGGAATTCAGCGATACTGTATCCCCAAGACGGAGCATGCCTAGTCTGGAATACACTGGCTCTCAAAGAAGTCTGCAAGAACACACCGTTAAGTGCTTGGCGACAGATTTTGTAGTTAGCCAGGAGAGCGTTAGGTAACTTCTTAACTTAACTTAACTTCTTAGGTATATTTATACTTCCGGGAAATCAAACACAACTCAGACAAAGTTGCGGACAAAAGACAGTTTGCAAAAATACTAAGATGTCTCACAGGCTTTTAGTTACTGTAGAATTATGCACAAATTATTTACGCATTGAGGTTAAAAATTTAAAAAACCTGTTTGACATTCTCGTCACCAGCATATACAAAAAGCTGGCGTCTGCGCGGAAACCTAGATCGATTGATTCTAGTTAGTTGCGCTTAATTTATGCTATGCTGTAACATCTTGCTAACATAAGAATATGTAATTCTAGATTTTTGTGTTACATTCGAATCTCCATTCGAATGTAACACAAAAATCTGTCAATTTATAGCATATGGATACACGATAGGTACTAGACATACTGATATACTGATGTACAATAAATTACCAGATAATATAATGGATCTCACTTTTAATACATTCAAACAATAATTTAAGTATTTTTATAGAAGCAATTTTTTTTTTTATAAACTCAGCAAATATATGTGAATGCAGCTTGACGAGTAGAATCATCGTCCTTGTGTAACGAACAACCATCATAAAATATCACTAATAACTAAACAAAGCAATCATAATGTAAATATTTGTCTTGAGAACTATTCAACTAACAACTCATACTCATAAAAACAACATTTATAAGTTGAATTTTTTAAGTGATTTGTAATTTTAGGGTAATAAATCTTGCCTTTAACGAACGTTATTTAGGTTTTACAGATTTAGTATTCCCGGGAAGGTAATCTTTTAACTCTCCAGACCTTGACAATGTTAAAAATCATGTAGAAAACACAAGCAATTGCTAAGGAAATAAAGATTAATAAAGTCACAAACATACGTTCGTAGTTATTATACAGGGTTATCGGTTTGGGGTGTACTAAGCCGAAAAAGGGTCACTTTACTCATCTAAAGGAACAACTTTCACAATGGGATCAACTCTGGTAAGAAAGTACCTAAACATTACCTGAATGGAAATCTTTTACTCAGCATACATAATGGTGAATTTTCGTATGAGACTAACCCCGATTACCAAAAAAAACACACACACAGTGGTTCTCTACTTTATGTAATAGGCCAAAAACTTTTAGAATGAAAATAAAATTTCTTCTTGTATTCCGGGTTAGTCTTATAGTGAAAGTCGTTCATAATAATGAGTGTTCAGAACATTTAAATCATTATCACCATATTCGGGGGTTATTGAATAAACAACTTTCTATCAGCAGCTCAAAAATTGCCATAAAGAAAGAACTGCTCAATAGAAATACCTACAGAAGCAAACGTATTAGAACAATACACGGAACAGCTGATTTTATTCCGTGATACTGGTCGAAGAGTTTGAAATTACCGAACTCATGCAAGGAGATATACTATCCCCTGTGCTCTTCCATTGAGTGTTAATTGGACCACATCAAGAATTCACATATACTTACATGACTTGGCCTTTTAGGACAATAAAAGATTTTTCCACCAAAACATATTCTCCGTATAAAGTCTTTCAAAGGTCAGCTTTAAATTCGCAATAGGAAATGTGTTACTTTTAATTCCGTGCTTGACACTTACGGCCTTTAGCTTTAAACGACAACTAAACGATACTTACTTCCTTTAGCTTTAAACGATAATAATGTCCTTATATAATCCTACTAATATTATAAACGCGACAGTTTTTAAGTATTTATGGATATATGTTTGCTGCTTTATCACGCAAAAACTACTGAACCGATTTTGATGAATTATGGTACGGAGATAACTTAAACCCTATATTAACACATAAGCTACTTTTTATCCTGTATTAACACGGGTAAAACCGCAGGGCTAGAAGCTACATAGATAGTTCTCGACTAGGGGTGTACTCAGCCGAAAGGGTGTCATTATACTTAGGTATCCTAAGGAACAACTTTAATTACGGGACCAACCGTTAATTCGAGAGAAAAAAATCAGCTGTTCCATACAAAAATTATATAGGTCGTCGACAAAATGTATGAAACAACTGATTTTTTTCTTGAATTCAGAGTTGGTCTCAAAGTAAAAGTAACTCCCTTTCGGATTAGTACACTCCTAGCCGATAACCCTGTACAATTTAAGAGAACAAATCCAAATCTTGAAATGACTAATGTTCTCAAGGTTTAAAGATAAGGATGCATTTTTCTACAGTGGTGCAATAAATTTAATTCGTTTGCAACCATACGTAATTAGGTAGCGATCGGTTCGTTCGATAATCACCTCTATTTCTTACGCAATAGCGATCTTACGATTAAATAATTGTCTCAAGGCAATAGAACGGTCAAGAATGTTAATTTTGTGGTCATCATTTTATAGGTAACAACAAAAACAAGAAAAACTCAGTTGTGAAACTTTTTTTTTTGCGGTTAGAAGTGTGATTTTTTTGTTACATTGTGTAAATCATTCGATTAGTATTCAATGTCATTTCCAAATCCTAGTAAAAAAAAATTATCTATTACTAGCGATACGTCCCGGCTTCGCACAGCTAGATAATTTTTGTAATAGCTACTCAAAAGCTATTTTTGCATTTTTTTTTGTTAATCAGAATTGATGCAAAAAATATTTTTAAAATCGGTACTGGACCGATAAACTTAAAAACTACTGAAGTAATAAAAAAAACTCCTTATATTAATAATATTGGAGGATTTCTTTTATTATAGTTTACTATTGTATTTCACGAATAGACCTAAAAACTTCAGTAGCTCTTAAGTTTATCGGTGCAGAAGTATAGAAAGGTGAATATTTTTCCATTGCTTTCATCTTTTATGCAATCTCTTAGACACAAATGCTGACTATCCCCACATGCCCACACATATTATAAATGCGAAAGTATGTTAGTTGGTTTGTTTGTCCTTCTCCTCTGCAAGTGCAACTGACTGACGGGTCGACTTTATTTATGGACAGATAAGTATATTTCCAAAGCTGGCGAGTACCATTGGCTACTTTTTCTGAGTGATAAATAACATAACGCGAACCAAGCCGCGGACAAAACATAAACTGATAGCAGATGTCTAAAAACCACTAATCTTTAATTTGTTTAAGTTATATAACTATATCCCATTTCTAGTTTCAAATTATTAGTTCTATATTAGGCTGGTAATAAAGAACCCATACATAGTGCACAATCAAGTGTGTTATTTAGAAATATAATTTAGAGTAACGCTGAGCACTATTGTTTGCAATAATATTTTTATTGTAAAAAATACACCTTAGATATTAAATACTTGCATTGATCTATTCGGCTACTAACTCACCAAAGTGTATGAAAATAATATGTTTAAATCTAGCAATAATATATATTATCGCTATTTATATTATCGCTATTTTGTAATAATCAACTTCCAATCAATTCTTAATTATTTTACGGCTGACATTTAGGTACGAGTAGTAGACGAATAGACTTTTTTGAAATCGATAAAAAAATATCCTATGTCCTTTCCCGGGATCCAATCTACCTGTGCACTAAATAAGTGGTTCTTGCGTGAAAGCTAAACAGACTGACGAAAATAGTTATTTTCGCATTTATAATATTAAATTAAATAAATATATACATATATTTACATATGTAGTAAGGATAACAAAGTAAATCTATGTACATAATTGAAATTTCAGTACAATCGCTTTGAACATAAATTGTACATAAAGTTTGTGATGCGTCACACTTACCTTACAAAATGATATTACAATCGTTTCAACATAGGTAAATTGTTTATCTCTTTAATCGTAAAACACAGAAACAGTCACGAACCAATAACGGTTAGATTAGAAAATGAAATCATTCGATAATTTTAGACCAGGAGCTGTGAGAAACGAGGTCAATGACTCGAATTGGATTTAAGAATATTTTTTTTTGTTTTGTTTTTTAAGGACAGTATCGCTTCCCTTTACATTTAAGTAGGTCTCGTTATTTTTTTTTATTTCTCGTTTGTTTTATTAATTTAAGTTTTAGTCGAAATTATAAATTTCGACATGGTTTATAAGTTTGTCGTATAAATATAATTAGATTTTGTATCGTTTTCCCTATCAAACGCGTCGATTGCGTTTTATTAGCACGGAATATGAGACGGTCAGTTAAAAAAGTATTAATTTTTGAAGTGATGTGAAAGTTTAATGTACCTGTTTCCACCGACTGGTGATGGACTTGTTTTTTGTTACGTCTTGTTTTATTGGTCAAACAACCCATATTTTTCCTCCTTGTTCTATTAGTAGAACAGATTTGTTCTTGTTTACAACTTGTTCTAATAGATAGAACAACCGAAAAATATTTTTCCTACTTGTTTTATCAGTAGAACAGCCTTGTTATGTTTTTGGAACTTGTCGTATTGGTAGAACATCTGATAATTATTTTTCCTACTTGTTCTACTAGTAGAATAGATTTGTTCTTGTTTTCAACTTGTTCTTTTGGTAAATAACACCGATAAATATTATCCTAATTGTTCTATTAGTAGAACAGATTTGTTATTTTGTTGGAACTTTTCGTTGTTCTACTAAGTTGTTCTAGCAACAACAGATAGTTATTTTACCTACTTGTTCTATTAGTAGAACAGATATAATTTATTTTTCTTACTTCTGCTGATTTTAATTATGTTACAAAATTATTCGATAAAAGGCAGCGTAGCAAGCTTCTTCCTATTTTAGGGAAAAAGATAACGACCACCAATTCAGAAGTTTGTGAAACCTGTATTCACAATATGAATCAATGACAAAAAATATTTTAATGAAGAATATTAATAAAATGAATATAATATTACAATGATTTAGACTATTAGGTAATAAAAGTTCTGCCAAAATAGAAATACTTTATTTTATTTCCAAGTGATTATCCGAAGGTTTTTGTTTAAAGATTCCATAAATAATTGCCCGTGTCATTTATGTATGATATAATAAGAATTCTAAATATTCAAGCATTTGAAAACAAACTCACATACATACTAAACCTTAAAACATTACTTTTTTATGGTTTTAGTTTAAAATGAGGTTTCATGATTTACGACAAAGCAATCTATGATTTATTTTAAAGCTAAACGTAAACTGGTCAGTTATTAATGTTACATAACTAAAGTAGTACATACAGAGAAAGGGTTCTTGTGCAATCGCCATATTGGATTTGATGCATCAGTTTCTAAACAAACGATTGTGTAACTCTAAAATGTAAGGCAATACTGATCAATTTTTTTTTTCTTGTATGGGAGACCATAATATTTAATTTTCTTCTTCCTGTATATATAAATCAAATGCCTCAAATAGTTTGTCTCGAAAAAATTTAAGAACGGCTGGGCTGATTTAGTTGATTTTCGTTTTGAAATGTTTGCGAAGTTCAGGGAGGGTTTAATCGGTAAGAAACATACATAACTGTTAGGCGGTACGAAGTTTGTTGTAGTATTGTAGTTTGTAGTTACAAAGAAATAAGTAGTACTCGTACTTCGTGAACTGAAATCGATATACAAATATATTTTTTAAATTTAAAAATGAGTTCACTTTTTTTTTCAGATTAGTTGCAATTTGCGGTGTTGCCCGTGGAACTCTAATGGTACTTGTAATTTAGCCATCTAATAATTTTTTTTTTTTTTATATCAGCCGTGCAGTTTTTTAGTTTATCCGTTACGTAAAAAAGTACGAATCTATCTTTTTTACAATATTAGTATTGAAGTATAGATTAAAAATTCTCAAATTAGTTTCCCGCATACCACTCAAATATCATAATAGGGGAAATTACTCTTTACTCAAATAAAAACACACACGAATTAGCGATGAAGCGAGTTTTGTAGCGATGATGACCGAGTAGTTAATGGGGTCAATTGCAGTTCGAGAGTTATAAGGTTCGATTACAAAAAAGACGCAAAAAGAGCCTGAGCTACCGCTGAAAGAAAAGATCGTGAGGAAACCATAGCACGATGTAAGGGCGTTTTCTAATGCTCGCCTGGCTAGCTACTGCCCACAAGTTAACAAAACTTTCGTCGTTAAGCAATTAACGGTGTGTTTTGATAGTGTTTCATAAGAGTCAGTGTATTCCAGACTCATGCTCCATCTACGGCCACAGTGGTGCTGACTTCCGTAGCCGTGAGCTAAGTTGTATAAGTTTAAAAAAAAACTCATACACTAAGAATAAGTTCAGATTGCAAATATAATTATTTAGAAAACTAACGCGTGTTTGATTCATACTGTTTAAGAACCCCCTCAGGCAAGTGGCCGAGCGCAGTGCGAGACATGTCATCGTTGAAGACACGAACGACTCAATTCATCCCTGATGAAGTTCACCGAATGTGAAACTATAGTTGGACCTTTCCTACAATCAGGTACGCGTGAAAACCCGTCTTCTTAAACAATATGCTAAATTATTTTCAAAAACTTTGCTTTTTCTGTGTTACAAGATCGAGATCATATATTTGAGAGGACCAAACTTTAAAAGTAGAAGTGAAAGAGCGTACCAATCTACATGGTTAATTCATTTCAATATGTAATCTTATTAACAAATATGATACGCACTAAATATTTCATCTCAATTTATCAAGCTAATTGGCAAATAACATATGTGCAATAATGTAGAAATTGCATAGCAAAATTTACAACGTTCGTATGTAATTTTATGCAAACATAAATACATATAACGGACATATTAAGTGTTTGGATAATTAATGAATATATAATTTACGAAATAATAAATTAATTAAAAATCAAACATTTCGCAGTTCGTTAAAACATTTCGAATACAATTCGAGGCTTCGTTTTCCTTCCTGACTTTTATAATAGCCACATTTTAATTAAACTAAAACTAAACCAAATTTAACAATGAAGATCGACTTCTCAACACGAGAGTGGATTCGATATCCTCTTTATTAATTAGGTACTTTTCATGTAAACCTGAAACCTGATAAAATATCTCAGATACGGCTGGAACAGTTTAAAAATGTTTTCTTAGGAGTCCTCTGAAGTGGTTTCATATAAATTGTAAATCAAAATAAATGAAATAATTAAGACGGTAATCCCTTTAAATAAAACTTACTTGAAGTCATTTAAAAATGACTAAAATGCTGTAATAATCTAAAGTCCGAAATCTTCATCAAAATATTATTTTTAGCTCAAGTCCAAATATTAATCAAATATGTAAATCCGGCCTTTCATAACACCTAGATGTATGTATTAAAGAAATATTACCACCTTCACGTCACCACAGTCGGTTAAGGTCTTGTGTAATTTGTAATATGTGTAACTTGTTTCAAATTACTTTCGAATGCTCAATCTATGCTAGAACATATATGTGCTGCAAATTTGCAATACATTATGTATGAGTATGTATGTATTTATGTATATAAGTATGTAAATTAGTCATCGGGTTACTTTGTCTAGTTTGGGACCTGAAGACCTTTGTGTGGATGTTGTCCCATATTATTATTTATGATTATCTCACTTTTAAAGTCAGTGGTAGCCTAGTCGGTAAACCAGTTGATTCCCAAGCGAAAGGGCGCGGGTTCAAATCCAGGCTCAGGCACACACACACGTCTGAGTTTTTCACTCATGTATATATTAGAATAAATTATCACGAGCTTCAAAAATATATAAAATAGGTCTCAAATCTTTAGACATCCGAGAACGTCACCCTCATATGTTCGTTACAAAAATTATGCAAAAAAAACCCTGTAATAATTACAATATTTAGAAAAACAATCTAACCGTAATTACGTTTAAAATTCCAAAGACCAAAAAACGACTGTGTAAGTAATATATCTTTTATAATACAAAAATGAGTCGCTGAATGAGTTGTTAAGCGCAAATTCGATCGAGAGCAGCTGAAACGATTTTGCTAATATTTTTTTTAGAATATTCCTTGAAGTACGAGAATGGTTCTTACTGAGAGAAAAAAATAAAAAATGCCTGACAAGGTCCAAAAAAGTTCTAAAAACAACATTTTTCTATAATCCTGTACAATCGATTCGTAATAATACATAAAATTTAGAATCGTATACATATTAATGTCAATATTTGCTGTCCCTAATAGCAGAATAAGTATTGAAAAAAATAAGAAATTAATGAATCGACTGTTAAGCGGTACAAAGTTTGCTGGGTCAGCTGACCATAAAAAAATCATAAACAGTATTCATAAAATCAAAATTTAAACATAAATTAACAACTACGATTTCAAGCTCAATAAAATCAACTAATCATATACCAAAAATAGCTAAAATCATACACATTCAACTGATTGCAGACTATTATTCAATTTGCAATTGGTTTATTCATACATTATCTTCATTAAACAAGCGTTTTGCATGTAATACGCGTGTTATTTATGTAAAAGTATGTAAGTACGTGTAACTAACGAGATCATTTTGAATATTATGTAAGTTTAGATTATGTTATAAGTGTAAAGCCGTGCTTGTGATAGTAAGATCACCGAGTTTGAAAACCGCTAATCGCTTATTTACGTGTCGGTCGGTCGGTATCGGCTAGGTATGTACTAAGCCGAAAGGGGGCCACTGTACCCATCCTAAGGAACAACTTTCACTATGGGACTAACTCTGAAATCGAGAAAAAATATCAGCTGTTTAACCCTGCATGACCGCTTTGTTATATCTTTTGACTTATATCTCATACCACCCTATATCACCCCTAACCGAAAACCCTAAACGAGTTACTTCCAGCTGCTCACTGATGATATCTTTCTGCCCGATCCGATAGTGATTGGGCAACCGTGGAATAGCTACATTTGAAAGCTAACTTTGTTCGAGTGACACGTTTTTCACAAACGAATGGACATTTGATAGAAATTATTTTATCAGGCAATTTATGGAGTCTTTTTAGATAGGGTTGCGTTTGACCGCAACTTGATGGGAAGCAGGATATGGCCTAAGACGAAGCTCGCTTGCCTAGAGGAAACCGTTTCACACTCAACTATTTATGTATGTATTATAAATGAACACGACTTTACTTTTAGATGAATTACTTACTATATGAATACATATTTTTTTACTTTTGCGACTTTAATATCATATTCGTGCGTGAGGTCACTTGTCGGTCACAGCGGAAGACCAGCGCTGGCTGCTGTATAGCAACTAGCGTGCAGCCAAGTTGGAGTCGGGTTATGACAAAAAATATACAAAAATGTACAATAGTTTAAATAGTTATGTTTGTGACAAATAAATTATTCATTCATTCATTCATTTAGATATTTTTAATCATATATATCGCTGCCGCTTGTGATCAAGCCACCAGCCTACATTAGCACTAACTTTCCGTATGTAAGCCATCACTATACGCCATTGACCTGCATTATTTAGTGGGTCGATGGCATTAGTTCATGGAATCTTTATGGTGTTTTTATGGTAATAAGCCCAGTTGCAATAGTTTTAGCGCCGCTGGGGTAATGCCTCTTGCTTCCATTGTGGTCAGGGTCTTACATGGGAAAATATTAGTGTAATATAACGCTGTTAGCATTAGGTTATATTATTATAACTAGTAGCTGTACCCGCGACGTAGCCATCGACGTAAAATGGAATATAAGAAGTTTCAAATTTTGTTTTTTTTTATTTGATCCATTTTTTTTCGAATCGAAAAATATTTTTTAATACACTCCTACACCTTATAATAAACTACCCTCCAAATGTCATGTGGCTTGTTTCAGTGGTTTAGGCTCTACGTTGATTCCTAGGAATATCAGTCAGGACTTACTGTTTAATATATATAGAAGAAGATATACGTTGGAAGATATTGGCATCTGTAACTTTAACGTGACAATACTTCCAAGACTTTGTTAAAAAAAATGTTTGAAAATATGCGTAAATTGTGAACGAGTTCGTAACAATAGAGCGTGGGATCACCTCGCATATTACTGTTTTTCCAACTTTTCAAATAAATATATTTCGTTCACTTCATCATCGTAATTACCTTGAAACTGTATTACTAGTCACGGATCTCCAATAAGGAGATTGTGAGGGCCAATTGTTGTTTAAGGCATTTAAGTTACGTAGATACTTTACATCAGCCAAGGTTCGGTCAAATATACGCCTATCTTACTTAAATAACATAACAAGACAGAAGACAAATCGTCCGTCCAACGAGCATTATTGTGAGTGCATTATTTCCCGTACATTACGAAACACTACCGTATGTGCGACTGTGCGTACAAGCCTGCATTACTGTACAGTACAGGCGGTCAAATCAACAGCTAATATGGTACGGCATGGTAATTGATATTGTTTTACGTAATTTAGTGTCGGTTTCCACGATCGTTATTTTTTAAATAATATTTTATAACTGATGGAGTCAGGCGTTACTTTGCGGAAATCCATTTGCATTAAAGTCGAATACTGAGGAAGTCGGATACTGAGATAAAGAGAAATAATAAGGTCCCTCACCTTATTATTTCTCTTTCTCTCAGTATCTCAGTATATGGTGTAGAGGTGGTGACGAGGAACCACACCATAAAAACAAAAATATTTTTGATTACTCACGCTGACATCAAGACGAGGAAAGGCGGGAAAACACTAAATATTAATTGTATACCATCTTATTAAATAATTTTTTTTTTTTTGTAGTTGTTTTTCAGTGTAATCTGTGTGTAAGTATTTGACAGGTCATTCACATCTAAATAATTTAAAATTGTCAAATAGAATATATTTAAAATACACGTCAAACTACGATATAATATCGGTAGCGATGATGGTTGAGTGGTTAGTAGGGCCGATTGAAGTACAAAAGGTACGAGATTCGATCCTAGATGGAGCAGACTAGGCATGCTCCATCTAGGGCTACTGTATCCCTGACTTCCAGCTGGTGCGAACTTGTGGTCTAATGCCTAGCTGTTCAGGATAAAAAAGATGTTGTAACACGATAATCGTTATATGAAATAAAATAAAAATAATCCAGTTATGTGATATCTTGTAAGTACATGGTTACCTGGAAGAGATCGCTTTAAGACATGAGGCTCATTACAAATCCAGCATATTTTTTGTATTATTTGTTTTTAGCTGTTATACTAGCTGTTTTTTTTTTAAATATAACTAATTATCGCCTGTTTAAACCGGCTCATAAAAAGGAATAACCGATGCTGTATTATTTATACTGGCTTTAGTTACCAGAATAATTTTTGACAGCAAAATTATATTTGACAGTTCGGACAAATAGTTTTATTAATTGTTTAAGAAATGTATGGAATGGAATTCCTTTATAGACCTAGCCTTAGATTAGTAAGTAATTTAGTTATGAATGAGTCTATGAACGCTTTTTTTATTGTTCTGTTAAGCGAAAGAGACTTTGTTTACGTGTTTTTTAGTCGCAGCACAATCACTATATTTCCCTAGGTATCATTTAACGGACAAAGTGAAACGTAAGCTATCCTGATGTTCCATGATCCTGATACGATGTCATATGTAGCCATCAGCATATTTGATCAACTTCAATGCGTCAGGCACTTTAAATAATGAATTTATTCTACTTTACAAACCAAAATTCTGAAGCGATTTTGATATAATAAAATTAATATTGGTAAAACTGTAAAATAATTTTCTAATTGCAACAGATTCTTCTAAACTTGTCTATGCATCGCACAAAAAAACTTCTATTTAAGGCGGTAAAAATGAATATGCATCAAATTGTCTATAGCCAATTTTTAGCGTCTCACACATAACAAAATCCGAGGATTTACAAGCTCCTTTTTAAAAATATCGATTAATTTATACATACCTAAAACAATTAATATTAATATTTAACGAGCTAAGAGCAGCTATAACGCTCGTGCAAACGTCGCCTAAATTTCGTATCTTTCACTCCAAATGATTTTTGTTGTAAGTGGGTGTGGATGACCGAATTCTGATCTGATCTGACTCGTACCTATGTGCAATGAAGAGCAACTTGTGTAAAGGTTAACGTTGAATAAAAAGGTTGAATTAAATCGTTTTATGCGATGATATTCCGCGAGGTCAATAATTCGGTGCTGAGAGGAGTGACATTTTTTAAATGCATTTTTGATGGCGTAAGGCAATATTACTGTATTGCACAACAAAAACAAAATAAACAATAAGATATTAACAAGAACAAAACATCGGTAGTACATTGGGCGGAATTATCGGATAAAGCAAATTCTTCCAGGCAACCTTGGGATGGATCGGACTAAGTGAGAACAGTCACGTCGGTGGTGCAACAATAACAAAAATAGAAAAATAGAAAAAAGTGATGGTACGAGTACATTATACTGTACCGCAAAGAAACAACAAGAAAAAAATATTTTAAAATTAATCTATATACATAATTAATACCTACCTATGTATGTATGTATAGGTATGTATACCTATAATACATACATGTCATACTCGCAATAATCATTCGTAAATAAATGTTCCGATTAATTTACGGAGAGATTTAGACTGCCTGATTGACAGGGGTAACATGCATAGGTAAGAAAGAGAAACCTTTTCGCTTGTACCAAGAAACATAGTTAAGTATTTATCGTAATTATTAGCAAAATATTTTTTGAAAAAAAAACCTTTTGTTTTTTTTTATATTGCTGGTATTAAATAAATCTAGCAAATATTTTCTAATAGCTTAGTCGGTGAACCCCTCGCCTCTCTAGCAAAACAGCGAGGGTTCGATCCCAAGTTAAGGCTATCTATTTCCCTCACACGAGTGAAATAAATTGCCACTTAATTTAATGCCGAAGGTAAATTTTGCAAAAATATGCTTTTTTTATGGACAATATTCTTGCACAACGCTGCGGCCTAGAAGAAAACGATTCACTTGCGACTTGAAGAGACGGAGATTGTCGGAAAATTAAGCTTTCGAAGATAAGCTAAATTCTCAACCCGCCATTTGAAATCTCCGTTTTAGAGAAGACTCATGCGTGGCAGTGGGACGTTACTTCCTAACGCTGGGCACGGTGAACCCACGTCGATCCCAGAAGTACAATTTGGAAGTTGTTGAAACTCTTTGATGAGTATTGGACTCTTCAAAATATCTTTTAATTTCTTGCATTGGCAAATTTTTAGCGCTTATTAAGTTGCGTCACTTTTTTATATTGCATTGTTGCTTTATTGCAAAATTGAATGATTCAGAGAGATGAATACTTTTGTTGCAATCTAGTTAAAATCAGTGCGGTCTACTTGTTTCCAAGGACGTCTATTGTATTATTTAATAAATAAGAAACTGACATATAAATACCTATTTCATTAAAGGATGTAGTTAATTCATTTAATAGCAACTGTAAATATATATATTACAGGCGTCTTTGAGCAATCGGAAAAAAATTAGATACAAGCAACTCAGGATTTGATAACAATGTGTATTAAACTTATTATTTTATTTATCGAATTCAGAGCTGTTCCTATAGTAAAAAAATGTCACTAGGATGAATACACTTACCTCCTTTCGGCTTAGTACTTTCCTAACCAATAAACCTGTGTAAGGTTCGTACCAATTGGAAACCTCTTTCTGATTTTAAAGTGTGTTAAAACTTAAGATTTCATGTAAAAAATATTTAGTAATATTTTAATTTTCAGATGCTCAATTGAAATTAACTTAAACGATTACATTCGTTTGTACATAATTAAGACAAAATGTTGCTTAAACCAAATTATGAGACGGATTACCATAATTTTGTTGCGAAGATATAAAAGCAGTACTAGACCACGTAAGTTTATAATTGTTTCAATATTAAATTGCGTAAGCATGGCTCAACTTAATTGATGATAATAACATATCTTAAACGGATTTATACTATAGCAGTTTTAATTTACATGTCATACAGATTTTTTACTACCGAGCAAGTGGCACTAAGAGTTCTAAACCTGTAGGCGGTATTAATATTAGCAAAAAACGGAAAAAATCACGTTTGTTATATGGGAGTCGCCCTTAAATATATTTTTTTCTATTTTTGTATATGTTTTTATAGCGACAACATAACTATAACATCTGTAAAAATGACAACTTTCTACTATCCGTTCATTAGATGTACTTGTAGCCTGGTGATTGACGGACAGACGGACAGCAATAACATAGTAATAGGGTCACGTTTTTACTTTTAGGGTAGGGAAACCTAAAATAATCTGGTGGTAACGACATGTGCCCAGATTGCTTGCTATTTTTTGTGTATTAATATTTTGGGCACAAAGTTTTCAACATGGCATTTCAGGGTACCTGTCCTTCTACTACAGTTTTTCTTTCTATGTCTTTATGTGTCATAAAAAGATATAATAGAAACAATCTATATCACTGTGGTGGACTTTACTTTTTTATATAATTCATCTGATAATGCAACGTCTATGTTCTGAGTCAGCGTCATTATCATAATTCTCTGTCTACAATCATACCGTTCACCTACGACACACATATCTGATGTGGTAATTATTTCGACCACTCTCTTTCTAGCTATATGTGTCACTATTATCTAAGCTATGCTGTAGTTTGACAGCTTGTGATAGGACCGACCTTCTAATGAACTCAACTCACGAAATTCTCACGCATAAAATAAATGAGAAAGTGTGTTTATTTGTTTTTTTTTTATAGGCTCGAGCTTGACCGTAACTCTCCTGATGTAAAGATGTGCCGCAGCTGGTTTCATTAGAAGAAACCGATTAATTTATATGTCGGTTTTTGCGTTTTGTCGAAGTTTTTGCATTTTCAAACTTGACTTTTTACTTCTTTTGGAAAAAATAATCTTCCAAACAAAAGTTGACGACTAAAAATTTCAAAAAATTCGTTGAAGCCATACCAAAGCTTCGTCAAGATTGGACGAATGCTACGAACTGTACGCAGGCACAAAATTTAAGGAGACATACCAACACAAAGACAAACGAACCAAAGACGAAAAAAAAATTTGCCAAACCCGCAGCATAGACTTTCTACCTATAATTCACGTAAAATAAAATACACAAAAGATTTTCTCACGATAATTTCCATCGTTGACACAGCTCATTAAATGTAAATCAAACTACGCGCTAATAAATTCACAATCGCAGTTTTTCATAAATCTATTCCATGAACTGCATTATTACAAATGAGAGAGTCACGAATTGCACATAAATGTCAGCCGTGAATGCGCATGACACAAAAATAAATAGCGTACAATAAATTAATTTAGTAAATTTATAGCTTATTAGCATAATAGCTGTTGTATTATAGCTAATAATGAATTTATTGTCATTGCAATAGTTGTAAATTTTCGTGATTCGAACGCTAAAATAACTAACATTTGTTCGAAAAGTATCACAACTGACCTTAACATGGCGTACCAATGAGGTAAATCCGCATAATTTATTAAAGATATGAAAAGATATACAAAACATAAAACTTATTAAAAAAAAATAGTCACTTGAAAAATATAAAAGGTTAATAATATCGAAAATTATAAAAGTTTGACTAAAATGTATTGATAAAACGTTTTTTGAAAGTACTGATTCTTTCATCCACGTATACCGTGGTTGTCGTCAATTTGATTTGACATCCATTTTAATACATTTGCCAACAAGCATTAATTTAACGGATTTTGAGTCCTTCAGTTCTATATTTATATCAAGTTTATCGACCCTTCGATATTACCGTTAATATATTCGATAAAAATCGGTTATAGCGTTTGTACCAAACTGTCAAATCTAACGATACGTTTTAAATCAGCTTAACTAAACTAACTAGAAACTGGTTAACAATTAAATGATAAATATTTATTTAATTTATTTTTATTTATATGTTATGTATTTTTTAATTTATATAAAATTTGAGCCAATTCACAACCACACGGATAATGTGACAAGTCATAAAGAACGAAACCGTTTGAATTAGTGTAGTGTAATTAGTGTAGTGAAATTAGTGTAGTGAAATTAGTGTAGTGAAATTAGTGCAAGTGCTACGTGTAAAGAACACATGATCAAAAGTGGTTTCCCCTTAATAATGCTGCTCTAACAACTTAGCCGTTTTTGAACTCGCTACTAATCACTTGAATTATTACAATTTATAATATATTTAATCAAGATGTACCTACTGCCGTGCCCCTAGATGTCTAGTGGCACGGCAGTCAAGTCAAGCAAAACAAAATCACATAAAATATTCAGCACACACTTTTGACAACAGGCAATCGGCAAAAGTATAATGTTTATACCTGCTTATTAATAACCGACAAGCTATTCCATCTCACCACTTCAAACTGTAAAACCCAAAATAAATACGAAACTTACCATTAATCTAACCGACCTGATTGACAGATCGATCTTAAGATGGACAGCGCATTATCTCGCCTGCCAAAATATTTATCACTGAAGTTCCTTGTTATGCTCTTCACTCATGGTGCGGTGCGAAGCGAAGCGAAACGCTAATATTAAAATAATCTGTATCAGTAATCAAACTTTAGTTTTTATTATAGTTATCAACGGAAAAGGTTGTCACTTTTATTTAGAATATATACTTTTTTTAAGGGTAAATTACGCAATTTTTTTTCAATATGGCATCCCAAATACTGCACTGCCTTCTTTGGCATGGCACTAGAGTGAAGCTGTTTGTGCATTTAGCGTCAGACCGGGTTAACTCAAGAACTGACTCTCTGAGGCTCTGAGGCTCTACCACTGAAGGTACTCCAGCAGAATTCATAATTCTTAGGATCTCATTTAAAAAAAAAATTAAGGCATTGTAGCATTAAACAAACACTCATACTTTATTATCATAATTTATATGCTTGCAGCGACCCGTAATCTACGTGCGGATCAACACAAGCACCTAACAGTGTGTTACGGCAGTCTTCTTCGAGAGCCAGTGTCTTCCAGGCTAAACAAGCTCCATCTAAGGCCACAGAGCCGCCTGTGGTCGTGCGAGCTGGTGATCAAAACATTCACACAACAAGTAATATAACAAAAGTGAAAACCAACTATGTATCGCACTTAAAATTTGCTTTACATTCGTTTTTCGATTTCCTCGAGATCCAACATCAGACCCTGAGTTGATAACAAAAGAACCACCTAAATATTTGTACCCTTTCGAACTAAAAATAATTGGTTTTAATCATATAGACGAACATGGTACTTCTTCCTTCTTGGAGGTCACTTTTAAATTATCTTGATTGACATGCATGAGTAAACGGGCTAAAGTGAATGTACCAGAACCTGTCCAGCTGTACAGGTGTTCCAAGAACTGATAATATCGAAAGTTAAATGAAATTGTAACCGTGCGAGTGAGAAACAAACTATAATGATCTTATCGTAATGTTTGATTTCTACATCATTATTTGCATGGAGAAAGGTTTTTTTTATTTATCATACACAGCCACCACCACGGAAGCCAGCGATACTGTAGCCCTAGATGGAGCATGCCTAAATAGTCTGGAATACACTGGTTCTCAAGGAAAGCTGCCGGAACGCACCGTAAAGTGCTTGATAGATCGTACTTTTTGCATGGCAATCGAACACACTAACCACTGCTTTTTTGTAAATATTATTTGTTTGTATATATCTGGTTAATATTTTCCTTATAAAAATACATGTGTTATATTTATATATTTGACGTAGATTAATTAGTTTTGTTTCTTTATAGATTATTGATGTAGGCGTTAGGTACGAGTAAAAAAATAAAGTTTAAATGATTTTATTTTGAGCAGTCTGTAGGAGTTTAAGATTTGTGAGAGCTGCCGTACCCCATTCTTGGATAATATATTCTAAGTGTGGTTTAACCATGGAATCATATATATAATATAGCGTACACGCTTAGAAAGGCATCGAGCTATGCCACGTAGAGCACCCGTTGAATGTATTATTTTGCTTTGGATGTAATCGATATGAGGCTTCCAAGTTAGTTGGTGGTCAAGGTTTAGGCAGAGGTATTTTTCTTTACTGATTTTGTTAATGTATTGTAATTAATTATAATTAATTATAATACTTATAATTATAATTAATTATAATATTATAATTAATTATAATAATTATACTTAATTTTCTATCAGTATACATAGATGACATTTCGAATTTCCAATAATATTTCAATACAATACTTTCTATTCAATACAATAATTAATTATAATTAATATTATAACTATTATAATTAATTATAATTGATTGAAAATACTATTTGACTGATTTTGATAAAATAAATGTGAGACCAAATGGAATGTATGTTAGTTACCCTTTCTCACAAATCTTATATATTAAAATCAATTGCTGTTCGTTTGTCTCGCAAAAACTCGAGAACGGCTGGATCGATTTAGCTGATTTTGGTCTTGGAATGTTTGTCGTACTCCAGGGAAGGTTTAAAAGGTAAGAAACATAAATAACTGTTAGACGGTACGAAGTTCGCTGGGTCAACAAGTCATAAATAAAATCGATCAAATGCGAGTCGTAATCGCGCACTAAGGGTTCCATACCATTATTTATTCAACATTATTAATTTTAGTATGTTATTAGTATTTGTACTTTTGGTGGCAATAGATCATCATCTGTGAAAATATCATTTGTCTAATTATAATGATTATTGAGATACAGCCTGCTGACAGACGGACGGGCAGACAAACAGACGGCGAAGTTTAAGTAATAGTGTCCCATTTTTACCCTATGGATTACGGAACCCTTAAAAATAACAACCGACAACGATTAAGGAAAATTATGATACAAACAAAATAACTTTTATGTCAAAGTTTTTGCAGGACAATTATAACATATTTGCCATATCCTTCACATATCAAATCAATCTCTTGCTTAGATCTTCCCATTAACCCGGTAACCTAAGGCGTTTCCACACACAGATCCCGGCAAAGATACGCCAATGTAAACACACCCGATCCATACCTGATCCCGAAATTCACATACAAAGTTATGGAATTAGTCATAAAATGGATTCGTGACTCAAATATCTAACCTATGCGGTGTGTTCTCTACCTTAGTACTTAAATACTGTATCTCACGCAATGAAAAATATACTCTACTCCGCTACAAATAAAATAGAATTTCCCGTGTTTGAATTTTTAGATGCGTCGTTTTGACAGTTGGTACGTTTAAACGATGTCAGTTGACATTCGATAGCAGGCGTCCTGTGACGTCATTAAATCAGTAAGCAACAAAATTTAGGGCTTAAAGGGGCTTACGATAGGGGGCTAGTGAGCATTGTACGTAACATCATAGCGTTGTTTATGGATGATAGGCAGACTGAATGTACGATGCCCGATCGATACGCGTCTTGGAATTATATTATCTTGAGCATAGGTATATTTAGGCATGATCGTGACTTGAGGGTCTATATAAGACAAACTTTTGGCTTGTAAATTTGTGTTTTTTTAAATTAAATATAACCTTTTAAGCATTCGTTATCCGACTTCATAAAAAATGAGATTCGTCGGATTTTTTTATTTATGTTGTCTGTATACCGAGTTTTGAAATACTTCTGGACTGAGCAGAAAAAATATTTTTGCAAACGCTAAAACATACTTCCAAGGAGTGAATTCGGCCTTGAAGTGAATAAATTTATTAAACTGACAGTTAAATCTTTTCTTCACGTAAGGAAACAAAATGAGAGCCGACAATTGACATCATTTTAAACAGGTGACCTTCCATTTTTATTACGAAAATCGAAAGACAAATGAAAAATAACGAACTCCTACTTTTTTAATCTTATTAAAAATGTAAAATATACGTTTTAAGAGATTTTTGAAAATATAAGAAAAGTTCAGCGTAATGTTATTCTCGTCAAAAGCTCGTATAATCATGATGTCATTAATTATCTGTATTTTTGTTGTTTGTTTTTGTATGGTTGACAGATGACAGACGCATTAAACAAAAAAAATTATTGGTGGCATATGACGGTAAATACGAGATTTGTTTTTCATCAGTTTTTTTGTAAATAACACTGAAAAAGAAGATATAAAAATCTGGTGTTTTTAGTACGAACTCTTCATTACTTTATATCGAAATGGTTTTCTTTGCAAAAATGAAATGTTATCAATTTTAGAACAATTACAATATGACTTTTCTTAAGTTAGTTTAGTAAGTATAGCTTCTTTAAATAGGGGTCATTATTGTTTGCAGACTTCACTTTACATTGGATATACTTTCGATTAATATTCTATATATCTTTAACAAGCTTCAAGTACCAGGTCAGGTCATTTTGTTGTATATTGAATTAATAATATTCTTTATATTTAATTTCTTATTCTGACATGTTCTGTTCTCCCACGATATATTCCATACAAAGGATCAAATAAATGAGAACAAACGGAACGCAAGAAATATTAATTTTAAAATCTTTCAACAACAATGGTTGGGGTCACAGGAATGGAACTTACCGTTTCCTTCTTCATAGAGTGGCCCTAGTTAAAAATGTATGAGCGGTATTTCACTGTGAATTAATTTTCGCATATAATTTAATTAAAGTTACAGTGTGACTGATCAGATTTACAATTGATCAATATAAACTGTAGACGAAGTTCTGAGAACTGTTGAACTCGAGATCACTGCAATTTTGTGGTTTTTGAATTTTTTTCAAGATTCTATATGGCTTCCGAAATAGTCAAAAGTCATCTGTAGTGTTGAATAAAATAAAATAACCACTATTGAAAGTATGGAAACTCATTTCTCCGATTCGTGTTCGACAGCCATAGTAATTAAGGCCTTATTTCACTAGTCGTAAAATTTATATTTACAGGTTCTCCGTGGTTACTACTTTTTGAGCAAACTTCCTACTTTTTGGGACTAGTTAAACAAAACCTCTTTATAGGAAACATTTGATTTACTAAGACAATTCATCAATGACGTCGATTCGCTCAGGCCACACTTACTATAAAAACGTAATTTGACAGTTCTAAAATTGTCTCCTCTTTTTTTGTTTCCAAAAGTGAGAGAAGGATGGATATAATTATTTGGAAATTTTAGCATTTTCAGTGTGCCTGGCCGAATTGGGGTCAGTACTATAACACGAATAATATGATAATCATAACTTGTTTAAATCCAAAACTAATAAATAAATTATTTTCTGTCGATTTCGCTTTTTAGAAAGAAAAAAAAAGTTTTTTAAATTCAAAATAAACTATTTAGTTTAGTAAACTTATTTGTAAAATTAATATTTTACAAATAAGTTTACTAAAATTATTATTTTCTGTCGATTTCGCTTTTTAGAAAGAAAAAAAAAGTTTCTTAAATTCAAAATAAACTATTTAGTTTAGTAAACTTATTTGTAAAATTAATATTTTACAAATAAGTTTACTAAAATTATTATTTTCTGTCGATTTCGCTTTTTAGAAAGAAAAAAAAAGTTTCTTAAATTCAAAATAAACTATTTAGTTTAGTAAACTTATTTGTAAAATTAATATTTTACAAATAAGTTTACTAAAATTATTATTTTCTGTCGATTTCGCTTTTTAGAAAGAAAAAAAAAGTTTCTTAAATTCAAAATAAACTATTTAGTTTAGTAAACTTATTTGTAAAATAAATATTTTACAAATAAGTTTACTAAAATTATTATTTTCTGTCGATTTCGCTTTTTAGAAAGAAAAAAAAAGTTTCTTAAATTCAAAATAAACTATTTAGTTTAGTAAACTTATTTGTAAAATTAATATTTTATAATATAATTATGTGACGTACTCGTATCTAGAATTCGTGAACAAGCTCCTTAATATTAGCTCTAGTCCTGTCTATATTTTTTACAATGATTTCTTTGTTTTGTGATAGACACATTTTTGTATAGGAAAGGAAGCTTGCTAATTTGATAAACGGTTCAAAAGGACGTCAGCCGCACCGATCCTTTGATCGGCAAAAATACAGATGTGTGTTGTAGTGTGGAGAGCCTTATGCTGCGCTGCAATACATAGACTGAAGCGATTTGAATAAACACTAGTTAGCAGGATTTTTTATGTAACTTTAATACTGTATAATTCTTATGAACTAATATATAAATTATTTATAAGATGCCTTGGCGTTGCTGTTAATGAGGGAGAAATGATTAAATAAATAAATAATAAAAGTTGAATTTCGCATAAAAAGTTAATTAAGGCTGTTCTAACCGACTTAAAAAGGGAATGAGGTTCTCAAATGTTTCACGATTTCTGAGAGCTTTTTTGTTTGAAATTTTTTACTTGTCCGTCTGTTTCAATAAATCGAATCAAAATCGGTTAGGTGGTTTGGTTTGTGCATCAAAAATTCTAAACTTAACGCAGTGGGTATACGGGTACACAGGAATTACCCTACACCCACCAGTGGGTGCACGGATCGCGTGCCGTGTTGGAGATCCGCAATACGCTCGCAACTTGCTCCATACCCCGATACCGCTCCAGGCGGATTGCTCTCGCTAAGCTAATGAGATGTCAGTACAATCATTTGTGCTTTAACCTTACACGGATGAGGTTTTTGGCCTTTCATTTTGCTTTAATTCTGATATTAATTAAATTAAGGCGTTCGCGCACCTCGCTACGTCGAATTGAAGACTCAATTAGGCCAAGGTACGTTTTTGCGTTCTACTCGAAACATAATCGTATTTGTAAAGAAAATATTCACAAAACTTGTTTTTTTGGTGGCGATTTTTTTTAATACTAAATATAGTAATAATGCTGAAATTATTACGTTTAAATCAGCAATCATAATTTAATTAATAATTTGAACTATACGGAAAAAAATCTTGCGCATTCATTTTCACGTCTCTTTTTACTATTAGTGAATTTACATTCACATCATTAAATAAATATTTACACCTCTATGAACTATTCAAAAAAGAATTTCCCCATGATGAAAACTCTTACTAAATTTATATTATGAGCGGTCCAATACACGTCCACTCTTATCGAAGTTCGGGGTAGAAGGAATAATCCGTGTAGGGGTTTGATTTTTCAATTTGATTAAATCAAAATACCTATCTGAAGAAGTATAATCAGCGTTTGTCGTGATGGAACTCAGAAAGTACTTAGCCACTAAAAAAAAAATGTTATTTTCATAACCAGATCACGCCACATAATTTCTCAAGGCAGTCGACCAATTTTGACCCAAAACAGACCAGATCAAGTCAAAAATAAAAGTAAATAGCCTCAGGTCAAGGCACAAGGCTACCTTATTATTCGTACCGATGCTTTTTGCTTACATTACATGACACCACTGTAATGAAATACATTATTATAAGCAGATACATAAACGAAAATATATCTAATAATTATCATTGTCAGTCAATTAACATTCTTCTTGTAAGTATGTCTTTTGGCAAATTACCATAAATTTTTCGAAGATTGAAATGTCAATGTAGGTGTATTAGGAAATCAATAGTATACAAAATCATTATTAATAAGAAAAATGGAAAGAACGAAGATATCTACTATTTTATTAACGTCTGAAATAAAATTTGCTAATTAATATAAAAAAGCAAAAGGTTATTTACAAAGATGTTACCTTTACGCTTGGACGTATTGAGAGCCAAAGTTACGGGTGCTACTTACTTGAAATATTTTAGCATTTTTTTAAAAAGATTAAAAATATTTAATAGCAGTGCCATCGTGACTCTACATTTAATTTATTGTGACCCGCGTCAATACAGTATAAAAAGTAGCCCATGTGTTAATCAAGGGTCTAACCTATCTTCGATCAAATTTAATCCAAATCAGTTGAGCAGGTTTTGCGTGAAAGAGTAACAAATATTCATTCATTCTTACAAACTTTCGCGTTATATAATATTAAGTGTCAGGTCATTTTATGGTGACAAATACAGTCATTAAATTAAATTAAAATGACCTATTTAAAATTAAGTCAAATTTACAATTTTAATAATAATATTAGATGAAATTAAATTATACAATACTCGTACTTAGTTTATAGTTTAAAAATGATGGCCATTATTTTTTCCTATTCAGGCGAATCAAGATTGTTTTTTTAAAATCTAAAATGTCAATTCAACATATTCTATAGTATATTATAGTTGATATTTCTTTTGACATCCGAATGAATTCAATCTTTTTTCCACGACAATTATCCCATTTTAGTAAAAGGTCAACATATAGCCTTCGGACGGCTTAGCTAAATTGCGACAAGAACCAGCCACATCTTAACGAAAAAATATGGCAATAACTATCAAAAGGGCCTTACTACCCTTCTGCCCCTACCTTAGTCCGCCCCCCGCGATACACAGATGCGGGTTCACCCGCGACTCCCCGAGGCGTTCCTGGTAATTATTATTTTACTTTGTATTATGCTCTTTGTGAGATTTATTCCAGATTTCTTTTGTAGCCGCATTACGTATGTTGTCTTCTGCAAAGAATCTAATCGTTATTGAGATGTGGACCTCTGCGTATGAAGAGGATAATATAACAGTAATTGTGAGAATAACGTACGTATTTACTGTTTTCAAAATTAAAATGGACTAAACATTTAGAGATTTCGTTTGTGAATTGAATGTAATAAATAAATTAATATGAGATATAAGTCAGTTTAGTACAAACTCTTTCGTATAAGTTTTTATTAAAAAAAATGATATGGGATTCTTTTTTATGTATTGTATTAATAAACGCGTTCCAACTTTAAGCATTTTAGGTCCCGTATTATACGATAGAGAACGTTGAGAAGCTTTTAAAAATAAGGTCGTTTATGTATATTGAAAATGAAAATAAAAATGAAAATTAGTTTATTTAGTAACTTTATACTTTTTGGTCACCTTAGTTTAGGGTTCTTTTTAAGAAATTTTTAGCCTGTGTTAAGAATCCCTGCTCTTACTTAACTTAGGGTACAAGATTCAAGTTACTTACTTATAATTAATCAAGTAAAAAAGTTTACATTACAAACTTATTTATTAGATACAGATATGAATTTGTATGTTTTGTGAGTGTGTGTGTGTGTGTAAGAGAGAGAGTGTATGTATCAGGATGTACTAATAATATATTATTATTATTTGCTGGCTTTTATTTTGCCCAAAAAATAAGTCTTGCAATTCCGCTGAATTTTGAAATTTTGAAATTGGGCAACGCAGTCAGAGTTTTGTTCATGCCCGAAATTAAAATAATTTATTGACAATTGTATTTAATTTTTTTTAAATAGAATTTACATGAAAAATTACTTCTAGGGTTATATACAATTTAGTAATTTAATTTAGCAGAATTAGTAATATTTTTTCTTTCAGTGCCTTTTGGAAGCTTGATCTTTATCAAGTTCCGATAAAGTTCACATTGTTTATGACCCATCTAGTTAGAATTTTAGACCTTGTGATGAAAAAAAAATTAAATGAAATGTTTTACTTTATTTACGCAAATCAAACCAAAAAATTTGGGAAAAGTCCCTTCAGATAAATAAATAAACTCTTTATTGCAAACAAAAAAATCAAATATACAAGAAACATCTAACATCTCTAGTGTCACAAGTGGCGGCCTTATCGCTAAACGACCACTAAGCCAGATGGCACCGAACTGTAATTTTTTGATCAAATAAATAAAGATCAGTACAAATAAACATAGTCATTGCCGTGCGTGTATTGTAGTCGAATAGCTTTGATGTCTTTATTGTATTTTAAAATCCGCTCCGGGGCGACTGTCCGTGACGAGGTGTCAGGACAGACTGACGCACTGTCGGCACACTTAGGGCAGTTTTACTGACTTCCCTAAAGGCGGTAGTCAATTTGACTGCATTCTCTGTATAATGTTTGTTACATAATTTTGTAGAAAAGATTTTGGAGATTTTTTTTGGTTTAAAAGAGTTTGAGTGACGTGGGCTCATTTAAATTTTTATTAAATTGTTCCTTTAGTTAGGTTTTTACTATGGAATAAATAAAAAAATGTATCGTCACTTGTCGGATTTTTTTTTTATTCATTACCTACTCGTACCACTTTCTACTTGTACAAAATGTTCTTCTCAATGGATAAACCGGAAATATGTATTAATGAAATTGGAATAATTCTGTGAAATTAATCACGAATATATCTCCCTTTAATTACGTAAATCTATTTCGTATCTTAAATCTAAATCAATGACAAATTTAATTATAACTGTATGTCGTAATGTTTTAGATCTACTTAGACATGCATCTATACCAATTGCAATTGATGAATATGACGTGATAAGTAAAAATATTTAATTTAAAAAAAAATGCATTAAATTATTTATTACTAACATTCAGTTTTTAATCAAATTAAGTACCTACTTAACGTTTATAGTAAAGTTCGTATGTTACCCGTTTAAATCTCCACAGGTAGTAAAAAATGAACTTTTTGACACAAGCACTTAACGGTCTATCTTTGATTGAAAGCTTAAACAGTGAAATGCACTATCGGCTCCGTCATGCCCCAAACAAAAAGGCACGACCGCCGAATGACCGGTAAAAAAACCGCGCCGTACGTCGATGGCTTATCAAAATTGTCATGTTAAAATACGACTGACGTCCACTGTTTACTCTCAGCTCTAAAACCCGGTACGGAACGTTTTTTCGAGATACAAGTGACAATTCATGCCAATTTGTTTGGCGTGGATGACTGTTACACCGCAATGGGCGTTTGAACTGTGATCGAATTCTGCTTGAATTTGATTTTTACTTTTTACAGTTGCAGTAAATTACATTGTATTTTTTTAAAACTTGACCCTATGTAAAGGTTGCGTGTTACAGAATACTTTTAGCGATAAGGCCGATACTTGTGCCACTATGCTAATAAAACGATTGTTGTTGTGTATGTGTACAATACACGAGTTTTAAATTATTTTTGATAGAATTTGAACTTTTGTAGCAAATCTTGGTAGTTGATAGGCCCGGAAACAGAAGTATGTACACTAAAAACAAAACAAAAAAAACATTTTTACTGATGCGGTCTGTGAGAAATCAGGTACATAAAAAGCCTGGCCAGGAAGCTACGTTAATCGGTAATACACATAAAAGCAGGTGAATTTAGAACCTACTCCGTTCTGAAGTTAGTGAACTACATAAACATATTTTTTTTAATTTGACATTTTCATTGACAATCGAAATAACTTAACTTTACTTTTAAACTTAGCTTTTTTAAACATAAAACCTATTACAGGCAAAATGGGCAGAACTGTTAATTTATGTAAGATCTGTACTTTACCCTATTTTGGTGAATAAATAATTTGAATATGATTAAGCGATGGAGTAGGTACATATTGTTTATTATTATTTCAAACAATATTCTGTTACACGTCGGTGTGAGAGTGGTCATTTTTTACCAAACCATTGAGTTATTTACATTTTACGCACAATCCGTGTCCATTGCTCGGTTGCTATTTATTTGTTCTTTTAGACTTTTTTTTATCCACTTTTGTATTGAGTGATACTCGTGAGTGAACTAGCGAGCTAATATTTTTTGCGAGTTTATCTTAACAACTTTTTGACGGATATATTCAGAAAGTACCACATGTCTCAGTCAAATATCATCTGAGTCTCTTATTAAGTGCTGTAGATAACCACCTAATCTCCTTTTTTTTCCTTCTGCGCCGCGCCGCTGGTCCCGAGTTCGATCCTCGGACAGGTCAAATATTTGTGTGCATGAACATGTCTGTTTGACCTGTGTCTGGGTGTTTATTATATATATATATATATATATATATACATAAGTATGTATGTATTTCTAAGTATGTATATCAGCCACCAGGTTACCACAGCACAGGCTTTGCCTAGTTTGGGACCTGAAGACCTTTGTGTGGATGTCGTCCCATATTATTATTATTATTTCCGTTTTTTGAATATAACTTTGTTGGCACCATTCGTTTTTCTTTTATGTAAAATATTAGATCTGTCCATTCAAAAGTTGCCTGGAAAAAAATGCTTTAGACGATAGTACATTGATTTGTATATTACTACTGTCTATATTTTTAGCGATATATAATAATAATACAATATATTCTTTAATTCAGGCAACGTAACCCATACACACATTTACAGGTATAAAATAAAATGCTCCTCTTTTGTTTTGCGTGCAATGAAACTATATTCAATGTATATTCGTTTCTCAAATCCGTATACTTACAAATTTGTTAAGATTACTTGAAAAACACATTCGGTATGCATGTATGTATAACATATATATGTATGATTAATTATTTGTTAACATTATTATTACTAGCATATTATTAAGTATATAATTATTATTGGATCGTGAAGTATGGAAAAATATGTGGGAGGCCTTTCCCCAGCACTGGAACTGTAAAGATTAAAAACCAAAAATCAGGGGTGAATTGATGCGATGTGATGATGAACCTTTAATAGCCGTATTTTTTTTTTAGCTTTACATTAAAATATATATGAAATTGTACTAGAGATACGGCAAGTAAGTACAAAGCTATCGCGTTCAGATACGAAACTTAAAAAACGATAAAATGTAAATCAAAGATGTAATATAAATCAAAATATCTCCAATGACAATTTTGTATATTTTTTTCACTAATAAACCGTAGAATTGGCGTTTCCCGGTGGATTGCCACTATTTCTGTTGAAACGAGTAATGGATTTATTCGATGCAATAGATAAAAATGCAAATTTCTGGCTATCTATTTTGATTCAAATGGCGACGGTTGAATTTATAAAATGGAGTCTTTTTTGTTACATTCATTAGTTGGCGAGATAAAAAATATCACTCGGTATAACTGCCGAAATGATTAGAATAGTAAATTTATTGACCAAGCGACTAAAGCGCAGCGTCTGTTTTTGCTTCAAGTCTAGCAAAATTTACCTTATCTGGCATGTGCGTTTGTCTGAATGATGGTATTCGCGGCCAGACCTTAATTGCTAACTAAAAGAGTTGATCCAGAAGTATATGGAGCGCCGGCCAGGATAGCTTACGATATCATAAATGCATCAGGAATTATTAATTTTTAGTCCATTAAACCAATTTTAAAAAAACGTAACTTATTGTAGTGTACTAAATTAATTTCTATTCAAAATATTTCCTCTGCGCGTTTTTGTCGTGTCGATTTTGATATTTGTGACAGGCAGTACAATTCGTAAACCAATGTGGTCATTGGAGTCAACCTAAGAGACAAACATCTTTGAGGGATGCCAAAATTCCACTATAATTCACATAATTTTATTATTTTTGTACACAATTAAGTAGACAAGTGATAAAGGTTCTATTAATAAACAATGTGAACCACATCTTTAGGCATTTTTTGGTATACGTACACCGTCCTGGCCGGAACTGAAACAACTCCTGTGACAAATAAGCATATAGTTGCATAAATAAGTTAAAAAAAATTGTAGTAGAAGATTAGTAATTCGGTCAGTACTCTCATTGACTTTATAGGACCTGAGGTAGTAGAAATAGTAAGAAAATAGAAATGATCTTTGCTATATAAGGTGTCAACTTCGTTATCTTTCAGCAAAATCATGCCGACCCATCTTAGGAGATGCTCCTGAGTCCTAGAAACTTAGAACTTTGCACAGTCAAAGAAAGACTTGTAAATAGCCCAAAATCATTCGTTATTCAATTTAAACCGCATTCGAAACTGAAAAGCGCATTAATTAAAGCACTGATTACTTTGAAGCCACTTTTCTTTAACACTCCAATCCAGCATACTGCGCGGCCAGCGTTCTCACAAAACATGTCTGGAAAGTGCAAGACAGCAGAAACCCGGGTCCCAGCTTAATTTAGTGACCGATAATTAAACCCCCCCACCCTCATACCCCCCGGGGGTGGTGGGGAAGCCTGGACATGCTGAGAAGTGTGCTTTTGTCTAACAAGAATGGGCGATCCCGGTTTTGATGCTGTCGATTTGTTGCTAAAGAATTGGGATTGGATGAAGTGTTTGTTTATGGAATATTATTTGGTTACTGATTTGGGATGAGCTGATTGCTGATTTTAGTGAAGCCAATTTAATTTTAAATGACTTAAAAAATGTGGTGGTTTCTAATTTGCTGTATATGTATGTACGTTTTCCAGTTTTTTAGTACTATTTAGTTATATTTATAAATAAATCCTTTTTTTTTGTTGCCAGTAATATATGTACATATCTATTTGTTGGCTATTTATCGATTTTACTTAAAAAATATTTTTGATTGTAATTAATAAACATCTAAAAATGTAAAGGCCAAAAATGTTGCTCTTTTTTCCTGTGGAATTGAAGATTAAAACCAAACATATTTTGATCAAATATAAAACATAGAGACCCTTGTTAGCCAGATAACACAATTTCTTATTAATAATAGAGTTAGCACTTTATAATTATTTCGATTTAATACACAAAAAAAAAACGTTCCTGTCGAATTGAATACCTCCTCCTTTTTTGGGCAGTCAGTAAAAATGACATAAAACCAAAACTAAGAACCACAAACCCTACCCAATAAGTAGCAAACATAAGTCTTGGAGCACATCGGCCGACCATCGTGCGTCGAATACAAACTCTCCTTTGCAGAATTATAGAACTCACATCTGTTCGCAGATCGATCATAATTGAATCCGAAGACGTGTGTTATGAATTTATTACTTATTGAGCAAATATTAATACTTTAATATAGACTTAAAAATTTCTGTGGTTTTGCGAATTTCTAACCAACGCCGACTTACCAAGATGACATAGAAAAATCATAACCTTTGCAGACACTTATCGACGACATTGTACACAAAATATTTCTTTCTAATACCTATCGTAAACTTGACCGTTAAAGGTTTATTTTCTTCAACAAAGGCGTGAATTCAATTGTAAACTCAGATTAATTCGATAACAATTGAATTGGTTTTTTTTTTTCTTATTACAACAGTGTAATTTTAGAATCTGTCAGACATTTAGTTAACAATAGACAATTTTATTCGATAATAATTTTGCAACGATGGAGAGGGAATGGTCGCATTGTATGGAGTTGAATTTGATTTATAGTTCCCGCGTGATGATAGAATATTCGTTATCTTGTTCATCTTCAGACAGAGTTATTTGATGATAGTTAAATTTTTAAGGCTGGATCATACCGCATGCAGCGCATCGCAGCCTCGCACAGCACGACTTATCAATCAATCAATCATTTATTTATTTGACACAGTTTGTTTGACCTCTGGCTTCCGCACTAGTCGTAGAACTGTGTCGCGGAAACCAGCATCATCCCAGTTTTTTGTATTTATGTTGTTGGTTGTTATGAGTTTGTAATATATGAAACATTACGAGAAATGACTCACCAAAAGCACGTCGCTACGCTACTACGAACGTCATCACAAGTCAAACCAGTCTACGTCACTAGACGCGCAGCGATGTTTGACATATTCAAAGAGTAACGACAGATGTCAAGAATGTTGAAGCACTGCACAAAACGACACACTAAAATAGCTGGTGAGACATCGTACGCAACGAGCTACGACACAACGCGAAGCGCTGCAATGCAACGGTGCGGTCTGCTCCACCTTCTAATCTCTTGATGTTTATAAGAACAGTCAGCATTTCGTTGTTTACTAAAAGCTCGCCATCGTTTAAATTGTTTTCAAATGTTTTTTTTTAATATTTGTTATTTATTATTTTGTTATTATCTTTTCAGTTATTATATTCATTTAGGTATGTATAGTAATTAAAACTAAGTGACATTTACCATAAAATGTCAATGTAACGAAATTTACTTAATTCTTATGTTTATTCGATATGGGGGAAATAATTCCAGCAATAACATCGCGGTTGAAGTGTTTTGTGGTGTTTTCTTAACTAAATTGCAATTAAAGTTATTAGATTAGCAGTAATAATAAAATACTGATAACTATTGCCAGTGTTTTCACACTATCATAACACAAAAAAAAAAAATTCGACTGCGAAAGATGGAGGGTTATGTTTTCGAGTGTACATTTCTTTGGCACGCCCTACAGTCGAAACGGCTTGACGTATTTTTATGTGAGTGGTGTCAATAGATTCATCGTAGTCGTGAGAGTGACACTGGGTATATCAACATATAAAGGAAAAGTAATTAAGGATGATTAGCTCGAACTCGCTTCTAACCATATATTTTTAAACTTACAAAAACCATTCAAATTTTTTACAAAAAATAACAATTAAAAATTAGCATAGTCCTTAACTGGGGAAGTTAATTATATCAATACAATATTTCAGAATCCGTGTTGCAGCCAGCCACCTACCTACATAAAAGCTATGCATTGTAAAGTTTTGTAAAAGCTTACGATGCTGCCCCTACCGGCTGATTAGCACAATGTTTGCTGCTGAATCTGCTGACCGTACGCACTACTCGCCTCTTCTTTATGATAATTAGCTTTTTTGTTAACTCTACCTGTTTATCAGCGACTTTGGTTGTTTGTTTTGGCGCTTCGATAGCTTTACCAAATGATGTTTAGAGTGGTAAAGTTTGTTGGTTTGGAAAGTATGTTTATTGTTATGTAAGTTTATATCTAAGTGTGTGTAAAGATTTAGGTTTATTTTGTTTAATGTAGCGATCATGGTGAAGTGGTTAGTGGGATCGATTGCCGTGCAAACCGGTACGAGGTTCGATCCCACGAAACATGCAAATAGAGCCTAAACTACCGGTGAAGGAAAACATCATGAGGAAAGCATAGCACCACCCTCAAGTTATAAAATCTGTCGCCAAGCACCTAATGGTGTGTTCCGGCAGCCTTGTCTGAGAGCCAGTGTATTCCAGACTGTCTTCCGTGGTCTTGCGAACTTGTGGTCAAATGCCTAGTTGTGTATGATAAAAAAATACTGTACGGGCTTTCACGCATGCCAGTTTGTTGGAAAGATAAATCGTTATTTTAAGCGTTGTGATCTCCCCTCCTGTTTGCTTGATAGCGATGACTATAACTACTAAACATTACGAACAACTTTTATTATGGAACCAAACGAGAAATCAAGAAAAAAAAATCAGTTGTACCAATAAAAAATAATACTTGAAGTAATCATACTTTTCATACAAAAAGTTGGTCGGTCAGAATCGGAATCAGCAGATTTCTTTCTCGAATTTAGAGTTGGTCTTGTAGTGAAAATCATTAAGTAGGATAAGTATATTATAATGTTTATATATAGAATTATATAATATATAACAAGCTATTTCAAAAAAATCCGACAGCTAAATTTCTAAACCTAACGAGTAGGTTGATACATACGAATGTATCATACTTAATTTTAATTTTTTAATTTTTGTATACCCAGATGTTACTCTCACGACTAAAACAAAGCTATGGAAACCACTCACGACATTACGACTTAAAACACGACAAGCCGTTTAGGCTCTAAGGCGTGCCAAAGAAATATACATAAGTTCCATTTTTTACCTATATTCCATTTTGTCGCGGGCGACACCTGCCGTAATATAAACGATCAAATGCAACGAAAACACGTGCATACAAAACATTCACAAAACAACCATCCAAACACCAATCATAACTTATAAAGCCCACCACACACCATCCACTTCAAATCCTTCAAGCCTCAAGCCGGACTGACGCCTTACACCACTAGACATAAAACATCGCGCGTCAACATTCAAATAATAAATCTGCGGAGCACTCCACCCCCCACTCCTAGGGGGCTAGTGGGGGAAGCTCCCCACCCAGCCATGAGCGGTGTCATGGCATGATAGACGGCCGACTGCCTGACGAGTCTTCGTCGGAATGGCTCTACGGAGCCCAGTATATCACTTTTATTACATGCCATCTTCATTTTCATATTTCATATTTGCATTTCTGTGCACACCCCACTTTTGACCCTACAGCCCGTAACTTTTAAGCGTTCGCGCGTTTTTCTATGTAATCGCTTTGTGTGGACGACGGAGAGTGGTCGCGTCAAAGTAAAGTTTTTATGCTGCTCGTATTAGTAAGGGAACGAGTTAAGGTGGGTGCTGATTCTGACGCGGCCTAGGGTTCTGTATAAATATTATTTATTAAGAACAACTTTACAACGGAAAGACTGAGTAACTGTAAGCATTGACAACATTTCATTTTTGGAAAGTAATGGAAATCCGAAAAGTATTTCGAGATAACGTAATCATTCATTCTAAAAATACCAGATTTTTAGATCCACTTTCTTCCGAGTTCTTTACAAAAAAGTTACGATAAAAAAACTGATGAAAAAGATATCGTATTTATGCTAAGACCGTAAGATGCCACTAACAAAAAAAAAATTAACTGTCATCTGTGAACCGTACCAAAAGAAACAACAAAAATACAGATCATTAATGACATCATTTTTGTACGAGTTTTTGACGAGAATAACATTATGCTGAACTTTTTAACCCCTGGGTTGAATTTTTATGGGTGGAGAAGAAAGCCACGTGACGGAGAGGACCATGAAAATGATTGTAGATGGTACCTAGTGCCGGGAGGGAGCGACCTAAGAACATGTGGATGAATTGTGTGAAAAGGGATATGTGTGAAAGAGGATTTAATGAAGAGATGACGGCTGTTAAAGTATAATGGAAGAGGAATATATGCTGTGCCGACCCCATGTAGTGGAGATAAGGTCAGGAAGATATTGGGTTGAATTTTCAAAAATCCTTTCTTAGACAACCCTACACCCTATAACGTGAACACTCCACAAAATTCATGTTTCTAGGTTCAGCGATTTAGGCTCTATAATGATTCCTAGAAAATATCAGTCAGTCAGTCAGGACTTACTCTTTTGCACACGAATGTTTGACCTGTCCCGGGATCGAACCCGGGACCAGCGGCGCAGAAGGCAGGGTTGCTACCAACTGCGCCAACCGGACAGTCAAATATTAGTACAAGTAAGCCTGCATCAAAATACCATCACCCATATCATATTAACTGATTAATTCAACACAGAACCCTAAAAACTAAGTCAAGGTAAGCACACCACACAAAGTCCACCTGCATGACGTCACGGTAAAGCTTCGTACACACTTTTTCAACAGTAAAAGCGCCTTGCACCCGTCGTGCACACGCCTTTACAAACTGTTAATTTGCTCTCAACATGTTCGCCGATGAAAGAATTAAAAGGTTTTTTAAAAGAGTAATTGGCAAATTGATTTTATAGCTGAAATAAGTTCGGTTTGAGCTAGCAACTTTATCAAAGTAAAAACTTATTTTGAAAATCATAAACCCAATGAATGTTCTGTTACATTAAATACTTAAGTATTAGCTCAATATATATTTTTAAACATAGTTTAAATCATTGTTTTGCTGTATGATATTGAAAATTAAACATCTCCCAAAAACATACTAAAGGACTAGCTGTGCTCCGCTGTTTCACCCGCGTATTTCCCCAATTTACTATCGAGATAATCCAATGGGGAACTACTTTGTTAAAGTCGGTTAAAAAGTATGCTATGTCCTTTCCCGGGGTCCAATCTACCTGTGCACCAAATTTCATCGGTTCAGTAGTTTTGGCGTGAAAGAAAGACAGACAGACAGAGTTACTTTCGCATTTATAAAATTAGGATAATTCTTTAAAAGTAACTATCTACTTCTTTTACAGCAAGCGATTACAGAACTTTTTCAGTTAGCATATAAAATCAAATCTCATTATTTTTATTACATGGGAGGAATACCCTTTTAACCTAAAAATAATTAATCAACTTGGTTCACCCGTCTTCAAAAAATCACATGACAAACAAAAAAAAAATTAAGTTAAATCGAATACCTCCTCTTTTTTGAAAATTTGTTAAAAATTCTACACATCGATGTCAAAATTAGTTGTTAGACTCTGGTTAACGAAGTTTATGCAAGAGCTTAATTTAAACCGCGGATTTAAAGTCCAAATATTTTGTGAAAAAACGGTTAATATTTACGTGACAAAAAATAAGTATTGGCATGATTTTATTTTAATCTCCATTGAAAAAGAATAATAATTAATTTTATAATAAATACAGATTTTTTCGTCAATAACAATTGTTATTATAAGTTTTACATTAATTTAGTGGTAGGAAGAAAAACAAGGAGTATATTTTTTTGTAAGTAAACGAAATAGATTAGAAAAGGCTAGTAGTGTAGGCTAGAGTAAACGATGAAACAGTGGTAAGTAACCTTAGTTTCATTTTGGAACTAAAACATTTTTGACTGACGGTCCGGCTTTCAGAAAAAGTTTTGTCAGAGAAGAGTCGTTATTAGAATCCTTTTTAATTCTTCGTATATAGAATATAGATAGTGAAATTTTATTAAAAAAAGATAATTTAATATTATGCATAACTTAAATATATAATTATACATAAAATATTATACGAGTAGATTCTCATTTGTGAAAGCAATTTCTCTCAGACCGGACCTACGCCGATGTACGAAATCATAATTGTTAGAAATGATAATCTCCACAGGTTCGATTTGCATACGATAAGAATAATATATAAATGGTTTGTAAATTAATATAAAAAAAAACAGAAATAATTCCAGTAGACGCATGCCAAAAGAGATGGTTCAACAATGTATGGAGCTCTGGTCAGGACGTTGTACATGATACCATAAATACGTTACAGTTTATAAATCGTTAATATATCAACCAAATTCAAAATAACGTAACTTATCGCAGTGTCCAAAATTAATTTCGAATCAAATATTTCTGCCTTATATAAGCAAAGGGCGATTTTAGCGTTTTCATGTCAATTTTGATATTTGTGACGGGTGGTACAATTAATAGACCAATGTGACCAAGTGTGACAACCTAGGATTTAAAAACTTCCAGGGATGCCACAATTAAACTATAACTCACAGAAATTAGCTGTTTCTGTACACAAATGAAGTAGGCAACTGATGCAGGTTTCATTAATACATTAACCACGTCTTAAAGCATTTTTGGTAGACGTACACCGTCTTGGCCGAAAATGAAACAATTCCTGTAACTTACTTGCTTTTCAAATAATTTTCAGTTTTATAAACCTATTTCAACTTTTTCAGTCCTAAATTAGTCTCAAAGGACTTTGATAATGTAATCCCCGATCCTCATTGACTTAGATAAATAGAACAAATATACTTTCTCTGACAAACTTCCGAGCCCACACATGGTATCACCTAGTAGCGCCATCTATCGTTCGTCTCCGTCTCTCTCCGTACACAACAAAATTATAAAAGGGTAAATAAAACAGTAAGCTTACACAAGTCATAAATTTGATTTATAGAGATTAAAAAAGGCGCTTTAGAAACGGCTCGAACGAAAATTTTCGGTGGTACGAATCGGGAGACGGGCGTACGGTGCGCAACTTAGTTGTATGACGTTTTGGGAAACAATAGTCGTTAGTATGGAATAAATACTTGAACTATTTATAGCTATGACAGAATAATAATATATACAAGTATTTGATACTTTTTATAAAAGTGATAATCAATTTAAAATCGGTCCATGGCCTGATTTTTGAAGGTTTGAATTAATTTGTCACCCGCCAATAACGTCACGTATAAAAATTTGAATGAGTCTGTTTGATTATCGTTCGGAAGTGACGCCATTAGCGAGTGATGAATTTATTCGGACGTTTTAAAAATAAGCCCCAGGCGTCGCTTATACGCCGGTTCAAACATAATGGCGGCTGTGAAGTGCGCCACAAGCGAGACTTTGCGTTTGTACATTCGGGTTGAAAATAGTTAAGAGTGAATTCATACTAGGTACGTAACATACATGTAGTGAATATTGTAAATGGATGGTCTAAGCTTATATGTCTATTAAATTAGGTTAAAACTAATACAATATTTCTAAAAATAGCGTTTTTTTTATTAACAATCTTTAGTATATAATAATTGCCTATCCGAGATAATAATGGCCGGAATTCACCGATCGCACCATGTAAAAATTAATACAAAATTGTTATTAATTTTCAAATATGTATATATTTAAAGGAATAGTTTTACACCTTCAATGCTAACTTCTCGGCTCGTCAATACAGTTTCGTTGGTAGACCCGAGCTAAAAAAAAAACCAAAACTTACAACAAAAAACAATTAAACTTTAACAAATAACTTGCAATGATTATGATTTCAACTGTACTTCAGCTAAAGCTCGCGCATGTGTGCAGCGTATCGACACAATACGCACACCACCGACAGGGGATCGCGGGAAGAAGGAGGCTAGTGGGCGGTGTGCTCCCGCGTCTCGTCTCTCTAACGCCCGCGCATACGTATTTTCGATACTGCGCAGCCTTTCGTGAAGTTAGCTTCACAGCCGCCATTAAGTTTGAATCAGCCTGTACTAAATGTCCCCAATTTCTCAAAGGTGCCTAGATCGATTTGATAAATACTTTTTGTTTAAAAATATGTTTTACAATCTTATAAATATTTTTACAAAAACATATCAAGTGTTTCTAAATTTTTATTTAATAAGTAAATGCTTACGAAAAAAAACAAAAAATCTGCAGACTCTAAGATGTATCTCTGTCTTTCACTCTTTCTAAATATGACTTATTAACTTTCATAATTCTCAAAAATAATAAATTAAATACTTTTGTATAAAAACTAAGGGTTAAACGTTTTGTAATTGCTATTTTGTGTTTTTTAACACAGGAATTTGCTTACATTATTTTGCGAACGCTACATGTGTCAGCGCGCTGTCGAATCGCGCCCGTCAGGGGGGTGTCGTAAGAAAATTTACAGGCACCGCCGTATTTCACCCGCTTTTTCTGTTAATCTACCCTCTTAATGCGACGCTTTGTTTACCTGCTGACCGTACATCGCCGTTTGTCTCGAGCGATTAGCATTGCTGGGTTTGTTGACGCTACTTAAAATATTTAGTTGCTATTTTACGCTTTATAGGTTAGTTTTTGAACAGCGTCAATTTATTAATTCAAAGTTTTTTTTATGGAACAACCACGATATTGTAAATAATGTAACAGAAAGGTGTGACATGATTTAATGGTTTTAGTCTACCAATCAAAGTGAACTCATTGTACAGCAAAATTTTGCAGAATACAAAATAAAATTAGGACACAATTTTCTTTGGATCTATGTCTGGGGTGGTGGTGTCTATCAATTGTATCAGCTGTATTGTAGTAAGATTTAAAGATGTGTTCTTCTCTGTCGTTAGATTTTTGTTCACGCCATTTTGTCTCGGAAATCCTTTTTAAAAATTCAATATCTTCAAAAATATCTGCACTAGAAAACTTGCTAAACAAATTACACGGAAATCTAATAACTGTCCGATACAGCGAGCAGTGAGGATCCGTTTACAATACACATTGAGACAAAAACTAATAATATTGCAAGTGAGCTTGCCAAATCGAAAACTGAGCTGTTTCGAGTCACGACGAGGCTTGTTCACATTATGCGTTTAGAATACTTCACTTTACTATTATTTACTTAGTATTTCCTAATTATTACCGATTCATGAATTCATGAATATATCTGGCCGATTGCTTAATATTAATGCTTATTATTATCAGATATTGTCTTTTCGTTCCTAAATTTGCGTATAATGTACGTTGTCGTCGACTGTGGCAACACAGTGAGTTCTTTGAGAGCCTGAACAACATCATAAAGGACACATTGATTATGATTTTTAAATGTTAGACACCTAATTTTTTGGAGATGTCTGGACAGACTTAATAAATTATTTTTTTGTTCTTAGGGGCATACTTTTGAAGTGAATCCATTTGTATTTTATCTAGATCGGTCCGGAAGTTTGACTTTTAATATGAAATAACTAAAAAAGTTCTATCCCAGCCAAGCACCTAACGGTGTGTTCCGGCAGCCTTCTTTGAGAGACAGTGTATTCTAGACTAGGCATGCTCCATCTAGGGCTACACTATCGCTGACTTCCGTGATCGTGCGAACTTGTGGTCATAGTACCTAGCTTTGCAGGATAAGAAATAAAATACGATATTCACTATTTTTAAAGTAATTTCTTATATTAGTGACAAAAAAAGACCCAGAGGTATATATATATTAATTAGTTTTAGCGATATACATGCAATATATACGTGACTGACCGTTTTTCACGATGTAAAGCGACATTGCGGACTTAGATGTAGCGCTTTTACCTTGAAGAAACAGATTCCCTTGCGACAAAAAAGACCTCTGGGTCTTTTTTGTTGCAAGGGATCTGTTATATCACAAGTAAAATATTTTTAAGATATAATCCGGTTTTGAGCAGACGTAGTGTGAACATTACCCAGGTTAGTGGAGCCCGTAACTTCACTCTATCTGTGATGGTACAAGTTTCTAAACTACCCTCATTTGCAAAGCAATGCGGTTGTCATTCAATAAATACAATTCTTTTGAACTATTTGTTCTTTATAATAATTCGGTATAAAATAGTTTCTGAGACATCAACTTGTGTATCGGATGAACGGATGACGCACTTAGTGCGTTGTTTAGGGCTCGTGTTTAAACGGTATATTGCACTTCGTGCACCCAGCTGATATCACCCAGGTGAATAAGGTAGAAATTAAAGTGTGTCCAATTCACCTTGGACTTTTTGCACCTGGGTGATATCACCTAGGTGATTTGTGGCGACAAAAAAGGCGTAATTTGTTCACCTCCGAACTAATTCTAAACGGTTACCGAAACGGATAAATGGTTGCCAAATTAAGTTTCCTAAAACGGACCTTGTTGCCGAAAGTATTCATGCAGAATGTCATAAAAAATGACCTATGACCTGAACCTACTAAGGACTTGTTGCCGAAAGTATTCGGAGTATCACAATTTGGTGACCATTTTAGAAATCAAAAACAATATTAGGTGACCATCTAAATTGTACCCGTTGTTTAATAAGGTATATACAAGCCGGACTTAAACTGTGATGCAATGATGATTATTCGTCATTATAGAAGAAGGTTTTTTTCAGAAACTTACAATAAAATATCGTATTGAATCTCGAAAGAATCAGCTGTGCCAGTAAATATTTTTTCTCGTCATAAAAGCATTTGTTTTTCATAGTACACACTATCACTTGAATGAAAATATAAATAAATCATATAACATGTCTGAAATTTAACTATACAAAACATATACAGTACAGGTAAATATCAAAACAGGTGCTTATTACTACAAATAAGATATTTAATAGACCCTTTTACTTATTTACTACGATTTTTACCACAGGAAAAAATAATAGCTGATTAAAGTATTTATAATATACAACTAAACGAAATGTTTATGTTTTCATGAATGGCCAAGAGTTGATTACTAAGTTTGTTTCTAGACTTTACAGACACTTACATGTGTTATCTAAAACCATTCAACTTCACCTACTCCAAAAAAAATGTTAACCCACAATCCGCTTACTCACAACTAAACTGTCATCCAGTGACGTAGAATTATAATCTGACATGCCAATACCAGCATAATATAGGAGCCCATTAACGCCAGGGCAGGTTTCAGTAGGTTATATAATGAGGGGGTGACCCCCCTCCTGGCGTCCCCCCAATGCAGACGGATCAGTGGTGCACAATCCGGGGCGATAGAATTTTATGAGACCCCCGGATGCGGAGCGGTAAGCAGTAGTCATAAATAGTTGACGGGGAGGGAGATTGACTGGATGTGGTATGATTATGTAAGGTGGTTTTTTTTTAATAAAAGATCTATTTGGCTGTTTACTATGTGTGATGAGTATGATGAATCCTGTTGTTATTGTATTCATTTTTTATTTTTTATCGTATCGTATATATGCTATAATAAAATCAACTGAATAAAACTCCATATGTCAATAAATACAGTAAAGGTCAAAATTAAATCTTTAATTTATTCAGCGTCATGAGTATTAATACGTAAATGTAAATTTACTTGTGCGAAGTAAAGCGCTACGAACGTGTCTCAGAGTATGCGGTCGAAGCAAAACTGCCTTATTCTAGTTATGGATAGATTATTAGATTTTTTAGATTTTGATAGATATGCATAGGTACTCAACAAAAATCTATGTTAGGAAAAATCTTCTATTTTGTTACGGACATCGAGTCTTTAAGCTTCTTAGAGGTGCACAACAATAATTTAGAAAACAACCAGAAAATTAACACCAAAATACAGTCTCACTAAAAAGGAGTGACCGCTCGTGGCCATTCCATCCGTCCTAGATCCGTCCCCTGCACATTAATGCACTCCGAGTGTACGTAACTATTACGGTGAGTTGTGGATTTGTTTTGCCGGTCCGATAGTCGGAAAATATGAAAATGAGTTTCAAGTCTCGCTGAAGGAGCGTCCATTTTTATGGAATAGCTTTTTTCCCTGTGGCTTGCGTTGTGTATTTTCCTCTGGGAATTGTTGGATCATTAATATTTTCTTAAGCGTTAATTAAGGGACGTTATTGTATTGGTTGGTATTAAATACATGTTAAGCACTATTTTGATATATTCCATAATGTTCCTCCTGCCAATCCAAAATGAAGGTATGTTTTGGAAGTTTTTGCCGAATATTTATTTTAATTCACTTGTAAATAAAATCGTTGCATAATTCTTTTTATTAATTTGGGAAAAATCACTAACGATTAAAAAAAACAATCTCATATAGCAAGTTTCATCAAGATCAAAAAATACAATCCATACGGGAGTACCAACATTTAGACGATTAAAAAAAAATATTACCATATTTTTTAAGAAGCGAAGACGCTGCACTATTACTGTCAGATAGACATAACTGTCGGACAGACAAACATTGCATTTTACATGTGAAGAGTAAAGTTCTTCCGCAGAGGAAGGATTTCCGGACAGTCCCCTGAGTTTATAGGATTAGTTTCCATTCCAGTACTGTTATAAACTATTTACTTTATTCGACTTCGGCTCCAATTGTTATGCAAAAGCACGGAGAAGAAACCGTTTTTACTGTGAACATTGTAAATTAATTTTATATATAAAAATAAACAAGCGTCTTTGTGTATGTCTGGTATGCATTAAGCCAATTAAAATACGTCTTATTGCTAGGCACGGATCTGTCTCAAGTTCTATTCCCGGCTGAGGCAAGTGTTCACACGAAGAGTTGGTATTGTATCCGTCTTCAGAAATAAATGTGTTCTTTCCAGTGAATGTCCCCAATACAGGAGAAATACAAGTGGGAAGTTTTTAAAGTGCTTTTTGAGCTTAATTCTTTTTTAAGTAACTCGAGCCTTCGACCTGCATTCGGCCAGCGTAGTGGACTATGGACTACACCCCTTCATAAGTGAGACCCGTGCCCAGCAGTGGGACGTATACATTAATCCGAAGTCAAAACGAAGTCAACCTAAACCAAGAAGTTGAACCAAACAAAAGCTATTTTGCTCACAATTCTTTCGTACGTAACAAGAAATTCCCTCAGAAATAAAGTAGGTCCGTACATATACGTGAGGCAGTTACATACAGACAGACACAGTTCAAATATAAAGAGTATTGAGTGAAGACGGGAGGGTGACGAGACGGACAAAGGTGGCGGATTGCAGTCACCACCCCTGGGGAGTTAAGGCGAAGGTAGCTTCAAGAAAATAAGTTTAAATGATTTCACCGAAGCGGAAAAAACTTTGAAAAAAAAAACCGTGTGTCACTCGGGGACTGCTGCGGTAAAGCTATTGCATACGCATACGTCTAGTCGCATACACACAAACACCGTGCCGAAGTCTGCCGAACTGAAACGACGTTAGACGATGCACGGCTCATGCACGGCTTGATGCACGAGTGTTAGGTTCATTTTCGTTACGGAATTTCTTGAATAGGTCGCCGCGCTCAAAGCCCGCGTTAAAAGCTATGCAATAGCTTAAAATTACATAGTCATTATTTTGCATGAAAGTCTAGGAAAGTACTTAATCTAAATCAAATCAAATAATTTATTTCACAAAAAACAGGTATTAATAGGTTCGATTGCATTTATCATAATGTATGGACCCCGGCCAGGACAGTGTACATCATACCATTAATACGTTAGGGATTATAAATCTTTAATATATCAACCAAATTTAAAATAACGTAACTTATCGCAGCGTACAAAATTAATTTCGAATCAAAATATTTCTACCTTATTTACGCAAAAAGACGATTTTCGTGCGTTAAATGAAAGATATGTGATATGGTGTACTTAAAATTGTTCTGACAATCTCGAAAATTAAAGTTTGCTACATTTTTAAAACACCTATTAGAGTCCCAATGTGTACTTCATTAGAATTAATACAATTTAAATATATTAAATAAATTAATTTCTTTATCCCTAAAGTTATGGTATTATACATTTATTACATTTTGTGCACTTAACATTCACCTACGCTAAACATCGGCTAATAAAATTAATTGATTGAACTAATAATTATCGCATTTTTAGACATAATTGACAGCATTTAAAATTTATTACCCCCTCATTTTTATTACGACATATAATTTTTGGTAGAATATTTATTTTATTTTATTCAAAATGTAAAATATACGTTTTAAGAGATTTTTGAAAATATAAGAAAAGTTCAGCGTAATGTTATTCTCGTCAAAAGCTCGTAAAAAATTATGTTATTAATTATCTGTATTTTTGTTGTTTGTTTGTTAGTTCGTATGGTTCACAGATGACAGATAAAATAATATTTTTTTATTGGTGGCATTTGACGGTCTTAACATATTATTATTAAATTTGAGTAATTTTTTCATCGTTTTTTTTTGTAAATAACTCGGAAGAAAGTGGATAAAAAAATCTGGTACTTTTAGTATGAAATTTTCGTTACATTATCTCGAAATAGTTTTCGAAATTCCATCGTTTTGCATAAATGAAATGTTGTCAATTGTTATAAACTTCACGCGTTTGCAATATTCATTGTAATAAATTGTCAATCAAAACGAGTCAGAGCAAAGCTAAAGTCCTACCGCCAATCCGCTGCTAAAGTACTACCGAAGGCATGGAATAAACTTCTTCTGATAAACTTAAGAATCCCGTCTTCGCCTTAACAACGGCTGCAGCGGATTTCAAGACGGACGGACGGACAGCGGGGTGCAGGTAAAGGGGTCAAACGTCATCGATCGCACCCCCACCCCCTGACACCCAGGGGGTGTTAGGGGGTCCACTCGACCCCCCGGTAATCGCGCTCTCTTGTTTATTTTATATTGGACCAAGCTTTGACGGTAATGCTCATGTCGTATTGGATTCGAGATGGACGAGACTTATAGCTTATGAACTTATGTCTGCTACTTAGAAAGTTAGTTAAGGACAGGTTTTGGTTCAGTTTAACATGAAAAAGCATTATTATTTTTGTTTGTTTGATGATGTAATGATGCATCGTTCATTCATTCTATGAAAAGTGTAACCTTAATTGAATTCAGTCACAGTTTTTTGTTATTTTCGTAAGATTTAATTTTTCAAAACTATGTCAGTAATAAGGTTGCCTAGAAAATATAGCTTTCACTCTTTATCGCTATAAAGCTTTCATTTGACTAAATAAACGTTTCATTCATTAGAGGAAAGTGACCAAATATGGAATACCGTTTTGATTTTCAGGCATAACTTTCACAAATTTTATAAATAAAATACTTTTTGTGGTAATTATTAACAATCATATATTTGCACTTAAGTTAGTAACAATTTTAGATTAATTTGTTCAGTTTGACGTAAGAAAAATTTTCAAAAACTAAATAATGATAAAGGTACGTCCTATATGGAATAGGTACCCCAAATATGGAATACTATAATCACTATGAAAAATTAACCTTAACTTATAAGAGACTCTTTGAAAACTTTGGTATAATAAAGAAATGAACACAAATTATTTACAAAAATCGCAAATAATAATAATAGGTATCAAACTCTGGCCCAGCGCAATCATTATGTGCCCAGAGCCCACACATGAGGCACGCGATCCATGTTTCCCCATGAGTGTCATTCGAAAACAGCATACCACAGAAAATACACTCCGAATCTTCAGAGTCTGGAGCTGTACATCCTATCAAGGTATCGAGCTCGCTGTCTGTATCAAACAGCATCACCTCCTCATCATCTGAATCAGACATAAGCTTAGTCTTTTCTTTTGTTTTTTTCCCTTTTGATTTCTTCTCATTTTGTTTTTTATTCTTGTTTTTTGCTAATTTATTTTCCTTTTCTTCTTTTTTCCTGTTTTTGTCTGTAAGGTCATTCTTATACGGTGACGACGTGATGACTGCTGCAACAGATGCTTTTCTTCCTCTATTAGAAGGTTTCCTTTTCTTGTTTGATACGGGACTGATGTCATACGGAGACACTAATCCTAAAATCCAGAATGACTCCAGCCATTCTGATAAAACCCGAAAAAAAAATTAATAAACAAAGTAATTAAATCAGCTGATACGTCACAGTGTCCAATTATGGAATAGTCCATAATTGGACATTGTGATCCGTCCATATTTGGATTTTCCAACTATTTCAAACTGATATTCACATATTTATATTTCAGAAAGTAATACTATCTAATACCGCTAAAACATACTAAAGAACATCTAAAGGGTCTCTAAAAGTTATAAAAACAATACTGTGTGTACTTTCTGTAAGAAAAGTAATTATTTTTTACGTACCTTAGAAAGTTATGCGGCAGCGATAAAACAAAACACTGTCACTACGACGAAAGGGCTGGCTCGACTGACATGCTACAACTTGTACGCGTAAATGGGAGTAGAAAGAGACAAAAAATCACTGTTTATTGCGTGTGTAAGTTTGCATTTGAGAAAAATGGGGGTATTCCATATTAAGGATACTATTCCATATTTGGTCACTTTACTCTACAAATAGAAATAATTTTTATTTTCTAAAAGTTTAACCTTAACAATGCATGTACATTTATATAAAAAGGTTACAATAATATGAAAGATAGACCGAAGAAATTCTTGTGAACCCTGCACTAGGAGGACCTGTATCGCAGGGTTCACTGTTCATTCATTCATTCATTCGTTCCATCATTCATTCATTCTATAAAAATTGAAACCGTTATTGACTTCAGACTCAAATTTCTAGTCTTTCTCTCTTTAGTTAATTTAAAAAAACAACAACAACAAACGAATGTTCAATTCTATCAACGCGTCTACGAATAATTATGATTATACATTAAAAAAAAGATTCAGACGGATTAAGAACCCACTTTTTAAAAGTCGGTTAATAAATAGATATAGTTTGACACGCATAACTTTTCTTAGTAGGATTGGGTAACTTTACTTCTTTTCGAAAGCTAACTATTAAAGTTCTCCGACAAGCAGGCTTCCACACGATGTTTTGTTTTTAGGTTAAGGTTTATTGTATTATAATTTGCAATAATTTTTTCCTACTTCATTTTCCTTTTCAATTTTCGGATATCTATATTAATATATAGAAAAAGTCGTAACTGACTGTCTTACAGTTCAGACTGATAGGTGATAGGTTCACCTATCACCTATCAGTCAGAGTCAGACAGATACATGAAATTTGAAAAGAAAAAATATATAAATAATAATAAAATATACATATCAAATATTATATTAAAAAAGGGAATAAAACTAACAAAAAGATGTAATTATATATATATATATATATATATATATATGTCTATATTATAGGGTGTACGGGTGTACCAAGAAAATATTATAGTAAATCGAATCCTTAAGGGTACTAAATAGGGGTTGAAAGTTTTGATATTTTTGTATATTACACTTGATCGCGGGCAAAGCCGCGGGCGAAAGCTAATAGTTTCATATAAAGACTCTTTACGTACAAACGTATTCACATATATATATTTATATATATATAAATATAATAGATACTAATTACTTGAACATTCTCTAGAATCTTCTACAGAAAGGACAATTAAGACTCTTTGACATCCTAGAGCCTTACAATAGAATACTTCGAGAATGTATATATATACAGGGTTAGTTTCAGGTGCACTAAGCCAAAAAGGGGTCATTCATCGTGATATGCAAATTTAATATTCCCGCAACCAGAAATTTCCGTAAAAAAACAGCTATTTCATACGTTTTGTCGACAGCTAATGAACTATTACCATACGTTTTAATTTTATCATTTTTTAATGTTATTTTTCTTATATGATCAAAGCATAATATTAGTGAATATACAAGGGTAAAAACAGACTGAGGGCTTCTTTTTCATATTCCTTATTATATTACATGTCTTTTTCACAACGTGTTTTCAAAAATATACAAAAATATAATTATTTCTATTTATGTATTTATGTTTTGGGGTGTACTAAGGCGTAAGGGGGTCGCTGTACTTATCATGAGGAACAACTTTCACAACGGGATCAAACCGTTAATCGGCCGACGACAAAATGTATGGAATTTTGGTTATTTTTTGTTAAAAGATATGTTTCAATAATGTATGGAGCTCCGGCCAGAACAGTGTATATGATACCATAAATACGTTTGGGATTATTAATCTTTAATCTATCAACCAAATTCACAATAACATAACTCAATAAATTCTTTCTTTCTTTCTTCTAACTTATAGCAGTTTACAAAATTAATTTCGTATCAAAGTATTTCTACCTTATTTACGCAAAAGGGCGATTTTCTTTAGATTTAATATTTTTGTACGCAATGAAGTATGCAACTGATGCAGGCTTTATAAATACATTGTATTAACCTCATCAATAGGCATTTTTGGTACATGTACAAGGTCCTGGCCGAAATTGAAACAAATCCTTTTGTTTTGTTCTCATAGCGAATATTGTTTACAGTGACCCCCTTTTGCCTTAACACACCCTTACCGCGACACGGTCTTTCAAAATGCGATGTAGGTATACACACTAGTGGTGACACCTGGAATGCCTTGCAAATGCTCGTGCTAATTTCCCCAGGTCTTGCTTGACTTAACGCTGTACTTAAGCATTGCATGTTTAATGGCGGTCACCTTTGTGAAGACACACGGGTCTCCCTGAGGAAAAGTGCGAGGGAGTGTGTCCATTGGAATGTTTAAGATTTATTGTACCAATATTCGGTGGAAAAGAGTACATTGACCTTTAATACCTATACATTATTTAGTATAGGTATTTATATTAAATGATTTTTTATCATAATTTTTGTAGTTGTATGTGTTCATTCAAATCATTCATCATTTAAATCATTCATTAATTCAAAAAATTAATTCATTTAAAAGATGAATGATGATTATTTAATTCAAATGATACATTGATTCATTCCATACGTGAAACATTCAGACAACGCACCTCTATCTGTTTTCACTCATAAACATATAAGAAAAAATAACCACATGCTTAGACGGCGAATCATCGTGAGGGAACTTACTTGTTGGAGAAAGTTGCTTACGAAATTAAGTGAAGCAGCCCTTTGGCATGGTGGATTATATGCCAGATGCCAGTGAAGACACATAGCACAGAGACGTGCTCTTTAACTGTTGGTTTGGCAGATATCCTCAAAGTTTCTCAGCGTGCAATGGAAAGAGCTATGTTGGGAGTGTCTCCGCGATAGAATCCGTAATGAAGATATTCGTCAAAGAACTGGAGCTGAAATATTAGCTCGTAGGATTTGCATGCTGAAGTGAAAATAGGCTGGCCTCTCTCGAAGAACTGATAACCGATGGGGAAGAAAGGTACTTGAGTGGCGACCACGATTCGGAAGACGCAGCGTAGGTAGACCTTCCACTAGGTGGACCGGCGACATAGTGAAAGTCACAAGTATCAGTAAGAGCAATTGGCAGCTTGTCGTTCGGAATGGCTTTCTAATTGAGAGGCCTATGTTCAGCAGTGGACATCATCTGGCTAAAAGCCCTTGTAGCTAAATGTCCCTCTCGTTAAATGCCACATTGGCTTCAAGGATAAAAATAATGAATCTAACAATAGTTACAAAAGCTATTAATTATTCTTTACATCCTTGCTTAATTATTCACAATTTTAAAGGATTAAACTTATTATCGCGGAGGCTGTAATATGTTATTTGTAATTTTTCCAAAACCACAAGATAATATTTATCATTATAAAAATTCTGAATTACTCAAAAATAAACGACGAGGATGGGATTCGAACCCACGCGGGCAGAGCCCATTGGATTAGCAGTCCAACGCCTTAACCACTCGGCCACCTCGTCATGAGTGATGGAGCTCAAAATAGATGACCTTTATTTCCATATCTCACTATAAAAGTATAAATACGAAGCGATAGAATTATGCTTATCAGCTGTGCAAATAATTACTATTTTATGGTCAAATTTAATTACTTTCCTATTCTTGTTGAAGAAGAGAACTAATGAGCAAACTTTTCCGTTTAATATTCATTGTGACAATTAATCGTGATTATTTGAATTTGGATAAATAATATTCGAATGGTCGTTTAAATTGTATGTAAATTTTTGTATTCATTTTATTTAAGGTTTCTGGTATAATGCACACATTTTTTGGGGAGCAGGATTTTGTATTCTTATCAAAACGACGCGACGCTCCAATGTTCGCATAAAATTATTTTACATAACTAATCTAAAAATATAATAATATAAAATTGAGACAGTAGGTACTATTGAGAGGTTACTTAAGTTTAATTTTTTGCGCTTTATTATATTAAAATAGGTTGTTCTTACAGAACATTATTTTGTATAACAGCTTTTTTTAACAAGTTTTTTATGATTAAAAGCCTCATAACATATTTAGCTGATTTTAATGTCATGCCCTTACCTTACCTATTAGTCACCATTAGAATTTGATCATAGCTTACTACAGTATACTTCTTAATGTTTATTTGTTCGTTTGATTTTGAAATTAAAATAAAAAATAGGTATCGGTTATTTTCAAATCTAATTGCAGACATCCACATCTATAATGCTAAAGTATTTTTAATTGTTTAGAAAACTAACGCGTGTTTAATTCATATCGTTTAAGAAGACGGGATTTCACGTGTACCTGATTGTTAGAAAGGTTCATCTATAGTTTCGTTCACATTTAGTGAATTTCATCAGGGACGAAATGAGTCGTTCGTGTCATCGACGATGACACGTCTCGCGCCTTACCGCCGGGTATAGTTGTATCTTTCCAACAATCAGGTACACGTGACAACCCGTCTTATTAAACAATATTTTTATTGTATTAATGTTTATTTCGACCATCAAATAAAGATTATGTACATAAATCTTAAGTTAACTAGATTAAGTGTAAGGTATCAGTACAATAAGTGTGTGCTCTGAAAGTCACACTAGGGTGACCTGTGTCTGTGTCTGTGGGCTTCAGTCTCTTCCTTAGAAAGTTCTTAACATTATCATGATTCTACTAACTACGAGCAAAACTGCATCTTATTTATTTTTTAAGATATCCCTTGCCGTGGTGAACCCTGGAACCGGGTCCAACACCTGCATGCCAGCTGCATACGAACAGTATTACCTCTTTACACAACCCTCAATACCACCTCTGCATATTTCAACCGACCAGCGGTCACAGCTCTCTTCGTAAATGCTATCTACGCGCACACTTACCATTCTAACTTTACTGGATAATAAACTAAAAGTGTTCGAAATTGAACTTTAATAGAAAGAAGCTAGAGGTGGTATGATTTTTAGTGTGGATTTAAAATTAAGTTGGCAAAGATGCAAAGGTCTGGTCGGTTGCGCACGAGGAGCTAGGAACTTTGCGTAGAAAGGATGTTTTGTATAGGATAAAGTATGTGCAAGCTTTGAACTGTATAGCATAAACGCAAAAAAACCTTTCTTATTCGAACGCCCACCTTTACTACTTGATTCTAACTATTTATGAACTATATTAGACTTATCTTATTCTGAACTTGATTCTATGACTATGATTGATAGAATGTTAGCCCACTGTCAATTTTATATTTCGAGCGAGAAGCATCCTAATACGTTTTCGATCGGAGATCTTATCAGATATGCAGAGATACAAAATATGTTTAGTGTGCGAAAGTCCCACACCTTGGTTATCCAAATAGAATATCTTCATTTGTTTGCCGTAGTACCATTAGATTGTACCATCAATGGTACCACGACATTTTTTTTACCATTGCATCGTTGGTACCACGGCTATATATTATTTTTTATTAACGGTGGTACCCACAGTCACTGTTCACTCTGTAGATTCAGGTTAAAAACGGATAGGGTTAGGTTGATACGAAAATGGGTAGTTAATTAATAAAAAGTATAGAATTTTAAAAAGGTGGCAAAATCTACAATTCCTATGAATGGTTAGAAGGAGTAGACGAAACCAGGCAGCAAAGAGTGCCTGGTTTCGTTTACTCCTTTCTGGTTTATATGTATTGCTATCATTACTTTATAATATCATATTAATTGTCTCCATCCAAAGGTTGGCTGGAAGAAATCGCAATTCACGGCAAGGACACTACTGCTTGTGTCAAGTCTTTCGTGTTCTTACTATTGCAGTTTTTTCTATCTTATACAGATCTTTTAGTACAAAAAACCTGATCCTAGATTTTATACGATTAAGATTCCTTATTCGTCTTAGATTTTATTTTCCTTGTTATCTCTGCAACATCTGAACTAATTCGATAAAAAACTCTTTGTTTGAAAATAACTGAAAAAATTTTACCTGCCAATATTATTATTTTTAAACTTACTAATTCCTTTCTACCTTCGTAGCTTTAGTTCCACGATGTCGTTTGAGATATTAGTAGGTTCTGCCGCAGTGATAGGTGCATTTACGGGGACGCCTGAAGTCACTACGTGAGATATTTTCCTTTTGATAGCCTTTGAGGGCTTTACCAATGTTGAATGGGGCCGATACGTTGGACGTTCGTGGTTTAGGTACGTGATTTTTAAGTTTCCATTAGGAATTACGGGACATGTGGCCGTATTGATGGAGGGATGAAAGTAAAGATAAGTAATAATAATAATGTGAAGGCTGGAAAGGACAAGGTCAGCAAGTACCTTGACTTGGCTCATGAGGTTACTGCCATGTGGGATGTTGATTCGACGATCATTGTTCCGATAGTCGTTTCGGCAAACGGCCTGATAGCGAGAAGTCTCAATCAACATCTTAAGAGGCTCTCGCTAGATGGTTGGATCAAGGGTCAGGTACAGGGGGCTGTGCTCCTCGATACGGCACGTATTGTCAGGAGGTTCCTCTCTCTGTAGTCCCTACCATCGGTAGCTTGGCTCCTACCCCCTTGCTGGCAGCACTCTAGGTTTAGGTTTTTTATAATATTTATTGTTTTATATTCATATTGTAAAAAACTTAAATTCAAGAAATAAAATGGATACGAAAATAATAATTAATTTATTTACCACAAAAAATATATAAAATCGAGATTCGAACAATGTTTTGTTATAACTTAATAAAATGGTGTATCTTAAAAATAATTCTAGTGCCTCGGTAGCTAGCAACGTGTTTTGAGATTTTGATATATTGCTTGATTAACACTAATTAGTTTTTAGGAAACATATTAGTAGTAATAATTTAGCAGTTATTTAAAACATGTAGACATCTGCTCAATATTATTGGTCATAATAAAATTAACTTTTTCATTTTATTTAGGACTTACTAGTCGCGCCTTGTGGTGTTACCCGCGATAATACAAGACAAAAAGTAGTATATGTGTTAATACAGGGTCTAAGCTATCTCTGTACCAAATTTTATCCAAATTGGTTCAGTAGTTTCGGCGTGAAAGAGTAACAAACATACATGCATACATTCTTACAAACTTTCACGTTTATAATATTAAAATAGGATGTATTGCAAATTAGTGTTACATTTTTATATATCAATAGTTTATTCTAAAATTATAACAATTAAAGACTACAAAGATGACTAACGCGTATAGAATATTAATAATCTAAATTGTTAATAATTACTTAAAAGACCTATTTTTTATTCTACACAGCTAGACATTTGACCACAAGTTCGCACGACCACAGAAGTAAGCGATACTGTAGCCTAAGATGGAGCATGCCTAGTCTGGAATACACTGGAGCTCTAAAGGCAGGCTGCCGGAACACACTGTTAGGTGTTTAGATTTTACAACTTGAGGGTGGTACCTAGCCAGGCTAGCCTCGACTTAATTGTAGTATCATTAAGGAAATCTTAACGGGTCTTAATTTTTAAATATTCGGTTTATTCACCGATCTTACCCAGTTTTTTTATGTTATATATCTACAAATTTTTTTTTACTTCGGTTCAACTATACAAGTCTCCGTCTACACTTAGTAGGTACCTACTCATTTTTTCTACATCATGAAACACCATTTTTTTTAAATATTTAATACCCTTATTTACGATTTAACATACCTTATAATAACTTAATTTAAGTTCAGTAGCCGACCTAGCTCGTAGGATTTGCAAGCTGAAGTGGCTAAGGGCACATCGCTCGAAGAACCGATAATCGATCGGGAAGAAAGATTCTTTGTTGGCGACCACGAATGCAGACGCAGTGTGGATAGGCCTCCCACCAGGTGGACCGACGACATAGTGAAAGTCACAAGTAACCAGTAGATGCAATTGGCAGCTTGTGTTTCGTAATGGCGTTTTAAGGGGGAGGCCTATGTTCAGCAGTGCACGTCTTCTAGCTGATGATGATGAAACTTCAGTTCAGTTCAATAATCTAAGTACCCAGCTCAACTTAATACTCATATTTATTACATAATAAAACTCCAAGCAAATAATTTCGCGTCTGTTAAAAAACGTATGTCTTGTTTTCCACTTAAACAATAGCGTCCACATTTTCAGCTGTAAAAGTGTGGATGTCAACAAAACTAGACACAATGCTTATTAGCTATCATCAGTGACCTCTTTAGTACATTCACACTAGACTGGTTATTCCATTTAAAATAATACTAGAGTTCTGTGACCGCTGTAAGTTAAATGTACTGAGCGTCCTGAAACAAAAAATAGTTATAACTGTCCAATGGAAGTAGATAAACCAGATCAGGAAACTAAAAAGTGCGTTAACGTTTTAGTTATCACAGAAAATATAATTTTATACAGTTGTCTCGTATTATATTATTATTATTGTTTATAATTAAATAAGAGAGCTGTTGGTATTTTGCAAGATTTCGTGCAAGCATACTGACTTTACTTAGCAATGGACACTCATATTGATATATTAAATCATCATCATCAGCCAGAAGACGTCCACTGCAGATCTTAGGCCTCCACCTTAGAACGCCATTCCGAACGACAAGCTACCAATTGCATCCTCTGGATATTTATGACTTTTACAATTGACTTATTTACTTACTACAAATCTACGTATTATTAACCTCGTTAGATGTGTAGAAAACTTAACCTTATTACAATTTAGTAATGCTTTATTAAAACTGTAAAAATATACCAAATACGGCTTTATATATTGACGATGGATTATTTTTGAGTGCAGTAAATCAAAAACTGTTTAGGTGTGTGCTACTGGGTACGATGGACTTCATTACATACTCGTACTTATACATCAGAATACCTTGACTGATATTCTAATTTAAAGAGGGTTTTTTTTCTATCTGAGAAATAAAAGTTGTAGAGTGCAGTGTATCAAATTAAGAGTATAATTAAATTAGTGTTATGGTAGCCTAGTCGGTAAACCCCTTGCCTCACTACCATAGGGACGCAAGTTCAATCCCAGGTTCAAGCATGAACTTCATTCTGGCTGTTCCACTTACATGCATATTAAAATTAATACAGCTTTTTGAAACAGCGAAGAAAACTCTGTAAGAAAACTTACTTGCCAAAAAGTAGCTTTTAATGATAAGTGAAGTTCTAACCCGCATTTAGACCAGCGATATGGACGCAACGAGACGCTTATGAGTTGATACGCACAGTGCAGTCTATCAACACGTGCAACAGGTATCAGTGGTCGTCCCTGAAAACAAGCAACCATCAAGCATTGTTCTTAAACAATGACTTGATGAGTTCGCGTGAACAATCACATGTAACCTACGTTGGAGTAAGTAGGAAACCAGACATGTTTGCGTTTTTGCTTGAAATTTTGCAAATGTACTGTGAAAAAAACAAAAATCTGCATTATGATGGATCATGCTTCCTTAAATACGTAGATCTATATAAAAAATGGAACAGGACGTTATCTTGATCTTGAAGTATTGGAACATCAGTAATGGATCAGGCAGTTCTTCAAATGTTGGCTTGCAAAGAAGCATTTACCATTGCGATATCTCAAATACAACTTATTGACTGAGCAAGCAAAGCGAGCAAATCGTTTCTGCCTCGAGTCAAGTCATTTTTATCTCTCGTCTGGCAGTTTAAATATATAGAAGTGTGCTAGGAATACTCGGTAGTCTTAATTTTTTTTTTTATCGTTGGCTTAATTAATGTAGCGCCATTTACCGGCCAGTTTTAATAATATTTGACAAATATACGTTGATTGCAACCCGTTTCAAGGGTTCTAAGGGTTCAAAATATGAAAGATTCGGTCAAGAAGTTGGTCGAAATTATTGTGATTGTCAGTTAATAGTTTGCAGTGCCAACTTACAGAGTTATGTTGCGGAATGTCTAAAATATTCCATCCAGACTAAGACCTAATTTTAGCCAAGCTACAATATAACAAATAAGCACTACAAGCACAGACGATGTCTTGGTCATAGAAACCGACTCCAGCTGGCAGCAGTAATTACAGCTGTTACAGCTCATAACAGCAGCTCTGACGTCACGCGTCGCCGGCGATACCGACTCATGCTGAAAATGAGCTGTTTATCACTCGCTATACCACTCTTATACAGGATGCTGCATTATTGTATTAATGTAAATTTTATTAATATTCATTTTATTACTATTACAAAGTAGATTTACACTTTTTTATTGTGTCAATTTTGACATTTGTGACGGGTGGTACAACTAATAGACAAATGTGGCTCTTGGATTCAACCTAGGATATATAAATCTTCCAGAGATGCCATAATTCCACTACAATTCACCGAATTTTGATATTTTTGTACACAATGAAGGAGGCGACTGACTAATTCTTTATCAATACACAGTAAAAAGCATTTAATGATAAACTTACACCTTCCTGGCCGATAATAAAACAAGTCCTTCATAAATAAACAAAGATACGACTGAGAAAGTATTTAACCGTTTTGGTTCTATGGCTTTTCTAAAAAATTGTTCTTTTATTGCGAGTAAATTGTATTACAATTTACTACACTGATACAAAGTTGTTACATCCAAATATTAAATTTGGATGTAACAACTTTGTATCAGTGTAGTTTACGAATGATATCATTTTTTTAACCAACTTCACAATAAGGAGCCGTGTTTGTGAAGTTTGTTCTGACCACTTGTTTACTGTATGATTCTAATTCTTCAGCGACATTTGGACCGGTAAAGAAAATAAGTGTTATGTCTGAAAAAAATAACTAAAAAAAAATATATAAACGAAAATTGCTTTTCACATTTCAAAGTATGATTCCCGCTGAAAACTAACTTATTTGCGCTAGGGGAAGACTCTGTGATCACTTAAGTACTTATTCCGTAAGGTTTAGAACTTTTTTGAATGATTTATACCAACTTCAAACTCGAAGTAGCTTCACAATTAGTCGTTTCTTACCCGACTACTAATAGGACGGCTATGTTTTTGAGTGTATATTTATTTGATAAATTAAAACTAAGTTAAAAATTGAATTGCTTTTATTCACATTTAATTTTTTTCAACGATACATAAGTTGATATAATACAGGTAACAAGTCAGTAAATAACGTTTCATAACGATGGTCGGAGACGGAATGAGACAGACAACACATTTTCTTTTCCTCTATACTGTGACTCTTTTTCTTTTTTAATAAATACCCCGGAAACCGTCACTATTGATTATTTTTTATTCCGTTTCTGATTGGTCTTAATATCGACCAATCAAAAACATGTTGTATTTTAATGTTGCAAGTACTAAAATAACTAAATTAATTCCAAATAAATATGCCTTTCTGCCCAAGCTGTCATTGGATTGATAGGTTTAGATACTGGTTTAGGCTGTGGCTCTATGTAGAAATGTCGTAAATTTGTAGTATTGCTAGAAGTCTTTATCTGCAGATTGCTATACTGGTCGCATCCCGCATATTCACTCATTTAGATACAGAAGATAAAACCTTCTGCAGGCGGGTGTTTTTTGAAGACTCTTCTAACCCCTTGTTTGTTTTTTTTAATTTATCAGCGTCAATTCGCGAATTATTAAATTGTAATCATATTTGTAAGACAAGAAGAATGTCTACTTGATCCTTTCTCAATTCTTTCAAAATCAGCTGAGTAGAATTATATAAATTAAAATAACATAAAATTTGGCGCGCTGAATTGAAGTGTCACTTTTTTAAATATTTAGTTGTTATTTTCTTATTGTCAATTTTCAACACACTCTGTAGCATTTCTTATACAGACGCCATTTCTAGCAGGCTTGCCAGGCGCAAAAATTAAAATAAACAAAGGCGAAAACGGCCCACACCCGCGGGGGTACGCCGGATACGGCTTTTGTCCTAAGATTAGCTCGTGAGAGTAAGAAAGCCATAATACGGCCCTATGACTCTGTGAAATTGTTGACTACCCGCAAATGAAGGCTTTGTTTTTGAAACAACTATTCTGTCGCTACAAAGGGGTATGTTTTTAGTTTGAGATTCGTTGGACTCGTGCGTTGTTGTGGTTTGGTTTTACTTTTGATCGTAGAAACTATTAAAATAGTAAAAATGGTAATTTTTTAATTTTTGAAGAAATAAAGAAAGAATTCAAAGACATTTTACTGAATATGTCAATGAAACTATTTTAACCAACTTCGCAAAAAAAAAGAAAAAGAAAAGGTATTTAATTCAACTGTATTGTTTCTTACCTGATTTCTCTGAGACGACTAGATATGAAAAATTAATTTATTTTGTTTGAAAAAGGATATCCTCATTTTGGGTCCTATTTTAATTTGTTCAGAGTCGGTCCAGATATTTGATTTAGTACTCGAAATAACAGTAAAAGATCTATCAGCGCCTGTCGTAATGGAAAAAAGATTTTTTTCCATTCCGACAGGCGGAATTTTTTATTTTAAAAAAAAACTTGCTGTTATATATACCTAAACGTATATTAACGTTTCGCTTTTGTAGAACATTTAAATGTCAAAGTTCTGAAATTCAGCTAAATGCGCTTTAGCTTATGAATTAGGCAGTTTGAAAACATTTATCTCTTCATAAACACAGTTACTTGTCATGTTTGAGGAATGATAAAAAATATGGTAACAAGCTCAGTATTACCAAGTTTTGAAGTAGTGCAATAAATAAATAGTTCTGCTTTCTTTACGTTCATAGGTAAATACTAACCGTAGAGCGCAGAATCAGCTTGTCTTGTAATTAAATCATCCAAAAAAAACATCAATGATATCGCAAAAAAAAAGAATTAAAGCCCACTTCCCTTATAACAAAAAAACTTTGTTCCCTCAAGGCGAGGTATTAATGCAAAACAAAAGTCCCGCTATCTCTCGCTGGGCGGGCGGGCGGCACTAAATTACTGAATGGGCGTCAACCCACCGCCATGTATCAATCAGGGCGGCAAGATTTACGGGACAGCTCACTTCGCAATCGTTAGGTTCCACGACGAAATGTGGTACTGTTGAGTCTTCTGTACTTTTTTAAGTAGTTCTGGGTGGTGAGTTATGGCGCGAAGGTCCGGGGGTGGAGGCCTGAAGGGGACGGCTAATTGCCTGAATTTTTGTTGTGCGTTTGCAGTAATGAATAAAACGGCTATCGGAAAAGAGGATTACTGTTTTCTTATTTTTCGTTCTGACTACCTAATATTTAAAAAACTGAGGAAACGATATTGTAAGCTCAACTCATATGCAAGCAACCGTAGTAGAAAAATTAGTTAGAAGAAGAATGTGCTCGTATTAGTAGAAAAATGGACGACATTTCGTAGAAAATCATCAACTATTTCATATTATTTCTTACCAACTTGGTTTTTAGCTTTAATGAGTTTTGAACGTTTTTTCCTTCTTATGTGAATTAAAGCGTATCATTGGGTTTACGTTAATGAAATGTAACTTAGTAAAAAAATTAGAATTTAGCTCTATCAACAGCTTGTGCACTAATTAAGGGTTATTTACATCAGATTATAAAATTAGTGTCTACAAAATTAAATAGCCACAAAAAAGAAAAAGCGATTTACACTCAAGCTGATGCTCCATACTATAGCATTATCTTTGAAATACTATTCATAATTTATATGCTTAAAATGTAATAAAAATTAAATTCACTGTGCAAATGTTCACATGGACCGATCAGACACATTCACAAAATCCAATCAAATTAAAACAATTCGTTGGAACCAAACGAAAATTAATACGTCACGGCATTTGACATTGACGCGCCGTCCTTTGTGGCTTCGCACAGCATCGTCATTCATACTTGTCACACTACAAATGGAAAAAAGCCCGCGGTAACTGACGCTAATTTCCGTGTACTTGTCAACAGACATGGTACGTGACGTCAGTAAACTTCATTTCAGGATAGCTCTCTGCGTGTGATTTACTGATTTTCGGTGCACGTTTTGTATTCGGTTCATTTGTTATGATGACGTAGAAATGGTAAGTGATTGTATTTGATTAACTTGTCACAAATTAAAGCTTTAGCTTTTCAAACTTTTTAAACTTTCGTGTTAAAGTCAAAATTTTGCTTTCCCAACCCGCTATTTGGCCAGCGTGGTGGACTATGGCCTACACACATTACATAGGAGAGGCCCAAGCCCAGCAGTGGACGTTATGGGTTGATTCTTCATAAATTATGTCTTCCTTATTAAATGTGAGGTGAATAGACAAGTTTGAGGGTCGTTGATGTTACGTTAAGGTCATTTTGTAAACACGACAAATTACGCTCGTGTGCGCGCCACCTCATTGAAGAAGGGTTAACATGCCCAATTAAAAGCTTGTAATGCTTGTATTGTTGTTGCTTGTATGGTGATCGTCCCTCGTACTCCCTACCACCGCTAGCTTAGGTTCTACCCCGCTACTTAAGGCTTAAGTTTTTTAATACCAGAGAAGATTTAATTTATACACATACTCATACTTCATCTCAAACAAAAATTCTTAATTCACATCTTGACATTTCTATTTAACTATTCTATGAATACAATAACTACGTCTGTTCTTAATTAAACTTATCTCGTCCAGTGTCGGTGACATAACCTCTGAGCAACAAATAACTCTCGGTGCGAGATTTGTGCCCGTCGCCATCCATTGCGCGCCCGACACCGTAGTAATGAAAGCCGCTTATCTCTCGGTTGTACCTCACTGTGCTTTATCTACGCGACTGTACCCTCAACCCGCTTGAGGAATTCGCACTTGACCGTACACTTGACGAAATCGAAACGTAAGTTCTGCTGTTTAGTATTTTTTTTTTTTTAGTATTTTGTAGCAATGATGGTCGAATGGTCTGTGGGGTCTATTGCCGTGCAAAAGGTACGAAGTACGTAAACATGCAAAAAGAGCCTGAGCTACCGCTGAAGAAACCATCTACCGTGAGGAAACCATAGTGGTGGTAGGGCGTTTCCTATTGCTCGCCTGGCTAGCTACCACCCTCAAGTTGTAAAATCTGTCGCCAAGCATATAACGGTGTGCTACGGCAGCCTTCCTTGAAAGCCAGACTAGGCCTGCTTCATCTAGGACTACAGTATTGCTGACTTCCGTGGTCTTGCGAAATTTTGGTCATATGCCTAGCTGTATAGGATAAAAAAAGAAAGTATTCGTTTAAAATCCGGCACTTTAGTCATCCAAATGAACCAGGAAGGTACAAAGTCGTAGTTTATAAGGCGTCGCGCAAGCGAGCATCTCGTAAATATGACGCAGGTGCGTGTAGTGGCGTGTTTACAAAATGGCGTTAACGTCACGTTAGAGGCTCCCAAACTTGCTTATACACTTTAGTAAACGTAAAAATCCGTCAAGAGTTTGCCTAATTTAAAAGTCGTACTATTGGCAACATTTCATTTTTGAAAAGTGATAGAAATTTGAAAACTATTTCGAAATAATGTACTGAAGAGTTCATACCAAAAATACTAGATTTTATATCCACTTCCTTCTCAGTTATTTACAAAAAACGATTTAAAAATAATCTCGTATTCATGCTAAAACCGTCAGATGCCACCAATAAAAAATATTATTGTAACTCACATCTGTGAACTGCACCAAAATAAACAACAAAAATATAGATAATTAATGACATAATTTTTTACGAGCTTTTGACGAGAATAACATTATGCTGAACTTTGCTTATATATTCAAAAAATTCTAAAAACGTAATTATTACGTTCGCAATAAAATATTTTTCATTTGTCTTTCCATTGTCGTAATAAAAATGGGGGGTCAATAATTTTATATGAAGTCAATTATTGTAGTCATAATAAAGTCAATATTAATAATACATTATTATTATTATTAGCACGTTGTTAAGCAAAAAAGCAGTAGTGTAATTCGACAAAACATGTAGGTACAATTAAAAACATTCAGCTCGCAACCTCCTCTTCAAAGGTAAAGCTCCTAAAATGTCTTATTTAAAGATTTGTACTGTTTATTGTACTCTTAACTTTAAGTCTTTTTTAAATTATTTAAATAACTAGACCGATTATGATAAAATGGGACCACATAGATGTCGCCTTGACGTGCCCTGTCAAAAAACAAAAAAAAACAAATTAGTTAAGCCATCTTCGAAAAATTAGGTAACAACAATAAAACTGCACTCGTATTGAGTGGCCTCTTTTGTATAAATCGGAAAAATTACTTACTGTCGTCTTTTTTATTTATAAGGGTTCAAACATTTATTTTTGCTAAATCTTTATAGTTAAGATTCGTGCTTATTTATGTTTCAATAAATGTTTTTCCCATTTTATCATAATCGGTCTAGTTATTTAATTTAAACAAAAACTGATATACTGACAGTCCAGCACCCGTATATAATAACTCCCAGCAGATTTCCATCTCCCAGCCTCTCTAAGCACCTTCCAGGAGGTTGCTAACCAGCACTACACCAGTCACATTAACTTTCTACTCCAGCACTAAGCCAAGCATTCTGCGGTCACATTGTTCTAAGCATCTAATACCATCACAAAACAGAGAAGCTTTACCGCCTACGATATATGTACCTACTGTATACTCACTACCACAGATTCTAAAAGCTATTTATGTCAGATAGCTTAATCAGGTGTTTTTTCTACATCACATTACTATAAAGTTTAAAGTAAGCAAGGCAAACCTTACTGTATAGCAGAGGTAAAAAAATATATACTTTATATTTTCTTAGGGTCTCTGTTTTAAAAATAAGCACATTAATTTACATACGAAACCTTACGCTTTTCCCTTATGTTATTTTTGGAGCTCCGGAGCAAGACTTTCTTAGCGCATGTTTATAATCGTTAAGAACACAAAATTTTACATTATCGTGTGCTCCAAACACTACAAAAATATTCACAATTAACTGCGTAAATTACGACTTTTCAAAAATCCGTTTAACTTCTAGAAAATCATAAATATCCTAATTAATTTTTCATCGGTCTGTCTTATCCCACGACAAATTGTCAATTGTCACAAATTGTCTCTGAATCGGTACTAGTGCGTGATTTCAGTACCACGAATGTAACGTAAGTCGCACTACCGGTAGTGGCAATGCACTACCACCTCTGTGTGCATAATATCAGAAGATCGGAAGGCTCTTTAACGCAAGCCTATAAATACTTAGCTAAATACCTGGACCCTGGTTAAGGCGAAGACGTTGCAATTAGTCTGAAAATTTGAAAATGAAACATTTTTTCACGTTTTTAGATAAATAATTAAAAAAAAATGCATGAGAATGCTTTAAAAATATGGATGAGGTTGCTAATTTTAAGGTATATTCATTGTTAACCGATTTTTAAGATACCCATGGACCGACTGAGTAAATTCCTTTTTTTTGCTTCTGGGGTATTCTCTTCATTAGATAACCTTCATCAAAATAGGTCCGGTCCAGCAGTTTGTTTTTGAAGTCTATATAACATACAAAAATATATCAGCGCCTACTGAATTAAATTTTAAGTCGTTTGTTAAATTTTTTCACAAATTATGACTTTCTTGGATATTAATTTCCTAATGCAATGCTTCGCCTGCGTCTTTTTTTTCCAGGGAAAAAATAATCTGATTTCCTGGTAATACCACCACAACGTGGATCCGCAGGCAAAAGCTAGTTTATAATAATCTGTAGATATTATTCTAACGTCCCAAATTCTCATATTGTTTAAGAAGACGGGTTTTTACGCATGTCTGATTGTTGAGTGCGAGACGTGTCGATATTCAAGACACGAACGACTCATTTCATCCCCGATGAAGTTCACCGAATGTGAACGAAACTATAGTTGTACCTTTCCAACAATCACGCGTACGCGTAAAACCCCGTCTTCTTTATCATTATGGGAGTTTGGGACGTTAGAATAATATCAATACTACCCGTCTTCTTAAACAATATGAATCAAACAAACGTTAGTTTCCTAAATAAAGTCCCAAACTCTTTATTCTACACGCAAAAAAATACACCAATAAGCTTTGTTAATTATTAAAAAAACATTGGCCTCACACGTTCCTTCCACTTAACTATGCGGTGACCACACGTTCCGCAAAAACTGCAAAAGCGCCCTCTTTACGAGAGTGGCATTACCACCGCTCTCCGCTCGCCACGCCGCGCCACGGTAAGCGGACGAAGCTAAACAGATATTAAATTCAACGGCGACGCTCTTGCTCACTAAATATGGCCGACTTTAATGTTAATGATGGTATATTGTTAGTGTTTTAGTTTGAATTTGGTATGCTTTGGAGTATGCTTTCGAGTTAATGCGGAAAGAAGCCTGCTTTGAGATATAGAGTAACTTTTATCTGTTTTACCGCGTTGATTTGTTTCATTGTTCTTATAACGAAACGATTTACTCTAACGGTATTACGGCAAAAAAATAATTAAATAATGTTAACACTACATATTACTTTACAAAAAAATTAAAAAAAAATTAAACACCGTTTTTTTTTCTCCTGATATATGTCACCATACGATTTGCATATTCGCCAACATCAAGTTTATAAATATTCAAGTTATTAATCAATCAAGTTAAGTCAAATATTAAATAATAAATCATCGTGGTCAAGTTAAAGTCATCATGTACCGTCGTAAAGCGGTGGCGACTTTACCAGGGTTTCTATGGAGATTTCCCGCGAACACGAAAACCACGTTATTCCGTCTATATATCCCTTGAACACACTTGTGCACATAAACAAGGCATTAATTGTTAATAATCCACAAATATTGTAAATTAAAACACTGTTAAAATTCTAAAACAAAATACTAAATTACGAATGTCAAAATTGATTATCAGACACTGTTAAGACAAGGTTGTGTGGTTGCATAGACCTAAAGGAAGTGGTTATCTAAACAGGTATTAGCCGGGGATTTGTAGTAAGAAATAAAATTAAATATTTCCTCAATACTTGTCCAACGCATGTCCAAATCTTTTGTGGTGAGACGGAAGTGTTTTTAAGATACTAAAAGAAAACACAGTCAATCTTAAAATTATTTAGAACATATGTTATATGACATTTACAAGTGCACCTACTTTATGACAATAAAATTAGGGAAGTCAATTTTTTTTTATCCTACACAGCTAGGCATTTGATCACAAGATCACGGAAGTCAGCGATACTGTAGCCCTAGATGGAGCATGCCTAGTCTGGAATACACTCGCTCTCATGGTAGGCTGCTGGAACACACCGTTAGGTGCTTGGCGACAGATTTTACAACTTGAGGGTGGTAGTTAGCCAGGCGAGAGATAGGAAACGTCCTACCACCATGCTATGGTTTCCTCACGATGTTTTCCTTCATCATAACAACGTAATAACAAGTTGTATTTTAAACATTTATTTTGGTAGGTTAATAATAATTATTGCGTACCTACCGACTTTAATTAGGCACATATTTATACAGCAATTTTATATTGATATAAAAAAAACGTTAAGTTAAGACTGATTTAGATAAAACTAAAATGAAACTAAATTTGAAGATTTTTTCAAAAAAAAAAATTTTTTATATCGAACTAGCTGGTATATCGAGTAGGTCACAAAATTAAAAAAGTACAGTCTACTTAAGTATTTCCTCCTTTTTGGTAAGGTTGTCAATATATCGGTTCGGAAATACCTACAGGGTTATCAGCTAGAGGTGCACTAAGCCGAAAAGAGTGTTATTATACTCATCTCAAGGAACAACATTTACTATGGGACCAACTACAATTTCAGAGGAAAAAACATCTGTTCTACAGATATATTTATCGACCGTCAAAACAGCTGATTTCTATTTCTTGAATTCAGAGTTGGACCCATAGTTTAGGTACTTCATTAGGATGAGTACAGTGACCCCATTTCGGCTTAGTAAACCCCTAACTGCTGACCCTTTACAACGTAAACCGAAAATACACAATAACTTACAAGCTTTTTATTTGATTTAATAGATGGCTTTTGCTTTATACTAAATAAAACAAAACATAGTAGGTACTTTTTGAACAGTTTCTAGTAATTGTATTTAAAAATCATTTCATTACTCTAAAAATTGTTATAATTTTTTCTCTAAAGCAAATTATTTCATTGATCACATCTGGTGAAGCGAGAGGTACCTTTGTCGGCGGAGTATCTAGGGACGCCGTCCAGGTCTCGAGGTGGAACTTCTCCGGCTGTGGTGATGATGGTTGCGCAAGCGTCTCTTCTTTGAGGTCCCGATGAAGACCGTCGAAAACCGAGACCGCACCGCGTGATGATGGACCAGTGACTTCCCGAGGTGGAAGGCTGGTGCCGAAACGCGAACGTGGCGAATTTTAGCTGCTCGGAGTAGGTACGGTACACACGTCCGCTCCAAGGCAATGCTACTCAGATACTAGTTGCGACCGACAGATGGCCGCAAAATCAAAGGCCAGGAAGAGCTCTCGGATACACCTTACGAACTTAATACAAAGGGTTGTCTATGCTGTGACACGTGAAGAAATAAAAAATTGATTTAACTGTTTCCGAACGAAACATACCGCTCACCTTAAAAGAGTACAATCTTTTAACAGAAGATTAACTATTTGCTATAACTTAACGAACAAAGGCTTATCTTAACTCATAAAGTAAAATTGAATACCTACTGTCTAATAACTTACGAAACTATTTGATTCTATTTTATGTTGGATTTATGCAAATTATCTATTCAAGAGGAAGTTTACAAATTTTTACAACAGCGCGTTTGAAATAAACTTTTCCTACTTGTAAGGTGACAACTCTCACCTTGTTATCGGAACCCGGGTGAAGCGCGTGAACGCGCGCGAGCTTCCACTGGAGTGGAGGAAGATGGTCGTCGCATACGATAACAATGTCGTTTACATTGATAGGGTTACCGCGGTCGTTATACCATTTACTACGCTGTTGAATTTCGTGCAAGTACTCTCGGCTCCATCTTTTCCAAAAATGTTGCAAGCACTGTTGTACCCATTGCCATCTTAGTAATCTTCCTGGATTCGAGTCAATCAAGGGAACCTCAGGGATGGTCGTCAACGGGCCACCGATGAGAAAATGTGCGGGAGTAAGCGGAAGGGGATCTGAGGCCGATAAGCCGTTCAAAACACATAGAGGACGACTATTCATCACGGCTTCGATTTGACATAACAAAGTGTGCATTTCGTCATATGTCTGGACACGCGTCCCTACCACTCGTTTCATGTGTTTTTTAAAACCACCTACCCAAGCTTCATGCAGCCCTCCGAAATGAGGTGCGTAGGGTGGTTGAAAGTGCCACGTAATGCCCTGTTGCAAGGTATGAGAGTTCAAATCCGCTTGTACAGAGTCATTCTTTAAAAATAAATACAAATCCTTAAGATAGTTGTTGCAACCGACAAAGTTACGACCGCAATCTGAATAGAGGTCTGTAATGAGGCCTCTCCGAGACGTAAACCGTCGTAGCGTGGCCAGCATGCTAGCGGTTGTAAGGTCCGAAACGATTTCGAGGTGACACGCCTTTGTACTCATACATACGAAAACAGCTACATATGTTTTAATCACCTTCGCATTTCGCACTTGATTCGCACGTACAAAAAAATGTCCCGCAAAATCGACCGATGATCTAAGGAAAGCGCGTGACGTCATCTGACAGCGCACTGCCGGAAGCGGTGCAATTGCTGGGCGAGAGCGTGCTGGACGGGTGCGAAAACACCGAACACACCTATGTATTTGTTTACGTATAATATCTCTGCTCGATACTATCCAATACCTCTGTAAGAGTAGGTATTGCACGGACTGAGTGCCTGCATGCAAATTCGTTATATGGGCGTCGTCAATTATCAAGCTAGTTAAACGATGTCGTTTAGGCAAAATGAGCTGATGTTTTGACTCATATGGTAACAATGATTTATGCAGGCGTCCACCGACACGTAAATACCCTAATTCGTCGAGGAAAGGATCGAGACGTTTCAATTGAATTGAAGGTCGATGACCTTGCTCGATGTAACTGATATCTACGCTAAATGCGCGGTGTTGAACTAAATATATCAATCGATTCAGTGCAAAATTATATTCGTGGACTGTTATATGATTAGGATTATCAACTTTATCCTTTTTAATTTGCGATTTCAAATTGTTGTAAAAGCGAAAAACGTAGGCAGTCACTCGAACCAACTTGCCTAGCGTTGAATATTTTTCTATTATTTCAATTTCGTCGATTTGTACAATCGGGAATGCGGCAACGGGAGGGTTGCGCTTTTCCTCGGTCGTGTCAGCAATATGTAGCGGTTTCGGCCACCCAATTGGGTCTTCTCGAAGCCATGGTGGACCAGAGAACCACATATTATCGTTCAAAAATGTCGAAGGTAACTGCCCTCTAGAGGGCGCGTCGCTCGGATTTGAAGTTCCGGGAACATACCTAAAACGACAATTAGGAAGACGAGTGAGAATTTCACTCGTGCGGTTAGAGACAAAAGTTTTCCATTCATATGGTGGCGAACGCAGCCACGCTAATACAATAGACGAGTCCGACCACGCAAATACTTCGTCAATTTTGATGCGATCGTGAAAAATACTTAGCACCTTTTCTAGTAGTCTCGACAAAATGACACATGCCATCAGCTCCAGTCGAGGGATGGAGAGGCACGGTGAAATAGGAGCGACTCGCGTTTTAGCAAGAACGAGAAACGTTCGAACCTCCTTCGTTTCGTCGTCGGTTAATCGTACGTAAACACACGCAGCCATACCGCGCTCGCTCGCGTCCGAAAACCCATGTAATTGAATGTTACATGAAGGAAGGAAAATGTGACGTGGTATAGTCACTTGAGACAGCAGGGGCAATTCGTCAACGAATACTTTCCATGCATTAACGATATCAATCGGCGGTCTATCGTCCCACGATACACCCGACATCCACAACAATTGCATTAGGTGCTTTGCATATTGCGTCACGCTTGAAACATATCCCATTGGATCGTAAATCTTTGCGATTTGCGAAAGAATAGTCCGTTTCGTAACGACATTCGACGTACATTCTACACTGAATGTGAAATGGTCTAACTGGGAATTCCATCGAAGTCCCAGAACCTTGGTTTGATGGTCGTTTTCCATGGGAGCAAACGACACTTCACTTTGCCGCCCACCGTTCAAACATGAATTACGTACCGCCGCGAGTAACGCGGGCGAGTTACTATGCCATTTATGCAAAACAAACCCAGCTGATTTACAAATCCCTATTAATTCATTTTGTAATACGAGTGCTTTTTGCTCGTCCACCTCAGTACAGCACACGTCATCCACAAACATTTGGTCCATCAACACCTTGGACGCACGTGGGAAATTTTTAGCCTCATCGTAGGCCAATTGCTTGATTGTACGAAGCGCTAAGTACGGCGACGAGCTTACTCCAAACGTCACCGTACACAGACGATATTCATGTATGGGTTCGCTTGGTGATTTACGCCACAGAATGCGTTGTAAGTCACGATCTTCCTTCCGAACGTTTATGTTAAGATACATTTGTCTGATGTCGGCTACGAGTGCGACACTATGAATACGAAACTTCAACAGTACGTCAACTATGTCCTGATGAAGTTTTGGTCCGGTCAAAAGGATATCATTTAGTGGCGTACCGTTTGAGGTAGAACATCCTGCATCAAAAACTACCCGGGTACGTGTCGATACAGCTGACTCCTTTGTCACGCAATGATGCGGGAGGTAGTAGGTACTACCCAAAGTTGGTGGGTCAAAAACTCGTTCCATAAAGTTTAAATCTAGGTACTCCTGCAAACAACGGTGATATTCGCTCTTAATATCAGGGCTGCGCTCTAAGCGCGCCTCTAATTTATGAAAACGAGCTAATGCGATATCACGTGACTCACCGATGGGCGGGGCATCAGGTTTACGGGGTAAAGCTACTGTATACCGCCCGGTGACGTCACGCTTATGAGTGCTCTCGAAAAGAGATTCACACAAAAGCTCCTGAGGAGTGAGCAATTTCGCCTCCGAAGGGATCGATTCTATCTCCCAGAATCTGCGTAAATCGTTGTCTTCAAATGAACTAAAACACGCATTCACGCCAGGTTTCGTGGGAGAATCAAAAGCTATTTTTCCTAACAACAAATATCCAAAAATACTATTTAATGCGATCGGAGTATCCGGTTCACCTGAAATAGATCCGCCTAAGATGATGTGCGGCAAAACATCAGCTCCTAATATCATTTCAATCGGCTGTGGAATATGAAAGTCAGGATCGGCTAACTTTAAATTTTTTATATGTGACCATTCATTCGAAGGCAGCTGTATGCGGGGCATGTGACTATGCGTTAGCTTCGGTAACACTAGCGCATCGACAGCTATCGAAGGCTGCATAGCGCCACAAGGCTGGACAAAGAACGACGTAACTCCCTTTGGTCGAATTGGAGTGCTACCACCGATCCCGAAAACCGGAACATCTACGTGGTGTCTAGGTAACGACAGCCGCGAGACAGCTGACTCCGAAATGAAAGTGCATTCGCTTCCGGTATCGACTAACGATCGAATAGTACCCCTTTTTTTACCATCTACGCAAATAGCAATTAGCGCGGTAGAAAGCAACACTGACTTCGTTCGAAAAGCTACATTTGATGACGCAGATTGTATAGGTACTTGTGTTGAATGGCTAGACGCTATCGTTATCGGATCAGAATTCTGAGCTATGTTAGGTTGTTCACTTATCAATGCTGCACTTTTATCATTCGAATGAGTAGGTATCGAAGAGAGGTTCTTATCGGGAAAGTGTAAGAGTGAATGGTGACGTGAGCCACAGAAACGACATGAATGTACACTTTTACACCCGCTTGAACCTGAAGCTGAACCCCCTGTACTTTTGTTAGATCCGCCAGAAACCGAATGGCCACGTGCCAAACAATTATAACAAATATCTCGAGTTTTTACAAATAGATAGCGGTCCTTAGGCGACCAGCTCAAAAACTTCGTACATTTCGTCAATGAATGCGAAGAAATATCACAACAAATACATTTCTTATCAGTGTAATCGGTGCGTGATTCTAAGCTAGATGCATGGACGTTTACGCTCCGATTAAACGAATCAACTCGTGGCTTATTAACCGAACTGGACAAATTTTGCGAGTGAACTCCAGCCTCGGAAATTTCGCTTGCGATCATATCGCGTTCAAGAAATTTAATTAACAAGTCGACACTCGGAATTTCAGTATGTTTTTTCAATGTCATTTCGAAACGCTTCCGAATTGAAGCAGGTATTTTTCTAAGCAAAATATGCAACATCACAAAACTCCATTCTCTAATGGGGAAATTCATAACTTCTAAAGCCTTTATATTTTCTTGGTAAATATTCAATAAATTACGCAAGCACTTTGTCAGGTTTCGATCAGAACAACACGGTATATCTAGGATACAATCTAAATGTTTCGAAGCAATGGCTCGTTTGTTTTCATAACGTGACGTCAATACTTCCAATGCGACGGAATAATTATCTTCCGTGATAGGTATAGATTTAATCAAATTAAATGGTTCACCCTTCAATGTGAGGAGAAGATACCTAAACTTTTCCGCCGAAGTGTAAACGTCATTGTTATCTACAACTGATTTAAACAAATCAAAATACACAGTCCACTCCGTGCTTTCGCCAGAAAAAGACGGTAACGGCAAAACTGGTAACTTATTAACATGACAATGAGCTTGATTTGATAACGCCGGGGAATTCAAGGTCGCCTTACTCATTCGTCGTATGTCATCATCCCTCTTTCTATATTCATCCATATGGGATTGAATGGCGTAATATGTATCATTAAATTTATTTCTAACGCGCAATTGTTCCTCCTTATCAATGGTTTCTGATTTAAACAATGACTTTTCAATTTTGGTTTGCAACTTTAAGAAGTTTCTTTGAATTAATTGAATATCTTTCGCTCGAGTTCTAAACTGTTGTTCATTAATTTCGAAATAGTTTAAAATATGATTTACTTCATCAAGTAAAATGTCCCTTTGAAATATGTCTTCTTCCGCCATATTGTAAGTCACGAACGACGCAATACAATACGGGCAAAAATCAGACGAAATACTTTATAGGGCAAAAATATTATCGGGAAGCTAGTCTTCGCTACGATAATTGACAAAATAGGTACAAATTTTACAAGAAATGTGTAGAATTACACGCGATATAAATTGATATTTTAACCTAACCACGCAATGTCAACACGTGCAAGTAGGTAAAATACGTAGCCACAGCACAGAAAACTACAAATCCGGCTCGAACGGATCAAAATATGGTGAAGCGAGAGGTACCTTTGTCGGCGGAGTATCTAGGGACGCCGTCCAGGTCTCGAGGTGGAACTTCTCCGGCTGTGGTGATGATGGTTGCGCAAGCGTCTCTTCTTTGAGGTCCCGATGAAGACCGTCGAAAACCGAGACCGCACCGCGTGATGATGGACCAGTGACTTCCCGAGGTGGAAGGCTGGTGCCGAAACGCGAACGTGGCGAATTTTAGCTGCTCGGAGTAGGTACGGTACACACGTCCGCTCCAAGGCAATGCTACTCAGATACTAGTTGCGACCGACAGATGGCCGCAAAATCAAAGGCCAGGAAGAGCTCTCGGATACACCTTACGAACTTAATACAAAGGGTTGTCTATGCTGTGACACGTGAAGAAATAAAAAATTGATTTAACTGTTTCCGAACGAAACAACATCAATATACAAAAAGAAATCAAAAATCCGTATCCATGTAACAACATACGGCTAGTACCGAAGATACGCCGTCATAACCAGAGACTAATAAAAATATACTAGATCCAGAAAATCACGCAGTGCCTGAACACTAAGGTCTTCGACAGTGTGTGTTGCCAGTTATAGCACTAATAAGTAATCTTTAACTGTTGGCTTGTTAAAGTAGCACAATAATAGTAGTTTATTTTTTTAGTAGCACAGAGGGCAATGGAGAGAGCTAAGCTTAGTGTCTTTGCGCGATAGAATCCACAATGAGGTTATATAGCTCGTAAGATTTGCAAACTGAAGTGGCAATGAGCCACATTGCTCCAAGAACTAATAAACGATGGGAAAGAAATTTCTTGAGTGGCGACCACAAACCTTAAGACGCAGCTTCGGTAGCCCTCGCACTAGGTGGACTGACGATATGGAACCATTGGGTGCGATTGGCAGCTTGTGGTTCGGTATGGCGTTCTGGGCGGGAGAGGAAGCCTATATTGAGCAGTCTTCCTCCAAAAATTTGTATAATGTCTTCAAAAATAGAAATTAAGGATATATTATAGTAATAAGGTCGATATTTCCTTGATTAATGCTGCAGCAATTAACCGTCTTATTAATAAGTTTTATTGTCTCGTTTCACTAATGCTAGGCAAAAGACGCACAACTTTGAGACAATTTTAAATGGCAACACAAACTAACGATTGCCGTGACGAATGTAAAATGTTTTCTTTTCATTCACCATCATTTGCTCTTTTGAGTTGGAAAAAACTTGTAATAAATCGTGTAACATAGGTACAATTAATAATAGTAAAAACATTCCTCATTTAAGTTTTGTTGTTAACTAGTTCTAGGTAGATCAAATAATGTGATTCGTAACTCCGCGGCCATCACTAATATTTAACGTTAAAAAGCTAGACGCGAGCGATCCCGTGAATCACAACGTTTGAAATAATAAATCCGTCGTTGTGTGCGCGTAAAACAGTACATATTTTGTTGTACGATTTAAATCAAGCAACGAGCGAGAGACGGTGCGGTGGCCATGAGATTGAGAAGGTTGAGTTTTTTGAAGAAAATGAGACTAAATAAACATTATATTTATCAACTACTAGCTGACCCAGCGAACTTCGTACCACCTAAGAGTCAATTCTATATTTTTTTAATCCTTATCTGCTATTCGGGACTACGAGTCAGCATTAATATTTATACCATACTAACGTCATTCAATTGTTTTCCTTCCCGGAACCTCTCCACTAACACTTAAACTTTATGGTATGGTATTAAAGTTCAAAATGACTTATAAGTATTATTACGAATCGATTGTATGGGAATAGAGAAAGTGATGTTTTTAGAACTTTTCAAGCATTTTTCAAAAAAATTCTCTCTGATAGATCCATTCTCGTACTCGTACTTCAAGGAATGTTCAACTGCTCTCGAGATTTGCAATCATTATATAATAATAATAATAATTAATTAATATTTAGCGATTCATTTTTACAGATTTTTATATTATAGTGTACATACATAGTGTACAAATTCTGCTTGGATTCGTCTATTATTTCTAACCTACCATAGGAATTGTAGATATAACCCCCTAGTGAAAATTCTGTATACAAGTAAGTTTTTATAAGTTAACCTCCCACTTTTGTATAAACCGAACGCTATTCATTTCTAACCTGATTGTACAGAGTGAACAATGACTGCACCGTGTTACCATCTAATGTTACCACGGCAAAGAAATGAGTACAACAAATACTTGACAAGAAGGGTAAAAACTCTTAAACCTTTAAAACAGGGCAAAATTATTCCAATGCAATCACTGGCCAGCAGCTTATAAGATTTAGATGTCTTGGACGGACGGAATGTACGGCTTAGATACGGCTTACGGAGTAGATATCTCAAGACTCGTACAGATTGTTTTCATCAATCAGAAATGCACATAACTATTCCTTTCATCATACCACGTATAAAATAATAAATGATTTTACATTAACATACATACAAGATAAATATTAAATTTAACACTTTTGAATTACTTTAACTTTTATTAATATTTTTTCTTTTTTTTAAATTATATCCTCAGGATTCGTACATCACTGTCACCCTAACAACGGCACAGTTGTGTCGAATGTTTACGTTCAGTTCGAGATCTCGGCGCGAACAATTCGTCATCGCGAGAATGAATCGCTCATCGCCTCGCTTGCAGTGTGAACGTGCCTTTTACATACATGTAGAGATGGCGCAAATAAAAATAGAACAATCGATGAAAGAATTAAAATAAATGTTGATTCGGTCGGTGATCGTGGCAGAGTTAACTGAGGTGTAAGCGATCACCGATGTTAAGCAACGTTCAGTCCAGTCATGACGTGGATGGGTGACCGCTGAGTTACCAAAGACAATAGAACGCTACTGTAAGACGGATTACTAATTATGTGGGAAGTCCTGGCTGTTGGGCCTTTGGGCAAGTTAAATATATGTGACGAGTGCAATGATTAATGATGATGAGTGCGAGACATGTCATCCTTGAAGACACGAACGACTCATTTCATCCCTGATGAAGTTCACCAAATGTGTACGAAACTATAGTTGGCCCTTTACAACAATCAGGTACGCGTGCGTCTTCTTAAACAATTTCTGGCAATTCCATCCATCACACAGTCCTAAACGGAAAGTTTAAGTCGCCACTCAATCGCAACACTGCGCCCGCGCAGCCACCAGCTGTCACATGAGAAACACACTGACAGCCAACTGAAAGCGCAGATGCGGCACGTATTGAATTAATTCTTTATTGACACTGACAGTTATAAATTATGAGGCGACGATGTCATTATTGATCGTGAGTATCACAATCGTAAAATTTTGGATTTAGCAAAGTTGTCAGAAAAAAATGTCCATTGTCCTATATCCTAGGTAAGTACGAATAAAAAAAGTTATGTTTTGTAGTTTGTTGTACAGATTGTATCAGTGAAATTAATATCAGGCTTCCAGCAACTCGGCCTGTAATAAACTCGTCCTACAGTCCCAGTTGCCGGATTTATTATTTTTAAAATGTTTCATCCGGAAACTGGTCCGATCCATACTTTTTTTTGTAATGTACAGTCAGACACAATTTTGTTTGGAGAAAAATTTGTCACGGGATCTTTCAAGTTGTAAGGAGAATATATGTCGTATCTATTAAAACACGCTTTTCATGAGCGGATATATCATCAAGTACTACTTCCTTATAGTATCTCCAATAATTCTGATAGACTAACAATGCAGCGTACTAGTTTCGATCAAGTTACCATATCATTAGACGACATTCTTCAATAATAAACTAAGTTGCATGTCGTAGACTCAATACCAGACAACTTACAACGCAAAACAACCACAATTAAAAGCCAAAAACATTACAACTGTCACATTACGATATTAACGTGCAATAACACGAGCGGTCACAATAGCAGAATTCATTATAACCGCGCGTCCTGCAAATGATAACCTCATCCCGCGGCGGATGAATCAAACGCGCATTAAAGCATTGTCATGTGGGAGAATTATTGTGACGCCTCTTTACTACACTTTGGCGCTGGCGGCTATGTGCGACAGAAGGGGTGTGGAGTCGAACGGAACAATAATATTTGGAACGGCTAATCGTGGTTGGCGAAGAAAGGATGTTCGAAGCGCTAAGACAAACTTTTTTCCTGTTTAACAGAATTCAGAAAGAAAAGAGGTAAGACTGATTTTTTTTTAACAGTTTAAAAGCGATTGAAGGCTCAGTAACTTAGTTTTTAAAACGAAATAACTAAAAATATATACTTTTAAGCACCTACCGAATTTGTTTCTTTTTTTATCGTGTTTATTTGCACAATAAATTGTATAATGTGAATAAAATTATTATCTTATCGATTACGTATACATTCTGTCCTCTGGAACTAATAAACAGTTAATAATAGGCTTTCAAAAAAAAAAACATTTTGTGAAATAAACGAGGATCCATCATGATGCTGGTCGTGGTGGGGCCGAAGTGGTGGTATATCTGCTGCGGCGGAAGTGGCACTGATGACGTGACTCAGGAAGACCTCAAGCGTATGATCGTCAACTCCCACATGGTATGGTCTTCGTGCAGGATGCGATGTGTCATGTGTAAGGTGTTCTGCAGTACAGGGCCTGGGCCTGGGCAAGGTTACTGGGTCCTACACAGGCAGTGTAGGGCCCAGTAACCTTGACAGATTAGTTTTAGACATATTAACGCCTCTGTATCGAATGAAAAAATTGCACTCATTTACAGTTTTTCAATTCTTTAAAAAACCTTGCCCCATTAACCAGCTCCACAGATTCCCTATTCCGCAAATTGTGCATTATCGCCCAACATTATGACAACCGCGTGATATATACTCGGACGTATTATAAAAGCAATAAATAAATAAATTTTGGGCCAAATTTAGAACGTACTCGATTTTATTGTGCGCTATAATGAACGACGCGGCGCGGGCGTTGTCGACCGCTTTGTTTTCATTATCGGCGGGTGGGGGTAGGATTTTGATTTATTTTTGAACGGTAGTTTGTGTAGAAAATAGAAAATTATCAGGCGTTGTAAGCTGTTTGCTTCTAGTAATTTTGGAGGTTGGAGATGAATGGATTTCTGCGCTATATATAATAATACAGATCTATTTATACCGTTAACTTGGTCGCTAGTTAGCTTGTGGTAGGTATATAAGATAACAACAAAAAATAGTTTTATTTTAAAAATATCTCTTCACTTAGGTCGATTTAAATATAACATAGACATAAAGTACGTACTTGTCTAAATATTTGTGAAATTACAAATGGTATGCACAAAATCAAATATTAAAATGTTTTCGAAACACTGGGATGTTGCTTAATTTTGAAGAAATAAAGTAGAATAGTTATTTGTTATACAAGAGTGCAAAGTTGATTTTTAACTACGTGCTCAATTTTGATGACCGAGCAAGCGAAGGATTCTATAATTATCTAATTAAAAAAATTAGAATCCTGAGCGTTAGCGAGGGAATTAAAAGAGCACAAGGTGAAAAATCTTTGCACTCGAGTGTAACACGTAACTTTTCATCACACATCAGCGAGGAAATGACTACATACGAAAAATAAAAAAAATTAATCACTCATTTTAGTTTTATCACTTAATTTTTAACATAAGGTTTTAACAATATGACCTGAAAAGATAATGGCGCGCGCAAAACAAATTAAAAAAAGTACAGCAAAAAGGTACCGAGTCTGAGTTTTTAACAAAATAAAAAAGGTTGTATGATGAAATCGGCACCATAATATAATAAATAGGTTGAATGAGGTTTTTAATTCACAAACTTAGTGCACACGATATCCTAAATTCAAATTTACTTTATCCTCTAGCGGATAAAAACGGCTTTGCACTTTTTTTGACATCGAATAGCAAAAATACTCTTTCCGAGATGGTGAGATGAAAAAAATTTTAAATGGAATTCCAAATATTTTTAGAGTAAGTAATGGCTTCTTTGGGGTTCAAAGTTTAACACTTCTTTATTTTTAATTTTATTTCGCGTCCAACATCGCGGGAGACAGCTAAGAGTAATATTAGGACATATGAAATTGGCGTTTTGTCGTACTGGCCACTTTGATCTCAAATATCTCTTCTTTGGTTAGGGATTCCAATTTCAAATTTATACAGCTATTTATTCATACATTTGTTTTTCGAAAACCGTAATTCATTTGTTTTGACTTCGTTTGGTTTTTTCTTTGCGTCACGCAGTTTACAAAATGGAAAACTTGAAAAAATCTGTCGCCAAGCACCTAACGGTGTATTCCGACAGCTTTTCTTGAGAGCCAGTGTATTCCAGACTAGGTATGCTCCATCTAGGGCTATAGTATCGCTGACTTCCGTGGTCAATCATAAATTAAGAGAGAAAAAACTTAAATGTAAGATTATTTTTTATAATAAGTATTTATTATTTAATTTTTGTTTTATTTAATGAATGTTATTAATGTTACCTAAGTAGGTAACATTAATAACATACAATCAATCTAATAATTAATTTAATAATTAATTAATTAATTCCACATTAATCTACTAATGTCCACACAATTTACGATTTTAATAGCTTTTATCTAGTTTTTGTGGTAACTGACAACCGCGATCCGTTGCTGTGACGTATGCGGTGTGTGCGTGAATACACCGGAGGACACTGGATACATTTGTTTACTACACATCAACGTAGTTATTCGCCTTCTAAATTAAGTCGGCAGACTTCGGCACGCTGTTTGAGTGTGTGCGACTAGACGTATGCGTATGGAATAGCTTTACCGCGGCTGTCTATGAGTGCCACATGTATGTTTCTTTTAATTGTGTGTCTACGATATATACTCATACCTAAGTTATGTACAGTTAATTGGGCATATTTTTTTTTTATTATTGTTACGGTGTGTAAGACGGAATATAGCATAATGTCTCTTACTGTTCCTACTTATTAAAATAAATTAAAAATAAAATTTAACGTTTTACTTTATCATAGTATTTTTAATTCATATATTTCATATATTTGAATTATTAATTAATTAATTGAATATACTTTTTCTAAGATCTTTAATATTATGGTGTATTTAATAAATTACGTTTAATTTATTCATATATTAACTGATAAAGTAATTAGAAACATAATTGTTTGAACACGTTACGAGAAGGATGTAATATTTGTCCTCACAAACTCAAGACCAAAATTTCGGATGATATGAAATATAAATAATTCCCAGTCGTGCATGAAGCCGGTCATTATTATACCATCGTTGCGAATTTTTTGCCGACGAACAGAAGGATGAGGTTCTCAAGTTGGCGCGTATTGATATGTCTTTATTTATAAATAAACGCAATAACGTGTCACACTCAAAACACTCCACTAGGATTTCTCATGTGAGATGTCATGCAAAATTCATAAATAATTACAGCACACCCAGACTCGAGGACAGATGTTCAAACTCATCGTTCAAACACCAGTCATATAGTTGTGCCCACGTGCCCATAACTTTTTACAAATTTCTGATTTTAAATAGTTTTCTTTCTAGATACGAAATTTCGAAAATGAGGTTCTTATGAATTATAAAAATAGATAACTTGGCTAATCATGATTAGCCAGGCGTTTTAGCGTATTTTTTTTAATCTTGCACCAGTTAACAAACTATCCCGTAGTCCTCGAACAAAAATTAATCTACCCAGATTTTTGTTGTTAATTAATTGTATTTAATGCGCAACTCTGTGTTTGATTGCGGTAGAACGAAACGGCTGCTCTGTTATTATCGTTTTACGAGTAATTCCCGGCTTCATTTTAATGCGGATTTGTCAAATGGTTTTAAAAGGTGTAATTGAATGTCGTTAACAATGTGAGCTTGGTTTTGTGATTTAATTATTAATGTAGGACACAATTTACTTTAATATTATATTTTACTAGCTGACCCGGAGAACTTCGTACCGCCCAACAGTCGATTTGTTAAGAGTAATGTTAACATCGTATAAATATTGACATTAATATTTATACGATACTAACGTCATTGAATTGTTTTGCCTTCCCGGAACCTCTCCACTAACACTTAAACTTTATGGTATGGTATTAAAGTTCAAATTGACTTTTTGATATTATTACGAATCGATTGTATGGGAGAATAGAAAAGTATTGTTTTTAGATCTTTTCAAACGATTTTTTAAATTACTCTCTGCGTAAGAACCATCGTCGTACTTCAAGGAATATTCTAAAAAAGAATTAGCAAAATCGGTGTCGCTGCTTTCGAGATGTTCGCTCAGCAACATGTTCATGATAAATTTTACTGTCGCTCTACTTGTTGAGTAATACGTATATATTTGACCTAACAATATGTAGGTATATCCTTAGGTACTTATCCACACAAATAATATAAACTGTGTTTGTTGGTTTGTTTGTTCCTCTTCTCCATTGCAACTGAGTGACAGATCGACTAGATTTTTTACACAGATTTAGTTCGATATCCGGATAGTAACATAGGCTACTTTTTTTTATTGAAGTCACGGGTAAAGTCAGTTTGTTGATTTATGTCTAATTTTCACCAAAACCGTCTTCACCATCATCTCAACATCGAGAGTCATCGACCACACAGACATAGCTAGAAAAAGAACTAAACCGTTCGAGTTAGTGTAGTGTTAGAAGTAAACTAGTGAAATATAATAGAGAAAGCGCTAAGACTCAACAACACACGAACAAAGTATTTTCGCCTTAACAACTACAATAAGAAAAGTGCCGATGTACAAATTCTTAGAGACATTATTTTGTAGTAATAAAATTTAATATAAAGAATATCAAGACGAAACGAAAATAACTGGCTTGCTTGCTATGAGAGAGAGAGAGAGAGAGAGACAGACAGACAGACAGAGAAACACGCGCAGGCCACACGGCTTACAACTATAGCAAAAAGTGTCGTTACAACTTTTGGTCTTAATTTTTTCCGTCTAACCCCCTTTCGCAACGCGCGATAAGGAACTTCATTCCAACAAATTGTACTATAGAGACAACTGTGTTCAAAAACAAACAAATTTATCCCCATACCTACAAAAATTGGTCACGAGATCTGTCAAAAAAATACGTTCTCCATACAAATTGAACGATCACGTGACCAATTTTACTCCTAACAAAATAAAAATAAAAATTATTACAGCTCGAATCGCTGGAAGCCTCGATAGGTAATGTTTCGTAAACTTGATTGATCGTTAAATAGTTTAAATAGAAATATAGCAGTTAGTTGCTAAGGGTCCCGTACCTAAAGAATTACTCCCTATTACTAAGATTTTGCTGTCTGACACTTGACATTTTCATTGATGATATTTTTCTATTGCCGCTGTAAAAACAAATACTAAACACAGAACAAAAATGTTTACAAATAGCTTGTTTTCAGAAGCTTTACTACCTATTCCGATTTCTTATAACCGCTTTGAATCGATTGCTACTATCGCAGAGTCCTGAGACCTCGCACAATCTTAATCTTGAATCACTTGTACGCACATAAATCTACTACAAAACAGAGCATTCAATACATCTGAATATACTCGTACTACATCAATCTACACAAGCAAGACCATCCTATTGATCAATCTACTACCATCCGAGTAAGAGAATCGTCGTCTCAGCTTCAGGCACTCCCATCGCATAAATCTCGCATGCTAAAACTAAGACGGACATCGCGACAGAGCCCTTATCAAGTGTGGCCGTTATTTACGGCCCGGCCTGAGTTATGGCCAATTTACAGGCAGTCATTAGGGCCTTAATGGCCTCAAGGTGTCCGGGAAGTGGCCCGGATAAGTTTGCGACGCGTCAGCGTTTTGCGTTGGTGAAGAGGCGGGGCTGAGGATATCGAGGTTGAGTCGAGGTGAGGTGAGGATATTGAATTATAAAGATGGGCTAAGATTAGCCGGATTGTAACTTGTTTCGTGATTTTATTAGCTGTTAAACTACTACAGTATGTATATCAGTGATCAAGTTACCATAGCACAGGCTTTGCCTAGTTTGGGACTTGAACACCTTTGTGTGGATGTTGTCCCATATTATTATTATTAACAATCACATTATATAAATGTATGTAACGTTATCACGCTATAATATTATAAAAGAGTGTGTGTTTAGGTATATTTTCTTACTCCTTCACACCGGAACGGATTTGGATTAAATTAAGCACCCGGATAGCTTTTGGTCATATAATATGTTATATCGATTAATTAATATGAAGAGACTAATTTGACACTCATCAAATTTTCTAAGAACGATTCAAATTTAATAAAATTATCCGACAATTCGCCATCTAGCGAACAACGATTAACTAATCAATCGAGCTATAGTCGTAGTTCTACTACTTGACGCTAGGTAGCGTTAATTTAATTAAGTATAAATACATACGATTATTGGTTAGCGGTGTAATTATCCGTCAGCGGGACACTATACTCATCCTTCTAAAACTTGCACTAGAGGACCAACTCTGATTCAAGAAAAGAGAATCAGTTGTGATACGAGTACATTTTGTCGAGGACTGATAAAATTATTGTTTGGAACAGCTGATTTTTTTCTAGAATTCAGAGTTGGTCTCATAGTTAAAGTTAAGCGTAATCGTACAATGACCCCCTTTCAGTTTAGTACACCCCTAACCGATAACAGTTACATTTTTTATCAAAGATAAATAGAAAGTTATACAGATGACCCGAAAAAGCTTATAGTTATCTGGGCGGAGGTGCTCGATGAATTAAATGTATTACTCATTTTCGACTAAAGTGTCGCTTCAAGTGTTTTTCCTTTGCACCGTGCGTACATTTTTTTAATCTGTTCTAGGATTTGTGTGGGTTATGAATGTCGCCTAGCATTGCCGACACAGAAGAAATCCTAGTGGAGCGCCAAGAGTGTGAAACTTTACTTATTTAATTATTTAACACAAATTTTCACCTCCGGCTTCACCCACGTTATGTTTCTCTGTGCAAAAATCATATCAGTGTAGTTATCACTTTAAGCGATAAAGCCGCCATTTAAAACTGATATGTGTGTATAAGGTTTTCTTTAATCATATTCTATGTATTTTTGTTGGTTTTTAAATAAAGGGTTGACTTATCTTGTCTTATATTATATATTTCTTTGTCATGTCCTATAGCCTAAATAGCTTGTCGTATTTTTATGCGAGTGGTGTCAATAGATTCGTCTTAGTCGTAAAATTGACACTGGGTACATGAAAGTTAAAAATAATAATTAAGGACGATGTATAGGTTTGAAGATTTAGCAGTCGGGTTTTTTCGGAAGCTTGTTACACTTTGGGTACGGAACCCTTAAAACTCACTGACATAGCTACAGCAGCCATCAATGAATTACTTTGTCCCTAGGTTGTTATCATAGGTACCGAGGCGGGTAACTGTTATGGGGAACATTGTCCCTTGATTTACCGGAGACGCTTGGCTTCGTCAACCGAGGTCTAAACATTAAGGCCCTTGCCACGAGCGGGAGGACAGCGATTAACTATGATTAACAGCGATATTTGGGAACTGGAGCCTTAATTGAGGACTTGTTGTTTGGTAAAGAAAGACTGTGTTTGCGAGAAACACCTTAAACAATTAAAGTGACTAACAAAAATTACTCAAGAAAAAACACGACTAACTCGTATAGTAGTCAATGAGACGATATGTTTTTTTAATATTTCTTACCTTAATCCTCGGAGACAGCTGGGCTGATTAGGAAAAAATATTGTTTGAAAGGTATACTTCTTGAGTGGTCCTATAATATATATATATATATAATATATACATATATTTTTAATTTTAATGTACCCAGTGTCACTCTCACGACTAAGACGAATCTATTGACACCACTCACATAAAAATACGTCAAGCTGTTTAGGCTCTAGAAATAAACATACATACATACTACACTTCTATTTTCTCAGTCGGGTAATTACTGAAAGACAGCAATCAATTTTTTTTTGAATAAATTGTTTTTTAAATTTGTTAAAAAAGAAGATACAGTATTTATTAGCAAATAGTATAAATTAAAAAAATACTAAAATACTTATAAATTTAAATAGGTTTTATTATTTCCTATTTACAAACCACGAAAAAAAAATCTAATCCGTGGCGACGATAACTAAATCACACTTTTTATTTATTTGTACCCGTACGTATGATTAAAAATTAAACTTCTAAAATTATGATTAAATCAACTGAAATTATTTTTCTATTATGTAAAAAAAAAGGTCAAAGCCACTGGACCATCTTAACTTAAGGAAGACGCTTAACCAACAGTAGGAAGAAAAAGGATGATGTACCTTCTAAAACATATCTTTACGAATACTAAAATAAATACCTATAAAACCATCCTTGACTATGTAACCCGACCTTGCCTTCAAAACCGCAACAAAATCGAGCCCTATTTAAAACTATTACGAGACAATCCGCAAGATCGAACGGCATTTGTCTCCCTGTCCCCTTGTCCCCCCTGGATTACTGGGGGTTGTGGGGGGGACATTTAGTCGTGACATTTGGAGTATTTATTCGCATAATAATAATTCCTCAGCGCGTCGACGAGCGCTTGCTGTTAAGAGTTATGGCTCGCCGAGACACCTTCAAGGTGATGTAGCCGGTACTAGAATAGTATGGATGAGATCTGATAATAATATATTGGTTACATAATAGGGAAAGAATCTAGAGCTTTTTTCTGCTACACAGCTAGGCATTTGACCACAAGTTCACACGACCACGGAAGTCAGCGATACTGTAGTCCTAGATGGAGCATGACTAGTCCGGAATACACTTGCTCACAAGAAAAGCTGCCGGAACTCACCGTTAGGTGCTTGGCGACAGATTTTACATTTTGAGGGTGGTAGCTGCCTTTGGGTGAAATCCAGCAGCCTTCCTTGAAAGTCAGTGTATTCCAGTCTAGACATGCTTCATCTAGAAACACAGTGTCGCTGATTTCCTTGGTCTTGCGATCTTGTTGTCAAATGCCTGTTGAATAAAAAAAATGATATCAATGCCACCGATGCCACTGTAGTACGGTCACTATAGTCTGTTTTGTTCTAAAAGTAACAATAAGGATCGCCACGCTAGCTTTGATTATTAACAAGCTTTTTTTCAAGAGTGGTCTTGTATGTGACAATGGAAAAAATCCTGACAGAATGATACTTGGGCCTTATAAGTTGAGTGTCATGTTATGTATACGCTACATCCTAGACCGCATCGTCACTTTACATCAGATGAGTAACGGTCAAGCGCAAGCCCATAGACTATAACGCGCGGAAATTATCCTATCTTAACTACTATGTAACGTGCGTGACGTCACCGCCCGGTTCCGGCAACGGAAGATCAGCGCTGGGTTTTTTCAGCCAGCATAATGTTTGTGAACCGGTTTGTGACAGAAAACAGTAATTAAATGTCAATACATTTTTTTAAAATTAATTCTGTTCAATTCTCTTTAAAAAAATCTTCTTACAGTCGCATCCACGCTATGCTATCTCTACCGAGTCGACCATCTCAAGATTAAGGTATTAATGGTTACGTTGAGGCCGCTACCGAGGACTCCCGGCCGGATTACTATTGACACGCCTTACCCGCGGCAGGGACGAGCCATTTCAACTGTTACCCTGAATTACGAATAGTTAGTTACCTAGAACTTTTATTTATACTTACTAGCTATAGAAAGCTAGAGTCGTGACGTCATCGAGGACTCCATCTTCTTATTTAGAAAACTAATGCGTGTTTGATTCATACTATTTAACAAGGCGGGTTTTCACTTGTACCTGATTGTTGGACAGGTCCAACTATAGTTTCGTTCACATTCGGTAAACTTCATCGGGGATAAAGCGTTGCAGTGCATCGTTAAAAATACGAACGACTCATTTCATCTCTGTTAAAGTTCACCGAATGTAAACGAAACTAAAGTTGGACCTGTCCAACAATCTGGTACGCGTGAAAACCTGCCTTGTTAAATAGTATGTATGACTCGAGCTTCTCATTATAGTAACCCTGATAAAGTTCATCGAACGTGAAAGAAGCTAAAGTTGAACGTTTCTAAACGATCGTACTCAATATGGCATTGATGGATATATAAATCAATTCTTTTTTGCAGAAACACAAAAAAAATACAAGAGAAGAAATCTTGCAAAATATAGTGCTACTCGAATAGGCCTTATAAAGCGATCTCTGCCAGGCAACCTCATTTGGCATTGGTTGGTTTTCTGCGTATAAATATTACATGAAACTTCCGGGTTCTGTAGGTGTTTTTAGACAAGGAGATAAGTTAGCCATTACAAATGAAGTGATTTCACGAAAAGAACTGGTATCACTAAAGTATATGTCTATACAAATAATTTTGTCTTTGACAAGAATTATTACTCACCAGTGGCATTGCACGTGATATAATACTTTGAACCCTTATATGACTCGCTTAGGGGTTGAATTTTTGTTATACACTCCATGATGAACCCCTTTGATTAATACACCCTCTAAATATATAAAAAATGTTTTTTATCCTATACAGCTAGGCATTTGACCACAAGTTCGCACGGCCACGGAAGTCAGCGATACTGTAGCCCTAGATAGAGCATGCCTCATCTGGAATACACTGACCCATATCGAGGATTTATTCCTGTTTGTCACCCGAATCTGTCCCCGCCATGTGACAAACATCGAGTATAACCCAACATCTATTTATCCGCTCACTAAACTTCATATAAATAGGTTCAGCCGTTACCGAGGAGTTTGTTAACCAACACTGCGGTAGGGGAATTTTTATTTAAAACTAGCTGACCCGCCGAACTTTGTACCGCCTAACAGTTATGTATGTTTCTCACCTTCTAAACTTTCCCTGGAGTACGACAACCATTTCAAGACTAAAATCAGCTATATCGGCCCAACCGTTCTCGAGTTTTAGTGAAACAAACGGATTCATTTATATATATACATATATATATATATATTAATTTTTTTCTATCATAAGAACCTTCTCATGACAATAACAAAAAAAATAGTGCAATCGGTCCAGCCGTTAACGCGTATATATATATATATATATATATATATATATATATATATATATATTGTGTTAATCGTGTTCTATGGTTCCTAAAATTGATGTCAATGATTACCACATCAAGGGTAAGATTATGCGAAGGCATTAACTTGTTGGTGTCACCCCTTCTTGTCTTACAAGGGATGGTTCTGAGGATTAGCGGGTATCAGTGTGGTGCACCTTGATGTTTTGATATTATGCCTACTAATTTGAATCCTAGAAGGCCATTTCGACTTAAGTCTCGATGTTACTATCAGAATTTGGCATTGAGATAGCTTTCCAATTGCCTCGTACCTACTACTATGGCGTACTATGCGTGACGCACCTTCCAGTTACAACGGAAAATCTACGCTGGTTGTTGCAACCAGCATTATGTTGAGTTGGGACCGATTTGTGACAAAAAAAAGTATTTTTTAAAATTTTAGTTTTATTATGTAAATGTTCGTTTTGGTTTGCAAATAAATATTATTCTATTTTTCTTAACTAAGCAGTTCTGTCAACTTGTTGGCCTCGAAACCACAATCATTTTGCAAATCTTAAGAAAAGACTATTTCTTAATATTTATTTTTTTCATATTTAGAAATATTAATGCCTCCACATCGAACTTTCTAATTTATAGAATAAGAATAAGAAATATTTATTGGCCTTTAAATAACATTCGTTACAGACAAGTCTTCTTACATTTTAATTATTAATTACTTTAAAAATAAACTTAACTTGTAAATACTTTTATAGTTCTATGAACAAATAGTTATTATATTATACATTTACATTGTCATTTATTTCTTTACCTATTACTAACATTTGTAATTGTTGTTCATTACACAAGAACGATGATTCCACAAGCTGCATTCACATATATTCACTAAGTTTATAAAAAGGATTTCTTTCAAAAAAATATTTTAATTTTTGTTTTAATATTTTAAAATTGTGTTCCATCACGCTATTTGGCAATTTATTGTACATTAATATTTTGGTGTAAAGTCAAGTGTTTTTTACGCTCGCCCTTTTTTATTATAACTTGAAATTCTTTTTTCCTGTATTTCCGTATCCTCGTGTACCTCTAATAAACTACTATAAATATAAAGTGATATAACTGTTATTATTTTATCATTTTTAAAGTGTATTCTCGCGAGGACTACGTTTTTTCAAACCATTCATTGTTCTTATAGATTGTTTCTGACATTTTATAACTTTTATGATATCTTTAGCGTTTCCCCAAACAGTTATAGCGTATCTTATTATAGAATGAACGTATGCATAATAGACAGAGATGAGTGACTTTTTATCTAATAATGGCTTGAGTTTAAATAAGGCATAATTACCACTTGCCATTTATTTCATTGCAAATTTTATCGATGAGAGATTTATGACTAATTGTGTTATCAATTGTATAAACAAATATATTTCTATATTTGTTTTACCAATAGAATTCCCAAAAATACCTAACCTTGACTGATACTGCATTATATGTAAATGTAATATCAAGGTTCTTCAAAATTCATTAAAAACTACGGCCCGCACGCAAATTTATAAACTAGCCGTGCCTTGCGGTGTTACCCGCGTTAATTCAAGATAAAAATCCTTAGCCTATGTGTTATTCCACGGTCTCAGCTATCTCCGTACCAAATATCATCCAAATCAGTTCAGTAGTTTCGGCGTGAAAGAGTCACAAACATAAACATATACATTCTTACAAACTCTCGTGTTTATAATTTAGTACAATATATAGTATAAATTAAAAATGGCAGATTTGCTGAGACACTACGAGAGAGCGTTCAACAAACACAAACTGTTCTGAAAAAAGTATCTCAATATATATATACCCTTAGATATTGGCGTATGTTGACATATTTACGACTTTCTCGACTATTAAGTGGTGATTTAGTGTAGGCATATCTGGATGGATACGTTTTTATCGTGGGCCATATATCCAGTGGGCTTTTCGCTTTATTATGTGCCATTGTGAGGGGCTTAGAAGATTTCTTCAACTGTTTTCCGTTACGGGGACGGATATCTGATGCGGTTTTTCAAGTTAAAAGGAGAATGGGGTATAGTTTGCTAACATACGCAGTATTTGTGTCATTGAAGAAATTAAAGTATTGGTTAGTAATTATCTTACTACATACAATAAGTTCTTTGTTAAAACGAGTGTTTAGACGCGACTTCAAAAACCCGACTGCTAAATCTTTATACCTGTGTATCATTCTTGATTATTATATTTTTAATTTTGATGTACCCAGTGTCACTCTCACGGCTAAGACGAATCTATTGGCCGTTTTAGCTCTAAGGCGTGCCAAAGAAATATACATACATTCGAACAACATAACCCTCCTTCTTTCGCAGTCGGGTAAAAAAGGGGGCCATTAACTATACATATTTTAGTTGATTCAAGTTTTGCCCGTTGCCATAATTATTGTCGAACGATTTTTTACGTGAATACCGGCTTTCATTACGACAGGCCCGATAGCACTATAAGACTACTAGAAAAGTACTGATACACTTACAAAAAAAATAAAAAATCAAATCATTGCAGCGATCTCGAAGAAATCATTTAACAAAGAAAAAATCATACAATCGATTTGAGTACTTCCTCGTTTTCGAAGTTGGCAGTAGTGCAGTAAATTTAATTATTTTTTAATATTTCCGCCCTGAATATAATAAAGAGTAATGTTAGTAATAAAATATAACCGTCGACTATTACAAAATTCTTCAAAATCTCCATGACCCAACATTCCATATGCGAAAATTTAAGTAAAATAAAAAAGCACCAATAAAACTTTCTAGAAAACACACAGCAGTTAATACCCTAGAATGACGCTCACGAACCGTCGAACTCGACAACAATGCGAACTAATTAAATTCAAATTAATCGTAAAAAAGAGAATCACGTCAAATTGACCGTAAAATTTCAAGAAAGAAAAACAATGGGGCCTCCACGATAACGGCGTCGGACTTAAATTAAATCGGAGTCGTTTCTCCGAACCCTTCACTTTGAAAACATACGGGAGTTTTTTGTGGGCGAGCACGCTGCGGCTTATTGTAATAGCATTAATTATTTTTGATTGCAGATAAAATTTCATACAAAATATATTTAAAGAAGAAAATTTTAATCAATTAAACATAGTTGAATTAAAGATATTTGATTTTTTTTATGAGGACGTACAAATAACGAAGTAATGTGAAAACACACAGCAAATCCCAATATACTCGAATTATAGTACATTTAATTGTAAACGTTCAAAAGGTATCATTGTGATTGATGAATTATTTTTAACAAATTCAATGCTCAATTTTCTAAGAGCTTAAACATTAAGAGTTTTCAATATGAACAGAACTCTACTAGGAGGCCTACGAGCTCTAACTTCAACTCCTTATCATCAAGCGCTTTGTCGTCAAAAAATGTAAGTTTATTAATCAATGAGCATAACTCATTGGTGGAAAATAACCGCTTCGACCATTCCTTGGTGGCTGATGGACGTGAGTGGTATTTATATATTTAAGTTACTTACTTTTAAGTACATCATATGAAGTAATGTCTAGATTAAATACATATTACATACATATTCATTTCGTGGCGTCAAATCCCGAATATGCGTCCTTATGTCTTCTCTTGTAGAGGGTTAACTCTAAACTCCGTCCAAGGTATGAATATTTACGAAAGCATTAATTATTTTTTAACTTTCTTCTTGGTTTAAGAGGCTTTTCTTAACCTACAGTTGGTTTTAGTACTCGACGTCCGATTTTATACTAAGTTTGTAGTCTTTTAAACGCTTTTTTTGTAAAAAATTATAACGGATTTTAGTGTTTTTAATAATTTTTTGGACAGTTATTTATCAATATATTTATTTATTATTTACGCCTTCGTGATTCACATTTACATACAGTGTCCGGAGTCACACAATGATCTCATTATGGTCATAATTTTTATGTTTAAATGATATATTTTAATTTATTCAATTTTACTTATTATTAATGAAATAAATCACTAAAACATTATATATTTTTTGTGAAAATTATTAGTTTTAGACAGAGAATGTTTTTTTATAAGATGGTCAAAATTTGTTACTAATCTATTAATTACGCACAGATAGCAAGGTCCGTTTCATTCGTATGTAAAATCTGCTACAAGATTAAAAATTACATATATGAAAGTGTACATTTGGTAGTTTTCAAAACCTGAAGAAATAGTCATGTTATTTTATAATAGATGTACCAATAGCTGTTTGAAATATTTACTTTACAAATTATTATTGTGTGAGTAAAAAAATAAGGCTTTACCGGTTTTAAAAAATCTTCTTAATAGGATTTCGTACCCAAAGAGTGAAAATGGGACCCTATTATTGACCCTGCTTTCCGTTCGTCTATCACAAGGCTATATCTCATGAACCGTGACAGCTAGACAATTGAAATTTTCACAGATGATGTATTTCTATTGGCGTTATACCAATAAATACTAGAAGTAGAATAAAATAATTACTCAAGGGGGCTCTCGTACATCAAACGTGATTTTTTGTTGATTTTTGCTCGATATTTATAACAATAGTACGTAGAAATTTGGAGTAATGTTATACAGATTATGGTGCAGAAGCTTTGAGTTTAATAATTTAAGTTTATTTTTCTTATTACCGAGTTAACAAGGGGCGTGTTATCGGCCGGCGGAGGCCTCGCAGTTAAAACGAATTTATACTTTCGATTACACCAGCGTTGGATGAATAAAAAACAAATGAGCCAGGAATTTGTTGGTGTGCTGCGCTCTGCTGTTGTTGAGGGTTTAGTGTGGACGTGGCTTTATAATTTTTGCTCCTGTTTCTTTCTTTTCTAAACTAGTATATCTATTTAAATTTTAGGGTGGATTGGTGGTCAAAGAAGTTTTTAAGACTTCAAATAAAATAAATTTAGTTTATAGAAAATTAAACTAATCCAATATTCTGTAGTTTACTTCGCGAAATTATCTTTGCTATCTATTTATTATCTGCGTATTCTAAACTTATATGACGTCACGACCTAGAATCCTTAACATAAGTAATTGCAAATATACATAAAATTTTGAGAAAACAAATTAACTAATTTTACTTTTTACAGCAGTACTTAAAAATATTTAATTTTTTTTTTTTTATTATTATCCTTGCACCAGGCTTATCCGCGCAAGTCTTACGCGTTCATCTCAAGGCGCAGAGCTCAGCTATTATATTTAATGTGTATGCCGGCTTGATTTGAACATAGTATCAAACTCTGGCCGTTCTTTGTCTCTTAGTATTGCTAATTTGTCGTGTTTTCTGTTTATCGTAAAGTAAGAGAATTAGATTTAAGCTTATTTCTGCGCTTTGGATTGTGAGCTACGAGTACGGTGCTACGAAGAAATGACGTAGAGGTGCTACGCGAGCTACGAGGATTCTATATACGAGCTACGATACCAAATAGTGCTACGACGGTATTACAATGTAAGAAATTAGTCTAAGATCAATTAATGAATGATTTATTTGTCTGGAATTTAGGTAACAAAACAGGTGTTATTGCGTTAGTAATATAACGCTCTTCTACCTTCGAAGGTTACAAGACTATCGGTCTTAATATAAAAAAGTACCTAACACACTAATATTATTTTTTATGTGTCTAACATGTCAAAACGCCATACAATATATAATGAGTATTTCAATAGTAACAATTAAACGATACATAATTTTAAAATATACATTTTGGTCAATTATTTTCCATCATAAATATTTTTTGTCCTTCAAAAACATATCTACTGAATTATATGCTTTTCGGATTAATTAGTTACTGAGCATTGAAGCACCTATATTTTAGCTTAACTCTGATATTTTCAAACAACTGATTAAATATATTTTTAACCATACAAATTATACTACTACGTAATTGGCGGGTAACTCGGCGCCTGTTTTACGAAAATACGGAAAGGAAAAAGTAATTTTGCCTAATAAAAAGTTAAAAGTGGCTAAAACGTAAAATTATATGCGTAATTTTTGTATTAAGCATAACAAACAAAAAAATTAAGATTTTTTTATTTAAATTATAACTTTTTTAACGTAAGTTTATAATTATTTTACGGTCACTTATTCTAAAACTAACAAAGAACAACGACGAACTAGAAGATAGAAGCAACTTTACGTTTTTATCTAAATATTGTTGATCTGTTAAGGTCTTTGGCTGGTTAAGGCTTTTTTGTATACCCCATCCTATTTCACTTTATTGTTTAAAATGGTCTCCATCCTAAGGTTGCCTGGAAGAGATCGCATTTTAGCGATAAGGCCGCCACTTGTAGCAGAATATTTCGTAAGAATTGTCCTTTTGTATATTTAATCATTGATCCATATTGTTTAAGGCGGGTAATTACGCGTACCTAATTGTTGAAAAGGTGCGAGACGTGTCATCGTTGAAGACACGAACGACTCATTTCATGCCTGATGAAGTTCATCGAATGTGGACGAAACTATAGTTAGACCTTTCCAATAATCAGGTACGCGTGAAAACCCGTCTTCTTAAACAATATGAATCAAATACGCGTTAGTTTTTTAAATAAGCACTGATCTATCTATATATGCTACGAGTGCTGTACTAAACGTGCTGAAAGTAGTTAAATCACGCGATATTAGCAATAAAATAGTTAACTGTACGACGGTCGCGGGGTGTAAAATGACCCGCTGCAGCGTGCGGCTCGCTGATACCGACCGATCTGGTTATAACTGGTTTATCCACACTTTTGGAAATACTATTTTTAATGTTAAAAAAATCGTATTAGGTTAAATAAAGACAAAAAAGCGCAATAAAAAAGCAAACCTCTGCGTCAATACGTAAAACAGACCTAAATTTTTATGACAGTTTATAGTTTTATATGATTTTCTGTGTACTAAGTCACATAATTACTTTTGCCTACACATTAGAAAAAAAATTAAATACATTCCGAAAAATATATTTTTTGATTGAAAATTTCTGATGACTTTCGTTGCACCCTGACTCGCCTGGTGTGAAGCAACGATGCGATTTAAGATGCGACACGTTTGCGTTGAAGAAACTGATTCACTATTGATTTGATAAGACCTAGATTATACCTATAGAAAATAGAAAAACCAGCAGCGACTGGTCTACTTCGACTGTTCTGAACTCGAGTTGCCTGAAATAAAATCAAAATAAAATAATAAAATACTTAAACTCTATGTATCAAACAGACATAGTTCAAAATTATTGTATAATATGTTAGAGAAAAATAAAGTATTCATATTTAGTATTCCAGGATAAATAAACTTTAATTTTATTTAATAGTCCAGGATAAACAACCTCACGAATTGTACTCTACGACCGGTCAATCTAGCCTGGCGCTGGTCAATCCGACTCGTACGTTATGACTCTGTCCGTCAACGCGCGCCAGTAAACTAGGGTTAAACTACCGGATTTGTCCCACGATATCGACACGTTGCTAACTTGTGAATTCCGATTAGATATTGGATTTTTCAACTGTGTGATAAAATGGATGAAGTTATTTTGGACCTTGCTACGTTATTGGTGATGGTAAAAGTTATTTTGGATTTTTAGATATTTTCTTGCTACGTTATTATTATTATTATTATTATTATTATTATTATTATTAAATTCAGTAATATCAACATAATTTTGTATGTTATTTGAATGTTATACTTTAATTATATAATATTTTTTTTATCGTGGCATAATACAAATGCTAATTGTTTATTTACAAATCAGGATTCGAAAGTACCTTACATACAATTTTTTAATTTTTCATTTTAATGTTACTTAAATTTATCAGTTTATCTAAAAGCAGTATCGAGATAATATAATTCTTTATGATAAATTAATCATTATTACACTAAGACGACATAATTTTCAAATCATTTTTTTAAGCTAACGAATGTAATCTGCATCTCTAATACCTACAATCATAATAAAATATCACAGAATAATGTCAATGTTCAGTATTAAATATGTCAATGCAGACAAAACTATATAACTACTGTTACTTCTACACATCATGAATGAAAATATTCATCGTATCCGATACAGATACAACAAGTATCGCATATAGTATTGGATATCAGATACGCTAATACTATAAACAATAGGTAACGCACCAATCGAGGCATTAACATAACTTTATTGTACAGATATTTCCGAATCGTCCGCTGCCAAACGTACTTAAGGGCGCGACCACACGAGCTTTACATTGGCGTATTAGCGTATTGCGAATGACGTATTGGTTGATATGTATCAGATTTACTTAAGAATTCTAGTTAACAAGTAGTTAGAAGGAACTTAAAAAACCCAAATGCAAAAACTTCAGGCCCAGTGGTATTAGTTTCACTCGTTAAGATCTTTTGAGTGAAACCGCGGGATGTAACTAGTATAGTATATAGCTGTCTGCAGATAAGACATATCCACAGATTGATGAATTAGCCTGTACAGGCTTCGACATACATGCATATTTACAAACTTACAAAAATACATTCGAAAAGCTCTTCGCTTCTCTTTGACAGACGAGTAATTAAACCGAAAAATGGGCAGTTTTTAAATTGTGATTAATGTCTTTAAGTGTCTTGTGCTTGTCGATGTGGCATCTTAACTAGGATATTCTTGTGACGGCTTATGGCACAATACCGCTCTCCTTTGCACGAAAATGCCTCAAAGCTAGTTGTCGATTAGTTCACTTGTCCTAGATTACCTAGTCTTTTATTTTCATATGATGGCGAGAACTGATAAATTGATAAATGTTCTCTCGGAAAGGTTGGAGTAAGATTTCGAAGCGCGTAATAAGTTCATGGTTAACGTATTGTCGGTTCCTGAGTGGCAACAATATGCATGGCGCAAGGGCGTATAATTTGACAGCATTTTTAAACGCATTCAAACAAACAAAAACAATCAATCAGAAAATTATGTTTATATTACAATATCCGAGAGGTTAATGGCGTAATATGTAAGATAATAACAATTACAAAAGAAACCTCTTGTACAATACAATATTAATTTATTCCACACCATAATAAAATACAATAAAATACGGACAAGAACAAAACATCCGTGGTTCAATAGTCGGCCTTGTCGCGAACTCTTCTAGGCAACCGTATTACGAAGCAAATCAAATCAAATTAAAATATTATTTCTTTGAAATACATTAAAAACGAGCACATAAAACGGTAATATTTATCCTTCCAGAAAAAGAGCATACTTTTTAAAATAACTCGGCGCACTGCGCAATAATCTAGCCCGTGTGTCCTGCCCTTATCTCTCCAATATACTGCGGAATTAAAAATACATAAACATGTTCCAATTTTACGATAATGACGCCCACACTATGCACCGCCGGTGAAATGGCCGAATAAATACTTCGCACGCGTCCATACGAACCTCGCTTGTTTAAACTGTTTAAACCAAATGTCAATTGGACTCTGATGACTGTGTTTGGTTGCTTCATTTTTGATTTTATTATATTTTAAGGTACTTTTTCGCGTTCACCGAATAAATAGTATTGTTTACGAAGAGATTTGAACACATTGTTAAAGAAACTCCTATTGTTGATCGGATTATTTACTAGGCGCTGGCAAATATGCTATTCGAATTACGCCACATTAAAAAAATGTAATGCTCTTTATTGGATTATATCTTCTATAAATCAAAGATAGTAAAATATGAGCGCTTTTGATGATGTTAATTATTTATTTTATAATATATATCCCCGACATATTTCTTTTATTTATATTATTATATTTCAGAAATTATATACTAATACAACTTACATAAATAGGTAAGCATGTTAACTAAATTACCCGTTCTGACTCAGTCCCGGAGCAAAGGTGCCCATAACACTGGCGGCATTACGACCTACTATGGCCAACCTTTGAACCAAGAAAGAGCCAGAACGGGAGTCACCACCTCTTTCTCTGATTCTACGGCCTATATCTTGTATCAACTGCTTAGCCTCAGCACCCCAACTGCCCAAGGTCTCAACCGCAATAGGCACAAAGTGATACTGTTATTTTATGACCGCATATATATTATTTTATTTTGACAAAAAACTGCATTGTTATGTTAACGCTAGAGAGTAAATAACACTAGATGTAAATCGTCAGTGCAATTGGTACCATTTGAAAACGCGCATCAATGTTCATAAAACCGTCACCGAGCGCGATGGGGCGCGTGATTCGCGCCGATTAGAGCTATTTAGGCTATTTATGTCGCGCTGTAGTTTAGTGACTATAATGTGGCAGCACTGGTAGCGTTAACCAGTAATAACTTTATAATAGACTTAAAGAAAGAATGTATTCACAATTCAAGCCTTAGTAATAGAAAAAGAAAATTGTACATAAATGAAGCCGTATAAAGTAAACAAAATTTGTTAAAAATTACAGGGCGATATGGTCGCATAGCGACAAAGCTCATTAAAAAATTATAAAAAAGAACCTAATGTTTTTTGAGTGTTTGTATTACAATTACTCCTTCAATGATGAGCCGATTTTGACAATTATTTATGTTTAATTATAGTCATTAAGGGCCTCAAACAAAATGATGATATTTTATAGGTTTATGACCAATTGAATTCAGATGTCACTTTCATAAATTACATTGATCTTCTTTTTATCATTATTGTGTACCTAAATGCGTATCCATTGTTGTATTATTTTATTTTAATATTCCATAAGACAGTATACAAAGCTCGTAAAAAACATATTTAGTTGCCCGCGTAACCGTGATTTTGAATAATTTATAGGGAAACAAAAATGTAACAAAAAATTAAAATTACACAAATAAATTGTCAAGCTTAAGTCAAGTAAAAGCCAAGCTTGTTAATTTTAACACAACAACTTTTATTTCAACCTCTTTACAGCTGTTTACTTTTGCTATTCATTACATAGGATATATATGTATGCCTTTACTACATCGCGCAGGTAGCGAGCTCTTTATCGCGCGTTGGTTATGATTAAAACATAGCTATAACCATCGCTACGTAACGTATATACCGCTAATTATAGCCAAGCGTTAGCTATAAGCATTGCTGTGATCATGGCCACCCAGCGCAATGATCCGATGATGGTTTGTTACAGGCATTGTCTGTAATTTTATGAATTGTCCAGCAATAGTTCCGCTGTTCGTGTAAGCTGATTTGCATTTGAGCATTGCGTGTTTGAATTATACTTTGATTGAAATATACTTAAATCAAAGTAATGCTTTTTTTGAATGTGTCAAATGACTTTAACTCGCCAGATGCTCATATCATTTTTATTAGTAATATTAATTTATAAATTTTATTTAGAAAACTAACGCGTGTTTGAATTATATTGTTTAAGAAGGTGAATTTTCAAGCGTACCTGATTGTTGGAAATCGGCTGCTGGGGTGGGGGGGGGGGGGGGGGGGGTTGGTAGACAGTACTATTACGTCGGTTCCCCTTCGAGTTCGTCGCTGCTAGAGACATACGTACGTGTGAAAACCCATCTTCTTAAACAATTTGATTTATGAACCTCAATAACGGAGCGATTTTGATAACAATTATATAAGGCCACTTAAAGGAATACTCAACGTCGAAACGTCACTGACAAATCGAAAAACAAAATAAAAAAACAACGAAATGGGAATCATGTGAGGTCGATTAAAAAGTAATTGTGATCAAAAACACAAATAATTAAATTGGTAACTATACCTCTATTTTTCGTATCTGCTTTTCATATATTACAAACATAACTCATAGTTTACTATGATCTAAGTTTTTAAAAATAAACTAAAATTTTCAGCCTTCCTTGAGAGCCAGTGTATTCCAGACTAAGCATGCTCCATCTAGGGCTATCGCTGACTTCCGTGGTCAAGCAAACTTGTGCTCAAATGCATAGCTGTGTAGGATAAATAATCTTCAATATCTTACGCATTACGTAGCGTACTCGACGCCAGCTCCGTTAAAAAAAACAGGTTTATTTTTTAAATAGCCCACATTATTGACATACTATTACAATACAATCCCAACAATTAGTAAATCCACCTGCAATAGCAATATCAATAACATTATCAAAAAGTGATCAGTTACACTCATTAGGCAGCGTTCACATGAGCGGAACAAAATAGGCGAATTAAAACTGCATCGTCCCTCGCACACCGATAATTATATGTAATTAGAATTGAAGCGGTCTGTGTGACCATTGCTTTATATTTAGTCCGGTGGTGTTATGCTTTTGGCTGTTATTTTCGTATGTGCGATTGATTTATAGTGAATTTGTATTTAATTTGAGTACTTTTGGTTTAATGGATGCCTAGAATGGTTCTGAATCACTTTAAATCGTGAGTTTTCAAATGTATGTTAAGGTGACAAGATCAGGCAATGCGAAGCGTGCCCATAGAACTTGAAGTTCAGGGTAGGCTATAAGACGGGTAAAGGTATTTTCCCGTCTTGAATGTTCTTTTGGCGAAATATATCCTCTCACAATTAAGCAGTATTTAGTATGTACTTTTTGCTATTCAATGTTTTGTTTTAAAACGTATGGACAGTTCTACATATCAAGCTAATTATGTATGATTATAGACATTTAGGAGTAAGGAAGTTTTAGCGGCAGTAAATTTGTGAGTACGTTGACGTCATGACCTGGATATATTTATTACCACTTTTCTTGCATATTAAGCAATTACTAAAGATATGCTTCCGGCCATTTTGGTAACTGGTTGAGATACAAGAGGTTTTCATCTTTCTTGGCAACTAGTCGCAATGTGAAAATTTGAATCGTAATAATTAATTTAATCCTATTTGAGTTGAGGTCGGGTTCCGACAAGCACATAACGTATCTTTATCTATTGAACTTAAGTATATATATATTTTATAGTTTGGTTTGTATGTGTTGCAAATATTATTTCCGCAACCAATTCCCTACAAAAAGCTCGATGTTGTATTTTTTTTTCCTACACAGCTAGGCATTTGACCACAAGTACGCACGACCAAGGAAGTCAGCAGTACTGTAGCCCTAGATGAAGCATACCTAGTATGGAATATACTGGGTCTCAAGGAAGGCTGCCGGAACACACCGTTAGGTGCTTGGCGACAGATTTTTCAACTTAAGGGTGGTAGCTATCCAGGCGAGCGCTAGGAAACGCCCTACCAACATGCTAACTGGCAGCTCAGGCTCTTTTTGTATAACGTACGTGTATAAGAATAGCAGCAAAATTACCCACGTGTTTCCCGTAGTGTAATAACAAGAGCTCACATCAATACAAGGCATAAAACCGGCCACATTCGCACACAACACTAAATCCAGAACGTTCAGGGTGCTCTCACAATATACAGGCGTCCGTGGCACAGTATACAGGGTGTAGTATCACGCACGGAGTAATACGAGCAGCCCAGATATTGCCAATGCACGGGTGCGCAGATTTAAGATGGCGGACGACGACTTGCCTTGTTTTAATTGGCCAGATTGTTTTGCATGTATATGGAGCTGTTAAAACCGCTGTTGTTTTAACTAATCTGTTATTAAAATTATAAGTAATCTGGTGTAATGAAAATGTATATACAGATGAGTTAAACAAGCATCAGACAGACTGCATAGCAAAAGAGAGTAGAAGAACGTAAAGTTAGATATATAATACTTTTTACTAAAAATGTAATTAATTGCGCCTCAACGCAAATTTTAATGTCATTTTGAATTAGACGAATGTTTTTGTATTCTCGTTTTTCCGGAGATAAAAGCGCATGTTAGGCTCGCAGGAAGGCTTCTGAATTATTCTGGCTTCCAGTTTCACCTTAAAAACGGACTCTCCCGGTAAAACACGCTTACACTGGTATTAACATACTGTCGGATTTATAAATTATTGGGTTAAGATGGCTGCAGAATATCAAAATTTGTAGATCATAGAACGAATGTTGAGTACCTATTTTTGTCTGGCAACACTGTCTAGATAAATAAAGGCTTGCGGAAAGTTCTCAATATGTGTGCTTTCTTAAATGACGTAAATATTTGTTAAGTAATCAAATAATAATCCAGATCATATTTTTGTTTTCTTCATTCATAAACACTGATCATTTTTTTTTATGTATTATACCTTCATATGATACTAATGTTAAAAATGCGAAAGTTTGTATTTGTGTATATGTTTGTTCCTCCTTCACGCTCAAACGGCTGAACGGATATTGATAAAACTTAATACCAGGACAGCTGACTCTGGATTAATACATAGACTACTTTTTATCCTGGAAAATGTAAGGGTTGCTAAGAGGTGATCAAATACTAATCGCATGTAAAACTACAGGGTGCAGCTAGTATAAAAAAAAAATGAGAATCTAAGGTACAAATAAAAAAAAGTTGTAGTAAAGCTAAAAATTAAGCATGGAAGGTTACTTCTTAACAAGACTTTGACGAGAAGTGGTTTCATCGCCTCTATTTCCATCGCATGGTGTCCGGTTGAAACCGCACCGAGCGGAGTTACGGCGCGGCGCGTGCGGACAGCGGCCGGCGTATTGCCGCGCACTTTATGGCCCCACACCGCGCGACAACCTAGCAGACACTGCGACAACTCTGTGGCCCGCTCGGTGTTCACGCGTTTCGGACAAATGACAGTCGTTCATAGAGATTATTGTAAGTTACAGACACTTTTTTTTTCAAATAATAGGGATTTATTTGGAAGCATCAACAGTAATAAAGGAACTATTTAAGTGATGGTTAGAACATCACTCAAATAGTTCCATTATTATTTATATATTAACATTGTAACGTCTTCATAACATCTCAATGCTGGGCACGGATCCCCCGTACGAAGGTAGTATAGCTAAGTTACGGATTGGAGACGTGATAGTAAAAAAAATGCGAATCAGACCTGACATGCACACGAAGGACCATTATGTATACAACTGTTAATGTACGGACAACAAAGTCTTAGTTATAATAAGTTCTATTTTTTACCTTTTGTTTACGGGACCCTAAAACACCCTATTAATAAAATAATGTCCAGAATTCAACGCTTGAATGCCACCTCATCACTAATGATCACTTTTAGTAAATCATCAACCAGATGGTAAAATAAAGAAGTTATCCATTACTAACATACATGAAACGCGCGCGTCGGAACGTAACCATAACGTTTCGGAAAATAATTCATACGCACAATTAGGATGCGCGCATTTATCAGCCGTAATTCGACACCGGGCGCATATCGCCGTTGATTATTATCACTAAATCATATTTAGTGCGGTCATTATCGCCCGCGCGATTATTGAGTGCGTTGGTAAATAATCGCCGCACTGAGAATCTAGCTCTGGCTTTGGCCGTATTTGGCTATATTTGGCCATATTTGGTTGTATTTGGCCGTGCGGTGACCTCTATTAGCTGGTTATTAATGGCAGGTTTGGTTATATGTCTGTGCTGGTTCTTGTCAGTTACGGTTCGGTACAGGTATGAAATGTTTTTATAGCTAGGAGTAACTTTCTTGTAATTAAAGTATGTGAAAGGTTTTACTAAATTTTAATTGCGGTTTGGAGTGTGGGTGCATTGCGTCTTTCGTAAAATTATCGTGAATATTCTCAATCTAAATATTTCTTTAAAAAAAGTGTTTTTAAAATCACATAAGAATAAGAGTAAGAAATTTTTATTGGCCTTTAAATAACGTTCGTTAGGTTAGTCCTGTTACATCTGAAATATTAATTACTTTAAATAAGTTTTTTATGTTTAATTTTTTTAAACTTTAATAACTTTTTCAAATAGTTGCATAGTTCTCATAACATATATTTATTATGTTATATATTTACATTGTGACTTATTTCTTTAGTTACAAATGAACGATGATTCCACAAGCTGCATTGACATATATTCACTGAGTTTATAAAAAGGATTACTTACAAAAATATATTGTAATTTTTGTTGACATTCAGCTCGTCTGGTCTCTTACCATCAGAACTGCTCAAACCGGCCGATACAAGAACGTAACTAAAAAAAATGTGACTCAACCTTGTAATCGAATGAATATCAAATCTTCTTACACAATTAGTTTATTGTAATAATATATCTAATATAATGTACACTTATCAAATAAATATAATCATTATTTTCAATCAAACTTATACAGGACTTAATTTTTATTATATTACTAACTAATACTAACTTACTATAAATATAATTTAACCGTTAAAACTCTATTTATATACAAAATATTGACTAGTGGAAATTGTTACAGTTAACTGCATTTATGAGACTACTAGGTAGGTATATAAATCAATCTATTCATATTATCTTACGAAACGATCCTCAACTAGAACTATAAAAGTACATTTGATGTCAAATTTATCATCAGCATCAGGGTCAACCCATCCGATCTCTTGCCTTCAGACCTGCTTAAACCTGGAGGCTCAATCCTCAACTTAAAAAATGCTGAATTATTATGATAAACACTGATAAACGAGTAAGTAATTTATTATTAGTAATTTCCAAAACTGTACTAACAGAAAAGACAAACATTTCATTCCAACTCCAAAATTACTTCTTTAATTTATAGACGGCAAATAGGAAAGTTTCGATCAGAAACGTCCAAAATATCGCAATAAATCGCTCGTAATGAATCTAAAGTCAGACAAAGCCCGCATTACTTGTGCCATTATCAAAACAAATTATCGGAACGCGGCTGTGTCGTAGAACTAAAACACAATCAGCTCAAAAACTAGCGCAGTGTGCCATAAATCACATTTTAACAACGGGGTAGCGGCGGCTGATTAAATTCATACAGAAATGAAACCGATTGTGGAAGTCGTCACGTGATTAAGCCGTAATAATATGAAATTTCGATTGACTAGCTATAAAATAAACAAAAACAAAATGACTAACTAAAACAACAAAAAAATGTAGCAGAAAGATTACCTATAGACCATTTAAAATCTAAAGATAATACAAATACTCCTGCATATGCAATGCTAGCTGCATTACCACGCTGAATGGCAATGTTTCTACGTAAGGCCAGATAAATCCCGTCATTGGTTCTGGTCACGCGTCGAATCGATCAAACGCTCAGATAAGTTTTAGAAAATAAGATGAGCTCTCGGTCCCCATGGCTCTAAAGTCACGACTCGAAATGGCTAAAAAGAAAAAAAATAAGTAACCATAATATTAATGTCAAGCGTGTAAGTCATAAAATAACTTATAATATTGATATACTGTTTTATTTTCAGTTTAAAAACTTATTGAGTCGTATGGTCGACGCGTGACCAGAATGCCGATGTTTACCTGGCCCAATGGCTCGGCACGCTGCCCGCTGATGGGCATTTGGATAGTCTGTAGATCTTAAGTGGACTATATATATATATATATATATATATATATATATATATATATATATATATATATATCCATCCATTTGCTACTTTTTACTTTGCTACTTGTTAGTCATATCATATTTCTGAATCGGCCCTTGCCCCACCTATCTATACATACATAATAAAACAAATTTGCGAAGAAATACTAATAAAAAAATATTGGGTTTTGCTCTTTAGGTTTATAACTCGTCGGTTGACAGAAAAATCAAGAAATTAGAAGAAAAGCTTTTATGGATGCAACATACAGAAGTGGGTGGTTTTTATTGATGAACAAATCAGTGATAATCGCATTGACCTGCTTATTTGCGACGCAAGTTACGTTTAACCCTCAACTTGAGTAAACTGCGCCTTTAATCCTTTACGATATACGATCTATAACTGCAAACTTCGGTTTGCAGAACCTATACTGAATAATATAACATTGATTATGGTACGACCTCTGCACCGGGCTTCGGCTTCCATTGTGTAATAGTTCGTTGGCTGTAATGAGAGCTCGATCGTTGCTTTGATTTAATGTCGCGAAATAATAGCAATCAAAACGATCAGCCCGCGCCGCGTTGTGACTATAATTTTGTTATAATACAGAGTGATTATTGTTTGCAGAATTGTTTTACTTTTACATGACTTTTGACAATTGTGTTTATCTGTTACCAAACGTTCTTTCAGCGATAGATGTTAGTAGCCTGGCAAGACATACCATATTTTATCTTAAGGTTCAAACGTAAGTACAAATTATACCTACCTTTCTCTAAGAACCTCACCTCTTAAGTAAAAATATCGATGATTAAAAAAGACGTACATTTCCATCAGTCGTCATTAAGCGCCCTGTACACTGCCGATGACACGCGCGTGGAAATGGCCGCATTATTTCCCCGCTAATTAATTTACGATAATGTACCGTTACAGGGTCCCGACCATAAATCCGCGTAATTACAGCCTGTATGATTAAAAAGTTTATATTAGTCATAAATATCGAGAAAATAATGGGAGTATATTGCGACAAAACTCATCCGTACAGGTTGGTAGACGCCATCAAAATCTTATTATATAAAAACATTCATTAATTTTTATCATACATTATTAATGTCGAAACACAGCTGCTATAAACAATCGGTGACAATGAGTTAAAAATGAGTTAAAGAAATCTATTTCATCTATCTGCTATGACATATTTTATTTATTAAGAATAAGAATAATAAATATTTATTGGCCTCTAAATAACGTTCGTTACGAGTACAGGCAACGTCTTGTTACATTTGAATTATTAGTAACTTAAACAAAATTAAACTTAAAAAAGTTATTTAAATACTTTTTATAGTTCTAAGAATTTGGTCTTAGAACTATAAAAGTTCTATTAAAAATAATAATAATTAATAATTATTATATATTTACATTGTGATTTATTTCTTTAGTTATTAGTAACATTTTGTAATGGTTGTTCGTTACACAAGAACGATGATTCCACAAGCTGCATTGACATACAATACATCTTTATTGCACATCAAGAAAAATATATACAGCAAATATATTATAAACAAAACATTGGTAGTACATTGGGCGGCCTTGTCGCCTAAAGGCATTTTTTCCAGGCAACCTTTGGATGGATCGGACTAACTGCAAATAGTAACGTCGGTGGTGTGCCAATAAAAAAAGAAAAAAGAACGAGATGGTATAAATACTTGACCACAAAAAAAAACAGAAAATACATACATACATACATATTTACTAATATTAAGCACACAACAGCTACATACGTCATATTCGTAATAATAATACAACACAAAATGTTCCAATTAATTAAGAGAAAGATAATGAATTAATGACATATATTCACTGAGTATTCATATTTAAATGAATGACATATATTCACAGAGTATTCATATTTAAATGAATGATATATATTCACTGAGTATTTTTATCCTGTTTCACTATTTCACATCATATTAATATTTTGTACACATATTACTCATATATTATATATAATATAACATTTACATAGGTAACAGTAGTTCTCTGTTGTTCATGTTGTCTATTCACAGTGTGAGTGTAAGTGTAAGCTATAATTGTGCTATTTATAAATGTTTATCTGTTGTCTGTTATGAGTACTGGATAAAATAAATAAATTCCAAATATGCAGAGACGTGCTCTTTAACTGTTGGTTTGCCAGATAAGCTCAAAGTTGCTCAGCGTGCAACGGAAAGAGCTACGTTGGGAGTATCTTTGCGCGATAGAATCCGTAATTAATTCGCCGAAGAACTGGAGTTGCCGACATATCTCGTAGGATTTGCAAGCTGAAGTGGCAATAGGCTGGCCATATCGCTCGAAGAACCGATAGCCGATGGGGAAGAAAGGCTCTTGAATGGCGACCACGAACTGAAACACGCAGCGTAGGTAGGCCTTCCACTAGGTGGACCGACGACATAGTGAAAGTTACAAGTAACCAGTGGATATAAAGTCTAAATAATTAAGCTACCACATAATGTTACTAATACATATGCATGCTTTCAAACTCCGCTTTATATATTTTCATTTTAATCAATGGAGTCAGGCAAATCCATTTAGGTATCATTTTAATTTTATTTTCCATTGTAGTATATTCAAAAGTATGAAAAGCAATTTGTTAAGAAGTAGTTAGTTTATAATAACATACTAAACGTATAGCTTTGGAGCTACCAATTGTGAGAGATATACCTGAAGTAAATCAGCACTGAATTGAGTAAAGTTTACAATAAGGACACCCAACTCGGTCATTTAACAGTCTTCCTTACAAAAACCCAGCCCACATAATCCAGGGTAACTGGATACACTCCTTAATCTTATTATTTATCGCAGCTAAATCGCAGGAGGTAGGAGTTGGTGGGGGGCAATTAAACGCATCCTCGGCCATCGTGTATCACGCCATAATCCGCGGGACGGAATCATAATAACAAAAAACAATAAAAATAACGAATTACCCCGTGAACTGGCCGAGTATTGGACAAGGATAGAGGTGGCGTGGAATCGCTATTGTGAATTATCTTTGTGACTCTCAATCATTAAGATTAAGACAGTTTTTAATGGATCGGCATACGTTATATTTATTTAATATGAACATTAAAATGTTAGTATCTTAAAACACAACTTCAAGATTGTTTATAATAATGTCAGTGAAACTCTGCTAAAATAAAACTTGTTACTATTGTCAAATTATTAGTGTACTGATATTACATTTATAATGCCCATAAGCTTGCCGGATTGTTTTTCGTGTCGACCATTTAGATCAAAGCGTCATAAATAAATTTTTACTGGCATTGCAGCAATTAGAGATGGATTATAAATACAATAACGATAATAAATATATGTTGATATACTAGCAAAACCACTCAATAAATAGACACAGTGTACGGTCCCAGTTACGACCGCACAGTTGACAGTAATTAAATAGTAGTAGTTGAAAGTTAAGAAATATTATTAACACAATTCACAGTAAATATGTGTGGCGATTCACTCACTCAGCCGCGTGTCTGTGGCGGCGCGTCAAAGCGTACTATCTATAATAAAATAATAATATACCATAAAGATAAATAAAAAATAACGTACACCTTTTCTTTTAATTTGTTCGGAATGTAATAATTATATTAGTAGAGATTTTTGAAAATATAAGAAAACTTTTTTTAGAATCTATTAAAAGTTGTAATAAGGTGTAAATAATGTTATTCTCGTCAAAAGCGATATAAAAATTATGTCATAAATTATCTGTATTTTTGTTGTTTGTTTAAAATAGAAAATTGTTTATTCACACATACACAAGGACACAGTAACCATAGCTGCAAAACTGGACAAAATTACCCGTTTCTTGAAAGACAATCTTTCCTAATTTTGAATGATTTAAAGATAGATAGATGGACAACAAATTTAATTGAGATAACAAAAACTACTCATAAATCTAATAGCACCTCTAGCGTCTCCACGTCTCCCCCGTTCCAAATCCACATTCTGTTTGTGCTCATTCTTAATATGGAGCAAAACTGTTGTTTCTCCAACAGTTTTTGTTGTATATTTTATGTTGTGTGACGCCATAACTCACCCGGGGTGACATCCAGCCCTGAGCCTCAAATGATATACACACTGTACAGAAGTACTCTAACATTATTTACAACGGGGCAGTTATTTTTATTTATATTCTTGTTTTATTGGTTTATTCCTTCACGGATTGTTGGGCTGGCTCTTCTGAGTCGTTAAATGGATATATGGTATGCTTATTATGTGACAGTTTTCCGGGAGGCTTATGTGAGCCGTTAATATTCTTTGTCTAATAAAGTAATAAATAAAATTAATGGCGGATGGTAATGTGTGGGGAAGAGATTAGAGGCACTGCCCGTGTAAAGGCTTGCGATAGATAAATGGGATTCCATAAAGCTTCATATTTTAGAGATATGTCTGGTAATGTTTATGATTTTTGGGTAAAGTAGACAAGTTCCGTTGACTTCACTTGTATACTTAAATAACATGTTGTGAAATATAATTTTTGAAGCAATGGGAATAGGCTATCTTTTCACCTTTTATAATAAATTAATAACCTAGTAGCTTTAATGAGTCTTTCCATATTTGGAACACATATTTAAGGTTATGCCCAATTTTTATCGGAGAAATCCGTGACGTCCTAAAAATCCGAAAAATCGAAATTCATTCATACTAAAAGTTTCATCAAGATTGGTTGAAAACTACGACATATTCTCGAAAACCTAAAAATTGTCCAGACAAACATAGATATTAACTTAGACTATAATACAAACTTTTTAACAGTCCACAAAAGAATTTCTTTTTGCTTCGATGCAGTGACTTTAAAAAAAACACGACAACCACTTAACCACTGTTTGATATTCAACAATGTTACTCGTAATTATTGTTGTATTCCACATATGTGCACCAATTATTATAGAAATCAGCTGGTGAATGGCGCCGTAGCAAACACAAAAAGAGAGGACTCTTTTTGTGAGTAATATCACCCTAAACAATATCCTCGACGCTCAAAAAATTCGTAAGACTTAAACAACAAGTTGACGAAACTGGGTGTTTAAGTCTTACGAATTTTTTAGTTGAAAACTACGTCAAATTATGCGCGCAACTAATAAATTTCAGGAGGCACAAACACCCCAACCGATAGAGGAAAGAAAAATTACCAGACCCAAAGAAGACACGCTTCGCTCGCTCGGTCGAATACATATATGAATTACACAAAACTCATTTACAGTACCAAATCTACAATTTATCGTCGTTAGACCTCAAAAGTTTCAAAACTTGAGACGTGTCATTGTTGAAGACATGAACGACTCATTTCATCAATTTTTTTACGGGGGGATATCTTCTCAAGAGTCCCGGCTGCTTTGGGACACAGCCGGGATATGTGGGATTTTTACCCACTAAAACCCCTCTGGTGACCTATTTCCGGGTGTGTACATCGAAGGGCTCTGGGATCTCCAATGGACCAGTACCAGAGCCCCTATCATTTCATCCCAGATGGAGTTCACCGAATGTGATCGAAACTATAGTTGGACCTTTACAATAATCAGTTACGCGTGAAAGCCCGTCTTCTTAAACTATTTGTTTTAAAAGTCGAGTTCCAACTCTCTTCGAATTTAGGACATGGTAACAAATTATGGTAATTAGATCAAAATTATGATCAAAAAACATCTAAGCTAATGTCTAGTCCTAATTTAAAACTAAAAGTAATTAATAAATACATTCTTAAGTGAATACTAATTAAAATACATAATATCCAGCTTTTAGCCGTTGTTATAAATCGCAGTCTCATTCGAAAGCTATTATTAAGGGTCGTTGTTCACAAGAGGTGCCTTGTTTATATCTGTAATAATGTGACGCGCTCGCTTTTACCGTTCTAGTATAAACAAGTTCATTTACACACAGGGTGTTGGAAACACCTACGTGTGAAGATGTCTTTATACTCAGGGTTGTAAACAACTAGCTGACCCGGAGTACTTCGTACCGTCTAACAGTCGATGGATGTTGTAGTCATTGGCGTAAGCTGCCGATTGCACAAGATTTTGGAGACTGAAGAGTTGGTAGAAACTCAATTTATTCAGTTTTCTTTAATTTGTTATTTTTTACTGGTCACAATTCACCTACATGAAGGGAAGACTCATGCCCAACAGTTGGCTGCCTTGTATAAGTGCAAAATCATAACCATTTTTTACACAATTCGACATCGTAACAAACTACCTCGTGTTTTTTGAGAATAGAAACACGACGAATAAAATTTTTTAAAACCTATGCACAAGTTTTGTAAAGATTGATTAGAAATTATGTACGCTAGTACTAAATTACCAGACAGACAAAAAAAAAACATTTTTAAATTCTATCAGATAAATAATTATAGTATTAGCGAATTGTATAGAAGATCATTTCATTCGCTTTTTTAATTATGGGTAGTAAAGTAATTCGCTATAATTATTTAATGATTCGTAAACAAAATATATATTTTGCTCTCTTTATCTAATTACTAGTACTTTTCTTCAAAATAGTAATTATATTTTACGGCTAAAAAGTAAACAACAAAGTTAACCGTTTGCGTTCTCATCGTTAACTCTTTAATTAAGTTACCTAATCCTCTTAATTATCACCCTTTAAGACTCACTTATTTTACAATGAGCCAGAAAGAGATAAACGTCGTATTCTTTAGAATTTGTTATGCGCGCGCGACGCTTTTATATACTGGTGAAATCTGATGTGTGGTCAGTTGCACGCTGTCACTCGCGACGTCAACATGTCAGCCATAATTGATCCCGAATTAATTCTCTCCGTCAACGAACAATGGATGAAACTCGATGAAGATTGGAAGACAATCGACCTTGAAACAGAAGATGACGTTTCACCCGCAAAGTTAACACCAGTCTTCAGTTCTCTCGATTTACGAAAAACAACATTCGATTCCTCGTTTCTACTCAAGAAAGTGCGCAGAAAAATCGGACGGCAGCTATCAAAAACTTCTGATTTGGTGAACTACAAAGAGTTCATACAAGACCTGGAGCGAGAAGCCGTCAAAGATTGTCCCGTGAAACAGTTTTACTTCATCAACGGCCAGATCATTTCTGCGATATCCGTCGAGGACTTGTGCGACAAAATCGACGACATATTCAAATCTGTCGAGAAGCTATCGTCGGCAACGTCTACTATTAGATTAAAAAATAAACTTCCAGAACGAATCAGCTGCAGCATCAGTACTGGCGGCCTTTCTTTTGATGATACGGTTGCCACGGACGAAGAAAAAGAGAAAAGTGACAGTGATGACGTAGACAGATACATAGACGAAGCATTCCAACAGCTAAGTGAGACTATGGCAACGTTAACCGAAGATATTGACGATGATGTCTCAAGAGAATCTGTGACAAGTTTAGTAAAGAAGTTTACCAGTATATTGAATAGTCCAGCGGTGGTGAAGAGTCCTAAAAGAAAGCACGAGTGCTGTAACAGGTTCAAAGAATTGGCTGAGTTTTGGAGCGGTAGGGCGTTTGATAAAAGTGAATAGTTATGATGACATGGAGGTACTTAAATACGAAGTTTTTGTATACTTTTTAAATGCAGACTATTTTTTATGTTTTAGGCCAATAATGTAATATTTTGTTAGTAATATTCTCATTTTAGGAATATGTTGTCAAATTAATGTATTTTATGTTTGAAATAAACAAAGTTCATGTTAAAATAATGTTGAAATCAATTGCGTTTCATCTAAATCAGTCGAGTTTACTCTCAAAACATTTTTTTACTTTACGTAGATATTAACGAAATAACTATGTTCTATAAACTAAGATTTTCCAAGATTTATAGGTTAATTAGAGTTTTAAAATTTAGTATAACAATTTGAATTGTCAAGTACTAGTAAACATATTCATGTAGGTAGGTAGGAAGGTAAGTAATTTATTTCTTTAGGGACAAGAAACTTATTAAAATTTGAAATGTTTAGCATCATTAGAATTATTAATACTTAGAGTATTTTAAGTCATATTAAATGGTATAAAAATATTTTAAGATTGATCTTTACAGATTATCAATAAAACTGGTTGTGATAGATATATTTTTAATCAATAAACAATTATATTACAGAGTACGTATTTTTGTTTTTTTTTTAATTTTTATACATAAAAAACTTTTGTCATAATACTGATATGGTAACTTACATACAAAGTCAAAACAATATTAGTTCTGTCTATCAAAAGGTTGCCATAGAGAAATAGCTTTAGGCCATATAGCCGCCTAATATTGTCTATATCTATATTTTGTTTGCTGTTGCTTTCTTTTAGTAATTGTTCATTAATTCATTCTTTAATAATATGACTGGTTATCTGACACATATAATAATAAAAAAAATCATAAAATAATAAACTACTTTTTATATTTTTGTAAGTATATTTTTATAAGCTGATTCGGTAAAAAATATCTTTTGCGCCATACAGAGTGCCATATTTAACGAATTTTAATTTTGTTATAGTATTTTTTCTTCTTAGATGTAAATAATAATAATAAAATAAGATAGTTAATTAGTAAATATATGAGATGAGGGTAGGTAAATTTTATTTTTAAAGCTGTTGGCCTAAATTATGTTTCAAATATGAATGAATGCTCTAAATGTTGTTTCCAAGTTGTCCGTAAACCGTAGTTATCTTAAATTATTTCGCCTTGGTTTAATTTTTACAGTTCGCCTTTTCAACGCTGTTAAAATACGTTATTTAAGTTTTAAGTTTTTTTTAATGCAATTTATAATTCAAATGTAACAGAACTTGCCTGTAACGAACGTTATTTAAAGGCTAATACATATTTCTTATCCTTATTCTAACCAAAATTGTTAGCTCTTAATTTTACTTTTATCATGCTCTTAGCCGATTCAGAGGCATCTCTTTCTAAAAGGACATTATTACAGTTTAAACAATTCACATACAGAGGTTCATATAATACACACGACTCACCTATCACTTAATTAGGTGTACTATAGATATAAAGCAGGGTTCATTAGACAAACAACGGACAGATCTCGGAGGACGCGGGCCAAGTTGGAACCTAAATCACTGGCTTGCTGCGGACCTTGCTGAAAACATACGGGAGAATACATGGTAACAAAACGCACGGGTTTATTGAGACGTGGTTTTAGTAACACGAGCGGAGAATGTTGCTGTTCTTAACAAGTCGAAGAGGAAACTTTAGTTCAACGACTAACGCGCATGTAGGCCTAAGTCTTACACTTATTCAACCTATATGTAACTCGATATATGTTTTAGACATCATAATTTCATATGTCAATTAAGCAATTTAATTATTATTACTAGTTACAATGATCTAGCAGTGGTTGGTACTTTAGAAAAAAAATCTTGTTTTGATAAGGTCATTAACGAGGCAATCTACAAACTAGAAAAATCTTAATTTATTTAGCAAGATAAACTACAAAGTTACAAATATTTAACTAATTTTATTAGTTTTACAATCTTACCGACACTTTGTTTATGTATGTGAAACTAGTCTACGTCTATGAAAAATGAGTCGTTGAAGTTAGTTGTCACATTTTAAAGTTGTCCTTGTCAATCTACTGCTTGACATTTCCGATGACCATAAGCGCATCATTGTTAATCATTTTCTTATTAGAGTGTGAGTTAAAGCCAAACGCAAGCGTATTATCACGTGAATAAGAAATAATGATAATTTTAATAAAGTGAAATAATCAATTCGATATGCAAATATTTTATATGTAAATCTTACTACTGAATCATTCTTTATATATAATAAGATTTCGGCATAATTAAAAACCTTGTTATTTTATTAAAGAAGGCCTAAATAAATCTATTTCTGCAGCTGCGTTTTCACCCATAATAGAGTCCCGTATGACCCGGCCGCCCACTGACCGGAAGCGGAACTTATTCCTGCCAGTTGAGAGTTGGACAGTTAGTCAATTTATGTGCCGCGCAATATCGCGACTGAAGGCACCCAGTAATTGAGACTATCTGATGGGGACTGGTTTGAAGTGTTGTGATATGATGTGATGAGTAGGGACGTAGGTATGAGGGACTTTTTGGATTTATAGATTGATCTAGAATAACAAAAACGTTTTATACACTTTATTACCCGACTGCGAAAGAAAGAGTGTATATTTGTATGTTTCTTTAGCACGCCCTATTTATATTATTGTATTTTTATGTGACTGTTGTCACTAAATTTATCTTAGTCGTGAGAGTGACGCTAGTTACATCAATATAAAAAAATAAGGTTCTTGACCCCAAAAAGTAATCACAAAAATATATATATATATATATATAGACATACAAACATACACCCGAAAAACATAACTCTCCTTCTTTCACAGTCGAATTAATATTGTGCTTATCAAACCGAAGGTTTACACCTTTTTTAAAGTATCATTTAAACTTAAACTTATTAAACTTTCACGAGTACTTTCATATACAATTAACCTTGTACACACCGCCCGATAAACTCAACCGTTAATATCGCGAAGAAATATTACCGATAGAAATTCGAATAGATATTATAATTCGTACACTATATTTTTAGTGAATTATTTGATCTCCAACACACTCGTAGTACCTAGATCAAAACTATCAAAATCTTGTAGGTGTAAATCTCAGCCAACTTCCTTCCTAACTGTCCTATTTATAGTCCATACACAACTGGTAATAAAAAGCTAAGTTTACACTCATCGAGGCAACGTAAAGATGCTCCGATCAGCAAGTTGCGAACTTTAATTAAGGCAGTGTACACACTCGCCATACGTTGCGGTGCGGCGTGGGAGCGAGTGCAGTAAACCGGCCGAGTTATTGTTGCTGCCGGACGCTGGACAGTGTATACCACCCGTTAGTGTCTGAAGACTTGTCCTGAGATTTTGGACTCTTATTCGGTGATTTGTGTTATGATAATAACAGTTCGCTACCGGATTGTCGTAACAGCAATCTAGTGTAAAGTCCTGGAAATTTATTTCGCTTGTGTGATTGCTGAATCTGCCCTGAAAATAATAGAAAATATAATTCACAGCGGATTCAGCGATCACTCAAGCGTAATACGTTTGTAGAATACACAATTTGAGCTTAAATTAATAATACTGTTTCTATGGCTGGTTATTGTATAAGTGACATCAAAATGTGTGAATTCAAAATGACATAAAAGTAAGTAAATTCAAAATGTGTAATTATATTAATTAAAGTTTAATTAGCTAAGTAGATATTTGTCTTCTTCTTTTATAAGCGTAGAAATTCAAGAATATTGTTAAATTGACAAATTAAGCGTACAAATTCAAATATGGCAAGAATCAAAGCGTCTGTGGAGTGTAAATATTTGATAAAAAAAAATGGTTGGTTGTTTAGGTTTTGAATTTGCGAATGAATTAAGTAGTTCGTTTTAAAGACGCATGCATGCATGCACTTGCAAGATTACTTTAATTTTATTTCATGTTTTGCGTGACTACAGTAAATAATTGATTCCAAGTTTTAGTTCGCATCATTGGTTTGAGTCAAGTTATCAAATTCTTAGCTGAAAATATGCTAATGATGTTATGAAATCATCAGATACTTAACAATAGTCCCAGTTAATTAGATGTCACATCATGTTATTACGAAATCATAACTAATTCAACACAATTTTTCGTAACACGCTTTAATTACACTGACACTTTAAAAGTTTTAATGACATGTAACTAAGTTAAGTAAAGTCCATCAAAAAATTACGATTACCCTCACCAAAAAGTCCACTAACATGGTTAACGCGAGAAAAATGATGAAAAAAGCAACAGTGCGGCTCCATTAGTGACGTCACGGGTCACGCTCTCCATCAATTTGTACGGAATCACCGGCGTGAAGTGTTTTTTAATTAATTTTATGAGTGAATTTTGGCGCGGAACAAAAAACTAAAGAGTTGTAGCTCTGATTACTTAAAGAAAGTTTTGGAGATACGATCTTATCAAACACAATTAGAATTATTAATATGTCTTAAGAGTTGTTTTATCTGATCTATGCAATGTTATTATGTGCCTGTAAAAGTTATCTAAAAGAAATCGCTTTGTAGTAATATAACAGCTATATATTATATCTATTGTATTTTTTAATGTTATATTATTATATAGAACATAAAAAAATAATACTATTTTAATAAATTTAAATATTTTGTTTAAGAAAACTGACATAAAGTAATTATTTAATGACACACATAGCTTACAGTAAATTAATGAATTTTAAAGTATTTTGCAGTTCAAAAATTTGTACCTATAAGCCTGTTTAGATATTTATGGGTATGTTCATATTTTGCAAATCCGTTTTGGAAGCAAAAAAATATCGCTTATATTAGAAGTACTAATATAATTTAAATAAATAATAAAACAAAATTTAAACAAAACTGCTATCTATAATATTCTTACCTACTCCAATTCACTTCTGTTCGCGCGACATCGCCGTCGTCCACGCACTAATTCAATATGGCCGACGTAAGCCATTTGCGTTCGCGCTTGACGCATCGCCCGTGAAAAAATCAATTACCATTTTTTGATAGCCGCGCGGTGACCGGCCGACTAGTGTGGAACATGCTTTAGAAAGTTTAATAGTGTACTAGTATATATGGACATTTTGAACTTAAGTAATAAGTTGTATGAATGAATACAGCTTCATTGCACACCAAACAAAATATAAAAAGATACATTGGGCGGCCTTATCGCCTAAAGCAATTTCTTCCAGGCAACCTCTGTTCGGATAGAAATTATATTAAAAAAAAAAGTTTTGTGCAACCAAAGTAAGTAACTAATAAAAATAAAATAAGTAACTATACATGAAACAAACTAAGTAATAAGAAATAAGCTATAATTGTATCTACGCCTTTTTATCTGGCCTAAAATATAATCATTGCCATTCAGAGTTTTCATACGGCTAGCTGGTAGGGCACGCTGCCCTCTGGTGGTGGGTTGGAGCATTTGGATTAATTGTAGATCTTAAATGGTCTATAGGTAATCTATCTGCTATATTGTTTTTTGTTTTAGCTCGTTTTTGGTAGTAAAGGCACTTGCCCGGTATACTATATTGATAAAAGTAATACGACTTCTGAATATTTTACCTACAATAATTATTCGTATAAAAACTTGATGAAGAGTGACTAAATAAACAAAAACATTTACCTACCTACAACTTAGAGCATCATCTCTGAATTGGGTACTTTATCTTAGGCCACATTCTCATTTTAAATATCAGGCGTAAAAAAATGGTAAAATAGCTGGAAGACATTTTCGATCCTTCTGCGAAAGATTGCTTCTGCGAATAGCACAATTAATGTCAGTCGCTTATTTGAAATCTTCTCATATATATAAAAATCAAATGCTGTTTGTTTGTATCGCAAAAGAACGGAGAACGGCTGGGCCGATTTAGCTGATTTTGGTCTTGAAATTTTTGTCGTAATCTCACCTTTTAAACCTTCCGTTTAAAAGGTGAGAAACATGAATAACTATTAGGTGGTACGAAGTTCACCGGGACAGCTAGTTAAATAATAAAAAGTATCTTCTACCCTCATTTCAAAGGCTTTATTTTTACATGGCCGATTTAGCAGATTTTATTTTTAAAATGTGTGTGAAGGTTCAGGAAAGGTTTAAACAAATAACTGTTAGGCGGTACGAAGTTCGCTGGTTAAATAATAAAACTTTTTCTACCCTCATTTCAAAGGCTTTTTTTAACCGCATCCACACTAGTCCGCCGGCACTCGCGTCACCTGTCCAGTTTATATTTTCAATACGGTCGTCATTCGACGTGACACTGCAATCTAAAATGGCAACTGGCCGGATGACAAAATGGTGGTAACTGAGTACCAGTGGCTGACAAAAACTGGTGGCACAACACTCGATCAACATCGATGGCGAGATCGATTCCGCTGACGAGGCAGTCACCGATATTGCTGACAATATTTCGGTTTGAGAGAAAGTTTTAACACTAACTATTGGTTCTTCGATTGTAGATATTATCTTTAGTAACTACTTGTACTTCATTTGCGAGAAATTTTAAATGAAAAATAAACTTTTATAATAATATTCATGTCACTGTTAAAAACAATTTAAATTTTCATATGCCATTTTTATTATTATTTGTCATGAGGAAATTGAGTTTTAGGGTTTTTTTTTAACCTATATTGTCTCACTGCTGAGCAAAGAAATTGATTTTTTTTTATTAAATTGAATGATTTATTATCTGTGGAAATTAAAATTGTGGACGTAAAAATAATGGACTTTACCTGTTATCACAATCAATTCATGATGTCTTACTAGTAGGTATTGTAAAGTATTAAGTATAACTTAATGTAGGACGTGATGATACCCTAATAATTACGTAATAGGTACATGGTCATCAAACGTACAATAATCTTGATTTTAAATTTAGCTAATTTCACTCTTAATAAATATTATTCGCTTTCATTGTCCTTCAAAATTAACCGAAACTTCTTAAAAGTTTAAATTGAACAACAGCCTTCACATCAGCACCGGATTGATTGATGGTCTTCAAAGTTCCCCAAACACAACACGAGTGATTGTGGCCCCATTACCCCACATAATTAGCCCCATCGGAGTGCCCCGGGCCGAGGTCCGGGGTCCGGCACTATTAATCAATGGGGCCACTCGACTCCTTTGTGTCAATCCGTCTACTTGTCGGGTTTTTGCCACTTTGAGGTGACAGCGTGGTCTATTGTGCGATGAATGGACTGACTTGCGTGTGTTGCTTTTTGGATACGAATGAAGGTAGGAAGGCGTTCTTAAGACAGCTATAGACCGCCAACTTGACCAAACAATAAGATATAGCTCTTTTCTACCTTTTAATGTTGTCCGATTCCAGTGTTTTTTTTTTTCACATAGCTAACACATTATTTACTAGGCTTTACCATTTTATTTTTTTCTGTTTTTATAGTATATCACTATAAAGTTACAAGCTTCCTAAGCAGACATGTTTTTGCGCTGATACGATGCCTATTAAAAGCCTTTATTAAGCAGAATTCAATAACTTTTTTCAAAATAATAAAACGAGTATGGATAAAATACATCATAGTGAAGCGATTGACACTAATAACAAAAAACTACGTTACTTACTATTTAGGGGGTGGAAATGACGTAGGCCCGGAACGAAACACACGAATCAGAAACACGAAAACAGTAAAGGGTCGGTGATCCTCTTAAGGGCGACCGGAGGACTATTTGTTATGCTCTCTCGGAAGAAAACATTTGTTAGATATGAGCCCGCCGATGTAGGTTTTAAGTGCTCTTCTGTATATAGCTGTATTTGATGTTTTATATCCATAGTAACTTCGAATTGCACTCAATTTGTTTATGACAATAACCGATTATTATCATAATTGAGTGAGATGTAATAAAATTAATTAATTAATAATAATAATTAATTTGGAACTGCTTTTAACGTCTTTTATTTGCATTTTGATAAAGAAATTTAGATGTAGGTACAATAGTACCTACTCTAAAATTGTAAATTCTTTATGTATCTGATTATGTTATGTTAGGTCGACGTTATAGACCAGGGTAGAAGCCTTTAAACATTAAAAAAAGTTTAAAAAAAGTAGGATGAAATACATTGGATAAGGAGGAGAATGGAAATGTAAAATTTTAAGGATAAAAATCGGTTTATCTCGATTTCCCGCAAAACTAAAAATCCTATGGAAAAAATTGAATGGCAAAGTTGTAGGTAATAAAATTTTGAAAAAAAAGATAAATCCTTGAATTTAAAATTTAAGTTTTAAATTAATATTAACATTTTTCACACGTAACGTCAAAAATTTTCCTATTAATTTCTGAAATACGATGTAATACATTTGATATGAAATATATAATTTTTCACCTTATTTTGCATTACTATCGAAAAAGCACCCAAATTTTCAATCAAAAATTCACGCGTCACAATATCAGCTTTTTTTCAAAAGATTCGTATGCTTTCATTTTGTTGAAATCTCTACTTTACGATGCTGAAAAAAAAATTACTTTAGTAAACCTTGCAAAAAATCGAAAGTAATAACCTTTATTTAAGTTTAATTTATTACTATTAATAAGTATTTCATAAAGAAGTGGGAGGGGCTAAGCGGGTTTGCTCCGCGACGAAAAAACTTTCTGCTGTGTAAGTATAAGGCAGGCATAAAATATTCTATACTAGCACGCATGAAAAACGTTAGTAAAACGCCCAACATACGACAGCACGACACACGACGAAGTGACCGTAACCGTCACCTGAGACGGCGCCACCTGGGAGCGAATTAGCGCGACATGTTTATAGCGCCGCCATAATTACCAGTACGCCACTGGCGTAGTACCACTCCTCAGGCTTACGGCAGAATGATGCGCAAGGTAAAACTTGATGGTTTATTTTGTTTGTGGAATATAATTTTTGGAATAAAGACTACTTGGCTGGTTTCAACTTTCAAAGCGAGAATGTTTTGTTTCGATAATTATCAGACTTGCGATTTATTATAATACATTCATCTTATATAAATCTTGGATGTAAATAACTATAGTTCCATAAATATGAAACAATCTTCTTTCGTAACCCGTTTTAAAAGTATTATTGAAATCGATCAAAGTTTATATAGACGTGATTAATATGCGCGTTTTTGCAGATACGGAAGGACTAGGCTTAAGCTATTAAGTAGTTTTGTGTGGTTGTATTTCCACGATAATTCTGATCAGAGCCCGGAGTTTGAGATAAAAATCAGTTGTATAGGGTAAGAATAAAACGTATGAAACAGCTTATCTAGTTAGTCTATACTTCAGTAATCACTATTAAAGCAAAATGATTTTATATTGTGATTAGATTTGAGTAGTTATATTTAGGTACTATTTTTCAAAGGTTCAATACAAATACAAAAAAAAACTTTGTTGATCTAGACATATAATTTTTTATCATATTTGATGGATCAGAGATGACTTACCTTAAATAAAGGTAACTTTATATCATTGGCTATCTATTTAAGTATAAATCATAACAAAATTAAACTCTCAATAATTAAAAAATCATCTTCACACTTCCCAACGAGTTTTTCACGCCACATTTCAGCGGAGAATAATATAAAATGTAATCATCAGAATTGATGGCCGCCAGGGAAATCCGCATGGCAATACACTATGTCGTAATTAATTAATGAACATCGAACCAATAACGGCCATTTACATACTGGCAACATCTATTTCGGGCAACACTGAAACACTGGATATCTACGGTTTTAATTTATCGTCAAACTTGGGCAGTTGGGAACTGCATGTGCAAGTTTCGATACACGGGGACCATAAATTGATAAGCTGCATGATTTACTTACTTGATTGTGTTTAGTTTTTGATTCATTTTGTGATAGTGGCTTTAAGAACAGCTTTATATTGTAGTACATATATCAATAAAATGTATGTAGCGTCAAAATTAAAAATAAGAAAGGATAATGTTTTAATAATGTATAGAGCCCCGGCCAAGACAGTGTACATGATACCATTAATACGTTAGGGATTATTAAGCATTAATCTATCGACCAACTTCAAAACAACGCAACTTATCGCAGTGTACAAAATTAATTTCCACCTTATTTCCGCAAAAGGGCAATTTTGACATTTGTGACGGGTGATAGACCAATGTGACCATAGAAGTCAAACTAGGATATAAAAATATGCCAGGGGTGCCATAACTCTTCTATAATTAACAGAAAATAGATATTTTTGTACACAGTGAAGTAGGCAACTGATGTAGTTTTCGTTAATACATAACATTAACCACGTCTTAAGGCATTTTTTGGTAGACGTACACCGTCTTGGCCGAAATTAAAACACGTTCTTTATGATTTATTATTAGTAGTTTTGTATGGTTTTGTTACTAGTAAGAAAATAACGAGAAGAATATATAAAAGCCAAAAACACTCAGGCTGGTAAAACAAAAAAAAAATCTTTTACCAGGGGCCCAAGTCTCTTTGTGTAAGTTCATCGATTTTTTCCGTTAATTAGTATTGCTATCTTAGTGATTATATTGATATTGTTGTTGGTAGTATTGTGACCTGTGTCTGGGTGTTTATTATATATATATGTATGTATATATGTATTTCTAAGTATGTATATCAGTGATCAGATTACCATAGCACAGGCTTAGCTTAGCTTAGTTTGGGACCTGAACAGCTTTGTGTGTGAATGTTGTCCCCCATATTATTATTATTAATATTATCCGATTATAAAATATCTGTTTTAGTTCGGAGGGGGGGGGGGATACTCCCGATCCCGTATAAATGTTATCAAAATTAGTGAAGTAATTTATTTTAAACAATGCAGCTTTTAATTTCTTAAGACGACATTCTAAGTAACTAATGTAAGTTTTAAGCACCGATTAAAATTCTATTTTCACATTTTAAGATATGACCTATCTTTTACTACCTAAATTATATAAACATGCCTTATTTATGTACATGGGCTTTTGATACATTATTTCCTAAATAATCCTCGCACAGCTCATTTGAGGCCGTAACAGCGCATAATACGAGACTAAGTAAAAAATAACGATGACATACAACCAGACTCGCTAACCTGAGGATGACCGTACACATAAACATGCCTCTGTAGGCAGGTGGGGGAGGTTTAAAGTAGGGGAAGAATTATACAGTACTACATGTTTGTACCGGAAATAAAAATCAAAAGAAAAGTTTACAACCAAAACAAATTACCAAATTTTTATAATTTAGGATAGAAGCGATTTCGAAAAACCCCGACTGCTAAATCATTAAACCTGTGCATCATCCTTTAATTCTTTTTTTTAATATACCCAGTGTCACTCACGAATAAGACAAATCTATTGACACCACTCACATAAAAATACGACAACTTGTTTAGGCTCTAGAGCGTGCCAAAGAAATATACATACATACAATCGAAAAACATAACCCTCCTTTCGCAGTCAGTTGACTTCACATTACAGCACCAATAGAGCTACTTAAGTAAAAATCAAACTTGTGAACTGATATTGACAAAAATTAATTGGGACCTCTCGAACAGTCCAGCTGTCCCTTAACAAACATAAAAAAAAAAATTGGGATAAAGTCGATGAAAAAGTGATTAGATACCGACTACTGTTCGGCAGGAGAATGTTCATTTCTTTTTAAGTTATCTTTATTTACAAACAAAACGAGTGTACCTATGCTAATATAAGGTATATAAGACATGTATGTATATATATATATGGTCATATCCTTAGAAACAAGATAAACGAAACAACAGAATTGGTCTAGGCTTCGCTGAAAACTCGCAGGACTAAAGAAGATTCCGTCGGATTGAAAACCTTCTCCTTTTTGAAGTCGCTTGAACGCGGGAATGGCTATTGCTCTTCGAGGAGAACCATGCTCAGCAGCAGTACATAAATGAATGAATAGAAAAAAAAACTAAATTATTTGAAAAAATATCCTTATACTACAGACAGGCAAGTAGAGAATAAAATCGCAAAATTAAAACTTGCGAAACTCAATATTTTTTTAGACACCTGTTTACACTCATTACCTATAAATATTTATAGAGTTTATTTTGTCAATTTTTAAAAATTAACATTAAATAAAATAAATATTTGTTTCTTGATTCGTTTTTTTTTTTTTTTTTTTTTCTATTGCACAAGGAGAACCCGTAAAGACTTTCCTTGATAATATTACAATCTAGCCTAAGTCTAAGGCTAATAAGTAATTTTAGTTTAACTTAATCTTCTACAAAATAATGTCTCTAAGAATTTGTCCATCGGCACTTTTCTTATTACAGTTGTTAAGGCGAAAACACTTTGTTCACGTGTTCTTAAGTCTTAGCACTTTCACTATTATATTTCACTATTTTACTTTTAACACTACACTAACTCAAACGGTTTAGTTCTTTTTAGTCTTCTAGTTATGTCAGTGTGGTCGAGGAGCTGGATAGCCTCGACATTGACATGATGGTGAAGCCGGTTTTGGTGAGCTTCGGCGTATTTTTTTATCACTTGTTCAACGAATTCTACTTTTAAGTCCTGGTGAAGATCGTTGTTTCTTATGTACCAAGGTGCATCGGTAATATCCCTCAGTACTTTATTCTGGAATCTTTGAATCATGAGCCTATTACTTTGAGCGGTACAGCCCCACAGCTGTATACCATAAGTCCATATTGGTATCAGGACTTGTTTATACACTAGCAGTTTGTTATGTATTGACAGCGGAGAATTTCTTCCAAGCAACCAATACATTTCTCTATAGCGTAAATCCAGCTGCTCTTTTTTCTTCTTGACGTGTTCTTTCCAGCGAAGCTTCACGTCAAGGGTCATGCCTAGATATTTTGCTGTATTCTCATATGGTATTACTTGACTGTTGATGTAAACCGGAGAATACTTGTGTCGTTTATTACTAAAGTCTATGTGAATTGATTTGGATTCATTTAATTTTATCCTCCATTTCTTCGTCCAGTCATAGACTTTATTCACAGCCATTTGAACTTTTTCTGCAGCTTCTTCATGAGTATTCCCTACGGCCATGATTGCAGTATCGTCAGCAAAAGTTGCAATGGTGTTATTTTCTGGCTGTGGTATATCACATGTGTATAACAGGTACAGGACCGGACCTAATACACTTCCTTGTGGTACACCGGCTTTTATATTTTTTAGATCTGAATATGCATCTTCATGTCTTATTCTAAATACTCTATTTGTTATATATGATTCCAGAATATCCACGTACGATTTTGGTAGCATGTTTCGCAGTTTCACTATCAAACCTTCGTGCCAAACTTTATCAAATGCTTGCGCCACATCTAAAAACACTCATCATCATCTTGATTCGTGTCAATGTTTTTTTTATATTATATATACTTTTATTTTGTTTAAGAAGACGTGTTTTCACTTGTACCTGATTGTTGGAAAGGTCCAACTATAGTTTCGTTCACATTCGGTAAACTTCATCAGGGATGAAATGAGTCGTTCGTGACTTCAACGACGACACGTCTCGAATACTCGTATTTTTATCTATTTTAACAAATTTAAATAAGTATAGTATTTTTCAAAAAAATTTTTTCGTGATTTCCACTATACATTTTTGACACGCCTTAGGAAAATAATAGTTTAACCTACGTTTAAAACCATTTTTAGTGGAACGACTGTTTGTATGTAAATTGAATTACCTTAATTTACTAGCTAAAACTCAAATACTGTGACATAGTTCACTGTCTCTCCATAAACGTGTAGTGAAGAGCGCATTTTTCCAAGGCAACCCGGCTGATTTATGTAAGCTCACTGCGTCAGGACATGGTAATGTGGCGAATTTGTCTGTCTGTACGCAAAGAACAGACAGACTTGAGTTTATTGTACGAGTATTTAGTTTTTTTTTATGAATCCGTAGTATGCTACGGATTCATAAAAAAAAACTAAATACTCGTAGTATGCTACTGATGGGTCTTCCCTATGAAGTTCATAGTCCACCACGAAGGCTAAATTGCGCGATAGGATCTTTTTACCCGACTGCGAAAGAAGGAGGGATATGTTTTTCGAGTGTAGGTACGCCCTGAAAAATAAATGGTTGCTGTATTTTTATGTGAGTGATGTCAATAGATTCGCCTTAATTTCTCTAATTATTAGTAATATTTTGTAATGATAACTACTTTTTTGATCTATGTATTTGAGAAATTTCTGAAACCAAAAGGTGTTTAAATATTTTGATTAGGTATAAACGGTACCTACGATCCGGCATCGTATCGATATTTTTGTAATTAATAAGGCCTTTGTTACTCAGTGAAAAGAGTAACAAAGGCTTTTCACAGTTGAAATCTGTGTAATACTTTTCAAGTTTATTATTTACATACAAAAATACAAATCTTATTTAGAAAACTAACGCGTGTTTGATTCATATTGTTTAAGAAGACGGGTTTTCACGCGTACCTGATTGTTGGAAAGGTCCAACTATAGTTTCGTTCACCGCACAGCCGCTCGCCGCGCGCGCGATGTCATCGTCGGCTGCTGGGGTGGGGAGTTGGTGAACGAAACTATAGTTGGACCTTTCCAACACTCAGGTACGCGTGAAAACCCGTTTTCTTAAACAATAAAATACAAATCGTTTTTCTCTTTAGTGCAGAAATAACAAAAGGTATTGAATACTATAACCGTATGTAACTAGCACAGTATTCACTACCAGTGAGGAGAGTTGGTATAATATAACCATACGAATATTATTGTTATTATCGTACAGTTAAATTAGAATTATTAGGATAATTTATCTGAATGAGGCACATTTTTATATCGCTGTTTGCATCAGCTGGTGCCTCCTCTGGGTGGTTTCATCTTCTAAGCACAGAAGCTTGAATAAGATGGAGAAAAGCTTGGTGACTATTCGCCATCAAGCAAGCTTCTACGGCCCAGCGTTGGGCCACCGTCGGCCACGCATCCCAACCCTAGATCATCTAGGTCAATGCTGAACCTCGGACGCCAAACTAACCCACAAGGAGTTTCAGTCGTTCCTTTATTTTATATATATAAAGTTTTAAGTTATAACTTAAAACTTTATATATCTTTATCTTTTGGCGTCCGAGGCCAACATGACTTTACCGATCGCAGGCCGCGACTGACGGGTCAGTCAATGAAGGAACCCAGAGGAAGACCGATATTAAAGTGCGTATGCAGCTATACAAATCAAAGTAACGAAAAAAATTCGTTTGCGCGATTCAGAACGCTAACTTTAACTGTTCATTACTCCTTGATTTTCCGATACATGAATGTGATTTCTTGTATACGTAGTTATTTCATTGCGTATGACCAATTTTAAGTGAAACTTTAAATGATTTCGTTCAAGTTTTATGAGAATTAAGAGTGATAATAAATGAAAGGTACTTGCCGCAAGTCGCGTTTGTGATTGGTTGTCCTTGATGCGTCATGGCAATGAGAAAATGGTTATCAGCCAGTGTATTTTTACAAAAAAGATTTTATTTCCGAAGGCATAAAGTTTGGTTTGGATTGCAAGCAGTATTCTGTATGACGATTCGAACCTAAATTTTGTATGCGCATAGCAAAGACTGATTATGGGCTGATAAAAATTTGTCATCATTACTTTTTTCGAGTTGAATCATTTATTACTAAGTACAAATGCTTACTTACAAATGATTGATTTGTTAATAAGGGGATAATAATTATATATTAATCTGATAATTACAGTAAACGAAAGACTTAAAATATACTACAGGCCAAATGCCTTTATTATCAACAACAAAAAAGCAGAAAGATTACCTAATAGATCATTTAAGATTTACAGATAATCCGAATGCTACAACCCACCACCAGAGTGCAGCGTGCCCAGTAACTTATCGCATTACCACGCTGAATGTCAAAGCTGATACGTTGGGCCAGATACAAACTGGCATTCTAATCACGCGTCGAATCGATCAAACGGTCCTCCCGGTCCGGTATGGTTAATAATTAATTTATCAATTTATTTTTTTTCGATTTATGTCGCTAATTTTACAAGATCAACTCCCGTATATCGCATGTTACTGATATTTTTTATATTCACTAGGGAATGACACTTGTTTTTATGTCAATTTGAGTTTGACAATGTGCGAGTATCTAGAACTTAAATTGACGATCGAGAACTAAAATTAGTCCCAGAAACAGGGCCAAAATGGCGGAAATCCAATTTATACATTGTCACTTTGACAATCTGAATTCCAGCATATTTGTATAATTCAGTTCTATGATCATGATAGTCATTGAAAACTCTTCTATAAATCAAAACACTAAAATCAGTATTTACGTATGTTACGTATAAAGCCACACTTGTACACAAGCTTTTAAGAGATAAACAGTATACAAACGTCAAGTTCTGTCCGCCGCTGTCAGACGGACATGGGATGACGCGCTCTAATCCCGACTTGACTTGTGATGGCGTCAGATATCAGCTGACGGGATAAGTCGACACTTTGCCTGCTTGAAAATGTGGTGCGAGTGTTTTGTTAGACTTATTTACGTGTTTAGGGCTAATAGTTTAGAAAACATAATTTGGATTATATGTGCATTTAGTAGCATAAAAATAAGTTTTATTTCAAAAAATCTGCCGAGTATGAGTCGGATTCGCTTTCTAAGGGTTCCGTGACAATGACTATTAATAATACATTTATTAATATATTAGTTCAAGTTTTTCTTGTTGCCGTAATTTTTAACGAACGATTTTACTGTAGATTTTTTTAATGAATGAATGAATGAATGAATGCTTATTTCGTCAAACACACAAGAACAGTAAAAAGCATACACTACAGTTTAACAGAACAACTACAACGTTACAATGTGTTTGTCTGAACCCGAGCCCAACTCAGCATACATGCTAGCTGCAGCTGGTGCAGCAGCCAGCGCTGGTCTTCCGCTGGGACCGGCCAGTGACATTACGCACGTGTGACGTAAAGTGATTTCCATTACGCTATGCGCCGTAACGTAGAACTTTGTCAGTTGTTTCGATTTAAATATCAAACCTCTTCTCAGATTTTGTTAAAATTTTAATGGATACACATGGAAAATAACATTTTTTCAAATCGATCAGTCGGTCTTTGAGAAATCAGGTAACAAATAAAAAATGGCATTTCGAATTGAATTAAGTAGTTCTATTTTTCGGAAGTCGGCAGATAGATCGTCTATGGTGAGTCGGACTCGCACACTAAGGATTATGTACCATTATACAACATTAGTTCAAGTTTTACCTGTTGTCGAAATTAATACCGACCAAAAAAACAGCATGAAGACAAAAATCACGTTTCTAAAAAAATCGTGACTAAAAAATTCGAAACTATTACTCTAATGCTAGCATTAAAGTAATAGTTTCGAATGTAATTAATTAGGTTTTTTTTATATTACTTGCATAAAAGAAATTATAGCTGCCGTATGTAAAAAATAAATGCATGCAACACATTTAAAAAAGTCACAACCAACTTTATTTCAGAAGGCACCTATATTTAGGTATTAATTTTATTTATTTACAAATCTAACTAACTACTTTAAAGGGACTAAACTAAAAAAAAAACAACTTTAACAATGCGTCTTTAAAAAATTGGTTAATACGAGGATACATAAAAAATGGACGATTAGCATATCGCAGTATCTTTGCAAATAATATTTTAATTGTAAGCAATTGCAATTGGTAGCAACCCTGCCTTCTGCGCCGCTGGTCCTGGGTTCGATCCCCGGACAGGTTAAACATTTATGTGCATGAACATGTCTGTTTGACTTGTGTCTGGGTGTTTATTCTATGTATATGTAAGTTTTTATGTATATAAGTATGTATATCAGTCATCAGTTTACCATAGCACAGGTTTTTTGGGATCTGATGACCTTTGTGTGGATGTTGTCCCATATTATTATTATTTTCGCATCCATTTAATTTCTTAAGTATAAGTTTTTACAATATAAATTTAAAACAATAAATATTATAAAAAACTTAAACCTAGAGTGCTGCCAGCAGGTGGGTAGGACCCAAGCTAGCGGGGTGGTAGGGACTACAGAGAGAGGAACCTCCTGACAATACGTGCCGTATCGAGGATCACCGCCCTCTGTATCCGACCCTTGATCCAACCATCTGACGAGAGTCTCTTAAGATATTGGTTAAGGCTTCTCGCTATCAGGCCGTTTGCCGAAACGACTATCGGGTCAATGATCGTCGAATCAACATCTCACATAGCATTATTATTATTTTAACAGCTCCTGATTAGCTCGCTAAGTACAGTGGTAATACGTGTCAGGCAGCATTAATCTAAGGCCAGTACACAAGTAGGCAGGACACACCCGCCACTGGCTGCGGCCACCATTCTTCATTAGCACAAAGGAGACCGCCTTTTGTCTCGCACCCGTTCATTTGCGATTGTTCAGTACACGGACTTGAAGGCTTATTCTGGAGCGGGCCAGTGGAGAACGAACGAAACTAAAATTACGAATGAATGGCACTTGATGATGTGTGTTTGATTTTTAGACTTACAATTTGTTTTGTTTTTTTTAGAAAATCAGTTACTTATTAACTGACGTTCAAAGATTTTAATTTCAATCTGAGGGTGTTTTTTTTTGGGTTATTTTGGTTATGCTTTTTGAAATTATGGGAGAGCGCGCCGTAACACAGGCAAATAGCCTAGTTCGGCAATAGACGAACTATCGATAATAAATTCGCCGAAATTATTATGTTATTAGATATTATGTGTTAATTCATAGAATAAGCGCATTTTATTTTTTGCGTAGAAGTTTCGTTTGAATCAGTTCATTAGATTGGTTTTCAAACAATTTTTTTAATACTACTTTGTTTTTGCTTAGTTTTGGTGAAATGTGTAGTAATTTTAATGTTGTTTACAGATTTTGTTAATTTTCAGGTGGTCGTCGTTATAGAAGGCGAATAAGATGAAATGCAAAAATTTCCAATGACTCAAGAGTGATAAAGAAAGAGAAATAGTATATCTTTGTAGTTTGTAAGAATTTGTTGGAGTTGATATTAAAAAATCTGACATATTTCTCTCCGATATAACAAGGTGGAATCTTCTCTGGTTTTGTAAATAAAACCTCGTGTACTTCCATATTGCTTAATATTTTTGCTAGACTTACTGATTAACTAATTATGAATAAGCAAACGTAGGGTAAGGCAGATAGGGCTCCTAAGAGCAACAAACTTAATCAAAGCATTTTTTTTAAATAGAATACTTTAATATTTTATTCAGGAAACTAACGCGTGTTTCATTCGTAGGTATTGTTTAAGTAGACGGATTTTCGGTATAGTTCGACATTTCTGACATATAATATAATACGCAACTAAAGCAAACTAATAGGACTGACTTAGAACTAAATCGAGTTTGAATCACAGTAGTAACTGTCTTCCAGTATACAGAATAAGCGCCACGTCGTTCGGACGTGATCCCTGTCAACAAATCTACAATACAAGCTTCAGGCAAGTCGTCACCCGACTCCTCTCGACAACAATGAAGTGATTAATGTACTTCTTGCACTCAACTATCGGAGGCGATACAAATGGCTGACCGTGTTGCCCTGGACTGGGATTGAAACTATAATGTCAAATTGATTAGGGCTATTTGAGCTGACTATAAATTTGAGAAGTTGTAGGTTGACTTTGAAAATAAACCTTTTATTATTTATTGGAGTTTATATTTGTATATTTAGTAATGTTGGATTAGCGTAGGTAGGCACCATAAGCATGATCTATAGAATCATACTTGCACTTCAGGGGCTTAAAATCGACATAAAAACGACTGTAATTTCCTAATGAATATTTATTATATATAATACAGTCAGTGTTGTTTAATCAACGGTTTGCAGATCTACTAGTTCTTCTTTTTCCATTACAAGTGTTCAACCTTGTTAGTTGGAAAGTTTTATATTTAGTTTTATATTTTGACAGCACCTAGACGAAGAAGTACCGAGGTGACGCCGTCGCTCCGATCGCCTCCGCTTCATTAGCTCGCTGAAGAAATTCAAATAATCTCTATGAATATTCAACAATAAATAATCAAGAGTTTGGCAACATGACTGAAATATTGAGGTCGCGACTGGCTAAAATTCTAATTTTTATTTAAGTAATTTATCATCAGACCAATATTTTTTATGACTCGACCACAATTGCACCCATTTGTTTTTACCCGACTGCTAAAGAAGGAGGGTTATGTTTTTCAAGTGTATGTATATTTCTTTGTCACGCCCTAGAGCCTTAACGGTTTGTCGTATTTTTATGTGAGTGGTGTCAATAGATTTGTCTTAGTCGTGAGTGTGACACTGGGTAAGTACATCAAAAATTTATAAAAAAAAAAACAAATTAGGGAAGATACACAAGTTTAACGATTTATCAGTCGGGTTTTTTCGAACTCGCTTCTAACCACTTGTTACTTGTCTCTGTCAGATATTTTTGAGAGCGGTCGGTAAATGGGAAGATCATTTACCGACCGCTCTGTTTTCGCTCGCGATTCTTTTCCTTTCTAAGTTTATACTCTTCATAGCTTCGATTAGTGGAAAACAACGTTTTGTATGCGAGCACAAACATTCACTTCGGACTGCACTATAAGTGAAAAAGTGTCCGTTATGCTGTCTACATAACCAGGCTAAAAGACAACGGCTAACCTTGCCAAGGGATAAATCAAGAGAGATGTTTCAATAATGTATGGAGCTTCGGCCAGGACAGTCTACATGATATCATTAATACGTCAGGTATTATTAATCTCTAATCTATCAACCAAATTCACAATAACGTAACTTATCGTAGTGTACAAATTTATTTCGAATTAAAAATGTTTCCACCTTATTTAAGCAAACAGGCGATTTTCGTGTTTTCTTTACGTCAGTTTTGACATATTTTGTTACGGATGTAAGAATTAATAGACCAATGTGAAAATTGGAGTCAACCTAGGATTCGAAAATATTCCTGGGATACCGGAATTTCAATACGATCCACAGAAATTAGAAATTTTTGTACACAATGAAGTAGGCAACTGATGCAGGTTACATTATACATAGTAGTACCACATTTTTAGGCATTTTTTTGTAGACGTACACCGTCTGGGCCGAAAATAAAACAAAAAAGTCCTTCATAAAATATAGAAAAAACAGCTTAAAACAGTTGAAGCACATGGCACTTCAGAAAGTAGGTAGTGTCAATTAATATCCCATCATTACAAAAGTGACCATATCATACCTTACAGTTCATGCACCTGAAAGAAGTTTTTCAAGACAAGTCAAACATGCAATCAAATAAGAGCCTATGATGATTTCAAAGTCGGAATTTAGTATTGCATTGATCCATTAGGACAAACTCTTCAAACAAATCCCTTACAGGTATATATCAAAGCTACTCCGCGACAGTCCAAACACCACAACAGCCGCTCCTGAGCTACGGCCGCCTCCTCAAACGCCTACACGTCCAATCACCAACCACCAGTAGATATATCAGCGCTGGACAATAGTTACAGACGTCGTAAATTGCTCGTCTCAATTTACCAGTCGTATTGGCAAGACGCAGGCCTTACTAACCCTAGGATGACGTACACAGTGATATATATAACAGTAGGGAATGTTGGGACTTCTGCTGCTATAATTAGACAGTTAAAATTTTTGACCCCACACATTTATTACGATAATGGAAAGACAAGTGAAAAATAACGTACTCTTATATTTTTTTAATTATATTTAGAATGTAATACTAGCAATTCTGTTTTTGAGGTATTTGAAAATATAAGAAAAGTTCAGCATAATGTTATTTTCGTAAATAAATGATGTCTTTAGTTATCTGTATCTTTATTGCTTGTTTTGGTACGTATCACAGATGACAGTTACAATAATATTTATTACTGGTGGCATCTACCGGACTTAGCATAAATACGAGATTTTTTTCTCATCAGTTTTTTGTAAATAACTCTGAAGAAAGTAAATATAAAAATCTGGTTTTTTTAGTATGAACTTTTCATTACATTATAAAAATATTTCTTTCCTTGTTTCTCTCATAGTTCAACAATGAGGTACCTATCCAAACATTGGTTACTGCCACAGCCTCTACTGCAGCTTGGCCTTATTGATAGGCCGTTGTCGCCCTGAGATATGGTCGGGCAATTTGTACACTGCCGCCGAGACGCAGTGAATTAGTGTTAATCAATTGAACTGTTAGCTGAAGAAAAATGGCCGACTTGCCGAATAGCAAGCTCCTAAATTAATTGCCCATTTGTTTTAAAGGTATTTCTTCACTGGAAGCTTTTAATTTATTTTGTTTAGAGGTGAATGGTAATGACGGAGAGGCAATTATTAACTGTTTGGTATTTTATATATTTTTCAGAATACGAGAAGAGAGAAGTAAATATTGGTATGTATATCTTGCGAATAAGTAACACATTTCACGCAAAATTGTATTGTGATTTGGAAAATGATGTTGAAAGCCAGATTAGGAACATATAGTTACACTCTGCAGTGACATGCTCAATTTTTATGGCAGAAATCTAGTAGCATTTAATGTGAGTGCGAATATTAAAAACTTATTGGGCTACTTATTGATTCCTGTAAAAATAATACTCGATATTTCATAGAAAGTACAATACAAAGCAGTAAAGCTGGTCGCCGAGTTGTTTTCCGCGAAGCAACATTGTAACCTAAGGAAGCCAGAGGCTTCGTTTTGAGAGTCCCACCAAATAACTAACTATGAAATCAGATATACCCTTTTCAGTTAAGCTAGCCTCTTCACCTGATAGACCAGTCAAGTGGCGTCACCTCTCTCCAGACAAGACCCTCCGACACCAATCTTGTAAACAAGGCAGCCAGCTATTAAATCAAGCGGCATTGTCCAGGTGGTATCCAGTGATTTAATATAATGGCTGAGCGGCATTAGGCGATCATGGCCCATCAATTGGCGAGTTAATTTGCAGTAAATACCAGTAATCCACACGTCGGTTGTGAATTGCACTGTTGTTCGATGATTGGTCGAAGGGGCGGTGTTTGAATTAAGGTTTATCGTTATACTAAATATTATGAGACTCAATGCCATATGTGTGATGTGGCAGTAGCAGTTGCTCAATTAGATTGTTGGCACCATAGTATTGCAAATTTACCTTATCTTTACGTATGTTGATTAATTTTCTGTTCCTGTAAGCTATTTCTTTTGTTTCTGGTGCACGTATTTGTTTAAGGAGCATATTTTACAACTAAGAATGTGAATTAATCTTCCATTGCCTTTTTACACGCTTACACAATTATATAACGCTGAAGAGTGGGCAATGCTTCAAAAAACCCATTAATTAATGTGAGCATTTGGTTCCAAATTCACAGTAGTGAACATTTCATGTTTCAAATCCATAGATGAAACTGTCTCTGGAAAATCTATAAATCATTCAATCCGGTTTCATAGTTGTGATCATCACAAATCCAAGTATCGGGCAATCTATAAAGCAACATGCTTTACAGAAAGCACGTAAAATAGCTCCCACCAAGCTCGTATTTCCACTCTTCACGCTACAGCAGTCGGCTCCAAAACTACGAAGCTGGTATAAAGATCTGGCATACGCAAATCTTCCGCAACACAAAGACAATAATTCGATTCGTAAGCCCCACTCTCACCTGACTATATGCTGGCTAGGGCTGGGGTACACTGGGGAAAGCTACGTAACTTCTTTTCTAAATACGAATTTAAAAGTTATTTGATTTTGGCAAAACGAAGGACATAGCTTATGTCTGTTAAGTATCACAAAAAATCGATAGTACAACGGCAAATGACTGTGTACCTACTATGTGACTGTACTGAGTCCGATCCTTCCAAAGGTTGCCTAAAAGAAATCATTTTAAACGTTATGACAATCCAACATGTTACCAATGTCAATGTTTAGGGTTCCTTAGTAATTATATTTATCTTGAATAGGTAGTGATTTTCCAAAATATCAGTTATTTGTGGACCGTCTGAAGATGACATGAATAAAATTGTGATCGAGTCTAGTCCATGTCGTAATTGAACCCTCATTCGTATAGTCTGTAATCGCTGCAGTTAGAGCTATCAAAACCACCAATGCACTCCCAGCCTTGCTCACACACCTGACTAACTGCCTCTAACCGCTTCGAACCGCCCGTGCCCGCTGCGATCCGGTTTAATCCGCCCGGAACCGACGCAATCCGGCGCGCAAACTTTGTGCTGTCACGGTTGCTTTGCGGTGCTAGCTAGCGCTTTGCCTCGCACACTACTTCTAAACAAATTCGGTAATGGATTTCGGGTTATGGGAGTCTTTTGTGGGTGTAATTGAAGGTGAGGTTCAGTGATGGTGGATTGTAGTAATTGGATAGGCGGAGCTCAAAGCTGGTGTTGTGTAGTTCTGGATTTGAATAACCAAATAGGTCAGAGAATTATCATTCTGATGTGAAACTATTGATTTGACCGGCTACTCGCGTCAATTACTCGTCGAGTTCTAATTCTTTGCAGTTAATTGACGTGAGTAGCCGGTCACGGTAGTTTTAATACAGTTATTTTGATGTAAGTTTAAAGTATTTTTCTTAAGAAAATGAGGATTGAAAGACTATGAAGGCGTGTCACTAACTTTGTTTATGAAAATCTGTTACAACGGCGCGCGGCGGTTTATCAGAGTCACCATCAAGTCGACATATCCATAAAATATTGTTACTTTGCCTGTCTAAATTATTCACCCAATCTATTCCAAATCAGCGCTTATTATTCACCTGCATTGTGCTGTTTTTAAAGCTTTTTTTATAATCCCAGCTTGGCCGATGCGGCCTGTAAAGACACGGGTTTTCGACGTCCCGGTCCATTAAGTCCTTGATGTCTTTGTGGTGCTGAGGCAGAAGGCTGTTACTGTAAAGAAGCTTGCGACACCGTGGTCAGCTGGGTTGAAGATTTACATGGCTTTAGCAATGCATGTCGGGACAGATCTAGGAATTACTGCGGCAATTATTAGTATTGAGATGTTTTGGCCTTATTTGTATAACGCGTGACAATTTTGAAGACATGTGAAGTAAAGTATTTAATTACATTATGTCTTAAATTGTCCTTCAGAAAGAATACTGTTTTTATGTATACAATAATTATATACATCATAAAGTATAGGTTATCATTAAAAAAAATCTTAGTTAGCTAATAAAAAAATAGGTAAATTAAAGTTTCAGGTACCTCTCAGGTACGTCCTCTAAGGGCGTTTCAAGACCTACCAATCTATAATATGAATTATTTAATTAATTAATTAGTATTCATAATTAGCAAAGCAGAATGCATGTATGTATGTATATATGAGTAAATTAAAAATATAGTTATCACGCAAAATTAAAATTACTGTTATATTAAAAACACAAATAAAATTGACTACTTAATGTATTAAATAGGGAAAATAAATATTTAAACACATTAAAATCTAGCTACAAAACTACAGGAAGGTTTCTGGCACGGCCAACCGACACTACGAGCGGGCTCATTACGCATTATCGCGGGCGAACAATGCGGCCCGCGATTATTTACAGGCGCGCGCGTGTTTAAAACTACCCACGCACATCAAACGTCTGATAACGCGGCCCGCTATGAGAAGCCTTGTTTATACGGCGGACGGCAGGGGGCGCGATGTTCATATTATCATACTTTTTACAATATCATTTTTTGACTTGATTTGATATTATTAGGTCCTTACATTACAGTTTTGTCGTACAGTTTTGTCGTACTGGCCACTTTGATCTCAAATATCTCTTCTTTGGTTAGGGATTCCAATTTCAAATTTATACAGCTATTTATTCATACATTTGTATTTCGAAAACCGTAATTCATTTGTTTTGTCCTCGTTTGGTTTTTTCTTTGCGTCACGCAGTTTACAAAATGGAAAAACTTGAAATATCCGAAAGATCCGATTTAAAATCCCTTCATTATTGTGCCGGTACGACAAAACGCCAATTTCATATGTAAGGACCTATTAAAATATTTTTTAATTAAATTTATTAAATAATTTAATATTATTTTAATTATTAATAAAAAAAGGGATAACCGACTTTAATGTAATTGTTAAATTTTCTAAAAAACAATTTAATTTTAGACACAAGTTATTTTATATATCCGACTGCGAGAGAATGAGGGTTTTGTTTTGTGAGTGTAAATATGTATGTATGTATATTTCTTCGGCACGCCCTAGAGCCTAAACGGCTTGTTGTATTTTTATGTGAGTGGTGTCAATAGATTTGTCTTAGTCGTGAGAGTGACACTGGGTACATCTTTAAAATAAAAGAAATTAAGGATTTCAAAACCATAGGATCATCTAAGCTGGGAGTGATCAGGGGGCTATTACATATAAATTTACTACTGTGTATTAGTCAATTTACAAAATATTCGAAAATATTAAAAAAAAAACGAAAGTTTTTAATATAAAACAAATGCATCATTAGTCAATTATTGAAAGTTCAGTAAGTAGTCAAGTACGAACGCAGGCCAAAGCTATATATCCGCCGATAAGGCCTTTTGTATCTCAAAATAAATAAAATAGCTTAAATATGTCCGGCACTGGGCACAAATATCGCACCGATGGGGTTGCCAGGGGTCGATCCCACCCCTTGATATGGTAAATTAGACTATGAAATTATTATTTATAGAGGATATATTGATATCATTCGGTAAAAATTGTGTGAATAAATTCGGAGTCACTCTAAATATTTTTGAAAATTAGTACATATTTTTTTCTTTATTTAGAGTACGTGAAAAAGTTTAGTACTTTTTTATTACATGTTAACTTTTAAAATAATCACAGGGCTATCGTTACCAAGAGGGGGTCCTGTACTCATCAATTTTCACTATCAGACCAAAACCGAATTAAAAAAATATATATTTGTTCCTTACAAAAAGTTCATCGTTCATCGGTCGTCGACAAAATGTATGAAAAAGCTGATGTTTATACGAACCCTTAGTATATTATTTTATGTGATTCTATTTTTTTTTTTAATGTACACAAATGGATTTATTAAATTATATTTTTTTCAGATATTTTCGTTCTTTGATATAGCTGTTGAGATGACCGTGGCTTCTTCTCGGAAGGTTTTTGAAAAATGTGAGATTTAATGTACTTTATTAGCTGTTTTAAATTATTTTATTACTTTTAATAGACACAACTTACAGCAACAATTGTCTATGGATCTAAGAAAACACTTTAGAATTTAAAAATGACAATACTTTACTTAGGTACTAAGCAAATTTTAAATACAATAAATTGTTTTACTCGTAGACTTGTGTGATTAATGTAAGACTGTCCCTTTAATATACCATTATTTTGCCCTATTATCCTCGACTTCATTCACCACAAATCACGACCACCCATCGACTCATAAACCGCAATATCAAAGCACAAGAGAATAAAATGAAACAAGGAAAGCAAAAACTTCAATCAAAGTTGTTCGGACTCGTAGATCAGTACACTCTAAGGACCGGATCACGCCATTCGATCCTGGGACCTACAACATAAACATGCGCGCACACTATTAAAACTTGAACTCGTTTTGTAAGCCAAAATATTATTCGGACTACCTTCCTTCTATCTTGCCGGATCGAGCGCAGGGCTGCCAACACAAGGACATTTACATTTTTATTTTATTTTATTGCGCGGGTATACGGCGTTCCATTTTTGAAAGTTTGCGAGTTTAAGTTAGTGTTTATAGGTTGGGCTGTTTGTGTTTGCGGCCAGTATGTAGCTTTTTAATGGTAAGGAAGCGAAATAAGATTTCGGAATTTGTTTCAGTAAGTAGATTCTAGTTAATATACGCAAGCATGCGGCCTTCTAGTTAAGTAGGATTATCGTGGTTGTCGTGGATTATATAATAGAAATTTGTGATGGGAATGTTATGCGTATGCACTGAACTTATATTACAACGAATTTTAGTCAACACAGGGCGTAAAGTTTGGGCTAGTCTAGAGTTTTCAAAGAGTATACTTGAATTCAAATGTTATATAAGAAAGTGTAACCACCGAGTAAAGTTCAATGTGAAAATGTTGTAAAATCTAACCAAAAAAAACACGTTATGTACGAGTATATACGTGTGTAAAAATTTCCAACTCGAGAGTATATATTTTCATGACCGTGTGGCATTGTAAAACTGAAAGATTCTCATCTAGTTTAAAAGCTTATTCTTATATAAAAGTTTAAATTATTAGCGTATTCTATGAAATACAGTTGTCAAAAACTTTACTTTCTGTTTTTTGATGAAATAGTGACAGAAAGTATTTAATATGCGCCAAATCTTGTCAAAAAAAATTTTTCATTTGACTCGCATTACTTTGTAACTCCATGCTGAATGAAGATCACACTTTTGGATCTTAGTATATTAAACTCTGATTACAGTAATCATTATTATTACAATTCGTGTGACGTAAACGCTACGCACTAATCGACAACCCTACATCGGCGCACCGTCCGGCGAGTCCGGCGCTTGTCTCATAAACATAGTCGGGTATCGGCGCGTAATCTGCCGGATTTGTCGATCAGGCCCGCTATCCGGCCAGATTTGCTCCCGGCTTTACCGCCGATGCGGCACATACGTTTTGCTTTTCTTGTCCGATGTTTACGAGGGCGCGGCCAGGTGGAATAAACGAGCCGATTTGGTTCGCTTCGCTTTGTTCTACTGATTTGTTGCTTTATGATCTGTTGCTAGTTTTTAGGCGGCGGAGAAGAGAGGTTCTGTGGTTCGTGGGTTTGTTTTATTAAATACTGTCAATAACATGCCAAACCAAAATGGAATGAATGATGCGAATGAAGAGTTTAAGTGGAGATCCCAACTCGCAATTACCCCGGGGTGGTGGTTACTATGGCTTACACCCATGTATTAGGGTAGACCCGTGCTGGACAATATGATACTTGGGTTACAAATACTTATGTTGTAAAAGAGCTTTCACTATTCAAACCAATTAAAATTATCCACTACAGACGACTTGAGTCCATAATACAGGAACGCAAATGAATAATAAAAGACAAGAAAACATAAAAAATAACTAGTACTAATTAACTAGTCAACTCACATAATAAATAACGCTAGGAGAAACGTCTACAACACATATCAAGCTATACTAACCGGAGTTGAGCCTTGAGAAAAGGATTTGATTAAAAATAAACTATAGGTAATGCAAGTAAAACTCTTTGATAAGGTTCGGTGATTTTTAAGAAGTTATTGTATTTCTATACTAGCTGTGCCCTGCGGTGTTTCCTACCTCAATACAGGATAAAAAGTAGCTTATATGTTAATCCAGGGTCTAAGTTATCTCTGTACCAAATTTCATCTAAATCTGCATGCAGGTTTCGCGTGAAAGAGTAACAAACATACATCCATATATCCACACATCTATACGTTATTACTAACTTTCGCATATATTACATTAGTAGGAATTAGTATTATTATTTTATATATATATATAAATGATTATTAAGTGCTTATATACGAGTATATCGTTTAATATAGTTGTTTGATGCATGTTTTTAATCCAAGGAAAGCCTATATTATACCCAGATTTTAGGAAGAAATAATAGATACAACCACACGTGACAAATAATCTATCAACAAAAAATAGTCTAATATATTCCCAACCCACGGTAAATATTCATTCATTCATTTATTCATATCCTAACAACCAGATGTCTCCAATACTTAAAGCCCAACACAATACCAATTACATCCCTCGGCAATAACAATAAAAAAACTTTAATAAACAATGGAACGGGAGACGCTTGTAAATTCTATCCAAATTCGGCAAAAACAGCCGCCGCGACGATTACCCCCCTTAAGTTACCCTTAACTGGGTATAATTACGGTCATTTGGTGTCATCTTACCCTTAACGAGATCATCAACATGGTTCGCGAGGAGCTCGGGAAGTGGTAATATTACTGTGCACTATATTGCTGCTTTAACACTTATTGGAGCAGCTGGATCTAGGTGAAGAGGCTATGAAGAGCTGCTGCGTATTGTGGTTTATGGGCAGATTGTAAGACCACACACCTAAGCATATAAGTATTCGCCTTTAATTCACATAATTTTTAAAAATCAATGACATAAAATATACAAAAATCATGATATGTCTTGGATTCGACATCACGGTGTGATTTTTCAGACTGTTAATAAATTTAGAACTATTTAATAAGTCCTTATTTGTGACCATAAAAATAAAATATGCATACAAGAAAAGTAGTTACGCCTTTTCAAACAAAACCTTCAAAAATACTTGTTACGACATTCAATGAAATTTAGACTGTGGAAAAAACTGTCTTCTCCAAAAACCTTCGCGGATCTACTACAGAAATAAGCTACAAACAATAAATAATATTTTAAATTAATGCTAATGCCGCTGGTTTGCCTAAATGTTGGGTAGACGTTATAACTCAGGTCGAATGACGCCGGGCGGGTAATGCGCGAATTTACCTGGCTACCTTTATTTATTATGATTATGGCCGCACAGCTATGATAGATAAGCTGTTCGGCTATTAACCGGTGAAGCTGTAAATAAGCTGCAAAAGCACTTAGCGGCTTGTTTATGGCGCGTCTTAAAATACTGATCTGGAAGATTAAAAAGAAAATTTTTCGTGTTAAGTTAATAATGCTAATTATGAATGGCTGTAAGTCTTTGTTTATTATGTCTTATCTTTCAGTCTGAATGATTCAAATTGAATCCATACATTTATAGTACACAAAACAATTGCAACTATGTACTGCTTTTAATTTAATGATTTATCATGATTAAAAGATTTCCCGCCTAACTTGAAGGGTAACGTCATTTTGATAGAAAGAAAAGCCACATCACAGGAACCTTAGTCTGCAAAGTCCAATGCAATCATATTATGTTTTTATCTTTGACAAAATCTCAACGGTGTATTACATTTACAAGAACTGAATCCTAACATCACACATTGCCATGCGTACATAGTATGGATTCCTGATTCTGTGCCCATTTCTAACAGTAACCAATAAATAAAATCAATAAGAGCACAACCTCCTTAACAAATCATAAATACGAACATAATGATTTATATTATTTATTTACTTTATGCGCCACTAACTTACATACGGAATAGCAACAATAAAAATAACGTATGTCCCGTTATATAGCTCTTGTGTAAGATTAATAACTGTGATGTATGTGGAAATAAATTTATAACTCCGGGTTTAGTGGCGATACTTTATCTGGAGGACGTTATGCCACGATGGAGAGCCGAAGAGGCAGCAGGGGTTAAGCTAGATCTTCATTCTTAAAGGTATCCTGATAGACCGCAATATTACGAAATTGAAGACGAAAGTGTGTCAAAGTAACAGCGTCTCAGAAGAAGTAATTATTTTATAAACATGTAATAGTTTTTAATAGTGAAAAAACTTCAATTCAAGCAGGTGTTGTTAATTTATTTTCAATTATGTTGGTTTTCAAACTAAGGTTATACGCACTATACAGATGTTAATTTGTATAAGGACCATCTAAAAACTATAAATAAACCTGTTACAGAAGTGACCCGTTACAGAGTATACATGTAATTCAAACAAAATATAGTTTTCCAAATCGATTTATGCGACTCAGAGAAATTGGGAAACATACGTAAAAAAATATCCGTCGAATTGCAGACTTTCACCTTTTTTTAAGCCGGTTAAAAAGTGAGCTTTATGAAGAGGGAATCAAGTTTTCAATGGTAAGAATTTAATAGAGACGATCGTAGATATGGTATATATCCTTATAGATAGAGGTGGTGAATTTTTTACCTACAATACAGTTATAAATTTTATATATAAATATTTAAAATAAGTTCTAGGACTGACTGACAGGTCACAATAAACTACAAACCTAAGCAACTGAACCTAGACACATGAATTTTTGGAGAATTCTTTTTATGTACTAAGAAAGTATTTTCGGAATTTCAGCCACTAAGTAGGTCCATTAGGGGTTCAAAGATACAAACTTTTTTATATTCTATTTTTATACTGCGCCGTACGCCGCTATACAGCCACTATTAAGTTTTTATATATAGGTCTGTCGTAAAACTATAAGCTTTGTCTAATCAAGACATCATGCTTGACATAGTTTAACAAGTTTCAATAATCCAAAGTTAAGCACGAACAACGAAGCAATGAAAATGGAATCATCGATTCAACCCTACAAGCAACAAATCAGGGGCAGTTCAAACATCTTCGGGTACTTTACCCTCTTACCGAGTTGAGTTATTTGCTCAAGTTATCGGCCCGCCGTTTATCACGCACTGTCACATTTAATAATAATTAATGATAATTGCCTTCTAGCTTAGAACAAAGGCGATCGGCCGATTCCCGTAAGTTATTTCTGTTTAAGTTGTAGCTCTTGGAATTTGAGTGTGAACTGTATCTTGCGTAGTTTGGCTTTGTTTGCATTACCAGTGTAGGACGGCAGTGGAGTGGAACGAGCTGGGTTTGTGATATATTCATTTTAGTTTTAAAATCTGCCGCCAAACACCTAACGATGTGTACTGGCAGTCTACATTGAGAGCCAGTGTATTCCAGACTAGGCATGCTCCATTTAGGGCTACTACGCTGACTTACGTGGCCGTGCGAACTTGTGGTGAAATGCCTATCTTTGTAGGATAAAAGAATAATAAGTTGATTATTTTAAATAGGATAAAATTGCACATATATTTTATTTTCGCGTTTTATCGTATCCTATCTTTAACTTTTCATTGCAATTTTTCTACCTCACTACGAGTATCAGAGTTAATTATCTAATTGTGTATATAAAAGAATAAGTCCTGACTGACTTACTGACTGACAGGTTACAATTAATATAGAGCCTAAGCCGGAGTCTAAACTAAGGATATGACATTCAGTGGTTATATTCATTCATACAAGGAATACTACACCCTGTACTAAGAAAAGGTTTTTGTAAATTCAACTTCTAAGGAGCCTTAATGCCAGCCGAGAATCGAACCCTGTATTGATAGCTTTCGAATCGAGTATACTAAACGTAGAGCCACAGCAGTTGTAGAAATACATTGGTTAATATAAATGCTATTTAATTTTCTTTCCCTTTTTTATCCTACACAGCTATGTATTTATTTGACCACAGGTTTGCACGAGCACGAAAGTCAGGGATACTTTAGCCCTAGATGGAGCATGCCTAGTCAGAAATACACTAGCTCTCAAGGAAGGCTGCAGGAGCACCCTATTAAGTGCTTCCCTTCCCTTCCCCAAAATTTCCCTGCAAATCGTCTCCAAGAAGTCGCAAGCCGTCTCCATCCAGCCAAGTCCGCCGTACTCCTAATCACTTGGCAATGGTAAATGTACACGACAAGGTAAACAATATGAAGTGTAACTTGAACTATAACTCACCAGTCGCCACTTCCACTTACGGCTAGTCTGGAGGCTCTGCAAACGCGAATTGTTTAAGCACGACCGTACTGACATACTGCTTTATTGTTTAACTAGGACTATTTCTACTGAAATGTGTGTTTTAAGAGGATACACAGGTATTCTGCTGTGACAACTTAGTACGACTCTCGTGTGTTATAATTTTTTAAGTATAATATTCAGTAATAGTAAAAAGAAGATGGTTAGGAAGCTCTTAAAGATGAGTGAAGTCTCCAAACCCACAATTCGGCCAGCGTTCTGGACAGTGATCTACACCTATTTCTTTGGAGAAACTCGTGTTTAGCAATGGAATTAATACGAATACGTTATAGCTGTAATAGGATTGTAAGTTAAGCCCCACCTCCTCCCTTCATTTTTATCAAATATAAAAAAGTTGGAGTCGGCAAGTTATACTTATTTTAAGCTTGCATATAAATATTTTTGGTTATTTTAATTTATATACTAAACTTAAGCGTCGTTGTGGAAAAAAAGGACCATTGGGACAACTGTGGGATTGTCATAACTTTTTGTCAACTTTCAACATTGATGTACATGTACTAGATGCGTACTAACCGCCTCAGTGCATTGCTGCTTCACTTAAGGCCGCAGCCATTTTCTCAGCTCACTTCAAATCAGTGCCTGGTGTGAGGACAAGCGAGCGAAAGCTCTTCAAAAAATTTTTCGTAATGGGTAAATGCGTCGTAAAAGTATGTGTCTCAATCACTCAAAAACATAACAAACTTCTTTCTACAGGTAAGTTTATTGTTTTTGTGTGCTTATTAATGTAAATAAAGTAAAACTCAAAACCAAAAAATATTAATGTAATTTAGTATTTGGTGTTGCCCTTAAAACGGTTACACTTTTATCTACGCGCGGTAAGGAGGTTTTCTACTCTATATATATGAAACTCTTTGACTGTCAACCAAAAAATGATTTTCTTATCATTTTAGACGTCGCTATGCTGTTGGGGAACATACTAAAGAGACTATCCACACGAATTGAGAACCTTGTCCTTTTTTGAAGCGTGTTTAAATGTACAAATCTGTTTTGGCAGTTAACAGTTCTCAAACTCTTCATCTCTCAAAGATCTTCTGAATCAAATCCAATTATTTTCGAACGCATTAAGATGCTCCCAATGAGATCGTGTTTGTGAACTCCTGGGGGTTGATTCCTCGAGTTTGGTTCTCGAAGCCAGAAGTATTGTATCTGCGATCTCTTTGTCACCCCTTCATTTGCAACTCGGATTAGCTTCACTATCCGATACAAGATAATATAAGGTGTTTACGGATATAAAGATCTTACTAGAAGAGACAAGCTCGTAGCGGCATGATTATAAAAAAGTGAAATAAATAAATAAATAACGTTTCACATTCATAGTTCCACAGTACTATTTCTCCCGTGTCATGGTCAAAGAAAGACAGCTACTCGTATTCAAACCCATCATTCTAACACCTGCTTCGACAGGTAAGCAAGCGTGCAGACATGGAATGATAAGCTGGAAAACCTGTTTTTAAGTATTCATATATCGACAAAGAACGCAGCGTAGGTAGGACTCTCACTAGGTGGACCGACGACGTAATAAAAGTCACAAACAACCAGTCGATGCAATTGCCAGCTGATCGTTCGGAATGACGCGTGGCAATCTGAAGGGCCATTGTCAGCACTGGACTTCTTCTGGCTGATGGCGATGATATATGGACAACATCAAGGCCAACTTTCTTCAGAAAATTATAAATTAAGTGTATGTATGTGCTAAATATTATTGAAAGTGACCAGCAAAAGGCATTTAAAAAATTGTCAGAGTTGAAGCAAAGACACCATAATTCGCACTATCTAGGCTAGCATTTCCAGAACGTAATCATCCTTGGTTTATTGGCATTTTGGGCCTTTTAATATGAGTTCGCTGACGATATTTAGATGCTATCGCCATTTTGTATTGAGGTGTACAAATAAGAACCCTTTTCGACAGTAAGTTGGCGACTACAAGCTTTTGTTAGCAGCTTCAAATCAGATGTTGTTCAAATTCAAATTTGTATTGTTTGCTAGATTAGCAGCGGGAAATGACACTTGTGTAATCAGGTGAATGTTGTTCAGAATTTTAGAAAAATAAACAAAGTTTTTGAATGGAATACAAATAGATGAACTGTAAATTAAATCTTTAGCACAAAAAGCTACAGAGAGTTCTCACATTTTGCCCGAATACTCGAAAGTACCCTACTTTAGGTATTTTTTTTCGAGTGTATCCTACTTTCTACTTTCCTACTCATATTATAAACGGTAAAGTTTGTGAGAATGTGCGGATATATGTTTGTTACCTTTCATACAACATTTTCTGTACCGATTTTGATGAAATTTGGTAAGGGGATAACTTAGACACTAGAGCTGAATCCTATATGTAGATACTGGGTCCACAGGGTAATCTGATAACGGTGTATTAAATCGAAAAGGCGTCATTATAGTCATCACTTAGACAGCTCTCATTAAGGAACTCACCCTGAATTCGAAAATAAATCACTAGTTCGATAAAAAAAAATTATGATATATGATTTAAGGTGCTGATTTTTTTCCTTGAAATTTGTTTTTTTGCTACTTTTGTCCTGCAGTGAAAGTGCTTATTTAGAATAAATATAGTCACCATAGCATACCCTTGACCAATAACCCTGTATCAGACAGTATACCTACTCAGTTGTCTTCACACCTGGGCTGTCGGTCCGTCGATCAACGCGTCTTTAATTAACATTCCACCGTGAGAAGAGAATTAAACCGATATCACTAGGACTTATTGACAGCCGCCTCGCAGTACGGTCGGGAAGCTGTCGACCAATTCTTTAATAGATCTAGGTTTTTACTTGGTACATGTTCATATAATTTATTTACACTTCAAAAAAAAAAGGTTCTTAATTCGACGGGATATTTTTAGGCATGTCCTTGATCACGCTCTATCGAAGACGTCTAAATTTATTTTGAAAAAAAATCTAGTGTTGGTCACCACCATGATTTTTATCTCAAAACACCTGAATAACGCTTTTTTGTGCTTAAGGGAAACTCTTCAAGAGCCTTCCCTAGAAATATAACAATCTAGCTATAAACAACTTAAATTTAGCTTAAAATTCTACACAATAATGTCTCTAAGAATTTATCCATCGACACTTTTCTTATTGTTTTGTTATGGGGAACAAAACAATAAGAAATACACTTTTGTTCACGTGTTCTTTAACTCTTAGCACTTCCAATATAATATTTCACTATCACTATTTTCTTACTACACTAATTTTCTTGCTATGATGCTCAAAATATCAGAAAAATGTGCCTTTTTTCTTTAGGTATTACCACGTAAGATTTGGTTTTTTACCCCAATCGCAGTCAGTCTGCTGAACCGTACTGCGAGCTTTTGGTAAAGCGCCCACAAGACGAGCGTTCGACAGCTAGCTGCCGAGTTGCCGCCGAGTCTTGCAACATTCATGGTACGTACGCTTGCAAACAGGGCGGTGTTTTGTTAAACAATATTTTCCTACGGCTCGTGTTTAAACACCGCCAAAAAGTCATATTTTACTACCAAAAAAATTCTAATCGGTTACTAAAATAGATAAATGGTCACCAAAAAAAATAAGCTGAACCTACTAACCTTGTTGCCGGAAGTATTCGGTGTGTCATAATTTGAGGACTGTTAAGCCATTTTGTGAACCAAACGATATTTTTGGTGACCGTCTAAATTATACTCTTTTCCTGCCACATTTAAGGTACTCTTCTGAGGGGGTTCCAGAAACCATGATTTTCATTTTGATTTTGCGCGCTGACATCAAGACAAAACGGGAAATCACTAGATATTCTTTATATACCATCTTATTATAAATGGATTTCCGCAATGTAACGGCTGACTCCATTAAGAAACTTTTGTGAAATATCAAAAATTATATAATCACATACTTTAGCGAACACTGTTAATGCACTGCAACTGTGTCTAAGTCCCCCGCCCCCCACTTGTCACACACCTCTCTTGTCACTCATCTTTAATTACATAACTTTATGCTAAAAAAGTGTTCCACAATATGAGACAAGTAGTTTTACCAGTCCCAGCGCGGATTATAATATAGTTAAATGTAGTTATTAGTTTTAAATTGTTGATATGTTTGTACCTTTTAATCGCACCTCGCTGTAGCGTACACACTTTACTCTTAGTGTATTAATGTGGCCAATTTGTACGAGGGCGCGATCTTCTCATTTGTCGAACAACGAATCCGCCTCCGTGTTTCCTAACTATATTATACAAAACGTTTTAATGGAACGCTGTTTTTAGGGTTCAGTATCCAAAGGGAAAAAACGGGACCCTATTACTAAGACGCTCTTTGTCCGTCATTCCGTCTGTCTGTCACCAGGCTGTATCTCATGAACCGTGATAGCTAGACTGTTGAAATATTTAAAGGGCAAGGGGAGAAATTTACAAGAGGTAGAAAAACTAATGTTGTACAGATAATCGTACGAAAGCGAGTGCGCAAATCTGACTCGCACTTGACCGATTTATTATTATTACACTAGGTTATAGGTAACTCGAATTAATTTAGTAATTTAATTACCTATTTAGTACACCGAAAATTTGTACTCGCAAATTGTCATAGCTCGGTCAATGATTATAATTATTTACCACTTGCTTTAACGATGAAAGAAAACTTTGTAATGAAACCTGCTTGTCTCGGAAGGTTATGCGAAATCTACAACTTGCAAATTTTCGGTACTTGGCTTTTTGTTCGGCAGATCTTCAGAAAGATGCCATTAAAATTTTATCTTAATAGTTTCAGTAGTTTAGTTATTAAATAAAAGTAATTCACTTTAAAGAATTGACACTTCAAAGATGTCCAAACTATAAATAAACCATAATACCTTAAATAAAACTGATGGCTGGTTTTATTGAGAAAATTGAAATGACTAACCACGGAAAAAAATAGCAGATGATAGCAGACCACTTAAGGTCTGCAGATAATGCACCAAATAAATACTAGAGAGCAGCGTGCCTAATATGCTAGCGGTATCACTACGCTAAATGACAATAATAATAAGTGATATTTGCAATATACATATCTTAATTTTAACCCACTAATAGGCAAAGGTCTTCCCTCTATCACATAGACATTTTTAATCCTTACACAAAGGTTAAACACAATATCAAATAGAAAAAGAATAAGAAATATTTATTGGCCTTTAAATAACGTTCGTTACAGGCAACGTCTTGTTACATTTGAATTAATAATTAAATATAAAAAAAATATTTAAATTAGTATATATTTACATTGTGATTTATTTCTTTACTTATTAGTAACATTTTGTAATGATTGTTCATTACACAAGAACGATGATTCCACAAGCTGCATTGACATATTTTCACTGAGTTTACAAAAAAGGATTTCTTTCAAAAAAATATTATAATTTTTGATTTTGAATATTTTTAAATTGAGTTCCATAATGCTATCTGGTAATATATTGTACATTAATATTATATTTTGGTGTGAAGTCCGTGTTTCTGACGTTTAGACAAACGGTTGACAGACGGGACTTGTCCTGCATTCATTATTATATATATTATTATAGGTATTTTCCTATCCTCGTGTACCTCTAATAAAATAACAGTACTACGCTCTGCGAGCAAACAGCTGTGTTAAGATTTGAGCGACAGATTTTTCCGGGAAATCTTTAAATTTTGTATCCTCAAAAAAAAAACTGGAAAACTTTTTGGAAAACTGCAAGAACAAAAGTTGTTCAGTATTATAAGTACACTCCTAGACGATAAACCAGTATACAAAGATACACTCTACCTATCCCACATAATATTTTTCTCAACCCTTTTACCCTCACACCTCAAGACACCCATTAAACGCAGAAACTCACCCCCAAATTAATTATAACGCAATTAATTTCAATCCATTAAACCGATTGCATTGGGACTGCTTTACGAAAGGGGGTTTCTAGTTCGGTACTTCTTAAGGTTTTTTTATTTCGTAATTTAAAGTACAATAAAAAAGTCAATCGTGCTTATCATTGCTCAACTATGGCAAGTCGAAAAGAAATGGTTGTGTTTTTAGCACTTTATATGTATAATTATATCAATATATATTATAAATATCAATGCCACATTTCATTGTAATTTTATAACTCAAGAACGGGCTCACCTATCCAAACCAAATGTTAAGGCTTTGTTCGGACTATTTAGTAGATGGTTTATGTGAAGTTTGCGCAAAATCGGTCGAGCGGTTCTTCATTTATCACATTTTTTGTAATAAATGGCGGATCATTTTGCTAATGGGGATTGTGCTGTCAAATTGAAGCTTTTTCAGTGTTACGTGCTTCGCTACGTATAAACATGCTTGTAATGTACAAGCATGTTTATACGTAGCGAAGCACGTACCGAGCCTCTAGTAATTGTATATATTTCGCATGATAGGTAAAAATAGTAACCTATCATGCATTATTAACGAAACCAAAGAAAAAATAGACTCTCCCATAATTATTTTCTATGTTTAAAAGATTTTTAGTATTTCAGGGTACTCATGGTTTTTTTCTCAAAATATCATATCCCGTATAAACAGATTTCAAATACATTTTTTTATCAATTTACTGGGGTAGGCACTCGAAGTGTTACCAACTTTAAGTTGGTATAGCAACCAAACTGCATTACATTATGGCGCCCATTTTTTCACAGTCGTAAGTCTATTGTATTGTTTCTAAACATTCAAAAGCTCATTGTTTTTCGTCGCTGCTAAAAAAAGTTATCCAGATGGAATTCAAACGCCACAGTGGATTACTTTGTATTTGGCTGGAAAATCGCAACCAGCCATTGTTAATGCGCTACGACATTTACATCTGAATAAAATGTTTGTGTATCGGACCATCACGCGTTACAATGATACGGGTAGCATCAAGAAACGCCATGGAGGTGGACATCCAACAACAGCAACATCATCAGAAATGGTTCGAAAGGTAAAGGCTAGAATTGAACGAAATCCACGACAAAGCGCAGTTAAATTGGCGAAAAGTCTTAATGTATCTGCCCGGAGCATAGGACGCATATTAAAAAATAAACTACAATTGAAGCCTTACAAAATACAAAAAGTGCAAGACTTGACACTTGCACAAAAGGCAGTTCGCCTAGAAAGAGCTAAGGAGTTAAAGCAGTTGCACGTTTACAAAAAAGGTTAAAAAAATTTACGGTTCAGCAATATGTGCACAAACAAAATGATCGCGTATGGTTAAAGTCTAAATCAAACGACAATGTAGACCAACGAATTGCTCTGCGAAAGCAAGCACCAGCATCAGTGATGGTTTGGGCCTCGGTAACTGCTACGGGACGTTCACCTCTCGTTTTCATTGAGCAGGGTGCAAAGATAAACCAGCAAATCTACCGTGAAAAGATTTTAAACTATGCTTTGTTACCTTGGGCACGTAAGAAATTCGGTAGAAACCATTGGACGTTTCAGCAAAACACGGCACCATCCCACAATTTTTTTGCAAGGAAAAGTTCCGAGCTTCATTTCTTCGCAACAATGGCCACCATATTCGAGGGACTTAAACTCAATGGATTTTTCCATATGGTCAATTCTAGAGGCCAAAGTGTCAGCAAAAAAATATGAGACAGTCGACGCCTTAAAGATTGCTCTTCACCGAGAATGGAACAAAATATCAGCAGACCACATTCGTGCAGCGTGTGAAGCCTTCTCGGACAGACTCGATGCTGTTATCCGCGCTAAAGGTGGCCACATCGAACAATATTTTTTTCTTTTTAATTTTAAATGTTTTCTTTTTTCTATATATTGAAGTTTATAAATAAAAAGAAACAAAATTGACAAAATTACAGCATTTTGAATTGGTAACACTTCGAGTGCCAACCCCTGTAGACATATGAAATTGCTAAAAAATATTTTACGAAATCAGTTGTCACATATTTTAATACCAATATATGTTTTGCCATTTCAACAATGTTTAACATCTAAACACACAAGCATTAACCTAAAAAAAACAACCTAATTCTACTACAACCAAACAATAATACCGAATTATCCGATAAGTAAAACAAAAAAGAGCAAAGAGTTTACATCGCAGAAGTATCGGTCGTGCTCGGCCGGCGGTATGCAAAAAGGCGCTAATTTCGCGAACCGAGCGGTAATGGTTATGCGTTGCGCAGCCAGCGCGTTTGTCTCGCGATAACGTGCGCTTACAATTAGCTAGGACCGGCTCATGCGAGAGGAAACCAAATAGCTTTCTGTAATCTTAAGCTTGTTTGTTACTTTCACAGTTTAAATTTTGAAAATTTACATAAAATTTTATCTATTCTTAAAATGCATAAAAGATAAATTAAATATTTAATAAAGAATAACGTAAGAATTAACTCAACTTGTATACTAAAATTAGATTTCGATTCTATTATTATTAAATTTTTACAAAGATAATAAAAATGCAAACACTGTATATAAGTCAAACTCAAATTTAGTAAGTTACAAATTGAAAGCGAAAAATAATACTAAAAAGAAGAATGTATAACTTTATAACATTGAAACAAGATTATATTACCATTGAAATAATTCTGTGGCGGCATAAATTGAAACATTTTCATTAAAATTCTTAAAGCAGTAATTAGAATAGCAAACACAAGCGCTCGCTACATCTTGCACAAACCGAACCACGTTCGCAATTAGACGTGACTTGGCCATAATCGTTAATGTTTAGCACCGGACACATATTTCTGTACCTTTGTGCAAAATGCACCCTCTGTCTGCGCCACTTTTCGTATTCTATGTCTACTACAATGCGCTGGACCAATCAGCGCCCTCCTCGAACGGTTACTGCGTGATCGACTGTTCTTTTTTCAATTCGATTTCCTACTCTTTTTTTTCAGGAAAGTGCGATAGGCTGTTGTTTAGAACGATTAAAGATTTTCTTTTTAATAATATGAATACTACCATACCGTTACTAACAGATAGCTCGAATGGAATGACTTGTATTTTTTTAAACTGGTGCTCAATAACCAGATTCACGTGGAAAAGTATGAAGTCAATAAAATGCTAAAAATTTACTTATTTACTTACAAAAATAGTCCACAATCACGTATTTATTGTTTCTTACAGTGTTATTGGTATATTTTTGCGATCTAGATACATGTTTTAATCCCACTCGCAGCCTACCAGATTCTGTCATCTTACAAGGATGCCATGCCATTAAACTTAATCATACACTCATATGCATTGCATGACACATCAAAACCTAGATTATTGAGCTTGGAACTAATGTTTAGAGAATTGTACTCGAGATTTTCAGTACTTGGCAAATGGCCTGATTACAAGACCGTGGCGTAAAAATCGCTTTATATTTAGTTGTAGAATATACGTGTTAAATAACTTTATGAATAGTATCTACTTTAATTAGGTACTTAAAAAAAGTTCGTTATAATGCCGCTGCAAAATAACCTTCGTCCAATTAATCCGACGTGTGGCACAGAACGGGCCAATTATGTTCTCATATCGTCGGGAACTCTGATTTCTCAAGGGTTCCGTCGCTGCCGAATGAAATGAAGAAGATACTTTTATGCCCTCAATTACTTTCTATGAATGCATTCTTTGTATTTTGTAGAGATCGTTTCAGCTTTACAATGTATGGTAGAATAGCCAGATTCATTTTTGTCAGATTTCGAGGCGCGAAGAGATATAGTGAAAGTATTATAATATTATGAAAGTATAAGTATCCCGACAAGCTCTTGGCTAGTTTTGTTCCTAATATATCGAAATAAAAGTTGAGTGCCGCATAATTATCTCAGCAAATATTTATTGAAATCCTTTTGTTAATAGTACCATAGTAATTTACGCCGGGTATTTTAAGAAAAATAATACATCGATCAAAGAAGGCTAAACCATCAGCTGTCTCGTTTTTAAGAAAATAATCATGATAAATACGTTTAATTATATACAAGCAAAAGTTCAGTAATAAATAGCCAAATAAGCAAGTTACACGTTGGGCGCCAACTCTGTATCTTCTTTATTATTCATAGCCACTAGAAAATTCTGGAAAGAACCGCGAAAGTTGAACGAATAATAAGTTTTACTTGTCAAATGCAAGCTGGGATAGTGAAATGAGATGGATACTGTATAAAATATGTAATTAACCTAACAAAATCATAATCTTATAAGTGTATTGTTTAATTGTGAAGCGACAAACAAGTATGTATAGTTTTTGTGAATATTACATTATTTAAAGGCTTTTATTAATCAAGACTATCTGAAAATACTGTGATTACAGAATCTTTATCAATTTCGGTAAAATTCATTCAAAGAAAGTGTAATGATAATATTATAAATTTAATGTATATACAATATAATACGATTATAACAAGTTCGTTAATGAACTTGTTATATATCTGCGCTAGAAGCTGATAAAGTATCCTAAGCAAACGATATCACAGCTGTATCTCAGAAGACAAGTTGTAATTTCCCTGACATTTCAGTAATCAAACTATCAGAGCGACCGCCGCCCTCGACCGCCCGAGGCGAACTGACTAACTTTTAATTTCTTCACCACAGACATTGACGTTCGACGATTGCGATTGGCGGGGAAGTTACATTGCATAGATAACGGAAACTTTTGAATATAGAACGTCGGAATTGTAAAATGGATGCGTTTTCGAAGTTTGTTAACTGTATTGTTTGAATTTGGTTTTGGAATTCACATTTTCTATTTAGTAGAAACATTTTGATAACGTAATATACTAATCGTTTATAGATTGTGACTCATTATTTTATGGATTTGAATGCTTCCCTGTCTCAATGCAACTTACATTAGAAGTACCATTTTCAACCTTTATGTCAACTTTCACGTCACTTTTTACCTAAATCTGACTATCTCATCAAATACACAAACCTTCATCAAAACCTAAAAGTACATCTGAAAAAAAAACCTCTTATCTGTCGGCTAAAAATAATATAAACGTCCGCCAATCTGGCAAACAAGGCTAATTGTAATCAAGAAAAAAGCTCCGCTGAGGTCTGAGCACGCAGTGTTTGGTTCGGCCCTAATGACACATGGCGGACGCTAAACAATGTTTTAATGTGGGGACTGCCTTACGCGCCTGTTTGTTTAGGACGGGACAATGGGCACCGTTTAGCGGCGGTCAGGTAAGCGGGAAGGGTTAAGTGATGAGATACAAGCGACAAACGAGATACAAAAACCAGTACGGCAGGCTGATAGAACTTTTACAATGATTTCGATTTAAAATCAAAACCCGGGCTGGACTGATTTTCATGAAATTTAAATCTAACCTTTTGATATTATACACTCTCAAACCATAACCATTATTTTTCAATTCAGTTAATTCATCTCCGAGAAATCAGGTTACCGACTTAAAGGTACTACTACTACAATAAACAAAAAAGAAGAAGACAAAAGAAGAGGTACTTAATTTGGCTAAACATACAGCCGAATTCAGTGCCTCTTCTTTTTGGAAATCTGTAGAAATAACATGATTTAGCTAAAGTAAAAAATACTTGCAGTACACAAATTGTTTTTAAACTTTTTGAGTTCGCTGTGTTGGGTATATTTTACGTTTGTAGAAATCAACGTCTAATAGTATAGTCAAACAAATCAGTTTGTTTTATTGCAAGAGAAGTACCACACATACAATTCCAGACAGCTTAATGCACAAAGCAAAGAAGTATAACGTCGATGCAAGGCCATAGCGTCAGCTGCTTAACAATACAGTGCTCGCCACGGATCTTTATGTTTGTGAAGTTAGCTGGCTTGCGTCTAGCGGCTCCCCGCCCGCGCCCCTGCACCGTTTGTGTACCGTTTTTTCTTCATTGCGCAGCCATTTGTTGCTAACTTCACAAACATCCGTGGCGAGCACTGTACTGTTTGAAAGAAATCAGACAAATATTTGACGGCTATCAGTTGAGAATTGTAAGATTAGCTTGTCTAGAAGCGCCTACGCCGTAGCAGTAAATGTTATGTGCTACTAACGTAACTACATTGTAGCTCTACTGTAACCGCTACATCACAGTATCTTAAGTACCTACCTTCATTATAATTCATATTCTTTCAATTCTATATCAGCAATGATAAATAATAAACATAATTTCGGCGGATTAGTTGTTTCTTACAGTAAACATTTAATTCATCATATGTACATCATTAATTGAATATACTACAGTCAAGCGAGAACCTAAGAAGTGTTTTTTATTTCTAACTAAAAAATATACAGAAGCTTTTCTTCATGCTTTTATAGGCTGTTGCCTGGAAGATATCACTTTTAGCGATTAGGCCATTTGTGGCACAACATGTAAAAAGGTGAAGGAAAACACCGTGAGGAAACCATAGCATGGTGTATATCTATCGCTCGCCTGGCTAGCTATCACCCTCAAGTTGTAAAATCTATCGCCAAGCACCTAACGGTGTGTTCCGGCAGCCACTCTTGAGAGCCAGTGTATTCCAGACAAAGCATGCTCCATCTAGGGCTCAGTATCGCTGACTTCCGTGGTCGTGCGAACTTGTGATCAAATGCCTAACTATGTATGATAAAAAAAAAATTATATGTGTCTACAATAAATCATTAATTTATCTATATATCACGTTTTTCATTGATTTCTTATACCAATTCACTCCCATTATCCGCTCACACAAGTCCGCGATTCTCTCCCACCCGACGCCCGTCCTTACACAGGGTGATACAGGTGCGAGATTAAATGGCCGCCATGTATACAGGGTGTTCATTACGATATTGCGCGTCCGACGGTATTGCCCGTTTTTATTAGCGTCGTCATAACGTTTTGCTTTTTGATGAGAATTGAAAAAGCGGGATCCATTGTCGTCATTGTTTATTGACGCTTGTTCAGCGTTGATCGGTGGTTTTTTTTAATCTGTAAAGGTTGGAGCGATTAGCGGGGTTTGAGCCGAGAGGTGCTTTTGTCGGGTCGTTTTTGGATGATGAAGTTGATTGTTTGAGTTTTTGGTGATTGTGTGAATTGTAATTATGACTCAGTTGCGAGGTTGAATGTGTTATTTTGAAAATAATTTTAATTACTTGAATAGTTAGAAACATAGTAACTAACAATTCCTTCGACAAAGGAAAGGTTTTTACTAACAAGCCAAGTCAAACTAAGTTAATATATAAATATTAAATAAGTTTAAATCTATCACCTTTAGCTCCAAATCATGTAAACTAAACGAGCTGTACTTAAGTTATCAACAGTAACAACTTACTCTTGTCCACTTGTGGACATTAGCCTCTCCCACGGCTGGGAGAGGCATTTTTGCGGTCCAATCATAGGCTTCTCGCCCTCACCTCCATGTCCTAATTGTTTTCCTATTCCAACTTTTCTCAACTGATTCGTAACGAAACCGAAAATGTTCCGCAAAATAATACGCTGTTTTCCATATTTGTATTATTTTATACAGTAAACATGATAACTACGGTTTCAGGACATTTATACCTCGAACTACATCCTGTGTCCTCCACTAACAAACGGATGTGTTAGCACCGAGGAACTTATGAAAGCCTCACTCTAGAGTAGCCTTAAAAAAATTGTGTGCTGTGCGTGTTGAAATACGCATAATAGAGTTCCAAAGTACCTATTATGCATTAGGGTATTTCATCCTATTGGTTTTTAAAGTTTTCGTTGCGTTACTTTATAGCTTCGGATTGGGGTTGAAAACTTCGTTACACTACTTACTAGTAGTATTAAGAGATTTTTTTTAACAGATAATTCAATTTATAGTGTATAAATACCTAATTATGTTTTAAGTGTATTTTTCAATCATGTTGTATTCGTTTTTAGAAGGGCGTTAAACCATAACTTTAACATAAACATTGCTATAAATTTTATACTCTTGTAACGTCCAGTTGAGGAACTTAATAAAAAATAAATTAAAGAATTATACACGGGTTTAACGATTCAGTAGTTGGATTTTTTCGAACTCGCTTCTATCCACTTGTTAACTCTACGGTTGATACTAACATTACAATAACAGAGAGGACGCTACACTACTACCGACATTACAATATGAAAAGGGACGCGAGTAAATAGGTGGGCCAATATTGCAAGGTTTCTGTAGATCTAAGATTACACATTTGGTCGAAGTAAACAAGTAAGTATATTAATAACTAGGTTTTGGGTCTGTGTCCCGCAATTTTGGGGAGGAAATGGCCATTTTCCTGCCTCAAAATATGTCGAGGTTTTGGTAAATAAAAACTAATTTTATCAAGAACTAGCTGACCTGGAGAACTTCTTACCACCTAACATTCGATGTATGATGTCGTTAATAATTTCATCTTGACATATTATGGTCTCGCGAAGTTTTTTTAGATACTGATATCATCTTTAATATTGTAGAACATTTTTAGTTCCAACATCAAAAAAAAAAACAAATCATTAAATTTTTCTTTTCGCATCGCGAAAAACATTTTATGGTTAAATCTTAGGCTTAGGCTGGTTTAAGTAGTGATTTCGGATCTCAATTTTTCTAGTTAAAACTGCTTGTCGAATTTAACCGAGTCATAGATGCTGACACCGTAAGCTCTCTAAGCGAGTGACAGATGCTTTTTTGATGATGTCATAGCAAATATTTTTAGTACAAAAATAATAACGACAAACACTTTTTAGGTACCCAATCAGTTCCTAAGTAAGCGTATAAGACTTCGTCCTCGCCTTGCAGAGGTGGAAACGGATGTCCAAAAACATATTTTAATCACTTATCTCAGTTGGGATTTGAAGTCGAGATTGCGCGATCTTAAACTGCTTGGCAACTATCAAACTATTATTATTTGAGTAACCTCAATATTTTCTGCTCCTAATTTCCGTATATTAACGAAGGTAAGGCGTTCTTGAACGCGCACGTCTCTGCCATAGGTTATCTGGAAACACGTCGCCGATGCACTGGCCTTTGAGTTACTGCACACTCGCAGCACCTACGAGACACAGTGCAAACACACTAGTAGGATAACTTTAAAACATGCAAGTGCCTAACGCTGTGTTTCGGCAGTCGTCCTTAATAGCCAGTGTATTCCAAACTAAGCATGCTTCATCTAAAGTTACAGTGTCGCTGATTTCTGTGGTCTTGCGAGCTTGTGGTCAATCACATAGCTGTGTAGAATAAAAAAAACAAGATAATAGGTATTAAAGTATTTTTACAATGGTTATATTAACAAATGTACACTGTAGGGTGCTGTGAAATAATGTGTAATCCGCCATTTTGTAGCAGCGGTCATTTAGGATTGATAAAGATACTGGATATATTAAATTGTTTTTTTTATATAACTAAATATGTGTCAATATTAAATCGGGAAAGTAAAATTTATATAACTAAATTTAACCTAAACAAAACCAAGGCAAGTTAATAATCCTGTTCTCAAATGTGTAACTTTTTTCTGTTTTTATTTAATACGAGTTTATTTGTGTTGGAGTTTTGATTTAATTTTGATATTCACCAAATACTTCTCCATTTTAATATCTGATTGATGATTAATGACGATGCAGTAAAACGACCAATATTTATTTTTTATTTTATGTGTATGCAACTTCTTATTTTATAACTTTCCCCACTGCTACAAATGAACTGTGTTACTATATCGCAGTACAGTGTAAATACAGCAGTAAGTCAAGCGCGCCGTAACCGCCACCTGGCGCTTGAATCGATGAACTATAAACTGACGGCCGCTCCGCGCTGCCTGTGCTCAAACTGATGTTGTTTATTGCTTTGAAAGAGAGCTTTTTGAGAGCTCATGGATATTGGTCAGCTAATTTTGTAGCCGATTGTACAATGCACGTAACAGAAAATGGTTTTGTATTGGTTTTACATTTTTATGAAGACGAAATAAATATCGTAAATTTTGTTATTCTAAAATAACTTCCTCACTTTATTATTGCAAGCAAATGTTTAAATGCGTAAGATGTGTGTGTTTTATTTAGATAGATATAAGATAAATATAAGTTTATTACATAAAAATTTACAAACAAATTTTACAATGTAGTTATTAAGTACGAATTTACAAGTAGTAATTATGCTGAGTCCCAAACTAAGCACAAGCTTAATTGTATCTTGGAACTCAGTGCGATAAACTAGGTACTACTTTATACAGTTTGATTATTTCACAGCAAACAAAAGGTATACGAGTATATCATCAATATATATAAAGATCAATGCCAGTTTTCGTTGTAATTTTATAACTCAAGAACGGGCTCACCTACCCTAACCAAATGTTTAGGCTTTGTTTGGACTATTTAGTAGATGGTTTATGTGAAGTTTGCGCAAAATCGGTCGAGCGGTTCTTCATTTATCACAGTTTTATTATTTCATTTTATACGTAGAGAATCACGTACCGGGCCGCTATATATCTCATTTCTATATATGATTATATTATCCATATTTTAGTTTAGCTTATAATCATTATGATTAAATGAGTAACTTTTACCTAGTTACTCTTGTCTTGACTGACTTAATTACTGTCAATCAGTACAGAGCTAAGAGACAAGAAGTTTGGTGGATGTATTTACAATTATGTTAGGGTATTTAACCCATAATAGGGACTATTACAAACTGGGACTATTGAAAGTGTAGAAATTCTTTTAAATATATTTTATGTAACGAGCAACACCGCGGCTACTAGTTTTTTTATCCTGCACAGCTAGGCTTTTGACCACAAGTTCGCAAAACCACGGAAGTCAGCGATACTGTAGCCCTAGATGGAGCATGCCTAGTCAGGAATACACTGGCTCTCAAGTAAGGCTATCGGAACACATCGTTAGGTGCATGGCGACAGATTTTACAACTTGAGGGTGAGTTTCTAATATATTAGAGGATATTTTATGTTTAATTACTGTCAGGCATTGGTCTAAATAATATTTAGTTTTGATAAAATTAAGTTACTTATCAGTTATAATTTCAAAAGAATAAATTTGCCAACAGGATACCGAATACACTATTGACCACTAATGATAATAGATTCAAAATAATTTCAAAAAGAAATTACAAAGATTAATCGAAACAGTTCAAATATTCTCCAACCTGAAAATTCTGATTACATTCAAAAATAAATATTTTTGTACATATTTGAGAATATAATAATTAAGAAGGTTTAATCCAGACAAAGGCCATTTTCATTAACCATTAAACAAAACAACCTTTAGAGAGGCCATTACACGTAAATTATCATAAATGCGAACCCGAAAATGTCACATTTACACAATAAAAACAACAGTAACAGAGGAGACAAGATATAGACCACAGCCCACCCTGAGGCACTCCACTAAAATTTTAATTAAATATATCAAAATAAAATCATAAATACAGACCGACGTAAATTCGTACCTTTATTAAAGCCATTAGGAGGGTACGGGACTCTATATCAGGAATTATTGTGTTTCCTCACACGATCACAAAGTGACCCCTCTCTGTACCCCCCTGTACCCCCGTGTAACCCGTCAGTAACTCAGGGGGGTACATTTGGTCAATACAATTAGTCCGAAGCAAGATTTCACATGTACAATATGAATTTTAAACAATAGTTTGTCATATAAATTTAATTTTCGTTTGGAACTGTTGTGGTACAGGATGTCCGAATTTTGATAACCATTTGATATAAATTAGGTAATATTATAAATAATAAATATTAAGAATAAAAAAATATAGAAAACAACAAAGTAATGCTTACAGAAAAATCGATTTCAATATGGCAGATGAATTAATCATTCTCTTATTTTGATTTATAAACTTAGCTGATCTACCGATTGCGATACAACAAGTACCATCTCTAAAGTTAATTCTTTAATTTAACTAGTTTAAGTTAAGTTTAAGTAAATCGGTCCAAGCTTTGTTAATTAATTGGGGACGTACGTCAGAAAATTAAGATTAATAATATAAGACATGGAAGTTCTCGCCCTCCGTATAATTTAAAGTCGGTTTGATATTTTACTAAAATATGTACCAATGATTAGACAAAACTAGCGAAACCTTTCTATAAATACATTTCTACTCCGTTATAGTCTTACTAAACAACCGGAAGTGACGTAAAACAAAACAATCTAAAACCTACTCAACAAAGGAAAGAGACTCGATCCGGTCAACTAGCAGGCCGTATAGGATAGGGTTATAAGCATTTAAAAGATAAAAGACGGGTTTTCACGCATCCCTGATTGTTAGAAAGGTACAACTATAGTTTCGTTCGCTTTCGGTGAATTTCATCAGGAATGATATGAGTCGTTCGTGTCTTCAACGATGACACGTCTCGCACCCCCGTCTTCTTAAACGATATTAATCAAACACGAGTTAGTTTTCTAAATAAAAGACCAAAAGGTTAAAATATGCGATTGAATTAGCTGAAATTCAAAATATTACAAAAAATAGACGCTAGAAATCAACTTTATTACTACAAAAAAAGAAAAATTAAAAAGGAAGTTATTGTTCGCTTCATAAAACTTAAAAAAATATTAGCAAGCATTTTATTGAGTAAAATAATGTGTAATTGATTCCTTTACATAAATAATTTTTTTTTTATCCAAATAGTGTAATCTTGTAATCTTGGTTCAAAGGTTGGCCATGGCCATACAGCGCGGTAATGCCGCCAGTGTTATGGGCACCTTTGCTCCGGGACTGAGTCAGAACGGATAATTTAGTTAACATGCTTACCTATTTATGTAAGTTGTATTTCTATTTATATAAATGTAAAATATTTATTATTTTGCAAATAAAATTTAAACATAATATATTAATAATTATATTAACAATTATTATAAGTTTTCTTAATCATCATTAAATATGTATTCAAATAGTGGAAAAAAATGGTACCATGGAACTAATCTGATAATAGAGACGGAAGTCGGACATAATTTCACTATAGGCTGTACAAACACTTTACACCATTTTACTTTCTAGCGCATTATCCCAGACAATAAATAGCTTGTTTAAGAAAACTTACCTAGTCATTTCTTCGACTTAACATAGAGTATCCTCAGTATAAGCTATATGAAATTCGTATTGAACACAGAAAAAAAAATAGCAATTTAAACCATTCTCTCTCATGAATCTGAGTATTTTTTATTTTCATTGACGATATAATGGTACCACATTATGTTGGATACTTTCTTGCAAACTAATGACCAATAAAGTGTTCAAATATGGAAGAAAAGAAATATTTTTTAAAAAAACCTAGAATGTGGTCTACATTTGCTAACTACGCCCAAAACCTAGATTTGTTAACTATGTGCAACGTGCTGTTTTGACAGAGCGAGTAAAGCAAGCGAAAGCAATAATGTTTTTTTAATTTTTATGTACTCGTATGGAAGTTTGTCAGCAAGATATTTCGTTTTTGGCGTCCAGGTCATAGTGTCCAACCCATCTGGACGTAACTTAAATTCTACGAATATTTAGAAAGAAAAAATAATAAAATTAAAAAATTATTATTTTTTTTTATGTTTTTTGCTTTTTATTTTTTCTTAGTAAGGTAACATTAATTTAGATCTCTTAACATAAAAAAATTAGTCGAGTGGCCGTCGTTTTTTTTTTAACAGCTGTAAAAAATATTGTTGCCTCGCGAGGTCGACAGCGCGCGGTACTGTTCATCCATAGGTATTATTATATAAAAATAAATTTTAATACTGAGCTAGAATTACGTTTTAATGTCGTTGTTTTTTATTACGAATAAACAAAACAGAATTCATTCATAAACGTTCGTAAGCGAGCTACCGCCTTAAGCACTTCTCCGACCATTCAAGCTTAGACACATCCTGTACAGTCAGCCTCCAAAATAAATTGTCACTAAAACTAGGCTTAGACGAGGGTTTACGCAATTAACCAGTGGTCGCCAGTTAAGAATAAACCATTGGGACACCGGCCTACGGACGCGACGCTTTCCGAACCCGACGTAACTTTTCAGTGTTAGGCGCGGCCCGGCTCCACGGAGGGTTAACGACGGGTTTCTGAATGGCGTAGATAAGTGTAACTGAGGTTTGGGATGAATGATAAACGGAAGGCCTACATGTTACTTGACAAAAAGTGTTGAAAAGCATTTTATTGCGAAAACTTAAGCGGGTTTGATTCGCTTTGTAGTACAACAACATGAACAGTAACATGAAAAAACCTAACGTATTCAATTTCTCAAAAACTAATTAATTTGACTGGAGATATAGATCGATATATGTATAAAGTTAGTCGATTAAACCTGAGAACTTATCTATCAAAATCAGTTTTATTTGATAGAAACACGTTAATTCGTGTACAAGATCTTATAGTAGTTTTGAGCATACGTACCCTGGCCTAGTTTGGCGTGCAAAATATTAAAAATTAGGTGCGTAGTATTATTTAGAGCAAACAAAAAAAACTATTATGTACAGTTGTCAAACCTTATACCTTTACCTATTAACTTTGCGACAGATTGCAAAGTTATAAAAGTTATCAATGGTGTTTTATTATCTAGTATTCAGAATTGCCTACTGGAGGGAGACTAACTGAGGAGCTCTCATAGGAGCATTGGGTATATTAGACGACTAGGTCTTGTTATATTTTATTTAAATTCAGATGATCCATTCAAAAAGCTATCAGCAATTTTATTATTAAATAGACAAAAGATATTTTTATGAGTTACATAATTCCGTAATAAGTAAGTACCTACTTATTATAATTCGAATAAGTGTATTTGTTCAAATAAGTGTATTTGTTCAAATAAGTGTATTTGTTCAAATAAGTTTTGTCAGTTATTAGTTAATTCCCGTGATTCAAATAATTATGCTCGAGTAAGTTGTGTTAATTTTTGCTTAGGTAAGTACCTAATCTGTTTTGATAGGTGGTGCTAACCATCGGTTACGCGCTCCTTGCAGCCGGCCCTAAAGCCGGTTGTTACGCCAGTTAACGGCTTTTATCGCGCCAGAGAAACGAGTCACGCCACAAAATACTAATTTTCCTTCACAAACGTATAAAACTTTTCTAATTACTGTAAATGTGATGTCCCACCCGTTTTTGTGATTGCAATTTTGTCAAAGTATTATCGTTTGCGTTAGTAAAAAGTTATTGTTTGCGACGGCATTTCGCTAAACCTTCGTTTCGGAATGGAAAGTTTGCACCGCTCTGTCTGTTTATGGAGCCGTGGAATATAATTTAAACAATCGTTGTCTTTAATCACTGGTTAACTGATGTTTAAATTTACGTCATTAATATGGTGCAACTTACTTAGCACTACGTTGAGCTCGGGTCTTCCCTATGAAGGGAATGTAGGCTATAGTCTACAACGCTGGTCAAATTGCTGAGGACTTCACTTATCTTCGAAAGTTAACCTTTTCCTTAAAGCAGCTTTCCCCGCGATGTTATCCTTTACCGTTTAAGATTGTGGTTATTGATTATGCACGTAACTTTAAAATTACGACGTGCATGCCAACCTGGGATTGAACCCGTGCCTTTTCGCTTGTGAGGCAAAAGTTTTACCGACGAGGCCATCTAACTTAATGGTACAACCTTAGTAACTATTACTATACATACCGTAATTGATTTTAGCTATTAGTAAGTCATTATCTTCCTGACCTTATCCCACTACGCGGGGTCAGCACGGCATGTCTTCCACATCCATTCTACTGATGATACTGTTTATGCAAACCATTCGAAACCTGAGTTACCACTTTTTACATGAACATTTACAGTACTTCATTTCACGCAGAAATAGTACGACGTAATGCATAGTCAAGTACTACATTTTGAGATATTTCATCATAGCTATAATCTCGGTCTCTTCAAATCGCGAGTGAATCGGTTTCTTCTAGGCAAGCGCGCTACATCCTAGACCGCATCCTATAAAAAAAAAAGTAAAATTAAAAGTAATCAAGATATTAATATTTTTCTAAGGTTGGTACCATCTGTCAAACAGTGAATTCAAATATGAGTGATTCAGATCTCTTTCTTATTGGCTAGCGAAGGATATGAAATATGAAGAATGCGAGTTTTTGCATATCATTCGTAAGTGACGTCATTAGCGAGTTCGCAAGCGAGTATTAATTTCAGGAGATATACAAACATACAAACATTCAAATCGACACACGAAATAAAACTTTTGCAGTCCAAATTGGTTCATCACAGTTTAGACTAAATGCAAATACAAAAACAAAAGTTGTTTATTTGACATAAAATCAAGTATCACATAAAATAAAAATAGTAAATACTGTGCTTCAGGATTCAATGGCTTCTCCTAATCGTAAAAATACTATGAATACTCATTAACAATTTTATTGCACCTATAAGTGTTGCCATAAAATTTAAACTAATGTTTATCAATGTATTATTACAAATTTTAATAAATTTTAAAAAACTTTAATCAAGGCTACGGTTGAGAATCTACTAACGTTCTAATCCCATCCCTACCCAATAAACATAACTTCTGCCGAACAAATAACCACTAACCCACTAATCGAGTAGAACTTATCAACAGACACACGGCACGTAAAACCGAACGAAAAAGACACAAGGGACGAAGAACGCCCGAATAGCGCAAATTAATTCAATAAACAACATAACATATGCACAAGAGTGGACAATAATTTGCAGCCGCGCGATTCGGAACGTAACCAAGATGGCCGCCCTTTTGGCGGGAATCGGGAAGCGCTCTAATGGCGTCTTTTTACGCTACCTGCTTGCTAATTGGAAATTAGGGTCTAATGTGTAGGATTTTAGTTGCGACAGCTAAATTGTTATTGCTTTCTTCGATTTACGCATTTGTTTGTCTCTCTCTCCTTGATTATTTGGGGATTGATGTTGTTGATGTTTGTTGAGAACTAAGTTTTTTGTTTGAAATTAAACTCACTAAGGCTTGTACTAAGAATCACTACTTACTTCTTAAATCCTTGATAAAGCCTCTAGGTACTTAAACGTTATGTTTGTTGGCGTAGTATCTATGGTTAATATGTCTTGACAGCCGAAACAGCTATATTATCCGTTCAATTGCAAGGTATAGGTTTTGACAGTTCCAGTTGACAGCTTTGAACGTATCTGACCACGCCACACGTAATTTAATCAACAATAATAACGCTCGACCGCGCGCCGACCGAATCAAGATATTCCGTAACAAAAATAAACCTAACACTCGTCTAACGTCGTTTAACTTCGGCACGGTGTTTGTGTGCGTGTGACTAGACGTATACGCAGCAATAGCTTTACCGCGGCAGTCCCCTAGTGCCACACGTATTTTTCTTTATTATACACGATTAAGCTTTCTAAATATTCAAGCAAAGCTGCGCTCTTAAACATTAAATGGATTACAATTATAATAATCTCATTTCTATTGCGTGAATTGCTCAAATAACCATAAAACACCATCATTAACAAGGCAAATATCAAACAAATATAAACATTATCTAATTAGACAGCCATGAATTTCAAGATGGCTGCCGCACACCGCCATCTGTCGGCAATAAAGGCAATTTATTTATATATCTAATTGCTCTGTACGCCGCGTATGCACTTAATTTCGTTAATTTTAACGTGGAAAGCGCGATTTTACTTGAAATAAAGGTTATTGTGAGGATCATCAAGTTTATTCGTTGAGGCTTGCATGGAAACAGGTTTAGATGAAGTTGTCAATTTTTGTTGAATGCAGTCTCTATTAGATACTTACTCTATTCAACGCTTCAGTATGCATGAACTCAAGACTTGTATATAAATTATATTAATACGTTTAACCATTTTCTTTTGTTAATATTACAAAAAAAAAAGTTAAATGTTAACTTTAGTAAATATAGTTATTATTATATATCTTTTAAAAATCGCCAAGCACCTAACGATGTGTGTCGGTAGCCTTCCTTGAGAGCTAGTGCATTCTAGACTAGGCATGCTTCATCTAGGGCTACAGTATCACTGACTTCCGTGGTCGTGCGAACTTGTGGTCAAATACCTAGCTGTGTTGCATAAAAAAAAATTATATTAGTTATCTGGTATTGAAATTGAAATACATAGGTATTTTCGGCAGTAAAAAAAATTTCGTACTCTGATATAAAAATACCTATATATTCCCGTATCAAAGCATATTACTATGGAATCGTACTCGGATGAAATATTGTCCATTGCTTACATACATAATATTTTTGTACATTAATTTAAAACACCTCTAATCACTCATGACGTTTTCAACCATTCAGTAAGTAAAGAAAGTAAAGTGATAATCGCACCCTTAAAAACAGCAAGTATATTTTCTCGCTTTCATTCCAAATTTTCAGTGAATTTCCAGTTCCAGCTCAGAGCTGTATTTGTGAAAACATTTACAGCAATATTATCATCAAACTTTCTGTTTAAATTCATAACATCCACCGCGCTTAGTATGCGCGTCATAGTTCACTCGCGTTTAAGGACTCCCGACGTCCGAAATTAACAATTCAATTTCAAAAATCGCTTTACATCCACTCCGTAGTCAATACCATCAAAACAAAACGTTGTTTAGTGCAAATTAAATGCAATTTAACCCTCAAAAAGCATTTCGACATTCCACAACAAATTCTGTACCAAATTGGCGAAGGATCCGAAACTCGGAGAGATGTTTATTCCGAGGGGAGAGTCGGGTAAAGTAACCCATTTGAATGCATACTCGTCCGTCAGTCAAGGCGATATCGGCAGCGGGCTGGCTCGGCGCGTGTTTCCTCTACGCCACTTTATTTCGAACCCCCACCCCCTTTTCTGTAAACGCAAACCCCGATGTCGCAGGGGCGTCCCTACCAGTATTCATAGGTCTGTTAATCCTGGTCACGGTGCCAACGAGCTAACTTGTCACATATGCGATTAAACCTGATTGTGATGTAGGCGTACGGGATAACTGTTGATTTGATTTTATGTAACACCGAAACGTCTGTCTGTGCGTTTATTGCTTATAAACTCTCGTTCCCGAACGCTCGCATCGACAAATAAAATCGGCAGTTAAACGGTTATGATAGCGAGTGGCTTCCGCTCGTTGAATTACAATTGTTTTTATTGTTGTTTCTTTTAAAGTGGTTTACTCGGTCTACGTGGCTTTAACGCGGTGTTAAACGTTCTGTTTACTTATCGTCTCGTTGTTACACGAACACATTATTCAGAGACGATGTTCTGTAAAAAGATTTTCTCGAAATATTCCTCTTCCTTATTCTTGCGGAAAATATGTTAAGAAAAACCAATCACGAGAGAGCGGAACGTAAGAAAACAATCGGGTACGCACCGCCCGCGCCGATACCATCAACGCCACAGAACACATTCCGTTCGGAACTCCGCAAACTTTCTCCCCAAACGAACAATAAATAAGGGGGGCACAACAAAAACTCTCCGAGGCATCACCTCGGCACGTCACCCTGCTCAGATTTCATTACCATAAAGAACTGGAGGCCTTAAAACCCCCGCCAGTGTAAAAGGTGACGAATACCGACCAGAGAAGCGAGATCCCCGACGTTTCCGACGTTGACCCCTTAGGGCTGAATTTTTGTAAGTGTAAGAAGGGGCAAGGAAGTCGGGGTGTAGCTGGTCGCTCGGGATCCCTAAGCGGGCCAGTCCCCGCGTCGAAATGTGATCGTAAATCGTCATAAAACTGTCTGGATCCATGATGTGACGCTGCCCGGGGGTAATTAAAGGGAATTTATAGTTTCGCGCGGCGCCCCCCCTTTTCGCCCCTTCTACTTGAAGGATACGTTTCGGGGTTTTTATGTTAAAATATTTTTGGATTATGATTAATGGTGTTTGGGTTGCGGGAGCGGACATGTGTGTATTTTATTGCTGTGCATTGTAGGTACATTGCAAATAATATTTTATTCTGCACTATTTGGAATGGTTTCTTTTGGGGTTTATAATTATTATTTTTTTGCATATATTTAATTACTAATATTAATGCCTGAACAAATAAGAGTAACTTACAAGAAATATTTCCAACATAAACAAAACTTCGAAATTCCTGTAAGGTTAAAGTTTTCAAATGTATTTTTCAAAGACTAGGATCTCCCTAAAGGTTTTTAAAGCTATTCTTCCGTGTGTATTTATGTCTTTACGTCCGGGTAAATCCCGCGAGGCCAGATTTAACGGGATGCAAATCCGGACGGATCTCGGACGAGGCCCGGACGGTAATAATTAGCGCCATTTCATTATAATTCAAGGTAAAACTACGCTGGGATGCGGTTACAAATCTTATCGAACTTATCCAAGACATATCATCTTAAATATTCTAAACGATTTGAATCATGGCAACCTTTGTAGGTATGGAACATTAAAATTAGATTTAGATCAAATTGTAATTTACCATAATTACAAAAGTTGTTTTGAAGATATCTCTTTTTACCGATAAGACTGCCTTATATGCTAGTTTTCTATTGTACTTATTACTTGATGTTCCATTAAGTGCCATAACAATTCAAACAAGACTGTACTTATAAAATACTGACAAGCTGCTTTAAATCGGCAATCACTTAATTTTATCAATTGTTTAAAAACAAACTTAACTATATTTATAAAATGTATACAGAGTTGAGACTCAGATTTTGGTTCAGTAAAAATGTATTAACATATTAAAAAAAAAAATTAAGTCTAGTTTCTAGTTTTTTTTTTTGATGAAATTAATTTCATCAAAACTTTCTGCCAAGATAGTCGATTCTGTAAATGAAGGCGCGGTGAGGCTGGGTGGTAGGCAGTATAGAGGCAGCCGCAATAGATTACTACGTCATTACTCGTACCGGTGTTACAGCCGCGACAGAGAATGAGCTGCTTAATCCTTGTTTATCTTACTTTCTCACTTTGAGAAATAACTAACAGACGGGCTTTTTTTTATCAGTCAGGTAAAAATAGTTGATTTTCACAAATTCAGAGTTGGTCCCATTGTGAAAGTTGTTCCTTAGGATGAGTATAGTGACCCCCTTTCGGCTTAGTACACCCCTAACCGATAACCCTGTATTTGGTAAAAAGTCTTTGAGCAGCTAGTAATCCGTGAATAATTCAATTTAGTATCACGTCAAAGGTTCAAATCTTTGTAGAGTATCAGTATAGTGACGGACGTGTCCCCGGGACGTACGTGACCCGGGGACGCAGGGTGGACGATAAATCGGGACAAACCACGCCAGGGTTCCTTGGACCTACCCATCTGAGTAACACAGTTCACTTATGTAGTTGGATCTTATTACTGAATTGTGTACTCAACTGTCTTCTGTAACGGGGAAGTGCCTTTATTACCAAGAATAAAATGACTAGTTATAACAAACAAAATTAAATATTTTAAATAGATTGCCTATAGACCACCATATATATGTCTTTTTTTATAATAATAAAAAAAGACATATATATATACTAGCTGACCCGGCCACGCGTTGCTGTGGCTAAAGTTTTTAGTAGATTTACCATAGCAGCGCCATCTATTGATTACTTACTCAACCCAGTCGAAAGGTATCGACATCTGTTAGAATCATTTGGAGTTAACAGATAATTGTGACTGTCAAATAATAACAGACAAATAATTAGCAATAAATTAAAATTGCGACTATAATTTGAGATTTAAACTATCCTATCTCTCAAGTTGGATCGAACTGCACATGGTGTGCGAATTTTATTATAATCGGTTAAGTGGTTTAGGAGTCCATTGCGGACAAACATTGTGACACGAGATTTATATATATTAAGAAGATATATAATACTATGGTAGGTCTGTCACCCGCGGAATATAAAGATGATTCAAACTTTGAACCCCAGTTGACACCCTTAGGGGTTGATTTTCCAAAAATCCTTTCTTGGTACGCGCCTACACCGTGTGAGGTGACCCTCCAAATTTTATATCTTTAAGTTTAGCTGTTTAGGTTCAGCGTTGATTCCTAGCTTATATCAGTCAGTAAGTCAAGAATAACTCTTGTATAGATATAGAAGAAGACATGAGATGGGACATAAAGAAGTTTTTTTTAACTTTGAACCCTCAATAGACCACCTTAAGGCTTAAATTTCCATAAACTACATTTCATTTCCCTAGTTTCAGCGGATTAGAGTCTACAATACAATACAACATTTCTTAATTAAACATCAAAAACAAAATATAAACAATAAAATAAAAACAAGAACTAAACATCAGTAGTACGTCGGGCAGCCTTATCGCCTAAAGCAATTAATTACAAGTAAATATCAGTCAGTTAATCAGAAGTTACTATTTTATATTTATATAGAGATATGTTCGATTTTCAGTCAATAACCAAGATGAAGCAGTATTTCTACCTCCTTCCAGATGTCGATATCTCTTCATCTCCACAGACGGAGGTCTAACATAACTGGTGACGAAGAGGCCTCCGTCATTACATGACACTGTTATTGCTGTTATAAATAAGGCCTCCGTGTTATTGTGGCCATATTAAAGCGTGTCTTTTTGCTCAGCCGTTCCAAATACCTATCGAATATTGATATTATAAAAATAGTAGAACTAAATTAGTCTCGATCATGAAAAAAATTAGAGCGCATTTTAGTAGGAGTTTTAGTTTAAAATATCAATAAAATAAAAATAAATGTTCAAATTTCGAAAGTACAAAGTACCTATTTAGAAACGACTTAAAAAAACCTGACTGCTAAACCGGAATACCCTGATACCACTTATACCTACAGAGTGAAACCGCGAGATAAATAATAAGATTTCAAAATTAAGATTAAATTAAATTAAAAGTAACTACTATACAATTTAAAATTATTAGACTGAAATTAATATAAATAAAATGGATGTAAACAATATGGGTCTGACCATCTGTAGATGAAGACAATGCTAATGACACTTTGCACATCGAAATAGTTCTGCTGGTATAGTCTAGGTATAGAGATTCACAAGAACTTGGACTTACAACTTACAAATATACTAACATACACTTGAAAACATCACTCTTCTTTTGGGCAGTCGGGTGAAAAGTCTACGATGCGTAGAAATGCTTCGAATTTTCTCTTTAGCGATTACTCTATCGTAGCGCGTAGACCTTTCGTAGCACACTCTACGCATGATGATGTGTATCAAAATCAAAATCAAATTTTCCGAGTCATACCATATCAAATTAAGAATAAAATTAACGAATTAACTAAATTATGAAAATACAATTAAATGAAGAATATTATTTAAAATTTGTTATGTTTCACATGTCATATATTAATTGACCATGAAATAAATATTGCGGATTTGCTAATCAATTAAATAAAACAATTAAAGTAGTAGAAAGAGTTCACAATGTGTCTTTCTTTAGCAGCAGTATCCATTATTCAGTATATGCACCATGTGACAATGTTTCATGTACTGACAGTCGAATAGAAAAATAAAAATTGAGTTGGTTGTTATCAAAATCAAAGGTACTGACCGACTGTCAGAAATGTACGTCCTTTATACCCGACTGCGAAAGAAGAAGGGTTGTGTTTTTCGACTGTATGTATGTATATTTCTTTGGCACGCTCTAGAGCCTAAACAGGTTGTCGTATTTTGCTGTAAGTGCTGTCAATAGATTAGTCTTAGTCGTAAGAGTGACACTGGGTACAACAAAATAAAACAAAAAAAAATCATTAATGATGATACACAGGTTTAACTATTTAGCAGTCGGGTTTTTTCGAATTCGCTTCTTTTCACTTGTTAAATCAACGTCACCCATTTTTCTTACTAACTCCAAAAAAGGCAGAAGTTTTCAATTAGCCGTAATCAGTTGTTAATGTATTTTCTGATTTTTAAACGATGAATGGAGCGATTTATAGTAGGTAACTCTAACTATAATATTATAAATGCGAAAGTAACTCTGTCTGTCTGCCTCGCTTTCACGCCAAAACCACTGAACCGATCTGAATGAAATTTGGTACACAGGTAGATTGGACCCCGGGAAAAGACATACGATACTATTTTTAACCGACTTCAAAAAAATTATTTGCCCATTGGGTTATCTCGATAGTAAAATGGGGAAAACGCGAGTGAAACCGCGGAGCACAGCTAGTAAAATTATAAAATATTTTCTACCAATCCAGAACCGTCTAAAAACTTGTCCCTATTAGTCACAGTCGAGCGCTTGCCAGTAAAATAACTCCATTAAAATCAAACGGAGCAGATCCGATGGAAGTTGGCCGACTTTTGTCGTTACTCATCCGACGGAGTCGATGAACGATTAATTTTTGACACTAATAACATTATATCATACCCGTTGGACTGTGACTGTTATTTTAGGGAAACGTAGATCTAAAGTAAAGGCGTGATTAAGTGAGCAAATAATACAAAATTTTTAATTTGAAAACCCCCCGACATATAATAATAATAAAATATGTAATTCGCCATTTTGTGGTGGCCGCCATTTTTATGAAATTTTATCATAAATAGTTAAGCTCTTTCGTAAACAAGTTCTTTTAAGATAACTTCTTCAGTTTTTTGGTCTAAAAATAATTTAAAAAAAAGGTAAAATTGAGTACCTCCTCTCATTGGAAGTCGCCATTTTGTGGCAGGGGCCATCTTAGACAGAATTACATCAATCGTAACTAAGGACATTGTCGACTATTTTACCTTATAAACAAAAAAAAGAATGTCAAAATCGGTTCATCTTTTCAGGAGTAAGGATTCCACTGACTGTGTCACTAACATACGTCAATATATAACACCCTGTCGTTATTAGCTTAATTATAAAGTTGTCTGCAGTTTACTTTTATTGTGCAAACTGCCTGAATGGCAGTTCGTTGCCGGTTTCAAATAACTATAATCAAGGCCTTATCAAGACGCGAGCGAATGTGTTTGTAACAGGCAAGCGTGTGACATCTTTGCTGCATTCTCACTTTAAGTCACAGATGCAAAACAAAACTATGTACTGAAACTAGTACATATAAACATTATAATATTATGCAGACGTGCTTCATCCTAGGCCGCATCATTGCACATTTGCAGTTGGAAAAGTATCATTGACTATAAAAGTTCTGGCACGTGACAATTCCTAAATTTGGACAAGTATGTACTGATTCGGTAATTTCATTTCAATACAAGAATTTTTAAAAAAGTAATGTTCAAGTTGGAGTACGGCACGCACCGATACATTTCATTCAGTTATTTCGATATAATAATCAAAACTCTTTACCTATGATAAAACTAAAATGGACCCAAATTTTAATGTAAACTATTGTGTGAGCTGCATAATTTTTTATGCCTTAATGAGTGAAAACATGTGGTTTTTTTTGTCGTGAAATAATATGTAATCAACCAAACACAAACCCTAATATTTTACGATATCATAGAAAAATAAAAAAATAAACTAATCGGTCTGCTCGTCTCCGAGAAATTCGAGGAAGCACTCAATTTGACTGTATATATATATATATATATATATACATTCAATTTGACTGTATATATATATATATACAGTCAAATTGAGTGCTTCCTCTTTTTCGAAAGTCTAGAAAATTATCCTCTCACGACTGACTCTTCCAAAAACGTAGAAGATAAGTAGGTCTTCGTCGGCATAAGTTGCAGTTAAGTTATTATCTAGCAGAAGCTAATTGTGCCCGGTAGGCGTCGCTTAATGCGCTACTTACTTATGATTTCGAGCAACCGATAACTTAGCTTCGTTAAGTTTGTAAGCGTTCGTTAAGTTATATCGCCAAGAATTACCTCTGTAACAATTACTATATAGATTTGATTTAGCGATTTTCATATTAAACGAAGTTTATGAAGTAACAAATCTCTGTTTTGTAATGAGTAGAAAATAAAAAAATGGTACGTTTAGAAAACAATTAATTTACGAACAATTTCTTGTAAAATTAAGTGATTACTGAATGACGACAGGCGCTGATAGAACTTTTTAGTTATTTCGATTTTATCTAATAAAAAACTTCTTTACACATATTCATAAAATTAAAACGTACTCAAGAAGAGAGTTTTACTCGAGAAGTGTCCCTATAAAAAACAAAAAATAATAATTGGAAAACATAGGGAACCATAAAAAATACATCCGACGACAAGTGAAGTTTAGATTTTTTGTTTTATAAAGTATAAAGTATTTGAATAATCAGTTTCATTGAATTAATCATTTAAAATTAACAATACTATAAGGGTCCCTTGTAGTACTACCTAACCCTAAAATATAAAACACTTTAGTAAGAAAATAAAAAAAGCTTTGGAAAAAAGACATTTTTTGTCGGACATCAATTTTTTTCAGGCTTTTAATATTTTTTACAGTTTTAAGTAACTTTGTGTATAGTTTAGCTAGAGTGTTTTAATTCCTGTTTTATTTGAGTTTTTGTCTTTAAAAAGAAATATAGTTCAATAATTAAAGGATAAAATAAATACCTACAATACATTATATAATGTAGGTATTACAATACATTATATAATGTAGGTATTTATTTTATATCAGCCTTATAAAAGCTACTTAAGTTATGTCTTTACGAAACAATTTTCCAAAGAGACCGAAACTGACCAACAATTCGCATACCAATTTATTTAGTTGGTAAAACTCGAAGTTAGCATTTGCTAACTGACATTCTGCTAAACACGTCATAACGTAGCCGGCGGCTCGCAGCTCGCGGCTGCCTGTCAAACTGTCATACGTCAAATTCACGATGCACGGCGCACGTCACAACACGTCCACGCACGTCGAAACCTGTCTGTAGTGTTTAGCGGTGAGTTAGACTGATTTTAATTATCTTAAATATTATTATTATACTAACTTTTACTCGCAGCTTCGAGCCGATTCTTCGACGGCGCCGATATTACTTTTTCGGTTAATTCCATTTAAAAATCCAAACTCTGGACCGATTTTGATAAAACTTATATGAGTCCATCCAGAGTGAACAATTTCCTACAAAAAAAATTTTTTTTCAAAACGGTCTAGCCGTCTCCGAAAAATCAGGTGAAGAGAAGAAAAATAAAAATAAAAACTACGATTTGAGTACCTCTTGCTTTTTTGTGTAGTCAGTAAAACCCGACCAAAGCTCAACAGCGAAATTACGATAAAGATCCGAATACTATAAAAAATAACTATCCAAACCTTCAACCGAAAGTCCGGCGACTGAAAACTGCACTGAGATCAAAATAAGACGATAAACCTCAACTTTCAGCCAGGAGAGATCTTCCGTTCATAATTAGATGTAAACATAATAATACTTAATTCCAAAAAATTCGTTCGAAAAGTTTGGATGAGATAGAGGAAAGGAGTTCCCGGGCAGAGGCTACCAGTGATTATCATAATTCACTTAATAACCAACTCTGGGACGCGAGAGGTGAGCTGAAAACATTGCGCGGTTTCATTCGGATTCAGAATGTGAGAAAAATAATATAGAAAGCAAATTTAAAAAAAAAGTATTTATTGCACCAAGTTCTTCTCGTGATAGTATAAACGTAGTCGGGTAGTAGTTAAAATAAAAGTAATTAATTAGTAATAACAATTATAAATACGCAGTAAAATAAAATTTAAATTAATGGATATTTGAAATTTGGAAAAATATATAAGTATATTATGATTCGATAAAAAAACTGTCAAAGATAATTATTATTTGAAAATTGTAGTGGCGATATTCAAATTACTGCCGTAGTAACTTAGGTACTTACGTAGTATATTGATAATATTTGATGTATTAACATTTTTTAAGCTCATCCTCGTTAAGAGATCCCAGGGGAAAATGGTGCAAGGTAGTCGCAGAATGGTAAGGGATGGAAAGTCTAATTGAGGCGGACGGTTCTAGAGATGAGAAGATGAACTAAAGTTAACGGTTGGATACAACTGGAGAATGGTAGGCCTGGATAGACAACAGTGGAAAGAGTTGGAGGAGGCCTATGCCAAAAGGCACTCTGAAATCAGAGACATTTTACAGAAACATGAAGAAGAAGATTTCTGATTAAATGGCTTATTATTATTATTGTCGTATCCATTTCATTTCATAAATTTAAGTTTTTTACAATATGAATATAAAACAATAAATATTACAAAAAACCTAAACCTAGAGAGCACTCTAGCCAGCAGGTGGGTAGGTCCCAAGCTACCGGTGGTAGGAACTACAGAGAGAGGAACCTCCTTACAATAAGTGCCGTATCGAAGATCACATACATACATACAGCCCTCTGTACCTGATCCTTGATCCAACCATCTAGCGAGAGCCTCTTAAGATGTTATGATCTTATTATTATTATTATAAGCTCACCCAAATATAAATGTAAACGAAACTAATTCATCGGTGGACCATTATCAATTTGCAAGGGGTAAATAGTATAAGTTAGGGATAAGAAGGGAGGGGAGGTTTTGAAAAAAAATATGGCTATCTACTTTCATTACGTTGGGCGCAGATAGAAATAAGTATTTCGATTTAAAAATTACACTTCGTAACCGATTTTTTAAAGTTAAATGGGACCATATAAGAGCCCTTTAAACCTAAAAATATTTTTGATATCGGTCCACCTGTATTTGGGAAATCCAAGAAACATACTATACCTATACCTACATACATACTCCTCGTTTTGGAAATCGGTAAATACTTAGTTGTTACTTACTGACTTCATATCGGCAGGCGTGAAAACGATACTACGCGACCGATTTTAATACGTTTGAAAACAAAAAACAATGCGTACACAAAAATTAAAAGCTTTACAAACAAAAAATGAATTAATATTTTAATTCATTTTTGATTTCATTTTTATATTAATATTTTAATTAATTTTTGCGATAGAATCGCAAAAGACTTTTTCTTACTGGGTATTGTAAGAAGTCGCACTTAGTGACAAATTATGTAATAACTTCGTGATTTTAATTAATATCGGACTTTTGTCTTTCTCCAGGAGAATCGAAACAAGGAAAATAAACTTGAGAAAAACTTAAGTGCAGATTTTTTACACCGGTGCCGCCATCTATCGTGAAGCGGCGTGACCTCCATGCAAATGCCATCCGCCGGCAGATGTCGCTACATTACACGTCATCCTCGACATATTTATGGGCGAAAAAACGGCTTTTCGCTAGAAAACAGAATGGGTTTTAAATGACTGGGTGAATTTGCGCGCGATCTCACGAATTTGTATGCAGATTTAAGTAGAAAGAAGTCTGCCGTGGAGACAATGTGTTTCTCGCTCGTGCAGACAGATCCTTTATTTATTTCGTCGCGTTCGAGACAGGTTGCTTTTATAAATCTCTCAGTTTCTTTTATTGCCTAGGGTTTATCTCTCGTGAAATCGCTCTGTTTTACATCTTGTAATGAGAATTTTGAAAGAGATCGCAAATCAACGCTGCAATACATGAAAGTTTTATGTTACCGGCTATGTTGCCTGTTGTTTTGTTATTTTTGCAAGTTACGTCATTTTGCTAATATTGAAATGAAAGGCGTTACGACTTTATATATTTTTGCCTATTAATTAATTTAATTGTAATGATACGAAAATGATCATTTAAATATTAAATCATGAATATGCCATTAGACCACGAGTTTATAACCCACATTTAAATAATACCAATGATAGATAGTGAGCAACTTAGTACCTACATAGAAATCAAGATTTACGTCTTATCATGATGAGTTTTTATGGATCATGAAAGTTTTAATCATAATAACCAGGATTGTTTTAATATCTCGCTTCGAGAAAATTATGGATGTTCTTTATTTACTTAGTTAGCCAATAAAACTTGTTGTATGACAGGCACGTAGGGGGTAGAGCAGCCCCTCGCTGTGAAGTCGCCATAAATATCGCCCGTCTGAGACATTGTCAACTGGCCACCCTAATTTACTGCCAGTAATTACGAGTTTGCACTTTGCCAAAACGATTTGCATCGATCTGAGAACAGAGGTGCTCGTTTCAGTCATTTAGATATCCAACGTAGACCTAACTAGGTAAGTTTAGGAACGTACGCACAAGAATAACTTAGAAGTGTAAGTAATGATATAAATACTGGAGTATTTATCATTATCTATCTACAAGAATACTTACTTACTTTCACCTATTACTTATATTTCACCTAAAGAGTGTTGAGATATCTTTTCTCATGGGTAATTATTATAGCTAGATTTGCTTAATACTTCACACTGCCATCTATACTCTGGCGACGGAAATAAGATCATCTCTAGCTAGCCTAAACTTAATTCAAGGTGAACCGTAGAGTCATCCATCTAAGTAAATCTTTTGGGTAGGTACATATATGTTGTCTTTTAATATCAATAGGTGTCACCAGATGACAAATGAAATTAGGACTGTTTTATTTTCCGTCATTACAAAAGACTACATTTTAGCAGTTGACTTGAGGCTTAAAGTTTTGAAACGTAATAAGTTCTTGTGATGAAATTAGGAAAATTTAATAGGAACTCATAAAGATTACTCTAATTTTTCATTCAAGTGTGAAACAATGGCCCGACCATAAAGACAATTTATTTAATATTTATAATTTTTTATTGTTGTAGTGAACCACATTGGTTGATATTTAAGTTAAAATTAAAACGGCAAAATATAGTAATCGTATGACGCTATGTTTAAATAAATGTTGAACGACAACGACAATTAATTGACAATGACAAATTTAATTTGATTGTTGTTTGTTGTTGTGTTTGTTAACCGGTGGCGGGATTTTATTGTTTTCGTATATTTTATTTATTTCCCCTTGATATTGAGTTAAAGAAAGCGTTAATTATATAAAAAATGGATCCCTACGAAATTGAGTTCATCGGTGAGAACCGAATTATCAGTATAATACCAAGTTTTTCGTACGACAAAATCTACTTAATATGCGGAGAGTTTGGACCTTTCTGTGCTGGTCTGCCGCTGAATGTGCCGCTGTGGCTGGCTATGATGCTAAAACAGAAGCATAAGTGTCGTATAGTGCCTCCAGACTGGATGGATTTAGAGGTTTTGGAGACTATCAAGGAAGAAGAAAAACGGTCGAGGTTAGGTTATATTTTGAATGTTTTTGACAATTATTACATTAAGTGCTGTCCGTATCCTGATAACAAAAGACTTGGGTATAAGTTGCCCCCAGTCCAATTTTCAAACATATCTTTCTATACTTAAAAGATATGGCAAACAAAATGTGTACACATTATGTAAAATCAATGATATCATGTTTAGCTATATTATTTTAATATAGGCATACTGAACCTATCTTGAGTTACCATACTTTCATACTTTCGCACTTAAGAGGGTTAAGAAAATCAGCTAATAATGATCATGCTACAATATTCCAATAACAATATTCGTAAAATGAAAATAAGTTATAAATATTATTCTACATTATTATCGAGACTTTTAACGTCATGATAACTCAGTTTGACTAATTACTCCATTTCTGGATTACAGATTTTTCACAAAAATGCCAAATGAGCACTACATGATCGAAGCTAAGCTGATCCTAGGTGCAGCATCAGATGATGTTCCTAACTCTGCAGAAATAAAGACTATTATCAAAGACATCTGGGACATCCGCATGTCCAAGCTCCGAACCTCTATGGATGCTCTGATGAAGTCTGATGAGGGATACGGTAGACTGGATCATTTGACGATGATGGAGATTAACTCGGTGAAGCCTTTACTGCCAGCTGCTCTGGATAACTTGCTCAAACTGAAGATGGTAAGTTGTAAATGTGAATTTATTGAACTTGATTAATAATTTGTATTACATTGATACTGAGGGACTCAAGTAAAACTTGTTCAGATTTGCTGTGAACGTTGAGGTATTGTGGACAGTCAATGTATATTTTTTCTACCAACATTTGGTACAGACTATAGCATACATATTTTGCTATATTGAATAGGTTTGATGTCAGATATAATACAAAAACATCTCTCACTAAGCTTAGACAAGCACCTAAAAACAATTGGTTAGAAGTAAGTTCGAAAAAAATCCGACTGCTTAATCGTTAAACCTGTTTATAATACCTGATTTAGTTTTTTTTTTAATTTTGATGTACCTAGTGTCACACTCACGACTAAGACTCTATTGACACCACTCACATCAAAATACGACAAGATGTTTAGGCTCGAGGGCGCGCCAGAGAATTATACATACATACATACACTCGAAAAACATAACCCTCCTTCTTTTGCAGTCGGGTAAAAAGTAATAAGTTTTTAAGTCAGATTCAATATAATATTAAATATTAATCCAAAAACCTCAACCTGCATTATGTTTAGTGCAGAAGTGGTTTGTGACAGAAAGTAGTTATTAAGTAGATATATAGTAGTATGAAATGAAATTGTGTTTATAGTGTTGTTGTATTCTTGCAATTTTTTATTTTATTTTAATAAATAATAGTCTTGCGTTTGACCACTACTTCTGATCTTTCGGATATTTCAAGTTATCCATTTTGCAAACTGCGTGACGCAAAGAAAAAACCAAACGAGGACAAAACAAATGAATTACGGTTTTCGAAATACAAATGTATGAATAAATAGCTGTATAAATTTGAAATTGGAATCCCTAACCAAAGAAGAGATATTTGAGATCAAAGTGGCCAGTACGACAAAACGCCAATTTCATATGTAAGGACCTAATAGTTATTGGGAAATAGAGAACTCGGAAGGGAATTCCACAAACTAGCTGTACGCACAATAAAAGTAAACGCAAAGCGTTTTGTGCTAGTCTGTGGAATTTCTACCATGTACCGATGGTGTCTTGCAGTATGTCTACTTGTCCGATTGTAGAAAGGGGATGGGGGAATCAAATTATGTAATTCCAATACTTTTCTAATTAACTAACTCCTAACTTATATTTGTTTCCAGAAATCAAAGAAAGCTGCTCCCACGACAAATCTAAATACCTCGAGCTTCAGTCAATCTGGAAGTTCACAGAACACATCATGACATCCCTTGAATACTGGTTAGTAATTTATTATATTTTGATTTACAATATGGGTTTTCACTTGTACCTGATTGTTGGAAAGGTCCAACTATAGTTTCGTTCACATTCGCTGAACTTCATCAGGCATAAATAAATAAATAATATAGGGACAACATCAACACAAAGGTCTTCAGGTCCCAAGCTAGGCAAAGCCTGTGCTATGGTAACCTGATCATTGATATACATACTTATATAAATACTAAACACCCAGACACAGGTCAAACAGACATATTCATGCACACAAATGTTTAACCTCCGGGGATCGATCCTGTTTGTCCGGGGATCGCACCCGGGACCAGCAGCACAGAAGGCAGTGTTGCTACCAACTGCGCCATCCGGCCAGTCAATGAGTTGAGATGAAATGAGTCGGTCGTGTCCACAAAAATGGCACTAATGGTCGTTAAGTACGCATATAAACACGTATTGTAAATCAAAATTAATCAAACATGAGTTATGTCATTATGATTGTAAGATACTAGTTTTGTTATAGTGATAAACACAAGATTGAATTATGATTGTTCAAAGCATGTGTTTCATGATATGATGAACATTGACGATGTGGTTGATGTGTACATCGTTCCTAACCCATTCACTGCTGTGCCCGCCCATCGCGGGCAAACTGTTTTAAATCTCATGCTGAGACCGCCCGTGGGCGGTTACATTTAAAATTGCAATAACATTTCGAAATAATGTCAGAAAGTGATGAGATCTTGTCTAATGATTTGTTTTATTATAATTTATTGACTACCCAAACGGCCTTTACATACTTTTAATTTTTAGAAGAAGAAACCGTTTTTTTAATCTGGGATGTCAAACCCGCCTATGTGCGGACAAGATTCGCATTAGGTAGTCAGAAACCTTTTGTAGGTATTATAAAATGTATCCTCCATTTCACTTCTTGGTGTATATCCTTCCACTTATGGTAGATATACCACCAAATCGTACCAAACGTTTTGCTTGCTCCTTTTTAATAAGAACTGCAAAACACTGGAATAACCTGCCTTTGTCTGTGTTACCGGATAAATACAACCGGGGTGTTTTCAAGCGCAAGGTGAATAGGTTCCTACTAGGTAAACGTGCTACATCTTCGATTACATCTTCACTTACCGTCAGGTGAGATCATGGTCAAACGTTACCTAGTTAGTTCTAAAAAAAAAACTTTTTTACTAAAGTTTGACTGACTTAAAAAAAAACTATGCATACAGGCTTTACACGCGATCCAGAACATGTAAATTGGGAAGAAAAAAAACGCTTATGGGCGGTCTGTAAATTATTGTATGGGTAATGTCGCTACTTTTTAGAAAGGCAGTGAATGAGTTAACTTTACTATAAGATAATAATATAATATTTCTAGTGTAAATAAATACTTTTACTAATATTTTAGAGAATACTTGCCCTGTTGGTACTACGGTGAACTGATGATGATGATGACATAATTTGGAACGTTTTAATTTTATTTTAAGTAATTAGTAAATCATATATTTCACTCTTTCAAGCATATCTAAATGATGTCATTCAGAATCAAAAGAAATGGATTCTATCTAGTTCTATGCGTAATTTTAATTCTACATAAATGCTCATTGTGTTACGTCAAATGTCACTATTTCACATTCACAAAACTTATAATATTGCATCTGCGATATTAAAAGCCTGTGTAAGGCAAAATATATGTCTCATCAAGTAGCCACATTGTATTTGGCTGGTCTCAGTAAAGTGCCTTCATTAATCATGTAGAAAAATTAACTCTAAGCAATCGGGTAGCATTGATATCTTCTCTTTTAACACACACATATATATATATATTCATATATATACCATGTTAAAAGAGAAGATATCAATGTTATATATATATATATATATATGAAAATGAATATATATATATGAATTAAAAATAAGACCTTGCTAATAAGATGTGAATATTAATATTTCTTTTTAGTTAGGACGTAATAAGGTCATTGATATATTTTGATTTATAATACAGCTTTTCATACGTAAGAACTTTTTAATAAAATTATGTTCATCTTCCCGAACAATTCCGTTCATATCTCAAATATATGGCACGTGCGGAGATCCGTATTATTAAACAAAATTATTTGCACGTCTGTTGGTTAGTTTAAGTATAAGTTTGTAAATAAAAAATGTTTTATAATCAAATAGAAATGTGTTTATTTCCATCTTAACTAATAATTTACATTCAGTTCTTAAGATTAGAGCGAACACGCTTTTAACCCTATCCTTAATCTAGACTAAGATTAGTTTTGTTAGTCTTATTTTCATTATAATAAGGTACTTAACACGGGGTTATCGGCTAGGGGTGTACTAAACCGAAAGTGGGTCACTATACTCATCATTATTAAAGTTTTCAGTGCGGAACCAACCCTAAATTTAAGAAATAAATCTGCTGTTCCATAGAAAATTTTATACGGACAAAATGTATGAATTAGCTGATTTTTTGGTCATGTTTAATAGTTGGTCTCGTAGTAAAAGACGTTCCTTAAGATAAGTATAGTGACCTCCTCTTGGCTCAGTCCATCCCTAATCTATAACCCCATATAACTAGACACTGCCTAGCTTATCCTACATTATAAAAATTATATACGAAAACCCTTAAAAGTATCATGAAAACTGTCATGTCATAAATAATGTAGGTACTAATTGTTCAATGGTTTTTGATCATGTTTTCAATCAAATCAGGATCCAAACTTACAGTAGTGTCTTATTGGAATGTACAATTACAGATGAGAATTATAAATAAACATACAAGCGTTTTAGAGAGATCTAAACAATGAATGCTTTTTATGTAAAAAATTTATGAAAACTTCACTTAAAATTACACACGAGACCAAAATAGATACTAGGGCACTTATATGTCTAACATATAAAATATATATTTAAGTAATTAAATACAGCTTTAGCCGCGTTTTCCTAGAGAATAACTTTGCTGAATTTACACAATTTTCGCAAAGCTATCGTACTTTGGTCTGTCTCCAGCTTAGAAAATACGAAGATAATCATTACAAAATGAAAATTGAAATAAGGCAGAATTATTTATGTACAATATTTAAATATTATATTTTGTTTTTAACAAAGCTATAAATATATTTTTCGTATGTTTGTTAAACAGTAAATATATACAAAGATCCGCCAACATAACAAAGACAACATGTCTCAAAGCATTTTGAAATATATATTATTTGTTATTATTGTGTGAGTGATTAAGTTTTGATGGTTCACAGCGTTTTTCAAAGGCCTTTGATTTTATCTTCACAAGGCGAACAAAAACGCTATAGAACTGGCAGTTTATTTACACACAATTTTTGCAGAATCCCTATAAAAATGTGTGTACTTTTACGGATTCTAAGATCCTGGCATGTTTATGTACTAATTCTGATATAATCGCACTGAAATCGCGTATTTTTGTTTTTATTAGCACTCAGTCAGGTGTTTCGCTCCAAATATATATAAAAAATATGGCACGAGCAATATATAAAGTACAAGAAAAATCAGTGAAAAGTTTAATCTTTGAAATCATGCTCACTTTGCTATTTCTTCTACCGGCAATGAAATACAAGAGATCTTCAGTGAAAGGATAACAATGCCACTTATTCGCTTCTAATCTACTCATAATAACTATTTACAAAACTTACAAGTCTAAACTGTCTATTTACATTTTAAAAACTATGACTTTTAAATATAGTCTAGCACTAAATAACAAAATGACTTTTAGATATTTGTGCGCTGTGGCCAGCTCGATTATGATTAACTATGACATGGACAATCTTACCCTTAATCAAACATTGTTTACGATTCACGCAAGCATTTAGACACACCTGACGCCATCACACAATAAAAATAAGTAAATAATACGAAAATGTACAAACTCAATCAAATAAATAAGATTGTCCCTCCATACCTTACCTTCAATATACAAAAACTAAATCTAAACTTAAACAGCTACAATTTTACTCGGATCCACTTTAACCCTCAAAAACATGACGTCATCTCGCACGAAATTCCTTTTCTTCAACATTTCATGGGAGACGAACCTCGGGAAGCCGAAACCTAGTGCGTCGGGTTCTTTTGAAGGTCTCTGGAAGTTTTTCCAAGTGGGGTCGGGGACGAAGCTCTCCACGATGTTGCAGGCGCGATCGGGACTCGAGCTCTGGTCGAAGAGTGTGAAAGACACGGTGTGAGCGAACGGCCAGCGGAGTAACGCGTCGTATTCTCCCGGAAGGATCTTGATGTAGACTGACATGTGTGTCGCTTCGCCCGCTCCGTTGCCATTCAGAAAAAGTGACGCCTGAAATTAACAAGTCATGCTCTGAAATAGTGTAAACAGACTTCCATTCTGCACTTAACGTTAAGCCATCTTAGACAATTGTTATATTGTCAAATGAAACAATAATAACTGGACTAATTTCGTTAACATTTATATGAGACCATCTCAGGAGTATACCCATCGAACTAAAAAAGATTTTTTTAATCTGTTCACAATTGATGAAAATATCGATGAACATACACAAAAAAATACATACACACGAACATATCCTCCTTATGAAACGTGGTATGCAAAAATTGGTTATCAAAATAAAGATGCAGTAGGTACAGTTTTCAAACGATTCTCCTATGTATATATGCCTAGTATAGCCAAAAATCATATCCAAAACAAGGAAAATTATCCAAAAACGTAAATGGATCTCAAATTTTCCGTGTGTGCGTAGTGAATTTAAAATCACCTTTACACAGAAAGAGCATTGACCGCCAGCTTCAACATCTAGCTAACCCAAATATCCAAGGATGATTGTAAAACCAACGTCGAGACCGTAAACCACATTCCTGAAGCTACTACTGAAGTCCAAGAATAATATTCGTAAATCGAAATCAAGATGTCCGCAGATATTGCATTGCCGAGGGCCGGTCGCTATGTGAGTAACGCAGCTAATTCCGTCCGCTACTATACTGATGGCAGTACTCTCTATAATGTTAGTCATCGCGGGTTATTCATGCTCGTACACAAACAGGCGTGTGGCTTTGTTTACTAACAATGTTGGATATGGCGCGGAGTTGTATTAAACAGTTTTAGCCGTAAAATAAGTCAAAAACATCGCCATTATTTCAAAAATAGCTTTCTTAATCTCCACCTCTATATTGCTGGAATTTGAATAGGGAAACCGTGAAATTTATTCAAATCAGAACAGACGATCCGAAGCATTGGCACAGGGAATGAAATTGCTGCTTATATTTACACATCTCTGGCATTTGAAGACGAGTTAGTTTTTCTTCAAAAAATAAGTAAATAGTGTAGTTATAAAAATTGGCAAATCTCACCTGCAACTTATATCCATACTGGCTGGTATAGAATGCCGGTGAAACAAGTTCGACGCCGTCCTTGCACTTAGCCTCCGCCATCTTGGCCGCCCAGTCCGATATTTTCCACACCATGGCTCCGGAACAGTTGGTGGAGTTGGACAGACGAGCCACAGTGGCTCGGAGTGAGTCCAGTTGTCGAGCCTGGCGCGTGGCGAGTGCTGATACGAGGGCGAGGTGCTGCTGGCAGTTCTCTTCTGTGTGACGCTCCACGGCTTGTCTTGTGCCCTGGAAAGGATGATGTTTGAGTTAAGGATTTGGGAAGTTTGGCATTTGTGGTCGAATTAAGCTTAGCAAAGACTAGTTAAAAAAGAGTCGTACCATGCAAAACTGTTGTAGTAAATGCTGTTACAGTAATGAAGGCAGCTAACAAAGCAGACCACGAAGCAGTGAAATCTTATTTGACTAACCTATTATGTAAACTGAGCATGGAAATGTATGATTTGTAAGGCGTGATACGCCGCGCCGGTTAGACATATTCAAAATAGCGATAGTGCAGGCAAGAAATGTCTAATAAACTGGACGTAAAGCTACAGAGACGCTAATGGCCGAAATAATTGAAACATAATTATATGCCTTTCAGCACAAAGCCAACGAAGAGAGAAAACGAAAAAAAAACGTTTTAACCATAACAAATTGCTGTCCTTGAAAAGTGACGTTTGAAGGTACGTCAGCGAAGTTTCGTCTCAAATATCAACAGTTCCTCACCTTGAACCTACACCCGGCGTCTCTAAACGCGCAGGGTACTCCGGCGGCGGCGCAGTGGTCCCTCAGGTGCGCGTCGAGCTCATCCCGTGGCAGTGGAGGTACGGAGCAGCGCTGCGGGCACGGCACGGGCGCGCGGGAGCAGCTCGCCCCGTGCGCAGTTACTGTGTCCTGGAACAAAATATATCATTGTTTATGAACTTGTTTTAGATAAAGCTTTGATTAAAAGTAAACATTAAAACTTAGCTTCGACTTACGCGCATTCAACACTACGAGTGTAGTGGGACCTTTATAACAATCAGTTAAATACGTGTGAAATAGTTTGCACTATTAGTAATACAGGTGTATTACTATTTTAAAAAGGTGTTGAGATACCGACATTAAATTGGGTAAGAGTTATTTTTCAGTTGTTTGATTTAAAAGACAGAAACTCACTATTAAAAACCCGACAAATTAAGAACCTCTTTCTTTTTTGAAGTCAGTTGACAACAAAATATCATAATCTTGTCTAGTGGATTGTCTTGTCTTGAGGGTCGTAAAGAAGCATTTACCTGTGTGTACCTCTGGCCGCAATGCCTGCAGGGTACGAGCCGCTTGCTGCAGTGCTGCTGCAGGTGCTGCGCGGTGTGTCTGCGCTGTACCTTCGCGCCGCACTTGTTCTCGCAGTACACGGGCTCGTGGCCGCAGTTGCCTTGGTGCTCCTGGAAATCCGAGGACATAAGTTAGGGCTGGCTCGATACATTATTAGAAAACTAACGATTTTTAATCTCACGTAGGTTTAAGATGCGGATGTACCGAACATATGCCAAATTCCGAGCTATAAAATAATTGTCCAGCCATTTAATGAAGATGAAAACCAAAGAAGACACCCATGACACCCATTTATTTAGTTACGCAAAATGCAGCAGAAAATTTTAAGAGTATCTTCTCACATTAACTTACGTAGGTATAACTTTGAAGTTTAATTTGGTACATTAAACTAAAGCTTAGGAGATCAAAGATGCTTACCTCGAGCGCACTGCCAGAGAACTCCTTGTGACAGTGGTCGCAGTTGGCGCGCCGACGCGGGCAGGTGTAACGCAGGTGGTCCTGCATCAACACGCGAGGAATCATCGCGCCACACTGCGCCGCGCACAGCACCGCGTCATGCTTGCACGTGTTCAAGTGCGCCTAGAATTGGTGAAAAGCAGGTTACAAGATTGCCAAAACGCATTAGCTACTTCCAAGTTGGAAGTTAGATCTAGCTAATGTGTTTTGGTAGATACCGATGAAAGTCAGAACTAAGTGTTTTACTAAAACATTGTTTGAAAGTTGGAGGTAGACTTCAAGATCAAATATGAGAAGGTATACCTTTAAGATAGCTTAGAAGTTTACCTATTACAAAACTCGTATTCGTACTTGCAAAGATAAAACATGGGAACGTTTTCCAGGGTTGGATTCTACATCTTTGGTTTCAAGAGTCAAACCATGCTACTCGAAATATTCAAACATTCATAAAAGTTGTTTCAGTAGAAGCGTTGAAACAGAATTAGATTTGGAAGTATTATTTAAAGGACTTCTATTTTGTAGAAGGTAGGTTTCCAAATGTTTAATCTTTTTTCAAATTCCAAACTTTACTGCTGCGTAAAAGTCGTCGTCCTACAATATGGCGTTCTAAATTAACTGAAGAATTAGTAATTTAGTGCCTGTCCAATACGTTACCATTAGTAGTATTAACATCCACATGTTAAACACGAAACGGGAACAACGCTAGTAATGTCGTTTCACACGTGTTATAAATTAAACCTGCTCGTGGCCATACCGAGCTACTCTGCATGAGCCACACAGATAAAGAAATGTGCCAGACGTGACGTGCGGGTACACACAAGTGATAGATGGAATCGATCTATTTGCCTACATAACTTATCTGCTACAAATGTTTACTATTCTCAGACATACCTTCAGTTTGCGTAGTTCGTCCGACCACTGGCATCCTTCCTTGTGATGGATGCAGTACACCACAGATCCCATTATCGCCTTCTCCGACTCGGGATCAGGGTATATCTGCAACAAACAAAAGGAAAATGTTACACAGTTCTAAGCTTAAATATCAATGATAAATTTAGCAACTTACAGCTTTTTTTATTTTGGAAACAATTAATTTTATCATTTTGATTTTTGAATAAGTTTTAAAACAGAAAACACGACGTCAAAAGCAACGGTCGCTGCCGAGACTGATTGGGGCGCTTGCCACACTCGCATAACGGATTAAATAGAACAACGCGATTAAAAATAAACCACATCTCAAAAAGAGAATATCAATGCGCGAGCTGTGTACGCACCGTACTTTCGAATATGGAACACATCGTTGGAAAATATGCAAAATGGCTGCCGTGTTTCGCGCGTAATTTGTACAGCAGGAGTGTTCACCACAAGGGACTGATACGAAATGAATGTGTTCCCGTTTGAACAATTTCGTTATCTTTATGGGTGCAACGAACAGATGGCTGGCTGTGGACCACCGTTTCCTTGTGTTAGTGTCGAGATAAGCGTGATTTTTCACTTCCCAAACCAGCTGGGTAATGGAATGAGCAAACACGCCCATTTAGATACCTTTGAACGCGCTTAGTTCACATGGTTAAGCTAATTTTTCTTTGAATTCGAAGAAATATTACGTTCAAAACCTATATTTTTGACATGCACTTTTGTAGCATCAAATTTCGTGCTTCTTAAATTCTTCAATGTTTGTAAACAAGCCATCAAAGCCCCCGCTAGATGTCACTAGATAACTCTGATCTCTAATCTGAGATGTCATTATTCACGTCAAACGACATTAACGAGAGCGGTTTGTAATGCATCGAAAAGACGTCATTCAAGTGGTAGCTGACGTGTTGAAGCTAACCAGCGTTGGACACGTCAGTAGTCCTAAAGTGTGAAAGATCACAGCAGTTCCGTAGTACGCAGTGTTCTATTTACAAACATTGATGCATGTGGTCATCGGCATGGTTGCCGCATAACGTACCTTAGCATCCATATTCTATGCAAGTGAAGCAAAGTACTTTATCGCAGCCACAGGCTAACTTTAATCTCAACTCTAGAGAGATGACATAGAGGTGAGAGTTGTGCTCGGGTGTTAAGCAAACATAACCTCTCAAAGTTGGTGGCGTATAAATTTTCAAATTTAGAACGTTATTTGTGTCGTATTCTAAAAAGATGGACCGCGATGTGTTGAGCTCTCCCGCATCGGTCAATTATAGAACTCGTTGTATCGTAAACATGGCAGGATCAGAACGTAACAGGTTACAGAAGTGGGTTGGCGTTTACGACATTTTACCGCGAACACGTGTCGGGGGTAAAGGATGGACTCAAAATAAAGATGTTACTCTCTGTCATTTGTAAGTTTACACATCAATAACTGCCATAATATGAGCAGCTAAATAAGTAAAAGTTGTCTGAAATAATTAAGAGATCTATTTATTATGGGCAACAAAAGTTACATAAACATTACAACAGTGTCATCTTTTGGTAATATTCGTATGCTCTCGGTTTTACCAGTTCAACAAATTGCGTCAAGTATAATTGACCTACTTCGCAAGTCTTACGGTCCACTTACGCCCGTTAATATTTATTGATACCCAAACATTGTCCAAAATCACATTAAGCCGTAATTAATCATAATGTTGACATAATACATGCAAATGATCGGCGGCAAGGGTTACGAAATTCAATTAAAGCTAACAAAAAGCCATAATTGGTAGTCGGACCTCTGATACACGCCTACATCGGACAAATTGTTGATAAATACTTCATCGGATACTCAAAAAGATTTATCCGTATAAAACAGATGATGAGTTGATGGTGGTAAAGATCTCGACATTCTAGACTGATATCTGGACCACAGACCGAATTTAGATATTGGTATTTCAGGAAAATGAAAAAGACATCCATTTCATTCCTTATTTTAGATGGGCTATGTACTAACAACTAAAATTCGATGACAAAAATAAAGTAACATCTGTTTAAGTTACTTAGTTACTTTAAAGTAGGAATACGATCCTACGCATACCTACAGTAAATTTGTGAAGATTAGTAAAATTTCACTCATAATTTTATAATTGAATCCTGTTTGGTAGTAGCGGGGATTAACTTTAGCTTACACCCAGAAATAGGATTTCGCACTGCGGAAACCTCGCAAGTGCAAGACTATTTTAATAACTTTGCCGATACCGTATCGGCTTACCAAGACTTAAGTGACTTACAAGTGACACTGATTGACTGGTCCACTACGTACAAAATACCTGGCCGCTAGTTTTTAATCATTCGTATTTGCCAATGGACGTAACATAAATCTACTTATTTCTTTAATCGTATTTGTTCTAGTTAGAAAAGAAAGAAAGAAAGAACTAATTTATTTTGTACACGCAGGGCACTACTACTACAACTAATTACTTTGAAGTAGACAATCATTTAAAGTAATAAAGTAGATCGAGTTGCAGTGTCCCGTGCGTCAAAAAGGGTCAGCGCTCAGCATGATGCTGGGGATTGCTCTTCAGCGCTGATTTTCAGGAGTTTTTTTTTTAGTTCTGAAATGGTAGCATAAACAATAATATGCAATACATTTTGCTTGTTTACAATTGCTCAGATTTGCAGTGCCTATGTGATTTGTTTTCCTTTTTATTAACATAAATTTCTAATTTGCTTGCGCTCTTTTTTCCATGTAATTGCAACTGGTATAGAATTGCAGTTTCGGCGATACATTAAATAAATGCGTGATTGACAAGAAGTCTTCCTAACAAATCGTTGACTATTATTAAGTAAACTCTAATATCATTATCAATTTAGACAAGGTCTAACGGATCTAAGTTTGAGGTTATGCGAGTGTGGGCGCCATGATGCAAGCTGTAGTAACTTAATGTTTTAGGTACCTATTGTAGTGGGCGGTTGTCGACATTGCCTTGTAATTACATAAAGTTTTTATTCCTTATACGTCTGTTTAACGTTAACATTCTTAGAACTATTTAAGGCTAATGGTCCCCTAATGATGGGCTTGTGTTTGCGATTCTGAATAGTCGTTGGAATTGCTTACGTTGTCTTGGTGATCATTTGCTTTTACCGTCTATACTATAACAGCCTGCAATAAGACTACCGGGATTTAACTGCAGGACATTAAGGATGGATACGACGCCATTTGCTTCACCAGAATAACTTTGGCAGAATAAACATTACTATACAACAAGATGGTCTAAACCACATCAATACGAATGTTCTTACAAAGCATTTTTTTGTTGTCAAAAATAGTGTTCCACAAACTCATAACGAGCTGTTTTTATTTTCACTCATTATGGTTCGATTCGAGATTTTGTCCTTTACATTGCCACACTTGTGTTACTCTGTTCGGCCAGTAACACCGGCCGGTTGATTGACAAGTAGCTGCGCTTGCGCACACCAACATAACCTCACTTGCTCTGATCTTACTCTTTTCCTTATTGATATATAAATAAGGTACAAAATGGCTGGGAATTTCGTTTATCGGAAGAAAGTTGTCATTTTGTATTTGTTGAGCTATCGACACGCGCTGACGTGGGAATGTAAACAAGGCGCCAGAAATATATCGGGGATTACTTTCAAGTGTACTAAACTTTATTGTAGAGTTGCCGCCTGTTGATTTTTGAAAAACCGTTTACTATAACGGACAAAATCTCGCAAATAGGACAAAATTTACTAAACTGCATAGCAAAATAATCAGCTGTTAGTGTGATTCCAGTAAATACTATTCTAATAGTTTTTGAATCACGTTCTATAAAGAACTACAGTTCGAAATATTGGTCACAAATTTCATTTTTGCTTCAACATACAAAATTTCAGTTGGATTCATGTGTGTGAGGTGTGGTAACATCGATGTTACCAGCAGCAGCCAGTGATCGTTATCTTTGACTGCGGAAGCGGGTTAGATGCCCGCCAGCGACGGACAGTACCTTACCGTACCATACCTATGTAACATGTGGTAATTAACAATACGTAACTTTTACATACACATTATGCGCATTTGGTCGAACTTCCCAAGATAATTAATCGTATGTAAACAAGCCATGCTGCTAAATCCAAATGAGTCTTAACTAAAACCTAACCAACTTTAGTATCAGTGGAGACATATTTTTCATTATTTTTATTAAGTTATCATATATCTAAAACTGGCCCTGTTTTAACCAAGTATGTTTAATTAAAGTAGGAAATGTGTCTTTCCAATTACCGAACTAAACAAATAGTCATTGTTACGAGAGACAATTAGATAATAGAATAATTAACGAAACGATGCAAATGATCGTCGTATCTAAATGAACATCTACACTTATATATCGCGTGCGTTGTGTGTAATCGCAGGAAGACATGGTTACTTAGTCGTTGTATTAAATAACAATGACAAAATGACTGATAATTATATAATGGTTTAAACTGATAAGGACATTGTAAAAACGTTCTGCTTTGCAGCATCATATTATTATTAGAACGGTCAGAACTTCATCATAGTTACACGAAATAAATGATGAATAACTAAACTGAAAATGTAAGAACTAGAAAATTTCCTTTCAGAATGATTTTTTTTTTAAATCAGTAGGTTTAAGAAATATGCATATATCCCGACCATGCAAACTGTTTAGATATTTCCAATTCTTTCGAAAAAAATGTTGTTTTTCTAGCAAGACCAAGATTATTCAAATAGAAACCCCCATTATTAAATGCAATGTCCATAACGGACAGACAGACAAACTAACAATTAATCATCCTATGCTAGTGCTAATGCATCTCATGTTTTTGTGTACACGACGCTAGTCGAATACTCGATTAAGACTCTGGTTTGATCATTTGAATGTTTTGTTTGAAGAAGTCGACCCAAATTGGTTGTTAGGTATTTTTGAACATAAGAACGGATTCGTTATGTAAACTGTATGTTTACTCATTTATTTTGTGTGATGGCAACACTAACTTTTCTTTGTCCACGTTTAAATTAAGAAGAAAAGCTCGCGCGTGAATTAAAAAGTTTTCAAGAATAGAACACTCAGTTCGAAGGAGTTCGTAAGGTGATATCAATTAGGTTGTCTGTCATCACGAGCAGGTTTCGGGTTACGTTGAATTTTAATTCTATATTTTACTTTCCTCCAGTTGGACTGCTTTCATTTATCGCTGTGTTTTGTTATTCTATGTTTAATGAGGGATTAGAATCCGATTACAGAAGAATTGTTGGTATAATTTACTAAAAAATAAAACATCGTTCCATTAGGCAAATTCAAATTCGAATATTCTGTGCTTTTGTTTATGTGATAAAGATATTTTCATTTGAATTGGTTTAGTTATAGTTTTTTTTTCTAACTGCTGTTTGCTGGTTTTTGAGCCAACAGCCACAGCTATGCTACGCGTGCATTCCATCGTCAACATAATTCAGGCACGTTCTCACGATCTGCGCGGCGGCAGTCTATCGAATGTGGAAAAGTAGTTCGAAAATTGAATTTGAAAAAATAACTACGCTAACAAATTGAATATTTACCGAAATTGCCATATAAAACACCACATTACCGTAGGTAATATTACAGTTTATGCTTATTGTTTGGCGGCTGGTTCTGTGTGCGCGAAACTATCAGCAATTATGTTTGAACATGGTTGTTTTATTACTTTGTAGTGTATCTCAAAATTATCAAGGCACCCGTTATTTTCACTTGAAACGTGGGAGCGCAGATTTTACCCATATCTTCAGTAGCACACTATTACTACATAAGTAGTGGCATTACGTTTCGTTGCCTTCGCACGAGTAATATCACGTTACGTTACCGTGCCTAAGTAAATGGAGCATCTGAAATTGCCTGTTATATTAGACGCATGCTCCATCTTTCATTCGATGCATTCAAGCTAGCATTCGGTACGTTACATAATATTAATAAGATTGGTGGAATTGAGAGATTCGGTGCTTATGTTTTTCGAAAATCTTGGTAAACAACTGCAACTAGTTTCAAAAGAATAGTAAGATGTAACACAAAGTCTTACGACTAAGTCCTACTTTCTATTGATAAGTGTACTATAGCTGATATTGCGTTTACGATCATAATAAAAAAAAACTTAAGACTATTAAGTCCTACTTTCTGTAGATAAAAGTATTAAAGTTGCCATTGCGTTTACGGTCGTAATAATTACTGTCAGACGCAATAACGGTCAGAATCAAACAATGCCGAAGTATTTCCACTAATAAAGGCTGATAAATCAATTCAAACCGGAAACCGACAGAGGTCGCTGTGTCAACTGTCAAGTGCGCGGGCGCAGTTTCGTAATAAGAAATTCGTCTTCATTTGTTTTGTTAAGTTTTGATCGTAATGAAACAATGTGGCATTTAGGAGAATCTTGAATGATAGGGTTTTGAGTAGTGGGTGGTATAATCTTGATAGAACAACGTGCTTAAAAACGCCCACAGTTGCGAAGTCAAATTATTTACACAGTTCTGAAGTAAGATTAATGTATTTGCCAAAGTATGCTGTTAATTATCTGTGAGTGAGTAGGTAAAATAGAGAAAAAAAAGTTCTAAACTATAGAACAAGTAGTTGGAACAACTTATTTAGAGATATTTTTTAGAATATTATATAAGATGCGTTTTTGAAAAATGTGACTGTTATAAAAAAAATGAATAGTAAACTAAAGATAGAAAAGCCTATTATATAAACTAAATTGAAAAATAAAATTTGTTCTCTTTGGCACAATGGAATTAGTCCTAAAATTACAGATGGATCGAAACGTTGGATACCCTTATATGAGTTATTCATGACAAATGAAAGTGCTGCTCCCGTAGCCCTCAATCCACTCAACAAGCGTGACCCCACAACACAGTGTCAGTAGCAGGGCACTAACCGATTGGACAAATTAAATAATGCACTCAGTGCCCTCAGCTTGCCTTGTGTTAGCGCACATCTAGATTGATCGATCGCCGGATGCAGGGAACGCGGCTGCGGGCGCGAAATTACTAGTTCCTTTTAGCACTTGGCAACACTGACGTTTAGGTTTTTTTTCCGAACTAGGTGTTGATCGTGAACTGTATTATGCCGGTATTTTAAAAACACAATGGGAATCTTAGTGCTGTGGGTTCTTTGTTTTATTAATTAAGTGAGATAAATTTAAAATAAAAAGAGACTAATGGTATTCTTACTTACTTAAATGCTTATTAAAATGTAGGAAAATAGAAGTGTGTATAAAATAGTACGTACGGTCAGTAATAGAGTGGCTTTAAGTCAAGTTTTAGTTTCGCAAACGAGTTTTTGCAACATAAATACATAACTGTGGTTTTATTAAAGTTAATAGAACGCATCTCCGGTTAGTGGGCAATTAGGTTTGTACTACTCACGAGTGACTTTGTATTTTGCGTAATGGAATCAGATCAACATAGATGAAGCTATCATGAAATGGCACTCACGTCTTTATATGATGGTCAGTGCTACTTTTTTCAATTTAATAATCATTATATTTGCTTTGTCTTATATAATTTTTTCAATAGTTCCTTACATGAGTAATATGGCAGCAAGATATTGATACGAGTGTACCTTTTAAATTCCAAATTGTACGTAAGAAAGCTTCTATAATAATAATCTGCTCAAATTCTTGTACCTACATGGAAATTTATCTAAAATACAGTCATGTTTTACGTACTAGATTTTTAGTAGTTTTTAACTGATTAGTTATAGAAGTGTGTCGACTAATCAACCGTAAAATATGCGTAAAGCAGTAAACAAACGTTAAAATGAGTTATCCTAACCGTAAAGAGAAGCATTAATTCCGTTAACGCGCACTCTTACCCGCTCTTAACTGCGTCGTTATAATTACGTCATCGGCGCCATTTTATAACGAGCTCTCTTTTTAACTCGTACCGTTAGAAAGTGAGGAGAGTAGTAAGAGTTTAAGAATGGATATAAAGCTGTCTATTTACGTTATTTCTACTTATAGTTCAGTAATTAAAAGAAGTTTAGTGGTTCGATCTTTTCGACTCGACTTTAGAAGGTGTAAGTTTGAAGAGATTACTTCAAACGAAGGTAAAAATAGACTTGTATGTTAAAAATATTGAAAAAAAGAAAAACGTAGTGATGAATGACTTGTCGTAAATATTATCACTATAACAGTGTTCAAATTTACGACTCTGCTTACTTTTGTCATACTTTAAATATTAGCAGTCGGACATAATAGCGGTTTCAACTGGTTATTTTTTTATAGTAATAACATTTTGCATATATTCACTGAAACGAAACAATAAAAAATACTGTCTTCTAAGTTTCTGTCAGAGGAAATAGGCTCCTAATGCATCATCAGAGAGGTTAACGATCAGCCAGTATTCAATCATTAGTCAGACACAAATTAACTAAAAATTCAACTTTTAAAACTTATTTCGTTTATGAAGTTTAAGTTTTAAATTACAGAGAGACTAATCTTTTACTAAGAAATCAAATAAAGTCAACGCCCAGCGCATACTAAGCACTGTAGTACTATTATTTGTTCTGTGGAACTGTATTCAATATAATTTCCATAAAGTGACCGCAATTTTATCAATGAAGAACAGACGGTTTAGAAGTAACACTGTGAATAAGCCGTGATTCATTGGATCTGCCTGTATACCTACGTATGATACTAAGACACTTGCCGATATACGAGAATGGTACGTACCTATAATTAGTAAGAGACTAGTACCTATACGATTTTTTTATGTACAGTTACTTATCATCTTATGTAGAAACATAGTTTCTTTTTGTTTCCACTTACCTAAGGTAGGTATGGTCCCGACTGCTAATCTATGCAAATTATGCCAAATTGATCTGTGAAATACATTGTCAGAGACCTACTACTATTCTATCTTATACATCTGCCATACATATTGAGCTATAATCTTATAAAACGATGCCTATATATTAGTAGCTGTTGAAACCCCAATTGAATTACTGAAAATGCTTTCTTATTACACCATATAATGAATATACCCTCCAAATTTAAAGCCTGTAGATTCAGGGGTTTGGGCTCTATGTTGATTCCTAACAAATATAAGTTAGTGATTTCGAACTTGGGTACTATTTTATGTATATAAATATACAATACAAAGTTTAAAACATTAATGTCCTTAAAAGAATTATCGATATAAGCAATTTAATATCAAATACAGCAATTCAAGAACGGAAATGGCGCTGATGAGCTTATCACTTACGTCCGCGCATCGCACGTCTGCGTTATCAATGACTTCATTATTTATTACTCTCGTTAGCGGTGTGATTTTTTATCCACTTTACTTGTACTATAAAATATACATATACAAAAATTATAAGTTAAAGTAAAGCATCTTTTAATTTTTTGAAACAAATTTTAGAAACTTAAAAAAATCATTGTACTTTCGATTGTAAATCCTCAAAAACTTAATATTTAAATAAGATCTTACTTCTTTTAAGTAATTTATTCTCCTATTCCTTAAGTACACAGAGAGTAGTGTAAGTAAACACAAATTAAGTAATTGCCCAATTACATAAGTTACAGTTAGTTGAATGATGTCTTGGGAGTTAATCTTTTGCCCATTGTCATGCACAATACAATGGCTTTGGTTTATGACTTAATGTGTAACGTTCAAGTAATCATTACTGTCGTTTGTCCCCTTGAAGTACAACGAGTAGACAAAAACAATGCACTTACAAGGCTAGCAAGGTGAATTCATCAGAAAATAAAACTTTCGCTTCAATGATGAATAAGAATAACCTTAGACTTTCGACTTGGACGAGGGCGAATCCTCGCCATAATTTTGTGTACAGCAAAAATATGGAACATACTGCATGATATGACGAAAAAAATTGAAGGAACAAGAGTATCGCAAATTCATTTCGGAATATATTAATTTAAAATTTTAAGTCAATTCATCGTAATAAAATAAATATATTTTTGCGCGTGGAATAAATAAGGGTGATTGTCCCAGGATAGACAAGTATGGCCTAAGAGAGATGAGGCCTAGCAGTGGACCGGGCTGATGATGAATAATAAATAAATGCCTACTACCCACATTTAAATAGGAATTCAGTGCAAGACAACAAGGATAACACAAAGGAGAATATTAAATAATACAAGAACTTATTTAGTAACCTAGCTAAGAAAAGGAAATAAATTGTAGGTTTATTTAAATGTTAAAGAGATTGGAAAGTTTTGGTTTAAGGTAAATTTATGTCGATTAAATAAAACTAAAGAAGCTTACAACATATTTTATGTAAGCATTTTAACAAGTAGTCGGAAAACGTGACTAAATTCCTAACATATCTAGATTTCCAGGCATCAAAGCTGGTGTGTTGCCCAATAGGTTGCTTTTATGCCTAGACCAGTCTTAGTAAGGAAAGTTTGCTAGGAACGATTTTCCCAAAGTACAATTTGGTACTAATTAACTAGTTTTCTGTTATTTATAAGTTATTTTAAAATTTATTTAAGTGTTTTAGACATTAATTACTTTACTTAACACAACCATTATTAATCCAAGATTACAAATTCATTTATGTGACCAAAAATATAAACTCCATTTGTTAATTAAAGTTTATTTACAATGACAATTTGGGCTATAAATAGCCAGTGTTCCTAAAAAGAAATAAAAAAAAAATCATTTTTAGTTGATTAAAAATTAAAGTGTAGATTCTTCAACAACCTTAATGTTTACCAGGCAACGTGTCCTTTTTGCTATTTTTACTCCATTAACTTGACATTCTAATATTTATACTCAGCGCTGGCAAATGCACTAGTCGTATGACGCGATTATTCAAGAAGAAAAGAAATCAAACACTATATTCCTCAACGGTTATGAACTATATTTCCTATAAAAAAACTCAAAATAGCCATTTTACTTTTATAGGAAGTAGAGATTAGTATGCGAGCCAAAGGATCAAGTTATGATAATGGCCTCAAGTTTGGACATGTCTGTTACCGAGAACTGTTGATGGCAGCTACTGGAGAATGTCACCCGATACTTTACTTGTGGAGTAGGTAGTATTAAACACGCAAGTATGAATGTTATGAGAGGAACAGTGAATAGAAAGAAAAAACTCTTCTGTGTAAAATAAGACACCGGCCGATCATGAATTAATTAATTCATGTAGTTAAACACGCTACTGGGCTAAAATGTGCACTCGGAAAAGGAAAAAAAAAATGTGGCTTGTCACTTACAGCCATATCTTCCTTTGAATGGAGAGAACTAAGGAATGAATACGGGGGAGCAAAACACTTTCAGTAATACAAATATCGAAATCAAATTTGCTAGTGCATATAGATAACATGGTAAAGTCACGGTTGTAAAAATTTATCATAACTCTAAAACTAATATATATATATATCATAATGGTTTTACAGATTATACGTATAGCAAATATTCCGTTAGGTAGGTACAGTTAAGAAATATGGCCATCGAAAACTTAATTCACACGGGTCTAGTAGGCCCACATAATGGTTTCAAGAAATTATATCTTTGTAGACATTGCATGTTAACTTTAGTAAGTAACTAATAGTCAGTAAGTTAATTAAGTTATCCATTGTTCGTACCTACTTCTCAGTCTGCATTTAAAATTAAATTAGAACTGAAAGTGAATTACGGAAAGCAACATGAAAATGAAAAAAAAACATATTCTAAGCTAAAGAACAATTAGGTAGGTAAGTATAGATTCTTTATTGTGACATATCCTATTGTATTTCATCTTACCTCAAGCAAATCGTAAAGGAACGCCACAAAACTCATAATCACGAACACAGAGTAAAAAAAAATACAAATACAAAATAGAAAATGACACTGACTGTACGAGTCAAAGATCTTGAACCGAGTGGCAACTCCGAAATTAACAAACATTGTTTATGTGGGGTTGCCACACCCGTGTCGCCTACACGATTTTTTACATGCCACCTGTACGCCTTAATATGGGTACTAATCAGCCGATCTCACATTAATATTGCCTTTTTATTTATTCTTAATTTTATTAGTAGTCGTTTATCTGACAAGGCCAGTTAACGTCCTAAATATTAAAGCTACTTCCACTTTGAAAAGACAAAGAAAGCCAATTTTGCATTCTTATTTGTTTTATGGCTATAAAGTAATCAAAATATGCCCGTTGCCTCACCAGTCTCATTAAGAGAAGTATCTAAAGAGTAAACACCTTTCAAGCACAGGAGAATAAGTCCTCATATTCTAAACTTCTACCTAAAGTCGCACGGATCTTCATGAAAACCGGTCTCCGATGTAGGCTTGCAAAATAATACCGCTTTGGTTACCAACAGTGTTTGTAATCATACTGCGCTAAATGACATCTTGGCCAGAGGTAGCTTTATGCCACGTTTTTGCCGTAACATATAAATACTAAATCAAAATACAGAAACATCACGTTTGGTTTAAAAGTGGAACGGAAAATTGCCTTTATGTCGGATAAGATACCATTACCATTACAAAAAAGCAGTAGGCACTTCAAAATTAGATCCCCATTAAAATAAAGCACCCAGCATGTATTACACCTATAAGTAAGCATCAGTACAAAAACTCACCTATCATCGGAAGAGAACACAATAATAAATCACGCTACTTAAGAGTACACACGTCAAAAAGTGCTTACGCACTGAAAGTACGGTTAATGCACTGTAATGATACAGTATTACTGTATCAGCATCAGCAACCGGTAATCAAACGTGAATCAAACGCAAGGAGTTCGGTCAGCTTCGGCTGCTTGCTATGCTCGAGGCATAGAACACTAAAGACAACGCGCCTCGGGCGCGGATGTGTTGTTTTTTAAATTTCAAAAAAAGAAGACTAATGTAGTCGCGTTCGCGTGCAGCGTCCGTGGGAACATCGAAACAATAAAAAGGATATTAAATCGCGCCGATTATTCGGGGTTGCCAGTCGCAATTATGCAAAAAATTCGGGTGATCGCTAAATCGCCCGGAGGCAACGATTTTAGGTATTTTGGAAACAAATGTTTAAGTAACATTATGTCTGCTACTTCGAACATTATGTTGTAATTTGATTTTAGCTTATTATGATTGTTTGTTTAATACGTGTACCTATGCTTAAATTTTACTATCGAGTTAAGTACGTCTTTGATATTAATAAAGTATCGTTTAAGACTGAGTAAGATGGTATAAAAATATAGTTTCTAAACCAATGTTTTTTTAGGCTGGTGCTAAATAAAACTTGAAAGGCCAACACAATGTCCGATGCAAATGGGACAGCTTTTTGCCGTAAATATGGCGGATGTAATTACCCGCCAAATCGCGGTTTGGATTGTTTATTTTTTCTGAACCGGTCGTACTTTTAGACATGGTCCTTTATCGGGAGGAGATGCGATTTTTCACGGACATTGTACCATCTCTGTTTGGATAATAACGCCAATAATATATAAATATTTCACAAAAACTGACAACAGCCTCGAAATATTTTTATTTTACCTAATATCGAATTAATTTGATTTTAGAATGCCAATAGTGTGATATCAGGCATATATCGAATTAATATACTGGATACCAGATAATTGACGTGTTAAATTAAAATATATATAAATATGAAAAATATCATGAGAGGGAAAATTTTCCCCCCTAAAACTAAAAATTAACCAAAGCCGGAATCAATAATCTTTCGTATTCTCGCATACTTATCTGATCTTTATTTAACGGTCGCGATAACAAAATAGACGTTTAAACTTTTTAAACATAACGTTCAAGCCAATCCTATCATTGTAATCTTGCGACGATGATTCAATCTAGCCGAGTTGACCTTGGACTGACATCTAGAAGTTGCAGAGATTCGACCTCGATGGCGACTAGCGTAACGACTGGCTCCTAAATTCTTGAAATCACATACCTATACACTGATGGATTCAATTTAGCATACGTTGCTACATTAATGATAGTATTTGTTTTGTGTGAAAAAGATGTCAATAAGAGCTCCAAACAAAATGGAATGAAATGATTCCAACATATTTACAATGATGAAGATCATCATTATCTAAACGAAATAAAATTATATAATTTATTATAGTATTCACATGTATAAACTATTTAATAGCAAATTGGTTACAAACATAAAACAAGACAATTCTTCTGCCGTAAGAAAAAATCTGTATCAAATTAACTGAGCTGGCAAAACAGTATAACCTCCTTAGTTTCTCGTTTTACGAAGTGACGAACTAGTCTGTGGTTAAATGACTACATCACACCGACAAACTGCAACTCACACGAAGATTAGAATAATTCAAATTTCGAACACAGCTTCGATATATTGAGAAGCAAGGTGCGTGCGCGCATTACTAAACGATGACTAAACCGCACGGGACATTTGCGACTCTCACACAACTGGGTCCTAGTTTTGAATTGTAATGCTTCGAATTTGAATTTGGAATCAAGACCACAAACAAACCTACATAGTATGATATGGCTTCTAATTTGTCTATGACAATCATACTCATCAAATTGTCACACACTGATTTAATTTTTATGGGTAGGTAACTGCAAAATGCAAAAATCAAATACCTTAAGCTTTAAGATAGCAATAAAAAAGGTTCCAGATAGGTAACAAACATATAGAACAATATACAGTCGAATTGAGTACCTCCTTCTTTTTGAATGTCGGTAAAAATAGGACAGATTAAACAAAATTGCCTGCTTGTCGGAAAAGGTTAAACTACATAACTGCAATTTAGCTTGCGTAGCTAGGTAGACTATGGCCTACACCCCCATCATAGTGGATACCCGTGCCTAACAGTGTGACGCTATAAGAATAAAAAACTATAGCATCAAACTTGTTGACTGATAAAATTGTATCCAAATTAGTAAATTCGACAGGTTTTTTTTAGTTAAGATTCACGATCAGTAGATTCTCCCACGAAACTGCCTCAAAATGTTCCTTTCGACTTTGCACTCGATATTGAAACGTAGTGTGTCAAAAATAAAGTTTATTATAAGGTCATAAATATGAAGGTTTAAATCACCGGAAGTCAAGTGCGGCTGGATTATTCGGATCGCGATCCGAGTTCAAATATGGCCGCATCCGGTCAATTGAGCGTCGATTTTACTAATTAAAGCAGGTTTGACTCCGTATATAACAAATAGATTGATTTATTTGGTCGTTTTCTTGATATATTTTAGCTAAATAAAAATAACTGTGGTGTTAATGTTTGTTGATCAGGTAAAGAAGGTAAATTATGGTGGTGCGAATGGGGATATAAAAATCGCACAAAATTCATAGGACCTACTTGCACAGAAGAAATATTTAGGATTGTATAAGTTGGACAATGAAAAATCATTTTTAAAAATTACTAAAATTTTTGCTTATTAACATTTTTGAGTGTTTTAAAATTGTTGTAAAGTTAGAAACCAAGTTATCATCAAGTGTAATAACCGCTAAGCGAAACGAGTCCAAATAATATTTAGACTATTTTCAGGCAAAGTAATTAACTATTCCAACACTTGCTCCGTATATCTGAAATAGTGCACACCTTAAAACATGAAAGTAAAAATTAGCTTAGTCATAAACCCTCCCAGTTATAAAACACGCATTACCCTTATCATGCCGTAAAATAAAACGGTAAATTTTAATTACCTAAAAATAAAAGCGAAATTTAATACCATTTACATGGAGTTACCATAAATATCATAATAACGCACAGTGATGCCCCTATTTCCTAATTATAAATTGTAAACTGTTAAGTGTTCTTGTCATGCGATGTGTATGGGATATTGGTTCGTATGGGCTAATAAGGGTATCCATCCATCTCATACAATTAATAACTATTATCACACTAAATTTAATTTGCCGCTGTATCTGATAACAACTAATATTTCTTGTGTGCTGGTAGTAAGATATTAGTAAGTTATAGACCAAATTAAATGGTTTATTAAACAAAGTCCAGTTTACTGCGGGGTCCACACCATTGAGAATTTGCAAACAGAATTCTAATACCAATGTGGGTATTAAATAAACATACTTAGTTGCCATTCATATACACCTTCAACTTTGACTAGCTTACTCTGTACTGGCAATAAATATTATAGAGCTGCAAGCTCTGGGCCGACTCTGATAAAATTTACCACGGGGTGTATAAACATTTCAAACAAAATATATTTTTTCAAATCGTTCCAATCGTCTTCGAGATACGGAAAAAACACAGTGAAACTGAAAACGAAGACAATTACAACTGTTGCAGCTACGAGAATATTAGACGTAAGATACAAATGATTATAATTTTTTTCACACGTAACTTAGTTTTTTAAAACACATCATTATACAGTTGCTGTTTTAAGTGCAGTCATCTCCATATGATATGTATTTTGCAGTAAGCGAGATGAATTTGAGTAGCATACCTATTACATACTTTGAAATGCATATAACAAGCCTCCTTCTCACGGAAGAACAATGTTAATACTTTAACAGATAACAATGATCTATCTAACAATCAGTACGCGTATAATAATAACTCAATGGCTAATGGCCGTTAATAATTCAAATATAATCCATTAATATAATAGCTAACTACGGTTAACTAATTACCAGGACCATATATCTCGCTATTATAAAATATCTATCAATTATTATAACAAGGGAAGATAATTATAATAAATATATCCCAACCATGACCATCCGACTAAAGAATCTCTGATTTACAATAACTCCTGACAGACAATTATATTATTTCATAGAACGAAACTATAATTATCAGCACACCAGTATTAAATCACATCATTCAAAATTAAAGTTACATTTAATTGGTAAATTAAGTAATAGATGGTGCAACCCTTTGATGGATTACATTTAAAGTTGCATTACTATAATATTAGCCCTTGTAACTTCGATATTTCTTATTTAATTATTACATAAAAAATATTAAAATGAATCAGAGAACATATTCCTTTGATTTGTTTTCAATGTCTAATATCTAACGGTCAACTTTTTGTTTCTTTATTTCCATTGTGTTTTCTATTCATTTAACAAATCCCCCTAAGCAACTGTATAAAAAGTTTTAAAGTTAGTATGTATATTTATAACTCCAAGTGGGACTTAAAAGAGGACTTTTTAGGGCGAAGGGCCAGACACGAACCTTTGACACGAACCAATAAACACAACCATCGGACACAAAACAGACGGCCCTAGGAAGTAATGCTCTTTGTTTGGCCCTCTCATAAATAAACTGAACTCCGCCTTTGGATATTGCCATGTCTATTAAAAATGTTTGGGCTACGTCAGTCTGTTTGGGATTGAAAAGATTATCTTGTAAGAATAATAACCTAGATTTTGTATCTAGCTTATGAAAACTAATAAAATGCGGTCAAAGACATATAAACAGATTTGTAATAATGTTAAATTATAGTATAATTTAAAATAAATAGGCACAGGATGTAACGTAATGTGTCATAACTCTACATATTATACTTGAATCATATAGCATCATTTTATGTACATGGCAACAAAAACCTGCAGAAAAAGTTCGGTTAACATCTGTCGAAACATCAGCTGATCGTTCCGTTTGCAATAATTCCTCTCAATGCAGGTAGAAGTAATACAAAAAGTTCTGACATGCAATCTCCGTCAGCTGTTTTCTTTGGTTCGTGCGCGTGCGTTCCGTTTCTCCCAAATTTTATACAATTTATCGTGGCCTTCCTTAATGTGTCAGAACATCTGCTCTGCTTGCCTGGCAGGTGAGGAATTTTTGAACGAACAACTGCTTTCGAAAATCGAATGTCCTTTTTTCCAATATATCGGGCTTCGGAATTTCTCTTTATCAAGTTTTTCCAGTAGCTATTAAATTTTACACTGAAATTCACTTTCATATTGGAGCTTAAGCATTATCATTATCCATTAATAACCCTTGAAAAAAACGAAACTAGTTTATTCTCTTATCAATACAGATTTGTTGTTTTTTTGTTTCACAAAATTTAATAAACCCTTTTATTAAATCGTTAATCAACTTATCGTTTTCTCATCGTGGAGTATCATATATCCGACTGAACGGATACAAGATACGCAATCCGATACTTGCATATCTACGTCAATGATACGGGATTCTTGTAAAGAGGATGCGGATATGTATATGCAAAAAAAGTCTTGATAAAACGACGTTTCCGGTGCTATATAAAGTTTGAAAGATAAATGCTAAAGAAAGGATGTGAGATAACGTTACAAATGAAAAAAATAGATACGAATTTATTGTATTTTTATAAGTTTTGTAATTGAACTAAGATTAAGAAAGAGGTATTAAATAAGTTTAGGTCTTGAACTCTGCTGATCTAATCTAATACTTGGTCCAAGACAAAAAATTAAGTCCTGAGCACATTTGAAAGTGAACAATTAAATTTTTTCTTCAGATATATCTTTGACTATAATAACGTTTTAAACAAGTGAAAAGAAACGATTTCAAAATACCTGACTGCTATATCTTTAAGCTTGTGTATTATACTTCTTATTATTTTTTTAAGGTTGATGTACTTAGTGTCACTCTCACGACTAAGATAAACCTATTGACACCACTCGCATAAAAATCAGACAAGCCGTTAGGGCTCTAGGGCGTTCCAAAGAAATATACATACTTACACTCGAAAAACATAAACCAAGGAGGGTTATGTTTTTCGAGTTTTCACAGAACGATAAAAAGGAACAAGTATAGTCAATTGTTTTTAAAAATCCTTCCTTATATTTTTTAACAGAACACTGAACGCTATCGGATGCAATAAACCGTCGTCGCAGCGACCTCTAATAGTTGAGGCATTTTTAGGTATTGTGCCCGCACCCCGGGTGTCGCGTTGCAACAGCTGACGGCACAAAAACCACCCTCTTCCCTTTCTCAACTATTCAATAAGCCATTCGAGCACAATTGTTTGGCAGGAAGACGTCTATGTAGGTTATCAGCGACATATGCGGTGACAATGGTTCTGAACACCTTTAAGTAAGTAAGCTAATGAAATGTTTCAATACGTTGTCAATTGTTAGTAAAAAGTTGTGGAAATTATAATCGAAAGTACCTAATCTTGAATTAAACGAGCCTCGTAACATGGACATGAATAAAATTGAAAAGCTAACTGAAAACAATCCTAACAAAAATGGAACCTCACGAGGCTAGGTATGGCACATTTATTCTCACATATTTTTATTAATACTGGCAATTAATTACCCGGCTACGATTTCGAACATCGAATGCGGAAGAATGGCGTCCATCAAACAAAAGAAAACATCACATCAGCCAGTAACAACGCCCGATGCGGTTCCATTTTCAAATGTACATATATTTTTTCCACACGTGTTGCACGGTTCGTTTCCCACTGGTCGCGTATGCACATGGCGCGTAGGAATTCGACACGCAGATGTGCGTTCTGCCCGACACAATAAAATACCTAATAAATACGGCCGCATGTTGCTTTGAGGTCTGACATTACCGGGTCTGCTTGTCTGAAGTTTCAGAATGTTTGTTAGCTTTGGATCTTCTAAGTAGTTTAATACCTTACGAAGAAATTGACGCCTCTTGAATAAACCTCCTTTGATCTTGGATCTTTGTTGTATTAAAAAAGTAACGGATTGTGGCAATAGTTATAATTGTATGAAAAAATTATAGAGGATTCTAAAGTGCAACTTTGAGACACTATATACTGATATAGGTAGTAGTTTCATAAACATGACAAACTTCTACTTCCATACCATACTATATACGATGTAATACTATCGTCTTGTCATGTTTATGAATCATCCGGAAACAATATGACAAGTTGTAGATTACGGATTGGGGATCGAACAGAGAAAGCTCGTGTCTGTTTCATCCATTATAACGTATGCATTATTGCTACGTGGAAAACTCATTGTAAAGGCAAAAATTTATTTTTTTCTTTGAGATTCATTCGGAGAGTTTAAACATTGCTGGCTAGTAAGAGTGAATTAAACTGCACAAGAATGTCAAAAATGTCGCTGGATTGTGTTTCCTGAGCCCTACACTGCACGCATACATAACTGCCCAATCCGCGTTCCATTACCAAACTCTCCGGCAGAATTCGCGCGTTTTTATTTCTCACAATTTACCGCCAACAAATGACGCGCGACTAAATGTCAAATTACTTTTTAAAAAGTCGCTGGCCATAAATCTAATATGGCCGCTCGTATTGATGGCTTTCTTTACGATCACTGACATGAAATTTTATTGTTCGTTTTTAATTTACTAACAGATGAGGTCATAGCTTGTCGTATGCAAAATAAGCATCTTGTTAGTTAAGAATGATATAAATGCGAAAAAATAGGTATACCTACTCCATTGTTTTAATAGGAAAAATCGGGACGTCTCGTTTAATAGTTAGTTTTTTTTTCCGCCATCTTGGCAAACACGATTAGATCGACTCTGTGCTTTAAAATTGTTTAAAAATAGTATTTCAAAATAGTTAACTAATTTAACCTGTTGTTTCTATATATCTAAGTTGAAAAACGTAGTGTTTGTGTTATCTCGCGTAAATAAGCAGTAACGAGTGATAAAATCAATAAATAAATTTGTGAATTCGCAATTTCGGGGCATTACTTTTAATGCGCCAAAATTGCGTATCCAACTAAAACCAAGTGAAAGAACTGTTAATTGATAAAACTATTAATACATTACATGAGGGAATAGTGTTTAAAACTTAAAATTACAATTATAACTAAAAAAAACATTAAAATAAAATTTGCCCACCCTCATAAAAAAAAAAAAGTGAACCAAATCGCAAACGTTTCGTGCAGTGTGTGTTGGTAGCGTGTTAGTGAGTCATCAAATCTACAACATCATCAGCATCGCTGCAACTAGAAACAATACGACGTACGATATATCTCGCTAATTCGCACCACACTGTGCAAGCCCGTTGGCGCGGTAGGAAAGCACCCAGATTACGTGCCGTCGGAAGCTGGTTTCGGTTCCCGCTCAGATAAGTTTATTTTGCATATTTTTTTTTTTTTTTGTTTTGAAGAACAATATGGGAAAGTCATCGACTGCAAAGACTTGTATTAAATGCCAGAAAATTATCAAACAAAGGGAAATATTATGTTGTTCGTCATGCAAAAATTATTATGATATTATCTGTGCGGAAGTGTCTAGCACCAGGTATAATATAATGGAAAAGTCTAAAAAAGAAAGCTGGAAATGCAAGGCCTGTTATAATATTAAATCCATAGTGCCGGCCTCGAGTGAATACACCGTCACTCCCTCCACTTCGAACGTCACAAAACGTAACCCCAGACTGAAAGCAATCCCCTTAACACCATTGCACAAGTCTGATGAGTTAGTAGAGGAGGAGGAGATGACCAGCTCCGACGATGAACCGCATAGTTTACCTGACACCAGTAGCTATCTAATTAACGAAAGAGAAGGAGAATTGATAAATGAAATTAATCGTTTAAAATTAGAGTTAGAAATAGCCCATAACCAAGTAGATGAATTGACACTAGAGAATATTGATTTAAAAAAACAGATTACCGAAAAAGATATGCTTACTGTAAAATGGAAAAAACTTTTTACAGAGGCTATGAGTACTCCAAAAAGACGAGGTTCTTTCTCCAAAAAAAATATCTCGGAAAAGAAAACTGATAAAAAACTTGTACAAACCCGATCATTGGAGTCAGAAGAAGAAAATCTTAACGTTACACAAACTCCTTTGCCGTATATTAACAGTAAAAATAGTAAAAAAATAGCGCAAAATTCACTTTCACAATCAACTAAACAGATTACTGCGGCATGTAAAAAATTAAAACCAACTAAATTAAATACAACCTCCAATGTTGTAATATTTTCCGACAGTATTGGGAAAGGATTAGCTTCAAAAATAATTGAAAAAACTAATAACCAAGCCACCAACAACTGCAAACCAGAAGCTGGCTATCCAGAAATACTGAAAAATTATTCTGAAAAAGTTCAAGATCTTAATGAGAGAGATACCGTAGCAGTACTAATTACAAAATATGAAAACTCAATATATTATAATCCAAAAAAGTACATACAAATATTAAATAATATTGTAAACAGCCCCGATAGAAAATTCAATGTAATATTTACTGGCTTGCGTTACAATAAAACACATGATAAGGAAATTTACTATATTAACAGTGATATAGCTAATATAGCCAAAAACAACGAAAATGTCAAATACATAGACCCAAATGTGCGACATGAAAATATTAAAAATTATAATACCATGAAAAACTTTGTAACAGAAAATGTAATAGCATGCATAGTCAGCCAATTCCATGGCTCTTCATCACTGCGTTTCATTAGATGCCACTGCGAAACAACATATTCAAGCACTTCTAATTTTCAAATTGCACAAACACAGATTCTCAAACGATAATTCTTCATGCTAATGTTCGCAGTATACACAAAAAGTACTTAGAAATTGAAAGCCTAGCAAATGAGCAAGATTGTGATGTGTTGTGCTTGACAGAGACCTGGGGAAAAAATCATCAGATGCAGGCGATGACTGTTGAGAACTACACACTGGCGACTTGTTTTAACCGAATATTTTTTGATCATGGCGGGACCGCGATATATGTTAAAAATGGTTTAGATTTTAAAGTTAGAAACGATTTGAATAAAATGTCATTTGAAACAAACTTTGAATTAGCAGCAATAGAATTAAGATTTTCAAAAATAGTAATTATGGCTCTTTACCGTCCGGAATACGATATGAATTTATTTTTTGAATTATTAACAAAACTACTAGATAAACTTTGCAAAGAAAAGAAACAAATTGTTATAGCAGGTGATTTCAATCTAAATGTATTAAAAGTAGACAAAAATATAAAGAAACTTGACGGAATATTAAAGAAATTTAATTGTAAATGGTTGTTAAATGAGCCTACTAGAACTGAGACAAATAAAAGGAACCAAACCAGTTCTACGTGCATTGATAATTTTATTGTAAATTTTAGCGGTGGTAGAGGATCAGTTTTAGGTTATAAACTTTCCGACCATAATGTCATTAAATTAGAATTGTTCAATACAAAAAATGTTAATAGTAAAAATACTCCCTATATGGCTAGAAATTTTTCAAAAAATAATCTAAATTATTTTAACCATTTGTTTAACAAAGATCATATGAAAATAAAAGCAGAAATACTAATGACTAGTAACGCAGACGCAAGAACGAGGATTTTACATGATGCTTTGATATATTATTACAACATAGCTTTTCCAAAAATAAGAAAACAAGTAAAAAACATTCAAAAACAATGGTCAACTGTAGGTATAGAAAATAGTAAGAAAAATTTAGTTAAAATGGAAATTCTTCAAGAATTTGACCCTAGCGCAACGAGAAAATTAAAAATTAAGAGGTACAGGAAAATATTGCGTAAAACTATGGTCGTAGCAAAGAAATTACAATATAGAGATAGAATTAAAAAGTCAAAGAATAAAATTAAAGAATCTTGGACTATTATTAATGAACAGGCAGGTCAAAATAAGCGACGCGATAGAAGTACTAGAATAAAATCAGTGAAAAACGAAAGCGGAGAAGATGTATCAGAAGCTAAAAAAATTGCTACTATTTTTAATGACTTTTTTCGCAACATAGCTCATAAGTTGACTTCCAATCTAGAAATTGACGGGGATAATTGCAAAAAGTATTTAGATTACGGTAATAAGCCATTGACATCTATCTCATTTGGACCAGTAGATTATAATGAGCTCAAAAAGGTAGTAGGTAACATGAAACAAAAACCTACATTAGATATTTATGATATAAGTACTAAAACTTTACGAAATCTAATAATAAACAACGATAATTTATTCGAATTAATATTCATTTGCGTAAATTCATGTTTAACGGACGGAATATTTCCTGACGTATTGAAACCGGGTAGGGTCATTCCACTTTTTAAAAAAGGGGATACCGATAATATTAGTAACTATAGACCTGTATGCATTTTGCCAGCTTTATCAAAAATTTTAGAATCTATTATTAAATCAAGAATTGTCAAATACTTTGAAAAAAATAATTTATTTACAATGTCACAGTTTGGATTCAGAAAAGGCCGCTCCACAGAAATGGCTATAAGAAAAGTGGTATATTATATTCTTGAATCCTTGGATAAGTCAAATAAATGTGCCAGTGTCTTTTGTGATCTTTCAAAAGCTTTTGATTGTTTGAGGCATGATATATTGATTTTAAAAATGAAATATTACGGATTTCAAGGCCCTGCATTAAATATGATGATAACTTATTTACAGAACCGTAGTCAAATTGTCTCTGTAAATGAAGAAACTTCTACAGAGGGTATGATGTCAATTGGTGTACCACAGGGCTCTATTTTAGGGCCAGTCTTGTTTTTGATTTATATTAATGATATAACCAACGCATTGCCGAGTTGGGCTCATATAAATTTATTTGCAGATGATACACATGTGGGTATCAGAGACAAATGTAAATTTAATTTAGACGATAAAGTTAATGCAGTTATGGAATTGTTAAAGGAATGGTTTGACGCAAATGGTATTATTCTTAACTCTGATAAAACCATATCAATGCAGTATCAGTCAAGGTTGGGTATTTTTGGGAATTCTATTAGTAAAACAAATATATTTCTAGGTTATACAATTGATAACACTATTAGTCATAAATCTCACATCGATAAAATTTGCAACAAAATGGCAAGTGGTAATTATGCTTTATTTAAACTCAAGCCATTATTAGATAAAAAGTCACTCATCTCTGTCTATTATGCATACGTTCATTCTATAATAAGATACGCTATAACTGTTTGGGGAAACGCTAAAGATATCATAAAAGTTTTAAAATGTCAGAAACAATCTATAAGAACAATGAATGGTTTGAAAAAACGTAGTCCTGCGAGAATACACTTTAGAAATGATAAAATAATGACAGTTATATCACTTTATATTTATAGTAGTTTATTAGAGGTACACGAGGATACGGAAATTCCGGAAAAAAGAATTTCACGTAATAATAAAAAAGGGCGAGTCCTGCCTGTCAACAGATTATCTAAGTGTAAGAAACAGGGACTTTACACCAAAATATTAATGTACAATAAATTACCAAATAGCGTGATGGAACTCAATTTTAAAATATTTAAACAAAAATTAAAATATTTTTTTGAAAGAAATCCTTTTTATAAACTCAGTGAATATATGTCATTGCAGCTTGTGGAATCATCGTTCTTGTGTGATGAACAACAATTACAAAATGTTAGTAATAGGTAAAGAAATAAATGACAATGTAAATGTATAATATAATAACTATTTGTTCTTAGAACTATAAAAGTATTTATAAGTTAAGTTTCTTTTAAAGTAATTAATAATTAAAATGTAACAAGACTTGCCTGTAACGAATGTTATTTAAAGGCCAATAAATATTTCTTATTCTTATTCTTATTCTTATACTTCTCATCAATACTTTCCGCAGCGATTAAAGACACTTTATGGCTAATCTTTTTACACCTTGCATTAACCATAATAAAATATCACTAATAACTAAACAAAGCAATCATAATGTAAATATTTGTCAAGAGAACTGTTAAACTAGGAACTAATATTAATTAATCGTATATAAATGAGATTTGTAAGTTAAATTTTTTAAGTAATTCTTAATTCAAATGTAATAAGACTTGCCTGTAACGAACGTTATTTAAAGGTCAATAAATATTACTTTACTTTACTTTACTTTACTTTACTTTTAAAAAAGCTTAAAATTATTTTTATGTGCAAGAAGTGTAACATTAAACGTGACTACCATCTACTACTTCCATCTTTGAATACTTTACGAGTACACTTCTTTTTTCATACATTCAGAAACTTTGAAAACACTCTTTTAATTATTGTAACGTAAATCGTAAAACTTAGTTATTTGCTTAAATTTAAAACTACTTACAAGCTTATTATTATTAGCCTTTTTTCCGTGTGCATCATGTCAAAAAACTATTTGAACTGTTTTCACCCGACCACCAACAACAAGGATAGGTATGTGTTTGTCCTTTAAAGAAGCATTTGCCCAGTTTCAAATTACGCTAAACCGTTATCCATACAATATCAAACAAACACTCGTAAAGCAAGATAATCTGCGTGTCCGTGTGGGTGTCCATTCCGGCGACACTAACGTTAAACCTAAACCTAATACTGCCCGAAACTGCATTTAGAAAGGCAGGCGTCTCAAGAGGTGAAAGTCATGTGCCTTAGTCTTGCAAAAACTCGCATCTCGCGGCCTTGCCAAGGTGAGTGCAAGGGGGACATAACGGTGCGTCTGGTACCACCCATCACAACAACATTCGAACTTCGAACACCGCTCGCTGTCACAACCATCGATGCCCCAATAAGAAAGCTCCCACACAAAACAAAAACAAATCCGCCAATGTACATCGAGTGGCAGTAAATCAACTTCCAATCAACGGCCGACGGAAACGAGGCACGTTTTCGATTCATTTCCTTTCAGTAATATTGTACAATTTAATGAGTTGCTAATAATGGCGTGGCAGGCCATTTAAGTACTTCGGATTTAATACACGTTTGATATTCCATAAGGGAAAGCGGGTCTAACTGTGGCCGGCCATTTACAGACCTGTTACGGGACAGTATTTTGTAAACAAAATCGGTTGAAATGGTGACATTTAAATCTCAATTTAAAAAATTAAACAATGCTACGTTGTTAATGATTTCATAATAAACAACAAAAGTTACATAAGGCGTTATTAAAATTTATATTCATATTCTGCAAATGATGCAAAAAGGCAAACAAAATATTAGTGCCAACATTAATTGCCAACAGCCAGTTTTCATTGTTGCTTAGGGTGACCAATATTACTAAAAGTGCAAGGACTCCGTGCTTGTCGGTTTAATATTATAACCTAAGTGAAGCTTATACATTATAAAGCACAAGTAATTGGTAATAATATTATGCATGCAAGATTATGAACGATGAGAAAATGGCAGCTAGGTATGCGCTAAGCGAGCTTAGAAATTCTACCGCGAAACAGTTACCGTAACATTTTGTAAATAATGAACTACTTAACATGCAAAACGCACTCCATCTGCAGCTGCGTGCGACTCAACTAAAACACGCTTTTGAATGTTGATCAAACTTAAACTTACAATTTGGCTGATTTCCGTAATTGGTATCGGAGTGATGGTTTTCTCTGAGCTTTGTGGGAGAGAAGAAGCACTAGGAGTGGGAGACACTCCAGGGGAGCTGGGATGGTTTCCCACGCTCTCCTTCGAAGTGCTCTTCGGAGACAACCTCGACGGGAAGCTCAGCGTCTTCGTCCACTGAGACAAGCTTCGCACCATTTTGATAGTCCATATGCACAACACTCGTTCACTGAACCCGGTGACGTACTGCGGTACGATACGTGCGCCACGTATGACGGTCCGCGATCGAATGAGACCGGCGGAGGCAGAGGGCAACAAAAGTTCGTAAAGCCTGTGCAAGTTGCGACTTGATTGGATTGGTGGGGATAGCGAGGACAAGAACAGGGCACGTGAGCGCGCCCTGCCCTATGCCTCTGCCTGTTTCTTTAATATAAATCATCGACCGAGCGTTGCCTAAGGATAATACCTGGTGAAAAAACTAATTTTTTCGATTCAAACGTCGAGCAGTTTATTTACCGACACAATATTCGTATTGATGGCGCCAGATTGTCAAAACCACGTATTTGATTAGTGTTTTATTGCTCAGAAAGAGTTATGTTTATAGCATCAAACAATATCATAATAATATTACTATGTTAGGTATGATATTATTCTTTTAAGCTATTTACGGATTAAGCTACAACCAAATTAATAATATTTTTTTAAAGAAATCGTTTCTATAATCTTAGTGAATATATATCAATGCTGCTTTCTTCTTCTTGTCTAATCTTCGTTCTTGTGTAACGAACAACCATTACAAAATATTGCTAATATCTAGAGAAATAAATCACAATTTAAATATATGATATAATGAATATAAAAGTATTTAAATAAGTTTTTTAAGTTTAATTTTTCTAAGTACTTAATAATTCAAATGTAACAAGACTTGCTTGTAACGAACGTTATTCAAAGGCCAATAAATATTTCTTATTCTTATTCTTAGCAATAGGCAAATGGCATTAACTGTAGTATTTAAGTAATATACATATATATGGTAATGATATTAAGTTATTAGGAAAATACTAAGCCTATAAGATTTACTAAAATCTATTTAAGAAATACTTTGCCATAAATATCTTTTCACCCACAAAGAATTAGCGAGACCCCAAAGCAGGAATAACTGCAGATAGTGAGGGTGGCACCCTCGCATACCTTCCCTTTATGTCCATTGCAAATATACATTCCAACATTCAGGATATTGCAAGCTGCGAGGGAATAAAGAGCGTTGAGTATCGATCCGTTGCATTCAAAACAAGGGGTCTTATCGATTTTAGAATATTCGGATAACTTTCTTGTAAATAAATAAAATCTGAAGTTTTTGCTACTAAAATGGTTAAATGTAAAAAGATACACAAGATATACAAGTAAAATTTCTAAAATCGCCATTTTGTGGTGACAGCCATATTGGATTTGAAGTTCATTAAAGTGTCATAGTATTCTACTAGTGAAGCCCGTTCACTTGATACCCATATTGAGGGAGTTGTGAAGAAATATGTAGTTCGACAATTTGTGGGCGGCTATCTCGGACCAATTTTCTCTAAAAATAGCTAAGAACACTTCCGACTCATTAACTATTCAAACAAAAAAAAACTAAATCAAAATTGGTTCATCCATTCAGGGACTACGATGCCGTAGACAAACATACACACAGATACGTCAAACTTATAGCACCCCGTCGTTTTTGCGTCGGGGGTTAAAACACATAAGTAAATATAACTATTGGGTTATAGAGAATTATAAAATAATCAACTTCAGCATAAATGAACAATTGCAATACCCATAAAACCTTTGACAACGATGAAAACTTGAATCGTCTATTGCAACGTTTATTTCAAATTTATATTAAAAAAAAACAACTATTTATACTAAAAAAAAAGTAAATATTATATGTAGTGACTTACATAAAAACATAGTATCAATATCCGAGGCCTACCAAATCCAACGTGACAATGATAAAGAATTCAATTGTCAAAATTATCTCAAAAAGAGTCGCGTGCCACATAATGATAAAGTTCGATGCACTGATAAGGCTTTAACAAAGGTATAACTGTCAACGTTTCGGCTTCCTGTTAACAGTCTGAATATTCCAGAGGCAATAACCAGAAAAGATAGATAAAGTCATAGATAATAATTTAGTAACGTACAGTTATAAACAATAGCAGGAATACAGGAAACGTAATTGCTAAGTGGTAATGTCAATTGCAATCTAATATTGCACTGCAAAATGCATGTCTAGTGTGGAAGTGCGAGCTTTGTATGTGAAAAACACCTTTAATGAAGGTATTTATTTTGATTAGATATAAGATTTGTATTCTGTCGATAACATCTAATTGGTTAATCAAAAGTAAACAAATTTAGTTGACCCATTGAATTTTTCTGAGAAATTTTATTGATTCGTCTTTTTAGACAATTCTTCTCGGTTGAATTGAATGTCATAATGTCCGAAAATAATGTAGTTCTTGTCTATTAAAATGTGCATCAGTAATCGATATAAAGACAATACAATAGATTATAGATGTAGATATAATTAATAATTCTAGCATACAAAACTTGATACATATGCGAAAGACTAAGAAATTAAAGCTCTTATAGAAGTGTTTTCAGACAAAAGGAGTGGCAAATGTTAAAGTTTTGAGAGCATCCGACACTACAAGACACGTGCTTGCAGGAGCAGCTGTTGCCCGCAGGCTTTATTTAACACTTGAGATGCTAAGGAACAAGGACATTGAAAAAAAAAGACAAGATCGAATTTAATTTTCCAAATTAAACGTAAGACCAGCATCTTGACAATTAAGAAAATTTGATCTTTAAAGAATGTACAAGAAACTTATAAGTCTCTGTTATTTTATTAAAAATTTGAAGCACCACAAAGTAAGGTGAGGAAAATATATAGATAGATCAATTATTTATTGCAGACACATAAAAAAATTAAATACAAGCGAAAACTTCTAACAAAATATAGTGCTACAAGTAGCGACCTTTTCGCTGAAAAGCGATCTCTTCCAGGCAACCTTAGGGTTAAAAAATTGTAAAAAAGTTGAATGAAATAGGACGGGGTACAATAAATAATATACATAAATAACTTAATTTAATTAAATTAGTTAAATAAAACAAATAAGCAAGGAATAATTAAAAAGAATGAAAGTACATACGTATCTGAGATAAAAGCAGATCATACGTTACTTAAAGAATATGTTGAAAATAATTTAAAAAGTAGATCTTAATAAAAACATATACCATTTAAACATAAAAAAATCTATAAAATTGTTTTTTGATGTTGAAAAAGTTTGTACAAGAATATAATTGGATATCAAACACGTGCCACTGCAGCTGACGCCTGCATCTAATGCACGTCCTTGAGATAAAAGCTCTCTCGAATATTGAGGATGTTGTTAATAACGCAATAAAAAAATCGTTATAAAAACCCTTTTATAAATGTTTTAAAACACAATAAGGTAGGTTTGTTATAAATGGACACATAAATATTAACAATGCTAAATGCTAATAAGAAGATTACAGTAAGTGCAGGAAGATAATAAAAAAAACTTTAAAACAAAGGCTCAAGTAACATTTGTGCACATAATACATAAAACATTGTCAATTCTGTGATTATACATAGTAAATAATTGTATTCTAAATAGTATTAATAGACATTGCAAAAACCTCTTTAGTCCGTTGCACCCTCCTTTCACAGTCATCTAAATTCAAATATCGAACTCTCAAAGAATGTTCTAACTACTTGCAACTAGTCAATGCCCGAGTACTCTCAACCCTCAAGTCGAACAAAGGGTGTAAACAAAGACAGAACCCGTCCGAAGGGTTGTAAACAACCTTTTGTACTTTGCTATGAAAGGAATAATTACTTTTTTTGAAGAGTTTATGGAGGATGGTGGCTGCTGATGGATGATTAGTTAATGAGGAAGATTAAACATCATTAATAATAATTGTTAAAGTGTAGGTATAGATATAAGCAGAAATGGTTCTGCTTGAACCTGGTGCAAAAAGATTGATCAAAGGCACCAACCGCAGTAAGACTGAGTCAAAGGATTTTTTGACTTGGAAACTTAAGGTAAGTAAATTAAATAGAGACAAATTCTTAAATCTGCTATAGGTACTCCGTGGAGTACCTATATCTCATTCATATAGACCTAGGTAGATAAATAAGTTTTTTATCCCACCATCTCGGAAAGAGTTTTTTTTTTATCCGCTAGAGGATAAAGTAAATTTTAATTTAGAATATCGTGTGCACTAAGTTTGTGAATTAAAAACCTCATTCAACCTATTTACTTCTACCTCTATGGTGCCGAATTCATCATACAACCTTTTTTATTTTGTTAAAAACTCAGACTCAGAACCTTTTTGCTGTTTTTTTTAATTTGTTTTGCGCGCGTCGTATTGTTAAAACCTTATGTTAAAAATAAGTTAAAAAAACTAAAATGAGTGATTAATTTTTTTTTGTTCTTCGTATGTAGTCATTTCCTCGCTGAGGTGGGATGAAAAGTTACGTGTTGCACTCGAGTGCAAAGATTTTTCACCTTGTGCTCTTTTAATTCCCTCGCTAACGCTCAGGATTCTAATTTTTTAATCTCTCGCTGCGCTCGTGATTCTATTTTAGAATCCTTCGCTTGCTCAGTCATCAAAAGTGAGCACACGGTTAAAAAGCAATTTAGCACTCTTGTATAACAAATAACTATTTTTAGTTTAGGTTTTGTGCAATCAAAACTAATTCTCAGGGTAATTCTGATTTATATTTTAAAAGCATAAAAGGAAGTAGGCAGCTATTACGTTTATAGCAATTTAGTGTAATGTCAATAACTCTTTTATCACGGGAAGGCGAAGTACGTGCTGGCATTACTAAAAAAATCAGTCAGCAAAAAATATCCGCTGCCTAAAAAATGTATGCCTCACTTCTGCTATTTTATGCTTATAAAGTATGCAATCGTTAAATTTTAAAATTGGTTTTCTTCTGTTCAAATTTATTTTGTGATTGTATTATTTATTTACCCTGCAGGTAATTCAAAGGTCTAATTTTGTGTAAAATAGACTGTCAAAATAAATTAAATTTGAAATATTTTATCGCTTCAAATTAAGATTTAATTTAACATAACTATGTTTCGCAATAATGCCAACCACTTCTATCCATGACAACATTGACACTGACATAACCTGTCAAATTAAGTTATCCCCAGAAAAGTGTCCCAATAAAATTGCAAATCACCGCCACCCTACACTTTCGCGTCGCGGAGGGTTGTTATTATTAAAAACTAGTAAAAGCTTGTACAGAATTAGTTACACGTCAATTTCTTTGTCATGTTCACGAACAGAATTAAAAACATTTTAAATTTAAACTTTAGTGTCAACGGAACAAGGGCGGTTTTTCAAGATTTTGTCAAACATTTCAGATCATTTGGGAGTCCTCCCGTGGTCCTCGTAAATTATATTCTCAGTGCGTAAAATACCGAAGTGGCAGTACCATAATAAGATAATTACCTAGTGTTGTTGGTGGTTAAATATTTGTGGCCCTTTGTTCGAGCCAAAATAGATTATTATTTTTGTAAAAATGTAAGCCATTAATTATTTTGCTGCTGAAATGTCTACATTGATAAATTAGGTTTTTATTTTCAACACGCAAAAGATAAAAACAACAATAATTTTTGAATATCACCACATGCTTTAAAGCGATCTCCTCCAAGCAACTTTTAGATGTGGTAACTGAAAATGAAATAAGTAGGTACATAGAGGCCGTACGATTCAGTATTATCTCACCCATTATTTATCCACTACTGGGCATAGGCCTCATCTTATTTTTTATTACTACTATATTATTTTTTATTCTATTAATATAAAGACAGGCTCGTAACCAGCTTCAAAATAAGAGGAGTTTTTTAACTCGTTGGTATCTTTATTATGTACCTAAGTTTTTATCTACGCTTGAACCGATGTGAAAAAATCTTTTTCTATATAAAAGTTAAGTTTACGGTCACTTTCACTGTTATATAAAAATTTCATTTCATCAGTTAGAAAATGAAAATGTAAAAATATAAAACTGCGTCTATCGAATTGAAGTCGGATGCAATATTTACAAAAAATTTAGTACATGTAATAGAGTTTTCGAATTACAATAATTGATTCAATAATTAAAAGTGCTTAGATCACGTCCAATGAGGTGCAATAAACGAAGTAACATTACTTTTTTATTCAAATATAGTAACTCTTATATTTCACATTGTCTATGACACTAAAATAGAGTTCTCGGACTCTTTAACTAGCAATATCCTGTTTAAACAAATTTACTCAATTAAGCTCACCAAAACTCATTTATCATTGATAATTAGCGATAATACAACAAAAGCATTATACAGAGTTATCGGCTAGAGGAACAACTTTTACTATGGTACCAACCCTGAAATCGCTAAAAATTACAGGTATTTTATAGAAAAAGTTTATGCGTCGTCGACAAAAGTATGAAAGAACTAGTATTTTTTTCGCGAATTCAGAGTTGGTGCGTTTCGTATAGTGATCCCCTTTCGGCTTAGTACACCCTTAACCGATAACACTGTATAAGGGGATGTTTTATTGTTTGCTAGCACACGTGGTCGGATCTCCCTTCGGAAGGTACTTAACTGTTTTCTATAGGGGTGTCGAAATTTATGTAATGGCTCATAATTTTAGGAACGATAAATGTAATATTTATGATGGGAAAAGCAAATCGCAGTGGAAGCGTTAGTTTACAATAGTTTTCAGTACGAAGTTCGCTATATAGATAAGGTTATTTATCTACATATTTGTTTCGTTTATATAAACTAGTAATGCGGCTAGCGTAATGGGCATCTTTTGCATCTTTTGGGTAGTTCCGACTTAGCTAGGTACGGTCCGAGCCGGGGTGGGTTATTTGATACGTTAATATTGTGACGTATTTTGATCATTTAATTGTATTATTTATGAATACTATTTGCAGATGAATGTATGCGAACTTGTTATTAATATATAATATTTCTAGACTCAGTTTTAGAAAGTAGTGTATAGAGGAGTGATCTAAGGAGGATGGGAGATATGTATGGAAGATGAATGAATCAAGAGATGACGGCGGATAAAGTAGAATGAATAAATGATGAAGACATGCTGTGCCGAACCCATGTAGTAGAATAAGGACAGGAAGATGATGACGATGATGTTGGGAATGTTGTATCATGCTTACAGATACTTCTGTCGACATTTTCGGCACTGATTTTATTTATATTTTTAATTCTAAACAGTATAAATAACATTAGAGTAAGAAAATGCGAAACCACCGATTGACGTCGATGACATCTCCTTTGTAGGTACACCACATTGCAAAGATCTCCTGTTCCAATTCTTACACATAGTTTTTCTACTAATAAAAGCAAGCCGACAAGTCGCAAAAACTAAGAACCCAGTAACCCATAACAAAAAATCAAGAAAGAAATAACGCCATATGTGTCACGATTTGTTCTTAAAAATAGATTAGCAGAGCCCATATGGAGTTGGTTTGACCACCATGGCACTCCGTCCCGTGGGCCATGTGAGCAAACATCATCAAACTGTGTTTAATGGTATTTGAATGGTGTGAGGTTTTGGCTGAAAATATAAATAAAACGCTTAGAAGTTTAACTTACTGCGGTTACAAGTATATTTTTTACGGGAAAGAGGTAGCAAATTCGACGGGTATATTCATTTTTTGTTATGAGATTTCATGGAAAAAATAAATCATAATAAAAACAAAGTTCTCGGTTGTAGGGGTGTAATAAGTTAGGATTTTTGGAATTTCAATCCCTAAGGGGTTCAAATGGCTGAAACTTCATAATTTTTATTCTATCTTATGTCGCGAAAAACGCTGCAGATGCCAGCTACTATAATAAAATACCTTCACTTACTATTAGTGACTATTTATATTACTTACTAACTGCGCCCTGCGGTGTTACTCGCTTCGATACAGGATCAAAAGTAGCCTATGTGTCCATCCACGGCCTAAGCTATCTTCATACTAAATTTCATTCCTATCGGTTCAATAGTTTTTGCGTGAAAGAGTTACAAACATACATACACACGTCTTACGAACTTTCACGTTTAAAATATTTGTAGGAAGAATCTAGATAAGGTATAATAAAATAGCAAGGTATAAATATCTGCAAATCGCCTAAACACTACTGGAACTTGCTGGCTTGCCTTACTGCAACATACTTTTATACACACATACTTCCATTGAACTGCACTGAATGAAAACAATACAAAATTATAATGAAATCCATGAATTAATCGGATATAAACATAAACATCCTGATTCCCTCGTCACGTATCAGCCACGCGTGCGCACGGTCATAGACTATCAAAAATAAAATGGCGCCTGTGAGGTCATTACTATTACATAACTAGCTAAGCTAACTTATTGTCTATAGCTATGCTTAAATTTGTACTAGCTGGCTTATTAATTATCGAGATTTAACTACGGGGCAAGTGCATTTATTACCAAAAAGGAAATGACTAACAACCACTACAAAAAAAAACAGAATACATTCATAGAGTATCTTTTACCTCGTTTTGTCCGGTAGAGAACTTAATGCGCCAAAACAACAGAGGCACAACATTAAGATACGTTTATTAATAAGGTGTACAAAAATTAAATTAAATTAAAATGCTTTTAAAAAGCATGAAACGCTTAAAAGAGCAGACTTAGTCTATCTACACTACTAAATGAAGATTCAAGATATAAAAGAAAGCTTTGATAATAGTCTTCTGAAATCATCATAAAAATACTCTTCTAAATTTTTGGTACAAAGCTTGGACCGCATTAGTGTTGGGAAAAGGGTGTGCACTTTTAGAAAAATCGATTAAACATATTTTTTTTTTATTAGGCATAGATATTATATGCAATTGGACGTATAATGACTAATAACTAGTTCTATTGAAGCTCGTGCGATACACACACGATTTTTCCTATTGTGTAATCGATTATCGAAAAGTAATCGACGCGGCCATCACGAACTTTGAATGAAAGATTTATAGACATTGAGTATAGAGTTATTATTATTATTTGGGTAAGTACAAATTTATTGTTCTGTTACTCATACTTACGTCAATGGTGTCAACATCAACAAGAATGGTAAAATTTTTGTAATTAAGTTATTGAAATTAAAATAGTCTCATAAGTCTCAAAACTCAAAAATTGTTTCACAAAAAAAACTATTGAATATTTATAAACGTGAAAAATTGTAAGAATGTATGGATGTGTGGATGTGTGTTTATTAATTTTTCACGCAAAAAGTGCTGAACTGATGATTGTGTAGAATTTGGCCGGCTTGTGACAAATAAAAGTCATTAATAGTACCTAAGACTTTTTAAATTGTGTTTTGTAATATTTTCTATTGCAATTAAGTTTATACTTTTTTATTATCTAAGCTCTAAAAAAATTATGGAATTTCAATATAAAATTATGGAATTTCAGTATTTACACCAGTGAAATGAGTTCCCATAAAAAGTAAAAGTAAATCTCGTATTGCAATCCTCTTCTACTTGAAAAATGTTCCTTCCAGTGCTTTTATAGCTGAAACCGAATCTCATGTATCTAAACCAAATCTTGATTCAGCTAGTACGATCCAGAGGAGGATTCTTATTTGAATAGATTTGCATCATAATTTGTATAGCTTTTATTCCACATTAGTCCTAAATAATGCCTCTGTCTTTTAACTTTTTTAATACTGCTTCTATATCGCAATCTCCAAGGGACTGTTGAAAATAGCTGACCTATTTCACCAGCTTGTCTACACCGGAGGAACTCCTTTGAAATCATTGTTTGTTTGTACGAACATTGCTTCTAACACTCCTAGCAGATGGCTCTCAAATGTAAACGACCTACTTAGTGACAATAACACTTGCATGATATATCATATAGATAGGTCTTTATTGAGAGCAATTATGGAAGTTTTAACTTTTAGCGTAGAAGTTTCTTTCTGTTTCTACCTTAAGGAGACTCGTATTTTTCGAGTGTATATTTAGCTCAATACGAGTGTGTGTGAACCTTTACAGCCTAAACTGGTGAACCGATTTCGATGTTTGAGGTAACTTGGATTTGTCTTTATCTGCAAATGGTTACAGCCTATACTGGTTTTAGACCCGCGGTTTTACTCGTGATCATACAGGGTTTTTTAAGATCGGTTCTAACCACTTGTTATTTTTCTTCTTTCTGTTTTATATTTATGATTACATAACAAAAGTCTTGTGAAATGAAATTATAATTCCGGTAATTTCAGAATTATGATCTAAATCTGATGATTTTTTTATATTCTAGCTAGGTACACAACTTATCGACCTTGACAAAATAGTTAAAATATTCTAAAATATATGGCGGTTACATTATATTTGGTAGGCTGCTTTTGTTTGAGAAACAAAAGCAGGTGTTTTTCCAAATACGGTTTTTCTTGTTTGAGTTTATTAGGCTGGTTCGCGAAGGCAAGCTTTTGAGAATGGTTCTGAAAAAGATAAACCCAGATCCTCAGAAGATAGTATCTAAGTTAGTTAATAAATCGAAATATAAATCTAAATACTAATATTGCGAACGCAACCATTATGTACCTACACTGCCTTCCAAACCTTTAGTCTTATTTAATCTGGACTCAGTTTTGCACAATTTTTCAGACTATTACGATTTACGACTTATATGTATAAACTATAATTTTTCTTTATTCTCCTAGCGCATCGTATCAATATTTCTCCACCATAAAAGAAAGATTAAGACGGCTAGACTTCATCCATCAATAAATGTAAAAACCCAGACCCAAACCAATTTTATTGCATACCAATGACCAAATAGTCGTGGTTCAAATTGACTAGATTTCCCATATTAGTTTGCTGATAATAATTTACTTTATAAGGTCAGTCGACCTGTTCGACTGTAGCTAAACCGCGGCGTAGCGAGGTATCTTGCGGGATCGTAACTTTTTGTGTAGGCGGAGTGGTCACCGATTCCTCTTAAAATAAAAGTTGTTCATAATAATGAGTATTGCGAATCCCTTTCGGCTAACACACGCCTAACTGATAAACCTGTATAATCTGAGGTGTCCACGTGGGAGGCTCTCCGAGACATAGATTTGCATGAAGTCCACTAACTCTTGCGCAGCCGGTTTGATCCGATGTCCGGGTTATAACTACAACCTAAATTTTGACTGATAGATTTTTTTAACTGTAATGGTATTGATAGAATGGTCGATTAAGTAAGCAAACTATTATTTAAAGTTTTTAACTGACTTCACATAAAAGAGGAAGGTACTCAATTCGATTCAATTGTTTGTCACCTGATTTCACGGAGATAGCTGAAAGGATTTGATAAAAAAAAATGTGTTAGAAAGGATCAAGGGTTCTCAAGTGGTCTCATTTCAATTTGATCAATATGGGTTTAGGAATTTGATGTTTCAATCGAAATAATTGAAAAACTTCTATCGGTTGCCTGCCGTAATGGAAATCGGTACTTAATCACTTTTTTTCAAAGAACTTGTTGATGTCTGTATTGGAAAATTAGAGAAAATGCCACAATAAACTTTATATGGCATCCAAATAAGAATCATTTTGTTATGCTCATGTCAAAGGTCTCCTAAAGCATCGTTCCAATTTGAAATTCGAAACAAAGAAAGGGCATGGAACTTTTAAATCACGAAATAGGGAGGTGACATCGACGTCGCACAACAAAAAGAAATAAAGCCAATGACACATTTATTAGTGCTGTCACTCGGTGGTACTTATGTTTGACAGCTCATAAGTTTTAAAACTTTAATTTGTGATAAGCCAAATGTGTGTTTATGGATGGATGGGCTACTGGATTTTAACTTTCACATTTTCGGTGTCGTAATTTATGATTCCGTCATATCTATTTTCACTTTGTCCCGATGAAATGTTGCTGAGTGCCCACGAGTGTCATTATAAATATGGCCTACGTAAAGATAAAGATATAAGATGTGCAGAATGAAGATTATGGAAATAGACATTTATATTTTCTTTATATATAGGAATAATATACAGAGTTTTGTTGGCTACACTGGCGACATAATATTTTTTGCCAACTTCTGAGTACTTACTTCATTAACTTTCCATTTACAACATACCTTCTTAGCTAACGTTTCTGCAAAAAATATAAGCAAATAAAACATTCTATATAAATTACAATGCTTTCAATTTACGTAACAGTTTCATCAAAAATGACATCCTTACAACATATAAAATTACCGCAGTAAAGCTATTTATTACCCTTTTATTTTTAGAACCTTTATTATCCGCCTGTTAAACGTAGTAATTATGGTCGTTGACAAGGTTTAGGGACATTGGCTCGACCACAGATTAAATAAGCTCACGTTGTCAACCACTAATTCGAATGAAGTGACGTCCGAGACATAATCGTCATCGACTAATCGAAGTAATGCACCTCACTACACGCTGATAGATTATGGCGCCATTACATTTTTGTATGGCACGTCAAAGATTAAATACCAGTAAATGATGTTATTTAAAAAATTATTCACTAAGCAGTAGCTATCTACCGGAAATGTATTTAATTCTATTACTTACATTATATATTACAAAAACCTATTGAATATTAGAATTAATAAAAAAACGAGTTTATGTACATCCTCCTTTTTTGAGAAATTGGTAAATGATAAGATAAAATGTTTTGGGTAAGTATGTATTAGATTTGGGCATGAATTTTAAACAGTTTTTTAGAAATTTTAATTGTTGTTAGAAATTTTCAGAGCCGAGTTTAATGAAATGAGACGCATTTAATTTGTGTGTCTATATATAAGCATACATAAACCGGAAATATATGGAATTGTGAACGACTGTTTACAATTACGGTTCACAATTCCATATATTGCCAGTCGGCAAGAACTTGTGGTTAACATATTAAATTAAAACATATTTAAGCTTTACTTACATACTAAAACGTGACGTATCTAGAATGACATTAGCTACGAGTATATGCTTAGCAACATTGACATACAACATTAGTTGATTTTTTTAATATTATTTTTTATATTAATTTAGCTGTATTATTACATACTTACTAGTTATAATTTAATATTACTACTTAATTGACGTCTTGTTAAGTTATTTGTTATATTGATATTAAGAATTTACACTACTTATAAAAAGTTTCTTTCAATTAAATGCGATTTTTATTAGTCTGTTTACTACTTTTGCAGTTAAAATTTGGAATACTTAAAAGAAGATACAATTATACAGTTCTGAACAGTTATGAAGTTCATACTAAACAAAAATTGTCAGCCTGAACGAGTGTTTCGCTTCATAAATCGTACGGAATTCAAGAGCGATTCCATAAGATTTGTAACGTTTTTCCATGACAAAACATGAAACCTTCTATAATGGATGAGCATCGAACAATGAGTCCCATGGCGATAACTCACTGCAATTAAACCATTTATCGCCGATGCAAAAATAGCTAACAATTCCACAATTTACAGTTATGTAACGTTATATCACGTGCATTGCCCTCAGAGAAAATACAAGGGACTCGTATTACCTTTAAACTGAATGCGAAAAATAAATATTCATTGGCCTTTAAACAACGTTACTTACTTGGCTTGTTACATTTGAATTATTAATTACTTAAAAAACTTATTTAAATAATTTTATAAATATATAACATATATTTATGAAATATTTACTTTGGGATTTATTTCTTTAGTAATGATGCGCTATGTATGTACTGATTTTTAATTATCGCTATTGCAATTTAAAATTATAAATAATTAATTATTGAATTTTTAATATGCTTTTGCCCGTAACTTTAACTGCATTTTTTGTTTTGCCCGGGATAAAATACAATATGGCACTCTCGGGTCCTTGGACACGGTCGGACAGGCATTATGTATACAGCTAGGACTTATCTAATCCGTATCTAATTTTTAGTACAGAAAATATTCTTAAAATTACATATTTAAAATGTCTTTGTTTATTTAGTATTTAATTCGTACTTATTTACATAATTAAAAATATAGATCAACGTTGTTGAATAACCATCCCCTGAATGTTTACTTTTATTATTTTAGAATGCGCTATAGAACCTTCAGTAACATTATCTATAACTTTCGTTATTAAATAGCTATATATATATATAGAGCTTATTTGCTAAAGGTTACCTACCAATTAGATGTTTTTTAAGCCCAACGGCCTTTGGTTATGAGTCACAACTTACCCATCTAGTTGTAGTTCCATTCATAGTAGGTAAACAAGGTGATTACCTATCTCTAGATTTTAAATTTAAAAAGTAGGCCGTTAACCGTCTATTTAGATAAAGAGACGCCATTATGATCTTTTGTAGACAAGGAAATGTGTCTATGTATTTAATTTTGACCTAAAAAGGTTTCATATTTTGAAAAGGGTTCCGCATGCGATTGACATTTTACATCATGCGTAAAGTATAACCTAAAAATATATGAAGGTCAACATTTTCCTAAAAATGTTATATCTGTCAGTTACTATTATCGGGTATAAAAATCTACCCCATTGGGTCACAGCCATTGCTGATTGCTGTGATGGGAATAAAATTTTTAAACTGCCCCTGTGATGGCAAACATACTGTCTCAAATAACTATTAATCAACGAAATACGTAACTAAAATTGAAACCTATTTACTCTAATACTTTATACTCGCCAAGGCACTGACCTAAAAAGACGCATCTATCAAACTATAACAAAAGATATCTTCTAACCTTTGTCAACATCCCATCGCTCTGTATTAAAACATATTTTATCTCTAAACTAATCTCGGGGCCAATTAAAGTCTATTTGTGTAACCTGGGGTGGTCTGGAGGCACTTGGAAATATTTCCTTTTGTGACGAGTGGTGACCTCCGTCAATTAGAAAATGTCAGTTACTGTATTATGTGTCGCGGCGCGGTGGTTGTCGAGTTAACGAAGCCAAGTTAGACATTTAATAAAAAAACAAAAGCGAAAATAATATACCTAATAATTCTGCAAAATGATATAAGTACAGTTTTTAAAGTTTGAAATATTTATATCTAAAAATTCTAATTATAATATTTTCTGGCGAGTTAAAAAGACAGAAAGGCGTTTCAGGATGCTATTGCTAAATCGAAAATATCATTTTAAGTTTCTAGGTATATTCCTGTAGTAAAAATTAAAAAGTACTAAACAAAACTAAACTCAGGATCAACCCAGTTTTGAATTATTATAATAAAAACTCATAAGTTTTATATTTTAGTAAGTATTTATAATTTTATAGTGTGATAAAATAAATAGACTAAACATCGCGTCGACTTGGACAGTTATATAATGGAAGCTCAGAGAGGGAATTATGGAGAAACGATACGGTCAGGTTCAGGGGTTTAGGTGCATTCTACGTCCAGCATAGAATAGAAAAGATTGAAATGAGGATCACAATAAACTTTACTAAATACCTAATTCTAAAATTCAACCAAAAATATTAGTTGGAATAAAAAAAATATTTTACAAAGATTCCGAAGCTCTTATTGTTTTTCTAGTACTTGCTGTTAGTTTATCTCCAAACAACATTTCTGATCAGTTTCTATGTTTAAATTTAAATAAGGGTTCATGTTAATGACATTAACGTAACTGCCGCGCGCGCCTTACATTTTTTCCTACCTTAAATTCGTCATATACCTGACATACAACATACAAGTTGTATGGAACTCAGAGTCGCATTCCAGACTCATAAACCGGCGGTACACGGCCTTCTATTGTCATAATAAAAGTATTCCTCCTTTTATAATTGAGGAGGCAGTTTTTGTGTACATGTCAATGTATTCGTTAGGTGGATTGCCTACTCCAAATAACTTAAGAAGATAGCGCTATCTTCTTATAGGCATTGTCGAGTATTAAAACAAGGTATTTAAATTTACTAAAGTTATCTTATATTAATAATTAATGATTTCTTTATTCAGTATAATGTCAATTTATATTAGCAAAGTATTAAAATAAGGGTTCGTGTTTAAACACCGTCCTATTTTATTACCAAAAAAATTCTAAACGGTTACCAAAATGGATAAATGGTCACCAAAAAAATTCATAAATAGTCACCAAAAAAGTTGTTGCCTAAAGTGAATACTTTAGGCAACAACTTTTTTTTGTCAGTTGTTTTATTATTACATTCTGAATAGAATGTAATAAAAAAACAACCTGAACTTACTGCGGACCTTGTTGCCGAAAGTATTCGGATTTTTATAAAAAAAAATGTACTGAACCTACTGCGGACCTTGTTGCCGAAAGTATTCGGGTGTCATAATTTGGTGACCGTTATGCCATTTAGGGAACCAAAATTTTTTTATTGACGGCTTAAAATTTACCTTTAAATAAGTACTTAAAAACACACCAAGTGAAATAAGACTTCGATTACATGAGATTTATTTACATATTGTAATATCTAAATCACACTCCCAAAGTCACAAAAAAAAACACACACAAACTTTCGCCTTTTGTTACTCCTTCGCGCACAAACGGCTGCTGAATAGATTTGAATTGAATTTGGCACATAGCTTGTCCTAGATGGACACACAGGCTATTATTTATCACAGAAAAAATCACTATTCCCGCGGGTTTAATCATATTTCCAACTAGTCTATTATAATAGTACCTAATTCAAGAATATAATGCGTACTATTTGTCTCACTAAAAACAAATTGAACATTAAATTAAAACAGGACATACCTACGAGTATGTATTTGTAAAAATATATATTTTTCCTAAATGTGATCTCGTATTTTCAATTCATGTTGTAACTTGTCGATCGGAAACCGGATCGAAAGGTTCGTTATATGTTTTTTCTTTAAAGCTATAACCGTCTGCCGTCGTACTATGCTATGCTTGTAAACTTTACAAATATTTTTATAAACCCGATTGCTCAAAAAGAGGGTTATAATTTTCGAGTGTACGTTTGTACGTAAGTGTGATCCTTTGTGATCCTCTACATCATAAACCGATTTTGATGTGCCAGGTGACATTGGGCGTGCCTTAGGCTATCTGAAAACCTGTCTACAAAATCCTTACTCCTTACTAATAATATTAACGCGAATGTATGGATGTTTGTTACTTTATCACGCTGAAGGAACTAAATTGATTTGGATAAATTTTAGTACGGAGATAGCTTAGACCCTGGATTAACACATAAGCTACTTTATATCTTGCATTAATGCTATCACTATAATTAACACTTCATGGAAAAAGTTACAAAAACTAATGATCTTACAAGAAATAATGATAAGGCTGATAAAATAATGACGTAACCCATATAGAGCAGTTCTATCTATCTAAAAACACATTTATTTTTGTGTTCTACGATAACTTATGACTCTTTACTCGCATTGTTACGATAATAAAACTCTTGACGCAAAATAGTAAGTAAATAGTCATAACAATTGTGTCATGTTTGTTATGAAATTAAATGTTTATGTAATAAATAATAAGTTTGTGATATATGAACAGGAAAAGAATTAGTCATTGGTAAAAATAGCCTGAAGCATTGATAATAATAGCTATTTACTTACTTTAACGTCGCCGTCGTACGAATGCGTTGAATTAGTCGTTTTGTGGGACCCGTGCCCAGCATGGTGATGTACCAACTTATATGTCTATGCATATAAGTTGATACGTCACTATAATTATAGTATTTTTTTTATTATTGCACCTGTGCATTTATTAAGAAAAGTAAGTTAAACAACAACAAAAAAATTGCAGATGTATTTCCAATAGACCACTCAAGATATACAGATAATCCATATACTACAATCCACTACTAGAGAGCAGTGTGTCCAGTATGCTAGCGGCGTCACAACGCTGAATGGCAATGCGTATATGTTGGGTCAGATAAACACCGGCGTTCTCACATCGCATCAATTAAACGCTGCGATATGTACTTAGTGAATGTATATCTATTACACTTTGTAATGATAAATTTGAGAAATAATTAGTATGTTTTTACCCGACTGCGAAAGAAAAAGGGTTATGATTTTCGAGTGTTTGTATGCATGTGTATTTCTTTGGCACGCCCTAGAGCCTAAACGACTAGTCGTTTAGTGGTGAGTGGTGTCATGTCAATCTATTTGTCTTAACCGTGAGAGTAACACTGGGTACATGAAAATTAAATAAATAAAAATAATAGATGATACACAGGTATAAAGCACACATTTAGCACTCGGATGTTGTTGAAGTCGCTTCTAATTACTTGTTAAATTGTAACATTAAAAAAAATTGAGGTCACCAAAAGTGTCTGTATATCAAAATTCACCATGAATCGAGAGAGAAATTCCCTCGTCGCAAAGGTCATCCGACCGGTAGAACTTGTACAAGAGTTATGTGCGTCCGTTTGTCCGTTAGTGTCCGGAACCTGTCCGAATCAGCTGGTCGACTGTCGACACTCTTGCGCACTGTCCATAGTGTTTTATACAATACGCGCCGAAAGAATTGACGCCTCGTGGACAGAATAATAAATAATTTAAGATAATATTAGAAAATAATATTGTACATTACTTTAATACTATTCATACGTCAGTCAAACACACTTTTAATTATACAGGGTTATCGGCTAAGAGTGTACTAAGCCGAGAGTGGGTCACTATACTCATCCTAAAGAACAACTTTCACTATGGGACCAACTCTGAATACGAGACAAAAAAATATCAGCTGTTTCATACATTTTGTCGACGACCGACAAACGTTTTCGAGAATTGAATTCGAGAAAAATAAATCAGCTGTTTCATAGCTGATTTATTTTTCTCGAATTCAGTCGCCGCGATTAAAGCCCGCGATAAAAGCTTGCAATAGCTTAAAAACCCATTGAAGTGTTGTATTTTAATGTTACCTTTAGTATTTAATAATATCTATCTATTAAATTAAAAGTAATTTACTACAATAGTAAATATGTAAATAAAAAAATATCCTTGTTGATTAAGTTAGTTAAGAGTCCAGTAAGTAAAATCTGTCACCAAGCACCTAACGGTGTTCCGGCAGTCATCCTTGGGAGCCAGTGTATACCAGACTAGGCATGCATTTAAGGCTATAATATCGCTAACTTGCGTAGTCGTGCAAACTTGTTGTCATATGCCAAGCAGTGTAGAATAAAAAAAAATAGTAACCTCATCAAAAGAATTACTAACAAATTTCGCACTTAAAACCGAAGTGGGTTAAAGAGTGCAAGGAAGTGTATTGTAAAATCGTTCGCACTAGGCCCTGACCACCGTGAGGCCGCACGCCTGGGCAGCGTATAATGGGCGTTAAATGTTAATTAAAACGCCGGTTTTGATGATCACACGACTTTTTGACCTTTATTTTTTTTATCTTAGTACGAGTAGGTTAATAATAATAATAACTATTCAGATTCACTGCCAAGTACTCTATTTCCCGATAGTTAGAATCCCGGTCTTTTCAAATCACGAGTGAATCGGTTCCTTCTAGGCAAGCGTGCCACATCCTAGACCGCGTCGTCGCTTTAGGTCAGGCGAGTTGCGGTCAAGCGCTATCCTATTAGCTAAAAAAAACTTTTTTATTGGATTACTATTTATTTCAACATTTATAAAATGTTCATGCTTGTTTATACAAAATCAGTTTTAAAATATCAAATAACTATTTGATAGATTTTGTTTAATATTTCAAAAAGCGATCTTTTCACTTTTCTACCGTCTTCTCAAAAAAAGAGGAGGTAATAAAATCGACTGTATTTTTTGAATAGTACCTGATTTCTAGTTAACGGCTGGACTGATTAAAAAATTCATTTTTCTTTAAAGGTACCTTCATGAGTGGTCACAATAAATTTTTATCAAAATCCGTCGATAGGTTTCACTTTTAAATTGAAATTAGCAAAACAAAAAATCTATCTGCGCCTGCAGTAATGGTCAGTCAGTAATAACTTATTTTTACTTTTAACCTACTTATATTTGCAGTAGGTACTTACAAGATGGTCTACAACTTAGATATAAACAATACGTTAGGTAGATAAAATACGTTCTCTTCATTTTCCAGTAACTAAAAGTTCACGTTTCGGTCCCTTTGTAGACAAATACAACAAATCATGTACAAGCATTTTAAAAATCGGCTTCTTTATGAGTCATTACTTCGAGAAGGTTCGAACACACGCGCAAACACATATTGTGTGCTTTGACGTCGTAAATAATATGTTTTATTAGGGACTATAACATTTTTGATGGACAAATAATGTCAGTCTGGATTTTATTGGGAAGAAACGAGAAATAATTGTTCCCGACAAAGGTGTGATATTATATGAAACGGTTTGAATTTACTGTATCTTCGTTTTAATTTTAATTCTATTCTGGGGCTCGACTGATGAAATCTGTCAAAGGAAGTAAAAAAAAATGAAGACTATGTTTTTTGTGACGTCATTCAACGTACCGTTACATTGAATGACGTCACAAAAAATATATAAAGTTAGATAATGATGTTAACATAATGTGATAGTATACTTGATACATATACTTTTTAGTTTTTAAAATAAAAATATTAAAATTGGTCAATAACGTCGAAATTGACACTTTATTGAAGTTTATATTCGATATTTTTGATATTAAATTCAATTTTTTTCTCTCAAAAATGTATTAAATAATTTATGAAAACTCAACGCGTATCTGTAGACCAGTCTAAGTAAGCAATTTATAATTTTTGATCGGTTATCAAACCTCGTGAATTCAAATTTTCTAAAGCCATAAAAGGTCTTTTAGCTTTGACGCGGACTCACCCTTTCATCGATTTTGCCAAAAAACTCAGATAATCGACGAATAATAATTTGAAAACAATTATTTCTCTCTGCTGTCTCTAAGCAAACAACCCAGTAGCCCTAATATAGTACATAAAAACGACAAAATTATCACTTGATAACATGTCATATTTTTCGCGAAATACATCATCTAATACGCTTTTTTTTGCTATTCTCGCGGATCATTCGAATCAAGCACAAGATGTTCGCGCTTTAGGTGTGACAGCGCCTTGCAAAGTGATTCAAATCATGGCGTGTGGTCATTCCCGGGAAGCTTAAATAACTTCAGCAGTTTTATCATTTGTCCCGCAGATTGCCGCTATATTTATGTGTTGTCATCGGCCAATTGATTCTTCTGTCGCATTCCCGACGCCGCCAAACCAAATAAACAACGCATGTATATGCAAACTATTCACCCTTATAGTTATAGTAATAAGGTTGAAATAAACTGCAGTATTTTAGTTTGTAAATAATCAACGTTGGTGGTTCTATTAACCTGTATATCACTGTTTGGCACCTTGTTATTACATCAATGTTTTCTCGTTGCATTTTTTGCCTTTTGTCACTGATTTGAAAGCTCAAATTTCAATGACGCTCTAATATTTTCTCATGACTTGATTGTGAATTCATTTTGGACCTTATAGCATAAATATTTAAGTACAAATTTGTTTGTTAAATATTTGAACTGTTGTCTATTTGTTGTATCTTCAAGCCGCCTCTATCAGCGGGAGAGCAAGCGGTCCGATTGAGCTATTTCCACTGAATCCGATAGAGTAAGTAAAATTTACGTTTGTTTGTTTGTCAGTATCAGCCGAAACTAATGGTGGGTCCCAAAGCTTCTTAGTAAGTGATTCTAAGGTGATGTGTTGAAAAAATAAAAATTATTAGGTGTGCTTTGATAAAAAACTAACGCTTCATTCTGGCGGAGACATAAAAGTTAACAAGATCTTTTAAAAAGTGCAATCCGCCTTGAATTTGGCACGCAAAACTTACTTTACAAAAATGTTATCTTATATACGCAAAAAAAATATATTGATAAAAATAATGCTAGATCGATTTTGATAACATTTCAAATAAATGTTATCAAAATGGATCCAGTAGATTTAGTATTGTAGACCAATTGGAAATTAGAATCCTTTAGAACAAAATAATTTATTGTAAATCGGTCTAGCCATCTATGAGAAATCGGATAACATACCTACATATTATAAAAAAGGCTCTGGCGTATTGCGAACCTCCTCATTTTTGAAATCGGTAAAATGGAACGGATACATTCACAGATCTTACGAATTAAATATATTACCCTCTCATACTCGTTAAAATTAAACAATGAGAACAGCTGGATTTGTTTAGCTGAATTGCAATTTAAACACTTAAGTAACAACAATTTAGTTGTCACCCCTCCCCACAACATTATTATTTTTAAACAACTTCGCGGAGTAAGCTCAAGGCGACATTCCTCAATCTTCGTATTCCTTTGTTGTGGTTCATCTCCAGATTTACGACGTTCTGTGGCTAAAACGGTAGCCGATAATTCAATTGTTTTTAAGTATTACAGCCCTTTTTCATTTGTGCATTGATTATTTTCTCTGGTAGCGTTATTGAAATTGAAATAGCCTGTTGTGTAAAAGATCCCTAAGAAACAATACGTGCAAAGTAATCTATTTTAGTCAAGTATATTCCAATTGTATTTATACTTTATTACTAAACTGCGAAAGAAGGCACGCCTTAGAGTCTAGACGGCTTGTCGTATTTTTATGTGAGTGGTGTCAATAGATTCGTCGTGAGAGTACGACTAATACTGGGAATGTCAAAATTACAAAATAAAAGAAATTAAGGATGATACACAGATTTAACGATTCAGCAGTCGGATTTTTTTTTAACTTTTTTCTAATTACTTGCTGTTAATTGTTGTTCACTTTTAGTTTAACTTTTATTTGTGGTGTTACATTATAGTGAATGGAGAATCTTTACCTGATGTATTAGGAAAACGTGAATTTGAAAAATTTCAAAAAATGGGGATCAATACATTATCAAATTCTGTCCAAACAGATAGCAATTTTATTAATTTCAACTGATAATGACTAGTAAATTGTTTTTTTTTAATTATTCTTAAGCTGGAAGGAAATGCGTGAGTCATTCTGATACAACACCATCCCGACCATCTTTTCATACCAATACACAAAACACTTTTCATACAATCGTTAATTGTTCAACTTTTACTAGAAATCACCACCCATCAAGGCAAAATTCATCTGCAAAGTAACCTTTATCACTTTCGTCACACCTTTCAACTGCATTGTCCTTATTTCAACTTGCATCATGCAATTTTAGGGAACGGTTGTAAATGCAAGTTGCTTTTTGGTTTCAATTTCGTTCCGCCTCTTTCCCACCATCAGTGCTTTGCATTGTTGATCCTGAGTCCTTAACTTTATTACCTGTATTGTTTACTTGTGTTCTTTTATTATATTCGTTTTCAGTAGTCTTGTTATGTTCTTGTGTTTGCTGACGGTGTCTCTATTTTGTGTTGTGTTGTATTCTATATTGTCTTTTACCGCTACGTTACGGTATAGAGATTCATTTGCGTTGTCTTTTGTTAAGCGTAACTCTTCAATGAAGTTATTAGCAGCTGTAACAGTTTAGATTTATATTTTTACTATTGTGAAATAAAACGTTAAATTTGTATATACGATGTCATTGACTTTCCTTATTATGAAAAACCTTTTAATTATTGGAACGAAGTTTCTTATCGCGCGTTGAGAAGTGGGGGCTAGATGGAAAAAATTAAGACCAAAAGTTGTAACGACACTTTTTGCTGCAGTTGAAAGCTATGCGGCGTGCGCGTGTTTCTCTGTCTGTCTCTCTCTCTCTCTCTTATTTTCATTTCGTCTTTCTATATCAATATAATATATATAATCATATCTAAAAATATAAATTTTGTTACAGTCCCTTCACTAATAAATCGAAAGGAACTTCTTTCCATCCGGGTGTCCCTTGACACCTCTCAAGTTTTTTTTAACTAAATTGCAGTCTAAAATTTTTTTAAGATCATTACTTATTAGAGATTAAATAAAGCGAAACAACTTGTGAATTGTATTTGCCAAATGTAAAAAGTCGTAAACGTATCGATACCGGTCTTAACAAGACATCTATCCTAATATAGATGACACGGCAAGGCCGTACATTCGCCTCAATACACAACCAGAAGTTTTGGATCTCGCTTCAAAAGCCCGTAGCTCAGAAGGCCAGCTCAAAGTTAACCGGTCAGCATCACAGAATGGACTATTAACGGGAGACCTCTGATTAGTACGACAATCACGCTTTTGATTGTAAACTAAAAAAAGCTCGAGAGGTCTATAAACACTGGTGCTGCTGTGGAAAAGCTATCTCGTGCAACGGTCATCGAATCTGCAAAAACAGAAGCGGAATGACATTTCCAGTCTAGAACTGGTTACTAATAGCGTAGTTTCTTACACATGTATTTTTAAAATTAATTGCAATAAAAAACATACATCTTATAAAAATGTACAGAATAAAGCAGAGGTCAGAGAGTTACTTTTTTCCTCAGTTATGTGTGTTAATATCATAGAACATATTTGTACTCAAAAGCAAATAAATATTTATGGTCCATATTTTACAAGGTCTTTAATATTTCATACATTCTTAATACATTACGTGTTATTATGTGCATTATATATGCAGCCGTTTTATGGTCATGAATAGACTGGTTAAGTAGATAATTTTGTATGCCTAGATAATAAATAAGACACCCTTGATCTACTGCGCCCAATGCACTATCGATGAATTTATATAAAGCGGATCTATGTTCATGTAATGACCCGCAATTCTACCATTAACTACCTATTACCTCAATATTTTACAAATAGGTAGAACCTTCCACAGGATTAGTACATATATAACGAACCGGTCAGGTATTTCTATTACGTAGTACCTTATATTATCGTTTATTGGCTAGGAGAAAAGTACTAAGCTGAAAGAGGGTCATTATACTCATGGGATGGTATGGGACCATTTCTGAAAAAAAACTGATGTTTCGTACATAAAAAGTTATCGGTCGTCGATAAAATGTATGAAACTGCTGCAGTTTTTTTCTCGAATTCATAGTTGACCAGAAGTAAAAGTTGTTTCTTAGGCTAATTATGGTAACCCCATTTCGGCTTAGTACATCCCTAACCGATAATTCTGTATTAGAAGTAATTTACTTATTACGTTTTCACACTAGAAACATAATGATCCGACTTGGTGGTGAGCGAAATACAAGCTTTTATGAAAACAATATCACTTATTTCATATAGCAAAGAACCGATTTGGGTATGCGTCAGTACAAAAACCATGTAAAGTTTCAAAAATTCTAACTAGACGTACAATGATTAATAATTTAATATAATTTTGTTTGTTTGACAAGTCCAGATGCAATTATTTACTTCATTTTATGTTATTAGTAGGATGTGTACTCATGTGTGAAATGTATCTCTGTGTCTGATAAGAATTTCAATACACTAATAAGTATGACCGACCGTACTAAAAATATATTTTCAACTAAACATCTTCCATGTAAAAATACATAGTGACCAAAATATTCTATCCAAAGAAACAAAAAAAGGTTTACGAGCATGTTCAATCATGACCAATAGCAAAGGTTTTATCTGTTACCAAATTAGGGCAAAAGCATCTCTAAAGATAACCGGCCCCATACAAGTTCCGACTTGCTGCCTACCTACCTGGATATCTTCAGCAAACAAAAGAGTCTATAACAGACCAAATATTTCAGAGATATAGCCTTTATCTACATAGCAAATAAGTGTGCTCGTCGCATGTAAAATAAGCTAGATAATAGAGTCGAAAATAGTAACTTCAATGATCAAGTTTAGAATAGAGGAGCAGGCAGGCGACCTTGCGGCGACCTAGACTTGAACGGGATCGGGTTCATCGAACTGCCTCGGGATGTTTTGGTCTTCGAAAGGTAATATTATTCTCAGAAGTATGATTTTGGTTTGTCATTGAAGAAGCTAGATTTGGGCATTGGGCTTGGAAACCCCTTAACCGAATCTTCCTCTGCAATTCAACTTGTTTGTGAGGCGGAGCATAAATTTTTATCATGCTTATAAATGAGTGTATTGAAAGAAACCTTTTATGGAACTTTATTTTAAACATTAATCAATCGAAGATACGATACTCACTCGTACGTTTCTTTTTAATTTGTTTTTATCGGTCGGTATAGGTAAAGCTGGTGTATGCAATCTGATCTTTGGTAGCAGTAGTTGTAAATGACACCCATCCATGCCAATTTTGAACTGAACGTTGCTTAACATCGGTGATAGAATACCTAAGCTAACTGTACTACGAGGCTAGCTTGATTTGAATGAGTCTAGACAAAGAGGTGCCGTTGATATCGTGGCACTTGTTGCTTCGAAGGTTCAGTCGTGGGAATTTAATCCGTGGTGGATCTGAGACTTGATATCGATGCTATGGCTAACATTGGGAAAATTGTTTCGAAATCTACTTTAACTTTGTACCAAATTTCATTAATGTTATACATTTCATTTATATTTTTAACAATGATTTAGACTTTCACTTGAAAGTTCTTATATTTTACATGCTATCCTTCTTTTTCTATGAATAGGAAACGTTTATTGCCCTCTGAAATGCCAAGACGAAAAAGGCAGTAAAATACCTGTCTAACAAAAATACCTATATTATATCTATTCCCAAGAGTTAAGAGTAAGAATACTTTACTTCTATAAAAACTGTGGTCGGTTAATACGAAACAACTGGGGACAAAATGGTAATTTAAAAGCCACATTATTTTAATCATCCCAAAGTCTAAAGTGCAATGAGAGAACACTTAATTCGGTATAAATAATACTTTCTCGATACTTAATTCTCAATTTCCAATTGAAACTCGAGCTTGGCAATAACCGAGGACATAGCCGCAAAACGACTAAAAATAAAGGCTATACGGTCTCCCGCAGCACACGTGGCGTTGCACCTTGCACAGCTGCGCCCGCGCATCTGCTGTGGCCCTTAAATCAGCCTCCACTCAACCACAAGGAAATAACAACCTTAAACTCATTATCACAACATGGTTAATAGAACACAGCCCTGATGAGTCAAATGATAGAAAGTGCCAAATGAATTCAATTCCTATCTTTTTGTAATTAAGGCTGTAATTAAAAAATCGTGGTTTTAGGTTCGAGATTTAAGGGTGCTAACCCTTAAATCTCGAACTCGTGCGCACCTTGGCTTTAGAAATTCGTCAGATTTTTTGCTTGTCACTGCGGCAGAGGTTGGACTTTGCTCTTACCTGAAACAAAAAAGATAAGTGGGTTATAAAAATTGATTTGTTTGCAGCTGCTGATTATTTTAAGTAGGTGCTTAACAATCTATTTGTTTAGATGTACCCTCACTAAACTTCAGTAATAAAAAATAAAAACATATTATTTGAGAAAATGTGATTGCAGGAGTTATCTATAAGCATTCGCAAATTTCGCGATATATACTCTGTATATTTCTTTATACTTAGATCGTAATCTTTCAAAATAAAATGACCAGAAATATATTATTAATCAATGGACCTTAATTGTAACCTTGTGCGCTTAACAAAAGAATCATAATATTTTCGGGTCTTTTCAAATCGCGAATCAATTAAAATCCTTCTTCATCCAGGGCCGCATCCTCGCTTTACGTCTATGTTCTATAAAGTAAAAGCTATTAGGTACATAATATTTTCTGAATGTTATAAAGATATATGCTTCCTTTTCAAGCTAATTTAAAATAATGTGGTGATTAAGCCAATTCGAATTGTATCAGAATTACAATTACATAGCATCATAATGATCGTCTGGACAAAGAATAAGTAATAGGTATGGAAATGTTATCAGACTACCAATTCTGTCACAAACTATTACGACTTAACAATTCAAATAACCGACTGTAGCTGCTGAATTGTAAATGTGTAACACTTTAAATCAGTTGGTAACAAATCACAACAACGAACGCATTACCTACAAGAATATAAGAAGAATGACAAATAAGGTATTCGAAATGCACGTGAATAATTCAACGTTGACGAGAACACCAGGTGGTACTGGTGACGTAGGGTATCTCGGTCAACGCAGGTCATCGCTGAACGATCGATAGGAATCTGAGGTTCTCTTACAGCATTAAGGAGCTTGTTGGGATATCTATACATTAAGTTATTTAAAAAATAAGTGATTGCCGACTTTCATTATGGCAGCCGGCGATACTTAGAACTTTGTTGTTTCATATTATATTATATTTAATTATAATATTATTATTATTCTAAACCGCAATACTCAAATTCATCCGTAATTATGTTTCTTGCAATAACATTGTTATCGGTTAGGGATGCACTAAGCTAAAAAGGGGTCACTACAATAACCTTAAAGCATCACTTTTAGTATGAACCAACGAAAATTCGAGAATAAAATTTCATATACTCTGTTGACTAACGATAAAGTTTTTCTATAACTAGCAAATTTTTTTGCTAGTTATAGATTTTTTCTCTAATTTAAAGTTAGTCCCGTAGCGAAACTTGTTCGTGATGATAAGTATAGTGACCCCTCTTAGGAATTACTATATAGTATAGAACTAGCGGACCCGACAGACGTTGTCCTGCAAAAACCTAGATAGCGACTACAACGCCTTCTTCCGGGCTGATTTGTAAATCTAAACCATCCAGGGTGCCAACCAAACGCATACAAAAAAATACTTTCAACTCGGTCCAGCCGCTTAGGAGGAGTTCAGTGACATACACACGTAAGTACAGTAGAATTATATACAGGGTTATCGGCTAGGGGTGTACTAAGCCAAAAGGGGGTCCTTATACACACCCCCATGAACAACTTTCACTTAGGGACCAACTCTGAATTACAGAAAAAAAATCAGCTGTTTCATACATTTTGTCGACAACGGATAAACTTTTTCTGTGGAACAGCTGACTTTTTTTACTGGATTTCAGGGTTGATCCCATAATTAAAGTTGTTCGTAATTATGAGTATATTGACCCCTTTTCGCATTAGTACACCCTTAACAATAACCCTATAGTATAGTATAGACAAGGAACATATTTAAGGAACTTCGCTTTCATGTCGCTGTAGACGTGTTTCCATATTTGTATGCCAGACATAGGTAGTAGTAACTAACTTGTGCTAAATATTAGCAAAAAACGTAATAGTGTCTTAAACTTGTGCAATAATTTCATCATCAAAGAAAAGAAACAGATTTCATCAGCCAGGTCGACGGGACCCAAACAAGCTTGGATAAGTGCGTCAACAGTTAGGACCTAAATACCTAAAAAACAGATCGTTGACTTTCTGAATACGTTTAATAGAAGCCTTTGTCTGATTTTAAATAAAGCAAAGAATCAGTATTTATACTGATCATGATTGATGAAATAAGATTAAAGTTGACTACAGCTACAGTGGTTCTCAATTCATGCTGTATTTCTTATTGTTTGGCAATTGCGTAGGTAATCTAAATGCATAAGTAAATTTTAAAAGATTTAAATAGACACAGATAAATATAACTAAAAGATCGCTCGATTTGAAATCAACGTATGTGGCTTATAATTAATAACAAAAATCTATATATTCAACCCTATTTTGTAAAAAATATACTTGAAAGTAGGTATTTTTTCTATGGGAATGTATAAACGTGTTGAAAGGGTACAAGACTTCATAATAGGCCAATATATCTTATGAAAATAACCATAGCATACTCTTTATAACATTGTAAACATACAACTTTGTACTAAAATAAATTAACGTGTTATACCATCCACATTCCTTACGTAAAATAAATCAAAAGCGTACAATGGCGTTCTGAACAGCTATTAAAAGTATGCCGTAAAGAAATCTATCACATTGTCACATGGAGATACTTTCTGTTACATTTATCGACCTTCATCATAATCTGTCATACTCTTACCGAGATGTTTGTAACCATATTAGTAACACTAGTGGTCTACAGCGGGTTTGTCTGTACTTGAATTTATTTTACTAGGTATGACTTCTAGGTCATTTTTAAGCTATTGCATAGCTTTTATTGCGGGCTATGAGCGCGGCCACCGAATAAAAAAAATCCGTAACGAAAATAAACCTAACACTCGTCTAACGTCGTTTCAATTCGGAAGATTTCGGCACGGTGTTTGCGTGCGTGCGGCTAGACGTATGCGCAAAAGCTTTAACGCAGCAGTCGCAGAGTGCCACACGCGTTTTTTATAATTTCTGTGTACCTTAAAGTTGTTAAGCCTACAATGATTGTGTACCTATAGTTGATTACTAGAAATCTTTGGATGGAATATTAAGGTGAGATTACTTATTTATTAATTATTTTCTATATTTATGAAATGTAGATACTTTGTGCATATGTAAACATGTATATAAAAAATGCATTGGCTCCGATTCGGTCAGGCCGAACTTAAATAATTTGACAGTTCTAAAATTGTCACCTCTCTTTTTGTTTCGAAAAGTGAGAAAAGGATGGATATAATTTTAGGAACTTTTAGTTTAGTCAGTGTGACTGGCCGAATTGGGGTCATTATCAAGTAAAAATGATATACTCAAACCTAAACATTGTTTTTTGGATGTCTATAAAGTTAACGTTTTGGTTCTGAAGCCATTTTGTAGAAACAATTTAATAAATACTAAATTTATCCAGATTCTATTCTATCTTAAAAAAATCAGCAGATATATTTGTTATCTGATTATTGTTTTATAATAAATAATACTGTTATCGTATTGAGTTACACACAAACTAACTCACTGATTCGTTGTAATATTGTAAGTATAAAGTAGTAAATCTGGCAGTAAAAAGTAACGCAGTGTCAAGGGTGAAACATTTGTTCGCGTGGTTGGTAAGAATGATTATAGCTGGAGCCATTCGGAATATTATAGAGTTAGATATGACGGGACTATTTAAGAAGTTATAAAAATAGTAAAATAAAGTATTCGGCATAAATAGTATATATACCTACTTACACATTATTGCTATGTTAATAACAGCATCTGCCTCTGCAGAGTACTTTAAAGTATTTCACAAAATATCGGCCATTATAAAATAAATTTGATGAAACGCAGACAAAAAAATTGTGTGTAAGTACATAAATTTCGTTTTGAAATACTGTGAAATGAATGTTTCTTAGTGGTTAGAAGGGACTTAGAAAAACCCGGCTGCAAAAACTTTAAATCACTGTATCTTAACAAGTTAAACCGAGGGTAGCAATTAGTTATAGCCTATAACCATCTGCAGGACGAATCCAATGACATCTCAAATATCAAAATCGGTCAACCGATTTAGGCTGTGGAGAGTCAGAAAGAGTTTAACATGAAAACATACACTCGAAAAACATTATTCTCATTTTGGGGCAGTCGGTTAAAAATAATATTTAGTCCCTTAAGACGCCTTTATTTGACCTATGGCTTCATGATCTACCTTCGGTATACATATACTTATGTAGATTGTCCGACCGTCCCTTTTGTCTGTCTGTCCGTACTAAGCTGACAAGTGATATGCATTGATATGTGGTATATACAGGCACTTCAAATATCAGATGAAACTGCCATTATTCATTCGTTTTTTCTTTTTCAAATCTAATACTCTTGGTATACACTATACAAAGTGATAGGGCAATTTCAGATTCACCAATTTCAGTTTAGAAGGATAATAGTATGCGCATTACATAATATCTATTCATTTTCATAAACAACACTAAGACAGGCGTCTTAGTGGCGTAATACATTTTGAAATCGGTCCAGTCGTCTATGAGAAATATGGTAAATAAATAAAGGAAAGAAGACTCCGTCGACAAGCTCTTCCTTAGCAATCATAAATAACTTACGCAAAGAAAGTTTGTCCATAGAAACTCCTTAATATAATACTTAAATAATAAAACAAACAAAAGACTTAGGATAGTAGTGCAATAATTTTGGGCGTTATATCGATTGATAATATCAATCTAGACCTTTAAAGGACTAAAGCATTTAGAACCTTTAGAGGACTTAAGCATAAGCAATGACGTATAAAGTTACCTTTAATACATTACTTTATAACTTTCCATGTAGGTAAATAATGCATTCGTGACCGAGTTTACGCAATATGTCCGCCACAGGTTCATAATTACTCATCTATCATTCCGTTCCATCTCGTATGCAACTGTGCACTACACTTGCTTTCACCCTACTTTATAGTCAGAGAGCTAGGTTAGGTTCCACTAAGGTTTCCTGTTGCAAGGAACTTTCCTCGTAAAATACCGGATATGATAAGAAAATGAATGATATTAATTCATTCATTTTCTTATCATATCATATTATAACTTTATTGTACACCAAAAAAAAAATATATACAGCACAAAATATTGACAAAGACAATTGTAGTACATTGGGCGGCCATATCGCCTAAAGCGATTTCGTCGAGGCTATCTTTGAATGGATAGAAAAATTTATTATATAATGTAGGTTATAATACAAATACAAATGTTTATTGGCATAAATAATGGTTCACAAAATTCACCATGTAGGTAAGTATAATCAATTAGTTCACTATGCAGGTGGTATGACAAAAATAAAAAAAAAATTGCTTTTGTACTTTTGAAAATTAGCTACTTATTTTCAATAATATAAAGTAGGTAACAAACAAGGCTAAAGCAACTAGTTTCTTTATGTATGTTATTATTGTATGTGCTAATATTATAGTAGCTTAATTCTGCAAATGTAGTGTCGTTTCGCATACATAGCCGAGCACAACTCCTAACTAGTTTCCCTGCATTTAGGATGTTAGTCCCTTCCTGTCGCCTTATAAGAAGGAAATATAATAACAAGCAAACAAAACATTACCATAATATTTACCGAAACACTCACCAGATGTGGAAGTAAAACCGGTAGGCTATTTTTGAAAGGAAATCATTATTTTAAAGACTAATATTTTTAGCTACCTACTAATTAGGATGCGTATAATTTTTTTTTAAATGGTGTTCGTCATGATTTACATTTTGTGACTACTTGCGCTGAGCGACAGAATTTCTTATAATTAGCAGTGTGTCGTCACTCTGAGTTTGATGCCGAATTGATGTAGATAAAACTTTACTTACTTAATTTGTTTATTTACGTATCTACACTACAACACAGAGTTGAAACTTTGAACTTGTTTCAAATTAAAGAATATAAAATATATCTATGTAATGTATCTATTTAAGATACATTATATTCTATATTTTTTATTGTTTTTGTGTTTCTCAATAGAATGGCCTTATGTTGTCGTTACTCGTACACTAAGTCTACATTTTTAGATTATAGCTATGTTAATAAATCCGCTTTTGTAGTTGCCTCTCTATCTCTATTTCTCTCTCTCTCTCTCTCTCTCTCTCTCTCTCTCTCTCTTGTATTAATCTAAGCCAACAATAAACGTATGCAAGTAATGCATGTCGCTTGCTCCTAGCCTATACTTACGCATGACAAATAAATTCCTCACGTGAGAAAGTCCCAGATAACAGCTAAACTGCCTTTCATGTATGCACTTAGATAACTTTACTGTGCGCTTCTGTGAACTTAAATCTAACTTAACTCTAACTTGGACTTCTAACTTGTTATGAAATAAGTAGAGCTATTAAAAATAAGTGCACCATTATAGCCGAATATGGCTCTGTTTTAAGGGAACAATTGGGAGAGATTTATGATTTGGTTTGGTTATAGCGTCATTAGAGTAGCTGTAAGTATTTCACTCATTATATAGCGTAACTAGTGATTGAGAACTTTGAAATAAAATGCGATATTTTTTCTGATATGTCTGCAATCAATACAATTTCTCCAGTGTTTAACGTACGGTTTTGTAGAACTATAACAAAATTTATTTCCACAAAATTATTTAATTTTTTTTAATTCATACGTAAGTATTTGTATTTTACGTTTTTTTTTGTTATAACTGAAATATTTGGCTCAAAAAATTTCTTCTAATTAAGTTTGATTGATATTTATTTTACATGTATGAGATAAAAAAAAACTTTATTTATTATTATTTTATAACGCCAAAGTAAAATCTATATAGGAGGAAGTTCAACAGTTGTGAATGTACAGTTCATTATAGTAATAATGAACCCATTAAACACGTGCAGTTTCTGACTAATTACTCTAAAACTTACCTTTTATACATAAAAAATAACGGGCAAGTATCTTTATAAACAAAAACAAAATGACTAACTACAACAACAAAAAATATATAACAGAAAGATTACCTATAGACCATTTAAGATCTACAGATAATCCGAATGCTTCAATCCACCACCAGAGGGCTGCGTGCCTAGTTGCTCGCCGCATTACCACGCTGAATGGCAATGCTTATACGCTGGACCAAAAAAAAAAACAGAAATAAAAAGAAAACATTACATATACCGTAACTAATTATTAAATTTGCCAAGAAATAACCTTGATTGATTGAATGAATGAATATAGCTTTATTTCACACCAAACAAAAAACAAAAAGATACAGCAAAACAAATTTATACAATCTATCCTTAATGATTATAAGCCCATACTAGCCTGTTTTTGCAAAAAAAATTGTAAACTGCTATATATGTACATAAAATACACACAAGCATGATGAACCTTAATTTATTTAGGTTAATCGGAATGTGTTTTATCTCGAGATCTATTTAAAAATATCGTTGACCCAGTATTAGTCACCCAAACAGCGCACAAGGGTCTATCCCAGGCCGCGTGCCCTCACGTCCTCTGTATCTTTGTTTACTCCTACTTTACATCAAAATGGACACTTTTATATTGTACCTAACCTCCGTTCAATATTTAATAACATTCTTAAGATGTTTTTACACTTGAGAGTTTTAAATTTATATTTTTACAATTACAAAACTCTTTATTGTCAGTACAAAAAGGAATAGAGCATCAGTTAATAAATACAAAAGAAAACAGGCACAGAAGGAGGTCTTTACGCATAAAAGCAACAGAAGTATTTCCTTAGTCTATCTAGTCTCATATCTATAGAGTCATGGTTTCAAGTATAGATTTAAATACAAAGGCTACCAGTAATCAAATTAAGTTTATACATACCAAATTTGTCTTGAAGATATCGCTTTAGACGATATGGCCTACCTAACCACAATTTGCTGTATGCATATTGTAAATTAATTGTTAGTATTTTTGTAGTTTCGACGTAATAAATATTTATTGAATATTGATATTAATAATTATTGGACGTAGTTTTCAGAATTCAGTCACTGAAAAGTTTTTCTGGAAAACGATATCTCGTTGAAGTCTTTTGTATAGGTCATGTACAGAGGCTTAAAGCATGTTTCTTCTCACAACTGCAAGGCGTTAGTCATGAATAAATGTAACTAAATAAGCAATGCCTGTTATCTAGAAGTATTAACGATTAACTTAACTCCAAATTACAAAAAAAAAATATTAGTTAATCATAAATACATAACTATATTAAATCAGTTACATAACCATAACGTTCAGCTGCGCTTTCGTTTGAAGTGACGTCATCAATTAGTGATTCAACTAAACTAAATTTAAGCTAATTGTGACGTCACAATTAGTCAAGACTTATATGCTCTATAAGTCCTGACTGATTGACACGTCTCAATAAAATTTAAAGAGTGTATTCATTACATGGTATAGAGGTGTATTAGGAAAGGATTTCGGGAAATTCAACGCCCAAGGAGATCAAATAGTGGTTTTAAAAAATAATTATATTCCAAGCAACGTCGCAGCTAACAACTACTATTCTACAAATGGCTGTGACGTGGGAACTTGTTTTAAATAAATTATTCATATGTATCAAGACTTACTTGTTATCATAACATTTATCATCTGCAACCACCTTTAAACCAAAATCTTGTCCCACACGGACCGTGGTGCACCTCGTCCCGCTCTTGGTATAATGAGCCCTTTTCAGTGCAGGTCAGTGGCTCGCATATCTCACGTATCTCAACATAAAGGAGATTAATCTCTAATTTGAATATCTCTACAAAAGACATATGGACGCATGACGACCGATGGCATGTTTCTTGTACGCAGACGATTTATGGTCGGGACTCGTCAATGGGCTGGTTACAGTCTTGGTAAGAGAGCGTAAAGAATGGCCGAATAACATAAATTAATATAATAACTTATGTTCAAATGCAAGTCAAATCAAAGTAAAAACTATTGATTATTTTTTATTATTATGGGTGTAACTTTTTAATTACTTCTAAGTTACACAGTAAAGTAACTGAATTGATTTTATTTGAGGGAATCGTATCTTTTTAAATGTTAATTAGCGTGTGTGTGTTTGTGTACCTTGTTTTAGAATAATTTGAGGGTATATTAAAGTTGAATAATTTCCATCACCAAACAAAAACTACGAGTATTTATCTGAAAAAACGAAGCTACCACTTAAGAATAACAGTAGATGTTTTCTTTCTTTTCATTTTGTTAGTTCCCATCGAGCGTTTCATGTCTTCTTGTTTATTAGTCAAAGATTTCGTCATTTGTTGGAATAAAGAATTGATTTCTTTGACGAGTAGGATTTAAATAGGTGCATTAGAATTTATTCTTATAATTTAGTTTAGTTCATTCTTATTTTAGTTGATTCCTTTGAGATCTATTCAAATAAGTAAAGGTGTATTATAATTTATGAAAGCGCATCGGTTGAGATGTTCGTGTATGGGGGGATTATTTACTTTTGACGACGTCAGAAATTATTAGATCTAATTTTTATAATGATTGATGCTCTATGCTTTGTTGAAATAGTAGCTTAGAATATATATACATAGTATGCAAAGTAATATTTTTAATGCGGTGAAATGTCATAGTTAGTTAGCTTTGCAAATTATAACTAAAATGCATGCAAATGATGCGAAGTAGAAGACTTCTCCTTTTTGAGAAAAATACTGTTATTTACTAAAATACCTATATACCTACTGTTTTTGTTATTTTTGCTCGACAAGTTAAATAGAAAATAAAAAATCATGATAAAAAATATAAAATCTAACACGTAAGTAACTATATAAAGTAGGTCAAAAATGGATGTTCTAATAACGCTCCTTAAAAAAATGAAATCGAATCCTGCTCTTTTAAACCACCCCATCCATTGACCTATAAATGCATTATTAAAGAAAGCTTATAAATAAAAAACTATTAAACACAACAATGCTGTTCATTTTCACAGACAGTTGACAGATAAGGGATCAAGTTAGTTGAAATCAACAACTATAAAGAATAATATATGACAGAAGGATAACTTTCCACAATTTAGATCCACAATCCACAAACTGTCTTGTTCATTTTGACAAAGCTGTTTGAGTAAACATTATTTTCTACTACATTTAACAGCTTTATTATCTTTTGCTAATTGACCGTGCGAGCGGAGCGCCTATGCTTCAAGTCTGGTAACAAATTCTTTTGCCTGTAAAAATAGATTTTATTGCTCGTGAAACAAGGTCTTAAATACTCTAATAACCAGCAGTAAAACAAAACGAAGATACATCTGTTTATAACATATATATCTGGCATTTTCATCAACACCGCGTATGACATTTTTGGAAGCCATTTGGAACTTGAGATATTTATAACTTCTTCAACAGTGCACAGATCTACGAGGTAGATAAATAGAAGAACACTTTATTGTACACACAAAACATGAAAACAAAAAAAATAATTTAATAGGTTATGTTAGTAATTTTGAAGTAAAAGTATGAATGGCAATAGAAAATACATACATAGATTTAGAAGGAATAAAGTACCTATTATTATTTTTTCCGAGTCGGTATTTACTTCGTCTGGTTTCGAGTTATACTCTGTTCCTTTCTTAATCCGTGTTTCAATATCACGCTTCATTACTCCAGAAAGGGGTGAGTATCTACAAGAGATATGATAGTAGTTTTATATTCCACGTGAATGTAGCGGCTAGTTCCTATTGTAAGAGATCAGGTTTCCTTTGTGATGCTCATCTATTTTGATTTCAGTTTTAATATCCGTGCGATCGTCTGATGTCCTCGAATGGTGATTTTGTTATGGGAAGCATTCCCATATTTTTTTTTTACATATTTTTTAAATTATTTTACATTATACTTCTGCTTATAAACGAGTATCCACATTTTCTTTGTTATTTGCTTAGCTATTTTTAAGTACCTAAGTGTAATAGTCAATATACAACGTGTAACAGAAAGGTGTTACAATACTTAAGGGTGTTAGTCCACCAATCAAGTTGGACACATAGCAGATAATTTTTTTTCAGAATCGGAATAATCGACGAGCTTCTTCATACAAAACTTGGTCACGTGATCGGTCAAGTTGTATAGAGGGCGCAATAATTTTTGCTCGAATTCATCAAAATTTTGTTCTACGCAGGGTTCAATTTGATTGGTAGACTAACACCCTTTAGTATTGTCACACCTCTCTGTTACACGTTGTTCAGTTGCTGGTTGTAAAAGCGGAAAATGATTCTGAGAATTCTGAGAATTCCAATTTGTTTAACGAAAAATTTACGATGTATTTCATCTTTTAACTATAGATAATATGACTTTCTACTGAATTAATATGAGCAAATAGTGAGAAAAACAATTTTATATGATATTAAGAATAAAAATAATTAATAACCTGACAATAAAATTAATTCCTGAGTCTTAATAAAACCATTACATTCGAACTGTCATGTTATCGTCTTCCTCAATTCATTACACAAAAAAAAATCAAGTTATTTACAACTTTCTAAACACTAGAAGCCATCAAAAACAAAACCCAAATCCCTAGGGGTGGTCCAACGGTCGCAGCGTTGTCCGATCCCCGCCATGTGTCCCGGACTAATATTTTTGTGTCATAAAACAATAATCACCGCATTTCGCCCCTAGGGCTGTAATGTAACATATAACAATAGGTTGTAAAACTACCACAGATTACGCCCCAGTTTGTTTCCCTGATTCGTCACATATGCTCAGCATACGGCCAGCTTAAGACTGCTATAGACCGCCAACTTGTCCATACAATAAGATTTAGCTCTTACCTACCTTTTAATGTTGTCTGATTCCAGTGTTTTCTTTTCACAAACTTAACACATTATTAACTAGGCTTTACCGTTTTATTTTTTTCTGTCGTATATAGTTATATCACTATAAAGTTACAAGCTTCCTAAGCAGTCATATTTTTGCGCTGATACGATTAAAAGCCTTTATTATGCAGAGTTCAATAACCTTTTTTTTATAAAAAAACGTGTAGGCCTAAAATACATCATAGTGAAGCGAATGACACCAATAACAAAAAACTACGTTACTATTTAGATGGGGAAAAGAGGTAGGCCCCGGAACGACAATTCTATCAGAAACACGAAAACAGTTAAGGTTCGGTGATACTCTTAATGTTTATGTCTTCAGTTTGCGGCGATGCTAAAATCTGAATTATTTGAGACGTTTATGACTTGCTCGAGTGTGTTCGTTTAATTTTGTGATCTTAAATGACATTCTTTGCTTCGTTATACGTCTCTTGGTGAGTAGTAAAGTTTGATAGGTTTTTATTGTCGCCTTGTATATTTATGGTGGTATACTTTTTTGATGTGAACAGAAACTCGGGTAACATACATACATACATACATACATACATACATACATACATACATACATACATACATACATACATACATACATACATACATACATACATACATACATACATACATACATACAAATGTGTGACATATATGGTTATCGGTTGGAGTGCACTAAGCCGAAAGGAGGTCAAAACGCTCATCCTAAAGAACAATTTTCACTATGGTACCAACTCTGAATTCGGGAAAAAGAAATCAGCTGTAAGTACCATACATTTTGTCGAGGATCGATCAAGTTTTAGTATACAGTTGTTTTTTTTTCTGGAATTCAGAGTTGGCCCCATAATGAAAGTTGTTTCTTAGGATTAGTATTATATATTGTTCCCCTTTCGCCAGTACATCCCTAACCGATAACCCTGTATAACATTGATCTATTTAGATAGGTAGTAATAACGATTAAGTAACAATAATTTGTTAGTTCTTCAAAATGTACATTGTTAACTGTTTTTAAATTAAAATTTTAAGCTTAACTTAATAATCTCATTTACTTAACTTTCTTATGTAGATCTAAGTTCACCTACTTACACTTAGATAGTAACTCACTGACTTAAATTTTAGTTTATAGAGTTTTAGTTTAACATCAGAATAATAAATTTGGCATTGTAAACTGTGAAAATATCGCAGTTTTTCTAGCATTGTTTAATTTGAGACTCCAGGATTAAACTATTCACGGCGATATAGCTAAGGAAATCTTTCCCATGAAACCAAATGGGTTAAAGATATACGTAGATGATCTAAAATATGTCCAGAATTTATATCAGAATTAAGAATGATATAATTAATATACTTTCAATCAATAAATTCTGGGATGGCCTTTATTGAACAAATATTTCTGCCAGAAAACCAATTACCATGATAAAAATAGAAAACTTAGTAAATTAAAGTAGTCACATTAACTTTATAACCATCTAGCGGCAACAAAACAAATTAAAGTCGTATACGTCCGATTTGTCACAAACACAGCAGCTTTCCCGCGCGACAGAGATAGCAACCAAATACATTCCCATTCTGCATACGCTAAAAAGAGGAAGCAATAGAGCCGCGTTACCGGTTAGCATTGCAAGGTCGTCTCACGGGGTAAATGACATTACATTGATGCGAATTACTCTAAAATGAAAAACGATCTTATTTATTAATTAATAACGTTGTATTTTGTACTACAAGAAATAAGTTAAGATTGCAAATTGTAGATATCTAATATCAACTTTATTTGGTAAGTAATAAGACTCTAATTTAAGTTTTTATGAATAACTTCGCGTGCAAAATACGAATTGTTTGGTTTATTATTATCGTTATTATAATAATAATTGCAGACTCGTGTTTTGATGGTAGGTATAAAGCGTGCATGAGCTTTTGTGTTGCTAGGAAATTATGTACTGATAGTTACTTAAATACTACGAATATGGTGGAAAATAAAATGCAAACAAATGCCTAAAAATACCTATTTTATATGTATACATAAATATATTAAAGCATCCTATTAAAAAATAGCGTCCCCTTACAATGTCACCCACAAGCGTATATTATATAATTTAAGTACCCTTTTCTAAACTTCAGTTTTTTTTTATTTCATCATCCAATAATGGATTATCTACGTAATAATGTACTTAGTACTTTTAAGTATGTATTTAAAAGTAAATCTAAATACAAAGACTAAGTAAAGTAATTTAATGTATGCATGTCACTAAATAAACTACTTCTATTGGTCATGTGAAACAAGCTTTGAAAGTTTGTTTTATTTAAACCACAAGCTATGTTTTGTTTTAGCGCCATCTATCCGTGGTTGATCGAACTACGTGGTGAGCCACCCGTGTTGTGCTTAGCCGCGTTTACGCAGGATGCGCGCGTTGATGTCTTTTGTAAGAGCAGATTTGATGTTGTGCAGTTGGACAAATTTAATATTAAGTAGGATGGCGTTGTCCGCTGTAAAATTATTTCGAGTAATTAAAGATTTAAGTTGTGATATAGTATTTCTTTTCTTTTGTTTGTGTAAGCGATTGCTGATGGCATGATTAAATAAAATAAAATAATGTTAACTAAATGCAGTAATAATAATTTATTTTTAATAGGCTTCTTGATGAATTTATTTATTACATCTCACATTAACAGCTCATATTAAAAAAATCTACATCACGTTGGCATGTATTCTTTGATCGACTACAATAAATTGTTATTTTTTATTATTTAAGTAGGTATGAAAACAGAAAAATAAAGGAAGTAGCTATTTACCTTAGCGTAGTCGACAGGAGAAGTGTTGACAGGACAAGTGAAGAGGCCCTCACTGGAACAGAAGAAAAAGATATTGTCACTTATGACTTTTTATATGCCTCCATCTTTGAGAGATTAATTACTTCTGCATATTATTCCTCTTTATGCAAACATAATTGGCGCCCAAACATCGCAATTGACAGCATTTCATTTATGAAAAGTCATGGAAATTTGAAAACCATTTCAAGATAATGTTTGATAAGGGTTCATTCTAAAATTATCAGATTGTTATATCCACTTACTTTCGAGTTATTTACAAAAAACTGAAGAAAATAATCTCGTATTTGTGATAAGATTGTCAGATGCAACCAATACAAAATATAATTGTATCTGCCATCTGTGAACCGTATTAGAACAAATAACGAAAACACAGATAATTAATGACACAATTTTTTATAAATTTTTGACGATATAAACCTAATGTGGAACTTTTGTAATATTTTTAAATATCTCTTTAAAACGTAATTTATACATTTTGTTTATAAAATAAAAACATAGGAGTATGTTATCTTTTATTTGTCTTTCCATTAATAAAATGGGGGTACAAAAATTTTAAATGTTGCCACTCTCCTGCGAATGAGGTGGTTTAGAGTCTAAGTAAAGTATTTTATAAATAAATCTGTGGAAGTTTGAAATAACTCTTTTTCCAAATTACAATTTAATATACTACATTCTGAATTACTTCTTTCTGCGTGTCATACCTGCTAAGTACACTAACTTATTTGCCATAAGTATCTCAATAAGAACATCCTCTTACACGGATCATTATTTCTAAAACTGTTGTTACATTAATTAGTACTAAATCAATAATTACCACCGCCTCTGCTATATCACATTATAATAGCTAATTCGTTCACTCTATATCTAACAACAAAGCTATAACTTATCGAAAATAAACCTTACCTCTTTATAATAGTGTGTGTTTTCTGTATTTTTGTGTGTAGCTGTAAAACTGCTGTATAAAAAGTGTGTGTGTTTTTGCTGTGACGTTTGTAATTAGTCGATAATGTGAAGAAAATTATGTACCGTCTGCGTTTAAGGCGCGCGTGCGCATGAGATATGGCTCGCGATGTGCAGAAAGAGACGGTGATGTAGCTTCCGACATCCTTTAATATTATTTTCAAACCGTCTTCAAAAAGGAAGAATGTATTTATTTTGTTGGTTTTTATGATCAATGATTTTTAAGCAACAGTGATACGTAAACCGATTTTTTTTATAGGGTATATTTTTAATAATTCCTATTTACGTTAATCTAAATCAGTGTCACTATGCGATTGAAATTTGCCTGCCGAATTGAAGTTGGTTTTTTACTTGTATTATATTATTTTAGATCTGTTTTCTTGGCCTTAATTTGGTAGACGGTTGTTTTCACAGGCTGTATTCTAATTTAGCATTGACGCAGACGCGCGCCCGAAACAATATAATGACATGTCACATTTTTAAAATAAAAAAGCTATGTAACGGTTTGTGCCGTAAGTATAGTGTGAAATATGGGCGTTTTTGTCCCGCAATGATCTCGACGTTTCCGGACGAACGTTTTGCTTAACAATCGGCATAATCGCTGTGTTGGTGCGTGAAGTTTATTGACGTCTACTTATTGGTAACTGGAGACACGCCCCGTTGTACTCACTACTCCATATGTGGGTCGATTCTATTAAGTGTCTATCCGCAACCTTCTTTAGGTACCAATCTTATTGAGACGGATTCTTTCTTTTTATAAACAATAGACTTGAGCACAGCTCACTAGATGTAAAACAACGATGGGGACTGGAATGTAGTGCGCTTGCCTAGTAAAAACCGATTCTTCTTCCCACTTCACTCTCACTCTTTCTCTTAAATTATACCATCTCAGTCATACCTGTGCCAACCTCGTCTAGTTCTATATGTCATTGGTCCATCCGACTGCTGGTATTTCATTTGTGTGTATCTACGAATCCATATTTGAACCATGACGATTTAGTTATATACTATACTATAGCCATGGTTTCGATGTCCTTAATTTCGAAATAAACGTTTGTAGATCAGATAAGAAAACGTTTACTATTACCAAATACAAAAATATGCTAGAATTCTAATGTTACTACTTTTTGCAGAATCAGGATCTGCCCGAAAGATTCTAGGAGACAGAACACCACGCTGTCTAAATTGATAGATGATGTAGACTCAAAATGTCACCAATTTTAGATAATCCAACCCGCATTATCATTACCAACAAGCAGTAAACAATCTTGACCCAACTCATAACATGGGAAAGTTATTCATTGCAAATGATAGTTTTAGAAAATTTCGCGAAAGAACGTATGGGCACGTTCCTATAAAATTGACAACATTTCAGTTTTGCTAAGTGATAGAAATTCGAAAACCATATCGAGATAATGTAATGAGTTCATAAAAATACTGGAGTTTCATATCCAATTTCTTAAGAGTTATTTACAAAAACTAAAGAAAAAACAATCTCGTATTATGTTAAGACCGTCAGATGCCACCAATAAATAATATCATTGTATCTGTCATCTGTGAACCGTACTAAATAAAGAAATGAATCTGGTACTAAATAAACAACAAAAATACAGATAATTAATGACATAATTTTTTACGAGGTTTTCACGAGAATAAAATTATGCTGAACTTTTCTTATATTTTCAAAAATCTCTAAAAAAGTAATTAATAAATTCTGAATAAAGTAAAAGAATAGGAGTACGTAATTTTTCATTTGTCTTTCCATTATCATAATAAAATTGAGGGGTCAAAAAATTTAAATATTGTCTATTGTAACTGGTTTGCATTCTTCTGTATACGGAACCCTAGCTTATAAGTAATTTAGAAAATAAACTGATCAATAAATTTATTATCGACAATCACGTCTCTATTCACTCAAGGACGTTGTCTTGGAAAGCGTATAGGAAGACATGCAAAGCAGCGCACGCGCTTCTATACGCCACTCTAATACAGCAGTTATGTCATTGGGTGGCTGATTTATAGCTGTTTAATTGAGATGTATGCGCGCTTAACATAATATAGCCGTTCATTATGTGCGCCATTCCACCATCTTGCTGAATCTGTTGAGTTGTAACTCGTAAAACGACTTAATCACTACGGAATGAGCACTCACGGATATAATTTCATTTAAAATTACACCATGAAATTAGTAATAAAGCTAGAAGCCGATGGAAATATGGTAAAGATCTAGTATATGCGTGCAATGTTACTTGTACAGGCTTTGGATAGAATTATAATATGTATCTACAGGCAAACAGCAAATGATTTTTTTTTTGGTATTTAAGTCAGCTGATGTAGTTTTTTTAAGTTATTATAGTTAATTAGGTTTGTATTCTTATTATTAATGAGTGTAAAAAAACATATCAGTACTCAAATTAATCGAAGATTATAAATCAATTTACTTAACGATAAAATTATAATTATAATACTAAACAATTTAAGATAAATATGTTTTAAGCGAGAAAAATAGGAATATTTTGTCTTCCATATTAGTATTCTAAACTATAATTATTTTCCAATTAATTTTTAAAATTCGTGAACATTTAACTGTCACGTTATAATTTTTGTAAACATATTGTAATTATATATCTTCGTAATTTAGTGGGAAACCTGGGACAAATTTATTATTTCTTCAGTGCCTTTGTTTCAGGCTGTTTTTTTGTGCAAGAGTTAATTTCAATCTCTCGTTTATGTTAATCGTCCAACGGAAGATCAGCGGCCGGCACTGTGTTGAGTTGGGGCCTGTTTAAGACTGAAAGCATTTAGCTCTAGTAAATATTATAATTTGTGTTTTGTAAAGTTGTTTTACTTGACAAATAAATACAATATTTCTGTTTCAAAGTTCGCGTATATGTTAGTTGAGCAATAATTTTACTATTCCTCGCATTTAAGAATAAAATAAGATGGTATAACAAGATATTTAGTGTTTTTCCGCCTAGTCTTGATGTCAGCGTGAGAAATCTAAAGATATTTTTGTTTTTATGGTGTGGTTCCTCCTCACCACCGCCACACCTCACCTTATTATTTCTCTTTCTCTCAGTATCCGACTTCCTCGACACGTGTTTCGCCTTAGCACAAGGCATCCTCAGGAGATGTACTCTTCAAACGCTCGCTCGAAAAATAAAATAAGAAATATTTCTTGACGTTTCGTATCAGGCAAGTCTTGTTACATTTAAATTATAAGTTACTTAAAAAAAATTAACTACATACTTTTACAGTTCTCATAGTATATATTTATTATACTATATATTTACATTGTGATTTATTTCTCTAGTTATTAGTGACATTTTGTAATGGTTGATCGTTACACAACGATGATTCGAGCTGTATATTGTCATACTGGTATATTCACTGAGTTAATAAAAAAGATTTCTTCTAAAAGAGTATTTTAATTTTTGTTTGAATATTTTTAAATTGAGTTCCATCATGGTATTTGGTAATTCATTGTACATTAATATTTTGGTGTAAAGTATTTACTCACGCGTAGCATAGCGTTAGTTGAAACTAATAATTATGTATAGGACTATGTACATACATGGCGGTGTTAGTTTTAACATTAGCTTGTTTAATGGAGTGTGAAGTTGGTCTACTGATTTATTGGTCACTGGAATACAATACGTAATATATCTATTATATGTGCTTTTATACTTACTACGGTTGTAAAGGTAAATGAATTTGTATAGGATATATTTTACAAAAAGATTTAATAGAAAATACAATAAATTAAATATCACACTAATATTATAAAGCCGAAACTTTGTATGTGTATATGTGTTTGTTTGTTTGTTCCTCCTTTAGGTACTCACAAATGCCTAACTGGATTTGGATAAAATTTGACACAAGGATAGCTTATACCTTGGATTAACATAGGTTACTTTTCATCTTGGACAATTGAAGTGTAAAGTAAAGTAAAGTAATATTTATTTAACCTTTAAATAACGTTCGTTACAGGCAACGTCTTATTACATTTGAATTAATAATTACTTAAAAAGTTTAACTTACAAATCTCATTTATATACGATTACTTAATATTAGTTCTTAGTTTAATAGTTCTCATGACAAATATTTACATTATAATTGCTTTGTTTAGTTATTATTAATATTTTATAATGGTTGTTTGTTACACAAGGACGATGATTCTACAAGCTGCATTGACATATATTCGCTGAGTTTATAAAAAGGATTGCTTTCAAAAAAATACTTCAATTTTTGTTTGAATGTAATAAAATTGAGATCCATTACACTATTAGGTAATTTATTATACATCAGTATTTTGGTATAAAGCCCCTGCTTCTTACATTTAGCTAATCTATTTATTGGTAGGATTCGCTCTTTTTTATTATTGCGTGAAATTCTTTTTTCCGGTATTTTCCTATCGTCGTGTACTTCTAATAAACAACTATAAATATAAAGTGATATAACTGTCATTATTTTATCTTTTTTAAAGTGTTTTCTCGCAGGACTACGTTTTTTCAAACCGTTAATGGTTCTTATAGACTGTTTTTGACATTTTAAGACTTTCTGATATCTTTAGCATTTCCCCAAACAGTAATAGCGTATCTTATAATAGAATGCACGTAGGCATAATAGACAGAGATGAGCGACTTTTTATCTAGTAATGGCTTAAGTATAAAGCATAATTACCACTTGCCATTTTCTTGCAAATTTTATCGATGTGCGCATTATGGCTAATTGTATTATCTATTGTATAACCTAGAAATACATTTGTTTTACTAATGGAATTTCCGAAAATACCTAACTTTGACTGATACTGCATAGAGATGGTTTTATCAGAGTTAAGAACAATTCCATTTGCGTCAAACCATTCCTTTAACAATTCCATAACGATACTAACTTTATTTTCTAAATTATGTATACATTTGTCTCTGATACCTACATGTGTGTCATCTGCAAATAAATTTATGTGAGCCCAACTTGGCAATGCATTGGTAATATCATTAATATATATCAAAAATAAGACTGGGCCTAAAATAGAGCCCTGTGGTACTCCAATTGACATCCTACCTTCTGTAGAAATTTGTTCATTAATCGAGACAATTTGACTACGGTTCTCTAAGTAAGTTATCATCGTGTTCCCGTGGGATGATCGTATATATACCGCGGGGTAAAACCGCGGGCGCAGGTATATGTAGTATGCGATAAAAGAAGATAAAATAAAGAATAGTATCTCTATCCATAATTTATAAAATACTAAAAAATAATAATCAAAGATTTTTATAAAAGTGGAGTCATATTCTTATGCGCTGAATAGTTTGTCTGTGTAAGCACTAATACCATAGATATAAAGGCTATACCAGTGGATGCAATTGGCAGGTTGTCGTTAGGAATGGGTTTCTAAAGGGGGAGGCCTATGTTCAGCAGTAGACACCTACTGGCTGATGATGATGATGAAGACCCAGTGGGTGCGACAATTCGACTGTAGTTTTATGCAGTGTTTCAGTGCATAGTGATTTTGAGTTTTGTTTCGTACTTTAGTTTTGATTTTGATCTCATAGACAAACATTTGTTTCAGCATCTATAACAATATGATGTCTGTTCTATTTGGTTTTTATTTTTTTGCTGCATGATAAAATTTAAAAGTTGTTCATATCTTGGGCCTCTTGAAACGTCATGCAGCAAGCAAGAGGCAATGGTGCAGACGGCATATAGCTAGAGCCTGCTACAAAACCGCAGCGTTACCGCAGCGTGTCGCGATGTCTCGCCACGTTTTCCCATCGGTGTTGTTTACAGACGTATACTATTTCACTTACTTTCGTTCCCCATAGAATGGCGTTAACAGCATAAAATGTATGAACATTTGCCACAATGATGACAAAGTATGTTGATTATAGCGGTTAGGTATTTATTAATTATTTTCTCTTCTGCGCATTTTTTACTAGAGTTAACACTTGGCAGTAGATTAACAATCAGGCGCTGTCTTTATAAAATTCACTTCGTATCACTTAATTAGGCGAAACGAAAAAATTTAAACGTATAAGGGTGTTTTTGTTGAAACAAGCTCTTACTGCTACATATTTGTAAATTGTCAAAGATATATTGATGGTCGTAATGCCATAGAATCTATAGCAATGTCCTGAAAGTGCTAATTATTGGGTCTCAGTGTACGTAGAATTTTTACCACACATAACTATTGTTCTTAAATAACTTCAAAACTCTCTCTCACTCTACTCTAAATCAGGTACTGACTCTCAGGGTCAGTACCTGATTTAAAGTATTTTTGTAACTGGGCGTTATAACTATCTGGATATTAAGAACACATTTATATATCGTATTTTTCAGTGATTAAAAAAATAACGTATACGACGGCATATCGCTTAATCTACTCTGGTTATAATTCTACGGTAACCCGTAACAGCGTCTGCTCAGCCTGTTTGTTTGTTTATTTAGATTATGTTACACATGAAAGTACAAGACAGGGTCCTAGACTAAAGGGAAATTTATTTTAACTGCAAACACTGAAACTTTGAATCACACTTTTTTATTTTTGGATTATTAATTTGTTACTGGAAAAAGATCGCTTTTTACTCTGACCGGCGAAAGAAGGAGGGTTATGTTTTCCGAGTGTATGTATGTATATTTCTTTGGCACGTCCTAGAGCCTAAACGCCTTGTCGTATTTTTATGTGAGTGGTGTCAATAGATTCGTCTTAGTCGTGAGAGTGATACTGGGAACATCATAATAAAATAAAAAGGAATTAAGAATGATATTACTGGTTTAACGATTTAGCAGTCGGGTTTTTTCGTACTCGCTTCTAACCACTTGTTAGCAATAAAAGGCCTCTTTGTATCACTATATTTTGTAACAACTGTTTTCTAATAAATAATGATAATGGTAAATCATTTTTTATTTGACACACAAATGAGGGTGAAAATTGTTGCAATGATATCAGTGTTAATAGTTAAATTAAATAATTTACATAAAGCTATTGTGCTATTATTATAAACATTGCTATAACGTAATTGTTCCTAGTGTTGTTATGTTCACTAGCTAGCGCGGTAGGATCCCCTGTGTTGCGGTACGAGGAGCTGGTGCTCTTCCGCGGTCTAATTTACTTAATATTTATACATTTCAATTTAAAATATAGAATAAGGTATAGATTTAATGAGTTAGTTTAACTAGTGCTAACGTAAGCATCAATAAACAAAGTATTTTTTGTGTATAATGTTCAGTGAGTCTACAGTAAAGAATTGATCTATTCTCTCTATTTCTTCTGTGCCCTGAGCTTTACCATAATTTTAAGTGAGTGATTACATACTATGGTATGAAGGTAGTACGTCTGAATACACAATACACATGTCCTTAATGTCGCCATTAAATTGTTGAAAATTAAATGGAAATATAAATTCTAAATAGGAATTTATTTTATGCATATATAGGTCTTATATTCTTTGTGAAAAAGGTGTTCGTTAAATACGTATAAGAAATAAGAAAGGCAAATAAAATCAACACTATGTGATGATTACTATAAATATTATTATAATAGACAAGCTTTTTCTTGCGTTTTTAGAGTAAGTCTATTGAAAAAAAAAACTTGTCTCATTGTATAACAAAACCAAAAATATATATATTCGCAATTGATTTATTATACATACATACATAAAAATTACAATGAAATGCTCACAATTAACTTAACTAAAAATAAATTGTTACTTAACAGAAGTTCTATCACAAATTATCGAGTTCCTGTCATAGTGAAATAAAATTCATGCTCATAATATTATAAGCACATTCCACTTGTTGCGTCTTAGATACAAGCTTCAAGTAAGCAGGTACTCAAGTAAACTATGTGCGAGTGTGCAAATGTGTCAATTGCAAGCGCCGAGATAACACCTACCGCTCGTATTTCAAGACAAACAAACCGCTTAGAAACATAAATACATACTTACTTTGTAGCTTAGTTTGTACTTAGAGCCAGCCAAGGATGTTTCGGAATAAGGTCGTATGCTTAGGTGTAAGTTTCCTCTAAGATATTACTTATTAAGTTTTAGTATTTATTTATTGAGGAAAGACTGAAGAAAGTATCGGGTGTCAGAATTTTATACGCTAACTGTTAGGTCAAGTCAGAGGATTTGGATACTAGCTGCCTTATTAATAAAAGCGCCTTAACTTAGAGCATGTTTTGTCTAGTTCTATCCAATGGAGAACGTCACGCGCCAAAACAAGACAAATGATGATTAAAGTTAAGACGCGTTTATTATTAAGGCTGTATATGTTAGGATTTTCCTAAACATCGTCTGTAAAGTTGTTAAACACAGTTTAGTCAGCGAGTTTGATTTTAAAGTGCAGGTATAACTTGCTAAAATATTCATTGAATATCATCACGATAAATTATGTTACGTCATCAACAATATTTAAAAGTGCTTAAAGACAGCCTTTTTCGGAGTACGTATCGGCACATAGCGTCGCACTGCTGGGCACGGGGGGAGACCCGTGTATCAAGGGAGTATAGGCCATAGTCCACCACGCTGGCCAAATTATCTTTGAAAGTTATTAACCTTCTCCGACGAGCAAGTTTGCTCACGATATTTTCCTTCGCCGTTAAATCATATGATAATTAATTCTAATATGCATATATATGACTGAAAAATTCAGAGGTGCATGCCTAAACCTGGACTTGAACCAGCGGCCTTTCGCTTGTGAGGCGACGGGTTTACCGACTAGATTACCACTAACTTACGCTTCTTTTTCGGAGTATTTAAATGATATTTACGAAAGTTTAACATTATGCAATATGTAACAAAATTATGATGGATTAGCAGGTATATAGGTTGCTCATATAGGGACTTTCGACATTATCTTCCAAGCAATCAGACAGTAACTTACTCACCCTCAACCAGCGGTTACGTATTTTCTCGTTACGAATATGTGTATAACTGAGAATTACGCAGAAAATTACGGTAAGAGATAATTTATATTCTTGCACTCCATATTAAAGCATCAATGCGAACATAACACTCAACAATTAAGGATAATTTAGCTTATTATAACTTGATTACAGTGGCGAATGTTTTGTTAAAGAGTTATTTATTGCCTATGATTTATGTGCACGTTGTTTATGTACATTCTAGTAAATGTGTAGTAGTTCTCTGTTATACTCGTAGTTAGAAACATAAATTTTATAATGTGTTTGTACGAGAATAAGTCATGTTAATTCAACTAAATATGTTCTCGCTTGGTTTTGAACCAGATTATTAAAATGTATAAGTTACAAAGTAATATGAAGCCTAGCAAAATTTAATATATTAATACATTTAACTTTCTACCATCACTTTGAAATTGAAAATGGTGATTTTTAAAATAAACATCATAATTCTCTTCGCTTCTTATAAATACAAACTAGCAAAAAAATTGTGATAGTTACCTTCATAATTTATTTCTTTAAAAACAAGGACTAGGTACCTACAGTTCTTAGTTGGAATGTTACCTCTACTTTTAAATAATAATGCTCTAAATCAAGAAACTGATTTAATAGGATTTACGTTAATAACACTAATATTCCCATCTATCTCCATTCAGAGACAGAGGCATTGGCAAAAATAAGAATAGACCGATAGCGTCAGAAAAACTATTATATTCAAAAACCAGCTTAACAATAAATAAATAACATAGACAAAAGTGTAAACATATTCTAGTTTTTAAATGTCGGCCTTATCGCTTAAAGCGATCCCTTTCAGGCACTCATGCACGTACAAGATAATTACATAATATTAAAGAGGCAACGTAATTTTCAATCAGAATAAAATGCAAGATGCAGTTAATGTCCCTTCCAATACAATGTCAGTAATGCATTTCTTGTAGGGAAACTGCCTATAATTGTAAAGGAACGGGAGACGAGCGGTCGCCCGCGCCGATAGCGTAGCAACTACGACGCAGTAATGTTCACTTGTTTATGGCTAACTCAGTGTGCGGTGCAGATAAGGAGAACGTTGCACTCGGTCTCCAGACCTGCACTATATAGGTACGTAAGTAGAAATACGTCGGATTCATATACAACTTAATTTCAAAAATATAACATAAAAGTCTTTAGAAAATGTCTTATATACCTACTGAACGTTCAACAACTACTCTCTTCTCAGTGTATTTTGTAATGTTTAGTATAATTGAATAAAAAAGAAAAGAAAAAAAGAAGCTATTGATGAAGGATGTATACCAAGTATTTTTAGCACTTAAACCAATAACATTTACTTGATCTTTTTGACGCATAATGACCAATATAAACTGATTTTTTATCGCATAGAGGCGCATTTGTGATATTATACATCAGCATATGTCAATGTCAAATTCGCAAATTGACACATAAGTATTGATTTAGAAAAACCTTCCTGGGCTAATTAATTGTTAATAAATTTACAGCCTTCGATAACAAATCGGCAGTTTGATTTTGAAACCAGTGTTATTAATAAAATCGTGTAATCGTAAAATATTACTAGTAACTAAACAAAGCAATCAAAATGTTAATATTCGTCACGAGAACTAGTAAACTAAGAACTAAAATTAGCTAATAATATAGAAATTAAATTTATAAGTTAAATTTTTAAGTAATTATTAATTGTAATTAAAACTTGCCTATAATGAACGTTATTTAAAGGTCAATAAATATTACTTTACTTTATCAGCCTAGTCAACAGCTATATTATTATTCTATTCTTAGTAAACTGCTTGGTTATACTTCTTTGACACATTTGTGACTTCTCATAGTTTGCGTAAACTTCCTAGAAACCCCCGTTACACTGTCGCAGTATCTTACTATTAGAATTCACGATTGTAATGCACGTATCTATGAGAAAGAAACTCAACTTTGGCACGAATTACAATCGTGAATTCTCACAGTCATCATCGACATGTCACAGAAGTAGGTTCAATTGCCGATGCATCTGTGGCACGCCATCGTCAGCCTACCGTTATGATAGCTAGTTAGTCTTTATAATTGCTTCTTCCTCGGAAACCTGTCGGAAACCCGTCGGCACTCGCATATGGCGGAAACCTCTCCGCTTTACCGTCAAACGTATACCACTTACACGTAGATATTAGAATATAGCTGCTTATGAATATGTAATTAAATTAGAATTGAATTTAGCAGCTTCATGAACGGAAGTTGTTTTAACGGTTTAAGGAATATATGGCTGATATGCTTCGCAGCTGAACGACGGTTTCTTGTTTTGAGTAAATGCCATGCGGTAATACGAGACAAAAATGTCTATTATTGAGAAGATACTTTTATTTACGTCCAAAATGTAAATTATCGGACGGAAAAGAATTGTTCTGAAGGTAAAAGTACGAAACCAAAACAATATTAGTAGCACATGATAATTAATGCACGCAATAGCACATGATAAAGTTGGATGCTAATAGAATTAGATATTGTGACACTACGGTTGATGTTATATAGAATCTCTTCTAGACAATTACTACCACCTGTTTAATGAAAGTTCTACTCCTAAGTGAACTTGAGCACAAGGGAACTTTACCGGAAAAGCCTCAGAAATGCAACCATCCCCTTGTTCAATTTTCTTTACTTGCGGTATAAAAAACTTAACTTTAGATCGTCTTTTGTTATCTTTGCTGTTGACTTCAAGAGTTTTCAGTTGAATACTTAATTTATTTCTGCTAAGTTTAATTTTATTTTCCTGCTGTGTGTCTAATGTCAAAAGAAATTTATTTAAAAACCTGTTTTTAACCATTCTAGATATATTTTTTTATTATAGGTAACTGAATTACACGTAATTTTGTTATAAAAATAATTTCTAGCGTATTTGCATTTCCACGTGTCTGGCGGGGGATGTAGGGAATTGAGTTTTATTTTCTTAAAATTTGCAAAGCGAGCTAAGTTCTAGTTAAAAAGTTTAGCTTGCTTTTAGTTAAGTGCCTATTTATAGTAACTGTGCATTGTTTCCCACTTGTAACACGAAACACAACAATGGCGTCCACAGAATACTAAACATATACAGCACAGAAGCGCATTAACACATCCCATATTTAATATTTAAAATATCTCCTCGAAAAGGCATGGTATGCTCGAGCGCTTACATTTAACAAGACAGTGCTAAAATTACCTGTTCACTTTGAAAAGAAGTCCGACAGGGGTCATTTCTGTCCAAATGTCACAACACTAGTTTCTCTAAACTCACTTTTTCTACTCCTTCTCAAAAAAAGCTTGCTAAATACACAAGACGTGCGAAGTCACAAAAAATATTACGCGCTTTTAAATTAATTTGGCGGCAACTTGACTGTCAAATGTTTTTTTACCAATGGCCAGTGCTAATCAATTAGAGATGAGCGTGACCTGTTCTATAATTATCGATTCGATATCAAACTCTGGCACACAGAGCGATGGATCGACGCGTGTTTTCCGAGCGATGGTCGCGAGTATTCTGTCTGTCTCGGTGACAAACAATAGCTACGTTTCAACTAATTATCCACACTGCCGGCTACAGGTGGGAGCCCTTTAGACAATGTAGCCAAGTACTAGCAGTAATAGCTTTGTATTTTACAGTTAGGCTTGTATCAAGTACGTTTAGTAATTACCACAGACAAGTATGTAGGTTCCCTAGAACCTAGACAATGCGTGGGTACTCTATGTGGGTAAGTAATGGTTAATTGATGTTAGAATGAGTGTTCATTGACAGCCGCTTTGGTAGCGTTGATTTATTGCCATTTAATTATCTCTTCTACAGCAGCCTGATTGATGTAGTGATTCAAAAACTTCAATACGATATTCAATACGATCGGATTTAAAAACTTTGCAATTCGATTGCAACTCAACGTTTGTTTGCAGATCCTAAATTGAAGCATTGAAAATCGGTTGTAGATCAATACAAAAAATGGTATTGCTGATTAAACCTTTGGAAGCTGTAGTACATACATACATAATAATATATTAAAGTAAGGAAACATTTACACAGCATTACATGCGCAGTTTTACGAGTATACTAGTCACAAACCAAAAAGGTCCAGTCAGACAATGCAATTACACACCAGACATGTTATTCTCATTTAGTTTAGCCTTTTCATTTATAATTATCTCGTTTTAATACGCTTTTAACAAATTTCAAAAAAGGGGGAGGTTTTAGTAATAATACAGCAAACAGCTTGCATTTAATTGCATCTCGCTTGATGTATAGCGATAGCTCGCTTGAATACAAGAAACCGACACTCGCAACTTGAAAATATCCAGATTAGGTTTATCTATTAGGAAACAGGGAAGCCGGTAATAAGTTCCGTAGTCTAGCGGTTCGTACAATAAAAGTAGATGCAAATCGTCCGTGAAACCTCTACCATGTATCGGCGTCATCTTGCAGTATCTTTACTGTCTCTAGTTGGATTGTAGAAAATGGTGATGGGTCATTTTATTATGTGTGTATTATTTCGTGTCCCGTGTCCATAATTTGAGGGTATCGACACTAAACGTTAATGGTTTATTACTAACGTTACGCCACATCCGCGCCTGGCCACAGGACGTGGGCTACCAACATAAAAATACCAACTCACAAACCTTTATAGCCAACATCATAAAGTTAACTTTAAAAAGTTTCGTTGCGACTCCATGCAGGTGTTACGGACCTTTACGATGGTCATGGTCATACGTTTCCGTGATATAGTTTGTAAAGTTAGTTTTACTTTAATATAAATAAAATATAGTTATAAAAGTTCAAGGCTAGTAAAAGTTCAAATGTAACGTATCCGCGTTGGAAAGATTTGTTTATTTTAATTTTAAAATAGTTTATAGGGCTTTTGTATACGTTACATGAAATATTATATTTTTACCCGACTGTGTAGGAACGAGGGTTATGCTAGGTCTAAAAGGTTTGTCCTATTTTTATGTGAGAGTTATCTATAGATTCGTCTTCACCTGTAAATGGTAACAGTTTACACTTAAAGCATCCCGTGATTTCACATTTCAGGCGGGTTTTTTCAAGTCTCTTTTTTAACTACTTGTTGTAATATATAATTTCAAAGCCCTATATTAAAGCGTTTATCGGAATAATAACTGCAAATAGTTATTATTAGTTGTTAAAAGTCCCAGTCTTTATAGATACCTACATATTTCAATTCAGAATACATACGAGTATGCTTAAATTTTTTAGTGTTATTATAACTTTGCAAATGACTAATGTAAGTATGTCAAACAGACGCTAAAGAATCAATTGATAATTATTTATTGTAGGCAAACAAAATATTAAATACAAGAATCCAATTCCTACAAAAGCGATTTCTTCCAAGTGGCCATGTCTGTTATTTGATTTGCCTCAGAATTAGAATTGCATTGTGCCAAAATGGCCGTTTTGATATAGAATAAGCCACAGTTAGTATTAAACAGAACATAATTTTTGATACGAACTCTAATCTATTCTATGTCGAAACAGATATTTTGCCACAATGCAATAGCAATTCCAAAAATAGACTTGACCACCAGGTCTCTAATACCAACACTATATTCACGAAGAATTCGTTGTTCTAATCTCTCAACTGCTGCCTAGGAGCTTACAAGAACTACTGGTTATTATTTATAGAAAAACGACTACTTTTTAAAATTTTATTCCATATATAATTTTTTGCTAGGAGTTTATAAAATGGCAGACGCGTTGGCTATATCTTTATTACGAGTAGGTCTGGCCAGCGCAGTCTGTATTCAAATCCAGTGAACCAGTACATCCCGGAGATCCTAGCTTTACCGATGTTGATAAAGACACGATTACCGAGATCACCGATGGAACAAAGGGTTAGTCCACCAGGAGCAAAATCAATGCCATCTAATACGAGTACTTTTCTGTTCAGGGGCGCGTCTGAGTCAAAGTAAATTTGCATACGATTTTGGAAATTTAAGAAACTAGGTTTTGGTGACACTACAAGACACTGGTCTTGCAAAACGCGACTGTTAATTAGATTTTCTTACACAATAAATAATTAAATTCGTCAAAAATGTGGAAGTTAAACTTTTAGAAAGTGTTAATTTGTACGTTTTTGGTCAATTTCATCTTGAGGAAACTTGGTGTTTTACAAGTTTTTTAGTCGTCGGGGATTTTCGGTTAAAGGTATCTCCCAAAAAGGAAGAAAGTTTGCAAGAAGCATTTACCTGAATAAATGTCTGATATATTTTTAAAGCTGCAAAATTATTGTACTTAGTCGCGAGGTTAACAATTCGCAGCGTTATTTCATGTTTGACTATATCCATGTAAAGGTTGCCTAAAGAAGATCAATCAAAGCATTTTCTAAAAATAAAACTAATGCAAAACAATTTTCATCGTAGTTAGAACCTGAAACCGGGAAGCGGCCGACGCTGTAGTTAAGTGTACCAGTGAAATCGGTCGCGCGTTCGATTCCTGCATTCCTTAACACTCGTAAACGAGAACAATAGGAGATTGTTGACGGATTAGAGAAGTTTACATTCCTTAGCCGACTTCGTAGAAGATGGTTGTGTCTGATATTTTGTGGTTGAAATAGTACCTATCTACTAGTTAGTGTAGAAGTAACATAGGTACACATGCAATTTACACACATCACGCAAACATAAGCATACCGTAAAATCATGTAACTATAGTCCTGTTATACCACTTTGGTCCAAACTTATCTGCCAATATTTGTTTTCAAAAGTCCGAAAGAGCTGCCTTCAAGTGAATCTAATGTGTATGATTATTGCCTGTAATTACAAACGTGATAGTTCACATGGTCCTAAATAGATAGCAACACCACTACGTAAAGCATTTCGGTTGCCAACTAGAACGAGGCGGTGCGTTTTTATTTTGATCACGTAACTTTTATTTTAACACGAAAAATTTGCTGTAGTTTGTGTCGATTTTCGTGATTGCTATTGTTTTAAGGTAAGCTAAATGTGATTACTTTGCGCCACTAGTTATCAAGAAATTTGTATTATTAAAAAAATTAAAATATAATATTTTTTCGTACTATGATTTAAGACTATGATCTTCAAAAGAACTATTTATCTGAATCAATTTACTTCCATAAAAAACAAGACACAAAAATAGAAGAAAACAGATTCGGATAAAGAAACGAGTGAAAACGAAAGGAGGTAGAAAATATTTGACGATTCAGATTTAGAGACACACTCAACGAGGGAGGTGGCCAATTCCGATGCAACATGATAGTTCTTTTCAAAATGTTGTTCTGCAATATTTTCTGAAGATCTAAATTTTTACTTTAAAAAAAATTGGTTATTGATTGTAATTTGTAGTTTTATTTTGCGGAAATCACTTCTATTATATCTATTTTTGCTTGATACCTTTCCAACGGTAGTCTAAGTTATTTAATACATACGTTTTCTTGGCCAAATTCAAGCTGGTCCAAAGTTGAAAACATAGTATGCAACTATGGTCCAATATAAAAAATAATAAAAAATCAAAAAGAGGTAATCTAAATTAATAATAACTGCCACATATAATCAGTACTTCAAGAAGGTTCAGTCTACATCAAATTCCTTCCCATTGCCACTAATAGATTTTTATATACAAAGTTACAAAGCAAATGGAACGTTTTTTGGACCATATTTAGGTGATTTTACGGTACATAATTATTTTCACATAAGTGACTTAACTAATTTAATATTATTTGGATTAATTGAATTTAGAAGTGAATTTTATTTTTATATTATATTAATTAATCGTTGTGTAATATTATGCAATATTACACAAAGATTTCGTTTACCTTCGGAGGATTAAGGTTTCTTAATCCTCCAACACAAGCGTAGTGCTTAGTTTAGGTCCTGTGGATAACGTATTATCATCACATCTTATCTTGTTTAAAATTTAAGTCGTATCTTTAACTGTATATGAATTGATGTGTTTCCATGAAATAAAGAATATTTTGATTTGATTAGAGTAAGAGTGAAGGCTTGTTCCCCGTCAGCAACTCATAGTAAAGAAGTTAATAGCACAGAAAGGGCCAGCGGTTCCTTTACTCAAAGATATGACTAAATCATAAATATTTAACTATAATTAATAGAATAGCTTACTTAAGACACAGCTTTTCATCTCAATTAATTTATGAGTATATCTTTGCACATTTCTGGACATATTCTGCCTTATTAATAGACGTGTCTCAACCAGAGCATCTTTTGTCTAGTTCTATCCAATGGAGAACGTCACGCGTCAAAACAAGACAAATGACGATTAAAGTTAAGACGCGTTTATTAATAAGATTGTCTGAGCTTGATTTTCAACATAGGAAGGAGTGTCTGATTAGTGCGTCCATGCATACTTTATCTAACATACAATTACAGCGATGAAACAGTTTAACAGTTCAATGGCGTAACAGTCCTTTAGAGCAAATTAAAGCTATAATGAAAAACCATCGTTTATTATTTTCATTGGCTTCCGATTAATTTCAAGACGTCAATCAATGATGTAGCCTAAGTTGTAGCATGCCTTTATCGAAAAATAGAAAATCTGGAAAGGGTGTTAACTAGGTGGGTCCTAAAACAAATATACTATTTGATACTATATAAGGACACACAATCAGAGCAAAAAGACAAAATAGATCCTATTTACCATTACAATAAGCACTATACATTATTTTTATTTTTATTTTATCTGTACATCTTCAACGGTCTATAGGTAATCTTTCTGCTATATTTTTTTGTTGTCGTAAGTAGTTAGTCATTTTGTTTATGTTAATATAGGCACTTGCCACATCTATTTATTTACCACTATAAATCGATATAGGGATGCAAACATTATTTTCAATTCGATACCTCTAAATAATCCAATTAGTAAGTCCATCGGAATGAAGTCTTACCGTCCTTGCTTCTTGCAGGAATCCCATCCACCCGCACCTGCCATACTACTCATACACGCGGCCTTGACTGCGTGTGAGGGCTAACGGATCGTGAGAATGCACTAGACAAGAATGATTCGTAAGAAATAGATGACATTTGCAGAGTAGAAACCGTAGTATGGCAACAAGTAAGATAACTGATAAATACGTATTTATGAATGAGGCATCGTCGTAATAATTATGTTAGTTATGTGGTACTAGAATTTGTGCTACGTGTTTACGTGTTACAGCAAGCTGAATATAGAAATAAAAATAGTTTATTGACCTCATAACTGCATATTATGTTATATTATGCAAATCATTGGTTTTTAGATATCAAATCTAAATTGTAATAACCGATTACTCTCATGTGGAATTAAAATTGAATATTAACTAAACATATTTAAAAAGAAAACAAAGAACATGACATTGAGGGTTCCGAATGCAAGCTGCGGTTTCTAGCTTTGATCTAACGAGTGCCGTATATAAAGCCAGTATATTTACCTAAGTAACGTGGATACTACCCACGTTGCGTTAGTGGATAGACGTAGCGCTCGTGTGACGAGGAAATGCCTCGTTTTGTGAGCAGATGTTAGATTAGAACGCGTTAACTAGCCGTTCAGTTAGGTGCTTAGATTTAATTACACTCATATTATCTGCTATTCTTCATAATTATAAAACCTGTGGGAATCGCTTTTACAATTAATTTAGCTGATATCTGCAGAAGCAAGAAACAGCTTTGATTGTATCAAGATGCCAATGGACAATTTTCTCATTGATACTGGCTTAAAAAAAAGAGGAGGTTTTCGGATACTCATGGAGTGTATTTTTTGTGTGTCGCTCGAGTTCTCAGACGTCTGAGCCGATTTAGAAAATTATTTTAGTGAATATAGAAGACTGTTGAATCAATGTTGAGACTAAATCTAAATTGCGTTGAAACTAGAGCCATGAAACATGGAGGGTGTATTCATTATAAGGGTGTACTTAAATTGAATTTGTTTTTTTTTTTAAATCACTTAACTGAATTAATAAAAAAACAAAACAAAAAAAACTATACTCACCAACCGATTTAAAGATGCTTGTGTTTAGTTACAATAAATAATTTATTAAATTTTAATAAGGAAATAGTTAATAAGAATAAAAAAATGAACAAAAAGTGTTTTAAATGTTATTTAGTACGCAATTTGTATTTTAGTCCTTTTAACATGTTGGTACTTTCCTGGTACATAATGACATGTTCGCAGAGAACAGTGGACATTCTTTCCCTGGGAGCGGAAGCTCCAGGCTGTTGGTGAGTGGTGACCACCACTAATTATCCATGCTACCTACTACTCGCCGGACAATGAGTCGGTTGAGGCTCACATACCAGGTGTAGTTAAATACAGACTTCTATGCGATTCTTCTATTATTAAAATGGCCGGCAAACAACTATAGCCGAAGTCCTCGGCTGCGAACTGATGACTTTTAAAGGGCAAGACTGCGTAAAAAAATTTAATAAAAGGAAAATCTGCTTTCGATAATTTTAATAATTCTCTAGATTTCATTGATAAAAAAACTAGTCTTCATCAACGCGTCGAGGTTTTTAAATAGATCTTTTTTGAGAAAATATTAATTAAATAAAGTATAGAAAGAAAAAGAACTTCATAAATATCGCATAGCGTCTATGTAGAACTAATCTAACCATATATATTTTATGTATCGTCATTTGATGTGCCGACTTATATACTTTTTATTAAGTTCTATGACACGTTTCTGCAAACGCGCTCCTAATTCTCTTTGGCGAGTCATATACCAAAGGTGCGGGGCATCTCGCTGAAATGCCTCAATCAGATGTGATCATGCGCTAATTTACTATCACCACCTTGCTTTCAGCTGGAGATTTTGCCTAGCTCTACCCATAAAGCGTTGAACTCTCAGTAAAACAAACTCTTTCTTTGCTCTACAAAAGAATAGACAGAATTGAGCGGTGGAATTGAGTTACCAGAACTTTTGTTGTGATATTTGGAATGTAGCACTGTTAATTTAGGGGAATAAACCAGGAACAAAGTAAAATAAAGTTATATGCTTTTTAAAATCGAAAGTTTTGTGATATGTCTACAATATCAATATGAATAGGATCCATAGCTTGATTATTCATATAACATATTTCGCTAATAAAATCCACATCTTGTTTTGTGTTTTTGTTTACAAAAAGCTAACCACGCTTAGGTTTAGGCCACAATTGTAGGTCATGCAAACGCGATTTTTGCCGCCGTGACCTAGTTTCGCAACGGGGTGGCGTCGCGGGTGGCGTGGTGACCGTGAGTTTCGCGTTCATTTTGTATAACTTCAATTGAAGTTTAGTTTAGTTTTCAATTGAAGTTTTTATAATATTGTTGTACTAATGTGGGATGAAGAGTATTTCTTAAAGCACGCGGAAAATTTTGCCATTCCCTATTTTTTAAAATTATATTTTCTTATTTTTACAAAGCAAGATCAAGGTCTCTCAAAGTTTTAGTTCCCATAAGTTTGTTTGATCATTTGGTACTTTAATTAACACAGCCCGGTTAATTAATTCACTGAATAAACAATCGTAAAGCTTATCTTGACACACCGTTTGAATTTGCTTACGTTTGAATGAAAATGTGCTCTGAGAACAATCTCACAATGATTATCTAATTTTAAGGAATTATGCACTATATTTAAGACAATTATAATATGTTAAAGCTTTGAAGATAAGGTTATTATGAAAATAACTTGGCCTGAACTCAAGTACACCAAAATATTTTAAGAATATTATTACCCATTTAGGTTTTTTTTCTTTTGATACAATATAATAATAATTTACAATACAATAATTTATTAATAACCTCAAAGTTACATAGTAGATATATGACACCATACGATTTGCATACGTGCCTGCGTCAAGTTTGAGTTTTCAATTCAATTTATTAATCAATTAAGTTAAGTCAAATAAAATTCAAATAATAAATCATCGTGATCAAGTTCTAAAGTTACATGTACTCTCGTAAAGCGGTGTAGACTTTACCAGGGTTTCTATGTATATTTCCCGCGAACACGAAAACCCTGTTATTCTGAATTTATATCGCTTGCCCACACTTGTGCACATAAACAAGACATTAATAGTTAATAGTTCACCAATATTACACATTAACACTTGCAGAATCACTAATTTTGCAATAAACACACAGGCAAGAGACGCCATTTTAGCGAACGCTGGAAAAGTCTCTCTATTTAGGTTTAGTAATAAAAAATACGAAAGGGTTTATCTTTGGAAATCATCGATCGAAATGCAAAGTTTTTCGGTTGTCATCAAATACAAAGTATAGAGCAGACTTTTGTATATTTGTTACCTGTTTTCTTGGAGACGCAGGGCCGATTATAGTAGAAGAGTTATTTAATAATTATAAAGGTATATAATTATTAAATAACTATATAAATATATATAAATATACTTCTCAAGTGGTTCCATTTAAATTTAATTGTTTGAACTGAAAAAGTTTCTTGGCGCTTGCCGTAATAGAAGCCGGTAAGAGTGAGCTATTAATTTTATTCTCTGCTTTCTTTAACATGTACAAGCGTAATGATAGATAAATGAAAATTGCGGTAAATAGAATAGAAACTGATCGCACAAACAACATTGTGTGTCGGAGAGATCGTGGGAAAACCACCTAGACATGCGTTCGACACTCTTTATCAGCTCTATGCGTAGTTACATAGATATACTGCTTATTGTGAAATCTAGGTTTTAAATGTGCTTGTAAGATTTTTTTATCGTACACAGCTAGGCAAATGACCACAGTTCGCACGACCACGGAGGTCAGCGAAACTGTAGCCCTAGATGGAGCATGCCTAGTCTGAAATACACTGGCTCTTAAGGAAGCCTGCCGGAACACACCGTTGGGCGACAGATTTTACAACTTGAGGGTGGTAGCCAGGCGAGCGATAGGAAACGCCATACCACCATGCTCTTTTTGCATGTTTCGTGGGATTGAACCTCGTACCTTTTGCACGGCAAACGACCCCACTAGCCACTCGACCACTCCTTCATCGCTACAAAGAAAGTATTAAGTACTTACTCACGTGTTACAAAATGGGCAGCTATTTATTGAGACACACAAAAATGACGAGAATCTCCTTCGGCCACTTCGGAAACCAAAGGTTCAAAAAACCATTTAGAAAATATGATTTTGTACAGACTTGGCTTGGTAGAGCTTTTTATTGCAAAATGTTCCTAAAAGTATATGATACCATATAATCGGCCAATAATAACTAAATAGTAGAGAATTAGTATTAGTAGTAAAGCTATAAGCTTGAATAATACTAGCAGTGATAGAGAAAGAAAACATGAACACATTTATCACAAAATCTAGAAAAACTATACTAGGTGGAGTTGCAGGAAGCTAAGCGTCAAAAAAAGTCAGATGGGCATGACCCTGAGGATTGGGGATTGCCCCGCTGCTCTTCAGCATTAACCATTAGAAATGGGCAGGGCAGATATGACTTTAAACCGCCAGACGCACTGTCTTATTTACGGCCTTGACTTAGTTTTCAGGCTCTGTAAAGTGACTAAATACTAAACTAACATCACATTTACACTTCATATTCTTTATCACGACAAACAACATAAAATTCATCAACAAATTCTAGCACTTGGATTATGTCTAGATCTTTAGTTGTAATAGGTACTTTTTTTATGAAAGGCACGTTCAAAGAATCACTAATGTATTATTTACTTATTAAGGTATACATTATACAGGAGTTCTACGCCAGTTCACAAAGGACCCGACTAAACCTGCATCGCATGCCTCCGCCGCAGCGAACCGCGAAATTATGCAAGATGGCTCTCGATACCACCCTACCAGCTAATCAGACAATTATAAATAGCATGACAGTCTATTTACTGTGGATGATGGTGACGGGCGAGGAACATAAGAGACTAATTATTCTTCCCAAATTTTTCCCGCATCTGGAGAATCTGCGCGTCCGTGTCGAAAAGTCATTGCTGAAATCTCTTCTTCGGCTGGAATTGCCTTTTCGACGTTGGGCCATCTCTTCCATCCCACTCTCATGGCAAATAGTCGCTTTGTTCTTCTGGGTCTTTTTAATATTGATGAGATAAGTTTGCTGTCATTGTTATATAATATCAAAAGTATCTGATACACCAGATTAATTTAAGAAGACTGTCGAAATGAAAATTCCTTGGAAGTTGAGATGGCCTCTAAGATTATGTAGACACGCTGGTGCTGTACCAGAAATATATCAGGAGTATAATCTTTTAGAAATTACCGCCACGATACTGACGCCATGATTACATATTTTTAAATGAAATCCTTAGCAGTCATGCCTACATATAGGTTACTAACGTATAAAATTATGTTAATTTTTGCATTAGCCCGGCAACAAACCGTTGAGTTGAAATGTATTAGGTATGTATTTTATCATCAGTCAGGTTTCCTTGAAAGGCGTGATCCTAATGCTTTGGAGCCACCGATACATTGCGTAGGCGAAAGATTTGGCTCTTGAGAAGGATCCGAGTTGTGGAGTTATAAATTTTAGATACGGCAGTTAGTTGTTACTCTCTTTTGTTTGAATAATAGCTATTCTACGGGATTATGACGTGCGTGACGTCTCGGCGCGGTTCCAACAGAAGATCAACATTGGTTGCTTTAACCAGCGTATTATATTAAGCTACGGCCGGGTTGTGCCGAGTTATTATTGTGACAGTAAGGATTTATTCATAGGCTCTAATTATTTGTGTTATATTTCAGTGTTTTTTTATCTATTGTTTTTTCTTTCAGAGTTAGGTACTTGGAAGTGTTTAGTTTGGTATTTTTTTATTCTCTAGGATCATGTCGGTCCCACAATTTATTATACAATTAAGATGGATAGGAAACCTCAAAGACGTTATTTAATTAGAAACATACAAAATCGCAATGAGTAAAACATTGAAGTTCTTTCTATAAGCATAACCATAACTTTCTTCTATATTACCCATAAATTATTTCTATACAAAGTACGGCTGCTATTTAATTTATACATTGTAACGTAAGAATGTTTTAATGCTGAACGGTGTCCCATATTTCACATATGAGTAAGTTTATGACAAAACGCGCATTCGTTAGCGGTTTACTGAGGTGATAAAAAACTCGGCAAATTTCACGTGCGACTTATTTGTATGTAAAAACAGCAAGCACTAATGAGGAAATGGAGCAAGCTGATTGTGTAAAAATAATCTACTAATACATATGTATAATACTTACTCAAAAGTTCATACTAGATATTTGTCTACAATTATTTTTCTTAGTTATTAATTACATTTATGAAACTAACGCGTGTTTGATTCATTTAGTTTAAGACGGGTTTTCACGCGTACCTGATAGTTGGAAAGGTCCAACTATAGTTTCGTTCACATTTGGTGAACTTCAGCAGGTATGAAATGAGTAGTTCGTATCAGGTGCTCGTGAAACCCCGTCTTAAACAAAATGAATCAAACACGCGTTAGTTTCATAAATGTAATTCATCTTATAGAATCCTAGTCATCTGAAAGAAAATGAGTTATTAATTAATTTAATTTCAAGTATTTAAGTTAGAAATAGCTTTTTCATCCGACCATCTCGGAAAGAGTATTTTTGCTTCGATATCAGAGTGCAAAAGCCGTTTTTATCCGCTAGAGGATAAAGAAAATTTGAATTTAGAATATCGTGTGCACTAAGTTTGTGAATTAAAAACCTCATTCAACCTATTTACTTCTACCTCAATGGTGCCGAGTTCATTATACAACCTTTTTTATTTTGTTAAAAACTCTGACTCGGAACCTTTTTGCTGTACTTTTTTTTTAATTTGTTTTGCGCGCGCCATTATCTTAAAACCTTATGTTGGCTTTTCCCGCGTTCGCTGAAAAAATGGAGGCTTTGTCTGTGTATTTATTGCAAATCTAGTAACTCTGCAAGCTTTAATGTGTAATATTGGTGGAACCATTATTGTCTTGTTTATGTGCACAAGTGTGGGCAAGCGATATATAGACGGAATAACGTGGTTTTCGTGTTCGCGGAAAATCTCCATAGAAACCCTGGTAAAGTCTCCACCGCTTTACGAGGGTACATGATATGACTTTAACTTGACCACGATGACTTTTTACTTGATATTTGACTTAATTTTAATAACTCGAAAAGTGAAAAACTTGACGCTGGCAAATATACAAATGGTATGGTGCCATTAATCAAAAGAAAAAAAAACCTTATGTTAAAAATAAGTGAAAAAACTAAAATGAGTAATTAATTTTTTTATTTGTCGTATGTAGTAATTTCCTCGCTGAGGTGGGATGAAAAGTTACTTGTTGCACTCGAGTGCAAAGATTTTTCACCTTGTGCTCTTTAATTCCCTCGTTAACGCTCAGGATTCTAACTTTTGAATCACTCGTGATTCGTGATAGATCAGAGTTAGATTTAAAAATCTTGTTTTGTTTAATACTAACTGTGGCCTATTCTATGTCAAAGCGGCCATTTAGGTACAATGTGATTGTAATTTTAACCACCTGTTTGTTTAGTCACGGATAATATATCGATAACCATGGCGAACTCCATCTTTATAATCACCTTCTCCATTCTTCGTACATCTTCCTCCAATATATTTATTCCGGGTAAATCAGGTGATCTTGTTTTAAATTAATTTTGTACTGCTGACGTGGGCGGCCTGCGACTGCGACTGCGACTGCGGCAACATACTGTTGTATATTCTGTGGCCTGACAAAGGATGTAGTGCGTTGACTTCAACGACGGGATCACAGTGGGTAGAAAATTATCGTAAAATAATTGCCGTGGGAAATTTGATGATGAGGGTCCGATAAAGGTTGAAATGAAGTTCAATGTTGGTTTTATACTTGGCAAGAAGATTTCTTATGAACCAAAAACAACACAATATGCAATAAACAATCAAATATATTATATTTATTTCTTCTAGTGAAGAGCTGATAATACGGCGGACACGACGCTGAGGGAATGATTAGGCAGAACCAATTTTTCATGAACCTATCTCTTCAATCAAGTCGTCAAACATCAAACCTGAGTGCTTGCTGCGAGTTTTTTACTTGCTCGATCGCGTTAATAACGTAAACCCAATTTTGTATTGTATGAGAGCAGCGCCACCTATATTGCATCAATGTTTTGTTAAATGTCAATTCCATACAAAACTGACATTACGCCGACGCGATCGAACAAGTGAGATAACTCGTACCAAGTATTCAGTTCTTTATTTTCTACCGTGTTAATACAATCATTATTTACCCTTAAACTTTCAGCTTACACCCTGGTTGTGTATGTGAGCATCATGTTTTCATTTTCTAAATATTCTTTAGTTCTTCTCCAAAGCATTATTTATCCATAATATTCACACATTGCTGCTGTCTGATCTAACATTTACATGGTCTTCGGCCTAACTGGCTCCCGCTGCAACTATTTTCAAATAGTTCTTAAAGAATATTGCACATTTAGTCTAGAATCCAAAGACTGCTAGCAAGTCTTTGGATTCTAGACTAATACTAAGTCATTTCTAGACTAATACTAAGTCATTTCTAGACTAAAACTAAGTCATTTCTAGACTAATACTAAGCCTATAGGGTTTTCTACCGACTTCCAAAAAAAGAAGAGGCAAGTACTCAATGCGATGGTTTTTTTAACGTTTGTTAGGTAACACGTACACTGTCACGGCTGGACCGATAAGAAAATTTCTAAAGTGGTGCCATTTAAATTTTCTCATATTCAGTGCAGAGATTTGATTTTTGAATCGAAATAACTGAAAGTACTATCGGCACCTGAATATACTTTTTTTTTTAAATAACTTGTTTTCATGGTGTAAATAATAATTATTACCTAACTGTATACTCGACAATGACTAAACTTAATCGTCTCAATCAATAACAGCCATTAAATTTCTTCTATAAAAATTTTACACGTTCTTATAATCACGGCAGTAGAACAGTAAATCAATAAAACTACTGTTTCTTTATTGTGCCATCATCAGCACATTATACAATTATTATTGTACGTACAGATTAATCAAAGTGTAATCCGACAAGTTGATGTGTAGGTGAAGTGTACAAGGTGGTTATCTCGCTATTTTGTTTTCACAATGAGAAAATGTAGATGCACTTGTTCATGTATCTTTCAGTTATACAATCTTACATTATATTACACTTATAAAATGCTCGTCAAATTCGTATTAGTAGATTTCGATCTATACAAAAATAAATGTCGGCTTTGTTCGTCTTTCCAGTCTTGAATAAAAATAACATTCTTTAATTTTTTCAGTGTAACTAGCTTTCCTAGGATTTTTTTCTACGCTGTCATGCGTTCGTATCTGTTTAAATTACCTACTCGTAGTTTAAAATGCTTAAAATTATAAATGTGTACAGATAACTTAAAACCTAGCTTCACTAGTAATGCAATATTTGCAACTCTAGAATTAGTCAGGTAATTTTATGAACAAGCTTCTACATCATATTGTCAATTTAAAAATATCAAAATCAAGCAAGTATTTTTTATATAAACTACGCTGGATTAAAATCAGTTTTAACAAATTTCACAGTAGTTAAATATCAATGAAGCGTCTACAATCAGATTATGAGATGGATCTCCCGTGAAAAGCTGCGCCCGCCGGCGCTTAATCAAGCGTAAAAAAATTCATTACGGCCCAGTATTATAATAGGGCCATTATTAGTTCATAAAATTTTAAAAGCCTATGTTATAACAGGTATTTGAATATAATAATAGTAAAATTAATTAGTTTGTCTAATTTATATGTCTTGCTACCGATCACATATGATAAGGTATGCCTATATTAAAAATACTAGGCCCGTCCCGGCTTCGAACGGGTTTTTGTAGATTTTTTCGTCTATGTATCCGATCAGAAATTCATAGTGAATCGGGCTGCGGATCTTAGTTTTCAATCAATCTTAATATAACTTGGTTTATGCAAGTTCATAGCATTTTTAGCCATCGAAGGTTTTCAATTGGGGAGGAGCGAGATTATTAAGTCTCTTTTAAAATTGACCACATGTTGACAATACACATATTTATCACATAATCATTATGATATTTACATGCGTTCCTTATCACACTTCCTATTTAGTCACAATGGTGCTGTAAATTCAATAGAAGTCAAACCACTATAAGCTGGTTATAAGACACGTGTTGATGGAACTTCTACGGTGCTTCGTGATTAGTATGTGAGAAGTAGAGGCGGTGATCGAAATAATGGCAATATGACTGGTATGGAATTATAAACAAACCATTGCAGGGTTGTCCAACATAATTTAGCAAGGAGAATAACATTACACGTGGAGTTATTTGTGCCTACATAGGGACCAAAATGAAAATAGTAGGTACTAATACGTTTTTATGCAAAAGGAGTTTGGAGACAAGTGGGAATATGTACTTACTCCCTTTTAAGTTTTGAGAAAATATGTTTGCTATTTATTTTACGAAACATGATGATTATTATTTAAGATAAGATAAAACAACTCTTTATCTAAAAACCAACAACAACATAAAATATGACTAAAGAAAAGCTCATACACATAAACCAGCTATTAAAAGGCGGCCTTATCGCTTAAAGCGATCTCTTCCAAGCAAATGTACTTGTAGGAAATAACTCTTAAATTTTATACCGATTTCAAATTGGCACGTGCTTTAGGCACAGAAGAAACAAAAGTAGGTCTACGGTCTCTAGATTAGTAGCTCATCAAGAGCTTAATCATTAGGGTCTGGACTGGTCTAGGCGTTTTTATGCATTGCGTTTTATTCTGGCATCACTAACACAGGAAGTAGAAACAGTATTATCATAAACTAGTCTAACACAACACTATTTTCTCAGCACCTAGGTATATAGTTTTAGATCTGCCATACTACTAGGAGAATGGCCAGTGGTATGGTGAGCTCGACAAATGGATAATAATATTTTTTATTCGTTTAAAATAATGATTTCGTCATTCGCCAGCCCTGTAGTATATAGTATGGACACGTCCTTCATTCCACTTCCTAATCGGGAGACAGGAAGCTCGCCGGACGAAAGCTCGACGATGATGTACATGACGGTATTTGACAATACTTTGTTATACTGTTAGGTTTTAGATTAATGTTCATGTGATACGTGCGTGAAATCATCTATAAATATAATATAAAGAAGAAAGATTTGTATTTTTGTATGTATCTAATAAAATTAACAATTTCTGGACCGACTTCAATAATTATTTTGCCGTATTATCGCTGAGTAACATATTTATATTTTTTCTAGAGCAGCTAGTTATTGGTAAACACATTATTTTTAAGGCAGCTATCCGACCTAAATATTCTAATGAAAATTAAAAACAGGAAAGAAAATGAATAACAAACACACACTTATAACATCGGATGTATGTTTTATAAATGGGAGCGTCGTATCGCGGGAACAATTCGTATTAACGAAGTTATAGAACTAAAATCCGACTACTACGAGTAATAGATAGGAAACAAGTCTGATATAAAATTAAGAAAAAATGGGTTGTATCTATTCGAAAGAAACTACGAGGCAGACTAGGCAGCTCAAACATTATTTGAAAAGTATTTGTACCTAATTCACTCGAGTTCAGGTATTTTAACCTTGTTATTAATTGTTTACTTTATATTTTCAACTAAAACCCTTTTTAACTCGAAATTACTCGGACTTATGGTTAATATTTTTTTTCTGAGTTTGGCCAAGGTGAGTAATTATTATTTGAGGCTTAAGCACAGAATAATATTATAACTACATAGATATAGAAAAGACACTTTCTCGCCGCCCACCCTTTAAAGGAGACATTGAGAAAAATTACGCAAGGGGCGCCTCAAAATTCAGTGACTGAGATATTAATTTATAAGTTACTACTTATTTAGTATTTTTAGCGTATTTTTAAAAGCTGCCATTATATTACGAAATTTAAAGACAAGCTTCCTGTGGTCGCATCCGGTTTCCTGATAAGGAAACAATAGTTGCGAACGTCACATTTATGGTCACAATTATCACATAACCAGCAATAGTTGTTGGCAACTATCGGTCGGAGTCCGAAATACAGATAAACATTTCACATTCACAACACAAGGATTTCTCTTGTGTCGAGGATAACAAGCAACATTTTAACAACACAACCAGACCCGAGAACATCTTTATTTAAGTTCATCGTTTGAAGACCTGCCCCTATCAGATATTGAACCGCGGAGCATCGGTTCGGAACTCGAAGCGATTATCCTAACCACTATGTCACGGCAGTCGTCGGTGAGATATAATTATTGTTGGATAAAAAAATATTTATTTTGACTTCGTACTAAGATCTAGCATCCTTCAATTCTGGAAAGAGTTGCTATGTTTTTTAAAAAATATGCGAATTTGTTTCGGACATTATTACAAATTATTATTACAAATCCTAGTATAGATTTCTGATAGCAGAAACTTTAAGAATTTCAATCGTATGAACACTAAGCATCCGGTATAGGTCTCCCTTAAGATGTAAGTGTTAGCCAAAGTCCACCACACTATATACATTGCGTGTTGGGAGCTTCGTATATCTTTCAAAGGTTTTAACCTTCTCGACGTGCAGGTTTCCTCAAGGTGTTTTTCATCACCGTTAAAGCAATTTATGTTACTATTTCACGTAAAAAGTGCTGAACGGTTTTCATTGAAATTTGGCACCATAATTGCTTGTGTTCATTAACACAGGATAGTTTTCAGGCGCAGCTTGTTCTAAATTAAATGAAATCTCAGAGCTTGGAAGACATTTCTCTACGTGTCTTATTTATTTCATGATAATAATAATAATTAAATCAATGTTTTTACGCTACTCAATGGTAGCTAAAACGGTATAATTATCGTGGTATAAAAAAATCACAAACTGCTTTTATATTTTTATCCGAAAAACAGCTACTATTGAAGAAAACGTTTAAGACTGGAAGCTCCCTATCTCCGACTAGTAAAAAGCTCGTAAACACAGCAATTAATTACAAGGAAGGCTATAATTTTTAACAGACATGGCACATGGCTCGTCCCTCCATTGCCAGCGTCCTTAGAGACATTCTCTGTTCTTACGTAATTAGATATAGTTTTGTCAACGTCGTTAAAAACTAGTAAACATTTAAAACAACCCTTGATAGAAACATAAAAACGAACATATTTACGGAGGGATTATTTTGGAATATATTATATTTTTAAGTCCATTCAAATAAAATAAAATTTGCAATTAATTATCTTACCTGCTCAGCGAGACATAGATTGGTAACGTGGCCATGCTGGTTTGAAAACCTGTAAAGGAAATAATAACAAGAAATTCACAAATAATTCTATAACTTCATAAAAGGCACGGACCAAAGCGTCTGTGGAGTGTAGTAGGTACCTATTTTATAACTAGTTCATAATTTACAACTCAGACAAATGGTCGATGACTGATGGATGAGTCGTACAGGTAAAGGTAATGAAGTAAGTCCGTAATGCATGAGGACGTAATTGTTATTTTACGTAATATGTTCACGTTGTTCTTATTCATTTATTTTACACAAATTTCCCATAAAAGGAAGACCTTCTCAATTTGACTTATTATTACTATTAAATTGAAATAACATAGTATTTAAATAAAAATAGTATTGGCGCCTGCCAAAATAAAATCAGTAATAAGTACTTTTGATAAAAACTCTATTTATAAATTTTATCGTGCGAAATCCAAGGCGCGTTTAGTCACCAAAATCGTCTTGCACTTAGTCAGCCATATTGCCGGATGTGGGTTCATAGCAAGTTCATAGACAATAGACGCCGCGATTCGACAAGCGCGCCATCTATTGTTCCGAGTGAGATAACACAATGGGCTTTTAAAATGGGGTTTTTATCACTTTATTTTGTTTGACCAGTAAGGTTTCAAATTACCAATCAAGGAATTTGAATATTGCATTGTTTTTTTCCATTTTTTGATAGAACTAAAACTACGTAAGAATACGAGTTATCTCGGTACACTTATATTAATTCTTCTATCTATATAATATGTAAAATAATAATTATATTCACTAGGAATCAACGCTAATCCTAAACTGCGGAACCTAGAGACACGACATTTGGAGAGTGTGTTCATTATATGGTGTAGGGGTGTACTAAGAAAAGATTTTTGGAATATATAAAAAAAACAAGATCAAATAGAAGTTTTAAGTTTGAAACTTGCCGCGCGTAACAATTACTAGTACAAAATAAAATCTTCTCGCAAAAAATACTTAAACGAGTTATACACTACACGGTAAAATACTTTCTTTTTCTATTTTTCTATCTTTCTTTTCCTATTTCTATTCTATGATATGCATTTCACTGCTGGTTTTTTTTTAATTATGTACATTAATTTAATAGACCCTGCTCAAAATACAATAAATAAGCACTTCGTCCGACCTTCAATCCACAAGGATAGTGTTTATATAGCTAAAACACAGAGGGTGAATGATGGGGGTTGATAAATCGATTGTATTTATTTTCACGAGCGCTAATACCTGCGTGTTCCTTTATTTGTATTGGCACCAAGCCTGTGTTACGCCTATAATGTACTTTGTTATCTGTTTTTTAGTGTCTATTAACTTCCATTTCATCCATCAAAAAAGTTGTGAAGGCACTTACCTTCACAACTTGTTTGATTTACGAAATAAAGCACAAGACCAATTTTGATAAAAAAATATATAGGGTCTCATGGACAATTTTGGCTTCCAAACAAACAGATATTTTAAAATTGGTATATATACCTATGTCGCTGAGAAACCGGTGCTCATATATATTAAAATATCCGATGAATTGATTTTACTTAATCTCCTCTTTTCTTAGTATGTCGAAATGAATAGATGCTGTAAGCATCTATATCGTATTTATCTCTCCAACGACTTGTAATGAGGTATATACACGTGCCTACCTATTTACTAAAATTTTGATGTAAGATGGCCTATTTTATGGATGCACGATTGATTTCCAAACGGGAAACCGTGGGTTCTAGTCTCAGTTTGGTATTGCAACTATGAGTGAGATTTTAGAGATTTTGACTTGTGTGCTGATATATGCTGACTATAAGTAATCGTCGCTTGCTCACGGATTGCTTAGATCTGATAGATCGCAATTATTTATGGGGTATCTCAAGAGGTCTAAAGAAGACCCATACCCAATAATGTGGCGCATATAACTAAGGAGACCTCAGACAGAAAACATTGTGCAATTTTGTAACAATAATCTGTAAATATGTCCCCAACACTGACGACTTCATTATAAGAAACAAGTCACGGACATTAAATTGTCTTATAAACTTATAGGCGAGCCACTGGGCTTTAGAAGTCAATATTTAATTCTGCCAACAGAAACAAATACATAGGCAAGCTCTATATTTCGAACCGTGAATAGAGCTACACTTTACTACCACACAAACATTTACTTTCTTCTTACAAGATCCTTCTGTATTACAAGCCCAGATACAGGTTCAAATCCTGTCCGTTGTATTATTTTACTTGCTCTTTTATTAAGTAAGTATTATAATAACTTTTTAATGGGATTTAACATTTGCATCAAAAACATACGTTAACTTAGTTTCTAAATTATCATTTTTTTATTACTCACCCTAATTTCAGTTATCACAAAACCAATATGCATCACATACCGTAAATCAAAACTTCAAAACACTGTCACACCTATAAAAATATATAAAACCACTTAAAAAAAATTGCAAATTCGAAATTCAAAATAGACGCCACGCTACGTCACGCGCGCGTCCTGACATTCTCTCGTTGTCTATGGACGAAAATGGCGTCTGCTTATTTTTACTTGAGCGATGGCGCTGCATGGGGTTGCGATGGTATAATTTGGGGCAACTAGTGGTTGGTGTTTATCGTACGCGCGCATGCGTGGTGGATACGCAAATAACCGGGTATTTGTGGACCGATTTCGCGTGGGGTAGAAAGGGGAAAATTAATGGAGAGCACCGAACTTTTGGAAAGTTTTGGAAACTGCTATGGGAGAATTATATGCTGTGGTGGTAAACCCTACACTACCCTACGTTTTTAGCAATACTTATGTTAGAAACAACACTAAAAGAAAAATAACATACGAGTATAAGTACGTAGGTATAGGTAGATAGAGCTGCATCAAAATGTTTCAGAATTACAATTGCATTGCGTTAAATGGTCATTTTGACATAGAATAAGTCAGAGTGACTTCTTCAGCGAGTTCATTATAAAATAAGGAATTAGTAGGTACCCCTAATAACGATACTACGTCTCAGATTACACTCGGGTAACATATGATAAAACTAAAATGGATCGATTGGCGTGCAAGAGGTACGAGGTTCGATCCCACGAAATTTGTAAAAACGAGCCCGATCTACCGGTGAAGGAAAACATCATGAGGAAACCATAGCATGGTGGTAGAGCGTTTTCTAACGTTCGCCTGGCTAGCTGGCTACCACACTCATGTTGAAAATCTGTCGCCAAGCACCTATAACTGTGTGTTATGGCAGCCTTCCTTGAGAGTGTATTCCACAGACTAGGCATGTTCCATCTAGGACTACAATATTCGCTGACTTCCATAGTCGGGCGAACTTATGGTCAAATGCCATAAAAATATAAAATAACTTTCCGTGTCCATTCTACACACGGTGTAAATCCCGCTCCACGGTGTTCCAGACCTGACCGAAAGGTATGTAAAAATACAGCTAGCTCATCTGATAACTGTAGCCAAAATCAGCATAGAAGCCATCGTTAGTCATAGCCAGCTAAAAGGCTCCATTAAAAAGTGTATTCTAAGATTCTATGCTAGTTTACTTAACAATGATATTATGCGCGGGCGCAGGTCGGCAGGAATCATGCTCCGCTGAGCGCGATGAGGCTTATGGTGGCCTTATGGATGGATAGGGACCATTTACCTGCCTGCATAGGACACTGACTGCCACGAGCGAGAAAAAACTTTATATATAGGATGGTGTTACACTTTGGCAATCGTCTTAAACTAACACCGACGTAATGGTGGTGTTTTTGGGTAGATGTCGCTGTACAATTCAGGCTCCAAGGCGACCTAGTGTGGAGCACAGTCTCAAAAAGGTATTTTGTCTATCTTCATAAGTATTAGTTGCTCTAAATGTGAATTATTCCACTTTGCCTCACCAACTCGCCCCACTGCTGGGGCAAAGTGGAAACTCAAAATCTGGCAGTGGAATCTGCCTTATTGAAACTCGATGTAATGGGGCAGATTCCACTAAAAAAAGTATCGGTGGATTTTCATACCAAACACAAATAAAAAAAACATTTCAACTTTTTGTTTTTGGGTACTTAAATACATGCAGCTCTGATTACGAATATCGCCTTATCAATAAACACGTTATGGCTGACAAAATCATGGTTTTTATAGTTAAAGACCTATCTATAAAATAACTACTAGTCATTTTGTGTATTCGAACTTTTCGGGTTTACTATACTACCATTTAAAATCAGATCCTGAGCACGATATCATTTTACAATCGTCACTGTTTCGCCATTAATAATGATAATGTCTTCATAAAGTCTACACGCACTATTTGTCTAAACAACGTAGCTAAAATGTAAGTTTTAAATCTGTTTACTTCATTTAAGTACATTTAAACCACACCCTGTAACTACTGTTAGTGATTTAAGAATTATTTTTTTATACAAAAGCGTGCTGCATCAAGCAAGTTATGAATATTAAAGAAAAGTTCAGATAGCAGTGACCCGTACTAAGCGCGTGTTACATTAAAAAAAAGTATGATTATGTTGGTACTGTTTTTGCACTTAGGGCTTATTACAACCGCAATGTAACATTTTACTACATCGCATTGATTTTTTAACTTGCTAATAATAGTACTTAATTAAAATAATAATCGAGCGAAACGATAACAATGGCTATGGCAAAGGAAACCATTGATTAAACATGGTAATCAGGTTTATAGTTAAGTAATAAAGTAAGCACGTTAATTATTATTATTATTTTTTGCATGATTGCCAGGGACAAATTTCACTTTTTAAATTATTATTTTTTTCGTATCTTAAAAACATATATTCCTAGTGGAAGGAGTTATATATTTGAAAATCTGATTAGCAATAATTTTATCTCCTTAAGTCGTCATAGTTTCATTAAGAAACATTGCAGGAGTGAAACAACTTAATAGGAATAAACATTAGTTTTTACCCGACTGCGAAAGAAGAAGGGTCATGTTTTTCGAGTGTATGTATGTGTACAATTTTTGGCACGCCCTAAAGACCAAACAGCTTATCGTATTTTTATGTGATCGGTGTCAATAGATTCGTCTCAGTCGTGAGTGTGACACTGGGTACATAAAAATTAAAAAAGCAAAATTAAAGTTGATACACAAGATTTAGCAGTTTGTTTTATTATTATATAAACCACTTGTTTTATTCTCTAAGCAATTACAAAAACAACCAAATCTAAAACTAAGTAAAATAACAATAGGAATTTATAATAATTCTTAACAGTGGGGCACATTAGTGCATTGCCCAAATACGTTTATGGTTAAGTTTCTATGCTCCGACTCGGTTGCACTTTTCCAGCTTATCAGTCAGGCATTCCTTGTCCAGACAGTAACAGTCTTCTTTGGGAGGATCTATAACAGATATTCAAATACCAGAAGTATAATATGTACTACCCTTTAACACTGTAACTAACCTACCTACTCTCTTCAACATGAATGAACAGACACACAAACATCAAATAAACAGGAAAAATCTCACATCTAGTGTCACAATATGAACATTTTCAAAGGCGTCCCTGTCGTGGAAACAGCATCGTGAAAAAAACCTCATGAAGAGTGTCGACGCATAAAGGAAGATACGTAATTGACTTTTCCTATGCGTGATTGCTTAGTGTCATGTTATCAAATCTCATTTAGGTACAATCACTTCGGAAATCTCACACAAAGAATCCGTGAGCAGTAAGTCTAATTTAAAGAAATAGCAAATTGACAACATTTCCAATTTTTGACTCCCTCATATTTTTATGGAAAGAAAAATAAAAAATGTACTCCAATTTTTTTTTAATTCATAATAATTACGCATTTAGATATTTTTGAAAATATAAGAAATTTTCAGCATAAAATTCAATTTCATTCTCGTCAAAAGCGCGCAAAGAATGGTGTTATTAATTATCTGTATTTTTTTGTTTGTTGTGGTGCAGTTCACAGATAACAGATACGATAATATATTTGTTATTGGTGGCATCTGACGGTCTTAACATAAATACGAGATTTTTTTCATCAGTTTCTTGTAAATAACTCGGAATAAAGTTAACATAAAATCTGGTATATTTAGTATATATTTAGTATGAACTTTCATTACATTCTCCCGAAATGGTTTTCTAATTTTCATCACTTTGCAAAAATGAAATGTTGTCAATTACACAGACGTGCACGCTTGCAGGATACGCTGTCCTCTGGTAGGTACGAGCAATCTATCTGCGTTTAGGTACTAGCCTTAAAGCTATGCTCTAGAGACGTCGGTAACCTACCGACTTGCAAAGCATTTCACTTACCAGTAGTCAAATCATCGTTATAATAAAGCAAGATAGCCGGCACGTGTAAATTATCCGGTAGTGCCACCTCGCTGAACCTCTCTCTCTCGTCCGGAATACCGTTCTGGTCAAGGGTCTTGTGGAAGCATACCCGCTTGCCCAGGTAGCGCCAGGAGTACGACATGGCGTGCGAATTGTGGGGGAGGTACCGCATCAGGATCTGGTGTACTGTTTCCTCGGAGCAAACCTCGAGGGTTACCGTTGAACCTGAGACGATATTAGGTTAGGAGTGGAACTGTTGTGCCAGCGACCCACAGCTGCTCTCCGTAAGTTTAAGGAGCTCGTCTGGTTGGGTTAGGCTGGCGGAGGGAAATGCACAATACACCCCAAGCGAGACGTCAGTGGAGGACTTATCACCCCCACACAAAATTAGAATAGGTTGAGAGATATTATGGGGAGGTAAATCTTTATATTGGAAGCAGGTAAGTGCCCTCTAAAGTTAACGGTAGCCTAGTCAGTAAACCCCTTGTCTCACAAGCGAAAGGGCTTGGGTTCAATCCCTGGTTCAGGCGTGCACTTCTAAGTTTTTTTAATGTGCATATTGCACAATAAGGTGACGGTAAACATGGCGCGAAAACCTGCTTGTCAAAGGATTCAAACTACTCAGATAAGAGAAATCCCTAACCCGCAATTTGGCCAGCATGGTAGACTAAACCTACACCTCCTTCATATGGGAGATCCGAGCCCAGTAGTGAGACGTTATGAGTTGATACGTCCTGCTTGACAAACATGTTACACCAATAATTTGGAAACTAAATACCTATTCCCTTCATAGTGTAGAGGTGAACTAGGATTTTTGTAATAGTATTTGTAGGGATCAACGCACAAAGCAACCTAACCACTTTAGTTTCATAAGATAGGTAGGTACTCTAATTCTTATCGGAGCAAAGTCAAGGCAACGTTTTGCTATCATGATTAGCTGCTCACATATATATTCCAGACAAGATTTTGAAGCCACACCTAGTCTAAACAAGTCCTTGAAGATATCTTAAAAACGAAATCATTAATTCATGCCGTTGTCTTGGAAAAATCATTATGTTCCTCATGATATCTTATTCTTATTGACGAATGGGTAGAGTTTAGATAAAGTAGGCACCGAATTGTAGACAGAGTTAAGTATCACTTAATACAACTTATAAGATAAGTGATCATGACTACTTAAGGATGAACGAATGGACTTTCGATTTCAAGTTAAGTATCTTTAAGTTAACTAAGCACAACACCTACTTAAGTGTATATACAGTCATTTCTAGGGCCTAAAGGTAATATGTGAAATTCAGAATCAAAATTACATTGCATTGCATTTATTTAATACTTCGATACCAATCGTCTAAAGACTATAACCACCAACCAGTAATAGAATTGGTGATCCGTATCGGCCTGGTCTTCGCTGTGACCTTCCCCACCACAAGACTGTCATCCAGCCACCAGGGTTTCTTCAACGGCCTCCACTTGGGGGAGGGCACAGCGGGCTGATCCGGCCCAGGTCCGAACCGGTAGTACGGGCAGTTGATCCCCGTGATGGGGTGGGTGTACTTGACCCACTCGTCGCCCTCGAACCAGTGGCTCACGTCCTTGCCGGCGAAAGCGATGATAGTTGCTGCCAGCTGGAAAGCAAGTAAACTGTGCAGAATTTAATAATGAATCGGCAAAGTGCGAGTCGGATTCGCGCGTGAAGGGTTTCGTACTATTATCTATACAATCTCTATAAAATTATTTATAACGAGCAAAATAATGACGTTTGTTGTCTGGGGGTCCCCAAAATGTGTATTTAATTCTGCTCTTAGTATTTTTTGTAATAGCGGCAAAAAAAATACATTGTCTGTTAAATTTTCTACTTTCTAGCCATCACGGTTCATGACATACAGCCTAGTGATAGACAGATGGACGGACAGCGAAGTCTCTAATAGTGTAAGGGTAATTCTTTGTGTACGGAATCCCTAAAAAGATACGAGGAGTCTAGTTATATCAACGGTTTAGTTCACTAGGTTTATGGCTGACGCCACGACACGACTTACACAAGTCACTTTAAGAAATATATTTTAAACAAGCTATTTTAAAACAAAAGTGAAAACTTACTTGAATATGACGTTGAGGTGCCGATATAATTTATTCGATGGTTTCGGTTTAAAAACGACTTTCTGTGCCAATTTTTATTGAATTTAAATGGGACCGCTACGAAAGTATTAAATCTTAAAAAAAAATGTTTTATACTTTATACTGCGTCTTATAAAAAAGATAGCAGCGTAATTTAAGCAACTCAACTGACAAAATGACAATCGTTGGCCTGAAACTAAGGGTTGGTAGAGGTTACAGTCAATGCAACGTATAGGTAGGTACGAATTGCCAGATTGTAAAACTCCATGTCGCCTTCAATATTTCCGATACCTATCTTATCTCAGCCTTTTCAAGGCGACGGCGGCCTTTTTTATAGGTAGGCAGCTACATAAAATACAAAAGGCATAAGTACATCATGAGTAAATCTTACTCTCTTCCGATCGCAGAAGAAATATCCCCTCTTGAAGCAGGGACAGGTCTCGACGCATTGATCCTCGCAGTACCAGCTCTTCACCGAGCAGGTACAGTTCTTGGTGACGCACTTGCACACCTTCAGCTGAGTCTCTAGCCAGGAGGTCAGGTCGAGCACCTTGCATGGACCAATCAAGACCACATGGTTTTACATAGACTCAGTTCTTAGAGTTTTTTTTATATAGTTATTTGACCACAAGTTCGCACGACCACGAATCTTTATTACCTTACTTCTCAGCGGCGGAAACGATTAGGAATGTTTGTTTAAAGAGTTATGTATAAATACAAGTGGTAACACTATTATAACCACTTGGGCATCAACCATAATTAGTCTATTTAAACCTGGTGGTCAGGTGGAAAATTCTGTTATTTGAATTGTCTCAAGAATTACAATAGAGTTGACAAACATTTTTTTTTAATTGCCATAATAATAGACAAAAAAATACGAGAATAACTGTGTTTTTACTTTCTCTAATATTAAAAATGGCTGAGAATATTAAGATCAAAGTACGCATTTTCTTTTGACATAATTTCAAAATGTACTCGGCATTCTAAAGCGTGATGACGTCACAGGTCGTGTGCTACCCGGGCGGGTATGGCTACTTCGTTCGCTGGCTGCTCGCGTACGGTTGAAAGCATTATATTATAATAACGCGCGTCTTGTTAGTGGCTAATAATCGTCTAATAGTGATAAAAAATACTATGTCGTGCCTCAGTAATTTTAAATCCAATTAAAAACACCGGAAAAGCCGGTTTAACATGTCGAGGGATCCAAAACGAAAGAAATGGATGCAATTAGACCTAAAACTACTGCATACCATTGTGAAGATCATTTTGAAGAATTTTTTTAGTCGTTGGGGTATTTCTCCCAAAAAAGGGTAAATTTAATAATATTTGGTATTACAAACATAAATAACTCCACATTATTCATATTAACAGATTCCTGATAATAAAAAAAATCGGCCAAGTGTTTTTTTTTTTTACCCGACTGCGAAAGAAGGAGGGTTATGTTTTTCGAGTGTATGTATGTAAGTACATATGCATGTAGGTATGTAAATTTCTTTGGCACGCCCCAGAGCCTAAACGGCTTGTCGAATTTTAATGTGTATAGTGTCAAAAGATTTGTCTCAGTCGTGAGAGTGATTCTGGGTACATAAAAAAAAAGTGAGGATGATACACAGGATTGAAAGTTTAGCAGTTAGGTTTTTTTGAAGTGGCTACTAATCACTTGTTTACAGGTGTTAAAAATATGGCGGTACCTAACTATACAACGACACGTCGGTATATTGCCGATTACTTAAGTGAATGTATATGATTAAATTAACAGAATAGGTTTCATATTTAATAAGTAGGTATTTTAGGTTGGGCACTAACCCACCAACCTTAGAAATACGTAATCGTGAGTAGGTACCTAAATAACAAAACTTTACAAACTCATAAATTACCAATATAACCTAATGAGATTTTATTATGTATCTTACTTATCGTATTTGTAATAAATATTGCTTAAAAGACATGATTACTTTATCATTTTAATTCTACGTATTTCAGTAGAAAAATACTTATATTTTTTGAAAATATTATTCCATCGTTTGACTGGCCTTTCTGGAATCCTTCAATGAACGGTATTAAAAAAAAACAACAAACTATCTCACACATGCAAGTCTTATTCACGCAATAGAATATAAACAAAGAGCGCGAGAGTGTCTTTATTTGTATGAGATTCAGTACTGGTGAGTTGCGCGCGGGCGTGTTACTCGACCTACGACGTCATCACAAGTTGCCGAGAAGCTCGGCAGTCTAAAAAAGTGGTCTAAACTTCTCGTAGTGATAACTTTGTTAATACTGCATGTATTTACGTGAAACAAAAACGCGTATCATGTACATAGTGTATACTTTAATGTTAGGTATATTTTAGTGTTATATATTAACCCTTTTGTGTTCTCCATTGCATTGTGCCAAAATGGCCGTTTTGACATAGAATAGGCCACATATAGTATTACACAAAACATAATTTTTGATACTAACTCTGATCTATTCTATGTCGAAACGGCCATTTTGGCACAATGCAATTGTAATTCTGAGATAATCCAAATAACAGAATTGACCACTAGACCGCGCTGGATGGCGATAGCCACCTTTAATAAGAGCAACGAGCGGGAAAGGGAGTCACCACATCTTTCACCTAACTATTCTCCGTCTCAGATCCCATATCCTCTCATATGACGGCCGCCGTGGTCCAGTAGCCTATGCTTGCTTCGAGATCCAACCATCCCGGGTTCAATTCCAAGTCAGGCAAGGTGTTTGAATGAGTTTGAACATTTGTCTTCTAGTTTGGGTGCCTTTGTGCGTGTGTTTGTGAAGACATGGCATGGCATACATGGCACCCCCAACACAGGAGAAACCTTAGTAGGGAGCTATGAGTGTGAAACGTTTATTCATTTATTTTTATCAGTGCTCCGTACTTTGAAGTAGGAAATTTATTTTTCGCCACCCTACCTACCTATGTTCCACTGGTGGGATACAGTAGAATGTTTTAAGGAATAGAGTAGCAATGCTAACCTTTCCGTTAAGTGACAGCCAGCAGTCAGTCGGTTTGTTATGTACGGCTACTTCAGCTGGAGTGTACCATTCTTGTTTCGTGTAAATCATATTTGTTAAACGATTTTATTAAGATTAGTTTACAAAAAGTATAATCCGGATCCGGCATTACGTGAGTTTTGTCAACGTCACGCATATCATTGACAGTCTTTTTGAGTTTCAATGAGGTTTTATTGAAAAGGATCCTGAATGAAAGCTTGAAACGTATCGCATTCGATATCATCGTATCGAATGCGAAAAACAAGCTTTATTTTGGGTTTATACCCCACTAGTACGAGTATCAAACTGTGACTGTCTGTAGAGGAACATAATGTTCAAATAACATCCCTCCTCAGCTGTCACATTGTTAGATACTCGATGGGAACAATTAAAGAAAACCCAGATAACCCGATTTTTTTCCAAATCCTATCCTATTTCTCCTGCTACGAGTAATATTATAAACGCGAAGGTAAGAATGTATTTGATATTAATTTTTAATAATAATAATAATATGGGGGACAACATCCACACAAAGGTGTTCAGGTCCCAAACTAGGCAAAGCCTGTGCTATGGTAACCTGATCACTGATATACATACTTATATTTTTGTAGCGATGATGGTCGAGTGGTTAGTGGGGTCGATTGCCGTGCAAAAGGTACGAGGTTCGATCCCACGAAACATGCAAATAAGAGCCTGAGCTACCGATGAATTAAAACATCGTGAGGAAACCATAGCATGATGGTAGGGCGTTTCCTATCGCTCGCCTGGCTAGCTACCACCCTCAAGGTGTAAAATCAAGCACCTAACGGTGTGTTCCGGCAGCCTTCCTTGAGAGCCAGTATATTCCAGACTAGGCATGCTACCACAGATCTAGGGCTACAGTATCGCTGACTTCCGTGGTCGTAAGAACTTGTAGTCAAAATGCCTAGCTGTGTAGGATAAAAAATATATACATAAATACATACTTATATAGACTGGTATAATAAACACCCAGGTCAAAAAGACTTTATCATGCACACAAATGTTTAACCTGTCCGGGGATCGAACCCGGGACCAGCGGCGCAGAAGGCAGGGTTGCTACCAACTGCGCCAACCAGTCAATATCGGTATGCAACATCGTCAACAAAAAAAAACAAACCATATATAATTTCTTTCAGTAAATAAAATATATTTCACTAAAATAATTTAAAATTATAAAGCAGTTTAAAAGCTGTATTTACAATTTAGTTATTTTTAAAGCAGTCTTTCTTCAGAACAAACCATTGTAAAGTTTCTATATACATAATACATACAGGGTTAACCATAGGGAATGCCAAGCCTAAAGGGGGTCACAATACTCTTCATAATCAACAAATTTAATTTAAGATGGTCCAGTCTAAGAATTTTAAATCGAAAAAAAAAACAATTACTATCCAGATCATTATTACAAAGTACGTCAATAAATTTTATCGTTTTTTAACTTTTATTTCTATAGCTAAACTTTTACAAAATAAAAAGTATAAGTGCCCGCTTTTTGCCTTTACCTGACATAGAACAATAATAACTTATGCGCGGCGACTACTACACATAAATACATTTCAATAAGACTTGATTTTCCTAGAGTCAATAAATGACGTCATACGATTAGTACATTTGCCAGCGTCAAGTAAAACCCTCGACATTTATTATTGTTATATGTATTTTTGACATATAGACAAGCACTACAAGAGCAGCACTAAGGCCCGTTCTGTCATGACGTGGCGGCGGGAGGATGGTGCGGCGCCTGGAAACAAAAACAAAATATTTACAAACATATAACTTCCCACTAGGTTTTCTCCTTTGACGGGGATGCTATGCCAATTTCACAAAGACGTGTACAAAACAGTGTAACCAGAATATAGATATATAACATATTTAACGTGTAACAGAAAGGTGTGACAATACTTAAGGATATTAATCTACCAATCAAGGTGAACTGATCATAGAATAAAATTCTGCAAATTTTCTGGTCATTTCTTTTTTGTATGTTCTCCATACAAAATTGGTCACGTGATCAGTCAAGCTGTATGGAAAACGTCATTTTTGTTATTTTTTTTTAATTTTGCAAATATTGTTAAACAATAGGTTCAACACCTTTAAGTATTTTCAAACCTTTCTGTAACACATTGTATACATATTTATGTTTACAGTCATCGCTCATTACCTGCCCTGAGCGATAGCCTTCTGTACATTTGGAGTAAAGATAACTTCATCAGCAGTGGAACAAAAAAAGTTTTCACTGCAAGGACTGCTGACGCGACCGTGACGCGGTAATTCGTCAATCAGAAGGACACGTCCGCAAACATTCCCCCACCTAGTTGACTTTGAATGTTTGCCTAGATTGCTTAAGATCTTATGCCGATGATTGTTCAGCTCAATTTGTTTGCCGGACATCATAACTGCGAGATATTTACTGATAATTGACAACATTTCATTTTTGTACTGAACAGTTTATACTATCCAATTTTTATATCCACTTTCTTCCGAGTTATTCCCAAAAAACTGATGAAAAACAATTCTCGTATTTATGTTAAAACAGTCAGATGCGACCAATAAAAAAAAATATTGTATCTGTCATCTGTGAACTGCACCAAAACAAACAACAAAAATACTGATAATTAGTGTCATCATTTTTTACGAGCTTTTCAGGAAATTAACATTACGCTGAACTTTTCTTATATTTTCAAAAATCTCCATAAACGTAATTAATACATGCAGAGTAAAAAAAAACAGGAGTACGTTATTTTTCATTTGTCTTTCCATTATCGAAATAAAAATGGGGGGGGAGGGGGCTCAAAAATTTGAAATGATGTCAATTTTTTAATCAAGTTATTAGCCGAGCATTATAACTGCAAGATATTTGCTGACAACTGTTTAATCAATTTGTTTGCCGGGCATTATAACTGCAAGATATTTGCTGACAACTGTTTAATCAATTTGTTTGCCGGGCATTATAACTGCAAGATATTTGCTGACAACTGTTTAATCAATTTGTTTGCCGGGCATTATAACTGCAAGATATTTGCTGATAATTACTCGTATTTAATCAAGTTGTTTGCCGAGAATTATAACTGCAAGATATTAGCTAATAATTGTTTAATTAAGTTATTTGCCGGGCTTCATAAGTGTGAGAGATGTTTGCCGGTGTATGTGGTGGTATTGTACCTGCGAGAGATGTTTGACGATGTCGACCCAGTCCCACCCGCGCGGCCGGTCCCCCCCGCGGCCCATCTCCGCGCGGTCCCACGCGCGCCGCTTCTGAGACTTCGTCAGCTGCTCCTTCTTCTCTACCAGCTTCTTGTCACTCTGTGGACACACATACCAACATTTTATTAATTAGCACAACTATTTTTTTACCGACTTTCCATAAGAGGAGGAGTTATTCAATTCGAAGTTATTTTTCTTATGTTTGTTTTCTGATTTTCCGAAGACGGCTGGACCCATTAGATATTTTATTTATTTTTATTGGTATACTCCTTAAGTGGTCCAATTTAAAACATATTTAGCGATTCATTTTTATATTATAGAAGATTACACTTAGCCATTATACCTGTTCAGGGTCAGTGATGGCTATCTTCTCCACCCTCGCCACCACAGCCTCCTCGGCCTGGTCGGCCAGTATCTCCGACACCTTCTCCTTGAGGCACTCAAACAGTGTGTACGTCATAGCACATCCCACCCACTGGTCCGCTTCCTCATTCACCATTGATAGCACCTTCGCTTTCACTGAAGGCACTCTGGAATTTAACAAGTGATTACTCGTATTATATATATTTTTTAATTCAAGTTAAGCAGTTTCCTTCACGAGTATAGGATACACCACAATTTTTTTTTAATGAAGTTAATTATAATAGTGTTATTTCCTATCTAATCTATTTCCGATAATGTAGTGAGGTTTTAAGTGAGCATTTTGAATTTTTAAAGAGCAGTTAGGTAAAGCGTGCTAGCGTGTGCATTGACAATGGAGGTGGACATTTTGGACAATTACTAAAATACCTGTAGGTGTTAACAACTTTGTAAATAGCTACCAATCGTTGTAAATACTTGATTCCAACTTTTTAAATACTCCAAACTAACATCATAACCAACCTACAAACGGCGCAGGCGCAGGCGCCGCGCGTTGTTGTAAGAGTGAAAGCTATGTATACGGGTGTAAGAGAGGTAATGAACGCATTCTTTGATAGTAGTTCATGATGACGTAACATTCGTAGTCACTATGGGTGTTTACAATTGTTGGCAGGATATTTGTAATTTTAAACCTGTCATAACTGCAGCTGTTCAGCAGAAAGAAAATTACTGACAGCATATTTAAAATATCATATATATACACTTACGCATATGGTGTATATGATATTTTAAAATTGGGTTCATTTAAAAAAAGCAGTGGTGTATAATAATAATTATAAGACATTTAATCTGCAATCTTTCTATAATAATGATTTCAGAGTGCCTCCTGGCATAAGCCTCGTCCCAACTCTTTCCCCACTACACTGACATCTGAGTCTAGTAGATAAGGCATGTTGCAGTCCCAATGAAATTGTAAATTAATTGTATTACTATGGATTTGTGTACGCGTGTGTTTTTTTTTCTGTGTTTTTGTCCAAATCTTGACATATGTATATTATTTATTTCATTTATATTTTTGACTTTTTTCTTAATTTTTGTAACAGTAATTTATATTTTTGTGGCATTGTCATAATTTATGTATTAAAATGCTTACTCGAAAAAAAATTGTTATGATTTGGTAAGTATGTATGACATACAAAAATCATCATCAGTGACAACGGAACACAATTTCAGCACTCTTTGTCAACTACATATACACAAGTTTTATTAGAAAATAGCATAAATACTTACAAATGCTGATTGTAAAATATTTCTAAATTAAAGTTAGGCTTCTCCGTTGGATAAGTGGGTCCCCAGGAAATCTCCAGAATGAATGATTTTTCTCCATCAATATACTGAAATACAAGAAAACATAACTGTAATCTGGAACTTAAGCTTCCTTAAGTACTGCTATGTATCCTACATTTTAACCCATAGCGTCCCACTGCCGGGCAGGAGCCTCTCCTATAATGGGGGTTCAGGCCATAGTCTCCACCACACTGGGCTCTAAATTAAATTAAATCTAATTAAGCTTATTTGCTTAATGAATATGTTACTATATTTTAAATTACAATAAAATCCTATTAATGTTATAAACCCAAAAGTTTGTAAGAATGTATGTCTGTATGTAAGTTACCCTTTCATGCCGAAACTACTGAACCAATTTGTATAAAATTTGGTACGGAGATAGCTTAGACCCTGGATTAACACATCGGCTACTTTATATCCTGTATTAAAGCGGGTAATACTGAAGGGCACAGCTAGTTTAACTATCAATCAATCTGTACGCATTCTATTTCAAACCAAATTGTATAAGTTTCTGTCTGTAACCGCAGTGGGCTCAGCCAGAATGCTACTACAATAAAAACTGGTCAAATTGTATGTTGGAGACATCACATACGTTGAATATCAGTAATGATAACTGTTGAATCAATATATCTTTACTACCTACCTTGTACTGGTATGTTTTTGGGTCGATTTGCTTGAAGTTATCATCTCCTTCGTAGATTGACTTTAAGACTTCAATTTCCTCTGCTTGTTGTTCAGCATCATCAGACATTTTTTGTGAACCTGGCATTTAAATATTGCAATAAAATCTTACCTAAGACTAAAACTTACTGCATATGCACTCTCATAGTGACTCTACAATAGTATATTAAGGTATACAGGTTTTTGGTTAGGATGTAATAATAATATAATAATATGGAACAACATCCACACAAAGGTGTTCAGGTCCCAAACTAGGCAAAGCCTGTGCTATGGTAACCTGATCACTGATATACATACTTATATACATAAATACATACTTACATATATAATAAACACCCAGACACAGGTCAAACAGACATGTTCATGCACACAAATGTTTAACCTGTCCGGGGATCAAACCCGGGACCAGCGGCGTAGAAGGCAGGGTTGCTACCAACTGCGTCAACCGGCCAGTCAGTATTAAGACAAAAGAGTTTAAGCAACAAATTTCACTGAGTTAAGAGAAAAAAAAACAGTTATTTCATACATTTTGACAATGAACGACTGACTTTTTTTATGAAACAGTTTTTTTTTTTCTTGAATTCAGATGCTCTTATAGAAAAATTGTTCGTAATGACGAGTAAAGTGACCTCCTTTCATCTTAGTACACCCTTGACTTAACTGAAAGTGCATATGAGCAAATTCCCCCGCTACCTTTCTTTTTACCGACTTCTCAAATAAGGAGGAAGTAGTCAATTGGACTGTATTTTCTTAATGTTTGTTACTTGATATCTCAGCTATGCCTGGACTAATTTGAATTATTTTTTTTGTTTGCAGGTGTAGGCATGTAACTTCTTTAACACCAGCCAGCAGGTGTTGGATGACCAGCGCTGGTTGTTTACAACCAGCATTATGCTGAGTTGGAGCCGGTTTGTGCCAAGAAACTTATATATTTTTTTGAACTCTCTGTTAGTGCTAGTAGTTTTTTGGTACGCATAAATTCTTTCTTTCTTTCTTTCTTTATGGTCCCATTTTAATTTTATCACAATTGATCCATTAGCTTGGTTTTCAAATCAAAATAACTGGGAAACTTGTGAGAAACCTGCATGTGCCGAATTGCAGTTGGTGATTACTTTTTTTTTTTAAAGACTAATCACTCAATACATTTGTCTGGTATCATTTAGAGATAGTTCTACATAAGTAGACAGGTAACATATCTGCTTTTAACACATTCAGCAATATATGCATATTTCATTATGTACCTTATTGTAACTCTCACAGGTGATCTGTATATCTAGTTATACATCTATTACACTTTTTTTTTAAGTAGTGATTTCTACAACATTTGCTACAGATGTGCATTGAATGTGTTAAACTGAAAAACATTGGCTAGACATTACCGATTTTATAAAGAATGCTCTTTGGTTTCTAACCAACTGCCTGAAGGTTCAATAAATTATGCTGGCTGGCTCAATTTGGTACAAAAAGCTCAAGGCCCAAAGTCACTTGTTTCACTCTGTAGTATTCTCATTGGTATCACTATGCATATGAGTACAAGTTTAATATACACATGATACAAACAGAGATAATGAGCAATAAGAAGCTCGCAAAGCGAAAGATTTGGTCAAATATAACCTCAAACAATCTATTACTGATCACACTCTAGCAAGCAATGAATGAAAATCTGGTTCTACCACAAGATATAATTATTAGCTTAGATCATTTATTTTTCTCATACATTATATAAGTCAAGGGAAATCAAAACTTACCAAAGAACTTACGAATCTCTATCAACAAGTGCAAACGTAACTCAATTTCTTGAACTTGATATTGATATGCTAGCTGTTTATTTATTATTCATATAATATATAGTATATTTACATGAATTGCGGAAATCTTGACGATAATATGAATCTATTAATCTTAATTAATCTCGTAATCGTTCGTTAACTAATACAGCTTGATTCAATGCACCAATACAGTGGTACAAACAAGTACAAATCAAAAACTACTCATGAACCAGCTGTCAGGGTTGCCACATGTAATATGCATCAATATGCTTTTACTTGTTTTAGCAAAATTATAATCTGAAATCAGATTATAATGTAACTATAGTATTTCATATAATATTGTCGTATTACTCTTTCATACGTATTATATACTAGCTCCGCTCCGCGATTCCACCCGCGTAGTTCCCCATTTTACTATCTAAATAACCCAATAGGGAACTACTTTTTCTGAAGTCGGCTAAAAAGTATGTCCTTTCCCGGGGTCCAATCTACCTGTGTACCGAATTTCATCCAGATCAGTTCAATGGTTTTGGCGTGAAAGCGACACAGACAGACAGAGTTACTTTCGCATTTATAATTTTATTTAAGATGATGTGAAATGTTGCAAAAAAACATTAACAGACAGACAGACAGAGTTACTTTCGCATTTATAATTTTAGTTAAGATGATGTGAAATGTTGCAAAAAACATTACCAACATTATGAATCATCTACTAATTCAATAAAACCATTGTAAATGGTTTATCTTTTTGTTGTGAAGGCGTGACTGCAAATCCAGTCGTTTATCAGGATTTGCAGTCATGACATTCTGTATGTGAGTGACTTTGTTAAGTTGTTATTTGATTTTTCGGATTGCCTGTGTGCCATTCGGATACCACCATCTGATATTTTTTGTCATTCAGTGAGAAGATTGTATAAAAGTTAAAGATCCACAAACCTTTTATTACCTTTACACGAAAACCTGGACGCTTTGAAGGTTGTTGTATTGTGCTAAGTGCTAGACAAAAGAGGTACTGTTTTATTGCTTATAACTGTAGATGTATGTAGCGTAACTCATAATCTAACTCTATACTTGTTATGGGTAAATTTTAACACCACGCTAAGAAATTACCTAAAAACAACTTATTAGTTCATTATTGTATTTAATTTTAGCTTTGATCGAACACAATGTAACATTTGGTAACACTAGCCCCCTAAGTGACGTTTCAGGTCTCAGTTCAATTTCATTCGCATTAAGGTTTTTCTTATGAAATATGGCACCATAGCATTTGTATATTTGCTAGTGACTACATACTTTAAGATTTTAAATTATATAAAATTATTTTATAAAAGTTGTGTATCAAAGTCACGATCACATCAAGTAGGGCACTTACCCTTGTAAAGCGATTTAAACTTTTCTAGAGTTTTTATTGAGATAATAATATGCCGCGAATAATAACGAATTTCCGTCATTATATTTTTTACCCGCACTTGTGTTCTCATACAAAATATTATTGGTTAATAATTCACCATTACTTTACAAAAATACTTGACAAATCTTTACAATAACGTAAATAACTTTTTTAGTCTCTCTAAAGTAAAGCTCTCCACCGTTTTTTTCTAAGGTACATGACTTTATTAACTTAACTACGACGAGTTAAGACGGTATGGCCACGGTGATTTTTGCTTGTCCAATGAGCTGATAAAAATACAAGAATCTTGGACAAGAATGACTGACACTGACAGTAGATGGCCATAGGGACATTAGCAAAATACGTTAAAACTTGAATTTGAAACGAATTAGTTTATGGTGTGATTTTTCCGAATTGTCTTTATTTATATTTCTACAAGTAGAACCTTTCTTCATCCCGATTAATTTATGTATAAGTCTTTTAATACGTATAACACTCTCATACGACATACAACTTGTGAACATGGACGGGGCGAAATGTGTTTGTAAGGAGAACCATCCACCGACTGCTGGACAATCCATATGTGAATGTTCTACGAATCCTATAAAATCACTCAAGGAAGGCTTCAAAGTGCCAGCGGTGCCCGCACCCAGTCGCCTGCTCGCACCAAAGACGCATACTGTTGAGAACAAAGAGCAACCATCCAGCTCTAAGAATGAGCCTAAAAGCGACAACAAAAAATCCTGGTCGATCACGGACTTCGACTTGGGACGGGCGCTCGGCAAAGGTAAATTTGGCAATGTCTACTTGGCTCGGGAAAAACAGTCTCACTATGTAGTCGCTTTGAAAGTTCTCTTTAAAAGTCAGATATTAGATTCCGCGATCGAACATCAGGTGCGGCGAGAGGTGGAGATCCAGTGCCGTCTGCGTCACCCGAACATTCTACGTATGTATGGCTACTTTCATGATGAAAAGAGAATTTACTTAATTTTGGAGTATGCTAAGAATGGTGCCCTGTACAAGCTACTGAAGGAGCGCGGACGTTTCGACGAAAAAACAGCTGCTATCTACGTTAGAGATCTTACTAAAGCTCTTATATACTGTCACGACAAGAAGGTTATCCACCGAGACATCAAGCCAGAGAATTTATTGCTAGGACATGATTTACAGCTAAAAGTGGCTGACTTTGGTTGGTCTGTTCATTCTCTGTCATCACGAAGATTGACTGTATGTGGGACTCTAGACTATTTGTCCCCTGAAATGATAGATGGAAAGCCTCACAGTTATTATGTTGATATTTGGAGTCTGGGAGTGCTGTGTTATGAGTTGCTGGTAGGCCTACCTCCATTTGAAGCTAAGAACCAAAGCAACACAGTTACAAAAATTAAATATGTTATTATAAAATATCCAGACTATGTCTCTGAAGGAGCTAAAAATTTGATAGGAAAGTTATTAGTGATAGATCCTGAGCAACGGCTGCCTCTATACCGTGTCTTACAGCATCCTTGGATCCTAGAAAATGCCCCTGAAGGTGTTCCACCTCCAGTCTATAATCCAGAACAAAAATAGATAAATTAAAATGTGTCTCGTTATAGGATATTGTAGTCTTTTCTCTTGTTGTATTTTCCAAGATTGTAATTTGTTAAAATACCTATTGGGACTTGATTTTGTGCATATGAGTTGTCAGAAAAACAAATGTAGATTTAGAATTAGTTCAATTAATACCAATTTTAAACATAGAAATATTTATAATTTTCAGATCTAATAATACAAATCTATTCTTATTAATTATGATATGAAATAAATATAAAACAAACAACTTTGTAAGACTTGATATCAGACTGAAAGATAGATAGATTTGAAAGCCTTAATAAAAGAAATCATGCAAAAATAATGATGTAAATACTTAATTTTAATAAAAATAATTAAATTTTTATAAAATTATTGTTTTTTTATTTTTATTCATATAATACAAATCCACTGCATACTTGTCAAAATTGGGGTCTTTCTTGACAATAAGATTCCAATGAATCAATTCTCCAATCAGGGCTATAGCACTCAAAGTATAACCAATTCCTAAAGCTATAAATGCTCCATATAATTTCCTCAAGTTCATCAATGCTTTGATCTCATCTTCGTTGATTTCCAATGCCCTTATGGGTTGCATAGCATCATTTAACCATTTTTCAACAAGGCCTACTTCCACAACTCTCTTCATGTATATGTCCGCTAGTGGCTTCAAGGGCGAATTTTTGTGGAAACCGATCGAAATGGGAATGTGGACAACACAATCTGACATAATATGCAAATTCCTCTCAGCCTCTGCCTTTGCAGCTACTGTTACCGTTATGTTCGTGGAATTATCCATTTTCTCGTCTAGGGATTGCATTACTAAAGAATTCTTTCTTTTCACACTAATGTACTTCAAAAAGTCTCTGTTATCGTAGTATGCATATATCCCTTGTGCAACTTTATTAGCCGCTTCCATAGGGTCGTCTATAGTTTCGAATCTTTCCCCAATTTTTTGCCCGATTTCATCTAGGGAGTTGACAAAGAACTGTTTGGTTTCACTGCCCCACCCTCCGCAGGTCACTTTACTGTCCACTAACTCTTTTAGAGTATCTATAGTGACCCTTGGAGCTGGGTTGGCTAATATAGCAGTCATACTGGCTCTGTAGGACACAACCAATAGTATGCAATATAGCCAATACCACCCAGTGAGCAGCCTGATAGACCAGCCTGTTGGTAACTTGGGTAGGGAGACGACAAGAAGCATTCCATAGGTGTAAAGGATGCTGTTAATTATTTCGCCAAACAGATACAGGCCGACGGGTTTCTCGTCTGCAAAAATAACAGGTAGATATTGGAATGTCCGTTTTGCACTTGCATAATTTAGACTAAACTGGTTTTGACGAAGTCGACAATTTTAGCATAAAGATCTGATTTCTGCGTGCCACTATGAATATAATTACGGTAGGGAGAAGTACTTGATTCCTTACATCCTGTAGAGTATGTCTTCAAAATATAAGCTCTTATATACAGTACTCCTCTATGATAAGCTCTCAACTCAGCCGATCAAATAATAATTATGCAAATAGGAAAGTCTGCAAAAATTTAAAAAAGTTGTTTGTCTAAAACGTTTAAGTGCGTCAGATTAAGATATGGTATGTTAATCTTAATATCTAAACAGTGCTCATGTCAATAATTAAACTACTTAAGTGTAACATTAGGGAGCCAGAGGGATTTCTTTTCTATTATCTACCTGTATGGCATAAAAAATCTTCTAAGCTGTATGGTCACCCCCACCATGCCAATTGTCAGGTGAAGGTAGTCTTGCGTAAAGGTAGGCGGTAGTCACTAATTTTTTTAAAGAATTATTAAAAAGTTGTCACGATCACCTTGACTTATAATTTTTTTATGTACCTACGATCTCGTGGATGTTCTGATCCATCGGCAAACGATTAAAAACCAAAATAAAAAAAATGTCTACGCTGAGTTAATACCTACAGTACCTACAGGATATGCTTTACCTTTAGAAACGTCCCAATACAACGTAGGTACATGGCCTTCAACATACATAATTAAAAACAGTAATACCACATCTGTGATTCTTGTTATCGATATAGATGTAGAATATATGAATTGTATACGCAGTTAGTTAGATTGTTCGCTATTGGATAGATACTGGATTTTACAGATTCTGTTTGTAGTTTGAGCAGTAACAAGGCCTCCACCAAATCGATCGATTTATGCCTAATGTTATGCTATTGCCCATCACTAATTTTAAATTTCACCCGATGTCTGCGTCAGTATAGAAATATATTTATTTGCAACAGAAAACACAACTTAAACAAATACAAAATATGTAACATTACTAAGTGCTTTCTGTCACAAACCGGTCCCAACTCAACACAGTGCCGGCTGAAGCCAGCGTTGATCTGAGTATGTTATAGGACCGGCCGGGCGGCCACAAAATAATTGTTTCTATCATAGATGCGAACATATTGATTCGGCAATTCAATAAATTACGCAAATAATTAGTATTATTATACCTAACACCTCGCCTCCACAAACACAAGCCGTGACCTCCCTAATTTCGTCTCCATTGTTCTCGTACAAAACGGCCTTGACAACCAATTTCTCTTATACTCGTAGACTAGCCCTATATAAGAGAAATTGGTTGTTAACATGCACAGTCCTCGCTACGCATCCTCTTCCATCGCCGGTAGAAGGAAAAGCAGTCGGAGTAGACAAACTGTCTATTTTTACTTACGTCCCAAAAAATGAGGAGGTACGCATTTCGACTGCATTTTTCTTCAAATGTTTGTTATCTCTGATATGTTTAAATAAATGGGAACAAAATACATTTTAAATATATAAATATATTTTTTCATTTGTACTTATTACATTTGTAAATGGAGGTAGGTAACTCAAAAACATGTATCGCCACCATTCAAATATAAATCAGTTATCACCTTTTTTTTTTTAAAAAGAATTGTTTCCACCTTACCTTCGGAGTAGTCTTGCTTCTCGCCGATTTTAGTTTTAGCAGAGGTTCTATACTCTTTCTTGTAAAATTCTAAAGTCTTGTAGTATGTTGCGAGGCCGTAGAATATAGTTCCAGTTATCAAAAGTACTAATAGCACCGCCACCCACATGTAAAGTCTTAAAATAGAACTAATATTTTAGTACCTACCTAACTATTCCATCCATCGTCAGCTTACTCTTGTCCACTGCTGGACATAAGCCTCTCCCATGATACGCCACTCGACCATATGCTATCTTCTGTAGATCTTTGCTCCACCTAGTAGCAGGGCATCCTACACTACGTTTACCGTTTCGCGGTCTCCACTCAAGAACTCGTCTACCCAATTGGTTATCGGTTCTCCGGCATATATGTCCAGCCCACTGCCACTTCAGCTTACTAAGACGTAGAGCTATGTCGGCGATTCTGGATCTCTGGCGAATCACTTCAATCACGATCGCAATGAGATATACCGAGCATAGCTCTTTCCAAAGCTCGCTGAGCGACTTTAAACCTCCGGACTAGACCAACCGTGAGGTCATGACGGGTAGGATACACTGGTTAAAGACTTTTGTCTTCAGGCTTTGCGATATGGACGACGAGAAGACCTGACAAAGTTTCCCAAATGCTTCCCAACCCAACTGTATTCTTCTGTTAGCTTCACTCTCGAAATTGTTTCTTCCTAGTTTGACCTAACTATTACACCCTGACAAGTCTTGCAAACATATTCGATATCTAAACCAAAATATTTACGCTAGCCATATAAAAATTAAATACAAATTAAATCTAAGCAAGTGGTTAGAAGCAAGTTTAAAAAAACCCGACTGCTAAATCGTTAAACCTGTATAAAATCCTTAAATTCTTTTTTTTTAATTTTGATGTACTCAGTGTCACTCTCACGACTAAGACATCTATTGACATCACTTACAAAATATACGAGCTGTTTAGACTCTAGGGCGTGCCAAAGAAATATACATACAATCGAAAAACATAACCCTCCTTCTATCTCAGTCGGGTAAAAATACCTGCCCACTTACTTGAAGGGCAATATGAGAGTCTTCCATGAGTTATCAGTCAGTGCTTCAGGAGTGACGAAAGTCCAGCATTGTGAAGTATAAGGTATACTCAAATCCGTCAGCTCCAAATGGTACGGGTTGTACTGAAGATTGCCTAGAGCCATGTCAGCGTGGCCGTTCACCATCTCACCCAGAAGGCCAGAGAAAGAACCGTTAGGTTGCTTCTGGCCCCATTTGTGTAACTCTGCATTTGGGGGTTGGTACAACTTGGGTATGAAGTTCATTTTCTGAGCAAGGGTGTTAAGAATCTGTAACATGCATACTTTATCATAATCATATATAGAAAGAGACTTATAAAAAACGTTTTTTTGCTGGAAGAACATTTCTGTAATCTACATACGAATATCAAGCGTCATGAATAAAAATATGTTTTTGGTCCATCGAGCCAAATAGATACGCACCTCGCTTTCAATACCGCCGATTTTCTTACTATCGTTGCTCTTAGTTACAACTACAGAAGGCACGTGATCTAAATAGACTACGTTCAAGGTTTCTCCATTCAGGTTGCTAGTCTTGTCATTAAATAAGGCCCTGTTGTAGTGAAACTTGCCGTTTCTCCAAATATCTACTCTCCGGGGTACCAATACACTCTGGAAAATATAGACAAGTCAGGCAAGCTGCTGCTTAAAATTTGGGCTGATAAATTAGCAGTTCTTACCCGTATAGGATTAGGAAAGGGTACAGTAGTGAGATCGAACCAGGCCTTGTTGTTCTCGGTACCAGTGACTTGGGTGTGATACTTCAAGAATATCACATTGACGATCCTTTTCCAAAGGTAGTGGAGCTCGCTGTGGAACAGTCGGTAGTCGTGAAGTATGATGAAACTGGCTCGTGTATCTATGATCCTGTGTCTGTAATATTGCACATGCATATCTTACACCAATGAAATGAAATGAAATTATTTATTGGCCTTATACTTACCTATGTTATACTAGGCAAGTCACATTACAATATTTCACACAATATTTAAATTAGTAAATTTCAAATGTACCTATGTCAAAAACTTTACTGTTCACTTAATTACAAAATTTAAATAATATAAATTTCTTGTTTTCTAACTTTGTGTGTTTGAGGCGTACAAAGTATCTCTTTTCGTCTTTCATCCAATCTTAAATTATGCGCATATGGTTGTTTCTGTAAAATATCCTCATCTTCATAGATCTCTAGGAGGCATTTATAAATATACAAAGATATAACCGTCATCATTCTATTATTCTTAAAATAATTTCTAGCTGACGCCCGTTTCCGCAGTCCAAATATAATTCTTATTGGTGTTTTTTGGGCTCTTAGTACTTTTATTACATCCGTACCATTTCCCTAGACAGTTATTGCGTTTCTAATTATAGAATGTGTGTAAGCGTAATACACTGACAACATTGCAGACTTATCCAATAATGGCTTTAATTTCACCAATGCATAATTGAAACTTGACATCGTTTTACACAATTTAGCAATATGTTTTGAATGAGTAATTGTGTAATCTATTGTGTGGTCCAAGAATATATTTTCTTCTAAGACGACATCACTATCAACACCTTTCCTAGATTGGTATGTCATTACAACACTTTTATCTGCATTTAGTATGATACCGTTAGCATCAAACCACTGTTTCAATACACTTTTAGCTTTGTTTATTTTTGTATTTAGCTTTTATCATTGATTCCTACGTGCGTGTCGTCAGCAAATAAACTAGTATATGCGCAATGTGGCATAGCATTAGATAAATCATATATATATAAGAAACAGCAATGGTCCTAATATAGAGCCTTGGGGCACTCTTCGCCTCTCTTTTCTCTTCGGAGCTTGTATCGTTAACATACACAGCCTGTTTCCGATTCTGTAAGTAAGTACGCATCATGTTTAGTTCGGGGCCCTGAAATCCATAGTACTCTAATTTCATTAATAGTATGTAGTGCCTCAAACAATCAAATGCTTTAGATAAATCACAATATATACTTGCACATTTCTGTGATATGTTTAAAGAGTCCAATATGTTGTAAATTACTTTCCTTATCGCCATTTCAGTAGATCTACCTTTTCGAAATCCAAATTGACACTTAGTAAAGAGATTATTTTCTTCAAAGTAATTTAATATTTTACTTTTAATTATTGATTCCAATATCTTGGATATAGTCGGTAAAATACGTATTGGTCGGTAGTTCACCAGCTCTGTACAATTAAATTTTTTATACAGTGGAATAACCTTACCATGTTTTAAGTTGTCGGGGAATATTCCCTCATCTAAGCAGTCGTTAATCACAATGTGAAGCAATTCCATGAAATATTCATTTTGTAAGATTAGATTTTTCAATGTTTTTGAGTTCATATCATACGAGTAAATAACAAGTGTACATTTCTCTTTCATATTTTTAACTGTCGTCTATAGTTCTTTGAGATCCATTTAATTAAATTTAACAGTGGTGATAGGTTTTTCACACATTTCTAAATAGTTTTTACATTTATTAATATTTATACTAGTTTTACACGTCAATTTACGAGCACTATTTGTGAAAAAGTTATTGAAATCATTTGCTATATCTATTGAGATAGATGTTTCGATCCCATCGTCTCTTTTAAATATTTTCGATTTTTATATTTTTATCAATTTTCAATATATTTAAGTTAAAATCTCCAGCAAGTACAATTTTTTTCCCTTCGTGGTGGAGTTGCAATATTTTTTTTAGTAAATCAAAAAATAAGTCAATATCTTTATCGGGTCTATAAACTGATATTATGATTATTTTTGAAGATCTAATTTTTATTGCAGTAAATTCAAAATTCATCTCAAAAGAAATTTTGTTTATATCGTTCCTTCTAAATTTTTCCTAATAAAAATAGCAGTACCACCGTGCATAAAAAAATTCCTAAATATGCCGCAAGTCCAAATTCGCTAATTATCATTGTATGTACTCGTTCGTCTTGACCCCATGTCTCCGACAGACATAATACGTCACATTCATAATCATTTAGCAATTTTCAATTCAATTGCTAAATATTTTTTGTGAATACTTTGTATGTTAGCATGTAGAATTACGATGTCACTATTACGGGAGGATTGATTTGAAAATTCTTCGTATTTCTCTGATATGAAGAACTGTCCGATTCATGATGATATCCAATAAATGTTAGTGTAGATGAGCCTTGGAATTGTTTAGACAGAGCTGATATAACGATTGTTTGTGTTATAAATTTTTTCATCGAGGTATAGCGGTAGAGCTTTCCTTTGATTGTCCTTCATATTGGGATCAACGTATTTAACATTTTTGTTCATACGCGCCAAAAATGCTATTACTTTATTTATGTGGTATATATTTAAATCATTAATTTTGTCATAGCTTAATCCGAATATTATAACATTGAAAGATCTATCTCTTTTTTCTATTAATTATTTTAACAATTTTACATATCCGCCTTTTTTTGTGAGCGACTGTTCGTATTTACTTACAATAATTATAGCTGTGTCTTCTTTCGTAAGATAAATTTATTGCTTTTGAATTTGTTCTAAAATTTTGTCATAGCTGGCTCCTGGCAGACAATAATTTGTCAAATGATTATTTCCTAAGTGGTTTGCAATTGTAAATGCTAATCCTTTTCCGGTGATGTCTGAAAATATTGTTGTTTTTCTTGCTTGTGTCTTCGTTATTTCCTTGTTCTCCTGTACACAGGTCTTTGCATTTTTAATTGTTTTTTTAATTTCTATATTTTCTGAACTAAAATTAGTTTATTTTTGTTGATCAAACTTAAGGTGTTAATTATAGAATTTTATGTTGTAGTCGTTTATTCTCGGATTGTACTTTTTTACACTCTTTTTGTAGTTTTGTTATTTTTGCACTGAATTTTCTTTGCTGTCTTGCCGAAGTTAATCTGGGTTTTTTATTATTAATTGCTGTAACAGTAATTTTATTACGTAGGTGGGAACTTCGTAATTGATATTATTTTTCCTCCTCTCTCTCTCTCTATGGTTCTCTTGCTAACCATTGCTGTAGTTGTATTATTTGTTCATTTAACTCTTCTATTATTTTTCGCTGATTTTCATAAACATATTTTGGATGTTCTATGGTTGATAATCTATTTGTGGAAGAAGAAGAGGGGATATCTTCCAGCCCCAGCGAGATACACAGCCGTTTTCCCTTCCTCCCTACAATTGGTGTATTTTCAAAATCACCGTAGCCAAGTCGTTTACATAAATCTACTTGTTTTACATATCTTCCTAGTTCTTTTTTCATTGTTCCATTTTCGAGCAATAAGTAAATTTACAATTTCATTATTAGCCGATAATAAACGATTTTCTAAATCTTGTATTTTTTGTTTTAGGCAGAAGTCGTTTTGAGTTTGGTCTAGATTCATTAAAGGAAAACTAATTTTTGTAGACACGAATAATTAAGAGTCTGTCAGATTCCCTAAAGAACTAGCCCTCTGCGGTTGTCGTGATCTAAAATTCACATTGTTCCAGCCCGAGTTATCCATAATGTTTTGTGAATCCATTTTATTTTAGTAACAACAAAGGCGGCGATGTTAAATGTAAAAAATCTAAACGCAAAAATAATCTACTTGCGGTGAGAATTGAACCCAGGCCACCACTCCACCTTCTCAGTCGACGGCTCGCACAACTCCACTAGTCAAATGGTACACTAGTCAATGGCACGAGGCAAGAATGCCTATACCCAGCAGAGGGTTGATACAGGCTGTCGATGATGATGAACATGTAGTCATGTCTTTTTCCTACGATTCATTGTATTTATCCAAAACAACTTAGGTCATCTACGAAGTAAACCTAACAACTGGTGGTTGAGAAATTCTGTAATACCTAGATTGGGATGTCAGCCAGAATTTGCACAACTTTTACACTTACCTCTATTTCCAACTTCTTACCTGTCCCCAAACCTCAGCAATCTCGCAGCCTGGTAGCCATTAGCCAAGAGGATGATGTAAAGGTTGCACCCATCCTTCCTGGCGGCTCGCAGTGACTCCAACGTGTAATAGTTAGGAGACAGCAGATCTTCTCTGTCTTCTACTACTGTCTACAATGTAAAATAACTAGTAATGAGTAACATACATAGAGACATAACAGCTGTGGTCTAGTGGCTATGACTTGCTTGCTTTGAGAGCAGGCGGTCACGGGTTTGATTCCCGGTGGAACAGATGTAACTACTGCTATATCATAATGATATTCTTGTCAAAAGCTCGTAAAAATTATGTCATTAATTATCTGTATTTCTGTTGTTTGTATTGGTATGGTTCGCAGATGACAGATAATAATATTTTTTATTGATGGCTGATCTGACGGTCTTAACATAAATACGAGAATTTTTTTCATAAGTTTTTGTAAAAAACTCTTACGAAAGTGAATATAAAATCCGTGTTTTTACTATTTACTATGAACCCTTGATTATATTATCTCGAAATAGTTTTAGAATTTCCATCACTTTGCAAAAATTAAATGTTGTCAATTCTCCCGTTTCGGATATGACGTAACAAGAACGGCCGCGTCAATCGTTTAACTTACCGAGACTACCTTTATTACTATCTTTCTCTGTTTACGATTACAGCGGCACAATATTAGATCGATATTCAATTAGGCAATCTTTATCGATTACCTACCATGACATAGGGCAGTGTAGTCGTCCTGCGGAAGAGTGCGCCATCGAATACATTCAGATAGATAGTATCGCATACGACAGCGGCGCAGGAGACGTCGTGACGCCTCGCCAGCGCTGCGAGGGTGTCTATCAGCACGAACTGCAGGTCCTTGCGCGGAGGACTTCTGTAGATCGAGCTGGTGTTTGCATGTGCACTGTTGGGAATATAGCAGAAATTTACAATGTCAAGTCCGTATGTAGTCCATTGAAATGTTACGATTTAAGGACTTAATATGATTTATTCCTGTTTGTCACCTCAATAGTCCCCGCAAGGTGACAAACTGGAATAAAAATTCCTTTCTGTCACCTTTTTAGTCATGAGGGGACAGAAGGAATTTTAAATCGAGGTTAAAAACAGGAATAAATCCTTAATATTGGATTTATTTGAGACATATAGAAGCAATATAAGCTTAATCCCAAGTTTGTGGGGTTGCCACCCTTGTCCCCCGGCCGCCATCTTTGAAAATGGGGTGCAATGCAAACACATTTTTCGCAATATGTCGGAAAAAAAATCGTGAAGGCGTGATTTGTAGCAACTTGTTTTTTCTACAAATATGTTCTAAAACTTTGTGCCCCAAAGAGATTTTTTTCTATAATTTCTATAAAAAAATTCTTTTTTGTTCTATGACTTTTAAATAAAATTGCGTCTTATTGTCTATTGTATATAAGGGTTCGTGATTTAAATGAAAACTTTGCACTTTAGCTATACTTTATTTCCACACAAGCGATACACATAAGGAACACGAGAAACAAATTACATCTCCGCTCCGCGCGGTACGCGAGTAGAGTCCGCCTGTCGACTTAATAATATGTGAGCGAGAGCTTGTCCCCCTCCCGACCCCCGCAGAGTTAGACGCGGTAACGGATTGGAAGCGTTCCACGCCCGCGGCGTGGTGGGCGTTCGGAGCCTGATATATTGTTTGCGATAGACTCCCCCTCTAGTATAGGTGAACGCCCTCGTTCTTGTACTAGGCCAGTATCATGCTGCTTCGGACGTCCACGTCGCCGTTTTGGTATAACTGGAGCTGGTGGAGGTGTATCTGCATGTGCAGAGTCAGTGAAAGGAGTCAGGTCCTGGGTGTGATACTTACCAACACTGTCGTTGGGATCTCCGCCAATGTGGGTCAAGATATAGGTAGTAGGACTCACCTTTTCCTTTATTATGTAAGGACCATCACGTCTTGGTGTGAATTTAGCCGTCAGACCCTTACTTGCGTTACTGAGCACATGCGACTTTAGTAAGACTTTATCTCCTACCTCATATACATGTCCAGGTCGGCGAGAAAAATCAGCATTCTCCTTGGCTTTATCTTGTTGCTGTTCCACCCGTTCCCTTACAGCTGACAAAGAAGCAATAAAAGACCTAAGATAGGGAGTGATTTGGGGCACAAAGTTTTCTTTGTCTAAAATAGCTCTCAAATCACGTTGCGTTTCAAAAGGAGATCTCGTGTTTCTGCCAAAAGTCAAATAAGCTGGAGTTGTGCCTGTGGTTCTACAGACTACGCTATTCATAGCAAATCTTACTAAAGGTAGTAGTTTTGGCCAGGAACGATGATTATTTTCTACAAGTTGGCTCAGCTGTACTTTGAGATCCCGGTTTTTCCGTTCCGCTGGGTTTGCAGACGGATGGTATAAAGGAATTAAATTTTGTTTTATGCCCAAAAGGAACATACATTGTTGCATTACTGCTCCAATGAATTGGACTCCATTATCCGAAATGATACGACGAGGAAATCCGTAGCGAAGAAAATACTCTTCAATCAGCATTCGAGCACAAGCTTCGGCAGTCGCATCCCTGAGAGCATAAAGCTCAACCCAACGTGTGGCTGTATCTTCTACTAGCAACACCCATCTTTCACCTTGCTCGCCTTCTGGTAAAGGACCAAATAAATCAATAGCCAATACTTCATTCCTTTGGTTTAACACCGGGGTCTGTAACAGACCAGGAGGTTTTGTATTGGAAGGTTTATATCTCTGACAGGTCACACAAGCCTTAACATACTCGGTGATTACCCTTCTCATGCCTGGGAAGTAATAGAGTTCTGCAAGCTTCAGGTATGTACGATCAATACCTGGGTGACCGGCCAGAGCAGAATCATGGCACTCCTTTAAGACTTCCGTTCTCAGTGATGTAGGAAGCACGAGCTGTGGAACTTCGCTGTCAGAGTCTGGGTTATATCTATAAAGTACTCCCTGATCCATGAGATATCCTCTCTCCGTCCATCGTCGAGAAGCTACCTCATCAAACGCTTCTAAATCTTTGGTGATTTTCTCGATCTCGGGTTCTTCAAGTTGTTCTCGACGTAAATCGGCCGGACTTATGGCAGGTAAGTCTACGATAACTGAACAAACTCCACACTCACCTTTGTTCTCATCCGTACAAACTGGACGACTTAAGCCGTCAGCAACAACATTTATTTTTCCTGGAGTATACTGATAGTGTATGTCAAAGGCTTGAAGTTTAAGCGCCCATCTTACTAACCGTCCATTAGGAGACTTGAGGGTCATCAACCACCGGAGCGGCTGATGGTCAGAGCCAACGATTACCGGATGGCCGTCTAAGTAACTCCGGAACCTCTCCACTGCCCACACTACCGCCAGAGCCTCTCGCTCTGTAGTGGAGTAATTCCGTTCTGCACTGGTTAGGAGACGGCTCGCATATTCGATCGGCCTCTCCTCTTTGTCCTCCCCCTGGAGAAGAACAGCCCCAAGGGCAAAGTTGCTTGCATCTGTACGGAGTATGAATGGTCTGTTGAAATCCGCTTGGATTAATATTGGAGCAGTCGTCAGAAGTTTCTTCAGCTCAAGAAAAGCTTCCTTTTGAGCTGATCCCCATGTCCAGGTTTGTAATTTTCGTGTAAGTTTAGTGAGTGGCTCAGCTATTTGAGAGAAGTTAGGTATAAACTTACGGAACCACGAACATGTCTGTAAAAACGTCCTCAGATGCTTCAAGTTGTTTGGCTCCTTCATGTCTGATACTGCTTGGACCTTGGCAGGATCTGGTGAGATACCGTCTTGAGTAATAATGTGTCCAAGATACTTAACACTTTCCCGGGCAAAAACGCATTTTTCGCGATTTACGCGAAGGTTATACTCACGAAGTCTAGCGAAGACTGCTTGCAGGTCCTGAAGATGCCTCTGGAAGCTACCTTCACTTATTATTAGCAGATCGTCCATGAACGCCAGTAATGTCACGTCAGAGAGAGATGCACAGGAGCGCATTCGATCGATGAGTCTTTGGAATGTAGCCGGTGCATTTTTCAATCCGAAAGGCATGCGTTTAAATCGAAATGTTCCGAATGGACTAGTGAAAGCAGTCTTATCCCTATCCTTCTCGGAAACACTCAATTGCCAATACCCAGATCTCAAATCTAGCGTACTCATAAAGCAGTTCCTTTTGGTAGACTGAAGCAGCTCGTCAATGAGTGGCATTGGGTAGACATCGGATTTGGTGATAGCATTAAGACGCCTATAGTCCACGCAGAACCTAATCTTACCGTCACGCTTTGGTACCATTAATGCTGGAGAGCACCAAGCCGATTCGCATTCTTCGATCACGTCTTCACGGAGCATCTTATCAATCTCTTGCTTCATCATTTCCCTTTTGGCTGGAGTGAGGCGATACGGCGGCACTGCTATAGGCGGGTGATTACCTGTGTCAATATGGTGCTCAGCGTACGGCGTTGGGCCTCCCCCTGCTTCAAAAAGGTCTGAATGATTGGAAAGCACAGTAGCGAGCGATTTACGCTCAGCTGGGTTAAGATGACTGCCCTCGTCATCACGAAGGACAGTTGAAGATGCACAGCTTATTAGCCGTGAAGCCGGTTCAGATAACAGTTTATGTTTACAATGATCATCATTACTGAAATACCAGATTTCTTGTTTAAAGTCAATGACTACTCCAGCAGCTGTAATGAAATCCATTCCTAACAATGTTTCGTTGTTTTGAGCCTCAGGTAATATTAGAAAGGGAGTCTTAATCGCTTTGCCCTTCAGATGAACATCGAGTGATGTTAATAGTACGTCAACTTCGCGCGCAATACCGTCCGCGAGTTTTATTATTTTACGGGCCGGTTGTAACGGATAACCTTGACGCACGAGAAGGTCGTATAACGTATGCCCCGCAATTGACTGTTTTGCGCCAGAGTCGATAAGCGCCGTACCGCGATAACCCAAAATCTCGATATCGAAAATCGGTCGAAGAACATTTCGCGGTGAGGGGAGAAAGCTCATACTCGTGTTACAAGAACCATCTCTACTTTCAGGCACAATATTACTACACGACATAACATTACTATGCGACATAACATCATTATACGACAGAACATCATTTTTACCCATAGCATTATTATTATTATTAGACAAGGTATCATTGTTGGACAAAAAGTTACGTTTAGACATACGCATATTACACAAATCCTCAGGAAAAGTCTCATCAGTGGTACTACTATAAAAGCACTGGTTTTCATTACACTGTCGGCAAGTTTCCCGCGTTACATTTTTAGTATGGCACTGATAACACGACACAGGAGTCGGCAATATGAGATTATTGTTATTAGTATTTTCATTGGACTCACCCGACAGTCGCTTACACTGATCACGCCAGTGGCCAAACTTACGACAGTACACGCAATATGGTCGTCGTGGCTTCGGAGTCGCGTTGGAGTTGCCCTCTGGATTCGTCGCGGAAGTGGCTCCACCACCGCCGCCAGTCGCCGCCGCGGGCGCGGATCGCGTCGCGGGCGGAACCGTAGAAGTCGCCGCTCGCTCGGTAGAAACTTGAGTACGCGTCGTCGCAGGCAACGATCCGTCCGAATTACGCTGCGGCCGCGGCGAGGCACAAGGGCGTTGACCTTGTGATGCGGTACTTGTCGCTCGCTGCGTCGTCGCCGGCGCGCGAAAAGGCACACGCGCTGATGTCAAAACACTGCCACGGCTCGTACTCTCGTCCTCCGCGATTGACTCCTCGATGCTTCTAGCCTTAGATAGAAGTTCGGCGAATGTAGAGCATTCTTCGCGACGTAACCGATTTCTCAATCGTCGGTCGAGTAAACTGTAAACCATGTCTAATTTGGCTTTCGCAGATAAATCTTCTGTTGGTAATTTTGATAGCAGTGCTCTGCATTTAGCTACGAAGATATCGGTTTTCTCCTCGCCTTGTTCCATTCTAAAAAGTTCACGATACAAGCGGTACGCTGGACGGTTATCACCGTAGGCGCTGCGAAGGCGGTCAATGACCTCACTCCAAGTAGTGACTTCAGATTTAATACTCAGCCACCACGTCGCCGCGGATCCCGTCAACAGCATTGACAAACCTTTGATAGCATTTTCATTCGTAATATTTTTGCAATCTTTATAACTGGTAATCGCGTCGATAAACGTATCGACGGACTCTGCGTGTTCACCGGAGAAACGCGCCGTACATGAAGCGAAGTTTCCAGACTTCTGCTCTTGAATTATCGAGACAGGGGAGGCGGGCTGCCGTTCCAGAACGCGGTCGAAGAGTTGCGCTAGGGCTTCATTCTGCGTTCGCTGAAGAGTAGCCATCATATCGGCTACCGTGGACGCTGGAAGATGCTCTTCGGAGTTGGATCTCGCGTCGGAGTAGGCGTCTGATTGTCGCCTCGACTGGCGTCGCGTACGCGGCATCGTCACGGTTGTATGTATTAACCGGCTAAAGAAATGTCGCGCAGGTCACGTAGGCACTTTATTCACTTCAGTTCGTGTAATTCACTTGTAGGTATCACAAGTATGGCCCTCTTCGTTGGGACGCCATTCTATTGTCTATGTATTATAAGGGTTCGTGATTTAAATGAAAACTTTGCACTTTAGCTTTACTTTATTTCCACACAAGCGATACACATAAGGAACACGAGAAACAAATTACATCTCCGCTCCGCGCGGTACGCGAGTAGAGTCCGCCTGTCGACTTAATAATATGTGAGCGAGAGCTTGTCCCCCTCCCGACCCCCGCAGAGTTAGACGCGGTAACGGATTGGAAGCGTTCCACGCCCGCGGCGTGGTGGGCGTTCGGAGCCTGATATATTGTTTGCGATAGTCTTCTAAAAATTGAAAGCTCATGTAACGTTTCATTGGACTAATGGTTTAGTTAAGTAGGTATACCAATATGTAGGTAGGTAACTAAGTTCCATGATTTATTGCAGACGCCTGGAACCGATTAATTTCTTTATTTTCTATTTGATGAGACACTCTTGGAATATTACGGAACCTTCAGAACAAATGAATTTATTAAACCTTAGTAAAACAATGAATTTTCGCTCTTTGGAGTTGTCAGCCAGCCAATAAAATAGTTGTCAAAACTTACCAACTACCAAAAGCAGTAACAGCAATAAATCCTAATATTCCCAACCTTGCCATAGTCAGTCGATAAACTAAAACATTTCGATACAAAATAGACTTACGTTAGAACAACACAACTCGCCTGATTAAATAGATTAAAGAACATTTCGGCCGTTGATATGGAACTTAACCTTTCGAACGCTGATAGACATCTAATTCCTTCTTCATTGATTATGCAGCGCACATTCACTAAAGTTCTACGGAACCTTTTTATTTATGCAGGATAATAAATGAACATTGGCCTAGCACGAAAGTTGATTTGAAGTAGGTATTTAAATTTTAAAATGTAAGTATCAAAGTTTAAGTAAAAAATATTTTTAAAGTTTAAAAAGTTTATAGTTAAAATAGTTAGTAAGTTAATATACAATTTTACTTTCTTTTTTAAACGTTTTTAAAGTCCCATATTCGTTAGAGCGCGTTGCAGTTTCACGTGTATTTAAAACGATCCATCTAATGATTTTTACAAGTGATTGTAGTGGACCCAGCGCTTTTAGTCATTCAATTAAGAATTAATTTTAATTAACATTTGTTAGTACCTATACATAAAGTCCTAAAGGTTAGTTTGTTGGTTTTCAGAAAAATGAAGACAAATGTCCAAACTTTCAATTTGGCCAGCGTGGTGCCTGCACGCCTTCATAGGGGAGACCCGAGCCCAGCCGTGGGACATTATAACAAACTTGCGATAGCACCATAGAATTATATATCCCGTCAAACACATTACACGTACAAAAATGCACAAGGCACGCAGCATAATTTTTCTGCCGAAACAAATTGTAAAATCGTATGTTAACTAAGTCGGTTCATACAATACCTATTATCTGTCTGAGAAAATCACTATATTTATTAAAGAAATAAAGAACAATAATATTTATATGATTGCTACAAAATTGTATCAGCTAATTTGAGATTTCTATGAACAGCACTGTTGAGTGCTGCCGAGATCGGAATCAACCTAAGTATACTAACTTAAGTATTACATAATAACTTGAGTATTACATAATAACTTAAGTATTACATTATTACTAAAGTATTACATAATTACTAAAGTATTACATAATAACTTGAGTATTACATACTAACTTCAGTATTACATAATAACTTAAGTATTACATTATTACTAAAGTATTACATAATAACTTGAGTATTGCATAATAACTTCAGTATTACATAATAACTTAAGTATTACATAATTACTTAAATATTACATAATAACTTAAGCATTACATAATAACTTAAGTATAAAATAATAAAACAACTTGGTTATAACAAAGTAGAAAATATAATCATTATAAAATACATAGCCCAAATAACAATGGCAGGTAAAATAGTTGCCATCACCATATAACCAAAATATAATGAAATATTGTATCACATTTGATCTGAGTGTAAAGTCTTGTTCAAAACATATCACTACACTACACTACACTACACTGGGTGAATCTTAAAACAAATACCTACTTATTAAAAAACGTGTAACAGAAAGGTGTGACAATCGTTTATTGCCCGTGCTAGTCCCTGGAAGGAATCACGGGAAGTATTTTACCCACGCTCCCTGAATTTAGTATAAAACATAATATTTATATCCAAGTAATCCATGAGTATTGTATATATATGATTGACGAGCTGAAATTTCGTTTTCCTTTTTTTTGGATTACTTCTCGACAAGTTCCCTTGAAATAGGCAAATTCGTCAGGTCATTTTGCTTGCACGATAACATCCTACTTATAATAAAAGAGTAGTTTCAATAACGTATGGAGCTCCGGCCAGGACAGTGTATATGATACCATACACACTGTACGTTAGGGTCTATTCATTTTTGATATACGTATAGTATTAACCAAATGCAAATTACCGTAACTTATCGCAGCGTACAAAATTAATTTCAAATCAAAATATTGCCACGTTATTTACGCTTAAATGGTGATTTACGCGTTTTTATTTTGTAAATTTGGACATTTGTGATGGGTGGTACAATTTACAGACTAATGTGACCATTTAAGTCAACCTAGGATACAAAAACAATCCAGAGATGCCATAATTTCATTACAATTGACAGAAAGTAGACATTTTTGTGCACAATGAAGGAAGCGACTGACGCATTTTTCATTAATACACAGTATCATCTTTGGGCATTTTTTGTTAAGACTAACACCGTCCTGGCCGAAAATGAAACAAGCCCTTTACCTACACGTGTTAGAACAAACAATATAAAAATAGACACAGACTTCCGTTCCCTTTACACGTAGGATGTACATACATTATATTATATATATAGTAATATAATATAACTATAGTTTGCTGTTAGTGTAGGAGCGCCAGAACACGACGTCCCTCCACCAGTGCGCGCGCGACATGGACCCCGGGTACGTCATCACGCTGTTCTGGATGTGCTTATAAGCCTGACAACAGAATAAATGAACGAATGAAAGAAAGAATGTATGAATGAAAGGATGAATGAAAGAATGAATAAATGAAAGAAAGAATGAATGAATATAGCATTATTGCTCACCAAACAAAAATAAAAGATACGGCAAGTCAAATCTATACAATGCTAGTACAGATTATATTTTTTCCAAAATACTGCTATTAGTAGCTGTCACTCGTGGTGTTACCCGCGAAATAAAGTAGAATTCCAGAACTTTGAATCCATATTTGACCCCCTTAGGGATTGAATTTTCAAAATTCCTTTCGTAGTAAACCCTTACACCTTATAACGTATACACATTCCAAATTTCATGTCTCTAGGTTCAGCACATTGTATTACATCACAACTACCTCAATATTAATAGTTTACACTGTGATCATTTCAAATCCAAGATGGCTGCCATCACATACGTCAGATGTCATCTCCATTTGATTTGCTTATAATTAAAACGAAAGAGTAACGTAACCAATAACAGCTGTATAAATGTGATAATGTACCTCTCCATCAGCGCGGCCCAGCACGGAGCGCAGGCAGGCGTCGGGCGGCGCCAGGGAGTCCGCCAGCGACACCGCCTCACCGGTCAACCGTTCGCATAACAACAACACGCCGTCTCGCACCAACACGCCCTGTCTGCCGCTCAAGTACCCGCCCTGACAACAATACAATACAATACACATATTTATATAAAAATAATAAAACAGCTAGTAAACAACAGACTGTTAGTAACAACCGCAACGCATTACAAATGCGAAAGCGTTTTTGATTGTCCTACTTCCCCACGCACTTGAATGAATGACTGAATGAACGAATTAATGAAAAGCAAGTAGAAAAACATCGTGAGGAAACCATAGCATGGTGGTAGGGCGTTCCCTTTCGCTCGCCTGGCTAGCTACCACCTGCAAGTTGTACAATCTGTCGCCAAGCACCTAACGGTGTGTTCCGGCAGCCTTCCATGAGAGCTTCTGTATTCCAGACTAGACATGCTCCATCTAGGGATACAGTATCGCTGACTTTCGTGTCGTGCGAACTTGTGGTCAAATGCCTATAGCTGTGTAGGATAAAAAAAATTATGAATATAACTTTATTGCACACCAAACATAAGTAACAACAAAAACACCATCGGTAGCTCAGGCTCTTTTTGCATGTAACGTGTGATCGAACCTCGTACCTTTTGCACGTCAATCGACCACACTAACCACTCGACCATCATCGCTACAAACATACGTATCTTACAATATATAGCGTGGCGAGATGTTTCTCCAACAAGAAGGCTCCGTAGAGCGACACCAGCTGCAGCAGGACTCGCGAGCACGACTCGTCCGCGAACTGTGCCGCCGACTTGTAGAAATGATTCAACACGTAGTTCTGAATATAACAAACAATTAACAGTTAGAAAAATAAGAAATAATGTCGCAAAATTAATGAAAAATAATAGATCAAACTAAAAGGATCAACGACAAACGACTTGAGCATGGCCATGAAAATTATCTCCAAGGTTGTTTAGGCTGCAACTCGTTAGAAACCCGGAAGCTATATGACTCGCTGCTGACATTTCACGGTAGGCTCAACACCCCACACTTGCTAAGCGAATCTAGTCGTGTAAACGTTCCTGAGCAGCGTGTGAGGTTCCGCGGTGGTACCCACGCTGTTCTAGGCGCGCGTCTTCCCCTCTTTGCACCGATGCCTCCTCGAACGGGTGCGCGGCAGCACTTTCCCTCTACCCTCAACACCACCTAAACTAATTAAGCGCTACACACCCACAAGTTGACATGTTTGCATACAAATCCGCTAAGTTTGTTTGTTGCGTCATCGAGTGTATAAAGGAATGCTGACGTCGGCCTCGATGCCGCACCGCAGCAACAGCGTTTCCACGGCATCAGCGAATTCGATGGAAACTACCGTGGCCTCATTTTACATGGAACGTGCATTAGATATAATTATTAATTTTAATTAATTCATTGTATACCTAAAATCGGTTGCAAACAGTACTTGTTAAGATTATTCTGTAATTAAATTTAGTCAAAACAATAATGGTTTTTTTTGGAGCCTTCGGCAGCAACCTTCGTAATTTGCTTCAACAATGGAGAACACAAAAGGGTTAATATATAACACTAAAATATACCTAACATTAAAGTATAGACTATGTACATTATACGAGTTTTTGTTTCACGTAAATACATGCAGTATTAACAAAGTTGTCACTACGAGAAGTTTAGACCACATTTTTAGACTGCCGAGCTTCTCGCCAACTTGTGATGACGTCGTAGGTCGAGTAACACGCCCGCGCGCAACTCGCCAGTACTGAATCTCATACAAATAAAGACACTCTCGCGCTCTTTGTTTTGATTCTGTTGCCTAAATAATACTTATATGCATCAGATAGTTTGTTGTTGTTTGTGTATTAATTCGTAAGATTTATTGTATCTGTAAACTCTAACCTATGTAGCGTTTAGGACTATTTCATTATTCTGTTAGCCACATAAGTAACAAAGAATTTGAATTTGTAATGAACTAGGTTTTTAGGTTGTTATTTACAGGGTTTTCGACGAAATGTGACCGGTGATTGTTGAACCATAACTAGTACATGAGTACAAACGTAGTTTTTAACTCAACGTATTCTCTGGATAGGTAATGCACAAAAGATTTTTTTTTAATTGTTGTTTTTAAGATAAGATTGAGAGAATTGACAACATTTCAATTTTTACCCTTACGAGTGCAAGACGTGTCATCGTCGAGGACACGAACGGCTCATTTCATCCCTGATGAAGTTCAGCGAATGTGAACGAGATTGTAGTTGGACCTTTCCAACAATCAGGTACGCGTGAAAACCCGTGTTCTTAAACAATATGAAATGACTTACCTCTCCATAGACGACAGAGAGTGTGACCGCGTTGTATGACTGCGAGTCGTTCTTAGCCTCGAAGTTCGTTTTACCGTCTCTCTTCAACTGAGCTACTTTTTCCGCAGTCGACTTGAGCACGAACGCGGTCAGCCATTTGTATATGTGCAGTATGTCTGGACAAATAACGGAAATATATTTATTTAACTAAAAGACGAACACCGTTAAGTATTGTCACACCTTTATGTTTTTCTCTATTTGCAAGATGACCCCCAAGCTTAGACTTACTCTGTGGCAATATAAGCTCTTCCATATTATTCCAGGGGCACTTCTCCTTCAGCACATCATCAGCTCCCTTCAGAAAGTCCAGAGATCCCAGGGGATGATCTCCATCAGTGATCCCCTGCCTCCTGCCCCACACGGCGACCAGCCAGTTGGAGGTCTGCTGCAGAAGTAGGCTGTTCTCGCCTTCGTACGTGCAGTTGGCATCGTTGTCGTTGCGTAGGTCGCCGAGACACGCCGCTATTGAATAACAAACAAGTAAACAATTTGATATGAGTAAACAATATGATATAAGGGAACAATTTGATATGAGTAATCAAATAGTTTACTCATATCAAATTGTTCCCTTATATCATATAAGTAAACAATTTTATATTAGTAAACGATTTAATATAAGTAAATAATTTGATATGAGTAAACGATTTAATATAAGTAAACAATTTGATATGAGTAAACGATTTAATATAAGTAAACACTTTGATATGAGTAAATAATATGATATGAGTAAATAATTTGATATAAGTAAACAATTTATTTAATAATTGCTAAAAAGACAGAAAGAAATATAGTAAACGCGGTGATTTTTTTGAAATGATTATTTTTTTGAAAGATGTAAAATGTGATAAGTTACGGTCTTATTAATAAACGCGTCTTAACTTTAAACGTCTCTCGTCTTGTTTCCTCCGGTGTAGAACGCCACGCGTCAAAACAAAACAAAACGACGTTTAAAGTTAAGACGCGTTGATTAAAAAGACCGTTAATCTTAATGTCGGAATTAGTTATATTCCAATTTCGTACAGCCTTCCGTTCACATGTTAGCCGCTTCAACATTGTCAAAGTAATACCAAGTTTGCTTGCTCTTGTTGTCACCACTTTCATGCCTAACTTTAGGGCAGATTGGACTCGCGACAGATTCGGTCGTTAACAGATGTTGCTAATGTTCAACCGACACTTTATGTAACATCTCTACTAATACATATTATAAATGTGAATGTAAGTTCGTTTGTTACGCTTTCACGCGAAAACCTACTTAACCGATCATCGTGAAACATATTCTCGAAGTGACATAGATAAAATACTATCTAACGAAAAACAAAAAAAAACTATTACAAAAAAAAATTACGAGCCCGTTGTTCTGTCCCACTGTTGAGCAAAGGCCTACATACATACATATCTCTTTCCATTTATTCCCGTCCACATTTATACTGGTCTAACAACTGTAATAAGAAAAGTGCCGATTTACAAATTCTAAGAGACATTATTTTGTAGACGACTAAAATTACTTATTAGCCTTAGGTTTAGGCTAGATTGTAATATTATCAAGGAAAGTCGTTTGCGGGTTTTCCTTGTGCAATTGGTCCTTTTCGTGATTGTCGAGGCCCATCATCCATACATAAAAAAAGTTAACGTAAAAAATAAAGAAAGAAAGAAAAACTATAGTAAAGTGTACCCTTCAAGTATCCATGTCCCCCGCAGGCCTCCCTGCAGTTCTGTATGGCGTCTCGCGCCGTCCAACCGAACAGAGGCTTCACGGCGGAGGACAACGCGTGCAGCTCTATACCGCGAGACGCTGCGTTATCATCCCCACCTGGAAATATAAATAATAGCTGAGCACCTAATTACTTAGTATATTTTTATCCTACACAGCTAATACCTAGTCTGGAATAAACTGGCACTCAATGAAGGCTGCTGGAACACACCGTTAGGCGACACCATGCTATGGTTTCCTCGCGATGTTTTCTTCACAGGCTCATTTTGCATGTTTCGTGGGATCGAACCTCACGGACCCCACTAACCACTCGACCATCATCGCTACACATGTCATGGTGTGTTCCGACAGCCTGCTATAAAAGAGCCAGTGTATTCCAGACTAGGCATGCTCCATCTAGTGCCACAGCGTCGTACCCTTAGGAAAAAAACATAAGTGACATTTTTATGCTATAAATAAATAAATAATATGGGACAACATCCACACGAGGCCTTCTGGTCCCAAACTAGGCAAAGCCTGTGCTATGCTAACCTGATCACTGATATACATACATATATATATATATATATATATATATATATATATAATAAACACCCAGACACAGGTCAAACAGACATGTTCATGCACACAAATGTTTAATCTGTCCGGGATCGAACCCGGGACCAGCGGCGTAGAAGGCAGGGTTGCTACCAACTGCGCCAACCGGCCAGTCTATATGAACAAACTTGTACACATAAGATATATATATATATATATATACCTCAATATTATATCTTTAAATATCTGTTAATATTAGCCTAATCATTCATGTAGCTACATTCAGTTTCTGCTAATAAACGATTTATTTATTATTTATTATAATGACAAAATGAGATTTTTCTTCTCAAAGAAAAATAATTAAAAAACGTGTTAGTTTTCTAAATGTATTTTTTCTGTGTAGGAGTTGTGGAAAATAAGATTTTAATTTACTTATACTTTTTGAAGTTAATCTCGTACGAGTATCTCTTAATATAGACTGAAATGAACTCTATTTTTACGTTCGTGATGTTTTCATGTAGGTCAGGAATAATTTGTTACGATTCTATATAATAAATAAATATATAGTTATTTTAAAATTGACATGTATTTTATTTTATTTTAATATAGTGACTATATGGACTGGTTAAAAGATATATATTTTTTTCAATTCTATTCTATTCTATTGTTACCCATCATGTTCTGTATGGTGATATTGATGTGCAGCTCCGACATCCACACGGAGAATATCTTCATTGCGTACGCGGCCGCCAGGTACGGCAGCACGCGGATTTGCTGCACATGAACAACAATGAAATTATATTATATGGTTACAGAAAAAACCCCACTCGGCGCTTTTATGCCATATTAACATCATTTGACAAGCAGGTTTTCTCACAATGTAAAAAGTCTTATTCAGCCGGGGTGTCTCGGTGTCGTCATTGGCTTAGATAGGTAACGCACATTCAGCCCTTTAGGTGCTTGCTAGACTAAAAAGTTTTTTACCCGACTGCGAAAGAAGAAGGGTTATGTTTTTTTTCTTCGAGTGTATGTATGTTTACTTCTTTGGCACGAACTAGAGTCTAAACGGCTTGTCGTATTTTTGTGTGAGTGGTGTCAATAGATTCGTGTTTGTCGTGAGAGAGAAATTGGGTAAAACAAAATAAAAAAAAATGAAGTAACACAAGTTTAACGATTTAGCAGTCGGGTTTATTCGAACTCACTTCTAAAATCTGTTTTAATCATTGACGGGCTAACCGTGACAAGGCATGCCTACGTTACATACCTGCTGTTGATACTCCAAGACTGGCAGTTCCTCGGTAGCGTTCTCCGGCCCGAACTGCTTCCTGACGGCAGAGTATCGCACCGCTATCACTATGGCTTTCGTTATGTAGTACGTGGATATCGACATTATGTGCACTCTGCCTCCTAGAACAAAAAAAAAATTAATTTATTTATGCGAACTGTTGACCTTTTCAATAAATTATTTTTATAAAAAAACGACCGCCATCTTTTTTTTTTATAGAGTTCATATTTATGTTGCGTTCTACATTGTCCCAATAAAAATTGACCGTAAACCTAAGGCGGTCCCTAAAACTTGACACTGGCTAATAGAGTACCCGTATGACGCTACATCTAAAACAAAACATAAAGAAATTACGTTCCAGATTCCGCCAAAAACTTGGCTAGCTTTTTCTTTAGCATGACAAATGTAAAAGAGATGACAGATTTTCTATTCGTTCGTTTAATTGCAAATTACAGTCATGCTTCATATCTGAAATAGTTTTGTGACAAAGCTTTTGACATTTAATTATTATTGTTTTGGTTTTGCGAATTTGCGATCGAGATTTGGTTTTTCTAAAGATTAAATTACTAATTTTATAAATAAAAATATACGAGTAATGGACGTCTCGAAGCTATGTCGAGGCTGCATGAAGGAAGTTGCTTCTTGGGAGAAAGAGAATTTCGATACAAGAGCCGTAGAAATGTTTTCTTTTTGCACAAACATACGCGTGAGTATATCGCTATTTTTTACGTGTAATTTTCAAGATGATGAGATGTGACGTACTCAATATACGTTCTTGTTTTAGATTACTGAAGAAGACAGATTGCCAAAGCAATTTTGCTACGACTGCATCATAAAAATCGAATCTTCATACACCTTCATCACGGAAGCTCAAAAAGTTAATGTTACACTCAAAAACACTATTTCTAGAACGAATACTGTTATTGTAGAACCAGTTTCGAGCTTAAAGATATCGGTAGAAAATGCTATAAAATTAACTTTACCCGATTATAAAATATGCAGTGTGATCGAAAATGACTCAAGACAAGTATTGGATTCTGCGCAAAATTTGACTGAACAAAGTGACCATCACGATGTTTTCGACGAAAGTTCTGATCAGAAAGACGAGATCGAAATATCCAATGTCGCTAAAGCAACAGAATCTGTTGAAGAGACAGAAAAGTTAGCTAAGAGTAACATGTGCTTCATTTGCAAAAAAAAGTTTATATCAAAAACATGGTACAAAAAGCACATGCAGAAAGAGCATTCAGGAAAGAAATATGTCTGCCTTCATTGTCCAAAGAGTTTCTCTAGGCCGTCTCAGCTAGCCACTCACACAATATCACATTCGGAGGAGCGTAAATTTGCCTGTAGTACATGTGGAAAACATTTCAAGCGTAGAAAACAGTTACTTGTACACACTCGAGCACATGGCGAAGCGAGGCCTTACACTTGTGATCAATGCAATGCTCGGTTTAAGACCAAGAGCATATTGAGAAGTCATATGGCAGTTCACGAACGAGACAAGCCATTTCTCTGCACATTTTGTGGCTGGAGCTTTACACAAGCTGGAAACTTGAAAGTTCATATGCGATTGCACACAGGAGAGAAGCCTTATAGTTGTAATGCTTGTAGTTTCCGGTGTGCCGCCGCATCGTCTTTACGGCGCCACCAGCGCGCTCACGCCGGTTCCCGTCCTCATGTTTGTGCAAGATGCGGTAAAGGTTTCTACGATACTAGTAATTTAGCCCGACATGGTCGCACACATACCGGTGAGCTACCATATAAGTGTCCGTGGTGTACGGGAGCATTCTCTGACAGTTGGAAACGAAAAACCCATGTCATGAGAGCTCATAAGTTGTCATTGCAAGATATACCGCGAATGCGCACCGATGGACAAATTCTGCAGTAGTGCAATAGAAGTGTCCATTTCTTTGTAGCTTAGAGTCATGGTTGTTTTGCCAGTTGAGTATTTTTTGCTCTGTTAATTCTAGTCAAGGATTACAAATTTCTATTACTTAAGTATGTTTTGTAACATACTGTGATGGTTACAAGTATGATCACAAATGAAGCTGCTCGCCTGTTATTAAATAAATATATATTTCCAATAACTAAACACCTGCTTTTATTGTTTGTCATAAACTAAGAACTAGCAAGTGTTAGCTACTCACCGAGCATAACACTCTTTGATGATTGCCTTTACCTGACAAGATCCCGAGTGAAGCCCCAAACCTCTTGGCAGGGTCTCGGAATGGTGTCTTGTAGTCACCATTGTCGTCCACTCCGCCCAGTTTGTCCAACGCTACCTCTTTGGGAAGGTGGTAGTTGTTAAACATTACGAATCTGAAAAATACAGGTACAGTGTTATAAGGCTAGCTCTAATTCATACTAAGGCAGGCAGCCACCACATTTTCTTCCAAAGCTGAAAGACAATGAACTTCATTATCTTTTAGCTTTGGTGGCCACCTATTAGGTTTTTCTGAAAGTAATTTAGTTTTTTCTCGACAGAGGATTTAATTAATTTTGTTGCACCCAACTTCACATTTTAGCCGTATAATTTTTATATACTCTGAGAGCTCATATAGCAAGGTTTATGTGTGAAAAATTCCAACTAATTCCACGCTGTAGTTTTTGGTTGGTTCCCTTTTAAATATGGACAGCGATAAGCTGCATTTTCGACATATCTTACTGTTTTCAGTTTTTTGCCAGCAAAGACCAAACATTTTATGAGCTTGGAATTATGCTACTACCAGAAAGATGGCAAAAGGTGTTGGACAGAAAATAAAGTATTTGTTTATTATACGAAAACTGTTTCATTACACAAACTAAGACGAAATTACTTTCCGAACAACATATTAGTTTTGTTAATGCTGAATTCCAATCCAAGCTTTATGTTCTAAAACTCTGAATATGATTATATATTATGAAAAATACACCTCAAGCAAAAGTACCATGTAGTTATTCATTGTATCTAACATTATGTGTCATTAGGCACTATTTAAGGATAAATTTCTATGATTACGCAAACAAGCATTGAGTTGTTGTGATAGCTGGTATTGACTATTGTATTTCAGTGACCTAATTTTTTCGAGGGAGAGAGTAATTAGGTGTAATAAAAATATTTTATGCCCGTATTCTACGTTAACGTATCAGACTTGTATGAGTAACTTAACCTAGATTTAATAAAAATAATGAAATAAAACCATGTATTAAATTAAATTAATCGTTTATTTTTATTTTCCGACATAATGATCAAGCGTTACGAAATAATCAGTCTTTTTAAATAATACTAATCACATCTGGGTACATAATTTACATTGGAATTAGGAGATCGTGAATCAAATCAAAGGAACTATAGTTGGTATGATGATCCTAATCGACTTCCTCAATCGTTGGTCCTTCATGACTGGAGCCTCCCATTCCTCCGGGCATGCCACCCATTCCTCCGGGCATTCCGCCCATTCCTCCGGGCATGCCACCCATTCCTCCGGGCATGCCACCCATTCCTCCGGGCATGCCACCCATTCCTCCAGGCATGCCGCCCATTCCTCCAGGCATTCCGCCCATTCCTCCAGGCATGCCACCCATTCCTCCAGGCATTCCGCCCATACCACCAGGCATACCTCCCGCGCCTCCGCCTCCGTGCATCTTCGACATAATCGGAGAGCATGTCCTCTGTACATCCTTCAACTTGTGCTCGTATTCCTCCTGCTCGGCCAGGGTGTTGTTATCTAGCCATCTCAGCGCTTCATCGCAAGCGGACCGGGCTGAGCTCTTGTCTTCTTCAGAGAGCTTGTCTCCCGCATCATCCAGCGCTTGTTTCACACTGAACACGTAGGACTCTAGTTGATTCCGAGCTGCTACCCTCTGACGCTGCTTATCGTCTTCTTCCTTGTAGCGTTCAGCTTCAGAGAGCATGCGATCGATTTCAGCTTGCGACAGGCGCCCTTTGTCGTTCTTGATGACGATGTTCTTGCTTCGTCCTGTGCTGTTTTCTTTAGCGGAGACGTTGAGGATGCCGTTGGCGTCGAGGTCAAATGTGACATCGATTTTCGGGACTCCACGAGGCGCCGGCGGGATTCCGGTCAAGTCGAAAGTGCCGAGGAGGTTATTGTCCTTCGTCATGGCTCTCTCGCCCTCGTAAACTTGGATGGTGACGGCCGGCTGATTGTCGGAGTAGGTGGTGAAGGTCTGACTCTGCTTGCACGGAATCTTGCAGTTGCGTTCGATGATCTTCGTCATAACGCCGCCGGCCGTTTCGATGCCGAGAGACAGTGGCGCGACGTCGACTAGCAACACGTCTTGGATCTTGGAATGCGTGTCGCCACTGAGTATAGCCGCCTGGACTGCCGCACCGTACGCCACTGCCTCATCTGGGTTGATGGATAGATTCAGTTTCTTTCCGCAGAAGAAGTTTTGCAACATGCTTTGGACTTTAGGGATGCGAGTAGAGCCGCCGACGAGCACGACGTCGTGGATTTGGGACTTGTCCAGCTTCGCGTCTTTCAGGGCCTTCTCTACCGGTTCCAGAGTTCCTCTGAACAAGTCTGCGTTGAGTTCTTCGAATCGCGCGCGAGACACTCGCGTGTAGAAGTCGATTCCTTCATAGAGGGCGTCGATTTCGATGGTGGCCTCCGTGCTCGACGACAGAGTGCGTTTGGCGCGCTCCGCCGCTGTTCTGAGACGCCGCAACGCGCGAGGGTTCGCCCGCATGTCCTTCTTGTACTTCCTCTTGAATTCATCGGCGAGATGGTTCACCAATCTGTTGTCAAAGTCTTCGCCACCGAGGTGGGTGTCTCCCGCCGTCGCTTTCACTTCGAATAGCGATCCTTCGTCTATAGTTAGGATCGAGACGTCGAAAGTACCGCCGCCGAGATCGAAAATCAGAACATTCCTTTCGCCTTTCAGGTTCTTGTCGAGTCCGTAGGCTAAAGCGGCGGCCGTCGGTTCGTTGATGATTCGGAGGACGTTAATTCCAGCGATGGCACCGGCGTCCTTAGTCGCCTGTCTCTGCGAGTCGTTGAAGTACGCCGGCACTGTGATGACGGCATCGCGGACCGATGTTCCCAAAAACGCCTCCGCCGTCTCTTTCATTTTCGTCAACACCATTGAACTGATTTCCTCCGGCGCGAACCGTTTCACTTCTCCCTTGAATTCGACTTGGATCTTCGGTTTGCTGGCGTCGTTGACGACTTTGAAGGGCCAGTGTTTCATGTCCGCTTGGATTTTCGGGTCGTCGAATTTCCGTCCGATGAGTCGTTTCGCGTCGAAGACTGTGTTGCTGGGGTTCAGGGCCACTTGGTTCTTCGCGGCATCGCCGATCAGTCGCTCGGTGTCTGTGAACGCGACGTAAGATGGTGTGGTCCTGTTGCCCTGGTCGTTGGCGATGATCTCCACGTTCCCATGCTGCCATACTCCCACGCAGGAGTATGTGGTTCCGAGGTCGATTCCAATAGCTGGCATTTTAAATTTGTCTTCTTGTTCTCGTTTCCTTGTAACACTCGATAATACTGGTTTTCGTTGAGTAGAGTTCGTTAACTTCGCTTCCACTTCACTTCGTGTTATTCGTTTCGTGCTTCGAATTATTCTGACTTCCCGCCGAGCCGGTCGCGTTTATATAGTAAAACGAATAAGAGCCGAGAACATTCTACATCGTTCTACCCTTTGCCAGAACCAACCAATCAGAGCGCTCGATACAGAGAAAATTCCGGAAAGCTATTAGGGCCAACCAATCAGAGCGCAGATGAAACAAAACATTCTCGCCTTCTTGTTCACTCCGTGACAATACAAGGGTGTACACTTTATAATTTTTCCCGACTTTTTAGGAGATTTAAACAAATAGTTCGTGTAGTTGTATAAGAAATCATGTGTCAGAAAATAATTAATAAATATTAGTGAAATGCGTTTAGAAAAAATAAAATAAACATAAGTAGACGATTGGAAGATACTGAAGAAACAATAAAAACATATGTATAATGCTTTCTTAAATATTTTGAAAGTATTGATGCCGTAGGTCAAACTGTGCTACAAACCACCAATATAATACATGGTTGTATTTTAAGGAATAACAAGTAACAAGTGAAAACTAATCAAACAAGTATCTAATATTGATATGAACCATTTGCATTCTAATATTAGTAGTTATTAGTTTGCGTGGTAATATCAACGTATATATAAAAAAAACATTTTTAATTCACGTGAATACGAAAAACCTGATTATAGGTAAGTATATATTTTTTGTTATAAAGGAATTATTCACTTTGTAAACAAATACTGTCCTAAAATAACTGTTTAATGTTTGAACAACGATAATTGTAATGATAAAGGACAATTCTCATCAGTGTCAAAAAATATGGATATGTCGTGTGTTCGTTACCTAAATATTTAGAAAATCGGGGTAAAATTTTCCTGGTATCATGGTATCACAAGCATTATCTCGAACGTTGGGAGCTCAACTTATTTCGGCACTGGGCCGCACGCAACATTTAAAGGACAACTTTCAGGTGATTGTTTTAGTATGTAAAAAATAACGCTATGGACTAATTAGAATTATAAGAAGCTATTATAACGACCAAAAGTATAACTCTGGGAAGTCTTTGCATTTATCATTTGCGAATCTGTTGGCTTCTTGTGAAACCTCGCGAAAAAAACATTTAGGGATCATCTAGACAAGCAAGTCTTGAACATTTTTATTTTATTATATTGATACCTATCAAATAAGCGGGATTCGGATTTAAAGACACTGACTGCAAAATATTATTTAAATCGGCCGGTAAATGGCACCGCAGCAATCTTTCCCATCCTAATCGAAAATCCCTGACGACTAAAATATTCTAAGAACCTGTATCATATATTTTTACAATATTATGTTTGTGCTGGTAGACGAACATACAAACTAATGGACAATGAAAAATATTGCCAGAATCGAACCAGACACAACGAGACAAACGGGTTCCTTGCAATACTACCGAAACCTAAACAAGAAATACTAAAAAAAAATATGTAATAAACTGACTACAATTCGGCAGACTAATTTTGCAGTTACTCTGATTTGTAAACCAAATGACTAGACCGTTTTTGATAATATGTGAAGCTAGTAATCAGTATGGTAATACTACTAGACCAATTACTGTGTAGTCCTACGGTTTAGGAAACAATAGATTGCCTTGTATACCTATATAATATGCATACAACTCGAAAAAATATTGTCATCGTTCGAACGCAGTATAGTAAAAATAATCAATGAAATGGAAATTAACTGACACAAAAATTACTATTGCGGGCCGAAGGTTGGGCACCTTTGATGTAATAATACGTCGTAGTCTGTTGGCAAACATCCGGCTGGCACAACGGTATAGATAATGCTAGAATTGTATGAGTGAGATAACACTATTTACAAAAGCTAAAGACGAAACGAGACAGCTATGTTTCTAGAGAATGCTATTGCGAGCGAAGAGTGAAATAAGAGTTTATGACTATTACGTAAGAGCGAGCGAGATAGCAACAATAACAAGCTTGTTTACATCCAACAGCTGTTTCTTGAAGGTTCTCTGACCTGATTTTATAGTGACTGTTGCTTAATCTGTGACGCGTTTAAGTTGATAATGGAAGGGAATAGAAGGGCGCGTAGAACATTCGATTTGGCCTTTTTATTTCCCGCTATTATTCTACGAAGGGTAGAACATTCTGGAATATTAAACCGTTATTGAGTTTTTTTTTGTAAACTTTATTTGTTTTTTATAGTGAGATTTTATAATGTGAATTTTTCATGACAGTAGCTAAGAAATATTTAAATGGGTAACTAAGCTAGATTAATGAGGTGATTTGATCTGTATATAGGTACTTATTACGATGAAATATTTACGAAGATTATTATAAAATTATTTAATGCAATGAACAATGTTACGACCTCATTACGCCCTACTAGGTTTTCTTCTGTTTCAGGGATCCCTTGCAATATTTACAAATAAATACGCAACACACTCAAACAGAACAATTAATACCTATGTATTGAATTTCATCGAGGTTCGATCCCACGAAACATGCAAAAAGAACCTGAGCTACCGGTGAAGGAAAACATCGTGAGGAAACCATAGCATGGTGGTAGGGCGTTTCCTATCGCTCGCCTGGCTAGCTACCACCCTCAAGTTGTAAAATGTGTCGCCAAGCACCTAAACGTGTGTTCCGGCAGCCTTCCTTGAGAGCCAGTCTAATTCCAGACTAGGCATGCTCCATCTAGAGCTACAGTATCGCTGACATCCATGGTTGCGCGATCTTGTGTTAAACTGTCTATATAGCTATCTTGGTTAATGAGATAAAACATGGGGACCATTTTTAACCACCGTAAAAAGAGGGATGTAATATGTTTGACCGCTATGCGTCTTTATCGCTATGTGTGTTTGTCTGTGGCAGCGTAGCTTTAAATAAACTTTTTATATAATACAAATGTATGAATAAATAGCTGTAAGTATAAATTTGAAATTGGAATCCCTAACCAAAGAAGAGATATTTGAGATCAAAGTGGCCAGTACGACAAAACGCTAATATCATATGTAAGGACCTAATATTTGCCTTCTTTTATTTTCACTTTTTACTTAATCAACTATTTCCGGTACTAACTAGTACTAAACATAAAATAAGGTCATAATTGGGAACTAGGAATACAGTATAAATGAATGATAAATCTCTATTGTATATTTAAAAATTTGTTGAAAAATCATTATCTCTCTGTAAATTAAACGGAACATTTACTTATGAATGATTATTGCGAGTATGTAATGTATGTATAGGTATGTATTATTTATGTATATTTTAAACTATATATTTTTTTCTTGTTGTTTTTTTGCGATACAATATTTGTACTTGTATTTTTTTTCTATTTTTGCTATTGATGCACCTCCGACGTGACTGTTCTCAATTAGTCCGATCCATCCCAAGGTTGTCTGGAAGAAATTGCTTTAGGCGATAAGGCCGCCCAATGTACTACCGATGTTTTGTTCTTGCCTGTATCTTATTGTTTATTTTGTTTTTGGTGTGCAATAAAGATATTATTGTATTGTATTGTATGAACAGTGCCTGTGTGCGTAGTATCAGTACACGTGCTAGTTGATTCTGCTGTAATAAACACAATGACTGCACTTGGCCTTAGTGATTTACGACGCTCATAAGTCGCATACTAGTTGAAAAAACCATTAATGTGTATTTTCTCCAAATTAGGCAGTCAAAATAAAGAAAATATCATGTCAATAGAAAACTTGATTTTTATATTATTTTTTATATGTATTTCAAAAGTTATTTAACTTGCGCTTATTGCTTGGACACCAAAAATTGTTTGACCGCCTTTTTTCTCGAAACCGGCATGTTGCAAGTACCTACTGCGTTTGCTATAAGGAACTCAATACTCAAAATATTGATTGCTTAGTTAGACATTACATGCAGATCTTAACATAATGCAATATGTAATGATATCCTAACTAATATTATAAATGCGAAAGTAACTCTGTCTGACTGTCTGTTTCGCTTTCACGCCCTAAACCACTAAACCGATCTGGATGAAATTTGGTGCACAGGTAGATTGGACCCAGGTAAAGGACATAGGATATTTTTCAAACCGATTTCAAAAAAATTAGTTCCCCATTATCTCGACAATCCAAAGGGGAACTACGCGGGTGAAACCGCGGGGCATAGCTAGTTAACAGATAGATATTGGTACTTAGCGCGCGAGCTCAACTCGCAGTAGGTCATGTTTTGAAAGTGAATTTGTGCGTAACACCGCGTCTCGAAGCTACATTTATAACCATTTGCGACACCGGTGTCCCAAATAGAAATAATAAAATAAGACAGTGAAATCAAGAAACAAATTTATAATTTTTTGGCGTTAAATTGTTTCTAAACACACCTTTTACGTATTTCATGATAGATTAGAAAATAAAAGGTATCGTTTTTTTCTTGATGGCTATAGGAAATTGACACTTCGTTTCTTAAAGACCACAGGGACATATTTGTCCAAGAAAATTTCGAAAAGAGTACGACATTTTAATGTGTTTTAACTTGTGACCAGGATTTTTTAAAAGCCTGAGTCAGTTTACTACTAAGATTATAGAAGAGATTATAGAAAAAGTTTCATAACCTCCTGAAGTCCTGAAAGGGTTAATAATAATATTCTCACCCGTTATCCACTCCGTTGAGTCCAATCTTCTCCCCCAGGTCCCCCACAGTGACCCCCGGCAGCGGCTGAAGAGTCTTCCTATCTCTGATCGGAACCACGAACGCGTGGAGTCCGTGGTTCTTGCCCTTAGAGATCAGCATTGCGTAGACGATGGCGTGAGTCGCGCATTTACCTGTTTAACATAAAAGATCAAATAGAAAAAATATTTGACTACCTAAGGCCCACAGTCCACGCAGAGCTTAAACGATTTAACGTAGAAATATTAAATTTGGAAAATCAACTAAGGGGATCAAATAGGTTTTTAAGTTTGAAACTTCTCTAAAATCCATTTTTGCTTTATTTTTTCATACATACAAAAAAGAGCAATGACACGACAGTACCTTGCAATTACAAATGCATCAGGCACTATTGAGTACTAAGTCATTATACCATCCCGACACAATATTACAATCACGATTGTATATTTGTTGGCTATATTAGTTTTTCCTTTTTCTCAGCAATTGAAAGACGGATCAACTTGACGTTTTGAACAGATTCAGTCCGAGGTCAGATGAGTGCCAACGCGGTTGTAACCGCGGACAATAGTATAACTTATTTTTTATATAAATTTGTATCTAATAAATAAATTGAAAAATGTATTGATTTAATTTATTGAATTATGATATTGTGACTCAATGTTAGCCGATCGGATATTCGGCAAAGAAGTGGAGTTGCCGACATAGCTCGTAGGATGTGCAAGCTGAAGTGGCAATGGGCTGGCCACATCGCTCGAAGAACCGTACTCCGATGAGGAAGAAACGTTCTTGAGGGGCGACCACGAACTGGAAGACGCAGCGTAGGTGGACTTTCCACAAGGTTGACCGACGACATAGTAAAAGTCACAAGTAACCAGTGGATGCAATTGGCAGCTTGTCGTTCGGAATGGCGTTCTAAGGGTGAGGCATATGTTCCGTAGCGGACGACTTCTGGCTGATGATGTTAGCCGATGTGCCTGGGAAGTATGGGGTTCACTAGCTAGGATACTAACTTGCTATTTACCACTTACATACTTTATCAGCGAAGGCATTCACTTTAGGATTGCTAATAATTAGGCTAACAATTTGGCCAGCCAAAAAAATTCTCCGACTCTAAATCGGAGAAATAAATGAGGGAACAACAAAAATAAAACTTTTAAAATGGCTAAATAATAACAAAATAAATGTTGGATATATAAAAAACTATAGAAAGAAAATAGCTCGACAGTATGTTAAAATTTTTAAAAGATAAATGATGTCTCAACCTCTTATGACATTAGTTCTCACCATAAAACTCGTTTATGGGGGCCAGCTATGAGGCGCCTAAACGAGAAAAAGGGAAGACCCGTCCAGTAGTGAAATGCAAATATATAAATAAGTTCGCACTCGTAATTTCTTAGCATTATTTATACTACTGCCTATAGCCAGCAAGGAGTTAATAATAATAATAAGGGACAACATCCACACAAAGGTGTCCAGGTCCCAAACTAGGCAAAGCCTGTGCTATGGTAACCTGATGACTGATGAGTTTGAACATTTGTATTCTGGTCTGGGTGTCTGTGCGTGTGTTAGTGAATGTTACATGGCATCCTTGATACAGGAGAAATCCTAGTGGGGAGCTATGAGTGTGAAACTTTTATTTATTGAACTCACCCAGTGAGCCGACCCAGAACTTGGCCGCCTCGAAGTCAGGAGTGTGAAGCACGAACTGCTTGCTCTCCGGAAGGTAGGTGGCTGTGGTCCTCATCCCCTTGGCGTTGGAGCCGTGAGATACCTCCGTGAGGGCGAAGCACCCGCCGATCTCGCCTCGGTTGATCGCGTCCACGTAGTGGTAATGGTGGTTCCTAGTTAAGTGAAACTTTTTAAGATTGAGGGTTGCACAAGTTCAATGGACTAAAGTTAGGTATAAAAGACGTGAAAAAAAGAGCAAGCAATGACGTCAACGTGTGACAGTTTGCCGCTTCAGAGCTGTCAAATATCGACGCCATTTATTTAAAAATTTTGTTCTGCGCGGGGTACACTTTGATGTGTTTACTAACACCCTTAAGTATTGTCACACCTTTCTGTTACACGTTGTATAAAAACAAGAGCACTCTAATTAACTAAAGAAAAATTGTAACATCTCGTATAATGATTCCCTATAGTGGTACAAACATCTCATATAACGATTCCCTATAGTGGTACAAACATATCATATAACGATTCCCTATAGTGGTACAAACATCCAACCTATACATATAATCTTCAATTTTGGTCTGTGTAGCAAAGGTGGAAAACTAATTAATAAAATCCTTACTATTACATATAAACTTTTTAAAGCATGTTCCACACTAGTCCGCCTAAGTTAAAATGTTAGGATGCAAGCGTTACCAAAAATTCTTTATAAAAGTACGCACTTCACGTAAACTTATTAAATAAAAAAAATTTGTTTTTTTACGGGAGTAATAGTATAGTATAGGAGTAAAAGTTATAGTTATCAGGAAATAGAGAAGCCGGCAGCGAGTTTCACAATCTAGCAGCTTGCACAATAAAAGTAGAAGCAAAGCGTTTCGTGCGAGCCTTAGGAACCTTCTCCATGACTCTACATGGGAGTCATGTAAAGGTTCCCAGTCTAGCCGATAGGCTGACTGATCTAAAACTCCATTACCTGCCACTGCCTGTGATGACATTGCTGAACATTCTGAACGTCAAAGACACTTTGACAGCCAAGGAACTGTCAAACATGAACATTGCCTCTGTCTCCGCTTGAAACACCTTCGGGTCTTCAGCAATCTGGAATGAGAGAAAAATAATCAAACAAATTATGCTTTGAGTCATCCTACTTTTTACTCTACTAATGATATAAACGCGAAATTTTGTAAAACTGTGTGGGTGTATGTTTGTTACTCTTTCACGCAATAACTGCAGAACCAATTTAGATGAAATTTAGTACGAAGATAGCTTAGACCATGGATTAACATATGGGCTACTTTTTATCATTTATAAACACAGTTAACACCGCAGGGCGCAGCTAATGTTTAATAATTTTGTATTTAATTCAGCAACTGTTGATAGATTTGCAGGGAAATATGAAGGCTAAAAATATACAGCTGCACCAGGATGCGATGTATTGCATTATAAACTGGTTAGGCCTAGTGTGACCCTTCCTGTAGTGAGTGATAGTTCATATAAAATGTATGTGAGTGATGTAGGAAAATGTATTGTGGAGCAGCCTGCCATTATGTACACTAATCTTAAGTCTGTACAATCATCAAACGTTTGTAGAGAAAGGACAATTAACAATCTCTCACTATCTAACTAATGTTTATTTTTATAACTTAACAATAATTAAACCTGAAAGATATACAGGTATGTATAATGTAACTAGTTATTTATTGATCAAGCGACTGAAGCAAGCAAAGTCTTTGCTTCAGAACTGGCAATTTCTTTCTTTATGTGTAATTTTCGTGTCTGAGTGGATCCTAAACTGTGTTACTACAAGTCGTAGTTTCCAACCAATCTTGACTAAATTTGGTATTCTTTAGTTCTACGTTTTTTTTTTTTATCAGGGATTTTTGATTTGGAGTATTTCTTTCAAAAAGGGGGAAGTTTGTAACGACGCCATCTACTGGCCGATTTCAATAAAATTAGATGTGGATATGTGGAATACAACATCAGTTAAGATGCCTGTGTATAAAAGATCTGTCAAGTGCTTAACGTTTTTTTTTATTTGCAAAGTATATCGTGATCGCGAGATCGACAGTTCACTGAGTATACCTATTCTATTATTTCAAAAGCAATAAGCTTAAAAGACTTGTAAAACATTGAAATGATGATTATATTATATAATTTATTATCTTATCAATGTACATCGTCATTATTGTTAGATATGTTTGTAATTTTTATCTAGTTAAAGTATTTATCAGATCAGATTAGCATGACATGAAAAATTAGCACTTTTCATTCGGAATCAATACCTAATCCTATATTTTGTATCCAAAATACATCTGTCTCTAATAGTGCACAAGGTAGAAATTCTCTAAATCAATAATATTAATTATATATTTAAAAGAATAAGTCCTGACTGACTGACTGACAGATACGCAGAGCCTAAACTTAGAAGCAACATGAAATTTGGAGGATGTCTTCATTATAGGAGTGTACTGAGAAAGGATTTATCTAAATCCAACACCTAAAGAGGGGAGATTCAAAGTTTTAAACTTATATTCCCTTATTCTTGTTCTGTAAGGGGGCGATAAATCCTGCACTAACATCCCGCTTAGGGTGTATTGTGCATTTCTCCCCGCCAGCCTAAGCCAAGCTCCTTAAAATAGCCGAGCACAGGTCTGGGTTGCTGGCCCAACAGCTCTCCTATTGCGTCAGGTGTAGTCGATATACCCACATAATGCGAAACCGATTTGGATGCATGAGTTTCATCACGTTTCAGCACTCCCAGTCTCTGTCTGATGTTTTCCGTGGCCTCACAGTGTAGAAGCACATGTTCCACAGTTTCCTCTGTCTGCATACATCCTCGACATAGAGGACTATCCGTTGATCCGATCTTATGTTGATGGTAGTTCAGATCGCAGTGGCCGGTGATATATACCCTTTCATAATGTGTCCAATACCACAGGTGACAGCTATAAATTTTCTTATAAGAATCCATTTACCTTTTCCATTGGTATAAAGTTTTCGTTGAACATGGCGTACATCCTCTTAGCTGTGATGTGCCGTTCTTCATCTAAAGGTCGGGTGACATCTGTGTGCTGGAATAATGGATTCTTCTCCATAAAGCTCCAGATATCATGCTGAAAATGTGATGAAACAAAGTATTAGAACAATAAGTGGCTAGAATCAACTTCAAAAAAACCCACTTGAAAGATCTATAGACCAAGAGACTTAACCAGAGAAACTGCAAAATACAACTAATATAGCCTATAAATATGACTATCTGCAACAAATAAATCTAATGACATCTCACACATCAATTCAGTGTACTGATTTAGGCCGTAAAGGTTTAAATACTGTTTATAACACAAATACTGTTATACATAAACTCGAAAAACATCACTCTCCTGTTGGGGCATTTGGGGTAAAAAATAGTAAATATTTGATCAAAAGCAATATTAGTATTGGACAAAAGTTATTATTTGATATAAATTACGAATATCAAAAATTTAAGATCTCCACAACTTTAGCTAACTAGAAGAATTACTTACTATTATAATTCAAAAGTTCAATAAGTGCCATACAATATAACTTCAGTAATATACTTTTTTAAACTTTGTACATGATTTTGGTTATTTATTCTAAAATAATGTTTTTGTGTATGTTTAAGAACTGTTTTCATAAGTTGTTAGCAACTAACCTTTAATTTAATGGTGTTCAAGTTCTCGTAAGTAAGTTTCATACGCCTCCAGTCAAATGTAGCTTTTTTCCTGTATTTGTCCAACGGCCCCGAAGGTAAATCAGGGAAATACAGCCTCAAATCTTCATCAGACACTGATAAATTATTGTTTTTCATTTTTTCCACTTAATACACACTTGTACAGGTCACTTGTTGAAAACGCGCGGCCAACTGACTGAATTGAACTTTGATATAGGTACAAAATACACTTGCTTTATCTACTATCTCTTGACATATATTATTATATAGTTTATTCACACCTGATAAAACGGGTCTAAGTAATTAAATCTAAGTGAATTGTTTAACAAAATATGTTATAGGATTCACAAAGCAATTGCGCTCTTAGCCTAATTACATTTAGACTCGGAAACCTAAATATTTACTAATTACAGCCTCCGCACATACAAAGGAGAAGTTTAGAAAGTTTTTTTATAGTTTGTTTTGTTTTCTTTATTAATGATGTACCGTACGTACTCACTTAACTCATAACTAGTGATGTGAATGTAGTTCAGTTCCCAAGGTTTACAGTTCGCAGGACTACTAATTAATTGTGCACCATGCCATATCGATATTTGTCATAAGAAATAAATATCTGTATGCACCTTAGTATGCCTTAGGTTATTTATTTTTTTAGTAGATACCTACCGAATAGTTAAGCAAGAACAAAGACGTTTTTATTGCAGACAAGGACCCAAGTCTGTTCTTTGAACTATTTCAGAATTACAATTGCAATACGCCATAATAGTCGTTGTAAATTGATTTGGTAGTCTATTAACATTTAGTTAAATACCTACTATTTTTGACTTATTCTATGGCAAAACGAACGATATAACGCAATTCTGATACAATTCAAATATGAGACTTGAGTCCAAGCTCTATTGGCTATTTGGCGGTCTCGAAGATTCAGGTATTGGCATATAATATTCCTCATTTACTTAATAAGAGCTTAGAAAGTACATGCAATCTTTTATAATTCGAATAGTTGTATTTTCTTCGAATAACACCCATAGTGTATCATTTATTAAGATAGTCGAACAACACTAAGCTATTTGACACTGATAATTACATTTCTTTTACATTTTGACTTTGACGTCAAATATAATATTGACTTTTAATTTGTTCTCTTTTGATGTATGGCACCATCCGATTTGTATATTTGCCAGCGTCAAGTTTATAAATTCAAGTTATTAGTCAATAAAGTTAAGTCAAATATCAATTAATAAGTCATCGTAGTCAAGTAAAAGACAAATTATGTACCCTCGTAAAGCGGTGGAGACTTTATCAGTGTTTCTGTGGAGAATTCCCAAGAACACGAAAACTACGTTATTATGTCTTTCATCATGAATCATTAGTTTTGTTATAAATATATATAAAATAAAGGCACAGACAGAGACGACATTTTTTCAGCCTTCGCGAAAAAGAAAGACATTAAATTACATAAGGGTACATGTGACTTTAACTGGACCACGATGACTTATTACTTGATATTTGACTCAATAACTTGAAAATTGATAAACTTGACGTTGGCAAATATACTAATCGTATAATGCCATATATAAAAAAAATACATAAGAAAAGTTGGTTAGTTTGTTTTGTTTACTTGATAAATAAGTTATTGTTTTGGGTTCGTTGTGGTAGAATTTGTCTTTATCATTTTATTTTAGAAATAGTTATTAGAAATATCTCGTAAAGGTACTCTTTTGTTAAGGTATTATGCGATATTTTCGTTTAAGAACGAAATGATGTCGGGTAAGTTTTTAAACTAATTTCTTACTCTTCATAGTTCAAACATTAAATTGATACAACCATGAACGTATATTATTCTTATTATAATTTATCGACTGCCGAGATCTTTACCTCTGCCGAGACCATAAGTAACTAACGTGACCCAATTTATTGCTAAGGTTTACTGGAATAGATGCTAGGAAATTTTGGGATAAATGCAGACACGGTAGTGCCCATACTAAGTTTTGTACAGCTCGAGTACCTACCAACTATTTTTTTACTTAACTCATAAAGCTTCTTCATTGGCACTAGGGTGCTTTGTATGGTTTTTGTATGCTTTAATTTCTAAACTTTCTCCAGCTATTGTGAGGAAAGCTAGAATTAAAATTTGTGCAGGAATTTCATTCACGAAGCGCCACACTTGATGAACTATCCTTTATCTCCATATGGGTTAGGAGCTTTATGACTACATCTCGATTGGACTAGTTAGCAGGTATGACTAGATCGCTTTATGACTGAATCTCTTTTTTGCCAAGAAATCCTAAATTTCTAAGGTATTATTCAAAAGGTATTTGGTATAAAACGATTCAACCACACGCCCTGAAAAACACATGGATAGAGCAATCTATTATGGACAGAAAAGATACTGTTATGGCCTTGAGACTTCGTTCCGGGCATACTCCATGTAATAAATTCGCCTATGTCATAAAAAAAGTGGATAGCCCAAAGTGCAATTTTTGTGACTGTATAGATGATATGCAACATATTTTGCTGGAGTGTGGCCGGAACGGGAACCTTAGAGCCAGAGTTATCCCTGATAATTGTCAATGTCAGATGGGGTATTGTAATAGCATTCTGGCTGAGCCCACTTCGGATACAGCCAGAATGCTATACAAATTAGTTTTAAATAGAATGCGCACAGATTGATATATAGTTTATTTGATTGTAATTCAATATTTGGCGACATATTCACTAAGCGAATAAGCCTCAATTAGATAAAAAAAAAGGTATTCTTTGCCAACTCGTGAACTTGTTTGCTGGCAATAACATGCCTCATTGTCCATGTTGTTGTTAATTTGTTAAGAAACAAGTTGTCTTAGCATTCAGTGATATTTGGAATAAGAATTATATTTATTGGCCTTTAAATAATGAATGTTACAAGCAAGTTATGTTACAATTGAATTAAAATAAATAAAAAAAATTGAACTTAAAATCTTATTTAAATACTTTTATATTTCTAAGACACAAATATTTATCATATTATATATTTACATTGTGATTTATTTCTTTAGTTATTAGTAACATTTTGTAATGGTGACACAAGAACGATGATTCCACTAGCTGCATTGACATATATTAACTGAGTTTAAAAAAAGGAATTCTTTAAAAAAAAAAGATTAAAAATTTTTGTGCATTTGAATTCTAGTCAATTGCCACTAACTCGAAAAGTAAATTTGGCACATACGTTTAATTTCAGCGCCAGCTACTTACCTGGTAAATACTACGTTTCACGTTCAGTAAACAATAGCATAATGTATAATTTGTGTATCACAATTAGATTATATAAGATTCTAAATTAGCATAGCAATCATGATCTGAAGGCAACACCACAAAGTGCTGTGTTAAATTTCTGAATAAATACGACTAAAAAGTGTAGATACCTAAAGGCATGAAATTACAGCCAAAGAACCAAAACCTTTAAGCAAAAGCTCTTCAATAATTCTTTGAAATTTATTTCAATTATTGGCATTAATAGATAAATGTGGAGTAAAGAATAAAACTTTTTTCACTAACATTCTAACATCAAAACAAGTACTGTAACAAAAGCACTTTACCTCTTACAAAAATAGTCACTTCCTTTAAAAACTAATTCTAGCATCAACCACTTAAAAAACTAATCAGGAAATGGACACTGCAGTGTGCATGTAAGCCATTAACTTAGTCCTAGTACAGTGCTTGCCAGTCTTTGTGGCCAATAGATAAGCAAATTGTGAGTTCAGTGTTCACATTACAATCCTAACTAATATTATAAATGCGAAAGTAACTCTGTCTGTCTCACTTTCACGCCAAAACCACTGAATGAAATTTGGTACCCAGGTAGATTTGACCCCGGAAAAGGACAGAAACCTTTTTTAAGCGACTTAAAAAAAAGTAGTTCCCCATTAGATTATCTCGATAATAAAATGGGGAACTACGCAGGTGATACCGCGGAGCACAGCTAGTATAAGAATAAAACATTATGGCAGGCGCTGATAGAACTTTTTTATTAATTTCAACTTAGCAATCAAACCTCTGGTATAGTTGAAGTAGGACAATTCGAAAAGACTTGAGACTTGACTTGATAGTAATTAAAATAATATTACAAAATTGCAATCCAGAATTAACTCCTAAAACTTCTACCAAGAAGAAAAAACCAAGAAGTCTATGTTTTGGATTGATCTCAAAACTTGGCGTGAACTGTATTGAAACACTCCACTCCTGAAAAAGCCCTTTTTATTAGCATTGGAAAAATGAAACGAGTCTTGTTCTTCAGTAATTGTAATTAAGAGCAGCATTTTATCGGAATAAGAAATTGGTAACATTATTTCACTAGCAGGTGTCTGCAATTTACATTTTTACGTATTAAAATACGGCTTGCTACCCATGCACCCACTGGCTTCACCCACCGGTGGGTGTAGGGGTAATTGATGTTTACCCTTGGACCCACTGCGTCAAGGTTGGAATCAATTATAAAAAATATCGATTCATTTTATCAACAAAGATAAAAAATACCTAAGAAAATGTTATGCTTTCGGGTGTAGAGGGAATAGACTAAGTATATAGTAGAGTAATTATGTTCTTTCAATAGTATCTTATAAGATTTCGCCTGACGGAGGTGAATAATACAACTGTCGTCATAATAGTACTGCGAATAAGAAGTTTAAAATGAGTCACATGAAGAAGTTTTGCATGTACTCGTATTTCCTACCAACTTCCCAAAGAGAGAAGGTTCTCAATTTGTTTCTCGTATTTCTTTTAAATATTTGTTACCTGACTTCACGGAGACGCGTGGAACGATTTGAAAAAATATTTTTTCATGTTTCAAACGTACCTATGCCAATTGATTTTGTCAAAATCGATCGAAAAGTTTGATTTTGAAGTCGAAATAACAGAAAATGTTCTGTCGGCGGCTGATGTAATGGAAGGCAATAGTGACTTTTTTGAAAAAATATTATTACTAATATATATTTTTTGCGTGTTTGTTATGTGTTATCGCTCGTTGTGAATCGATATTGATATTTTTAATCATATGAAATTGCGATGTTATTAAAAGTATAGGTTTAAATTTAATGGAATTAGATGTATAAAAAAAATCTTGGTTGGATTTATTTGTCATGTCTAAAACCCGGAAGGTCTCATTGATTACGGTATATTATCACCTGTCGCATCGCTTGATGCAAATTTAGCATAATTTCAATAAGAACAATCGAATTGTAAAATGTAAATTTGGTCATCCTATATATTCATATTTTGGTGTGTATGTATTATTAATTTTAACTAAAAACACAATGAAATCGACCAAGTGCGAGTAGAACTCACACACAAAGGGTTCGTACCCTTCTAACCAATCTATAGAACATTATTAATAACGAGCAAAAAATGACGTTTATTGAATGGAAGCCAAGCCAAGAATATCTTATATATTATTAATATTTTAGGTATTCTGTTTGTAGTACATATTTGTAGTTATAGCGGCATCAGAAATACATCATCTGTGAAAATTTCAACTGTCTAGCTATCATGGTTCATGAGATATGGCCTGGTGATAAATGGACGGACAGCGAAGTCTTAGTAATAGGGTCCCGTTTTTACCTTGCGTAGATATCGCATATGTACTCAGTACATTTTGCCCTTGATACTATAAACTTTTCTTTGGAGTCATAAATTTAAATCGGAAGTTGTCTGCCATCTAAGCAACCCAGAAACTACACCGCACCACGTCCTAATCTTCACCGGTGGCCACTTCGCCGCAATATCACTAAAATTCCTTATACTCCAAACTTGGTTTCTACGTCGCCCTCGTAAAAATATCTCATAGCAAACGAAACCCCAACCTTTACTGCATACGTGCATCCGGTGGCGTACTCCTATAAAGCCTTTGCTAGAAGGTAGAAATCTGTACTAACTCTGACACCGGGGTTTACGTGTGTCGCACTTCATTTATTGTAATATTATTACTAAAACAGAATATTTGATCAATATTGTGATACAAAAATGTGTTTTCTTTACAGTTGATCAACTTTACTCCTATTTTTGTAACTCACCATAAAGCCCTGCGAAAGCTGCTCCTATCCTACACATGATATTGCATTACTCTTAAGCCGCGTTTAAAGTGTAGCTCGGTCTTTTTTATAAATGCCGCTCAACGTCGAACGTCTTATGTCTCGTTCTGACGCGTGACACTCACCATCTGATAAAACTAAACAAAAAGCGCTTAAAGTTGGGATGCGTAATTCACTTTTCTCCATCTTTGCTAAAATGCGTTCAATTGTTTTTCTTTATTGGCTGTTAAAGAAAAAATAACCGGCGGTACTGGCTGAATTTTTTAATTTAGTCATTCAAAAGAGTTTTTAACATGGACGTTTCATGCAATTTGCGATAACTTTATTCCAAAATATTTTTTTACCAGATTTATCACTCCGCCCTCGTAATAAGATTAAAAGTCGAATGTGAGACGATCTTATAAATGCTAAACTGTGTTTCTTAGTTAATTTATTCATATATATTTTCGATTGACGTATCCGTTTAGTACGAATGCATTATAAAAATTTGAATTAACCCTTTAACGTAGATACTGAAAATAAAAAAAATACAAAGGATATTTTTACAGTATAGTGGCGTAATCGCAAAAGTGTACGTAGTTAATATATTTTTTACTTACCGTCAAATGAATACAGAAGAAAGAAGAAGAACTACACACAAAACTACAATATTCCATATTTTTATAGGCAAGTGTGGACTGAACTCTGGCGGTTTCTGCAACGATATTTCTGCTTCCCTCTAAATATTTTGTGTGAAACTCGTATAAAAATATAATAGTTTGTCCGGTACAAATATTTAAAGGAAAAATAAAAGCCAAGATCTCTGGTAATATTTGTTACGAGCACGAACGCGTTAGAGATTACAATTTTTTTTTAAATTTCTCTTGAAAGTTATATCTGAAGACACCTAGTGCAAGTAAAATTGGGATCTATAAAAGAAAACTTAGTCTTAGACAGTTTTCTTTAAGTATGTGTTTTAGTTAAAATAGCTCGCATACAACAGGAATTAAAGTACAAGAAATTCAGTTCGGTATTTTATTATGGTTAAACGCAAATAAACTCTCTCACCTGCGCAGGCCTTACTGCTGATAAAAAGTTTAGCTTATATTATAACAGTTTTATCCAGTGCTATTCTGGCAGCGCTCTATACTGTACACGTATAGCAAGATCGTTTTTATAATCAGAAATGTAAAACATCGACAAGATTAGTAATAGGTCTACAAAAATGTATACTGCATTCGACATCTAACATTTTGAGACGAACAACGCAAAAAAATAACGTTTGTAGTTTAGTGAGTATAGGTTTGTATCTACTCGTATCTTTGGCATCATATCTAGAAACAGTAATACTTATATTTATTTTCAACAGTAAATATGTAAGACAAAAACTTAAAATTATAATATTTACTACTTAATGTTTTCTGCCACAAACCGGTCTCAACTCAACACAGTGCCGACTGAAACGGCCAAAGTTGATCTTCCGTTGGAAACGGGACGCCAGGTCACGTAGGTAGCTCTTAATAGTTGATCTAAATTTGTATCTATCATCATTATTCCTTAAAAATTTGCATTATTCTGATTTTATTGATTAAAGCACGAGTAACTGTATCCCCATTATATGTGTTGTCACATTCACACCCTAGAACAATAGTAATCTACAATAATCAACACTTCTTACATCTAATCTACATAAACATTATAAAGAGGAACGATTTGTGTTTTTGTATGTGACAAATAAACATAGCAAATACTAAACCCATTTCAAAAATTCTTTCACCGTTAGAAAGCTACATAATCACTGAGTAAAATAGCATATATTTATTATTAAAAAAAATTAGAATACCGCAGGTAACACAAATTTATTTTGCAACTAGCTGTGTTCGGAGCACAGCTAGTTGCAAAATAAATTTGGACTTGTTTAAATTCGTTCAGTCATTGCATTTTAACATTTTTAAACAGTTACCAACAGCTTTTCAAATAGTTTAGCGACCGACAATGTTTATATCATGTCGATTCCAATCAGGCTGATTGATCCAGTGCTCTCGCGGTTTCATATCGATCCTTTGTCAATTTGTTACCACCGACACCAACACAACATTGCTGATACAATACTCCATGGAAAATATAGTTATAATTTGAATTGATTAAACACTAACAAAATATAATAATTTTAATTTCAGATATGGATTTTTTTACATTTTTATTTGTTATTTTGATAACATAGTCCTTAGCAGTTTTTAACCGATAGCGGAAGTTAAGCTACTCGTCACCTCAATGATATTAGGATACGAGTTAAGTACAACTCGATACAACGGCAGATGCGTTTCTTTGGCTTTTAAAAATTCCTGAAACTTAACAAGAAACTAAATTTACAGATCAATCCAAATACTAGACAGAACTATTCAATAGTCAAAAATATGATTTGTTTTCCATTGCTGCAATGTCCGTTGCCGATTCAGTGTCGTAATTATTTATCGAGTTTAATTACCCCAATAACTGCTAATTGTTAAGCGTAATTGTACACACGGGACTTGTTAAGTTTTGAACATTATGGTTAATTAATTGAACTACACACAGTGAAATGTGTATGTGCATTTGTGCATATATACTATTATAGCGGATTATAAAATTTTTTGTGTTCTAGCTCATGACCTGAAGCCTTCTTAAATCTATAATTCGTAGCAAAAATCTTCACCTTCCATATTTTTTCTTTGTTCTTCGTTATTTCAAATGTTGTAACTGCCGTTTGCAGTTATAAAAATTTGAAAATATTTACCTAGGAAAATTATTATTAGCAAAATTCATGTTGCTGTTGTGGAAAGACTGAAATTTAAATACAAACCCCATTCAATCACGTCTATTCAACTAAATGCACTGTGAAAATAAGTTTTCACAAAAACCCGTAGCTGTGAAAGCTGAAACCTGCTACGCCGTAGAATGCGCATCGAAATCGCGGCTCGTAGCACCGGCCGGCGAGCAGCGTAGCGTTCGTGCCTTAATTTCCTGCCTCAGTACGATTTCGAATATCGGGGGAGGTGCACGACCTCTTTCGCAAAGTTTTCCGCCAATATGCACGCGAGAGGTAACGACGCGTTCTTTATTTGAAACTTAATAGGTTTTCTTCTTTTTATTATAGTAGAATTTTAACAATGCGTGCTGACATAGTTGAGTTTTTTGTTGTTGTTCTGAAACATGTATTTATTTTGTTACAGTTACAAAATTGGTGCTAATTCTCGCCTTCGTACATTGTGTACAGAGTTTTGGTAAGTTTTTTTTATTTCTCCTGCAATACACATTATGTAGTCAAGTTTTACTTATATAAGAATTAATTACATACACAGGCAAAAAGCTGTTATGATGTTTGAATTTATTAAGTATACTCGTAAGGATAATAGATGGTACGCCATTAAAATAATCATTATGTTTCACTTTTCATCTGAAACGCGTGAAAAAAATATTTGACTAGGAAGTTACACTAGTTTTGATAACTGTGTTGGTAAAGTGATTAGATAAACAAATAAAAGAAGTTTATTGCTTTTTGTTTAATTTATTTTAACGTTTATTAATATTATGATAATTTATGACATTTGTATTTGACCTATAAGAAATAAATAACTATATTTACGTAGTTTAATGCTAGCACAATAAATACGGTCTTTTAACGTTTTTAATGCTTATATAACTTCATAATTGGTCAACGAAAAACGAATGAATGAATTAAATCTATAAGTTAAGTTGAATTTAAACCGACTTTTAAAAGCAGGAGTACGAATAGGAGCAAGAATGTTATTTTTGTGAATTTTGGCCGATTTTTGACCAACCTAATGAAATGGTACTCGTATATCGGCCCAGTAGTTTATTAATTATAGTCGACATGAATTAAATTGTTTAAGACTACATTGATGATATTGCCTTAAGTTTTGTCTGCCAAATCCTTAATAATAAATGATGATATGTATCGATTAACCTTTATCATAAAAAGTCTGAAATGTATTATTATTATTATAGCTGTAATCATGTCTGTGTAACGAGGTATTAAATATTTTTTTAGTTGACGTTGATTCGGGTTTACTCGATACAAGCTAGCTTAGTGAGGAAGCCGCAAGATATACGATTATAGTTTAATATGGTATTTTTCTCTTTTATGTAAAAAACTGTTTAATTTTACTAGATATAGGTAGTCTTAGTCTTGTTAACTAACCAGGTTTTTTGCAGTGGTAAATATTTTGAATTTTCAAATGGAAATTTACACTTGTTTTTTTTTCAATTTTGCTTTTTATATTTTCTTTTAATAACCAGCCCCTCGGAATCAGATTCAACCATTTCCGCGTTTCCATTTCATTAGCCATTACTCCAATATTCCTCAACAGACCTTCAGATGTATCTAGCCTACGCTCGATCGAGTCTCTTTCCCGTACCGACTCGATCACGGTTGCTTACACAATTTGTCCCAGTCACTCCTCATGCTCCGATAACTTATCACCCTCGACTGAATTAACCGTTCGACTCGTGGACGCTTTGATAATTTTGCTCGGAATTACCTGTTTTACAATTTTGAATGATCATATAACTCAACCGGCTCGTTCCGTTCTGTTTTCACGGTCTAGTAAAGCGAAATGTCAATGAAAGGATTTGTGGACAAGAGGTTTGTCTTAACCTACATGAATGAATATACCTTTATTACTTACTAAACAAAAGATATTTTTATCTAAAGCGATTTTTCAAGGTAACCTGAGAAACTGAAGAAGAACCAGAAAACAATTTACTAAGCCACTACAGCGATAGATAAGCATTGTTTTATATTATGTGTTATTTACTTTATGTATTTTATTTAAATCTTGTTAGTATCGTAAAATAAACGTCTTTTTTCTTTCTTCAAACAATGTTCATAAATTCGAATCGCTTATCAATGGTGCATAAAAACACCAAGTTATTTAATATTTTTACCTGAAAGTCTAAAAGTCAAAGCATGATAATTTAAACTTCTCTGTTTTTAGGGAGACATACTCCCCAATTAAAAACTACCTAGTTCTAAAAAAATTGTAAGGTTTGTAGAACCTGTTTAAATGTTACCAAGACTGTTTGAAAACTACTACTAACATCCGGTCAAAGTTAAAATAACATCCGATAAAAAATTTGCAAAGATACATGTCGCTGTAAAAAATAGTATAATATTCCCATACCTTTTATCATGGTTAAAAATTCACTACAGTAACATAGAAAGCTAAACAAGGATTCTCCAACAAAAGAGTATTAAAGAGCCCACCTCTGAAGCAAAACTTAAAGAAGACAGGAGCTTAAAACTTAACTCAAACTTAACCAACTTAAAGCGGCTGACGTGCGCGCAACGCGCATAATTTACTAGACATGTACTCACTTAATGCCAACTTAGTCGAAAGGTACTTTTAAAGTTTTGTACCGACGACTGCGACAAAACTGGAAAGAATTTGCTTCATTTGAATAAAGGACTCAAAGAACAATTCAAGCAAAAGTTAAGTTATGATTTTCAAGCGAGTTTTACGCTTACCTAGAATTTATAATTTACTTAAATAAAATGCTTTATTACAATAAAATATATCCATATTTAACACATTTCAAAAAAGGCGGAAGTGTTCAAGTTTAGTTCGACTGTATTTTTTAATGTGTGTGTCACAAAATTTTACTAAGAAGCTTTGAAACCGACCGATTTGAAAACCTTTGTTATTGATTGAAAGGTTTTCGTCTCATTTGGTCTCATACCGATATACATTTTATCAATAACGGTCCAGTGGTTTGGTTTTTAAATTAACCAGAATATTCAGTTGCATATTCACTTTAAGATATATATAACATCAACTAAAATAAATATTCAAGGGGGGCTGCCATACAATAAATGTGTTATTTGCTCGATACTCATAACGACTACCGGTAGAAACTAACTTATCTTGTATACATAAGGGTACAAAAACCTTAGTACATCTGAGTCCGACTAGACCATAGCATGTTTTTGTAATTTAAAAAATCTATTCTAATATCAACCTTAATTATAGAATTGGTTGTTACAGTCTCATTTATTTTCCTACTCAAAGCGTCAAAATCATTCATTCTAATTTATCTCGTCTCGGTACAGCGTTTAAGTTGTAAATTCGTGTTTGCTGTGCGCTTTGCTCAGATATTCAACTACTTTGGTCCAAAGATGTTCGGATTGTAGTGCTCGGGAAACACAGCCGGAGTCGAGTGCCTCTCCTAGTTTGTTGAATCCAACTGAGCTTGCAGTTTAGGACATAGATTAATTTACCAGGTGCTTAAGAATTTACAATGCGTCATTTATAAATGACTAAATAACGAGTAGAAAAACGATGATTTATACATGACGAGTTGTTTTGCAGCATATAATTACGAATATATATCATCTTATCTTTTTTCATATTTTTGCAAATTTTAGTCTAAATACAATTTCTGGAATGCAAAAATAAATAAAATTGACGTTTTACTTAATCAAATCAGGATAAAACATTGATTTTTGTAAAGTAAAGTAGCCGTAACGATTCAATTGTTTCCACATTCATAATAATATCATTTTCCTTAACAAACGCTTTCTTTCTTTCTTTCTCATGTAGAGTTTATGTTCTCAAGCTTTGGATATATTAGATGGTGTATCAGCAAACTTTCCGGCATAATGTTGTTGGCTGTCCGGTTATTGTCTGTAAAATCCTAGACAATGTTGACTCTAGTTAGATAATTCTCTAAGAGGTTCCAGCTACTTCGAATGCTTACTCACGTACGTTTTGAAAGCGAGGAAAGCGGTTGAATATTTCTTTAAAGTCGATCAAATAATTCGAGATTTCGAGGATTGCATGATGCGTGGGTAGATTTCTATACAACAGCGCGTGTGAAAATAAGCTTTATACTGTATTCATCATTGTTTTACTTTTATTTGCTTGAAACTAAGCATGTACACTGAACATGGATAGACTGTATTAATTAATCAATATGTTTTCTTAACCCTTAATTGGTCGCGTGGGGTGTCATGCACCCCAGAGCCGGTTTCCAGGCTCACAACTTTTTAAAATTTGAATTTAGCGCGTTGGCTTTCTAGGTAGCTTCGTAAACACGTAAAACGTACACGATTCAGTTGCGAGCGACGCTCTGTTGTGGACGGTTGGGCTCGGAGAGCGTGTTTGGGGTGCACGACACCCCAGGCGACTGTTTGTGTGGTGTAAATTCCGAGGTAGTGGATGATTGTTAATTTCATTATATCCGTTTTAAAACATTGTAATTTGACAAGTAATAAATGTTAAGAATTATCAAGATTTATGGGCAACTGACGGCACAGGAATCGAATTTTTTTCGAACACAATGAGTTGCAAAAGATTCCTTTTTATTCTCAGGAGTTTACGGTTTGATAGACGAACAACAAGGGAAGTGAGACAATCATTGGATAAACTGGCAGCTATCAGGGACTTCTGCAATTTGATGAATGACAATTTCCAAAAATGTTATAGTATGTCTGAGAATGTAACTATTGATGAGCAGTTACCTGCGTTCCGAGGAAGATTCTGTGGCGTCGTGTATATGCCTAGCAAACCCACCAAATATGGGATCAAACATTTTGCTCTCGTGGACTCCGCAACATACTATCTTCAAAAATTTGAAGTTTACGTTGGAGTGCAACCTGATGGACCATTCCAACTGCCCTCTGATACCAAAAGTCTAGTAAAACGATTGATAGAACCTATTTCCGGAACTGGAAGAAATGTGACCATAGACAACTGGTTCACTAGTGTCCCACTGGCCAAATCGCTTTTAGAAGAACATAAACTTACCATGGTGGGCACACTAAGAAAAAACAAGCCCGAAATACCAAACTGTTTCTTACCGGATAAAACACGAGAGGCGACTTCTAGCATATTTGGTTTCCAAAAAGATATGACTTTGTGCTCATATGTACCGAAACCAAGAAAAGCAGTTCTGCTTTTATCGACAATGCACCACGATGATAATGTTGAGGGTGAGAAAAGAAAGCCCGAAATTATTCATTTCTATAATAAAACGAAAGGGGGAGTTGATACAAACGACCAAATGTGCGCCAGTTATAATGTAGGAAGACGAACCAAAAGATGGCCGATGGTGATATTTTTTCATATTTTCAATATCACAGGTATCAATTCCTATGTCATATACAAATCTAAAATTGACGCTAATATATCCCGAAGAGTATTTTTAAAGCGACTGGCTGTTGATTTAGTCAAACCTCACCAATTATCAAGAACCAGCATACCCACACTACCACGACCGCTGCAAAAACGACTAAAAACACAACATGGAATTCAGGACCAAGAATCTATTTCTGAAGCAGGCCGATCGCAATCATACAAAAGGTGCCATGTATGTCCAAGAACTAAGGACAGGAAAACAAAAACTGAATGTTCGAAATGCCAAAAACATGTGTGCAATGACCATATGAACATAGTCTGTCAAAATTGTGACGATAAAAACTAGGTGTAGTAAAAAAATATTTTTCATATTTAACAGAAAGTTAAAGTAAAAGTTAAAATACGTTTAAAAGTTGATTAATATGTAAGTTCAAATTTCTAATCAATAAAAGTCTGATTTTGCATGTATTTCGTATTTTATTTAATTTCCTAAATCTGGGGTGCCAAACACCCCACGCGACCGCTTATGCAACATTTTAGGCGCGCCCAATTGAGGGTTAAATACTTTTAATTCCACAATATGATTGCTACTGTGTTGAGGATGATGGAAGGCACCTGAGCACGTAAACCAACCATCTATCAAGTTTGGCATTTGGCATGAAAGAGGCGAAAACAAGCAAACTTGGTTTCCTTTTGACAGCATTAAAACGGTGAACGGTCAATCGAGTCGATACCATTGCTTGCTCTTGTTTCACCTCTTTCAGTTATAACTTTAGCCGATTGGGCCCCTGTATAGCCCCTGGACTATACGTTTTTATATAGAATAGTAGTATAACCATTCAACATATCTGTTATCGCGTCGCGTCTGCAGTTGACATGAGTAAGTAGTCTCCGCTAACTGTGGTGCGAAGTAACTCGGTTTTGTTAACGACAATTTAATTTAATACTACAGAGAATAGTTAAAAAGTTTTACGAGGTATTGTAGAAACTTCTAACTTCAGTTGGCTGAATTTGTAAGTTTTAATAAATATAGTAAGCGCAAGTACTTCGCTTGTACGACACGAGCTACTTTAAGTATCCTATCAACAATGTTAACAGCTAACCGGGTGCTTAGCTGTAATATTATTCAGATTTCATAAAATGAAGAGTACGATGTACAAGAGTATTGAGGTTATATGCTAACTTGAACGGCGATGCTAGTAGCCGAAAATGAAACTATATATTAACTGTTTTTTTTTAACACTTAGAGTTATCGAAGTATTCAATAATTGAAAAAATAAGTTTTAGAGAGGGTTATTAACTGAGTCTATCGCGGACAAAAATGTGACGTGCCGGATCATTATCAATATCATCCGCAGCTTTCCTTATCCCATTGTTGGTTATGGGTCTCTCTCATTTCATACCATCTGCCTCGGATCTATGCTACTCGTAATCTTGTCAACCTGAATAAGATGTGCCGAAAAATTGTTATTAAATGGCAGGATAATGTTAGAAAGGTTATCAACATGACGTAGGGTTAACTTTACACACCAATCGCATAAATATATATATATATATTCAGATAAGAATATTAATCACAAATCACAGGACTTGCAATTACCAACAAACCTATTGACTTTAATTGGGTTTCCAAAACTAATGTTTTCGAATGAAATTTAATCAACATTTGGGCGTGTCTGAAATTAACCGGTCAATTCTGGTAACATTGTCATGTGAAAATTAACAGGCTTGCACAAGCATGCACTGTGCAAGCCTGTTAATTTGCTTATTTAATAATACAATGCTATCGTAGTTTCTCATAAACGTCCGTCGATGATAGCTTGTCGGGTGTAGGTAGAGTAGCAAGGAAATTACCAATTAATATTTTCCACTAACCTGACTAGCCAAAGGTTAAAACTAATAAGTTGACTGATTTTATCATCATAGATGGAGCCATAGGAAACCTAGGAATCGTAATTTGAAGCGCTCGTGATTTTTGCTGCTGGCAGAAGATACCAAATGATCAGGAATCTGGGCGTGTTATTCAGAAAGATACAGACTCTATTCCTGTCCATTGTTATTACTATTTTTGTTAGCTTTTTTATAAGTACTTCGTACAGGCATAGTAAAGTTAATCTCTTTCAACTTTTTTTTTGTTCCTACACAGCTAGGCATTTGACCACAAGTTTGTACGACCACGGAAATCAGCGATACTGTAGCCCTAGATGGACTTTCCTCAGAATTCACGACACAATGGTACCCCCTGTCTATTACGCTTGTTCATAGCAGCGTTACATTGCTTGTGGCTTGGACCCATTCAATTACTGTCATGTCTAGCCGACTAGCTGTTTATTGAATTATTCCACATTAGCTCGTTCGATGCCGTACAAAGCACGACTGAAACGTCGATTTCCCGTCTAATATCATGCCGATTTGCTGACAGTGGCAAACATTTTCAGTTAGTAGCTAACAGAATGCCAACGTTGTTAAGATTAAGCTGAAGTCTAATTGTTATGTTCATTATTGTAAGACTAGTTTTGCACGGGCCTTCCAGCATACGCGATATACGTTATCAAGTTTTACATTTTATTTTAAAAAAAACCTTCGAGGAGTTCTGTTGAATTTCTGGTGTGGTTGTCTTAATAACACTTTCGTATTATATGAGTGCAATCGAAATACTTAAAGTACAATCTAAATAGAATATTACTATGGCACATAAGAGGAAGGCACATAAGAAATAAGATTATAAAATACTCCTACGGGTTTTTTGCATTCATCCATAAGTAGACATTTCTTCCAGAGTTACTACGTTTTCTTGTACTAGGTACATACAAATTGTACTTATTTCTCAGAAGTGGAATGCTAAGCCAAGAAAACCAATAAGTCGATTCTGCCTGAGTTAAACAGTCTACATGGTTAACTACAATGTGCCTGATAAGGTTATCATAATTCAACAATAAGATTCAAATGTATAGCAATATAATTATTTTGCTTTCATTTCTTATCGTTTACCATCTGCTTTGCCGAGTCTTCAGTTGTTGCCTTTCGCTGTAATTTCATTAACTTGTCCTCTCTTCTGGATTTTATTTAGCAAAGTAAAAGTTATTGCTATTGTTGTAATATTCTAGTCGCTGTTATTGCCTTTGTATATCTAGAAATTCTCACATTTCGCGTAATCTAGATAGAAAAATGTATAAATTTTATACTCAGAATTAGAATTAAGACTAGAATTAAGACATTATACAATGAAATAATACGTTTCAATCTTTACAGTTAAATTCTTGAGCGACCGAAATCCCTGTCTTTAGATCAGGATAGTCTCATACAAAGATATCACTTATTATATAGCAAATATATTCCAATTGACCATAGAAAATCGTTGAGAACGTCAATCCAACCATTGTATAAATATTGACTTAGGTAGACATCGATTTCTTATTTCTGTTAGCTCCTATAGAGTGAAGACGGTGAATTGGAAAAAATAATACTGTTACTTTTACAAGAACAACAATTGAAATTAACCAGAATACTTCAACCGAGTTTAGTTAGACAATGGCAGCATAACATTTATAAATGTTCTCACAACTCGGTCCAGATACGGACAAAGTGTGGATTGCCCATTCTTACCAAACAAGATACAATCTACTTCTTCATAAGCTTATGTACAGTTTCGGCAAATGTGAAGGCATGTCGGCAATGTACATCCAAATGTTTAAATTTTTAATAGAAAGCACAGGTCAATAGGATTATATTTATATTTTTACGCTAGACATATACACTAGATAAACTTAATCACAGCCTGAACAGGCTTCCTGTTTAGGCTGCGATTAAGAATAGTTTCGGGTGGTAAATGGTCAGTGCAACCTGGACTATTCCTTATTGTTTTTGTTTTAGCTGTGTTTGATCAAGTCATGGTTTGTAGCTGGTACCTATATATCAGATGTGCCTTTCACTCGCTGCGCTAGTGTAATCCTCAAATCCAAATACTTTTATCTGATTCGGAGTCTAGTTTCTGAATACAACTTGATCTCTGCTATGAAATGCGTCGTTTTTCTTCGCGATTCGTTTTAGATTCGCCTGAAAGGAATTTGCTTTTAACAATGTTTGGCTGGTTGCGGCGCTGTTTGTAGATATCTCTTTTGTATTGGAAAACAATAGGATTTCTGAGAATGAAGTATGGAATTGGAATATGACTATTGCATCTATATAATAATAATAATAATAATAATAATGTATTTATTATATATATAATATAATAAATACATTATTATATTATATATATATCTATGAGAATAATGTATTAACTGAGTCGAAATGTAAAGTCGATGATTTGCTCAGTAGGTACCTTCAATTAAACGTGTATATATTTTACAAACGACAATAACTTTGAATATGACTTTGGTATTATTCTTAACTCTGATAAAACCATATCAATGCAGTATCAGTCAAGGTTGGGTATTTTTGGGAATTCTATTAGTAAAACAAATATATTTCTAGGTTATACAATTGATAACACTATTAGTCATAAATCTCACATCGATAAAATTTGCAACAAAATGGCAAGTGGTAATTATGCTTTATTTAAACTCAAGCCATTATTAGATAAAAAGTCACTCATCTCTGTCTATTATGCATACGTTCATTCTATAATAAGATACGCTATAACTGTTTGGGGAAACGCTAAAGATATCATAAAAGTTTTAAAATGTCAGAAACAATCTATAAGAACAATGAATGGTTTGAAAAAACGTAGTCCTGCGAGAATACACTTTAGAAATGATAAAATAATGACAGTTATATCACTTTATATTTATAGTAGTTTATTAGAGGTACACGAGGATACGGAAATTCCGGAAAAAAGAATTTCACGTAATAATAAAAAAGGGCGAGTCCTGCCTGTCAACAGATTATCTAAGTGTAAGAAACAGGGACTTTACACCAAAATATTAATGTACAATAAATTACCAAATAGCGTGATGGAACTCAATTTTAAAATATTTAAACAAAAATTAAAATATTTTTTTGAAAGAAATCCTTTTTATAAACTCAGTGAATATATGTCATTGCAGCTTGTGGAATCATCGTTCTTGTGTGATGAACAACAATTACAAAATGTTAGTAATAGGTAAAGAAATAAATGACAATGTAAATGTATAATATAATAACTATTTGTTCTTAGAACTATAAAAGTATTTATAAGTTAAGTTTCTTTTAAAGTAATTAATAATTAAAATGTAACAAGACTTGCCTGTAACGAATGTTATTTAAAGGCCAATAAATATTTCTTATTCTATTCTTATTCTTATTCTTATGCATTATAATAAACGTTTTATACTATTAAACCAACCCGAATCAGAATCTAAAGTAATCTTTATATCCAAATGAATCTCATCATATTTATCGATGTTTTATAGAACAGCTGTTTTTCTTCAAGAGCCATTTTCAATCAATTTATTTAAGATAGAAGCACATATTCGCACTTAACCGTAATGCAATTGTCTGTAATATATAAGTACATTCCTCCGTCACTTACAGTTCAATTCGTAGATCCTTTTTGCGATAATCAAACTCATATTACAAACGCGAAAGTTTATCTGTGTGTTCCTTCACGCTCCAACGGCTCAACGGATTTGAATGAACTTTGCACCAGGATAGGTTATGTCTTGGTATAACGCTTATTGTATCCCGGAGAAATGCATGTTTCTGTAGGATAATCAAATTACCGCGTGTAACACCGTGAGACGCAGCTAGTGTATTATATAAATAGATGCTGTAACAGCTTACTCACGGTCACTGTATCACCTGTCAGCAGTCAGCTTCCGTGTCCCCTTACGTCATGTTCCACACAACAAATGGGAAATATTGCAGTTTCCCCGAATAGATCACTTCACTAATCCTTGTGATAAATCATCGACTCCAAGTTTCTCTTCCGCTCAGGAAGCCTATACATCAGCTAGGCTATAAACAGGTGCAGCTTCGAAACTTGACACGTTAACTGAACAATACGTATTCCTCGTCATGATAGATGATAACTGACGTCATTAATTAGAGGTACGAGATGATCTTCACAGGGTTGCTGGTAAGCTAGCGTCATCGCCATCTTCGTATTAACACATCGGCCTTCCGAAGGTATAAAGGCAAACAACTGGAAACGACAATCAGCTAAACGTTCCACGGAAGTGCTTAGTTGTAAATGCGTCTTTACATTCAGGCGTCCGCCACTAGATCTGGAAAAACTCTGTTTTTATTCGATTATCAGTTAGATGTTCTCTAATTTAACATGAAAATAATATGAAATTAAATTGCGTTTTGTTATGCTACTCGTACCTTGCATTTTCGCCAGTTTGATATAAGTATATTCAAAGTAAACGTTTACCAGCCATTACTAACGCTCACGATCGCACAGAATGTCGTATAGTACTGATATTATTTGTATTAATTTGGAACAACTGTTTCTTTATTTGCTACTTCCATACCCCACCATAATATCATGCATCACAGCTCACCCGAACTATCTCTAACTCCACGCAACACACCACTAGATCGAAACTATAACGGAGATCCCGAAGGACGCAGTTCACGCCACAGATTGGAGCATAAATAAATGGTTGAGCAAAATTGAAACCAGGCGTTAACTGGTCCAGGAATACGAGAGGCCTCGATACTGTGCCGGGTGTCCTCCGGGATGTGAACCGGCGATGTGACGCCGAATTATTGATGCCTCACTCAGTTCTCACTCTCGCGTAGAGCCTTTTTAGCACGCCATCTGCTGTAATAGAAAAATCTCTCTGTTTTTGCGAAAAAATGGAAATAAAGGAATGTGCGCTGTCAAATATTGAAAGCTTTTTATGTACTGTCTTTGAACTTTTATGAATAATTGTTGTTTTCTAACCGAAAGCGAACATGTGCCGATGTACGTTAAATGTGTTATTGGGTTGTGATAGTTATTTACGATTTGTTTCACATACTTGTAAATTATTGGTAAATTTCTATTATTTTAAGAACAGCTTTAATTGAAGCGCAAGAAAAAGCCATTCATAGGAAATACTCTTCGATATTGAAAAGCTCACGAAATACGAGCAAATTTTCATTTTCATTCCGCAGCGGTCTGCAATCTTTTATAAAGAAATAATATTGTGCACCATTAATGAAATTAAAGGCTGCCGTAATTGCTGGACTCCTCCGATCTTTTCAGATCTAGGACAAGAAACATCTAGCGTCTTGAATTTTTTGTGTAAATAATATATTTGTCGTAAAAAAAGCTTTCTTTAAGTTATTTACACAAATCATCTATCCTTTACTAGATTTTGCAAATGTTATTTAAACGTTGGTATCAATATTCGTTTGTTATCAAATTACGGCAGTACTAATTACTTCTCCTGGGACCGGTACAGAAGGAAGAATGGCATCATCTGTGATAACAAAGTAGTCCATACGATTGTTTCACATCATACCGATGTTAAGAGATTTTAAAAGTTTATAACTAAACTTATGAGAAAGCGGACGAAATCATAAGTGTTAATACACATGTGGTGATGAATACGCTTTCTAATTTATGATATGAGTATGATAATAAATTACTGAAACTGTGATTTTGTTTATTTGGTTCAACCTCCTTTGTCTCCTTCATTCGAAACTTCCATACAGAGGTACAGAGAGTTTGAAAGCCAATAGATTCAGTTTTTATTTCGTACAGTTCACATATTGAACCACTGCCTCAAAGTCATCCCTTTGTCACATTACGTGCTATCTGCATATTTGTACAACGATTGTTATTGTCACCATATAAAGTAACCTCTGCCATTAGTCAGTACAGTGTGCAGATCCGAGCTTACCTCAGTTTACCGTATGCGCCGGTATCTGGGGCCACGTCATGCTATCGAATATTTTCAAGCTCGGGAGCGACTTCCAAACTGCCATTAACGCTTTCCCGGACCGTGTGTCTTGGGACGCATTATAATATGCAGTAAAAGAGTAAGGGCATTAATAGGAAGCAAATATTTTAATTTTGAAGTAGCTGTAGATTGTGACGTACCTACCCTCAACTAAATAATTACTTATACACTGAAATAATGAGTATCATGTGCGTTTGCAAAATACATGTAGGTATTTTTATGGCGCTAAACCACAGCCACAGGTCTAAATTTCACCATTTCTTGTTTGTAAATACTCGTATTAATGCACTTATTTGCCGCATCAAAGGGACAGGTTGTTTTTTTTTATTCCCATCTACTCCATTGGTTACAGCAATTAGACAATACGATGAGAAGATGTAAAAATTACCAAGTGCTCCGTGATTCGCCCCATCCCTCTTTTCTACCTCACGGTAGAAGGGATATTTAATATACAATTTGTTCGACTACCATGGTGTCTCATTGACATAGTTTCACTAGTCCAAAAGAATCGTTCGGCTCTTACTGCCCATGCAGACCACCGTAGTCATATATCCTGAAGCCACCCCGGTTGTGGCGAGCCGGGTCGGGCGCCGCCGTAAAGTGCCGAAGCTGAATGCGATTTTAATGTCTCGCAGGTGATCTACGAATTTGCATTATACGCGGAGCAGGGGATTTAATAAACTGGGATGTGTACGAATGTGTTCATACTCTTAGAACAGAATGGTAGCCGTAGAAAATGTTATTGCATTTAACTTATACGGTCTTGTTTTGATGTGTAGTGTGTGTGCCCTTCGTACACAAGGATACGAAAATCTAAGATACTTGATGATTTTAGTAATTAAGCGGCAACGATAATATAAGTACGTATTAGTTCGTTGTTTAGCGACTACAGCAATATAAATTCATAGAGGTTCATACACACTCACGCTTCGCCGAGCTGTGACTTTTGTATTGCGGCTGTCGCTTAGACACTAAAATAGTCTAGAATAGAATTTGCGTAGAAGTGCCTAAGAGAGTACGGATACGTCATGTAACTCTTGTTCATGACTTGGAAATTATGTTTATTTCTACACTCTTTATTCGTTAAACGACTGAGCGAGCGAAGCGTCTTTGCTTCGGGTCTAGATTTTTTTCGTCTGTTAACTCGTATTTTTATGTCACTTGGAAATTTCGTGTTCGCGTACGAGTCGCAGTTTCGAACAAATATTGATTGAGCTTGTGTTCGCGGAATTATTAGTTTTACACGCTTTTATTTATTTTTTAATAAGATTCATTCTAAGAGGGCTGATTTATTAAATAAATAGCGTGTTTAAGTTTATAGTAAGTGTTTGAAATAAAAAATAAAAAGATACTTTATTGTCAAAGCAACGTGCAACAATTTATCTCCTAACTTTTTTCTTAATAAAGTAATTACTTTACTTTTGAGTTGTGTCAAGAGTTTTGTAAATGTCTTTGTAGTACATAACTTTTTTACAGTTGAGTGAACAAAGCCTTAATTAAAACATTCAGAAAAATTTTCAAGTTTACAACAGTAAAACATTAAAAATACATCAAAATCAAAAAGATAAATACAAAAGTTAACAACTCTGACGTTTGTTTTCGACTACATAGCCATTTTTATTCGTGTGCAAAGTCCTCTATCGTTATAACAGGCAGGGTGATTCAGGTACCTAACGTTACCGACCGTATTTAAAAAGTTTGTTTCTTGAATTGCGTAAAACTTGTTAGAAAATCCTAAATTATGATACTGAAAATCGATTGTATATCTAGACAAAAAGAAGATAAACGCATTTAAAATTATGAGATTTTGTTCCGATCTCTGCTTAGTGATGCAAAGTTTTCGAATCCGGTCGGAAACGCTGCCTGAATCACCCTGTGGGCTTAGATAATTTAATATGTACGTAGCGCTTATTTGTAAATGACCTCCACGGTGATCCATCCAAGTACTGATCGTGCTGTACAACAGCGCAGCTATACCTATAGGTAGGTAATCTTCAAAGTTTCTCCTACAGTTACCTAATGTAGCCTGCCATCGCAACCACTGATAGGTTATTGAATCCTGTAAAGTCTGCGAAGCTTAAGTTTTGGGTTCTCAACTGTTTCTACTGAATTATTCATAATGAACCCGAATTTGAGTAAAGCAGCGTCAAAAAGCGAGGTTGAATATTGGCACCAATGCCGTACTTGCTTTATAGTTAGCTACTTACGTTACGCACAATGCTTTATAGTTAGCTACTTTACGTTCTAACCAAATCTTCGTCTTTGAGTGTATTAAGTATTTTATTATAAGTCTTTTTTTTGAATTTGAAGGTCAACACGCTGGCCACCGGCATAGAGATTTCTGTCACCAGAGGTTATATTTTCGATTTAGCATGGTGATAGGGCTTTTCTTACGCTCGCCTGGCTAGATACCACCCCAAGGTTGACATTCTACCGCCAACCACCTAACGGTGTGTACCGGCAGCCTGCCTTGAGAGCCAGTGGATGATGTGTCATCTGAGGCCACAGTGTCGGTAACCTCCGTGGCCGTGCCAGCTGATTGTTAAATTCCTACCTTTCTTGGATAAAAACAAGTTAAATGGTAATACTATGTTAAAAGTTATTACTGATGAGTAAAAAACAACATCATTTCATAAAGTATATTTATCTTCGTTTATCCGAACATGCTGTTTACTGTATATCACCCAATTTACATGTTAACGTCACCCACACAACTGCTCTCTACGACGAAACCTGCATGCATGCAGCTACCGCCTTAACTTTGATCGATGTGATTGCTGAACAGTGAACACTAACCTTACCTCAACATCATGCAACTTCAAACCTTATCACCTTGTTATAACGTCCTCAACTGCAACAGAATAACGGCAACGTCTAATGCATGATAATGCACAGTTTAAACCCTTGGCAAATTATTATAGAGCTTAAACTGCAACGTAAGTTTTGATTTAGATAGACCAGCAAAGCATTGCCAGCTCACCTGGGCTGCTGAGGTCTAACCATGAGCCGTATTTCATTTAACAATAAGGCTTAAAGTTTCTTATCAAATAGATAACAAATTCATAATAGCGGGTGCAATCAGTCATGATTTGCCGGTAATGTTGTAGGCATGATGTGGAGTCAGGATATGACGTGATGTGTGTTGTGATACGATATTGATTGATAGTTGGACCGAACGTGGCATAACTTAGCGATTACATGGATCGACCGTGTGCCTGCTTTATTGTTTGAATTTGTAGAATAATAGAGTTTAATTAAAGGCTTTGTTATAATTATATATGTAGTGACATAGGATGTGAGCATCGGCAGTCGACATACATTAGAAACAACTACATATATTTAATCTAAATATTTTTCATAATCGTCAACGGACTAAATCTACTATTAATAAAAAGTTATTATCATCCTATGATAATTCTAATATGTAAGCTTCTCCCTATACTGGTTTTTTCGTTTCTAGTCTCTGCCTGCAGCCTATTTTATCTTATGTCTGTGATTCATAAAGGCACTGGTACATATTTTTTTATGTTAATTAATAGCATACTTATTTGTTTCAGACTCTAGAAACGTAGTTATTACAATAGTGAGCCAATCGGAGCCGTACCATGCTAGCGTGGCAAAGAGACTCAAGCAAAGCATCGAGTCTCAAGTGCAGCTTTTAGAAAATGTAAGTTTACAACTAATTTGAATATCACAAATACTATTAAATTTATATTACCCTGCCTACAACTAATAAACGGATATAATATTTATATAAAATAGTTTTAAGTTGGGAATGAATTAGCTTAAAATATACCTTTCGCTCTGTGAAACTGTTACGATCTGTCCTGTCAGCAAAAAACCAGACCTTAATTTACACCTCCTTCCTACAGAGGTACCCAACAGTTCATCTGACTCACGAAGACTTTCCTTCCCCTGGTGCGTGGACCATCATACCCCTACTAGGGCCGCTGACAGCAATGTACGGATCCAGCGACGTGCGATGGGTTCTGTTCGTGGAAGCACACACCGCAGTCAGGTGTCAACAACTGCTCGAGGCTTTGGCTGCTGCTGATAAACAAGAGGTAACTTCATGTCATGATATAATTTTGTGTCCTCGTTTGTTATTTATACTCCGTGAAATAGTTTTATTTTTTGCGACTGACACCTTTGTCAAGTGGTAACAAGTGCTGGATGCTGATCCGATGCCGAGGTGATCTCTTATTTTGGGTATTAAGTCTATCGTATTATATTAGGGCCACCGATAAAGGCCAAGAATGTGACGTATCAGAAAAAAATTACTAAATATTTTGTTGCTGGGCAGTATTGGGCAGATGTTCTAAATCGAACAAGACTTGCTGTTTATCATTTTGTTATCATAGCCAACAGAGGGTGGACTACACATAGATTAAACAGTAGATAACTTTGTCTAATGGCTGTATTTTGCTTGTCACAATAATTGTCACTATGAGCATATTTCAGTCTACAGCTGGTATTTTTAAATACTCAATAAGGTTTTGTTAGAGCGCATCAAGCCTGATGTAAATTATGATTTAGGACTATATACGTAGAAGAATCTGATTAATTCACAAATTGAAAAAAACATTTGAATATAACTTTCTAATACACAGGCGTCAAAGCAAAAATAGCTCTTTATAAGCTGCGTTATTCCTTGTGAATTGCAACTGTTTTCTTATACAGGAGACGATGTGGATAGGCTACCCGCTCAGTGACGATGAGCCGACTATCATCCATCACTTCGCAATATACGAGGAGTTGGAGGAAGAAGGTGGTTTCGTGTATCCTAACTACGCCAGCGGGTTTGCTATGAGAATGGAGCTAATTCAAAAGTAAGTTAAACTCATGTCTGCATGGTTTTGGTGAGAAGTTGCATAGAGCAGATTCGATGGATAAAAGTTTGATTAAAGATATTTAAATTACGCAGCCCTGTTGTCTCAAACTATGGCATCTATATCTATTTTACCTATGACATCAGATAGTGCTACCCTATATGCTATTATTAACACAAACAAGGAACGGAACCTTTTACGACGAAGCATAAGTCTTAATTGAGTGGTCTAAATTCAATTCTTTGACCAAGTGGACAATACAAAACTTTTTAAGGTGATTTTTAAAGTAAAAGCTTGTCACGAGTCTACCAACTTTCTTGACAAAAGCTGGGTAATTCATGGAGCTTTTTATAAAAATGATGAATCGCCCCTCGTTATACACTTGGCTGACGGACTGTGACAAAACGCGGCCTTTTAGCGAATAAAGCACAAGGCTAGGCACTTTGTTAATGTTGGCTTTTCGCTTTAAATAGATTGCGTGGAAGGTTTTTACTTCAGTTGATTGCGAGCACAAGGGTAAGGGGGTTTGCTGATTAAATGGTGTGGTTTTGTGAAACTTATTCCCCCAATTTCGAATTGGTAGCCTATTTGAATTGATGAATAATTTAAGCCGACAACAAAAATATTATGATATCATAAACCATTTTTGTAGCGTTTCAAACAACGTTATTTGTGACTCGTAACAGTTTTATTAAATATTAATTTTCTTCCATGAAGACTTCAATCCCAAATTGAGAGCGGTGAGCGTCGTCTCGAAGCTGACTTCTCAATAGACCCGGCGTACGAGCTGGCGCAGCTAGTGTACGGCAACTCTACGTCACCGGGGCCTCTGCTCACCGCGGACCTCAGCTTCTGTATTGTGTCGGGCGACTCTTGCGCCACATACCCCGCACAGTTCGACATATGTGTGAGTATAATGGTAGAGCTAGTGTACGGCAACACTACGGCACTAAATTTGCTTTCATCTGTCTCTTATCAAATGTTGTTTCAGCATTAAGTGCAAAAAAAAAACAGCTTTTGTCTAAGACCACTTACGTTTAAATTTCAACCTATAAATTCTTGCTGGGCTTGGCTGAGGACAGAGGGCTTTATAACGGAGGTGAAGGCCATAGCCTTCCACAATAGCCAACCCAATCATCTTCGAAGGGTATTAACTTTCTCCAACAAACAAACCTCCTTCACGATGTTTTACGTCGTCGTTCAAGGAAAATATGACTATATGAAATGTGGAACTGTGGTTCACTTCCATCCTAAGAGTATTGTTATCGGCAGGGCAGTGCCATACCTGAGGAGTCGATTCTGTTCGCCGTGAAGACATGGAGTGGATTCCACGACACACGCGTCAAGGTCGTCAAGAAGACCTGGGGCAGGCATGTCACCAACTTACTGTTCTTCAGCGATCAAGACGGTTAGTAAACAAAAGCACAAATCCCGCGATTCTTTTGCATTTTACCCGTATTTCGGAGGCTGTATGTTTGCTTTGATGGGGTTCTTAATTCCAACGCTGACTTCTGTAGATGTGGCGATATAATCGTCCGTTGATAGGTATTCACTTTCGATTTGCTAACAACCGACTATAGCTAAAAGAAGTTCATTTACATAAGTATCTGTATCTCAGTTTATTTTTTTTCTACGTTCCGCAACTACCGTGACCAGTGCTATTGAGCAAAAAGCATTAAAAAATTGCAAAAGAATATGTTTTTGGGCTAACATTTCATTTGCTTGTAACACATAAACTAATTTCAAATTATAATTCAGCGTAACATTTGATGTTGTTAAATCTCAATATGCCAGTGATTTCTTAAGGGCCATTGTCCTTAATAGTTATTAACTGCTTAGCCGTTAAGTATTGGACAAACGTTTCTTGAGTCTCTCTTTTCTAAATGAGTCTTTAAGTACAAAAATATTACTGAGGTCTAAAAATGCTTTATTTTATTTTGTTATGTATTTGTTGTACTAGCGCAAAGTAAGAAGTTATGACGCATTCAGATTTCCTACAGAAAATGTAAAGCTTAGTTACGATGTTGGAGAATGCAACAAGTTTTTTTTTTCAGATCCGTCCATACCAACAATTAACACGGGCATCCCTAACACTAAGACTGGCCACTGCGACAAAACGATGGCCATTTTGAAGGAAGCTGTCAAACGTGCAAAACAAATGCCAAATGTCAAGTGGATATTCCTCGCAGATGATGATACCATTCTAGGGTAAGTTCTTTATATCTTACCTAATCACGATTATTCGGAGTAACGCCAAATAAAAAAATATATTAAATTTAGAAACTTTTTCGTAGGTACGTGTATTTTTAGTGTGTTCCCAAACTGCATGCTAATATTCAGAACCTTTCCAAATGCCTCCGAATGGTTGACACTTCCACTGAAGTGTTTTAGTAATTCCATCACTCTATCAAGATGCTTGCTGATTGTTGTTGGATATTTACAGTTGTTTTGTGTTTCAGCGTACAGAGACTGTGCGAAGTGTTGAGTTGTTACCGAGGCGGCGATGACGTCACTATACTCGGAGAACGATACGGCTACGGGTACGGGAAGAAAGAGACGGCGGCTAAAGGTAAGAAAGTACCAGAAATTATAAAGTTGCTTGATAACGCTCAATAGATGGCGCGGATATGTAGATAGATATAGATTTTATAGATTGATAGCTTAAAATTGTATTTGAAGGCCAAAAACTTTATCTTTTCCATATTTAGAAATCCAAGTTTAAGAGTCCGTCCACGGAATGAATGAATGTATGTAGCACCAAACAAAAACAAAAGATACAGAAAGACAAATCTATTGGACGGCCTTATCGCCTAAAGCAATTTCTTCCAGGCAACCTTTGAATGGAGAGAAGTAAGGAGTGGTAAGTAAGGGTAGTAATAATCTATTATACCAAATAGACTTAAAATCGTGTATTGAACCCGATTCGGTCAGGCCAAACTTACTAAACTAACCTAATTTGACTGTTCTAAAATTGTCTCCTCTCTTTTTGTTTCCACAAGCGCAAAAAAGATGGATATAATTTAAGGAAATTTTAGTTTAGTCAGTGTGACTGGTCGAATTGGGGGCATTTTCTGATTTAATTATTACGCAAAGCTTATTTGATAACGTGTTCTAGATAAACAAACATACGTGCGGTGTTCAATGCTGAGTAATGTAGCGTCTCCCCAGGTTACGACTACATCACGGGCGGCGGCGGCACGGCGCTGAGCGCGGGCGCGGGCGCGCTGGTGTCTCGCTGCGCGTGCGCACACCGCGCCGCGCCCGACGACATGACGCTCGGTGCGTGCGCGCGACACATGCACCGTCTCACTCTCACACACCTGCCGCTCTTCCACCAGGTATACTATAACACTACTGACACGCACACGCACCAAGCGAGATCTGGCTATGTACGATCGCCTCATTACTAACACGTTCAGCGCCGAGGCACCGTTGCAGCAAATTTTGTTGGAATCGCATTTTTTTTGCATAATTGATATCTAGTCAGGTGTTTAACCAGGTATGTACCTGTCCTGTGAGAGTTACACCAGGGTGTACAATGACATATAAACGTGGTGATGAACGTTTTAAAACTTTGCCTTTTATCAGCCAAATTTAACAATTGTGTCAGACAAGCAAGCAACACGTAAGACTATATAAGAATTCTAAATCAGTTAAAAGGTTGTGGAGTGTGTGCGAGTCGAGCTCTAGGCTCTTAGCTATCTACATATACCTAAGGTTTTGTATCTTTCGAATGTGTAAGAGCAAGTCCTCCCCCAGGCTCGTCCGCAGGACTACCCGCGCGAGGTGTTGTCCCGGGACCGGCCCGTCTCCTTCCACCGGCACTCTTCCCCCGACCCGCTGAAGGTCTACTCCACATGGTTCCACCACCTCGACCTCAAGCTCAAGCGGAGGCGGGACGAGCTATAGACTCTAATCACCTAGCCATAAGGTCTGAATTCCTTCTTCAACGTCTCGTTTCTACATATAATATGATTATGTCATTTGATACTTATTTTTTAATATTAATCTGGTGTTTTGTGATTGTACTCGAAATATATTCGAGCTCAAGAGCAGACGAAATGAGCTGTAGACTCTAACCACCTAGCGATAAGGTCTGTTATCGTTTCGCACAGCATCAACTTAGCGAGGAGCTGTATGAAGAAAGTATGCGCAGAACCAATTCGTTAGTATTTGAAATTCGTCTATCTGCCATTTTGTGATCGTACTCGTAAAGTAGGTTAACAAAATGACTGATCGACGAGTGTAATTATTAATTTCGAGCATAAACGAGTAATCTTTAAGGAACTAGGTCTGATATCTTTTTTACAAAACTAAATGCTTGAGTTTTAGGGTAAATTAACTTGAAGGAACAGTGTAGAGAAACTATGTGCGGAACCAATTAAGTATATAGTTTGGATTATGTGCCATTTTTTGACTAACATAAACATGTGATTGCAAAAACATACATTAGGTTGGAAAAACTGCGTCGGAAAACTGTCGAAGCATTACTTTACATTTGTTATCTTTTGAACATACGAGTAGTTCCGGCAAATAAATATCACTCTATTATTATTTTATTTTAGATTTATTTTACAAATTGCCATGTTATGTGCTTTCCTTTAACAGTCATGTCGGCTTTGTCTTATAATGAGACACTGGATGCATTGTTTTTCATTTACATAAAATATATTTTAAAAAAAACTAAGACCTGACTGACTCACTGATTTCGGTGTCTCGTGAAATTTGGAGAGTCTATTCATTATAAAGTGTCTGTGAATTTAAAAAGGAGTTTTAGGTGTTCAAATGGGGGGGGGGGTTCAAAGTTTGAAACTAATTTAATTATAATTATCTACAAGTCCAATTTTGTGTATAAGTTAATTAAAGTAACCATTACCTTAGTTTAAATAACTTAATGTGATTGTTTTGAACAGTTTATCTCGATTGTTGTGAATGTTAATAAATATTTATGTTTTAACGTTAAAGCTAATAACTGCGCATTTGTTATATGTAAAATGTACCTAAGCTGTGTCCAGTATTATGTGCTATATATACATGGTTATTATGATGTACTTATAGTTAAAAAAACTAACATATCAGTTGTACGAGTAAGTAGTGAATAAAGTTTATATTTTTATATATTTTTATTGTTTAATATTCTTACCTACCAACATAACCAATGTCAGTATATGATGAGCTCATATACAAAATAAAACGATACAAAATATATTTATAGAGAGATCTAGCTTTTGACCGCGGCTCTGCCCACGTTATTTTTGTTTTCCCGGGAAAAAGTAGCCTATGGTACGCTCTCACCTCAAACTTCAAAGTTGATCCGCCACTCAGTTGATGAGGAGAAGACATACAAACAAACACACTTTCGCATTCATAATATGTGTTAGAATGGGTACATCATAATATTTTCAAAACGATGCGGTGTTATAAATTTGACGTTGTCTTCGTAGCTCTCAAACTGATGGACCGATTTTGATTTTTTTTTTGTTTACATACTGTGTTAGTTGGAAGTGTTCTTAGCTATGTGGGATAAAAATCGGTCCAAGATGGCCGCCGTTACAAAAGGGCGAAGTACCTTTTTTTTCCCAATTCCCTCAATATGGGTTTTCATTTCATTTCATAAATGGCTTGACTTGTAGAATACTATGATAATTTCAAATCTAAAATGACTGCCACAACAGATTTCGTGTATTTTCAAAATTACCAATTTTACTTGTGTGGAAGGCTTTTTAAACTAGCAGGAATCCATTGATTCATCATTGGTTCATTGTAGAAACTTTTTTCACAGGTCATAATGTTGCCATTGCGTAAAATTATCTGTGCCGATCGAATCAAAAATAAAACATGGCAGCCCTTTCCAGGAGGATGCTAGATCTAGGTTCGATTAGGTAATATTTCGTATAGCTAAGGGTACCTTGGCCGTCTAAGTGTAAGTAGATCTACGTAGTTCATGCGCAGTGCTTTACGATGTACGACCATGCATGTGCCTTATCCCAGTGGAATACGGTTCAAAATCGTGCAGCGTAAAATGGATATTCTATGTCAAAATTACGCAATGTCTGAAACATTTCAAATAGCAGACTTGGGTTCCTGATCCGAGCAATACGGTAAGCAGAAGAAGTAGAGGAGCAGCGTCGTCGAAACTTTTTGATTATTGCAGATGCCTGCTTATAATGAAATGAAATGAAATGAAATCGCAATAATAAGTAATCAAAATTCACATTGACATTCTCTACATACCAGAATTATCGGTAAGGAGTTTAATGAATATACCTACTTCTGTCCAATAGCGATTTATCGAATCCAGAATCGAATAATAGCGAACAATCGGTACACCACCGACGTGTTTTTCTCATAAATACTAACAAAAAAAAAAAATACACAATAACCCTTTCACTCTAACTATCTATATAGACAAATGAAAACAAAAAAAAAGAAATAAATAAAAAATATATGTACCAATGAGAGATGTTAAAAAACATAGAAGTTTCGACTAATAACTTATTGACAGATAGTAGTTGTTCAACAAATTCTTAAATATAAAAATAGATTTAGCCTGTCTCACCGACAAAGGCAGCGTGTTCCATAACATGACAGCTTGCACAGTAAATGATGTCTGAAAGAAAGAGTTGGTAGATGTGGGAGTTGGCAACATAAGATGAAGATCACGTGAGGATCGCAGGGAAGTTGAGTGGGAAGCAGTCACAAAAACGAATTTGTCTTTCAAGTAGGAAGGAGTGGTGGGAATGAATAATATTTTATATAGAAAAGACAGAATATGAGAATTACGGCGAAAGCGAATAGGTAACCATTGGAACTTCTTACGGTATTCAGAGATGTGGTCATATTTGCGCAAGCCAAATATAAACCGAATGCAGAAATTTTGTGAACGCTCGAGCTTGTAATATGTATGCTTAAATCTTTAAAACTTCGCAACGGAATTTGATGCGGTTTTTTTAACAGATAGAGTGATTGAAGAGGAAGGTTTATATGTACCTATACTAACATCCATTAAATAGTGGAGAAATACTGTTATTTTTGAGGTTTCTAATGTGATGTCGTAAATAAATTACATTTTTCCCGCTTACATTGCAAACGCAGACTGAACCCTACGATATTTATCAAAATAATATACTAAGTATTGTACACATTGAAAAGGTCTACAGAAAACTCCACTATGGTATATGTCTATCTCTTATGGATATCCCACAAAAGCATTTTTTTGACATTTACTTTTTATGACAAAGAATGGCTAATTCTCGAAGCGATTTTAACCAATACAGCATTAATCGTTATCTAATTAAATACCTTAAATACATTGTTGATTTAATATAGATCTATATGGCCCTTTACAGCATATGATTTAAATGAATATTTTCGGACGTAGCGTTTGCAGCGTTTCCGGCCGGCCGGGGCGGCAGGAGCGTGCCTGTTCATGCTCTGTTCTCCCTATAGCATAGGCTTTATATTTTATATCCGTGCGAAGCCGGAGCGCAGCGGGCCGCTAGTAAAAAATTAAATACAGACAAGAACAAAACATCCGTAGTACATTGGGCAGCCTTATCGCCTAAGGCAATTTTTTCCAGGCGATGAATGTGATGAATCAGACTAAGTGAGAATAGTCACGTCGGTGGTGCATCAAAGCAAAAAAGAACAAAGGCATGGTACAAATACTGTACCTACCTTAAAAAAAACAACAAGTTTTTTTTTGAAATAATAATACACATGATTAATACATACCTAAATACATATCTAGTAATAATCATTGATAAATAAATGTTCCGGTTAATTTAAGGAGAGATTATTCAAATACCTATAATATTAAATATTCCTTATCATAATATTTGTTATTCACCAGTATGTAAACCCTGTTATTTAGAGTGAGTTAGCGAAGTGCGAGTCATTAATTAGGCTCCGTTGTCTCGGCTAATGGATGTATTGTATTGAGTGGCGCTGATCGACAGAACCCTGACTCATGGACGATAATAGGAATGAACCTTCACTTAGAAGTGAAGGTTCATTTCTTTACCTATATGGTTAGAACCATATAGGTAAAGAAATACGGAAATATACCTAGATATGTACACGGTGCATGCCTGTCAGACTAAATTATAATTTTATTACTTTCAATTTAAATCTCATACATCGCCGTGTGTTGACAACGTGATACCAGACGTATTGTCAATGGCATTCCCTGTCTCTTCAAAATCAATTGCTAATAGCTTGGCAACGACATGTGACAACAAAGTTTTCTCGGCAAAGTTTTCCGTAAACAGTAAGTACCTAGATAAGATATTCGTCAAAGTGTCGAGGATCTCTCAGAAGGATCAAGAGCAGTCAGGGGCTGGCCATTTGTCATTCACCAGGCGATACTTCGCTAAGTACACCCGCGACTCGAACTCACAACTTACATTTTTCATTATGAAAAACTTTCGAAAGACCACCCTGGTTCCAAATCAATACACACCAATTTCTACCTTATCCTCTTAGCTAAAGGTTGGGTTTTGAATAACGTGAGCCAGTGACAAGTGTTAAGGATTTTCCCAGTTAGACGTGGTTGCATTAATCAGAAATATTGGTTCCTGAAAGGCTTTTACCAGTTCTAAGCCTCTTTGCCTTTCTTTTATTGAAAGGGGAATTAATAAGAATCCATTAAGGTGGATTTAAGAATATTAGTAAGGAGATATTAGAAAGGAACGCGGATGATTGACGGGCGTACCTACCTTTTGGTGGGTCATTGGTTAGGAGTATACTAAGCTGAAAGGGAGTCACTGTACCTACTCATCATGGCTAACAACTTTTACTATGAAACCAAACTACAATTTATGAACAGCTTAATAAAACTAACTACCGTCTTCAATTAGGCAGGCGATTTTGATTAAAAACCAAACAGCCGGACTCATTTTAGAGGTCAAACATACAAAAACCCGAGTTCTTAAATTAGTCCAGCCGAGTATCACGTAGTTCACTCTCACTTAAAAATACAGTGTGATTGAGTACACTTTTTAGGAAGAAAATTAGTAGGTAATTAAATAAATAAATAAAACATATATTTTGGGAGGCGGAAAAATCTTTACTGTAAACCAGTCGATTCAGTCTTAGTTTGATATACCAAAAAATAACGCGAGGATAAACTATTTGCAATTCTGCAGATGAACCGGTTTAGTCCGCTAAGGGACACAGAGAGTTACCATGACCACGGACAATACTCTCTATATACTGCTTGATATTAATAAGTTTTTTTTGCAAAGATTTGGTACTAAAGTCTTATTTGGTGGTGTACCTTTGTATATAGGTGGATACCAAATTTTTATATAAACGATGAAAGATTTTAAATTTGCACATTATGTTTTCGATGCAAATCTGAGAGCATCCCACAAAAGCACGTAGTCAGAGCTTGAATCGAATTCGTTCAAAATGAGAGAGATTTCATACGTTCCATATCGGTTTTGAAGACTCTCCGTTTGAGGGCTACTACAGGCACGGACCTAGGAGACGAAGGGGGCTAGAGCTGCAGAAAAAAATCGGTAGCTAAATTTCTGATGACAGAAGTTTTGTTTTTTTTATGCAATTCAGCATCTAAACGTTTCATTCGTAAGTGGTTCTGGTAACGTGAAAACAAAAAAGTATGTAAGCAAAATAGTAGTTCTTTCTTCTGTTATAGTAAATGAAATGTGTAACTCGGACTTCAGACTATGCGTAGGTAACTTTAGTAGTAACGAAAGGTAACGTAATTGGTAATTATTGACAATGGTAGCCACCTACAAACACAAAGGTTACATTTATTGCCACCTTAAAACAGCAGGCTTTTGCTTTCCACAATTTGTGTTAATTGTAAAATATTTTATTATTGCCCCACGATGTCACCCTGCAACGGTCCTGCGCTCTGCTAAAACGGGCGCGTCTTGAGCAAAATGCAAATAAGCGGAGCCGAGCAAATCGTAAATCAAGCTACTTCGAGCCGCATTCGGTAAGTCCTTTAGTTTACGATTCCATTGTTCTTCTACGCGTTATTTTTTGAAGACACGATCACGACATTGCATTCAACCTCATTATGTCATTGACTTAGGTTAAGTCGATTCCAAACCTACTTATTTGCTTAGTACATTAAAGCTCACAGAATGATGTTACTGGTACCGAATGAGAACGAGACTATAGTTAGACCGTTATCGATTAGATATGTGTGAAAATCCTTAGCATGGAAAATGTACTTACCCATCAAACATTATTAAGTTTATTTCCAAAATTGAGTAGCCTAAATCTGATGGTAGAGAGAACCTAACTATAAGTTTGATTCAAAATATATTATGAACCAAAAATACAGTAAGTTAAAACAAAAAAGGATATTTAAAACAAGTTTCCTCATTAGAGGTAAGTAAGCGAGAGGTAAGTAAGGGTTTTCTTTTGTGGAATACACAAAGTTCACTACAAAAAATAACTCAAAACGTACGTTTTTTCATTTGAATACCTAGTGCCGCGCCAGTCAGTAGTATGTAGTACATAATGGATACCATGACCATACAGCAAGATTTGCTTCCTACCTACAAGTATCTGCCGTAATTATTTGTTCCTTAGATTACTTTCTTTACGAAGTGATAGCCACATACTAAGGTCTACTGAGATTAAACTTGCTGCCTGCTTATTTCAAAGCACAATATTAGAAGTCATTGATTTGTAGATTTTTTCTATTCTCTCAAGTAAAAATTGACGACACTCAGCTAGGTACTCACTTCTCAATCTAACTTTAATCACCATAAAAACTGTTATTTACCACCCGTTATTTTTCTACCGTTCATTTATGATAATGGAAACCTACTTCTGGTGATAGGAATGCGAAATACTTATCAAAAACACATTCCCTCTGTGATTCTCGCACAAGTCGATTCAAAACCTTTGAGCGACGATTACGTGCGAAAAACGATGAAAAAAACCAAAGAAGTCTTTACACCTTTGAGGGTTTAGCGCCTTGGACGACATAAACGGAGAAAAATATTTTTTTATTTGACACGTTGACAAAATATTACATTCTATTTACAAAATCATTTTCAGTTTCTATTAAATTATAACTTTTTTTATTTACTAAATTGCTTAGCATATAGCTTATAGCCTGCGTTTCAACGTAACTTGCCGATGCGGTCTAGGATGTGGCACGCTTGCCTAGAAGAAACCGATTTAACTATAGCTATCGGGAATAATATAATAATAAAATAGAAAACTCGGCAGGGAGTTCCAGAACCTAGCTGTTCTAAAATAAGACATGTCTACTATTATTATATTTGTATTTCTGTATAACTAAGCTCATTATCGCTATATGACAGTAAAATATCAAGATACAAGAACAAAGGGCAAAAATAAGGGGGCGAAGACAACAGGCGACCCCGGGGCAATACTAAACAATACAATCATAGAGCCACGCTAAACAGTAACAAATATAGCGCCCGGGCTAAATAGCTCTACGCTTGCTAGATATGTACCTAAAACTAGGTTCAATGTCCGAAATCGAAAAATATCGTGTTTCGGCATTTGAACCTAGTTATTATAATGTAGATTAGTAACTAGATAAAGCTTTAGGTAGAAGTTTAAAAATATAGTTTATTTTGCAGTTTAGTAGTCTTAAGAGTAACACACTACATGTGCTTATACTCAAGCTTAAATGTGCGCAGATAAAATCATACTACCTTAAGTTATAGTATTTAACAGACTTCAGATTAATCAGCTGGTTGGACACCATAGATGGACCACTTAGCCTGCACCGACCCCGTTTTGGCAGTCAGAAAAAGAAGCCTAATCCTTCGGCCTCGCATTTGGTATACCGAAACTTCATGACCGTCCACCCTTGCCGCTTGTAGGTATCTCCCGGCTTGGCCTCTGCTTGCCAGATGCCATATAAAAGGCCGGCGCTGTCCAATTTATTTTATTGGCGCTTATATCGGTCCATCGTAAAGATGGCATCTTATTCGTGGTGCTTAAGAGCTCCGTTATCATCTCCGCTTATATCGTAAAAGGAATTGAAGTTAAAAGGCGAACAATTTGGAAGTATTTGTTTTTCTTTATTGCCTAGATTAGATATTAAAGTCTTCATAGCTGTTGACCTACGTCACTTAGTGCTTATGTAAAATTAAAACTACTAGAACTTAATAAAATCCAATGAATGACAATAAAATAGTCCCTGTAAATTAATATAATACATGGGGTATATGTTTTTTATCTCGAGCAAAATAACTGGAAAAAAATAATATATTTGGTAATAATGTCCTTCTCAGAGACTTTTGCAGAACTGAGTTAAAGCATAATGTTTGCATAACAGTAACAGTTAAAGTATACTCTTTACGTGGACAAATTATTTTAATAAATAACAAAAAAATATGAAAGAAATATAGGTAGTGAGTAAAACCGCAGATCCCGGCGGAGTTGTAGGCTATTGTCGTACAAAAATATATATTTCCAACGTGAAATCCCCAGTAAATATGTTTCGGGACAACAGCTTGATAAAGGGATAATAGGGGGCGATCCGGTGTTGTACAAATAAGGACGGCTCACGATTTAAACGTTATTTACTTTACCACACGACCCTATAGCGTTGACAGTGGAATAATAAAAATAAGCGACCCGACTAAAATAGGATTATTGTAGAACTCCAGTGAGATAACTTTTCTTTGTTGCACAGAATCAGAACAGCTTTTTAGTTATCATGTTTGTTGTCACACTGAATATGTTTTAACTATGGACCAAACATACTTTGTTCACTATTTTATTATTTTTGAATCGGTATTAGCTCTAACTTTACAAATACCTAGTGTCCTTGTTTAGTGGTAGTTACCGATGTTAGAAGTACTTAGGTAGGGTCCCATAGCGAAAGTTATTTATAATTATAAATATGTAGCGGATTAAATTCGAAGAGGACCGCAGGCAATTCATAGATGCTCCTCTAACAATCAAACTAAAACAAAAACTAAATCTAATGAACGAGGTATCAGCCATACAATAAGTGTATGGCTGATACTAATAGTATCAAGTTATTGAGTAAAAAATATTACTTGACACTACGTCCATAAGAACATCCTGTATATCACGGATGGAAATTACTCCAACAAATAGCTCGCCGACCGGTATTTTGCATCGACCTGTATTATCGCAATATCGAGTTTTTTTACCTACCGTGCAATCAAGCGTCGATGAAAAGAGTTCACAATTCTGTGCAGGATGGAAAATAGTTTAAAATAACGGGTTCTCAAGCATAACAAGTTGCAAATTGCAACGTTATACGGAAATTACAATTTACTAAGCAATGGTTAAACTATAGTGGGGTCGGAGCTCTTATATACATTGAGAGATACTCGTATAGCCATTAAATATAGCTTAATTAGCCTAAATATTATTTAGCTATAGCTATTCTTTAAGAAACGTTTTGATATTCATATAAAGTGTTTTATTATCTGTTAAGGTTTATTGTTACGATTATTGCAAGTTCACTACAAACTTATAACGTGAACTTTTAGTATACTCGCTTTCGAATATTGAAAGTCAACGGTCCAGGGTTCACGAGGATTGGGGACTCGGACAAGTGTTCCAATGTTGACTGTCGATCAAGTTGTTGTAAAAATTTTAGGTTTACGGTAACCAAAGATTTTAATCTTGACTTAGAGGTAAGAAAAGCTTTGGTCGTTGACTGCTCGCAGAACTAGTTGCAGAACTGGTTACTGATTCGTAACTAAGAGTTTTTGGTACACAGTCTCGTTCCAAGGATCTCTAATATGAAAACAAACTGTAAGTGAAACAGCGCGGAGCTGACCGGTAGCAATTACCCGATGTTAAACAAGTTGCTACTTCCAGGCTACACCGGACAGGCTCTAACTACATACCTACATTTTACATAGTACACAATCACGTTTTCATCTCCTTTATAAATTGTTACGTTTAAAGAAAAAAAAACTAAGCTGAGATAATGTGGTTACATAAACATTAGGGCTTTTTAAATTATTACCAAATAAAGACAAAGTTTTTTCGTTTCGTTTAAATATTTTTATTAATTTTTCAGAAATTCAATTCTGAGCATTCTTTTTGGTTTAAAAGCTTGTTGTCCCACGTAAATTATATGAAAGTGTTTGGTTTGTAAAAAATACAATATTTTCACGACTAACTTACTAACTAAAAGTAATGTAGGCCGTGCCGATTGTAATCGGTTATAATATCCCTTTCCTTTTTGAAGAACAGTATATATGTTTAACTGCCTGTTGATTGTTTTCAAATTATAATGTCATCTTATAGGATAATATGTATTGTAAGTACAAAGCGTGAACTTAAGGCGCTTAAGGTTAAGTTTGAACTTAGTATGGTCATGACGGATCGCCGGGAACTTGGGGATATAACTTGCATGTTGCAAATTGGGAACTTGGTGCTTATGTCCTATAAGCACCAGACTACCTACTTAGTGTGAGATACTTACCTCACGTAGTGGTCTTTAGTTTGGTGTTTTGTGATATATTGGGTAGAGAAACGCTACAGTTTGTAGAAGGTAATTCTAGATAAACGAAGCAAAAAGAGATTTTTGAATTCCCATCTGCAATAGTAAGTATTAAACAGCGGGGCAGAATATTTGAAAAAAGCTAACGAACTGTTACGAGAGAAACTTCCAGAAAACCTACGGCGTTGCGTAAAACACTTACGTCGAAGACATTCGCAAAAAAATATTTTTAAGTAACGCGTAGCGGTGCTACGCCGTAGCTACTATTGTAGCTAGTTTAATAAACGCATGGTTACACTCTACACATCATTTAGATCTCTTTGTAAGAAAAAACCTCATTTACTAAAAAATCATGTCCCGAAACCAAAACACGTAGGTGGCTAATTTCTCTCCTACAAAGAGCCGGCATTAGTATTCGCTCTGTTTCGCTCTCTCGGATCGTTCGCTTTATTTAATAACCGTCTTATTAAGCGATCATAATACGGCGTAGGCCGGCCATGGGGACACCGAGTACAGATCCTGCAGAGAAACGCCTTTTAAAAATCTGGAACAACAATAGTAAGATCAGACAGACTATATTCAGATCTCAGAGTCTCAATCTATATATAAATATTAGCTGAGTCCGTGAACTTCGTACCGCCTAAGTCTTGTTTATGTTTCTCATCTTTAAAACCTTCTCTGGAGTACGACAACTATTTCAAGATCAAAATAAGCAAAATCGGCCCTGCCGTTCTATATATAAGAAGAAGACTAGCTGACCCGCCGAACTTCGTACCGCCTAACAGCTATGTATGTTTCTTACCTTTTAAACCTTCCCTTATAAATATACAACACACACACTTAATAAATAATCAAGCTATCCCATCGCCCCAGACTATTCCTCGTGCGAAGTGCTGATTATTATAATAATAGGTATATGCCACCAGCATAACTAAATCTCCAGCCTATATAATAAGTATATACCTTTTAATAAAGTTGATGTTGCGTATTTCGAATCTCATACCAATCTTTCTCCCTGCTTTTTATCACAAGGCCATCATCGCTACAAAGTACTCGTAACATAATTGCCATATAACATTATTTCTACAGGCCATGTCATTTCAGGCGGCATAGAGACAAGGAGAGCATTAGCAAAGAAGACTACAATAAAATGTAGACCAGGCTGTGGTAAACCTCTTTCTCTGTGAACTGTGCACTCTGTGTATGGCGAGTAGTGGCCGAGGCGAATCGTCGGTAGAATATTGACACAATAAGTGGGAGCCACTGCCGGGAACCAGACCTGAATGTGTTATGAGGAATACGGTTCCATTACCCGAACATAGATGTTCAGGGAGAAAGTTAAGATACACATTGATGTGCCTTTCCAAGTAACCAGTATCGTATGACAATTGTTATTTGTTATACAAGAGTGAAAAGTTGCTTTTTAACCACGCGCGCATTTTTGATGACCGAGCTCGCGAAGGATTCTAAAATTGCAAAAGTAACTTTTCATCACATCTCAGCGAGGAAATGACTACATACGAAAAATAAAAAAATTGAATCACTCATTTTAGTTTTTCACTTATTTTCAGCATAAAGTTTTAACAATATGACGTGAAAAGATAATAGCGCAAATTAAAAAAAAAAGGACTGCAAAAAGATTCCTGAGTTTAAACAAATTAAAAAAGGTTGTATGATGTATTCAGCACCATAGAGGTAGAAGTAAATAGGTTGAATGAGGTTTTTGATTCACAAACTTAGTGCACACGATATTCTAAATTCAAATTTACTTTATCCTCTAGAGGATAAAAACGGCTTTTGCACTCAGTAATCGAATAGCAAAAATACTCTTTCCGAGATGGTGGGATGAAAAGAGTTTTTATTCTTTTGTAACTGGTTAGGAGCTTACTGTTGCGTACCGGCCGAATAGTACATAAAACAAACGTCATGTTGATTATATAATATATATTTTTTAATGTTGCAGTTGTTCATAGACAGAAGTGTTGGCTTTCTATGAAGCGATAAAAATCCAAAAACTAATAAATATGTCATCTTTTACCTATGTGTGAAGTTTTTTCTTGCAAGAAATAGTAAAAAGCAGTTACAGCCTATACTTCCATCCTCTTCTTTCTGTATGTACTTAAAGCAGAGATATTCTTTGTGCTCGATTCGCCACAATTACAATCACAATTAGAATGCATCTAATTCCGAAATATTTGGAAATAATAAATATTAAAATTAACAATGGAGTCAGTCTCCACGAAACACAACACAAAGGGAATCCCAAACGACCTCTTAATAACACCTCTATGATATCGCTATCCTGCCGAAATTCAGTAAACGCGCGCTCCAGATTTACTCACACTAAAATTACTTTCGTCTTTCCTGCATACGTCATAAGGGTGGTTTTTATATTACTATGTACTGTAGTGTTATAGTCAAAGGAATTGAATTTCGGAAACGTGTTGCGGTGCCTTAACGATGTGCGAATGAGTTTGTTGCGTGAAAATGAGATTTTTGTTAATATTATTGTGATAATAGTAACTTGGTACGTTGCACAAATATATTAAATAAATAAATTTAGTTATTTTTGATATAGGTACCTAGAAATATGTGGTACCTACTTAAATGCTACACTTCAGGTCCTTACATATAAAATTGGCGTTTTGTCGTACTGGCCACTTTGATCTCAAATATCTCTTCTTTGGTTAGGGATTCCAATTTCAAATTTATACAGCTATTTATTCATACATTTGTATTTCGAAAACCGTAATTCATTTATTTTGTCCTCTTTTGGTTTTTTCTTTGCGTCACGCAGTTAATCACTAACACCGGTAACACCTTCATCATGTTAACGGAACCCTACAATATAAAAAAATAATTATTGGTAGACAACAAATTCGACGTCCTTAGATATACAATTGCATAATGCTGATATGCTTATATCAGGCTGTGTTGCACTGCAACCAATAATGCTGCTTGCCTATGACTCTATAAATAAGTCAGAGTAAGGAAAATGTCGATCCTAAGTTTGTACTGAACTTTAGACAAAGGAAAGTTATTTAAATATGGTGGCATAGAATGGTTTCATCTATTGCTCGTGGCCCGCCTGCATGAATGAATATATGATTGTATACCTAAGGGCGTCGAGTTTGTTGTCTACCAATAATAAATTTTTTTATATTGTAGGGTTTTCCGTTAACATGATGAAGGGGAAATCAAGTATATATTTGAAAACGTGCATACCAAATGAAAAGGAAAACACTGTCTGTTCAATTATAAGTTCCAGCATAGAAACAACGGCTTATTCTGTAGAGGAAACAATTCCAGCTGTGCAAACAACATTAGCTTTCATGAGCAATAATGGTCTCGACCTAATCCAGATATTGCCAAACTATATCCAATACCGATGTGTAGCGTATAGAAGAAAGAAGAAATTAGCCAAAGTGGAAAAAATGGCTTACACTGATTTGAAAGAAGTTGAGGTACCACGAGACTACGATGATTTTTTACTCGCCGACTATCAACAAGATAATGATCGTATATTAGTTTTCGCTTTAGAAGAAGCACGAGCAGTGCTAAAAAATGGCAAAGTTTTTTTGGGCGATGGTACGTTTAAATGTTGTCCTAAACCATTTACTCAACTATTTGTTGTTTTTTGATTTGGGCAGCAGCGAACACAAAAACAATGTAGTAACTGTAATTTACGCACTTATGCCAAATAAAGTTAAAAAGTCGAACGCTATTTTGATAGAACTTATAAAGTCAGCAGTCCCAGAATAGGAACCAGCTAAATTTATTATTATTTATTAATATACTGATTATGACCAGTGCTATAAAATGTGTCTTTCCCAACATTGAACACCACGGATGCCATTTTCATTTCAAAGCTAGATTGACCAGAAAAGCAAAAAGCATATAAGAAGCATATAAGAACTTACAAATAAAAAAAACAACGATACAAATTTGAACAAAATTACTTAAATAAATAAATTAATATGGGACAAGAATCACACAAAGGCTTTTAGGTCCCAAACTAGGCAAAGCCTGATGTGCTATGGTAACCTGATCACTGATATACATACTTATACATAAATACATACTTATATATATAATTAACACACAGACACAGGTCAAACAGACATGTTCATGCACACGAATGTTTAATCTGTCCGGGGATCGAACCCGGGACCAACGGTGCAGAAGGCAGGGTTGCTACCAACTGCACCAACCGGCCAGTCAATTGGGTTGTGCATTGTGCTACCACTTCTGCCTGAACGAGATGTTGAGGATGGCAGGAATTACGTGCTAGCAATAAGTCAAGTTATTGGTACGCAACCTTGGATAATTCTTGTCTTATTTTCAAAGATATTGGATGCCGAAGACAGCAATGTGGTGTTGTTTTGACGAAAGACATAGAACAAATAACGTATGTGAAGGGTGGAATGGGCAATTTAATAAGAGAAGACCTACAACAATAACCCATCTTTTAAAAACGCTTAAGGAAGATGCAGCATTCACTGCAATAAACGCGGCAACAACAGAGCCGTTGAAATTACGGTCAAAACCCGTCATCGAGCGAAGTGCATATATACGTATGTTCAAATGCAGCTCGTTGATGGGGAAATTGATGTGCCACTATTTTAAGAAAAATAACGCCGGTCGTTGTGAAGTGTTATTCTATTTGTGGTTTTAAGAAGTTTCGGTTTTATTTTTTTCTATATTAACTGTCAATAATGTAATTACGTGGATTATCCTTACTTTTCTTTAATGGTACATAAGATACAAAGTTGTATCACTAGTTCCATAAGTATCGGTTGACTATTACGGGGGAATATCCTCATTTTTCTTTTCTACAAAGGATACAAAGTTGTGTCATTTGTACAATCAATGGTACAAATCAATGGTACTACTGAGATAAAGGCTTTTTGATTCAGTCCTTAAGAGTCAATTTACCTAAAGATTTCTATTATATTTACTTAACGTATACCTACTTGTATTAATAACTGGGTCAAGCAGATAACATTAAACTTAGACACCGAAACAAAGTTCGATTTAAATATGTTTACCAGACAATCATATTGATCATTTTAGTCACTGCTATCGTACCGAGAATATTGTGACTCATAATGTTAAAAGGTCAAGACGACTGATACATTACTATAAATCAGACTCGTCAACACACGAGATAGTAGTTCTTAATTTTGATTGAAGAGACGCACACTTACTTTAATTTGAAATATTATAAATCAAAATGAAATTACTAAGTCATAAAGTAGCAATATTGCTGTTCCTTCTGATGGTGGAAACTCATTGTGGTGTTATAGACAATGTCTTTGGGAAAGTGAAGAATACGACAAGTGCGCTGGGACAGGATGTTAGGAATGTCTGGTCTTTCAGCAAAAACATTGTAGGTTTGGAAACTGCTACAGAAGACAATAGACCAGAAGAAGAAAAGAGAGGCCTCATTGGTGGTATGCTGCATTCAACAAGAGAAAAGCTACACAAAGTTCGCAATTATTTCTGGAATACTGATACTGATACGAAAGATGCTGGTATTTTTGGAAATATGTTCAATCGCGTCAAGAACCGTCTATCAAAAATTAAAGGATCCATTGTAGGAGACAACCCAACACCTCCTCAACCAATGAGTGACAACGAAAAACTTATCAAAAATACTTTAGAAAAACTTTTCTTTGGGAATGGGACAAGGCAGGTGCACGGACGAGCCTTTCAAGATGCTATTGACAATTTGAGGAGAAAATTGCACGAGATAAGGAGTAATATAACGGGTGTAAATCCAGTGCATCATGGAGAAGGCTTGATAGATGTAAGAGCAGCAGCTGTAGGTGTTGAAGAAGCTATTCATGAAAATACCCCAGGAGTTGCTAACGATGTGTACGATGTTGTTGATGATGGTTGGAACAAAGTTAAAGATGAAACTGCAAGATCTTACTCTAACATCAAAGATAATGCTGATAATGTTGCAAATAAAGTAAAAAGTGGTGTTGAAGAAGTGGCTAATCAACTAAGTACGTCCAAGGACAAAGAATCTGACGCTATCGCTAAAGAAAACGAATTGCTTCAGAGTCAATACAGTAAAATAAATTCTGGAGTCCAACAAGTTGAAGACAATGTAAAAAGTACAGTAGAAGATGCAAAACGGCTTTCGTACTAAATCTATAAGCATAACTAAACTTCAGACAAGTTTGATTACATACTAGATAAGCAATCTTTAATTGCTTTGCTGTTTGTTGAAATTAAAATCTGTTGGATACAAAGTTATTTCTTTGTCATTTATTTGTAACAGCGATACAGTTGATAAACGATTGTTTAAGGTCTATTATTTATAACAAAAGCTGTTACACACGGCGTTTGAGGCGATATAACAGATAGATAGAATCCCGATTTGACCCTCTTAGGGGTTGAATTTCCAAAAACCCTTACACCCCTATACTCTGAAACGAATACACTCTTCTAATTTCACATGTCTAGTTTCAGTGGTTGGTTCTGTAGAGCTGTAAATGTAGATTGTAGCAGTGCAATAACTACAGAGACTAAAGAGCTTTAATATTACGTTAACATATTCACATAAAGTTTCAAAAATAACCCTCTGCATGCCATTTATCGACTAGACTTCCTAAAAAGTATAAACGGTACGCATTAATGTATTGTTTCATTGTAATTCGCTACAATAACCTCGTAGCTCGTGGCCTCGTGCCCCATCATATGCTCATATCATGCCCCGTTCCAATATCTATATGATTTACGATATCTTCGTGTCGTCAGCGGCGCCTGGTGTGACAACTTTATGCCGGTGCCGTTGTGCCGGCGTCACCCCTGGTGCCGGGGGGTGATGGCGCGGAGCTCGGCTGGACAACTTTATGATCACGTGTGCGTGATGTACTTTTTTTGGAAATTGATCACGGCGGTGTAGAGGTAAGGGGAGGATAGATTGATGGATAGATAGATCTATTCTTTATTGCAGACACGCAAAAAAAACAAGAGATAAATTCTTATAAAATAAAGTGCTACAAGTGGAGGCCTTATCTCTTCCAGTTTACAAATGTTGTCTCATTGTGGTCAGAATCTCGATTAATTTAATAGCTGATTATGTTGGTAGAAAATAACAAGGAAGGCTCTTCTCTAATCTTTGTTTCATATTTTAGGCGAATCTGTATTTTTTTCCTTTGGTGAGGTTATTCATACAACATTTTATTACAGCTGACATTAATTACACAAACAATGCAATTAAAGCAATTTTTAATTCTAACTTAGCGAAAAACTTCACATTCTTATTTATTCTTTTTTACTAATGAAAAAACAATTCTACGATTTAGGTTTAACTTACTTCAAATATCAAGCTGAAATGGGCCAAGAGAGGCAAATTGCCAAGACTACTAACCATCATCGTAAATCACAGTCCACAAAATCTTATTTCACGAAATCCACAAAATAGAAGGGGTATAACTAACGCTAAAGGGTTAATTACCCTCTTGCGGCAACTGGGTGGCAACTCGATGATGTAGCTTCATTGTAGCCTCGCCTTTACAAGGTGACTAATATGATGAAGCCGTGCCCTTATGTGTCGCCTTTGTCTTTTATGTTGAGGACTAATTGTGTTTTCGTCTCGCCTTTATGCTGTCCAAATTACCTTGCGGAGATTTTGTTTGCGTTGAGTTATATCACTTGTTTTATTGCTCTTAGTTAACTAGATACTTAATTACCAATAAGAATTTTTAATATTGACGAGTTTTATGTTATCTTGAAATAGTCAAGCGATGGTGGTCTGTAGGTATATAAGTTACCAAAAATTATTATTTTATATAAATAGATAAATTCTGAAACACGTAACGTATGATTTGAACGCAATTCGCCGAATTGATAATTTCATTTTACTGCACTATTTACCGGAGGTCACAGAAAAAAAACATATTGCGTTTCATTCGATTTTTTTTTTCTAATGAAAGTGTGCGAGTGTAATTTGTGTACTCGTGTTGTTGTAACTGCTTTTTATATGCTAAATCAAAGCGCCCCATCGATCTAAGCCTTCTCAACTTTGTTCTGAAATAGTACAGGATGACCAGTTGAGCGCTCCCAACATACATGATATTTTACGGTAATGTAATAAAATAATTATATAAGAAGTATAAAATTGTGACAAATAACCAAACAAACCATAAAGATTTTACCAATACTACGAAATACACGTAGAAAAATAGAACTACATTAGTTAGTGTTGAAGTTTTTACGTGCATAGATCGGCTGGTCGTAAATATTGGGTTTTTTAGATAGGTAATTAATTATTTTAAATATCATGTAACTATTGTTTACTTCATTATTTAAAACTAGAATCGAGTTCTGCGTACCGTGAAGAGGTTGTCAATTCGTTAGATGTTTTATGGGTATTATCCAATTTCTATTAGACTGAGACTGAGATGAATTCGATCTAGAAGATCGAATTAAAAAAATATTATTTTATTTGAAAGAGTATACTTTTCAGTTGGCCCCATATACATTTTATCAAAATCAGTCTTGAGGCTTTGTTTGTAAATTAAAAATTTAAAGGCGGGATTTCGCTCTTCTCAAAGTATTACTGTGATCAACCGGTCACCGTGTGTACAGTTGAACAGTGCGGTACGCAGTCGGACAGACACTCACAGTATCGCACCCAACCGCTTTAAATTGGACAGAAGATAAACTGGCGATCGCTCGCGAACAGATTAAATTAAACCTTCTAAGACGTGCGAGTACAGACAACAGAAAAAAATTGTTGAAATATTAAACCGCTTTAAAAAAAAATTTGAACATTGAACTCGTATCTTGTATTCATAAACTAATGACATTTATCTCATATTTATTAGATAAGCATAAATTTCCGACCGACTTCGAATACTTTGCAACTCGAATTACGCATAGCTTGTAGAAAATACCATAATTATGACACCATTTCAAAAAAAACGCATTTCGTACTTGGAGATTTTGAGAGAGAGTTGGCGAGCCAGTTAAAGGGCAACACGAGTAGTTACTAATAAAAGGGAAATAGAAATAACTACAAACAGCTTTAGCATGTCTATTGGTTTTTCTTATATCTTGTTAACATTTGATAAGAATAGAATTAGAAGGTTTCTGTAGATTTTGAGTAAGTTCGCGATCCCTGCACAAAAGATCGCCCCTCGTCAATTATCAGTGCATCATCATCATGCATAAGCAATAATTGGTAGATCGGAGTAGATTATTCAGTGTATTTTTAATGCTAGGTATCTACACACCTCTTACCCTGTCCACCCTCAGGTATTCTGATACCTATACTTACAACAAAAAAATATTGAGGAGTTGTCATTAAGCATTTCAGTATATTTTTATGCAGACCGTACACTACGACTGCACATTCGTAAATCTAAGTCAGCGTCTTCTAAAACGTCTTGTGTTTCGCGCAACTTAAAACTTGAAATAACAATAGACCCTCGATGGTTACGTCTGTGAACTACGTTTTATTGCGGAAAATGAATACGTTGTACGTTGTAGTATTAATGGTGTATTATAATAAATTATGTGGCTGCGTAAAATACATAATTTGAGCTGATTAATCCAATAATTTTTCTTAATTTAATAATGTAAACTTACATACTTACGCTTTGATTTTGTTATGGATACATAAATATGTAAATAACTGACAAATTGAATCGGACAAGTTAAAAAGGAGTCAAAATGATTTTAATGAGGTTAATGAAATGAAAGAATTCATAAATTAAAAACAATTTTTATTACGACTTCTTTTTGGTAAATGCAAAAAAAAATATTACCGAGAAAAAAAAACAACCAAAATAATAATCATTACAATAAATTTTATGGCATCTAAAAGTTTTAGTTTAAATTAACCATAAGTAGAAGCGATATACTTAGATGTTAATACGTAAAATAAATAATTAAAAATTATTACAAAATGTAACAAACGTACTCAATTACCTTATGTTCGGCATCTTTTCACAGAATTAAGAAAATAGTTATTTTGTAGGCTCGAAACGCACAGGCAGGCACCTTGCTTAGCGCCTAGAGCTTAATCATCTTAGTAAAACCAACATTGACCCTAATTCGGCCAGTCACTGACTAAACTAAAAGTTCCTAAAATTACATCCATCCTTTTCTCACATTTGGAAACAAAAAGAGAAGACACCATTTTAGAACTTATATATTAGGTTAGTTTACTAAGTTTGGCTTGCCCGAATCGGGGTCGTTGTACCTACAATGTTCGCGGCCGGCCGTTCTGCGAGATTGGTGCCTAACCGCCATGTTTCATTTTAACGCAAATAGGCGCCTAGCTAGCCACCAGCCTGTGTGTTTCCAGCCTTAATAAAATGTTGACACCTACAGGTAGGTTTTGTAATTTGACTTAAAATTATTAAGTACAAAATGAGATGTCACAAACACCTATCTACTCGTATTAGCGCCCAGAATAAACAACAGTTCATTAGGTAGTAGCTTTAAACAAAACCCAGTGGTTTAGTAACAAACAAAATAATTATAAGCCTTAATTCTAGAGTAATGTAGACGTTTGTGTTGAGGCAGATATCTAGATTCTGTGAAAATATGTCGTAAAATAATTTAAACATTTAACAACCTTCAGAAGTCAAACGGCAAAACTTTTAATTTCATTTACTGTGTATAATCATACAGTTAATAACAAAGGTTATAAGGTAGTTTTGGTTTTATAAGACATGTTTTGTTATACTACATTTTAAAATTTGCATAAAAGCCTGCACTAAAATAAATGGAACTGCATATATAATTCATGTCAATTTTCAAATGTTCGTTCGTGGTATGAAAATCTCTGCTTATTTTATTTACGTACACTAAGTAACCCTTGTGCAAGATAACAAAAATTGTGCTCCTAAGTTATTAAATTTTACGCTGCGTAAGTTAGTTAAGTCTTCTGTGTACCTATATCTAGAAAATTTGTAGCTATATAAGGTTTTGTTTTTCGGCTTCTGAAGATAGCAAAGTTATTATCTAAAAATATTTACACTTATTTAGTAACTGGCAGTTTTAGAAGGCACGTTATTACTCGTTTTTCCAATAGTGATTGTATATAGCACGTTTTAATTAAACACTTAATATTTTACGTCCCTACAACATTGATTAAGGCACGTCAGATATAATAAAAAGGCACTTGTAATTAGACTTGCTACACTATAGATATATATTTATAATCAAAACGTTATGCTTGACCTGATTGATTTTATTTGTGCACAATTTATAAAATGAATGACTACCAAAAAAGCTACCGGAATAAAATACTTAAGATAGCTTTCAGATCTAAACAGATACAATAAGAAGAATGGACAAAAATATTTGCATATAAATTGTATTGCCTTCTAAAATAATAAAATAAGATATTTAATATTATTAGTAAACATTACTCACCTCCGTTTGTTTACACTCACTATTAACCTTGTTATTATAGAAATATTCTTTTAAAATTAACTTAGATCACATTTCTCAACAACATTCATACAAAGACACTCTGCTACAGTATCACACTTCGAGATTTAATTCTTCTTTCCCAGAAACCTGTGTTTAAAAAAAATACTATGTATTTAAAGTCCTCTATTTTATACGAGAAGTAACTGCACAAGAAATACCTAATTGATTCAAAACGTTAGGACATTGTGCGTTCTTACATATTATTTTACAATTATTTTTAGATATAGTTATTTTTATATATAACCATGAGGATGCTATGGTTGAATCTGCTATATTTATATATATTGATATAAATATAGAGGATTCAATCAAGCACATTAAAAGATTGCAAAAAATTCTTCCATGTTTCATAATATTTTACAAGACAGTTCGTTGCTAAAATTCACTTGCATTAGCTTTATATTAAATCAACTTTTTCTGATGCTTTTCTAGATTGATACAGTAAGTCATTCTAAACACAGGTTTAATATTTTTTTCTTATATTTTTATACACTTAACTTCTAATATGGCGCACCACAATGATTTTAATATAACGTGACTAGTCGTTATTAACGATGTTATTACTAGCATTTTTATTTTACAAATTTTTAGAATATTATCTTACAATATATTTTAATTTTAAAAACATTGAAGAAATCTACAATGTCGACATACAGCGAGACTCGTGAGGTACCTACTATTGCTATGTGTATTATATTTGCTGTATGTGTAAATGGCAAACCATATTAACGTGTTCTAGCTAAACAACCTCTCCTTCTTTTTTTAGTACAAAACTTCACTGAACTTTTAAGAAAAAACCCAATAAAGTTTTGTTTCTAAAAAAAATAATTATTTATCCTAAGTTTTGAAACCGAAGGCAACGTCAGTATTTTACGTATTGAAAAGTCAAAATTTTTAAGTTACATATGTAATTTTGTAAAAAAATTCATTAGCGATCTTTTTTATTTATTTTCCAGCTTTGCAAAATTTATTAAAATGCTGTGTTTTTTACCTGTTAAATAGCTATCTATGCTATTAAAAATGCTGACGTCACACCTCGAGCAACCAAATGCGAACACCGCAAGCTGAACTAAAGCTTATAAACGACGATATTGTGGTGATGACGTCAGTACCGGTCCATGCTGGTAGAGTCTCTGCTGGTGACGTCACTGGCGGCGTCCGTCGACGAGTCGCTAGAGGAGCCTTCGGGGTCGCTGGTGCCCCTGGGGTCGCTGGTGCCCCCGGGGTCACTGGTGGCCCCGGTGTCGCTAGTGACCCCTATGTCGGTTGAATATCAGAGATGTTCGTCGCGTCCGTTGAGCGGCTGGCGCTCGGCGTGGTCCGAGGGGCGGTTGCGCTTGAAGAATCCGCACTGGAAGTAAGTGGCATCATTTTACTTGTCACTTTAAAATGTCACAAATTTGATTTTTCTATTCTACAAAATTGTACAATTGTGTAGTATATCAGTCCCCGCACTAAGTTTCAGTAACATTTTATTAAAATGTATATCAAAGTAATTTTATTATCTCCTCTGATTTGTTTAAAGTCAGATAATTTTCAGTACAGTATTTTTCCTGGTGGTAGGTATTTCCAGTAAAGTAACTAAGAAATCCTGACGGCAATCAGGCGCACTTACTTTATAGAGAGCGAAGATTAGCAGCAGGAGTAGCAGGGCTCCGACCACGGCCGCCAGGATAATCACCCACAGCGGTATGCTGCCATTTTCCAGGGCTTCCAGCTGAGGAGTCACCACGGTCTGAGCCTCTGCCGTGTGCCAGGAGAGGTCGCTGGGACGTCCCACCATGGGCAGCCGGGACACGCGGGTGGTAGCCAGCGTTGATAGGATCACTGCGCGGTCTTTGGAGATCTGGAACATACGATAATAGATTAACATTTCAATGCCCAGAAGTTAGATTTAACTGTCACTAATTGACGTAACTTCTTACGCTTTTAAACTGCAAGCTAATTATCACGGTCTGAACTTTAAACGTATTTTGTCTTGTTTTATCCGATGGAGAACGTCACGCGTCAAAACAAGACAAAAGACGTTTAAACTTATGACGCGTTTATTAATAAGACCATTATTGTTCAACCGTATCATAAGTTAATAGTTGTTCAAGATTTAAATTTATATAAATTCTAACTGTCTGTGTAGGTGTACAGCTGGTGATAAAAACAAAATTCTTAACTTACAAATCAAGTTGACGGTTCAGTATGTCTGAACCGTCAACTTGATTTGTCCGTCTGAACCTGTACGTCGGTTTATTACTTAAGGTTAAGGTAAGCGGTAGGTACCTCATTAAGCACGGTGGCGTTGATCCTGGAACGCATCGCGAACCAAGCCTCCTGTCCGCGCAGTAGGCGGCCCGTGGTGCAGCGGAACACCTCGCACTTGTACTTCTCCTGGCACCGCTCCAGGATCTCTTTCAGCTGCTTGTCCACCTGTAACCAACATAGTTGCACTCTTAATAAAGAAACAAATGTTAGTGTTGTCTTTCAGTCTAAAGATAACAACAAAGAGCGTTGGATCTAATAAAATATACTCATTTCTTATATTTAATCTGAGGATAACAATCGTATAAGCGACCTAGAAAGTCTGACCAAGCCTATTTGAAGTAAAAAGACATTCTCTTGACATACTCGTACATAACACGAAAAAATAATAATTAACAAAAAGAGAGATACGATAGTCACTATTCATAACAACTGAACAGATCACATAGATTAGTAACACAGTTATACTATTGTGTAAGTACGAAACGCAAATGACCGCCTTAAACTTCATCAACACTGTGAATTACTAATTAAAAAAAAACAACAAGTTAGCTACTGAATTATGTTACCTGATCCTCACGTCTTCGCCTGGTGTTCTCTCGCCTTTCAGTCGCTGAGCTGTAACCGCCTGACTGTGAACTGTATGATGTCTGGCCACCTGAAATCAAAATCAAATCAAAAATCGTTTATTAAACAAACCTTAGACGATTGATACAGTTAATTTACAGGCTCTAAATTTAATCCAAAAAGTAGGTACATTAGGAAGTTTTGTGTATTCACTATTTGGTTTTAAATGTTATATTACAACAGTAGCTTAGAATTCGTAAACAAACAAAAGAACATAATGACTAGTCATTGAGTGCAATTCTCTCTACCTTCCGAACTAGTTTAAATACTGTATCTCGGTAAATCGGAAATAATAGTGTAAAATGTACCAGTCTCATAATAAACTCCGAAAACGCATTTGTTTTTCCTTATTTGAAATACGAATTTACCTGATTGAGAGGAATAAGAGTATCCTCCCGAGTTTCCTGAGCGTGTGCTCCAAGATCCACCACTTGTTTGGTATCCGCCACCACCTGCCTGGTAGGCACCGCCACCTGCTTGATAGCCGCTCCCTCTGGCTTGGTAACTTCCACTACCGGCTTGGTAGGTACCACTTCCCGCCTGGTGGCTGGCTCCACCAGCCTGGTAGCTACCACTTCCAGATTGATAGCTCCCGGAACCACTAGAGCTGGAGCCACCGCTTCCAGTAACATCAGCGATGCCGTATCTGAACTCATTGTTAGGGTTGTAAGCTGCGTTTGCTCCGAATCCTTCTAGTTTGTCTTCCTCTTCATCACCGACAACAGTAACGGTGGAAGCTCCGCGGAAGGTGGCAGAATCGGCTTTCATAACATCGGAGTTGACAGTTTCTGTAGTGGCCCAGTTGCCGTGAACAAAACCACCTCCTTGAGAACCTTGGGCTACTCCAGATTGGCGATTGCCCTGCGCATAGCCACTTCCGTAACTTGTCTGAGATCCTTGAACAGTGCTGCCACCGAATGCTTGTCCCGAGCCACGGTTGTAGCCAGCTTGACCGTACCTGAAAATATCGAGTATATTGTTATTGCTATTATTCATAGAAATTAACCATGTAAAATTTAAATACTATACGTATAATACGTTTCGCATATTTGTCTTTTAAGAAAAGTTAGCGAAGAACTTGAATGCAAGCGATATTTTTTTATAATATCGGTTAAAGGTGTAAGGCGCAGAAAAGTCGCTTTCGTGCCTACTTATAGAAATACTTTCACTATAGGAGCAACTATAAAAATTCAAGAAAAAAGAATACACCTTTTCTATTGAAAAAAATTCAGTTAATCGTCAGGATACCTTTTAGTAAATCCCTCTTTTCGGGTTAATAAAGCCCACTTTATGGCCCTTTTAAAGTTAAGTTACAGGCCGATTAAAACTTAATAGCGGCTGTGAAGTTAGGCGCGAAAGGCTGCGCAGTATCGAAAACACGGTATGCGCAGGCGTTAGAGAGACGAGACGCGGGAGCACACCGCCCACTAGCCTTCTTCTCCCCGCGGGCCCCTATCGGTAGTGTGCCTTAGTGTGCGTATTATGTCGATACGCTGCACACATGCGAACCTTTAGCTGAAGTACAGTTGAAACTATTATCGTTGGAAGTTATTTGTTAAAGTTTATTTGTTTTTTGTTATAAGTTTTGGTAACTCGGATTCTGCCAATGAAACTGTATTGACGAGCCGAGATATTAGCATTGAAGGTGTAAAACCTTTTCCTTTTTTTAAATATACTTATATATATTTGAAAATTAATAACATTTATTTAATTTTACCCATTTACCCTGTACATGGTGCGATCGGTGAATTCCGACTATTATTATCTCGGATAAGTATCTATTTTTATTCTAAAGATTGTTTATAAAAAAGTAGCTATTTATAGAAGTATTGTATTAGTTTTAACCTAATTTAGTAGATATATAAGCTTACACCATTCCATCTGAATATTCACTACATTTATGTTACGTACCTAGTATGAATTCACTCTTAACTATTTTCAACTCGAATGTACAAACGCAGTCTCGCTTGTGGCGCACTTCACAGCCGCCATTAAGTTTGAATTGGCCTATACAAGATAAGTCTTCAAATAACAAATAATTGAAGTTTGTTTAAACTTACTTATTGAACGAACTGCCGTCTTCACCTTCGTGGCCCAACGATCCATACTCTGTACTGGTTTCGATCTGTGACACGATGTTGCCGTTTGCGTCGTATATGATTGTGCGGTTCTTATATCTTACAACTTGACCTCCAGCCACGACCTGACCTTGGCCTTGACCGTAGCCGTATCCACTCTCACTGTAACTACCTTGGCCATAACTACCCGATTGACTTGATCCTTGCGCTGCAACTGCTTCAAGGTTCTTTCTGATCTGTTCCTTTTCCTCAGCTGTCAATCCTTCACCAGAGCTGCTCGTTGCCCAACTACTATTGTAAGTGTGAGTGCCATATGCCTGTCCACTTCCGGAATGACCTTCACCAGTGCCATATTGAGATCCTTGGGATCCGCCATATTGAGTGCCGGATCCTTGGCCAGTACTAAATTGGCCGCCTGAGCTTTGAGTGTGACCAAACTGTCCGCTAGATCCTTGGCTTGTGCTAAATTGGCCGCCTGAGCTTTGGCTGTGACTGAACTGACTAGATCCTTGGGTTCCACTAAATTGGCCGGTAGAGCTTTGGCTTCCAACGTTTTGTGTACTTAAACCTTGTCCATAGTAACCTCCTCCTCCATTTATTTGAGCCTCTGTATAAAGATCGCTGCTTCTCATTGCTGCAAACAAAATTTGAAGCCAATTTATTAGGTGCTTTCCGAAAAGGATTACGTCTGGAATAGAAGAATAATAGTTTCGGAAGCAATATCAAACTATTTTTGAACCCCAGAGATGTTACCAAAATGAAATTGATAATTATTTCCATAGCACTTCTGATGAAGACTGTAAGACTATTAATGCGCTGACCTTCCTTCTCTTTGACGAGCATGTCATAGTATGGGTTCTGCACGAACAGGCTCGGCAGTGGGTTGACATGTCGCGCCACGTCGCACTGCACCGCACCTGCCCACTGCGGCTGCACCAACATGTACATCAGGTTCTCGCCTGCACAACGAAAAAAAATTAAATATCCATTTGTAACTAAAAAGAACTGTGCTTAGCAGAGTTAAGCAGACTATAAATTACCGCATTACGTTGGTTTTTTTTTAAATTAAAATAGCCTTGCGACCGCAACTCGCCTGATATAAAGCGACGATGCAGTTTAAGTACCTATGTGGTGGTTACATTTGGCTAGAAGAAACCTTTTCCTCGCGACTTGAAAACACTATTTATAGCTAAGGCGGTAGCGTGTTTCACAATTTGGCATTTTGCATATTTCGCATTTAGTATCTGTAGTAGGCCGATTGTAGAATGGTGATGTGGACTGATATTATGTAATTCCAAGGCACACTTGCTTGAATTTACCCGATAAAAATCCGGTAGTATAACGAGTTTTCGATGATGCAATTACCAGACACTGACGCTTCGTTCGCTCGGTCTACCACTAGTCATAATTATAGTAACATTTTAGTATTATTAGGTACTCACCATCCAGCGTCTGATAAGGCCACATGAAGATAATCTCTGCCTCGTCGACTGTGAACGGTCCTTCGTTCTTGATGTTGTACTTGTGAATCACTTGCGGTCCCATGCGCGTGTCATCCTTGAGGTCAGTCGTGTCGTAGAGGGATGCATTATAGTGCAGCTCCGGGGGGTCTGATGTACTGTGGAAATGATAATGATTATGATTTATTTTATGGAGTGATAATAGCCCTAATCAGCTTCAAGACGCTCATTAGATGGGATCAAGGATCAGATAAGGAAAGCTGTGAACGCTCAGATATACGGCGCGTTTAGTTCATTATTGTTTTTAACAATATAACAGGCGTTTACGCGGCAACTGAAAAAAATGCATTTATTTGGTTAGAAGTGACTGCAAAATTTTTAGACCACTGAAATAAAAGTACCAGTTTAGGCTGTGGCTCACAAAGAGTTACACATACACATTTATAATCATTCGTTTGAAAACGTTACGCTCCTTTTGGCAGTCGAATAAAAAACGTCGAATCCGCAAAATTGCAATTTATTTCTTTACATACCTATTTACCACACAAGTTCATATATTAATGTCCAGTACAATCAGAGAGTTTTGTATAAATAAATGAAATTGTTTACAGAAACGTAATCTGTTTATCGTTATTTTGTTTGGGTTGGGCCAATTAAAAATATACACGACTTTTGGCAACTAACTTGTGCTTCATTATACGCAGAATTTATTTTTGACAATCGTGTGAGGCGCTGAACATAATAATTATATAGTACACGTGTATTTATAGTGGATGGATAATTGACTTCCAAGTAGAAGGTGGGAATTCGGAATTCAAATTACGGTTCAAGCCTACATCTGTGAGCGTTAACACGCTTTTGACAGTACCAAAAGAAATAGATCGTGTCTTAATATCAGAATAGGTTTTTTTAAGCCAATTAAGTCCTCAATCACTCATTTCAGCCAGAGTGGTGGATTTAGGACTACAACTCCATCTTAGGGGAAACCCTTGCCCAACAGGTAGTAACTATGGGTTTAAACGATGGAGATATTTATCGCTATACTTTTATTATTAGCTATTAGGTACGATGCTGTAAAATATTAACGCATTACGAGTATATAAGTAAAATAGGTACATATAGACATCCTTCGGTCTTCGAATTATATTCTTAATTGTGTACGTATAGGTAAAGAAAAACAGCCTGTACCATGAAAACAAATTTAATAATCTTTAGTTACAATAACGAAAACGTGTTAACAAATATAACAAAATAACATAAATAAACATAAGACCCCAAATATAAAATTGAAAAGCAAAAAAAGGAATGCATGCATTATACAAATAAAATAGAATATTATCTTCGTTATTTAGTTACAAAAACCACAACCATTAATAAAATCAACAAAACCAAACTATTTGAATGCATACGACGAGGGTACGTGACTCAATTTTTAGCGTGACCATAGACAACGCCTCACCCTTAAAATTATATCTATACCTAACAAGCAAGACCAGAGACGATCAAACCTGTGACGCGTTTATTAATAAGGCTGTAAATATTATTTGTAAATTGAATGTAAAGTCGTGACGTCAGATCATTTAATGGCATGTAATTTTAAACTCCTAAATAGATGGCAAGAACAGTTTGGTATTGCTAGCATGTAACGAGTATTATTTTGAATTTCACACATTAGAGTTTTCATACAAAATTCATTTGCGAATACACTCATACTAGGAAAACGACAAAAAATATTTTATTACATACTAAAATTATAAAAGAGGAGCAATTTTTAGAACTATTGTTCCGTTGTATATAGAAAAAATGCTCATCTTCGTTGACCTGCATCAGCAGCGATCAGTATTTTTACCGATTTCGCAAAACGGCGGAGGTACTCAATTAGACATGTTTTATGCTTTACTTACCAGATCTTTCAATAATAGCTAGACCGATTTGAAAAAAGCTTGGATTGAAATACGGAATTGAATATCATTTTTCCCATTTAAATTTAATGGAAAATAAGCCAGAGGTTTGAATTTGTAATGTTGTTCTATTGGAGCCTGCCGTAATCGGAGTCGGTGATCACTTCGAACTTGAACTTGTTAATTACTACATACAAGTTTGAATAAAAACTCTAACATGTGTAAGAAAGCTAAGAGTGAATTACCCGATGATGGAGAGATGCGCCTGTATGACGACGCCGATGCTCATGTGCTGGGTGTTGTCGTAGTTGGTGCCATGCTCGGGGTTGGTGGTGTTGGCTTCCATGTCGAACGAGAGCGCGGTCACGCGGGAGTCTACCTCCATGATCACTCGGAAGTTCACCTGAAGCGTAGAAAAAATAACAATTTAGATTAATTTACCAATCTTACAAACATTTTTTTAAACAAAAATATAGAGAGAGTATTATAATGTTTCTGTAAAATTGTCCCCTTGTCAGCACGCCGATTATGGTAACAGTGTCTTTTTATTACTATATGATGTTTTTTTTTTGGTGACAATGAAAAGTTTTTCACATTTCACAACAATAGTATGCGAAGTTTTCAGAAGTGCTAAGATCGCCGCTAGATCGTCCTACTTACTTTAGCTAATAAGATTCGTGAATATATATGAAATCTCGAATATGATCTCAAGCCGAATCACTAGTCCATATGAAAAGAAAGTCAAAACTAAAGAATTCACCGAGTACGTCCCATAATATTTTACAAAAAAGAGAAAACGAAAAAGGCAAAGGAAGTTACCGTGATGTGTTTTTACGAAAATAACTAGCCCACATTACTAACTTTTAAAAATCGGGCTTATTTTCTACAAAAAGCATTAGATTGTGTTTGTTAATGTGAAGTTAATTATTTTTTAAGTTTTAAATGAAAGACTTACCTTTTGCCCACTGGCCATCGGATTGCCAAGGTCACACTTTAAGCTGGAGTTACCACCGGCGTCTCTGTTGATGATGGAACAGTAGATAGGAGTCTCGTGGTTCTCGTCCAGTCTCTCCATCTTGCTGTAAGTAACTCCGGCAGGGATGCGAAGGTAATAAGCAGCTTCGAAGGCGTCTTCCCCGGAATTTTCCACTTTCACATCGATGTGGACGTTTTCCCCAGAGCCAAGCACGTAGTTGACGATTGGTCTAAGGGAAACAATTTAGAGCTAAATAAGTAAATAACGTTTTCACACTTATAGTTCCTCACTAATATTTCTTCTGTGTCGGTGATGCCACGCAATATTCACAAACAAGACACACTGAGACCTGAAGACAGATATTCAAAGTCATCGTTCAAACATATGTCCGAGCCAAGAATCGAAGCCTGAAACCATCGGATCTCAATACCCCTTTTAACTCCTTTCCATCTTTATGAGATGGAAGGTGTTACAAAACATTCTTTAATCTTTTTTGAATTTTTTTTTGAAAATATAATTTTCGAAATGAAATTAATTCCAAACAATTTTATGACATTATACCCAATTGCCCACCATCAGTTTTTAACTAATATATTATGATAATGTGAGTATTTGGTCAGCACTTCTCTCCATCTCATAAAACTTTCAATAAACTATTCCAGCTGCGATCAGTTTTCTTGGTATCTGATTCTGCAATAAAATAATTTAAACTATCTAATGACTTACGTAGTAGCAGCCATCTTGAGGTCCGGTATGCAGATGTTGTCCGGTCCACAGTTCTTCTGTATGTTGAGCGAGTCTGCGTGCGAGATGCTGGTGGTCTGATCCAGCACTGGAGGCACCACATCGCCCGAGGGCTGCGTGATCAGGTCGTATGTCATCTTCACCTCGATCGGCGTCAGCTTGTCGCGGATCTCCTCCTATAATGGAATAATGGCTTTATATAAATATTCATATTTTTTTTTGGAAATGATAATAACGTTTCTCAGATACATCTATTGACTTCGTTTCTTCTGACACAGGGATGTCGCAAACATATGCAGAAAACACCCAGTAATGGAAAATCGATTTCAAATTTATCGTCAGAAAACAATGGCGGGTATCAGGCCTTGGAGCTGGACCCTCCGTGTAAGAGTTTTATGTTGACCGTGAGCCACCCTAAAATAATTTTGTGACAAAGTTACCAGATAATCTGAAGAGTGCTTATGAAATATTAAAATAATAAGTAAGTAATCAATAAAAAAATAATTTACATCCAAGTAGACAGTGACATCCTTGCACTCTTCTTGACGTCTGCTCAGCATGATGCGAGTGGTGTAGATGGTCTCACGGCTCTCGGCCAGGAAAAGACGTTTAGTGGTCTTTTGCCTGGAGTCAAGTTCCAGAGTAACCTCGAAATCTAAAAAAGAAAAACCGTGATTATTATTGACGCACGACCATTAGAGTATACAGCGTACCGCTATAATATACAGGTGCATTAATTAGATGGGTTCATAATTATAGTACCAGCTTTGGTAATTTAGTGATGTGGAAGATGACTTCGATATGATACAAATAATGCTTCGAGTCCATAAATGAATCATATATTTTACTAATGTCTATCTAAATATTAAAACAACATTTATATCGGCCGGTATTTTAGAGCAAATGGCGATTGCGTGTTCTCCTTATTTTGTGCATATGATGATGAATGAATTTTGCAGTACAAAGTGCCAATAATCACATGTGTTTGCAAGTGTAACAACATCGAGACACTAAAGTGGCATTATTTACAATTGTACACTACCAATACAGGGAAATGATTCCGTGGATCCCTCTGTGAACAAATTTGGTGATATTTATACCAACTGTCTACTTCCACTCACCGAAGAAGCAGATATATCCCTCCGCTTGGAAAAAACAATACAAAATATGACTAAATTATAAAAAAAATACTTTTGCAAGTATCTGAAGCCTACTTACTCGTACAACTGCCTTAAAGCAAATAAGCTTCACTTTCAATATACAAAGTAATATATTACAAAAATGAAAAGCGAACCTCTGATACTAGTGGTCTCTTATGCCCGCAGACAATATTGTGGTGGTCGTTAAGGTGTCAGTATAGCTAGTAACAACCACAATTTCTTAGGTACCTACTTCTATATAAAGGGTTCTAGCGTTTTCAGTCCTTGACGGTAGTACTGGGAATATTATTTAGCCCACAGGGAAACTGGGTACGTGGTGATAGCACTCCTAACGGCTCATCGCAAAGCCATTTTTGCTATTATAAAAAGTCATCTATTACTACTTACTGATCTGTTGATCGACGTTAATTCCATCGTACGATAGACAGAACTTTAGATGTGCGCACGCGACCTTGGTTCCGTTTGGGAGCTGGCAGCTGCGGTCGTCCAACGAGATCAACTTGGACTCGCCCATAAACTTAACGTCCGCCGTTACTTTCACTACGGGACGAGATCTTAAAACAAGCAGAGTTTTGAAATTAGAATAAGTTTATCGTCTACCCTTGACAGAGTGATATAAAACATGAGATGAGCAACTAAAGGAATAAAGCAAATGGCATCTAGCGAAAAGGTATTTTACTTCCTGAAACTATCAATTTTAGCGTAGTGTCTCGTAATCAAGCTATATATTAACTAACACGACGATAAACAAATTTTGCTAAAGGTATTTAGGATTTAATTAGGATTTTATAAGGAGAGTAATACTAAGTAATAGTATAAATCGTGCTTACAAAATAAAGTGAATACTTACTTCAAGAACACAACACTATCCGACTTGTAAGACCCTACCACCAGGTCCGTGTAGTTGTTATCATCCAGATCCACACCCCCTGAGAGCGCGAACCCGAACGTCTGCAGGTTGGGAGAGATTTCCTCGGCGGTAATAGCCTGAGAGTACTTCTCGAGAATGCCGTTCACACTGCCGTGGTAGATGTACACGACGCCACGACCTTGCGGGCCTCCGTACGGGGCCCCTACAGCGATATCTGAAAAGAAAAGAAGGTGACTGTTATAAGAGGAAAAAAAGGTAACACAGTGCCTAACTCAAGGAAAAGTTTAGCAAAAAGAAACTGTTAAAATACGGGTGATTAATATGTGTGAAGGAACGAACATTATAAAATATAAATACATACACCTTACAAATGAGTGTTAAGCAGGTATGGTAATGAAAAAAACATTATAATATGTTTAAAACTGAATATCAACTGCGGGCTAAATGTAGTTGTTAATTAAATGCAAATAAGAAGAGAATGATCTAGTGAGGTACCTCCGAATCCATCGTAGTTAATATCACCAAGAGAAGTCAAAGCCAACCCAAATCTGCCTCGTGATACTTCACCAGTGCGAGCGTGAGACTTTATGTAATTCTGGAAAAAGATATGTTTAAAGTAAAGTAGGTATAATTCTTTCACAAAAAAGATGAAAATTTTTTTTCTTTTCTACAAGTTAAATGTTTTACATTAATTTATTCATAATCAAATGTAATTTAATATCATGTATTGTAGTGTAATTAAATTAAACAAGTAAAAATATAAATAAATTCTTGTATTAATAAACAAGAATTTATTAGAGACGAAACAAATTTATAGACACTGTCAACTAGTAGGTACAGCAGTAAGCAAGAAAGAAAGTCAGTATTTTAAATCATCCTAATCATCTGCTCGCTTTATCTACTGCTAAACTAAAGGCTCTCTCAAGGCGTGCTACTCGGCCCTCTCGTCCAAAGCTTGTTTAGTATAACGGGGTGATGTAGCTCACCCTCTCTTTCCCCTGATAGATAATGTAAATCCGTCCATGTTCATATCCATCACTCTTGGTTCGCGTAAACATAGGCGCTCCGACGATAACGTCCTCCGCACCGTCACCGTCGATGTCGCCGGCTGCTAGACTGTAGCCGAAATAAGCGCCAATCTGGGAACCGCTGATGTTCTTGATGATTTGTAGCTCCCATGTGTACAAGACCACCTGAAAATGTAACAAAGATAAACTTAAGGGAGTCACTATAAGAGGTATTGTCAATCATAATTATAATACTTGATACTTTTTTCAAAACAATTTGTTTGTTAATATACTTATCAAGAAAGTATCACGATTTACTTTAAAAGAAACATTAAAATAAAAAAGACCGGGGGTGTCAATGACTAACATGTACCAACACTATGAATGTTAAACATTGATTAATATAAAGTTTAAATCATACCAGTCCTTTCAAATCAGCCCCTCTTGGGACTCCAACCGCAATGCTCTGGATACCTTCGCCAGCAAAGTCTCCGACAGTCATGGAGTACCCCATGTAAGAGTCATCATATTTGGCGCTGGCTTCAGGAGTAGAAATCAAGGCTGGCTTGCCGTTCAACGTCTGAGATATAAGTTGACCTAGAATATATCATATTAATTAGTAAAGAGAATATTTTAGATTTAAAATCAGATTATTTCGGTTGAACGATTACAATCATGAGATTGAAAGTTCCATTTAGTAAGTAATCTATATAAGACCAGAGACTTCAACAAAACAGGCGAAGCAATTTAAAAATTGTAATCTATATTTATAATGACAGAAAAGAAAGTTAAATCGTCCAAACGAAATCATCTTTGAGTGTATTGAATGCTGGAGAACCAAAAGTCCACGATCGATGAGAAGCATCTGAACTGCAGTCAAAGTATGATTCTGATGTTGATTGAAGCATCAGTAGTATAATGAAATGCTTGCACTGATGTATGAAGTGACAATATTAACTGCTGATGATAAAGGCATTACAAGGTTTTATGATAAAAATGTCACTTTTCCACATATGATTTTCCAGAAATTAAAAATCAAGATGTTGTTTAAATTATGTCACCAAATGCATGTTAATGTGACTTCCAAAGCTGAAATGGTTTTATCTCTCATTAGTCTTAAAGCATGGGTAAAATTTCGCGTTACAATTTTTAAAGCAATTTAAAATTTAATCCAATCCATATATTATATAAAAATTACTACGGAGCTGGAAGATGTAACATTCCTATTTACATTTTGTTGTTGTTTAACCAAGAAAGGTAATCAAAATTAAATAAATAGAACCAGGACATAGACAGGTGTTTGTTTGCATTCAAAGTAATTATTACAATATCATCTACGTACGAGTTAACACAAGATTTGAAAATGGAAAAGTAAAATGAACAAAAGTAAAATAAATCGTGCACTTCTATACCAATACTGCTAATTCTATGTTTTCTATGGGTTTATGTAACTAAAAGGTGTTGAACAAGAGAAGTCGACGCTTATAGGTATCTGGTGAGCCCCGAGATAGAGGTCGATGCCACCGATATCTGTACACCGTGGTTTTTAGGAAAAGCTAATGGATTTTGTTTTGACTATACACGTCAGTGATCTTCTAAATATCCATTGCGTTAAGGTTTAATTGGATCCATGACATGTATAGTTTTACAAAGCAGTTTTATTTTAAATGCCTTTCCAATGATCAAGTATAATTCCAAACTGTGATATCACAGACATCAAGTGGAATCATATTTTTTTAAATACTTATATTTTACAGAGATATTTAATTAATCGTTTCATGAATTAGTTGTAGCTTATTATTGACAATACAAAATATTTATTAGTATTTGATGATTAAAAAGCAAAACATTAATAGTTAGCAAATTTTGGCATGATCTTAAAGCAAAATGGTTTAGTTTTGTTTTATTAGAATTATACTCGATCACAATAAGAAAGAGCAATTAAAACCACTGCGTTTCATGGTTTATTCGAGTATTAGGCGCTCGTAAGCCTCTCGCTATGTTATTGCGGTTAAAAGTTAGGATGTTGTCAATCGGCGATACGTTTTGTGTTTACCTTCTTCCGGTATTTTCGGCATAAAGTGGAAAAACTTTTCGTTTGCATCTATTGAAAACGATCGCCCTGTGGATTTGGATTAAATAAATTGTGTCAGTATCAAACCAACTTTTCACATTATTCGTAGATGGAGTATAGAGACAAACTTCAATATGTATTTGAATATATCATGACGCCCAAATATAACGCTTGAGTACCTTACATTTGAGTACAAGTAGATATATATGTAGTGAGGTATGTTGTCTCCAAAACCATCGTAAGACTAATGGCAATGACTGTTAGACATGTATCACTCGGGGAGTATGTACTCATACCCATGAATTTCACAAAAGATAGATTCACCAACCACCAAATTGAGACAACACATTTTGGACCACGATGGCTAATGAACTTTCAACAAAAGACTTTTATACCTATAAATAGTATAATGCACAAATGATTATATACCTTGCCAGTAGAAACTGCCAGGCGCTCCCATAAATAGCCTCTCTCCATCCTAAAAACAAACAAAAACTTGTTAAAAAAACATTATACTTAAATCTATTGCAGATACATAAAAAGTCAAGATTGCTAGGTTAGAAGATTTAACGTTCTAAACTTTGCAATCAATACTATCATAAAAATAAGCTCTATTTGTAAAACATATAATAAGGTAACCATTTATGATCATAAAATAACACCTCATCCAAAATTCAATGAAGAAGCCCTAAAATCACACGACAGACAGTTGTTTATCCATATCCCTAACGTTTTACGACTGTTATCCCACATTTTTATGGTAAAGGCACTTATGGTAATGCGGAGAGTTTCTGTGATTGTGGATGGGCAGATAAAATATCGGCTAAGTGCGTTCAGAGCTCGTTACAATCCTTTTATGGCTGGCGATGGGGTTTGATGGTGTGGGAATACACTTCCTGATTAAGTGATCATATATTATAGTGAGCCACTTTTTAAGGTAACATCCACTGATATGGTTACAGTGGAAACTTCTGTTATTTTAAATCGTATCATAAATTAAACCACACTGCAAAAATGATATGCATAAAACAATTATTAGTGCCTTTACCACAATCTTGTCAAAATGTAAAATAAAAGTCGTTTGAGGGCATAAATGACATCTTATTTTTCTGATTTATTTCTAAATGTAAAAGACGAAATGTGCTATTTCTCACAACACAAAAGAAAGAACCCAGGCCAGACATCAACAGAAGATATTCCAGTCGTGTGAACAAGACAGATAAGCAAGCTTTGGTTGCATGTTATCACAAAGGTTCAGAGCGTGCGAACATGTGTTTCAGTCCTTCAGGCCGATGCAGATCGTGTCAGTTGGTCTTTATGTGTGTCGTTGCTGCGAATTGAAGAGATGACAGCTGGAGATAGACGCCGATGTAAAGCAGATGTGTGCTAACAATCGAAGCTTATCTTTTATATTTCTCAAAATATAAACGCAACTGTAATTCGCAACAAAGTCTCTCAAAATAATATTTCAAGACGGTTTTACCATGAAATAGCGACGTAAATAAAAATACCGCAGCCTATAAAACTTGAAAACGTACGAGTTGACCCTATAAGGCCAGCGGCCCTAAAATCCGCATAAGAGGGAACTTAGCATTGAATCGGAAGCGGGCAATGAATAAATATGCGCAAGCGCAGTGCGGCGTGCGCCTTGTACAGCGCGACAAGCAAGCGCGCGCCGCGCCGGCGCCGCGTCACGTGGGCCCGCGCCGCGGTCGCACAGACAGTTCTCATGCTTCTTACACGTCAACGTAGGGGTGAGTATTTTGATATGTGAAATTCACAAAAAAAAATTATGTCGTCGGTGATATTTTCTGTATAGCTACAGGCAGTTATTATTAGTTTTAGACGTATTTAAATAAAATGCGGATGTAACTCACTACCCATTTGCAATTTAACACAGAACGCTAAAGAGAAATATGTAACTTGTAAATGTAACTTGTGTTTGAGAACAATTCTAAAACGAACTTCGAATGGATCATTATGCTCAAAACAATTTGCATATTAATGATACGGAACCTATTATCTTTAAAATCATAATCAATTAGGTACCAGCACTTCTAGCTTAAGCTCAAAACACTTACAAAAGTTTATTCGTAAGCATGTTTCATGTTAAAAGGTCCGGTCTGAAGTCTGTTATAGACCACAATGGTACATAAGACCGCACGCAGGCGGTCTTTGTGACCAGAAAGCGTTAATGGCGCACTAAACGCAATTGAATATTCAATTAAAGGTGCATAAATCAATGGGAGCGTTTAAAATCCCGTAAGATTTGCATACGCTGCGCTCACGGCAGGTGAAATGACTCGACCACCACATTAAGGAGTCGGTGGCATACATTTAACCTAGAGGAAGAACGTGCATTTTAAATGACTACTATAAAAGTTCACACACAGTATTTTACATGTACTAAAAATAATAACTAAATAGCATTTAGGTAAACAAAAACTTTGTCCATCATACCACCACCATTACAGTAGGTATGTACAAAAACAAAACACAAGCACACCTTCTTTTCTTCTTTCGGTATTATCAAATATGCCTGATCTGATCTTTAATTAGTGGATCTCAAGTTGGTGGTTCTGTTTTTAAACTAAATGTCAAAAATTCTATGTACTTATTTATAAAAAATGTACAAACAAATAACCTGTAATATGTTGAAATTGAAATACAAAATCCCAGATATGAGTAATTCGTGGACAAATCTGCGATGCCAAGAAGTATAGCGCGTGCATGTCTTTCGACTCTATTGTCTGTAAATGGCCACCGTTAGCGAGCGCGTTCCAACACTATGTTTACTGCAGGAATTCAGAAGAACTCGCACGTGTGTTCGTGCCAAAACATTCTTCTTATTCCCTTTGGGGGTGATGTGATTCTGCAGTGACGTCACGCTATGCAATGCAACCCTGACTCGGCCTATATCGTTACTGTATTTTACTACCACAGAGCATATTCAATATATTTTTCTACATGAATTTTCTAGAAAACTTTGCAATTTTTAAGAAAAAAAAATGTTTTGTAAAGCTTGTTCTATTCTGAATATATGAATGATTTATTCGTCTGAAATTTAGACTACTAACGGTCTGAAGGAGATTAATTTTTAAACACCATGGTAACATTTTCTTTGCTACTCTACGTTTGTTGAAGAAAAAATGTCACTATCTAATAAGTTATATTATAAATATAATTTATTCTTATAAAAACAATTTGTCTATTAGCCACTTAAACATAATCACAGATAAAAATTTGTGAAGATATTTCAACACCGCTAATATCCATATTGTTTAAGAGGACGGGTTTTCACGCGTACCTGATTGTTGGAAAGGTCTAACTATAGTTTCGTAAACTGTGTGTATTGTTTTTTTTTTGCGGAACATGTCATCGTCATGAAATGATGAAGTTCGCCGAATATGAACGAAACTATAGTTGGACCTTTCCAACAATCAGGTACGCGTGAAAACCCGTCCTCTTAAACAATATGAATCATACACGCGTTAGTTTTCTATTTTATACTTGAAAGTATATTTTAAACCTGATGTGATCAAAAAGTTTCGCTATAACTTCAAATGTTAATTCAGTAACCGCATCACGTCTGTGTCGTGCACATCTCTCGTTAGATCACCGAGATCCACCGGGAGGATGGATATCATGTTCTCAGTTCCGGGGAAAGATAACATCGACACTACAGAACAAACCTTGTGCCATCTTTAATGGACTTATCACGGGAGTTTTAATACAACAATGTAAAATAAAGGAAAATCTACACTAATATAAAAAGAGGAAAGATTTGAATGCAACGAATAAACTCAAAAACTACTAGACTAATTTCAAAAATTATTTTGCCGATAGGAAGCTATGTTATATAAGAGTAGCATAGGCTATATTTATTTATAGAAAAATGACAAATCTTTAGAGATTTCTACTAAGCCTAACCCAAGTTGTGAAAACTTGTCTTTCATCGCATGCGCTGCGGTAGGTAACTATTGACTATAGAACAAAAAAATTTTCTACAATATCATATAAAATATCAATATCTACAAATAACTTCGCGAGACCATATGTCCAACTATTGTTTATGTGTAAATATATTGATTGACTTTAATTTATGCTCATAAAAATATTTAATGCCTAAAATTTATTTAGCTTAAGAGCCTTCTGTACGAAATTTATTATTTCCTTCGTCTTTCCTTTTATCAGGTAACTACGATAGAAACGAATAATTAGGTAGTTGCGTATACAACTGTGACGTATTTTATGTGAAACAAACTTCCCTTGCCCGTAAATTGTATTATATTCGATAAGACCAAGCCTTAAACAAAGCCGGCTTTCGTTTCAATTCGCATTTACAAAAACGGCAACACCACTCTACAGCAGATTAAAACCTCAATTGTGTCCCAAATAAAGACACAAAATAAAACGGCAATAAAACGCGGCTACTATTTTCGAAATAGGAATACGTGCGCGCCATTTTGTTCTGTTTTTTGCGCGCGAACAATAAAAGTTTTTAATAATTCATAAAGCTGTGCTCCGACCCGCGCATGCGGCTCACGCGCGGTGCGATCGCCGAGATACCCAGCGCTGGGCGTGGGCCACAAGTTATTCTATTCCCACGATTGTAAAATCACGAACCTTTACGTGAATCTAGGAGAGACTTTTTTGCGAGAACGAGAAAAAAGTTATGAGACCAGTAAAACGAATTTATTAGAGAGTGAAGAGTTATAGCGTGATTTTATCTGTCTTTTTTCTATAGCCTTTTTTCGCCATGGTTGATATTTCTAAAAACAAGACTATCGTCTATCGCAAAAAACTTATAATAAAATATTACGATATTCCGAGTCTACGTCACAAAAACTTACTCTACAAAATATTATATTTTCTACGTCGTCGTCGTGTCTATTGATGGTGATGAATCAACATACGTTAAAAAAGAAATATAAAAACTTGAATTGCTCCATCAAGAAAGCGTCATGATTCTACTGATTTGCTACCTAGGTATAGGTCATTTCTCTCATTACCTTTACCTACCTAAAATTAATGACAGAGCGCTACTTTCCCAAGTGTGACAGATGTTTTGGCGACCAACATTAAACAAAATTATTGTATTTTTAATAAAAACTGTTTAAATTTCCCGCGTGATGATTCGTATCGAATCGTAATTGGCGGGACAAATTAAAGATGGCCGCTTCATCACGCATCCTTTTCAATTGACTAAATTACAGCATATTATTGACGCTGGTATTTAAGCTTTCTGAGAAGATCGTTTTTGGGTAAGTGAAAATTAATTACGCATGATAAATGGCTTTAATAATAAGTATCTTACACGATAAACCTGTCAGAATCTTTGTGCAAATTTAAGCCCTAACCTGACTAGCTTAGTATACTTACGGATCCACTTAATTACTCGTACATCACTTTAAAAGTTAAATTGGTATTTATATCATTAGAACTCGATATACCTACAAAAAAAAACATAAAATGATTGAAGGGAAGATGAGGTTTGAATGGTAAATATATCTAGATCATAAAAATGTGGAAACGACCGCAAAGACCAAAATTATAGAGCTAAAAATAGCTGGAGTTGAGAATAGGATGACCTAGATAAAACATGACATGTATTATCAAGATATTCGTTCTTCTCCATTTTTATTTAACTTACATACAAAACATGTTAAAATATCAAATTATCTAAATTACTTGTGCAATCTGAAGGCACGTCAATGCTCCCGCCACGACTGTACTATCCTTTTCTTAATACTACTTTTCTAGGTAGAGGTATATTATACCTAGATAGTTAGTTATATTAGCTGGCTTTGTATTTTTGATTTGCAAAGGATGAATAACGACATAAAATTGTCTAAAATGAATTTACCTTTGACAATGTTGCCGAAAATCCTGCCTGGCACACACCAGTTTTCCTTTGCCCGTAGCTTGCTGAAAGAGATAAATCATTTTTTGAACGCGGGTAATTTAATACAATCTCTTATAATATTATATATCTAAACTCAACATTGTTAGACATGTATTTACACTTCGTAAACAATTACTACAAAAAAATTATACAGCTCTTTGGTTGTTTTATCAGTTAATACTGCTATACTGCAAATATAGTCTATTGCGTGAATCATTCCATCTACGTGACGATATCTACTAATGGTGCTGTGGACGAAACATTTCCTACTAACTCACCCTCGTCCTCTGTACGAAATACTAAAAAGAGCATAATTAATCAACAAGATGACAATGAAAATTTAGTAATTCGTCTTTACTTTACAGCTTAGGCAACGCATGGAGCCAACAGTACTTTTTGTAAAATATAAAACTAGCAATAAAAATAGCATTATAAGTAGGTACTCGAGCTATCAAAAGTTTTATAGTTACTATGCATTATTAAATTATTTAAGTTAGACCAACATAAATAAAAATTTTAAAAAAAACTTTCTATAATACTTCTCAATTGATTTTGAACCAAAAGTCCCTTTATAGTTTCAGAATAACGAATCGTTTCTTTGGTGTTTCTTCTTCAGTGTAACGCTACACTTTAAAAATACAATTTTACCCGAAACTTGTCGTAAATCATGGTTTAGTGCGGGCGCGCGGGCGTCACGCCAATTTTCCCGCGTCCGAAGCCATTACCGCCGGAAGTGAGCGGTTTTCGCGCGCTTTTACAGTCGCCATTGTAGCCATGATGGGACGCCAGGACCCTTGTTCCGCGAAATGAGTGGGCAATTTTTCACATTGTAAAGTTTTATAGCTGGCCATCAAATTTTCAAACAACTATGCAGCTTTGAAGACAATCTTCTTGTATTGTCTGTAGTGAAATACTCGTACTATGCTTTACAGCTGCAGAGTTAGTGATGTTTAACTTTGTTATTATATTTACGGAGAAACTATAATTTTGACTACGGCCGTGACCGTTGAAATGTGTTCCAGGCACAATAATCATAAACAAACATGTACCTAGAAGTATTATTATGTACCTACCATCCCTATATAATAATTAATAGCTACACGTTTAAAATTTTAAATTAGCATCAGTAAGATAAATAAGTATAATCGAAATGCCACTACCGCATCTCAGTCAGTCCGTCAGAGTCTCTAGTCGACCACCTAAAGATCTTTGGCATAACCGTATGTAACTACAAAAAGTTACTTACATGTTCTGCAAGGTGAGAATTCAGTGACATCTTGCAAGGTGGAGGACTTGGCGACGAAGCAGGTACCGACAGGGTCTCTCAGGTTCAGCTTCGCAGACACGTACGACACGTAGCGCGGAGCACACGCCTGCGGACAACGACCAACCAGATTAGTTACTTCACTCATTTATTATAACACTTATTAGGCATTTTGAACGTTAATGAAGTGATCGGCAATGTGGCTGCTACAGCACTCGATCTCTATTAAATGATGTATGTAGGACTCATCTGTACATATTATGATGTTACTAAATAACGTTTAACAGAAGAGAGTTTCAAATAATAAGTGTTCTTAGAGCGAGAATAACTATGCTCATGTTTTTCAGCTTGAACTAAAATCGTCACCAGCTTATGTCGCAATTTAAAATGGAAAAACTCTTCTTCATTATTTTATATAATATAATAAATATATTTTATAAGAACTATAAAAATGATAAAATAAGATTTTAAGATTTTATTAAAGTAATTACTAATTCCAATGTATAAATATTCATGTACAAACAAATAAATGTACAAATATTTCAAATGTGTAAGTGATAAATAATCAAAAGATTTGCATGTAACGAATGTATTCAAATGCCAATAAATATTTTTAATTCTTGCATTGCTTCTATTCTTTCTTGCTCTTCCAATAAAAAATATTTACTTATTTATGATTTCATAGGAAAACTCACTGACCTTCCATGTATAATTCACAGAACCACGGATGTACAGTTTAGGTTAACCAAAAATAAACTTCTATATAAATATTGTAATGAACTTGAGATATAGTTACTGTTAGGGCAGTCAATCTTAGAGTTGAAACGACGTAGAAACATAGCAGGTGGCAAAGCCACCTTTGTAAAAAAATTTTTTTGTTAGAGTATAATGTGCCGTCTTAATTAATTTGATAAATAAATAAAATAAAAATTAAAAATTATACCCTTCGTTTAGGGGTGGCGAAGAATTAGAAATAAAAAAATCAATATAATAATTAGCAAACGAGACGCTTTATAATATATAACAAATCAGTTTGTTAAGTTTGAAAAGTTAAGAATAATTAATGAATAAATAAATAAATATTTTCATATGTGTCAGAATGAACCGTGACTTTGATAAAATATAAATCATGATTTTCTGAAACACTCCCAAAATACATCTTCCCTTTTGTTAGAAACTTTCTATTATTCAGGCGACACATTAAACTGTCTTTAAAGATGGACTTAAGCGAAACGGTAGCGATTATATATTTATTCATATTAACTAAAACACATAATATAAATAAGTATTCCTTTATTTGTGAGTCCTCCTTATCGTATCATCCCTGGCTGGAGCCCTAGCGGAATGGAAAGAAAACATTGCCCAGATGCGCGTGCGTCGGATAATTACATCGACTCGTTTCGGTTCTAAATTCAACTTGTGCCATGTGGCGGGGCACGGTGACACGAACTAACTCTATCTGTCGTTCGAAATGACGTGACATAAAATAAGCTGAAAATAAGTACAACTTAGCACTTTTAAGAAAACCACAACGGTATTTCCTAAAAGAATACTAATTTTAATCTGGTCTTTCGATAAATTGACTAAGATATTAAATAGCTAAGATTTATATAACAATTAATAAGAAATTAAATAGGTAACCTTTCTGCTATATCTTTTGTGTTATAGTTAGCCATTTTGTTTTTGGTAATAAATGCACTTGTCCTGTTAATAAATTGATCTTAAGAAAACAAACTGATGATCTTCCATTAACATAACTTTACAAAAAGCTAATTATTGAAGTACCCAACCAAGAAGATGGGTCAGTTCATTCACTTTTCGTATAACCTCACCAAAATCTTTACCGATGATTCACGATTCTCATGACTAACTTAAAAAGCTTCCAAAGCAATGAGATTATCTGTAACATATACATAAATGTCAACAATAGAATGCGTGATAACTTGACAGAGGCTATACTTTTAATGTAGGCATCGATACGGACTCATATATCCATTGATAGTTTATTTGATAAGTTGTTCAGTTTAGTACCTAATTTTATAGAACAAAAATATCCTACGTTACAATACTTAGAAATTTAACTTCATTTTCCGAAGAGATCGTTTGTTGACAAGACCGCCTTTTGTGCCAGATTCTTTTGTAGTATTTATATTTTAATATTATTTTCTTGTGGTGACAATATGTTTGAAACGAAATAAAAGCAAGAGACCGTTACCGTTAGTAAGAGCAAACTTTCATAAATTATCAAGTTTATTACTAGAGCAGCAAAGGTGAGTGAATCAACATATTTGTCATACTTTATGAGTCACACCAGTTTGCTTAACACTGGACAAAGAACTTAAAAGATTCGATTTATTTTTCGCTGAGTCATTACAATTGTCGCTTAAATTTGTTAATTTTCTTGTGCTAATGTAGGTGGGAGGAATTTTATTTGCGATTGTCCAGTCAGACGCAAAAATTACTTCTTTATTTCTTCTTTTTACTTACATTTATTAATTTGTACCTCTGACTGGACACTCGTAAATAAAATTCCTCCCACCTACATTAGCACAAGAAAATTAACAAATTTAGGCGACAACCGTAATGACTATAAGACGTGTAACAACAAGGTGTGATAATATTTAACGGTGTTAGTCTACCCATCAAAGTGAACCCATTGCAAAACAACATTATATAATTTAAAAAAAATATATATCAGGGTCTCCATACAAAAATTGGTCACGTGATCGGCCAAGTTGTATGGAGAAAGCAAACATTTTTATTTTTAATTTGCAAAATTTGATTCTACGCATGGTTCACTTTGATTGGTAGACTAACACCCTTAAGTATTATCACACACTTTTGCATCCCGAAGTTTTATTCGGTAATACAGGATAAAATACCTAGTCTGCGTTAATCCAGGGTCTAAGCTATCTCTGTACCAAATTTCATCCAAAAAGTTTCAGCCGTTAGAGCATGAAAGACTAACAAATATGAATACAAACTTTCGCATTTATAATATTAGTACGATGTATAGGTATTTGTAAATGTAACGCTAATACCAAATCATCAAATTAATACCGACCTCCGGCTACCTATTTAGAAATATCAAATTTGTCATCTTTACTTTCTACTTTGTATTCATTATTGATTTTTTTCAAATCTACATCTGTACTTACTTGTTAATGTAGCTACTTACTGCATATTTCATTATAATCATTTCTCAACGTCTAAACTCTGAACAAGTCAAGTGTTCCACTTTCTACGAGCTACCATCAAAGGCGCATCAAAAATCTAAAACCAATAACCATTGCAATAACTCAGAGCCGACAATCAGAAGCGCATTAGGTACACAAACAGTGCAATTGACAAGACGCACACTGCCCTACATTTGCTACCAGAATAGATTGGTGGAAACACCAGTCACTGGGTAAATAGGTCACGTCGGTCTACCGTACGATAAGATATGGAGATCGTTTAGGAAAGGGATCATCTTTTTAGTGTAGGCTTAGTGAAACTAAATTCTAATATGGGATGCAAGGTGTCTTTACTTTTAACAGACGATAAATTTGTATAGTGAGAATGAGTGAGTTATACTTTCATATATTACAAATGCGAAAGTGTGTTTATTGTTTTTTGTAGTACTCCTCAGTTACTGAGTGACCAGATTTTTGCACAGTGTGAGAGGTACATTTGTCCCGGAAAAAACAAACATAACGAGGGCGAAGCCACGGGCATAATCTAGTATTATTTTATAAACTTGCATTGCAAAGTATAGTAAGAAAGTACGAGTAAATTCTTAACAATGTTTTTTCTAGAAGAATTAAGTTGTACACTGATGTCACATACTGAAGAATTTACCGTGCCGTGAATCCTTATTAATTTTCATTACCATATCATAAATAAGCCCACGACAAAGTATCCCAATTCAGAAGATTATCTACTAAAATTGAGTTCTTCATAAAGTAAATCAAACCCAAAGTAAAACATGTCAAACTGTGTGTAGATAGTGGTTCAGCATTGTTGTTTGATTTACGACACGTGACAGACGGACAGACTTTATTGTGGCTATTGTACACATACAGTATTTGTTTGAGACAGTTGATGGAGTTAGGAAATGGATTATCAAAGAGGGGAGTCTCAGATGATAACTTATTTTATAATTTTTATTTCGTATTCAAATAAAAAATAGCTAAAATACGAGTACTGTCCTTTGTATTTCAAATACCTTATTTAACAATGTTTCGTATTTTAATTACTTGCGATACAGTATTTTTTAATTTGTATTTTAATAAAAGCATGTATTTTGCCCTTTTGTTAGCTGCAGCATACTCTTCTTCTTCTTCTTCTATTGCATCGGACGCACATATTCACTCTCAACAATATTTCACTTTTTAAACTCGACAACCCGAATTCAGGACTGATTTTTTGCAGACAACTCTATTCCACCGTGTTCGTAATGAAATACGACTAATATATATTTTAATTTAACTTTAATTCATTAACCAGAAAGGTGCAAGTTACTAATATCCATTTACCTGTTTATACCTGCCTGCCACTAGGTCACTTATACTCATCCTAAGGAAGAACTTTCACTAAGGGATCAACCCTGAATTGGAAATAAAAAGATAATTCCCGTATTGCTGTTGCGAATGATTCCCGCAGCAGATTCCATGTCTTTCACTTGAGCTCATAAATTGTCAGCGTTACATCGGACATTTGACATTCCCACAACTCTGCCAAAGACTAGATGTATCGACTAAACCAATGCAAAGCAACATGTCCGGAGCGATGTCAACTAGACTGTACTGCAGTACTTTGTGGAGAACACGGCGTTAAGTGGAGGTAAACATTTCCGCACGCGTCCGTGTTGACTCGTCCAACGCCCGGCTTACAACTCAAGTGCCTCAAGTTTATGGGCGAAGGAAAACCCACAAACTGAGTTGTTACTTACTTTTGCTAACACTTATGAGTATTACTAACTCAATTTGATCTGCCCAATTTACAGTTTGAACTGAAGGGTTAGTTAGCTATTACCTTCCATAAGCAAAGTGAATAAAAGACAATGCGGTTTTTGCGATAGTATAGCCAGTGTAGCCACGCTAATCAGGCAAATGCATAGGTCACATTTGGTGTCTGTTTTCCTCTTACATGAATCATACTTGCTACGAGGGTGCTTGTAGATTTGAGTGAACATAAGGTAATGTCCAAATATCTGGTAATACACGTTTGTCTGGAATTTGTCGGTATATGTTAGAGATTCCACGGACTAAAAGCTTTGCGTCAACTTTTAGTGTGCGAACTGCCAGATGGTGGCATTAGTTGCTGATTTCTCTATTTCTCTATAGCTATAAACTCGGTATTTTCAAATCACGAGAGAATCGATTTCTTCAAGCCAGGCGTATCCTAGGCCGCATCGTCGCTTAACATCAGGCGAGTTGCGGTTTAGCTATGAAAAAACGTTATTTCTTTCCGAAGCAAGTCGTTACTGTAATATTTTTAGCGGAGAAAAATACTTGGATAATGTTAACTTCATAATTACGACCAAGACGTGTACTTTACAACGCCTGGTTGTATAAATTACCAAAATTACTGAATAAACTGCGACCGTATGTACTACGTGTACAGGCAATATGTTATGGACTTAACAATGCGTAATGACTTTGAATACACCAATTTACATAAATTACTACGACCTTTAACTTTCTGACACTTTCAAAAAAGCTATTTAAAAATGCTCACCCAATTCCTATGTGACTTTCGCGAAACAATAACTTAATTTATCGGGTTATATCAATGGCTAAAGCGGGAATATCGACGCGGGCGCAGATAAGGGCGCGTCTACATCAGGTTCTAAAGTGGAATGCGGTGTAAGGCTATGTTCACACGGTACACCACTCTAACAGATTTATGTACTATTTACACTACCTCGATGGTGCTGATGGTAGATTAGCTGATAAAATGATTAGCGATTTGTTTTATTGTCGTTAAAAATATCTTAAGGCAACTGGTAAAATTTTGGAGTTATTAGGCTAGTTGCGAAGAAGCACAAGCCGAAGCAAGTCATAAAAAAAAACTATTTTTTCGGGCAAGGCAGGCAGTAAAATGTAGTTATTTCTAAGCTAACCCAACTGGCCGGCCGCCTGCTTGACTTCAACCTTTCCTTGGGATATGATTAGATAGTTACAGCAACAAAACCTGCTTGAAAAGTCTGCATAAGTAACGTTTAATAAGATTTATTTTAAAAACATTCCATAATTTCAATAGCATCACTGCCTATGAAACGGCACCCGCATACGTTCACCACAACATTTTCCAACCGTGGAAACTGACCGTCTCCATAAAAACTGGCACAAACCGCTCGATCCGCGAAACGAACGCTATTTAGGGATACTGGGGTAAAAAGTCATTTAGCAATCACAGTTGCGTTTGTAACGGTCCTAGTCTTTATACGGAGGCGGATTTAGGTCCCGCCACTCCCGGGCGACCTCTATAGCAGATTGTTGGAAATAGCCGCCGGTAACTGTCCAATGCTGGCATGACTTCTGAGTTATGTGGGACTTGACGTAAAAGGGTGATGGCGTTGGATATGTTACAACTTAGAAATACGGTAGGCAAGTAGATACGAGTACATTTTAATGTAAGGTACATGTCATTTTCTCCATAGGTGAAGTCATAGATGTTAATCATTCTTTGGTAAGTACAAGGTCATTAAACTTTGTCATTATTTCACTTCAACACTCTGTTATATATATATAATAATCATGGTTTAAAAGGAATTTCAATTCGTTTCGTTCTGAATATTTTCAGAATATTTCGAACGCCACTTACTTATTTTTTTGTAAGTAGTAACTTTTTTGAAGTTTTTTCCAAGTCAGAATACTACGCCTTTTATAGCTGTAGCCGACATGTACTCGTAGTCGGCAGATATCATACCGAAACAATTATCGTGACATTTTCATAGCATATGGCACGCGCGGTTGCTGCTTCCATCTGGCAGTCACAAATTATAAATGTACTTATGTTGAGTCTACTTTTCGATATATACGTTACGATACAGATGTCCGAAACATAAAAAGGTCTAACAGTATGTTTCAACAGATTCAGTTCCTAGATCAGCTAGAATATTATTAATATATATTTATATATTTTAGTTTAATGTTAGGTACTATTGTTTCCTAGTAGTTTTATATATTTTTTTTAAATATATAAATATATATACATATATATATATATATATATATATATATATATTTATATATTTTAGTTTAATGTTAGGTACTGTTGTTTCCTAGTAATTATAATATATATATATATCACAAAAATTCTCTAATTAATTTAATATTATCTTAATTATTTATAATATACAGTCAAGTTGTGATAATTATGTACATTTTATGTCATTAGTTAATATGTTTTCGCCAAATAATTATTTTACGTCGTGTTTTATGTAGATGTTGCCTCATTGGCGTAGGCCTCCCACAGTTTTGCCCATAACTTTCTGCCTCGAGGGATCCTCATCCACTCCTGTCCATATGTTTTTGTGAATACATCTTCCCATCTCCTGTATTGTGCCCCTCTACTTCTCTTGTCTTCTCGTGTTATCCACGCTAGAAAAGTACTCAGAAATAATTTTGTCTTTGAATGACATATTTTAAATCAAATAATATGTCAGATTTTTGGTCAGCCAGCATAAATTATATTCAAAAACTACAAAAACTTCTCGTACGTTTACAAGTACCAATACTACAACAGGAATTAAAATTATGTAATATCTCTCACTGCAGGAGTAGAAACCGTGGTTCAATCTGTGGTACTATGCCACCCACTTTTTTCTCTATCCCAAGCGTCTAATTGAGAACCGTTAGTCTCAATCAGGTGTTACCCAGAACTCCTCAATAGGTCTACTGGTCCACAGCTCTACAGAGTTTTTGCTGTAACTGCGCCTCTTCGTTTAGTTACACCGTTATTGCATGATATGTGGACAGGTATATATAACTGTTGCTTGCATTTTATAGGATACGACCTTATAATATTGGTAGCAAGTATTCTATCACACTAGAAGCAATTGGACAAATGATATTCCAAATAAATGAAGTAGGTATAACTGAGGTAGATTTATAGGTAAAATTTATGGGTCAGCTTTTATCAATGCTGACTTTGACTTTGTTTTCATTTATCTATACATCAAATGATACCGGTACATAAGCAAAGTATTCGTGGTTTTACTAAAAAATCCATCACCCAATACGACCAATCATCACGCGCTTGCGCAAAAATGACAAAATCTACAAATGAGAATAAACACAACATCTATCTATCCGATAGCGCAGTGATAATTCGACCACCGACCTGTGATAACGTGTATCAATATTTATTTATCTATGAACATTTTCTTTATTCATATAATAATGCCTATTGTAGTTCACCAAACATCCGTGAGCCCGCCAGCTCGAGCGGTGCTCATGGTGATCAAAATCCTTGGCTTGAAAGTGGAAACTAAAGAAGTTAACCTACCATCGAGGGAGCAGTTCAAACCTGACTATTTAAAGAAGAACCCTCTCCATACGGTGCCACTACTGGAAGATGATGGATTCATACTCTCAGACAGTCACGCTATTATGACCTATCTGGTGTCTGAATATGGTGAGGATGAACATTCAACTTTATACCCTAAAGATAACAAAACGAGAGCAATTATAGATCAGCGGCTGTACTTCGAATCCTCAATCCTTTTCCCACGATTCAAGCCCGTCGTATACAGCTTGGTGAAAAAACACCAGATATCAGAAGAGCAGATCGGCGAGATTCAGGAGGCTTATGGATTTCTGGAGAAACATTTAGAAACAGGTCCATATTTGGCGGGAGATAAGCTGACATTGGCTGATGTATCGTGTGTGGCGACTGTATCTTCTCTCAATAGTATCGTCGCTATAGATAAAAAGTTCGGGAAGGTGCACAAATGGTGGAATAGGATTCAGAAAGAAGACTGGTATCAAGTGAATGTACCTGGGATGAAGTTGTTTGATGGTTTTATCCGACAGTTCTTGAGGCGATAAAGACATAAAGTTGAGTGTTGGAATTATAAAATTGATACCTAACTTTTTTCATTGATTAGTAAGTTTTGATAACTATTTTTGTAGGTATTGTTCGTGTTAGTTCAAGGAGCATCATCCTCTGTTTTGACGCTTTACTTGTATCTTTCTCTGGTTTTTGAAAAGTAAATATACGTCCAAAATAGGCGTCCAACGCGTTATTAAATAAGTTTATGGTTTTATTTAATAATTTGTTTTGTAATATTATTAACTATAAATATATTTTCTAATCAAATTCTAGACTCAATCCACGTGTTGAACTCAAACTGAAATTCCTATACATGCGTCAACAAAAGCTACAAACATTAATGTACGTTTCGCCACACCACGCCCCCTGTCGGAGAACATAACCATTACATGTAAAATAAACTACGAACCTACGACATGCAACTTTGACTTTTCAGAATAATCCATTAAGGTTGAAAATCATAGTTTAAAGTTGAGTAGTAAAACGAACGGTATGAGCGTGAAACCCTGACCGCGGATCGGCGCGTGCGCACAATAAGCTTTTGTGAGCTTACGGCGGGAAATTATTCAATAGATTTTTATTTATTTTTAATGCTATTATGAGATACATTGTACGTCGCAGCGTGAAAAAGGTCAGATTGGATTCTCCCATGTATTCGTGTAAGTCCAAGATGTGCCAATAATTATTTTATTGTTTTGTCTCTAATAGTGTCACATTTTTATCTGGAAGCGCTTAGTATACCTGAAATATTTATCAAACTTTGTCTTTTTTTCACCATAACAGTTTTAATTGTACTAGCTTTTGCTTGCGTTTGTATTCCCGGGTAAATAGTATTCTGTGGCACTCTACAGAGCTCCCAATTATCTCTCGAAGTATCAAGATGATATATATCACTCAGTTACTTACTGGCCAGAACAATGACTAAAAAACCAACAATAACTAAGAGACATATTTTTTAATTTATAATATACTGAGTGTAAACAATTTATTGTTCTGACATAAAATGTATGTCTCAATAAACTATCATTCAAATTCACCAAAGAAAACATGAAATATGGACATAGGTACACAACACTTTTAAAAAAACATAACACTGCTCTTGGGAAGTCGCGTAAATATGTAAGTGGAGCTCTTTTTAATTTTCAGATATTAAATTAACGTATACGAGTACTCGTTGCCAGCGTCCGCATAAAATCATTTAAATATACATATAAGTAGATGCATAATTTTGTACTACGAATACATGCCAAACACCTAACGGTGTGTTCCGGTAGCCTCCCTTGAGAGCCAATGTATGCCACAGTATCGCTGACTTTCGTGGTCGTGCAAACTTGTGGTCAAATGCATAGCTGTGTATAATAAAAAAAAATATGCATTTTTATGTTGTTAACCGATAATAACTAGATTCTAGAACATTTTCACGTCTCTAATTGTAGTAAAGCTCAGGTTTTCTATTTCCTCGTCCCATTATATGTAGTCTTTCCGTTTCCAAATTTTACTATAGCGCACTATCATTCTCATTGGCCTCTTCGTAACATGTCTACAGAGACATTCCTTTTCAAAATATCTAGTTTCAAGTAGGTACCTACTAATCTTTCCTAAGGCAAATAGCTCACGTGAATACAAAATAAGCAACGAGTTCTAGGACGGCGAGACATCTGCTGCGCTTATAGCCATTGGCACCGTCGTTTCCTTTCTCCATTCGATATTGGCTATTTGCCATCCGCAGTCCACACACATGTGTGTGCTCCTTCTTATAATAGTAACTGACTTCCTTTAGCTTTATTTAGTGGCTATTGTGAATTGAAGTGGTGAGAAGTCATGAAGTCAAGTCTCATGTGTTTCATTTATTACGAATATCGAAAAAAGCTTTGAGGGAGAGCGCAATTAACCGTTTTGAATTTAAAAAAATTGTAACTAAGGTAGGCATTTGGCCAGCAGTAGGAAGAGAGTGGCTAATGTAGGTATGAAATTTTGAAAGTACTAAATGCTGGCTAAAAACTAGAATCTTTGGATCAGTCTAATTTTTATTAGCTTGCACCACAAGTGAGAGGAAATGTGCATCTCATTCGCTATTTATAATGTCGATATGCGGCGAGCTTACAGGATACATATCTAAGAACCAATAGTTAGTCTCCTATATAAACCTGAGGATTTAACTATATTATAGAATTTAATAATATTTTGCAACAATTTCAATATCATTATTTAATTCAGTCTAAAGAGCTTCGATTCTGAGGATGTCAAATGGCATAATTACCTACGATCTAAAAACTTTCATCCCAGGATGACAGAATTAAGCCCAATGCCAAGGCAATATTTTCCTTTGAAATAATTAGAGAAACTCTTAACACTTGAATGGAATAATGTAATGTCTTGTTTTCCTTTGAGATTTGATTTGTGCTTTAATTACTTCCCACTCACTCTAGCGCAGTCCTGCCATTAGATCTCTGCGAATAATCCATAAACATTTCAGCTTTGCGCGATGATTATTATGTTATTGAAATGTCATAGGAACCTTTTGAAGTTTACTACAGATATAGACTGGAGCGTGCTTCCATTGGAATGGCTGTGGATGGTTCAGCTCGGATTGGCTTATGGTTTAGTTATAGAAGCGGATGATTTTTGATGATTTTAATTCACAATTATACTGTTGGCTAAAATATGTACTGATAGATAGATGAACATTTTATTATGAAATAATATTTTTATGTTTTGTACCACAAGTGGCGCCCTTATCGCTAAAAGCGTTCTCTTTTCTATTTCTAACTTCTTAGTTAGTCCAACAACTTAAAAGAAAGCTTTTGCATGCTGATATGCAGTAAATCAAATGTAGGTACTTCATCCAATAGATTCAAAGTTTGAATTCAATCCGTATCAGAATCTGGGATAATGGCAACGCCTCCATGATAGCGGCTGCGTCTATTAGCCATCGGACTATTCATAGTTTTAAATCCCGCAATAATATTGTCCATATTTTTGTATAACAACCCTATATAAATCTTTCTGTCCCGTAAGCCCATTACCGTCAAGTTACACGCTTTGACCGCATCAGCATCAGATCGTTCCGGTTCCTGTCTACGGCTCTACCTCAGATGTGTTGATAGCTGATAATACAGCTGATCAGATCTGTATCTGGGTAAGTGATCTGAGCTGGGTAAAGAGTGCCGACTCGACCGTGGCGAGATGGATCATTGAGGCCAGATATGGTCGTGGAAGCTCAGCGGCCATATCGGAACCAGATCTAAAGTGCGGTCAGCCCGTTAGAAGACTTTTTGTCATTTTCGTGGATGATTGTAAAACTATGTTGTTTACAAGATTATCGTTACAGCTATAAGTAGGATTTAATTTTGAAAATTATTTACTTACCTTTTTGATTATAAAAAGGTATATAAGTAGTATATGTCTACAATATTTGACACTCACGTTATATTTATTTTAAATAACAGTCGTTCGTGTAGTAATTTGCGTAGTAGGCTGTAGTAAAACACTAATAATAAATAAATATGAATACAAAACGACCCTAATAAATACTTATTCCAAAAAATATATAAAATTTCTTAAATATGTAAATAAAAATGTAATTAATACAATCTCATTCAGTTCAAGTTAATCAACTGTAGTTATATTACGAGAAAAAGAATGACGTCATCGACATTTTTAATTTACCTTTTTTTTGTAAGAATACCCATCACAAGAACACAATAGTCAGTAAATCAAGCATGAAATTATATTTAGTTATAAAATAATGAATGGGCTCTGAAGAAATGTGCCCAGAATTTTATTAGTTTTTGGGATCCGTGACTTTTATTTTCTGATAACGAATAGTTTTAGTTAAATTCATTCCAAAACGAAACACTTCTGTAAAAAGTCGTATCTTTGTCTGAAGCTAAACCTAACTGATATTTCTTGCACATCGTACTTTTTTAGTAGAATAATTCATATATATTGCATAAGTAAACAAATAAATTATTATTTATTTTGTCTCTGGAATCCAATCTATATTTTTTTAAATGAAATTATAAATTCACAGAACACCGCTATCGTTGCTTAAATTTGAGCCTTTCCCGTTTATTTTGGAACAAGGATGATAGCTCGTGCGTGACCGATCTCTCAGAGCCTTTCCTGTGATCATAATGGAGAGTTAAGTGCCGTGATATTCATGCAGAGGAGGTTCCGTCTATCTCTCGACCACTGTTATTAACTCACCCTTTTAATTGTTTTAGAAATTTATCTTCAGAACGAGTTTTGTTAGTTATTTAATTCGTCTGACAGCCTAATTTTGCGCGTTTACGATATTAATGTGGTAAGCTATGTAAGTTATTTGTTGAGTAGTTGATTGTTGGTTTTTATGCTTTTATCCATAAACAACAAACACAGCATGTTTCAAATAAAATATTCTGCAATTTCACTAACAAATTAACCGCCTTTTTAATGCTACCACGCTTCACAACTCACATTGAAACATGCCGAAAATGCGCGGCAAAATATAGAGGAATGCTTCCCGAATGGAGACAATATAAGTTGTGGGTCATATATGGACCGCGCGGGACCAAATACGACCCGTGTAGCTGTCACCCGGCGGCCATGTTGGGTACGCGCGCGCAGCAAAAACCACTCGCTGACAAATCACCGGGCAATTTGTTACTTACCTCAAAAACCTTTCACAGGCTGTTGCGAAATTAAACTACTATTAACTAAGTACAATTAAGTCAACGTTAAACAAATGCTACCGCTTTTTATAATAACAGTGAAAGGAGAGATTGACACTAACAAGAATCAAACATGCTAAACAAATCTTATTGAAACCAAAGATGCAAGTACAAAATAAAGAAAAACGTATTCGCTACGGTCGCGCACTGCGTTTCTTTGGCATTTATTTCTTCAAACAAAATGCAAACAATTCTGCATCCCATTAGGTAATAAATATGCACCATAAGACCTTAAACAATGCAGGATAAAATACCCGTATAGTCTAGGATATCTTCACATCAATCGCTAACTCTGATACCAAATAGAGAGAGCCAGCATGTCATAGATCAAGCAAAAACAGTTGAGACAAACTGATCGTAATATTGAAGCCGAACGTACGTCAACGGTAGTGATAGATATCGCTTAAGACGATAAGCTTAATGTGTAAAAGTTTTTGTCCGACGGACCATTTGTGGCACTAAGTTATGATTATGATACTTGCCATTCGAATTTTAATCATGACCATAAATAAAGGTGTATCTATAGCGGATAAGAAATGTATCTGCTTGCTAGCAGCTAGTTTAAAAAAAATACTTCATACATGATTTGATTTAATAGTCGAACATATTTTATGTCTTACTTTCATTAAACCTTACTAAGTCATCACTTACCATACATTTGTTTATTAACATTTGCTTATTATTCAAGAATGTGCCAAAACGATGATTTAGAAAATAATAATTTTAAAGCTTACTTTTATTATATACTAGATTTTAACGGGCAGCCGTGTCGTTTCAAATTTCTTGAAGAAATTTGACATTTCATAAAGGCCTTGACTATTTAGGTTTTTGTCTCTTCTGTACATTTTCCCCAATCTTTGCGTATTAAATATATGCGTACGCGCACGCAGGGACGCACGTCAAGTGTCGAGATGCGTCGTCCGACGTATCTTGCGATATATCCCCGGATAGCCATTTGCAATTATAATAAACTACTTACTCAGAGGATGTTTAGAATGTAGGAAGTGCATGCGCTATTTGTGCACACATCTCACATTAAATGCTACTGACTGTAGATACAAATCAGGCATCTATTTTATATCTCGCTTTATATTAATACAGTAAAAATATATATTTTATACTAACAATTTGTTAAATTAAATTGCAGCCCTATTTAAGTAAATGTAACGAATTATTAGAAATAGCTTTAGGTAGAGTAGGTTCTTATTAAATCTATTTTGTCATCCATTTTAGAGTTATTATAAACTGCGGAAGCTGTCACTCAGAATTGTGGTCTTGGTGTTAGATTAGCTACCTAGTTAGAACCAAAAAGCATTCTAACGTATAGGTTTGTTACATTACAAGAAATCAAAAAATATCAAACTATAAAACAAATAACTTGATAAAAAGTAATTGATAAAAAAGGATCCTTCGCTCGCTCCTGTTAATAAAAAGTATACCAAACAGTCGTAGCGTTTAAAATGCAATTAAGCCGCATTAAAGGATCAATAAAAACTTACAAGTTTAGTATTCAACAAGACAATAATTGTAATTGCAACTCTAACCGTTTCACAGCCTTATGTTGCAAGAATTAATTCATGCAAAAAACCACGATATTTTACTGGGAAGATGGCGCCAGGCTTAGAAGGATAAGCTTGTCTTATTGAAAATGTTATGTAAATAAGTTGATAGTTTATTAAAATTAAATAATAACATACAATTACAAATCATATTCATTTGTAAACCAATGATTTATTTAAATCGCGTACTAAGTTCACTCAATAAAAGCGCAATTAAAATTACGAATGCGATCTTCGTCAACAGCCTATGGTTGAGTAACGATAATAAATTCCAAGCACGCCTGTCCCGAGTGCAAATGGAACAAAATACCTAAACAAATTGCTGCGACAACAGCCCCGCCTGGGAGAGTCCGCTTTTTGCACTAATTCGGCATTCCGAAATAAAAATTCCAACTCCATAAGTAGAAATGGCAAAAAGTTTCGCGTTTCTGAACGAGCCGCGTCTTCGGCGAACGCGCACGCTGCGCTGACTGATTTCAAATATGGAATGCGGGAAAAAATAAAATAAGCTCTGAAATCGAGACGCAAGAGAATTTTTAACGGCGCGAGTAATCACCGATCGAGTTGTAATAAAATGGACTATTAATAACGCCGTGTGTTTTAAAAATACTTAGCGTGTAACTGCTCGTTCTCTGTAATCGTGTTACTTAGTACGTAAGCTTTTAGTTCAATGTTTGCACTTGCCTCGCCGCAATCACGACATAACTATAAGTAAATCAGTATCTAGCTAAACGAGGTGACCCAAATCGGTTCAACCCCATTCTCCTAGATAGCCGTCTGCCCATAAATGGCACAGAGGCTATAAAAGGCTACCCCCTGACTTAATAGCCAGCCCTCAAGGCCTCCGACGGCTGGGGTTGCAGCTCGCTGGAAATGTCAGACCTGTCATGTTGTTGCTCGTAAAACGTTGTTTAGAGATCTAATTGCGAACGTGATTTAATGGTATAGCTAAGAGATAGGGAACTAAAAAGGTAATTAATGTAGGTGTACCTATCGTGGTCACTGGTTTGATACGTAGTAATAATTCTTATAAAAAAATCTGAAAATCTATTAAGTTATAAGAGTTTTTTTTGCTTTTATGAGTCAGTATCAGTATCTACACTAGGCATGTTTCATCTAGGGCTACAGTGAGCTTGTGATCAAATGACTAGCTGTGTAGGACTAAATTAAATTACGATTGTCTGGAAGTTGGTAATCTCGATCTGAAAATAGTTTGGAAAAGACTGGTTCAACAATTTTTTTTTGTGTCTGATATCTCCTAAAAAATCTTCAGTTTGCTACAGGGCCATCTGCTGTCCGATTTAAAAAATATTTGACAGATTTATGCCACATGTCATGGCACACTACATCAAAGAATTCTGATAACAAAAACATCGGTTAAGTAATTGGCTCTTTTATATCACAACAAATTTTGGTCTCGTGATCAAAAAACTAGTTTATAAATGCAGTAATAATATATACTAAAAAGTATCAAACCTTGAACTTCCATTTAGACCTTTAGGTGATGAATTTCCAAAAATCATTTCTTAGTAGACAACCCTATAAATAATACACCTTCATGTCTCTAGGTTCAGCGGTATAGACTTGATTGGTTTAGCGTTGATTCCTAGCGAATATCAGTCAGTCGCGGCTTACTATTTTATATGTATATATACAAAGCGACATGCGTCTTGTGCCTCCAGTTGTGCCGTAACATTACAATGACATTAGCGCGGCCTCAAGGCGCAGCAGGAAGGGCGCGGGCCGCCAGAGACAAGAACCCGTCGCGCATCAACTTTATAGGTCACTGGTACAAGAACCTACTGTCTACACAGACAAGCTGTCTAACGAAGAACAAAGGAAAATGTATGTAAGTATTGCGAAAACAACAAGGGACTTTCAAGCTTCAAAAAATACAAAAGATTATGTAAGGAGGGTGATTTGAGTGTTCCGTTGCTACGGATAATCAGTTACCATTTAGCATGAATATGACACAATCGAACAAATTTTTTTTTTGTTTTAATTTTGTACATGTCGTTTATTACCAGTGTTACTTCCAATCTTAAGAACGATAAAGGAGAAACCACTGTTACCACTGCAGTTGAAAGTTGATAGAACAGCAATAAAAAATTACCCGTGTTATTATTGTAAAACTAAAATCAAGCTGAGCTTCAAACTATATAGATTTATACTTTCTACTTAGTGCATTTGAAATAATAATATAATAATAATAAATAATTGTTTATTGACATATTAAACTTAGCCTAAAGCATACATCGTGTTACAATATAGGTTGACTAAATGTATGAATTAGGCGTTCAGGCGTTAGTAGCGGGTTCCAAACTCGGCTCAGCCGGTATCTTGGAGACCCATTTTAGGACTTACCAATTCTACGGTATACGCGCACGTAAATGGATGTCCTTATTGATGTTTACGCTAGTAATATATAGAGTGTACTATGAGTAAGCTTAACGGAGACACACGACTATTACGCCAAAATAGAGTAATCACTACATATTATAAATACGAAATAGTGTTTTCCGGTTTATTCGTTCGTCTTCACCTCAGCAACTAAGTAATGGATCGACTTGATTTTTCGCACAAAGGTACTCGAGGTCTGGAGATTGCAAAAGGTCTCTTTTTATCTTTTTTTTTCACCAACATAAATGATAAAGCAGTAAGACGAAGGAGTAATAGGATAATTATGTAACGAGCCATAGAAAATCTTATCAGCAAGCGACATTGTACGTAGAGCAGTTTATTTTCTTCCTTGTTTAAGTTGGGATTTAAAGTTGTTCATTATGACAAATAGTAATTTCCTTTAGGCTTAGTATATCCCTGCCTATTGCTTTCCATCCCATCTATTCACTTTAGCTTAGCTCGTTGTGCTCCACGTATGCTTGTTATTTTAAATTGTCATGCTTCGAGAATCACTGTGATCAATCAGAAATTAGTAACAGCCATATCTTTTTATAACCTTGTCACTTTGCTACTTCTATGTTGGCGTTGCATTATAAGAGGACTCGAAAATTTAGCTCTATTCTTAATTACCACATATATAATAAATATAGTTACAATATGTATGAAGAGACGTTCTTTTTGAAGTTTTTTTGGCTTTTATTTGAATGTATCTTACCTGATGTAATCTGACGATGTTTACTTAGATAAAGTATGCTTGCCAGGAGAAATCCGATTAGGTATCTCGGGATCATAGGAGAAGTTAGTGAGTTTGACTTACCACGATGGGCCCATTCCTCCCGGTGCTGGCGAGGGTGGCTCCGAACCACTGGTTCGACTTGTGGTCAACCTGGTTCCCGTGCTTGTCGTGTTTATTAGCTGTAACAAAAGAAAAATTATATAAGCATACAATATATGAATTAAATACAGAGAGTACAGAAAAATAACACAATATTCTAAATGGTAATTCTTTTTTTTTATCCAACTCTGCTAGGCGTTTGACCACAAGTTCGCACGACTACGGAACACACCGTCAGGTTCTAAATATTCTAGAATATATATTTAAAAAAATCTAGTATGAATATTCTAGTAAATATATTTTAATTATTTGTAGTTAACACCAATTCAGATGTAATTAATATGTCGTAAATCAATATTGTCGCAAGGAACCCTAATAATAATCAGCAAGTCCCTGCAATCTTACACGACCTTTGGTGTTGTTGGTCTTATTCATGGGAATTACGGCGACATTTCATTACAAGTGGTTGTAATAATTTATAGTGACGCAGCAGTTTGTATGTAGCAGTGCTCTTCGCGACGTAATAATATTGGGCCATATCTTTCATGATTTATTTATTAATGACATTTAAATGCGGATGGTAAGTCCAGGGTATCTTTATTATAGTAACTCCATTTTCAAAGTAAGATTAAGATTATTCATATCAGATTTTTCATTTTATTTTGTGTATTGAAAACATTACTAGAATATGTAACAGAAGTAATTAAACTTTCTTTAATATATCCAGTAGCTTTACAAAGTCTTCTAGAGTTGTATCATTTTCGATTAACTTTTTTTCTTGACCCTTTATTTAACCTTGTGAAATCACCATCTTCCTAATATAGGCGTACCTAACCGAAGCTAACCTTAGTGTCCGGGTCTTCAGACCGTTCGAAGGCTTCTGACATAGTCTACGATTTTTATCATATTAAGGTTAAGGTAAAAATAAGGGTAACGTTACCAGACATAATCTCAATAACATCGGAATTACCTCCCGAGAAACATCTGTCCTTGCCACCCAAAAGCACCCACTGCAAAAACATTCACAAACTTGACTCCGTATAATCTCCATCATCAGTATGATACCCGTCATATAAATTACTATTATTACGCCACCGAATAAGGTCATAATGTTGCCATTTTCAGCGGAGCTACAAGAAAGATGGACGGTAATAACTTTATTCGGACTGGCAACATTCGTCTTTTCCCGTCGAATTGAATTTCGCAACGTCAGGCGGAGATGATGAGTGGCTAACTGTTCGGACAGGGCTGGCCTTTGTTTTTAAGGTTGTCGAATTCAGTATGCTTATTTAGCACAGTCAGTTGCAATAAGTCAGTTTTGATGGTCTTTAGACTTTGTAGCATCACCTTAGGCCACCGCCGCAATTTCTTTGAGTCTTAAAGCCCAGTCAAGTTATAGTCATATTTTCTCGTATATAATATAACTTTTAGCTTTTTACAAACTTTTACCTATTTTATCGACAAACTGCATTGTTGATTTGGATTGTTAGTTTAGATTTTGATAGCCGAATATTTCTCTTGTGTGTGCAAGGTCCAAATTAAGAAATTGTTATTTCAACGACTTGCTGGGTTATTTTCTTCTATATTTTACTAATTAGACTTGTTTCTATATTATTATTACGATGATGTACTAGTGATAGCTTATTATCCAAATGCTTTTAAAGATTTTATTTTTATTTAGGCTTATCATTGAAATCTCAAGTACGTGCACTGTTTTGCATTTTTATCTATTTTAACCAAGTATATTTGTATTAGCTTTAGATGCGTAGTAAATGCTTGTTTTTGAAGAATTTTCTCTACTTTCTTACGGTTCTTAATTCGATTAAGCTTTTTAGTAACGTTTGTATTTAAAAGTTTTTAGTTATTCTATATATCCGTATCTAGTAAGCAGGCACAATACTCATCAATGATTCATCAATCAAATTGTCAAGGGCGTGTTTCTTAACCACCACATGCATGTTAAGGTACATCTATTATATGTACTTTCATACTTATATAATATACGATTCGTACCAAGTGTAATTTATTCTGTGGCCTCGGTTTATGTTCCTAACTGTAACAGAAGTTAATTTTGACAGCTGCAATTAATTAAACAGCGTATGTAGTCATTAGTTGTGATTGTTTCAGAGATTACCAGTATGATATAAATAATAATTGTATTTATTTACCAACTAAAGACTGTCACATTATTTAAACTGTTTTTTAGTTAGTAGTAACTGGTTTAATTTTAAATATATTTCAAGATAAAACGATATTCTTGTACCTATTTAGTTCCTTTACTATTCCTACATCATCTTTGAAGACTTCTCCATAATTCTTCTGCATAAGTTTAGATACCGCATCGTAAGCTATTTTCAAAATAACCGCTTATACATGACTTAGTGTACTAATGAGTCTTAGTCTCCTACTAAGGAGGGTTGGTACTTCCCCTCGGTTAGCCACACCCCCACATGCTCTAATAGTCAAGGAGGTAAATCAAGACTAGGTAGAACATGGCGACTTGCGTTTGTGATAATCTCGCCTGACGTAAAGCGGAGATGCGATCTAAGATATATTATTTATAACGCTTGCCTAGAAAGAAATTATATGCTCGTGACTTGATAACTCCCAGGAGCTATATTTTTGGACCGCTCGTATGAATTTTATGAACTAGAAACAGATCTAGACATAAAAACAATATTTGTTTACCACAATCCAACAACGCGATGTTTTCAAATATGCCATGGCCTGTAAGATCTACGAGTACATACAACTGTCTCCCACTAATTAATTAGTTCTTAAAAGGTAATTAATTTATAAGTAAATAAAAATCTTGGTTAATAAGTCACTAATGATATAACATTAGTGACGTATTTTATATATTTTAAATTAATATTTAAAAGAACATAAAACAGTTTCTTATAATCAAGTAAGGTTGTAACCCTTAGTTGCCTAATTGTATTATTGCATGCTTGAAAGAGGCATACTGATGTATAATTTGCAATAAAATAATTCTATTTCAAATTCATCACTTACTAAAATTTATAAGCTCGTAGAAAATATTATCGATCAAACTTTCAACAGAAAATTAAATTATTTTTTTATGGTTGGTAGAATCTGTCAAACTTTCTTTCAGTAGAATTCAAACACGAGTTGAGGTAGATAGTTAATTAACGTTAATTATTCTTATTTCATTATTAGTTAATTAACGTATTTGGGACATAAAAAGGTAAGTTTTCACCAAATTTCATGATTTTTTTTTTGTAAAACAAAAATGCAATAAATTTGTTTTATTGAATTTTTCACATAAATTTGAAGGTTATGTAAAAAAAGTGTCAGCACAAAAGTTTTGGATCTTTTTATTAACTACAACTTTGCCATATAACTTTTTTCCATAAGACTTTTAGTTTTGTAGGAAATCGAGATAAACCGTTTTTTACCATTAAAAACTCTCCCCTTTCCCGACCTCAGATCGCCCGTAAATTATATTTTCTTTAATTTTTTCAATATTCTCCTCCGTTTCCAATGGGTTTCATCCTACTAATATTATTTTTCACTTTTTATTATTTTTAGTTAGCGAGAGGTATAAATTTTGCAAAGATGCGTCTTTTTGCATATTTACTTTTGTGACGTCAATAGCAAGTGACCAATTCCTACGAAAGGTTCAATAATAGAGCCTCTTGGAATTATCATTTTTAGGCCTTTTAGAACAGAAAATCTAATAAAATCCAATTTGACTGAAAGCGTTAACTAAGAGGTTCCACAGATTTGTACAAAACAAGTCTGTGGAACCTCTAGCATGGTCTCCCTTGTTCCATATCTCGCGTGTTACTAAGTAGACACATAAAGTTACTATTGTATATTCTGTGTATCTGTGTTGTTTGTGGTCGCTACTGCATATCGGAACACGTTTTTTTTCTAATATTAATCTACTTACACATTAGGCCGCCACTTAGTGGACCAGTAATGGACAACACTCACTAATTTGTTCTGACGGTTTTACAAAAGTTGTTAGCCGTCGGGTGACTCATTTGGTTTTTGTTTCTTGTATTCTTTAAAATGATAATAGTTGAATGTAGGTACTATATGTAACACTAAATATAGGTAAATGCTCTATAGGTAATCTTTCTGCTATATTTTTTTGTTGTTGTAGTTAGTCATTTTGTTTGTTAATAAAGACACTTGCCCTATTTATAAAAAAAATCGTATCACAATTTTTATTTTCATTTTTTAGTTGCAATATTGCATGTAAAAACAATACGAAATAAAATTATAATTTAATAAAATCGACCTAGTAAATACATAAGTAGTGTATTATTGGGCATTCTATCCCACCCGCTCGTTTTACTCGCACCGCTCGTTCCACTCGCTTGGTGTGATACACCTGCCCAATAATACCCTACACAGCTTTACTCTAAATATTTGATACATACTCACATAAATTCATTGCTCCGATCGTTTCACTCGCTGTGATAAAGATTGTTCAATTTCACTTTGTCATGATTGTTAAAGAATTAAACTACAATTGTGTGCTTAAATGTTTTACACAGATACTTATTCGAGCAAAGTCATTCCGATCAAATTGTAACAAAGCGTTTATCAACGGTGGCGAAATTGCATTCTCGTACATAAACAATATAGTAAGCAAATGCATTTAAAGACATTGTTGAGTTATAAATTACTGGTACTTATGATTTTATGATATCTATTGACACGAACTTAATATTTCCAGCTATATCCCGTTCTGTATAAAGTTTTGAACAAAACTCACAAGTGTTACAAAGTCGACCTTATTGGCTTGAGATAACCCCTAGAAATACAGTTTGTAAACCACGTTAGGCTGAGGCCCTCTATACACAAAAAGACTCGGCAGCAATGTGATATGACCAGATTGGTTCGAGATACCCTTAGAAACTTCGATATGTACACATCATGTTCTAAACCACGATTTGGCTCAGGCACTCCATAACACAAATTGCCTTGTCTATGTGTATAACCTCATTGGCTGGAGGTAACCCTTACAAACGAAATTTCATGTTCAGCTTTGAATCAGGCTCTCCGACTGCACAAAAGTGAGCAAGACAAACTTATACATTTCTATTATATTTAGAAAAAACTGATGATATAGCACAAGGTTATGTAAGATTCTAAGATAAAAATTACAACATCGTTAAAATGCAATACCAATAATTTAGTCATAGGGTGTTTTTTTTTAACCATAGGTTCTGATGTTATTTTTTATATTGTGGTTTAAAATATTTCAATATTTAAAGCCAAATTTAACACTTATATTTTCATAAATTAATTAAATATTTTAAATCATAGATTAGTAAAATATATATGAAATATAATGCTCTTAAACAACCACCGTCGACAGTAGCCTATTTACTATTTATATAGGTATATTTAAATGTTATAAAAAGTCTTTATTTTATGTATGCAACAAATAAAAGTAGTACTTTAAAAAAGTTATAGACCGAATTGAAAATTTCGGCAGTTTTTTTTTATTTTGATTTAAAAACCAAACTACTTCTGCGCTGAATTAATAACAATTATATGTGACCAACTGGAAATAACAAAATAGTTTTTTTAAACCGGGAAACACATAAAAGATTGAGAACCTCCTCTTTTTGAAGTCGGTTCAATATATATGTGTGTGTGTGTGTGTGACAAAAACAACATTTGGATACCTGCGAGTATGTATCTAGGTACTTACATGTAGTTTTTACGAAAAGTAACACTAATAAATTTAAATTATACCGTGAGAAAGAAAGAACTTGGCACAGACACTTTAGCACTAACAATGAGCAAGCTTTACATCGCGTAATGAAATACGATAGTAGGTAAGTAAGTAAGTACCTCGCCATCGCCATCGGTTCAAGTTCGCGGAAGCGGTGCATATTGCTTTTGTTGTAAGTATTAAAGTTAATGTAATAAATTATTGCTTGATCGGGAAATTTAGTATTTGTGTCTCTTTCTTAATGTATTTTTATAGAAATGTGACTGATCAGGTATCAATATGAGTCTTATTTTTTAATTTATCGGGATACGAATAGAGCTTAGATTTGCGTGATTCGTAAAAGCGACATAACTGATTTATGATTTTGAGTTGAAGTGCAAATTTTGCATTATTGATTTACATAAATGCTTCGTTTTTGAGACAGAATTATCAGTCTCATCAGGAAAATTCAAGTGAACCAGTGAAGAAGAAACAAAAGTGAAACGAAAAATGTAAGTAACTGTGAGTATAGTAATAACCAGTTTTTATACATTGATTATTTGTGGTTCCGATTTTGTTAGAAACTGAAATTTATATTTGTATTTGTTATTTTCCAGGTCTGAAAGCGAGTACGATTCGTCTTCTTCTTCGGCGTGTGCCCGCGTGCCTCCGTCGCTGCCTTCGGCGCCGATAAAGAAAAAAAGGGGAGGGAAATCCACTTCGTCGAAGCCGGCGAAGCTTGCAAAAATCGAAGAACTCTTTGGGTAAACTTTATTTAATTACTTTAATTAATACTAAAGCAGCCAATGTGTTAATCCTGGACTTGAGTTGCCTTGGTACCAAATTTCACCCATATCAGTCCATCCGTTCGGAATATTTTCTTATTATTAAACAACTCAGTTATGGCTTATTGATTAAGATATCAATATATTTTACAAATAACTTATACAATTATTAACTGGCTTAAATAAAAAAAAGGCTTCCTCCTTTCTCTGTGTTTCAAAATACTGTATACTTTTTATCGAATAATTGGTGCAGTAGATTGGTTTATAAATCAAGAGAGTTGAAAAATGTATAGGCGCTTGCCGAATTTAAGTCGGTTGTTTACTATCATAAGGTTGTCACTTGGATTTATTTTATACTCGTCACTTGTAGAGTTATAAACGTTTTTTTTTTATATAGTTATCTTTGGTAAATGTTTTTTTATACTTTTCAGACACATTTCTGAAGACGACGAAAAACCAGATAGAAAAAGAAAAGGACAACACGGCGCTGACAAGGAGAAAAAAAAGGAGCTTGTGAAGCAGTAAGTTTTTATCTATATCTATTCTTCTATTTATACTAATAATATTGTAAAGAGGATCAATTAGAGAACTACTTGACTAATTTTAAAATTCTTTCATCAATAGAAAGCTATTTTTTCTGAGTATGAAGTTGCTAGTAAATACATATAGGTAAAGTGTATATAGTTTTTCTTTGAGGTATGTATAATCTGATTTTGTTGAAAGTTGTTCATTTTATGAGTTCTTACCTTTAGCGTATAAACACTAAAAGTTTTTTCAGCAGAGTTTTATGTCAAAAAGTTGTATGTAAAATTATTAATTTTCTAGTGAGAGTTTATAACATAGATCAAAGTAAATGTTTGTTCTGCTTAAGCATTTTATCGCTGTATGAGCAAGCTTTATGTTTTGTTTCCTGGTATTTTATTTTTTATAATAATGCCATAGTCAATTACTTTAGTATATATTCGGATTTCTTATAATTGTCTCAACTAAACGTGTATGTTTCCGTTTCTTGTACGTGAAAAATAGTCTTGATATAACTCATGTTATTGTTACAGATCAAAGAAGAAAAGTATTTTTAAAATACTAGAAGAGGAGGAAAAGGCGACAGAAGGAAGAGGGCGCGGCAAGAAAATATATTCGTCTTTTACCAGCCGGGTGGCGGCCGGCAGGCAGCGGCGAGCTGCTCAGCTTGAGGGCGATTTTTATATAGACCTCAAAATATATAATAGTGAGGATACCCAGTCGACACCACCAGACAAGCTGTATAAAAAAGCTTTAATAGCTATAAAGCTGCAGAGTAGCGAGGGCTCCCCGCCGTGGGAGAAACTGCAAAACTTTATTGAACATGCCTATGGCATGTTCAAAAATGCGGACCCTGTAGTGTATAAAGACTGATTTATTTATGCACTATAGGCTTAGATATGTAAATTTTAAAAAAATAATATAATTGGGTTTTTAGTTTTAATATTTTTTACGTAGATTTAAAAATATTACTTCCCTTTTTATTTTATTAGTTATTATATTAAGTATATAAATAAATATTAGTATTAGATAAGTAAGGCTTTGCATAACCCATTTTATAGAAGTAAAGATGTTCTAAGTAATCTCGAAAACTACTTGGCCCACGAGGCTAAAATACGGCAGTTAGTTATTTTATAGGTAAGCGTTAGTTAAGAACAGATTTTGACACGAGTGAATTAGGCTAATATCATAAATACTTGTAAATATGCCTTATTGTTCAGTGTGCAGTGCATCCGTGGCCTCAAAGTCTTGGGTGGGTCATTTAAGAAGTCGTGTTCACAAGCAAAATGCACATTTTACGGAACAATATGACGACAACATTGACATTGTATCGTCGGCGTTTCGTAATCGCATCGCAACGTACAGGGTTATAGCCGACGAACGTGATCTTGGATCTGTTGATGCGTTTTTTTATTCAATTCAAAACAAAATTAAAACTCTCTTATATAAATGTCTCGATAAATATATTTGCTTTAAAATCAACTTTGAATATTTTGGTAAATTTCTCTTGTTCAAAAATAACACAGAGGAATCGAAATCGTTTTTGACAAAAAATATTGTATTGTACAAAAACTTTAATTTCGATGAATATTATTCAAACGTTGTAACTTCTGTAAAAGAAAAAATAGAATCTTTTGAACATAGAGATTCCGGTTGGTCTTTTTTGCATAATTGTCATTTAGAAATTAACGTCAATAAATATGAACCATTGCGCGGTTCATCGTACGTTGAGCTACCGCAAAAAATCAAAAATAAAAAGGCGTGTTTGAACATTAAAAATAAAGACGACTGTTGTTTTATGTGGTCTGTGACAGCTGCTTTATATCCAACAAAGTCTCATCCCGAAAGAATTTCGTCGTATCCAGACTTTAGGCAAGTATTTAATATAAACGAAATACAGTTTCCAGTAACGTTCTCGGACATACAAATATTCGAAAGAAATAATCCAAAACTAGCTTTTATTGTGTTTGGATTAAAAAACAACACTGTAGGTAGTAGGCCCTTTGTATAAATCAAAGATAGATAGAAATTCTTCTAGAAAGACCATTCATTTACTTTTACTCGAGAACAGAGCAGGTGTTCAACATTACTGTTTAATTAAAAATTTACCAAAACTTGTAAGGAGTCAACTAACTAGACATCATGGAAAGTTACATTTTTGTGAAACATGTTTGGTATTTTTTAGTAAGTCTGAGGACCAAGACAACCATTTGTGTAGTGGTGTGGTCACTGTGCTACCCGAGAAGGGTTCAGTGATTCAATTTAAACACTTTGAACGTAAGCAAAATGTGCCTTTCGTAATATATGCAGATTTTGAATCATTACTAGAAAAAAAACATGGCATCGTAGATTCAAGAAACACCTCAACATTGAATCATCACACGCCAGCAGCATTTGCATATTACATTGTATGTTGCGTTGATGACAGTTTGAATCGCTTTGTATCACATCGTGGTCCTGATTGTGTTAATAAATTTATACAATGCTTATTTGAAGACATGAAGACCATACACAAAGTCTTAAATAATAATGTTCCAATGATTTTCAATGATAGTGATGCAGTAGATTATCAAAATGCCACTCGTTGTCATATTTGCGACCACTTTCTGTTTTTAGACAAAGTTCGAGACCACTGCCATATCACTGGTCGTTATCGTGGCGCAGCGCATAGTATTTGTAATTTGCAATTCAAACGCCCATCATTTGTGCCCATATTTTTTCATAACTTGGCCGGCTATGACTGTCATTTGTTTATTAAAAAATTAGGCGAAGCGCCTGGTGCTATTAAGATCATTGCTAAAACGAAGGAAAACTATATATCCTTTACGAAAGTAATTTCTGTGGGTGAAAACGCGTTAATTCAACTTCGCTTTGTTGATTCGTTGAAATTCTTGGGAACTAGTTTAGACAAGCTAGCAAAGACATTGCATAAAAATAATTTCAACATATTACATGACTTTTTTCAAGACGATAAAAAATTTGAACTTCTATCTCGTAAAGGCATTTATCCTTATGAATACATGGATAAGTGGGAACGTTACGATGAACGATGCCTCCCTCCCAGAGGCTGTTTTCATAGTTCTTTAACTAACGAACATATATCTGATGAGGATTATGAACATGCGAAATCAGTTTGGTCCGAATTCAAGCTATATGATTTAGGGGAATACACAGATTTGTATCTAAAAACAGATGTTCTGTTACTGGCAGATATATTTGAAAACTTTAGGAAAACATGTAAGCGACATTATAATCTTGATCCAGCTTTTTATCTAACGACACCAAGTCTGTCATTTGACGCGATGCTTTTGAAGACAGGAGTACAACTGGAACTTCTCGATGATTTGTCTATGCTAAGAATGATTCAGAATGGGATACGAGGGGGCATATGCATGTGTTCTCATCGTCATGCTAAGGCTAATAACAAATACTTAGCTGATTACGATCCGTCCAAAGTAGATTCGTTCGTGTTTTTTTGTGACATAAATAATTTGTACGGTTGGTCGATGACTCAGCACTTGCCTCTGTCAGATTTCTCTTTTATGGAGAAAGAGGAAATTGATTCACTAGATGTTATTCAAACCCCAGACGATTCAGCGTATGGATACATACTCGAAGTTGATTTGGCTTATCCAAGAAAACTGCATAAGATACATAACGATCTGCCATTCTGTCCTGAAAAATGCATTCCCCCAGGCGGAAAAACCGAAAAACTTGTACCAAATTTGTATGACAAGTACTCTTACGTCATTCATTATGTTCACTTAAAAACTTGTTTGAAACACGGCTTAGAATTAAAAAAGATTCACAGAGTGATCAAATTTCGACAAGGCTCATATTTAAAAAAGTACATCGAATTAAATACACTTCTACGCAAACAAGCGGTATCAACATTTGAACAAGACTTTTTTAAGTTGCTGAATAACAGTATTTTTGGAAAAACACTTGAAAACAACGAAAACCGAGTAACTGTTAAATTAGTTAATGAGTGGAGAGATACGAAAAATGTTACAAAAAAGAAAAGCACTGCTGCCCAGTTGATTGCAAGCCGAAACTTTCACAGTGCATCTGTCTTCACAGAAAATTTAGTAGCAGTTCAATTAACGTCAGATCGCATTGTGCTAGATAAACCCATTTATATAGGCTTTACAGTGCTTGAACTGTCAAAAAGCCATATGTATGACTTTCATTACTCGGTTTTTAGACCGATCTATGACAATCGCATCAAAATGTGTTACACGGACACTGACAGTTTTATCTATCATATCGAAACCAAAGATTTTTATGAAGACTTAAAACAATTTTTTTTGGCCTATTTTGACACCAGTAATTATCCTCCAAATAACATTCATAACCTTCCTTTAATAAACAAAAAAGTTCCAGGACTTTTCAAAGACGAGATGGGTGGAAATTTGATTACTGAATTTGTAGGACTCCGTTCTAAGCTCTACTGTGTTGAAACCACTGACAGTGTAATTAAAAAAGCAAAAGGTGTGAAAAAATCGGTAGTTAACGATTGCATCTGTCTGACTACAGGAGAACACTTTATGAAAAAGAAGTGATGAAAAAATCACAGGTATTATTCAAATCAATAAAACACGAAATATATTCACAGAAAGTTAGTAAAGTGGCATTGTCCAGTAACGATGACAAGCGATTAATATCTAGAGATAAAGTGTCCACAAAAGCCTGGGGCAGTTATTCAATCTTTTACAAAAACGAAAATTAGCTTTAGTACTCATATAAGATTTTTTTTATATAATGTGTGTACTTAAGTATGTAATTGTATTTTAAAGAATAATGTTAGAACTTACCTAATATATAAGCAATTATGTAATTTTGAACATAAGTAATAATAAAGTTTAATTTACTGGTATAAAAACTTGTTTTTTTTAATAGTGTTATTACCTCTTATTATGTAGGTTCCAACGTTAATTTAACTAGAAGTAGATATCATAGTAATGCTATGACGCCCTAGTAGCTATAGGAAATTGTATCTAAATTATAATAATACATGTTTCAACTTGTTTTTGGAGCACTCTGTAAATAGTTTCCAATTACGAAACGCTTAGTTAGTCAGAAACACGGGTGATACGGTTTTAATTACAAGCCAAGTATACAGAATGCATAGTAAGCTTTATGCATAATTATTATTATTGTATTCATTTCAAATCGATGCACCGCGCATTCAACAAATAGCAGGCTTCACAGTAACACCTCAATCATTTGTAATTTATTTAACGACCGGGTCTACGAAGTGATAGTGAGCACACGCACCAAGTCTCAACAATGGTGAGTTATTTTATTCCTCAACAAAATGTTATAGCTTCCAGTTATATTTTCACGTTATGCAGTTTTTAGTTCCTTATTTTTGTTAATTTATAACATAATTTCTGCATTTTTGTTACAGACTACTCAGGATTATGGTGTAGAAATTATATCCGACGTTGAAGAACGATGCGTGTCTCCTGACCCATTTTCCCAGTGCGCTCAATATTTTGAGCCTCCAACGCCACCGAAACCACCGTCGGTCTCTAACAATATTGTTTCAAATATTATTAGAGCTGAAAGCAGGGCAAAATCGAAGAAACCATCAAAAAGAGTGGCTAAAGGTCATATAATAGAAAAACGGCAACGCGGTTACGAGACTTCGTTTGTCATCAACGGCGAACCAACGCGTGGAATTCGATTAATCAAAATCAAAATTATAAATATGGAAGGATTCCAGCGGCATTCAAGTGAATGTAAATGTGAAGAATGTAAAGACAATGTCATGCTCAGTGCTCAATATGTTGTGCAATATGTGAACGATAGTATATACGATCAAACTCAAAATGTGATAAATAATATTTCAAAAAAGCTATGTGGATATAGCTATGATTTTTCTTAATTATGTTTATTTATTTGTTAATAATTTGGGAAAAAGTTTTAAATTAAATAAATTACATATGTTTGTAATTACATTGTTTTTATTTTATGTTTAAATCTTATAATAATAATAATATAAAATAATTTATGTGAGGTTGGGAAAATGCAAATGAAATAAACATATTTATATATAATAAATTTTATTCAATATTATTAGCAATTTAGCTCAACAAATTTACTTACACATTATGCTTATTAAAAATACTAATATTGTTATCTTCACACCATTTCTTAATACATAACACGTTTTTTAATGCACACTGTTTTTTGTGATTTATACAATTAAAATTAAAGTTTTTATACATACTATGCAACTTCAAAAAATTTGGGCATCCTTTCTCTCCAATATCAACAATTTCGCAATTGCTGCATAGATCTTGGATCCATTTTATTTTTTCTAAGCCTTTAGTTACGATTTTTTTTCTAATAATATAGGGTATGATAGAACGCTTAAACTCTTGGTAATCTATAAAACCATCGCTCCAAATAATACCTCTATTATTTTCAATCCATTTTACTTGTCGTTTTTCTTCATCAGATAGTTTGTTAAATGGGTAAGGTGGCTTTATCAAAAATTGTTGGGTATAGTCTTGACTTGAAATCGCTACTTCTTTAACGATAAACATATTTCTTGAATCTTTGAATCCTTGAAGGTCGACAATGATTGAGCTCGGATTCATGATAACTTTCTCACTAAGTTACTCAAAGGTTTGTATTCCACAATGCAGTCGTTAAGAATAAGACAATATGCAGATGTGTTAGCAGGAATTTCAGTGTTGCTTTCGAACTCCACTCGCACGTTTACTACTGGCCCAGACTTTATGTTATCTATTTGTCGTGAGCAATCAATTACAAATAGCGGAGCTATTTTTTTAAAGTCTGTTATGTTTAACAACGGTTCACTCTTGCGGCCGTAATATGACTGTTGAAATTTGACGTACTGCTCATATAATATATCGAATTTGTTATCCGTAAAGTTAACATTAAGACTTTCATAAGGAAAATACGTAGAATTAAGGTATACTTTTAGGTCACGTAAATTACAATGGTCGAATTGTGACATGTCTTTACTTGGTTTATTCTTTCTGTCAGTTTGGAAACCTACTATTACATATCTAGGTTTTTCTATTTGACTTGCAGTTTTAATAGACCACGTGTGCTTTGTAGTTTCAGGTAGTAAATGACATTCATTAAGGCTCCAAGACCTATAGGAAAGCTGAAGCGTTCTGTCTTTTTCTAAGATTTTTAGTAAATTAATTTTTTCTTTGTCAGATACTTTGACATGAGGCATACGCCAAACTATTTTATGAATTTCAATATCTTCTATACTTTCCCCATTATTAAGTTTTACCGCATTTACATCTGTGTTACTGCGTAATAATATTAATTCATGTTTACAATTAATAACAACTTTTTTATAATCTTCTGCAAATCCTAGAATACTACTGAGAGGTATTGATGCAGAAAATTGTACACCTTGTTTTGTTCCGTCGATGTCCCATCCCCAAGCTTTAGCCACTCTGGAGTCATTTACGCTCATAGATATCAAAGATTTCATAGTAGTCGTAATGCCAGCGTTTTTGATTTTGTCTATCTCTACTCCATTAAGCTCATAACGTATATCTTGAAACAAGTAGAGTAAAGGATTATTTGTGAAATCTACACTCGTTAATTTTTGCCTTGTGTCGGTTTTAATAACGTGTATAACACCTTCCAAATACAAAGTACTAGCTGATGGCAACACGTACAAATCTTGCTGATTAATAGGAATACGAATTTCATCATTCCTGTTGAAACTTGTCACATATGGTTTGTGAGAATGATATTCGATACCATCAATCGTGTTATCGTATGTAGGCAAACTCAATAAATCTAAGATGCTCATTATAGAAGCCCGATTAGTTTTAAATATTTTTTATTTTCTTTAGTTATTTTTATGTTACTTTTAGGTCTGTTTTTGTGAATTGTGCGTTTAACACTGACAACTTTTGGCACAGAGTTTGTATATTTATTATAGTCAATCATTTTCTTCTAAGATGCAAATACAGCTGGATTTCTTCGCCCCTTAGATTTATTAAATTATTATTCGCATCTAGCACTCTAATATTTATAGAGCTGATATTGTTTTGATTAACAGGAAAGTAAATTATGTTTCTTGGTATTTCAATGATTCGATAACCCGGTGGTACGTTAGGCGCAAATTCATGAATAATGTGGCTTGATTTTCCATTTATATATGATCCGCTCACTATGTCACATTCAACCCTCACCACAGTTGTAGATAGAATGTTCACTGGTAACTGTGATTCATGTATTATATTGGCCTTTAAAGTCTCATTATTAAAACCTAACAATATTCCGAGGGAATTTTCCTTTTCAAAATGTATGTCTTTGGTGCAATATATAAATGTTTTTAATGTATTATTATTGCAATACAATTGAAAAGACGCATCCTTGATGTGTGTTTTCAAAAAATCACATATATCTTGAAGTTCGTAAGCACCTTCAGGTATTTCTATGACCTCATCATTGTTATAATGAAATTGATTATTCTTTGTATCAATATTCGGAATCGAATTAAAAGTAGACAAATACAACAAAGCGCACTCGTATTTGTCATCCAGTTGGAATGTGGGTGAATAGCTTGTTGATAAAATAGATGTATTACCAGTAATAGACAGTGTAAAAGACATTATGGTAATGATATAAATTAAACCAGTGCATTATATTTTATACATTTTTATTCGTGCTCATTAAATATTTTATTAATACAGAGTTAGGTTTTTCCCAAAAATTTGTTAGGTATTTCAAACATAGATGTCCGCAGATATATGTATCATAACTTTGATAATTACAATAATTATATGTTATATCTTTGTTTAAATACTTGACTAATTCACAAGGAGGCTTTAAATCTCCAAAACTATCAAAATATTCGCAGTAGTCTAAAAATTTTACGTAAGCTACCCAATGAGTTCCTTCATTCGCGAGACTATCCAAATTAACTATAGCACATTCTACGTTTTTTGGCTTTTTTGGCAGTGTGTCTCTCATATAAACACCCCTAAAAAAGGGTATACGATTTGTTGCATATTTAAGAATGTCTACATTTGTAAGCGCACGATTGGGTAGCTGCTCTATTAGTTTTTTGATTTAACAAACAATCCATTACCCTTTTTATATGGTTTCATATACAAGCCTTTGCCCAAACAAATAGACTCCATCATTTTATTATGTCTCTGAGCCTCTTCAAAGTTACGCTGCGCCGACTTGTACTCGTTAACAGTTTTTGTTATACCTGCTGCACCACCAGCCATTGCACCTAACGCAGATAGCCCAGCAAAAATTGGTATCAAAGGTAAAATACCCCCAGTCTTGGGCAAAGGTATAATGCGTGGTAATTTGATTGCATTATTTTTAGAATTGATAAGTTTTTTTGCTGCGGTATACGCTAATTTAATAGCATTGGCTTTGTTTTTTGGTTTTGATTTCTTTAAAGAAGAGCGAATCGATGATACAATATTTTTAAAAGATTTCGTTCCCGCACCATGTTTGACTTTTGTTTTCATTACTTTATTAACCAACCATGAAGCAATCTTTTCTGATTTTCCGGCGTCTTTTGATTTACTACGTTGTTTTGCCATATTCATTAACTCTAAATCTGCTTTATGGCGATCTTCTAAATTGCTATGATTTGAGTATGCAATATCGTGTTTCATGCAAGCTTCATCTAATTTGTTGATTCCTTTGTCACTTCGCAGTAAACGTTCTTTCAATTTAGTGCCAGGCCCACAGTAATTATATCCAGGCAAATGTAGTTCAAATGGTAAATTATTTATAACACTATTTATGAGTCCTCTACCTCGCGTCACTGGCATATTAATAGCTTGAAAACCATTGTGCTCTGGTTTTTATACAACTGATTTTTTATCAATCCAACTGTTCTCGCTACTTGGTAATCCTAACCATTTTACGAAGAGTTTGTTACGATTTCTCTTTATAACTTTTTCAATAAGATAGATACTAGGATTGTTAGTTTTTTGCAGTTCGTGCTCATAAAAACTTCCTAGTATTGGTTGATTATGAATATCTTCAATAAAGTATGTTAAAGGGGACGTATTACTTATTTTTTTAATAACAAATATTTCTGTTGACCAGTTAGGAGTGTAGCCTTTTTCAAAACTACCCTTGTATTTACTTATCCTGACATGATCACCAACAGCAAATTTGTTTATTTTTGATTTAAATATTTGAGATTTTCTTATATTGTATCGGACAGTATTTTCGTTCTCTTTTTTGACATTAATTGGTTTATGTTTCGTAATTCTGTGCTTCGTATTGTTATATGAATTAACAATACTTTTTAAAGGTTTGCCCATCCACTTGTAATTACCGTTGAGACTAAAATGTTTATATAATTTATTTTTTAATGTTTTAATTAGTCTTTCAACGATTGAAGCTTTTTTTACTGAATATGTGGAATAATGATTAATACCATTCAAATGCATTAATTTTTTAAAATTTTCATTATAAAATTCTTTACCCATGTCAGTTTGTAAGTTTACAGGAGCGCGATCGGTGATTTCTATTACACGTTTAAATGCGTTTGTTACATCTGCCTTTGTTTTTTTTTTAATAGGGACAGCCCAACAAAATTTCGAAAAACAGTCTATAATAACTAAAATAAACTTATAACCTGCATTATATTGCTTTATATGTTGTATATCAATAAGATCCGCTTGCCACAAGTCGTCGAGTCCTTTTAATACAACTGGTCTTCTAGTGAAGTTTTTTCTTGCTGTTTTATGAATTTCATTTACTACTTGTTCCTTACTCATGATGATTTAATTTTTATGAATTGGTCTACTTCAGACTTAGAATAATAGTCTTGGTGAAATTTGTCAGTTATAGACTGTATTTGGTTTTTTAAAGCGTGGATTAAAAGTTGTACTTCTTGTTTAGTGTAAAAGTTTTCTTTTATCTGGTCTACATATTCCTTGTTAACAGCATCATTAGGTTGTAAAGGTGATTTCACCCCAGTCAATCTCGTCTGCTGTAAATCAAAATCACCGTTGTTTCTTTTAGATAGGGTATTGTCAAAAATGTCTAGTAATTCCGTTAAACGTAAGCGTTTATGTATATGATTCCCGAATTTATCAGTATTCATTGCAACAAGTGAACCGTATTCATAAAGTGATGATCATTAAATGAAATGTTCATTGTGATGAAGACCTTTATATAATTATTATTATTTATTTTTTATTATACCACTCTCACGCAATTCTTCTATAATTGATATTATTTCGTTATCCAGTCCAGTGTTACCAGCATCCCGAGAAGCAATCAGTAATTTTAATCGTTCTATTAACTCGTTTGGATCATCCCAATATACGTAGTCAATATTTTTTTTCCATTTTTTTAATAATGGTAGTCCAGAGCCTTCATACACGTCGTGTTGACTGCTATCAGTACTTGCGGAAACTTTTCGTAATTTAAATAATGGTCTTACAAATGATAAGTATTTGCGCCCTCTATTGCTTTTAATTGGTTTATGTGGATCATAATCTCTTCTGTGCGCATTTGTGTTCAATAACATTAACTTATAATGGGCAGTATCTTCATCGGTAATAACACTAGTATTTGGATTTTTTTTAAATAATAGCTCATATATTCCCGGTGTTTTTTTGTATTTATGTGCGCCTACTTGTATATGTTCATCGCCAACAACAACTCGGCTTGATCCCATCATAAGTTTTCCACGATCATTCCTCACACCAAAGGGAATTGCACTAAAAACTTCTGAAGACAGAGACCAAGAAGATACATCACCGTCTTCACTACTTTCCATTGATTCAACTGTTTTAAAAGACAGATTGCTTGTATCATTATCATTATTATCATCTTCTTCCTCATTTTCTTCTTCCTCTTCGCAAGTACTTTGATCAGAACATAATGAATTATTTTCTTTTTGAGAGTACCTATTACTTTTAGTAATGAAATTGCTAATATCAGACTCTCTCTTGAGAGTTTTATCAACTTTTGAGTCATAAGATGTATCCAATATATTTTTGTTTGCTCTTGCCAGGTCATTGGATTCAACTATTTTATTTAGAGGATCAATTATTGGTGTGAAAATGTTATTAAAAACTTGATCGCTTTCTATTTTCATATCCTTCATTTGCCGTATTTTCTTTTTGACTGCTTCCGCAGCATTCACTATCTGCTTCTTTAAATCTTTCTCCATTGTGTGCCACAAAATCTATTGTGTATTTATCTTCGCAGAGTCAATCAGATAATGAAGTTTTTTATATGCTACTACTATTTATAAGTACTAACGTAAATTAGTTAAATATGACAAACGTATCAAAGTTTTTTCTATACGCACCGTCGTTTTTTTTACAATCTTTATTGATTACCAAATAGTTGTAAGAATCAGTCCATATCTTTGAACACATCTCTCTGAATTCTAACCATGTCATGTCTGTAGTAACATGTTCATCGTAAACGTGCTTCAAATTTACGTCATCTTGTTTAAAAAGAATTAGTAGATTTGCATTATCTCTCACAAGTTGTTTAGGTATTTTACTATATGTCTGCATTAAATAGAAACAATCTATTTGTTTGTGTCTTCCCATTGCAAAGTAGTCACGCATATTTGATTGATTTTCACATGCTACATCATCAAAAATTATTATTGAATTGGGTTTAGCTTCTTGTGGACTAATTACTTTTTCATTCACGTGATATTTTGTAAAAGATACGTAAGGAACCATTGCAAGCACCTTTTCAAGGAATGTGTACTTAGATTGGTAAAGTGTTTTCGAATAAACATAAATATTTCTGAAATGTAACCCCCTTTCGTGTAAAAGAAGACCAACCATTAAGTTAGTTTTGCCACAATTAGATGGGCCGATAATCAAGCAGCGTATTGTGTTTGGTAATAATTTCCCATGACGTAGGTTGTTATTTTTAGAATTGTCATAAATTTTGTTTACATTTAATGACTCCAACTGTTTAACAAATTTCATCTTTGTGTGTTTTATGATTGGAATGATTGTGTTAGAATGATAATAATTTTAATGTTGCGGTTGTTATATACATATCGAAATAACTCTGACTCTGAATCATTCATAAAAAGTGATTTTGTATTGTTGCATTACAAGCTTGTAACATAATCTCTTTTACATCAATAAAACGCAGTCAGTCGAGTTGTGACTTGTGACGTACTCTGACATCTATTCTATTAATCTTTAAATCAATATCTTAATTAATATGGAAAATCATTATGGCTTCGGCGGCTTCATACCAGACGCTCCAGATATGCGCCTGGAACATGAAAGACTAAAAACCTTTGTCGATTGGCCTGTAACGTTCCTTTCGCCTGAAAGTCTTACAAAGAGCGGTTTCTATTATTTGGGTCACGGTGACGAAGTGCGATGCGCATTTTGCAAAGTAGAGATTATGAGATGGGTTGAGGGTGATGATCCTTCTAGTGATCACCAACGTTGGGCACCTCAATGCCCCTTTTTGCGCAAGAAGGAAAATAACTGCAACATCTTGCTGGAGCTGAATTGTAAGTCGGGGCGAGATGAATGCGGGTCTCGCATACCCGAAGCCGAACGCTCCTGGTATTTCCGTCTTTTGAGGTTCAAAGATATCTTCCGCAAGAAACTCGCGTTTTTTAGAAAGTGAATAGAAACAGAAATTCAGAGTATAGTTGTGTAGTGTATTATTGGGCAGATCTATCCCACCAAGCGAGTGAAACGAGCGGTGCGAGTGAAACGAGCTGGTGGGATAGAATGCCCAATAATACACTACTTACATATATTATTTTAGTCGTACTAATTGATTGTAGGTTTATATATGTCGACACAAGAAATAATAGGGACATTAGGTACTTTAAAAAAGTAAAAATCGAATCGTATTCGGCAGGCAAAACTGACATTAGAAAACAGAACGTTTTCTATGTATTTGTAATACTCAAAAGTTATTTCGATTTATAAATCAAACCTCCTCAGAGGTTTCATTAATTCAAATAGGAATAAAAGAATTAAAAAAATAGTAACTTTAAAAATATAAATATTTATATGATAATTTTGCTTTACACGGAAAGTGTACACAAAAAAGAAGAATTTTCAATTCTTTTCTGCCATCTCTAAAAATCTGGTAACAAACATTTAAAAAAAAATATACAGTCAAATTGAGTACTACATCTATTTGAAAACGTTTAAAAGACAAAACGTGATGATAAAATGACCGAGCACTTGAAGGAATCCAGTTATTCACAGTAATAAAATTTCCACATACTCGATTACAGAGCAAACATTAAATCGTACACACGAGCCTAGTGTTTGTTGCCTCTTGACATCTTGCCGACTGGTTCCATGTAAACAAGACTTTAGTACGTCATTTTATTGGGAAGGGTTACCATGATTTTTACAATTTGCCCACACAGAGACAAATAATACGATATTTTTATTTAATTCCTTGGCCTAGAAATATTTTTTAATAAGTACAAATCTCCATTTGGAGCGTGGAATTATGATTCTTATGTTCTATTCCACGAGTATAAAATAATGATCAATTTGATGGTGAATTTGGCATATTTTAAAGACAAATGTGAATTAATATAGATGCATATTTTATTAATCTTATCAGTTATTGTTATTTTTCCGGTAATATTAATAAAGGCGATAATATTCAGCTGTCCATCGGCCACGTAAATGTTCAATTAATATCTATTAATGAATGCAATAAATTACTATAATTTATAATTTCCTTCATTGTATGTGTGATGCGGTACGCAATGAGAAGGGTCACGCCCTTCGGTATTACAATACGGTTATAAACAACACAAAGTTTTTTTTTTTTCTAAAGAGTATTAAAGAAGGATGGAACAGTTTTTATTTTTAATGTTGATGATTGATCGCTCGTCATGATTACTGAATGTAATCAATGGCTACGAAAAACAAAGAGGTTATTTTAATAGGTATATGCTATGTAGGTATGTGTATCTAAGTGTATACGAGGTTATCGGTTAGGGGTGTACGAAGTCGTCATGGGATCGCTATACTCATCTTAAGAAACAAATTTCGCTAAAAGACAGAATTCGAGAAAAAAAAATTATACACTTTGTCGCTGATTTTTAATATGTCGAATTCAGTTTTGGTTCCATAGAGAAAAATGCTCCTTAGAATAATTATAGTAACCCCATTTCGGCTTCGTACATCCCTAACCGATAACCGTAGTAAGTCCTACATATTAATATATTTTTTGCTGTAAACAAAAAACTAAGTCATTAGAATTATCATTAAGTTCAAGTACATTTTAAGTATTGTACACGAAAGTTTCTGATCATCATTATCAGCCAGAAGACGTCTACTGCTGAACACAGGCCACCCCCTAAGATCGCCATTCCGAAAGACAAGCTGCCAATTGCATCAACTGGTTACTTGTGACTTTTAATATGTCGTCGGTCAACCTAGCAAAGTCTCTGAAGGAATAAAATAAAACAAAGTCTCATTTAACATGTTCCTGCAAACACTACATTCGTAGTAAATTACCATTGTGCAGTCGACTGAAACATTGTAAAGTCCGTGTTTTGAGCTATTTTACGGTCGCGTGAATATCTAATGTCGTTGTCATGAGGGGAAAACAGAAGGGACAACAATAAACACTTTATTTGTAGGGAGAACAGAAATGAAGGTTTTTTTAGCTTTTTTGTTTATTGCCGTTGTCACGTGTCGCGGGAATCACGCTAGGATAACAACAGGATGCATACATTTACATCTAAACAATGTCTTTGATTACAGCTAGCAGTACGTACATCAAACTTTGGTCACGATTGAACTGATTAGGTATAGAAGATTTGCGTGAGTGACCGTGGAGTGGCAAATTTTAAATTTAGTTTAAAGTTAAGTCGGGTAATGGGATATTTGCTGGTTGTTTGTTTTAGAAAATTTCCATAAACTACATATGTTGGGAACGTTTAAAGAGGGGCTGATTATCATTACATACAAAATAAAATCCTCACATATCCTCACAAAAAATCCGAAAATGTGTTTGTTAGTTTGTTTGTTTTTTTTCCTTCTTCTCCACAGCAACTGACAGGATCGCCTTAATTTTTTGCACATGGATGGTTCGGGGTTTGGCCAATGCCACAGGCTACTTTTGTTCCCGGAAAAACAAAAATAGCATAGACAAAGACACCGGCAATAAATAGTTACACACATAATTTTGAAAAACCTCTTTAGTTAAAGGAAAGAAAGAAAACCATTTAATACAACTTCAAACGCTAAAAATTCAATTTTGTAAGTTATAAATTCGTTGTGCATATCACGAGCGAGAGAGTACAAAATCAAATCGTCGTACGTGCGCATGTCAATCAATCTCCAGCATATAATTCCACAGTGTACCACCCATCCCATCCTACATCCAACCGACCATAAAATCTGTCCAAACACCACGACATTATTAAGACGTCAATCTCGGAGGCAGACAAAAAAGCCACCGGTTCATTGAAGGTTCCTGTTAACCATCAATTTTATGAAATCCGATAACGCCGCGGCCATCGCATCGCCCAATCAAATTAGAGTCCATATCTGTCGTGGCTTTATTATGCCATAACAGTTAAGGAGACGACGTTGCTTTAATGTCTTAATGCAAACTACTAACTGCAGAGTGCAGACCATACGACGGTCTTTAAGCGGAATGCTCATAGTACTCGTACTTAATGTCCACTAACGAGTAAAGACTGCGCGTTCGTTTTGGTCTCTTATAGCATTTTCATGCTTGTTGTTACATTAGACGTGCTCTTCTTGAAATAATACATTGATATTCTTGTACCTAGTCTGGTTCGAAAAAAAACATACAATGGAACAAAACTTCTTAATCACATTTAGTAAAATCTACTAATTTTTAATCCATTGCCAACACAAATATATGTTAGTAAGAGTGTCATTGGTCTCATGTGTTTTCACCAGTGTCCAGTGCGCGTGTGTGTGCTTTGCTTTACCGATATATTGATATGCTATTAATAATCCCATTTGTCATTTTTTCTCCGCAGCGATGACTGTAATTTCACGTACATTTCCGATTGTTTCATGTTGCTTATAAGGCATGACATTAAGAGGTCTACAGAGATAAAAATCCAAAGGTAGTTTTTATGGGAAGCTTTTACATGGTGAAAACAAACAGGGGCGGGACCAACGGGATTGCATGATGTATGTGTTTACTGAGTACCGTTTACAGACGACAGGATGTAGAAACCGAATAATTTTTAGTGTATTCCGTAATCGATATATGCAGATTTAATTTGGTGATAATATTGTTTAGGATTTTTTTCTATATGTGTCGTAGTAGTGCTGTTTGTCTGGATTAATCGTCCGTTGGCTATCGTATAGGCGTGCTCACAAACTAAACTCATTTTAATTGTAAGTGATAAGACCGCTCTTTGTTCCAATATTATTGCATTTATTGACCCTGCGCCTGTGCTCCTAGATGGCACAAGGAAGTAGGTAGATATAGCTCTTAGATTGTTGATGACTGATGCGTCTACAAAATGTTTAGCGATAAGACCGCTCTTTGTTCCAATATTATTGTATTTATTTTTTAATATTGTATGTATTTTTGTGCTTACAATAAAGAAGTATTGTATGGTAGTAAGTATGTAAAAAAGTAGGTAGGAATCTTATGTGTGTAATTCTCTTCCTTGTTGGTTTTGTTTAAAGCTGTGTAAAATTATCAATAACTTAAACGCTGCTGTCATTCGACGCATACATTCCAATATCTACCTAACAACGAGAGAGGACATCATAAAATATTGTCATAAATCTAAAGCGAACGTCAAACAATCAATAAACAATTCAATAATGGTCCCGCAGAACCATCGGAGTACTCGAGGAAACGGCCGGCGTGGTTGAATCAATCAACCAATAGTCCACCACTCGGCAATTGGCGACAAGTGGTGCTGGAGCGGTCAATTTGGACATGAGGTCACAGTGTATAGGCCTACAGTGAACCTAATTCAACAGTCACAAACTTTTTTTTATTTAAAAAATTGTAGTTATATTTGAAAACATGTCAAATAGGTACATGGTGTTAGAACAACGTTAAGAAGGAATCGTTAAAAGATAAGTAAAGTACTTTTACTAGTATCCGAGTATTATTCCAGGTCTCCTGGGAGCCTGCATTTTTTTTATTACTTAGTCTTTATTTATAAAAAAAATGAAACTTATAGTGGCGAAAGAGTACCAGGTTCCCGCAGCACTTTTTTAGAAAGACCTAACATGCAACTAACATATAAAATCATCGTCTCAGTGAGTCTGCACTATGCCTCCTCTCGTCGGACACTGGGCTCGTATAATTCGGACCAGATTGATGGCTCTTCATTACAAACTTAATAGATTCTTATTAATGATCGCCATGAAACCTCTTTCACGAATTCATTTGTAAGATCGAAGGATGCAAACATGACCCATATACTCGTAGTAAACAAGAACTTTAAAAACGTAAATAGCGTAAATTGTTTTAAACGTAAATACTTTTTTTTTATTGAAACTGTATTTTAAAATCATTATATACATATATGTAAGTATATATGTTTCCTTGGGTTAACAAATTGGAGACTAAAGTGTCCTCAATTCACCTTTGACTTATTGCACCTCCACCCCTGGAATAAGAACACGCAGGTGATCTAGCGTGGAATGAAAAATCGAAACTTAACGTAACAAATAATATTGATATAAAATTAGCTCCGCAAAAAATCGCTACGTAAAGATTTGTGTAACAGCATGTGTCGCGGTCACTGACCCTGCGCCTGCGCTCCTGGATAGCACAAGCGAGTCGATACAGCTCTTAGCTCGCTGATGACTGATGCGTCTATAAAATGTTTACGCTTTCATTTGGTTGATTCGGTTCCAGCAATAAAAACCGATGGTCTTTCAGCAGGTTTCGACTTTATTACAGAGATACAGATGACAGCAAATTACTCAACATAGACTGAATATGTCTAGATTTTGCCTTTTGTAATTCACATTATCAATAAAATACCAAGAAGTAAAGAAACAATTCCTAAAACAAATAACGTTATTATTATTATAATATTGCCATAAAATTCTTTTCAATCACATCTGTTTACACTGAGTAATTCTGTCCTCGTAATACGAATATCATGGTCCCCATTCGGAATGCATTTCAGCAGGAGATGTGATTTGACTTGATTTAACCATTATCGTGAATCAATGATTTACTATTCTATTGATACTTTATTAACTAAATCAAAATTTAATCCAAAAATGCAATAATCTTAATTTATTTAGCGTATTTTTCCATGGTAAAAGACAATAAAGATTGAACGTAAATAATTTACTGAATTGCGAAGAAACTCTATCAATTATTAATGAAAATGAGAATGTAATTTCCAGTATCAGCAAATAAAGTCTTCTTTAGTTGGCTGACATTGAAAGATTTCTTTGGTTGGTAACAAAACTAAAGATATACCTACATAAACTTCAACACTCAACAAATCCTACAAGACATTGTCAGTTTTAGGAAAACGGCGCGGCGACAAGTTAGCAAACACAAACCGGTTTCCGCGAATGTATTTGGCAGAACTCGTTTCTATGTTATTTATTTAAATTCTGTTAGCGTAGGTAGGTATAGGCTCTATTTAGCATTCTGTAGAAATTGACAAATTAAGGATTGTGTAATCTTTGGCGGTATTTTTACTAGCCATTTAACCACCAGATCGCACGACCATGGAAGTCAGCGACACTGTGGCTCTAGATAGAGCATGCCTAGTCTGGAATACACTCAAAGAAAACTGCCGAATCACACATCTAGTTTCATAAATTTCACGTCATTGTATTATAAATGCGAGGTAGTAAACATGTAATTAAAACTTATTCCCGATTAGCCGACCAATTTCGTAATAATATCACTTGCGGTGGCCATTCTAGCCGGTCCGCGAATGGAACTCTATCCATGCACGTTTAACGAGTGCAATCTCGGCATGTGGTTAACCATCCAACATGCAACACACCACTTGCAGCCTGTTAATATGCGTCCAATGATATTTTATAGCCCTAAGAAGTCAAATTAGCAGATCTTTAATGTGGGCTGACGTTTATTTTAGAGCTTACATTAATATTTCCTTAGGTATTAATGACTATAGGTACTCTTAGTACCTACAAGCTACTTTTTTTAATGCTAAGCAGCTAGGTCTAGGAAGTCAGCGATACTGTAGCTCTAAGTGGAGCATGCTAGTCGGGAATACACTGGCTCTCAAGGAAGGCTGCCGGAACACACCGTTAGGTGCTTGACGACAGATTTTTCAACTTGAGGGTGGTAGCTAGCCAGGCGAGCGATAGGAAACGCCCTACCACCATGCACGTAGGGTAGAAGCACAGACGTCTATATGATAGAACTGTAAAGATGAAACTGAAAAGAAATCGTTTTGAGTGATAAATATACCTTTTTTTAGCACTATATATTTAGATTTTAAATACCGTGAAAAGTTATCTAGAAGAGATCGCTTTTAATTTCCTTGCTTGTGATGATTAATCTTTTTCTGTGTGCCTGCCATAAAGATGTGAAATCTTTTAGTATCAACCTGTCTTACGAGTACGTCTTTGACACTACTACAGCAAGCAATAGCTTAATACATACCATCAATGATTTAGAAAATTCAACAGTAGCCTTTGCATGAATATTCAATTTATTTAGACGTCTATTAAATTTCATTAGATGAAGTGTTCTCTACCACTATTTGGCCAGAGAATTGGTGGTCAAACAACGTTCATCATCATTTCTCTTTAAAAACAACCCGAGTAACAGATAGCCATCTTCAAATACAAACGGAGCATATAGCGACTCGTCTTTCCGGACATTCCAGTAGAAAACTGGAAACTTTTGTACCGGAAATCGCTCATTCACTCCACCTTCACAAAAATAAAGACAAAACCAAAACAGAGAACTAAGTTTTTGCCAAAATACCATTACGCAGCCAAATTCAATCCGGAAAATTTCGTAAAAAGGTAGGTATGATAATTTAAAGAATAAGATCAGCATTATTCATAGAGCAACACGGACCACCGTTGCCCTATGGCATCATCAGTCATCCCGTGATAATTAGCCGATTTTTTTATCGACCTACTATTTTTACTGTTTTAGAAACCTGAGAAACCATCCCGGTACCAGAAGGTTTGATAGCAACATATCTGCTGATAGCCATGACCAAGACCATGACGAGGCAGTGTCATAAAGTCAGGTACTAGATTTCTACACGTTGTAACTCTACGATGCTCTACACCGATGAAAGACTATAAAATTTAAAGTTGTCTTTGAAGGTCGTTGTTTGAGGTCGTCGTACTTCCGGTTACGAATTCCAAAAAAACACATTTAGATATTCTCATATTTCTCAATATTCTTCATAGTCGTGTATAGGTTTCGTATATCTTACTAGTTTCACATCTGGAAGTGTATAGTTTGAGCAACGTCAGGTAATTTGCCGATGGTCAAACAGACAAACATACTAGTTGATGAGACGCCGCAGAGTAAACATGTGATAGTGGTCGCGTGGGCGGCTGATGGCGAATCAACGGTCACACTACATGCTTACTGGAATCGAAGAGTTTGTGGAAAAGGGTCGGTATTGTGTGCTTAGCTAATTCTCACATTATCGAAGTTATTTCACCAGGATTTTCTTTGAATTTGATCGCGAGCCTAATGTTGTTGTTCATTTTTATGTAGGCGTGACCTACTGTAGTCATTATGGAAACAAGTTGAATGAAAATATTAGAAGGCGAATTTGCTATTCATATTGTGTACAGTTCACGCACGCAGTAAACATACGTTGTGCAATTTGCGATTACCACAAATGATAATTATGTGGGTACCATGTGGGTAATATACTGTATTAAGTATGTCGTAACAAAAATAAAAGCTTAGAACTCGGTAAAAGTATTTGGCATTGAAAAGGGCGACAGCTGTTCCCAATAACTACAGCATTATGACAAGTTAACAAACCGCTTTATAGGCGTATTGTCAAATCAATATTGAAGAATCGAACCCACGCCTGACCATGGCGCGGCACCCACTTGTGAATGCTCACTAAACGGCTAATAGAATGCAATTTGTTCTGGTTATAAAGATATTCTTATGTCTTTATGGACTCGACAATAGCGATATCTACTTAACCAAGAGAAACTTTGGCGATAGAAAAACTTTCTTGCATAATACGCTGCTCTTTTATCTCTTAATTTTTCCAAATACACGAGGGTTTTAATCTAGTTGCTTTCCAGTAGATATTCTGAAGTTCAATTTAGAATAGGTACCAGCATACCGCGATATATTGAGTATTGTAGTTTTTGGCACATTATATATATCCTCCATACATATAGTTTCTTTATTGCATTATGCTAGATACATATATCCTCATAATTATATAATAATTTTACCGTTATGCTAAATGTATATCTATCTGGCTAGCACAGTTAAAAAATCCTATGAAATGAAGATATATGCAATTCTTCACTCTTAACTGCACTTCGTAATTCAATCGTGATACTTTAACATACTCTCAGCTGACCTATGAAAATTTAATGACCTAAACTACTTTAATATCTATAAACTTTCATGATCACACGACAAACGATACACTAGTTAGAGTAAGTCAATTAAAAAGCATATTATTATAAGCTTTATACAAAGACTTTTGTTCTCAGTGAACTCCGAGAATTTCACTTCGCTCGAGCAACAAGCCCACCTGGAGTTACTGATGTGTGTAGTTAATGCGCGTGACTCCCACCACAGCCTCTTCTATTTGGCGTGCTACAGATGGCGGATAGCGCACGGATGCATCTCGAGACAAGTCTCGGGATCGTGCGCACGACATACGGGAACACCAAGCCCTTCTCGCATGCAGGGCCGTATGGAGGAAGGGTAGGGTAGATGGAACAAACTACAAAAATAAATGAAAAAACAATTTCTTTACTGGCATTTTTTTCTCGTAACAAGTGAAATAGAAAATTTCAAAAAACCCCCGATATTTGTTGTAGCAGTCATCTTTGATTTAATTTTAAATTTTCATAGTATATAGTATTCTACTAGTCAAGCTCTTTCGTTTAATAACCACATTGTGGGAGAAAAAGTTTACTTCGCCATATTGTGGCGGCGGCCATCTTGGACCGATTTTTATCATACGTAGCTAAGATCACTCCCGACTAATACACTTTATAAACAAAAAAATCAAAGTCGGTCCATCCTTTTAGGAGCTTCGATGCTACGGACAGTCACACCCTCACACACGCACAAACACAGACAGTGTCTGTTTTTGCGTCGGGTGTTAAAAGGCATTAAAAAGGAGGAGGACCTAAATTCATCTAAATCTTTTTATTGTACATCTTCATTGTAATTGAATTATTGTTTGATAGAGCATACTTCCAGTTTAGTGGTTTGCTTTGCAAATAAAATAAGGAACTGAAATAAACACAACACATAAGCTCCACACAAAGTTGAATACTTTAAGATACTGGATACGATCCATTCCTCACATGTTTTATTGAGTCACGTGAAGGTAGATTTATCTTCAGTTAGAACACAAACCTATTGTGTTTCTTCAGGTAGTATGCATCTACTTACGAGTACCTTTAACTACAAGAAAATTCACTGAAATGAATTAATTATCCCCAAAAATATATTTGCGTTGATAAACACAAGTTATACTTTAAAAATGGTGATAACCAGTGTCATTTCGGTAGGCAAAACGTATGTTACAACGAGAATATCATCTACCATAATAATATGAAAGAAAGTAGTACCTATTTGATGTTTTTAGAAAAAAAAAATATGAGATCAATGGGAAATTAGTAGAAACTTTCGAACAAAAAAAGATTTTTTTGGAATAAGTCCTGCAATTTTTGAAAATTTCAGGAACATACATAAAATAAAAGAGAAGTGAGAGAACCTCCATATTTATGAATTCGTTTAAAAAGAATCAAAATATAAAAGGCAAACCGCATATGTAAATTGTAACGCACAATCACAGCAGTTCTTAATCAAATTTAACAATATTCCGCTGGGAGTACCATTTTATACAATAAAATATAAGCATTAAAATAACAAATGCAATTAAAGAAACTCCAATTGTTAGTTATGCTAACTAAATATTTGCCGCCTTAATAACATCTCGCAACGTTTCCGATAAACGCAAAGAGAGCACTGATAAGAACGTACTGATAAGGGCAGGAAAGGAGAATGTTGACTGAAGTCACCGCTACAAAATACTAGAGTGTTGTGAAACATTGCGACAATTTGTTAGATTGGGCGAGGAGCATGTCATTAATGTGGAGATATGTTTCAAAAACAACTGTCACGTTTTACTAAAATTGCATGCCAGGTATGTGTTGAAAACTCCTGAACAAGAATGGAAACTGTTTTCAACACATACAAGTATGTATATACGAGTATATATCATCCTTAAAAATATGAGGCAAACAAAATCTGCTTGGAAAACCGATTGAATCATTTACAATTTACTACGCCTTTAATCTGAGCATTGTGTTCTTTTCGTCGTAGTGGATTGAATATTATATAATGATTACATTATACATATAGAACAACGTATCTCATATGTTGGAATATTTACTACCACACCAGTTCTGAGTTTTATCAGGTTCTTTCATGCTAGTACTTACTTTTAGCATAGAACACTGTCAAAGTGAGAATGCTATACTCGTATGTAATGTTTGGAATTATTATACATAATTACTATTCCTTCAGTAGCCCACATCTTTTTCATCGAACCTGTTACTTCTCAAAATCAAAATGTCTCTGGATCTTTCAATGCATGAAATGCATTTTTTCTGCATTTAATTAAATCTCTTTGACTTCAGTCTCTCCATCTCTCAAGTAATATGTATCCCCAGCCTTTTAACCTATACGAGTGTAAGTAGCTTTGCCATCTCTCAACCGCTATCTTTCTTCTAGTTCACAACTCAGGTACCTGCCTCCTGCTCTAATAAACTCTGTTTGTCGGCTTGTTACCTCCACCAAGTGCAGCAATTAGAAATAATTGGCCGATTCGTCGAGCACCACGATTGTTCCGACGAGACCTCTCTCTAATTTACATGGCATTTTAATAGCTTGCGATTTAAATTTTATGGTGGTTGTAAAAATGAAATGGATTATAACCAAACAAGAAAGCTTAGAGTTTCATGATCGTAAATAAATGTAACTTTAATCACGTTATTTAATGAATTATAATTAACGGGCAAGTATTCATCCTGTCCATTTACTTGTTCAACAAAAGCTTACTGACATTACATTTAGATTCTATTCGAAAATAACCCTTTAACAAAAGTTTTGACAAATCTTAGATAGAGATTTCAGGAAACATCACTAAATAATGAATGTAGATTATGTCTACATAAAGCTCATCTTGAATTAAATACATGTCTTTTATATAATGACAGCATCATCATAATGCCGATAGTGCCTCGAGCGGCACTATCATCGATCGCGCACCGGTCGGAAGCGCCTGCGCAGGTATGGTGCCCACGCATGCCCACGCGCAGCCCACAGACCTAAATCTTGATCCCGAAAATAAACCAACGATAAAATTTGGGCAAACCACTCACGCGTTACGACAGAACAAAAAAGAAGAACTACAATCATCGGAGCAGAAAAGATTAACCTTACAAAATCACGATATATACAACATACGATTTCGGGTCGCTGACTAGCAAAAACTTTTTTAAATCCATCCCTAAAAGTTAAGAAAGAGCTTCTTAATTCAATATTCTCAAATTTTCTTCAACTACGGGTCAGGTGTCTTTATGACATTCTTCAGCATATTCATATGAAATTAAGGTTACGTTTCTAAGTCACCCAACCTTAGTAACTGATAAAACCTACACTGGAGTCGATGTCGTAATCCTTTATCACGCAATTAACAGATCAAATTACAGGTCAATAGTGCTGCGGTCGGATTAGCGGGGAAAGTAAAGTATGAGGTCATCTATGAGCCCAGTGAGCTCACATAGGCTCGTTACTAATATAAAGTGTTAGGTAAATTAGGTCACTTGGTAACCACAGTAGATATATTATAAAAAAGCGGAAGCAAAAATCAGTTTTCAGGGAAAGTATATTATAATTTGTACAGTTACAGTATGTTGGAGATAAAACTTTTATACCTACCTATCCTATCAGAAATCCTATTATATACATTACAAAACATATACTGTGACCTTCCTTAGTAAATTGCAAAGAAATACCTTGCCGATCAATAAATATAATCGTACGAATAAAATATCACAATTGTGAAAGTTTATATGTATGTTTGTTACTTTTTCAAGCTGAAACGTCTGAACGAATTTGGGTAACATTTGGCACTAAAATAGAATATGTCCAGGATTAACACAAAAATGCTGTGTTCTGTGTAATAATAAATTTCCGCGGGTAACACCACAGGACACAGCTAGTACTTTATTTTTATCAAATACTTTTTAATGCAAAAGTAATAGTATATTTGTCGTATATAGATAATGAGGCCAGAGCCAGAAAGGTGTGTATCGACAATGAAAGTGAAACCGGAGAAGTTATTTATTGACTCGATACTGAAGCATCCGTAGAGAGGTCAGGTGTGAAATATTCGACCGCAACGTTTCTGATTCAAGATAACCTGGATAACTTATATGTAAATTAAATTTTAAAGCTCATTGAATTGTATCGCAACATCAATTTAATTATGATACCGTCAGCCATAATTCTTTGCGGGAGTCGGATTAATGGCATCGCAATTAGAGATTGCAAAAAATACAAATGGGGTATTATTTAACTTTAGTTTAAAAAGCTATATTCTCTTTTACTCAGCATTGATCTAAAGGACGGACCTTTGGATCTGGCGGAAATCTTTGAATCATTCTCATTTCTTTTAAAACTACACATATAATTTAATTTCTTCGTCCCTTTTTACAGAATCTGTCATTTACAGTGCTGTTCTATGCTTTTCATGTTCGGGTGATCCGTCATTACCAAATCGTCTAGCATTAAAAAATTGTTATTCTCCAGGTCTTTAATTTTACAATCAGCAAGATTAGACAACATCGATGATAGTTCGCATACGTATGTGCCGATTTGTACGCCGTTCGCCACTTCCGTCGATTGTGGCCGATTCGGTTCGGAACTCGACTCACGCGCATCGCTGCAGTTACGATCGCATCCTGTGATCCCTACTATGGACTATGAAAAGGCTATACCACTATTTTTTGCGAGTGTTAATGTCGACAACGGTGGCGAAATGAATTATTTAATTGTTATGCGTAGTCATGGTGACCACCAACGACGTGTTTCTAGCTACGAAAAGAGACGACGACGTTAGATTCTTATATGAGTATCTAAATTGATTTTATTTTAAAATGGCAACGTTGTAAAAACTTTATTCTTCATGTTTTCATTTATCAAAATTCATCATCATCATCATCAGCCAGAAGATGCACACTACCGAACACAGGCTTTCCCCTTAGAACGACAAGCCCTGCCTTGTTACCAATTCCTTCTACTGGTTATTTCGGTCTCGTGGTCGCCACTAAACATTGGTTATCGCTTCTCCAGAAACAAATAAATAAAAAAATAGCAAAGGATTGCTTGTACAAATTATGATTTGTATACGAGTATTTACCAGTCATGAGAAAATTGCGAATCGTTAAACAATACTCAGATACCGTACATATTACATTTTTGTGTTTTCAGGAATGCAAAGAGGTCGAGGATCCCGTGATTCATGACTCATTGTTGCAGAGAGTTATATCCACGCCTTGCTTTATTTTCGGCCGATCTGGATTAACTTTTAGACTGGAATGCATATATTTTACGGAAGGTGTTTTGGGAAGGATGCATACATTTGGATGAACCTTAAATAATGCAAAGTCCTCTGATTTTTGTCGAAGGATGTCGAAATGGCTCGTGTTTCACTTCACGTGCTCTTTTTTCTCGTTGTAATTAATAGTGAGTGAGTGAGTGCGGGGAGTATGCATGCGCACGCGCAGCTAATTTATTTATCTGTCCTGCGTAGACGCACGGTGGCTGTGTGGCTTCTATGTGAGCTCCCGTGTCCCGCGGGACTGCTTCACGTCACGTGGATTAATGACTCGTCCGTACAGACAAACAGGGCTTTTCTTTATGGTAAGTGGAACTAATCATTCTATGTCCTTTTCTCCTTTCCATGTTTTTATATCCGAACGCTGCACTTATATCTTTCATTTTTACATCGGATTAGTGCATATCTCGGCAAGTGCTTTACTATATTTTTCTCTTTGGGTTGTTGAATTCATGTACATAATTTCTCAGTCTTTGTAACTTTGCGGTTGCTTGCGCTCCATTGGGCTCGGAAACCTTATTATCATAGTAGACAAAGTTTTATAGATACAAAATAACATTACTGCTTTGGATAGATACAATTTACCGTCAGTCATAAAATATATCATTTGTACCCGCATTCCAAGCTACTGCAGTGAGTTTTATTGCAATATCTATGCCCTGACATGTTAATGATCAATTCAAAATGGAATTTTACTCTCAGAGATTATAACTCCTTTCATTATAAAAATAAATTATATCATAGTCTTTTTACAACGCAGTTAGTTAGATTATTAACAGGTTATATTATTAAACAATCACCTGATTGTTTTTCTTGACTAAAATATAAAAATGCAAAATGTCAGTTTCATCAACCTAAACTTAAAATGTAATGCAAATACTGCATGAAACAAATAAGGGAATTAAAATTAATATAATATTATATAACAATACTTTATAACAAAATTACATGATTAAACCTTTTTTAAGTTATTAGTATAAGTAATGAGCATAGGTAACCTCGTAATATTTCTGTATCGGTCTCCGTAGATAAGGTTATTAATATATGATTGACTGGTCGTTTAGCATTCGGCCTGAGATGGATGTATGAGTGGTTGTAGGTTTATTTATTGTCGCAGTTACTGTCCGACATATCGATGTGATTGATCTAAACGATTCCGTGGGAGTGAGGCCTGTGTCTTGGAAAAGTTTATCATTTTAATATGAGTAAACCACCAATTTTTGCATTTGAACGAATTTTGTGATCTATTAATTGAAGCTTATTATGGCGGACACAGAAATGTACGCTGGGAATACAGGAAGGTAATTGGTCGGGTTTTTATATATAAGTTTTTTTTTTTGTATTTTAGTTTTGGATATTTCTCCGAGGTTGATAGTCCATATTTTTTTTTCATATGATTGATGATTGCAATCTCAATTAAATATCACAGTCTCAAAATTATTATTTTTTTCCACAGGATCAATAATCTGCTTACGACGTCTATTATGGCATCAAATCCGGTTCAAGCGGGACAAGGCGAATAAGTTGTTGAAATCCATTGAGCACCAATTAACTATCTCTTGCGGATGGAAGTGTGCGCGGCAGAGTACTCGTCGATGGACACACGACCGTTGATCGTCACGAAAATTCCTCTACCAATTCCTAGTTGAAGATGTTTGTCAGACCTTGTAACGTACCTTGGTTCTTATCGAAGACCATCTCCTGACAGTGTCTCAGCGGCTGCAGACCGCGCGCCTCCCCCGCGTAGTCTCGGTACCCTGGCTGGCAGTTGTACACCGCCCCGGGACGGGACACGTTGTAGAACCGGGTCGGGGGGTCGTCCTCCGGCGCTCCTATCAGGATCCTGGGGAGCAAGAGAAGCGTGAAGTTAGTTAGCTGCCTGGTATAAGCTATTTTATATAGACTCACATAACATAGAGGAACCACAATTTTTCATATATTTCATTGTCAAATGCTATTATTTAAAGTTTTTTTTGTTTATATAACCGGGCCAGTACCTTTATTACCAAAAACCATAAGTAACTAATAATTATTAATAACAATCTTCGTGGTTTTTGAGGATTCCGTAATACTATAAGAAACTTCTATCGCTCTGTCCGCCTTGTGTTACTTTCAACAGCCATGGACAAATATGCGTAAAGTGTAGCACAGGTATATTTTGTTCGAAGTACTGTACGATTTTGCTTTTTACACGAGTATTTTACCTAAAAAATATGCGATTAGAATCTTGAATTCAACCTCGTCATTAACAGCATCATTAGGACCTCTATCAAACTGATTTGATGACCCTGCGACAATTTCTAAACGCCAGAACCCGTAAACCTCATTGTCCACTCCATCGGCCCCAATATCCTGCCGGCGAAGGAAGCAGGTCAAACAATCGGCCTCGGTTGGCGCGGTGCCAGCGACGCAAATAGAGCGGGTTCAATCCCCGACGCGACCAAGGAACCGCTCGCCAATCGTATTTCTATACAACTGACTCATACGCGCTTGCTTTGAATCATGGAAAGCGAAAACATTGGGTGTGACGTGAACACGATTACTTTCGAAGTAGGTACTTACTAAAGGCAAAACATCTACTTCAGTCAGTTCATATGATGAATGTCTAGTCTCTAATTTACGAGATACCAGTTAAATACGCAAAATCACATAGATTTGTCAATTAAAAAAAAAAATGAAAAAATTAATTGAAATTCGAAAAGACTTACGGCACGTTGTACAGTGTGCCTTAAGATACGTTTTCAAAAAACGTATTTTCTAAGTACTTATTCATGCTCGGTCCTATCCAACATATGTCTGCCCAATGTTCTAATTCTTACAGATAACCTATGAAGTGGCTTCTACATGAATGTAGATAAAAGTGATCGTCCTTAAACAACATTTTATTAATAATTAACTGCGCCCTGCGCTCTTACCCGCATTAATGCAGGATAATAAGTAGTCTATGTGTTAATCCAGTGTCTTAGCTATCTCCAGGCCAAATTTCATCCAAATCAGTTTAGCAGTTTTTGCGTGAAAGAGTAACAAACATACATCCATAAATTCTTACAAACTTTCGCGTTATAATAGCGCAAAATTATCATAACTACACTGTAAGATATCTATATCTGATATTTCTAGTGAAAAAAATTGTTATTGAATTTTGACCGTCTTTGAAAAATAGCCCTTGGTCTTTGATCTTGTTTTTTCGGTTAGAGAACGTCACGCGCCAAAACAACACATATGAAGCCCTTTTTAAAATTTATATAGTGACATGATTATTAATACGACAGTAAAAGTGGTAACCGTCGGCAAAGTTCAAAGTTTCCTGTCAAATTATTTATTTACGGCTAGTACATGGTAGGTAGAGGTGAGGCGACAGAAATAGTCCCCTATCCGGCGACACGCGACGGGAATAGCCACTCGTCAACGTCTTCGCACGCACATCCGACCTCCGATCCAAGGAATATAACTAGCTTTATATACCTATAGTTTTTTGGTGATTTGTTTAACAATAGAATAGAATAATGCGGCTAGCATTCTAGGTACGCTGTCCTCTGGTTGTGGGTTAGATCATTTGGATTACCTGTAGATCTTAAATAGTCTATAGGTACTCTTTCTGCTTTATTTTTCTGTTGTTGTATTTAGTCATTTTGAATAGAATAGAACACATTTTATTTGCAAAGGAAAACAACAATATAAATAAAAAATAAAATATACTTACTATACCGCTTAAGGACAGTTGAGACAGCGCTTTTATCTTTTGATTTTTGAGAGCTTAGTTCTTAAGAGTTAACGGTGTCGAATATTGTGCTTATTCTTTCTGAATTCGTGAATTTTCTACGATATATAGGATTGTAAAGTCTTCAAACTTATATTCTCTCACTTCAAACTCAATAATTTTGATACAACGCGGAGAGGAACACTATTAATTTCGGCGAGATTGGAGGTACTACTGCAAATAATCAATAGCAATCAAGGGTATTGTAAACATATACTCTTAGTATAAAGCGTATTTATCTGTGTATCCATTTGTATGTATTGTTTGTATTTGTTCATTTATTAAATATGTTTGTTCAATGTAATATTTTAAGGCCTCTCTAGTTTTACATTATTCATTTACGTGCATGGTTGCCTGGAAAAGATCCCTTTAAGCGATAACCGCCATTAAAAACCTAGTATATATTTATAAGCTTTTATTTGTTATTTTTTTTTAATGTTTTTTTAATAAAGAGTTTTCTTATCTTGCATTATCTCATCGTTAACATCAACAGTGCTTTGGCAATGAGGTAAGGGTTGCGTTGCGCCGGCGCAGGTGAGTGAGCGAGTCACATCTGCCGGCGGGCACCGTGCCCATCACCTGCTCTGTTCTACAGGTCTTTTTACACTACCTACTTACTGACCGTCTCGCCAACTTGTTGATTTTCATAATCAATGGAGAAATAACATATGACTATTATTATTTCTTATTGAATTATCGGGTTTTCACAATAACTTGGTTGCTGGAAAGAACTAACTATAGTTTCATTCACATTCGGTGAACGTTTTCATTTGAGTGCGAGACGCAAGCGAGACGTGCCATCGTTGTGAACACGAACGACTCCTATCATCCCTGCTGAAATTCACCGAATGTTAACGAAACTGTAGTTGGACTTTTCCAACAATCAGGTATGCGTGAATACCCATATTGTTAAACAAATACGCGTTAGTTTTAAATAATACTAATATTTCTACATGAAAAGATACTCTAAAAAGTATCTTTACATGTAATGGTGAAATAGAAGCACCTATCATTTTATCAGCTATCTGTTACACAGAACAGTTATTTAAAGAGGTGTGCGATGTAAATACATAGGTGTATTAGGAGCGAGTGTGCGCCATGTTGGGACGATGCATGTCGAATCGCACCCGAGGAGTGGCCCGACCTGGCTGACTACTACCAAACTAGTGGATGTTATTATAAACTGTTACTAAACTTTGGTTCATACATATTACCATCGCCACCAAAACGTGGTAGAAATTCCACGGAGGCTTTGCGTCCACTTTTATTGTGCGAACAGTTAGGTTGGAATTCGTTGCCGATAGCTATAATCTCGGTCTTTGTAAATTGCGAATGAACCTGTTTCTTCTCATCAAGCGTCTTACGTACTCGTACTAGGCCGCATCCTCGCTATACATCAGGCAAGTCGCCGTTACGTGCTAACTTATAATTTACATAAAAATCTATATAGAGACCTGCAAGTACATACAAACAATTTGAGCGCTGTAAACTGGTAAGGTTAAAAAAAGCTCCAGACCAAAAATTTCATAAATAAAGAACTTTGTAAGTAGTAGATGCATTTAATTTACTATGTACCAACTTATTGTAGTAAAATATGTTATACCTAATAACTAATACAAAGTATTTATTTCTCTGTTCTTGATCTAGAAACATCCAAATCGTAACCGTCTTCGATTGTACGATTGTTGAGCAGGCGAGTGCCATCAAAAATTTCATTACCAAAAAAAATGACTACCACGTTACAAATTATAAAGGAAAGACAAGTCATAATAACTCATAATGCGATTGTTCCAGGCGCACCCTGTTCCCTGCTGTGGGGGAAATGCCTCCGGTTTATGGTTTTACACTCGCCACGTGCAGCGAGGGGAGACTCTGTAAGTATGAGACAATGTAGTGAACTGTAAACTGAAGAGATTTGTGATCTAATGTGGTGTGGATACACGGAGTAGGGAAATATTGTATTTTCTAGAGACTTACCAAAAAGGTAAGTACTCAATTTGACTGTATTTTTTATGTTTGTTACCTGATGCTAACTGCTGGACTTTTTTGTAAAATTATGTTTTGGTTTGAATGGGTATGTACTTCTCGTGTAGTCTCATATAAATTTTATCGTAATCGCTCCTTAGGTTGGATTTTAAGGCGAAATAACTAAAAAGTGGTAATGGAAGTCATTAGTCCTAAATTTTTTTTTACTTGTAGATAGATAGAAAATAATTAATTAACTGCTTCTGAAGCTAAGAAGTCGTTGGAAGAATAAACTTATTTAATTTTAAAGTACAATACTACAGTACTCATTAATATTACCCGTAATTATTTAAACTGAAGTTTGGTGCCTTACACAAATATGCGTTGAAATCATTGAAAATGCCTTAGAAAAAGACAGTATAATGTTCGATATATAATTATATTCTGTAATAACAATGACTTTTGTTTAAGCAGTAAAAAAAATTACCGTGTCGTTTTTTTATTATTTTAATCTAAAGGCTACTTACTCTTCTTGTCATTATATGATCACTAGAATTCTCCGTCTGGTTCAAAAGCCGCAGACTTGCTAATTAACACTTCGTCACTGCCCAAAAATGATGTTGACCAATCACATTTATTTGATGGCCAGATGAATAATGTTAATATACAGATGAAGTCATTCTAATGCCGATAATAAAACCTGTTGCTAGAATAAATGTGACGTAGTTTTCTAGCTACAAACTTTTTAACTTACAACAAGTAATATAAGGCTAACTTAAAAATGTTATAAAATGACTTTGATTCTAACAATACTTGATTCTTAATATCAAATTGAAAATGAAAAGAAGAAAAGAGACATACAATTTAGACTTAGTTAAGTACGATTATAGAACGAATGCCGAGGACTCTATAATGATGACTTACCTATAACCTTTAATACTAAGTATCGCCGGCGTCAGATCCATTGACGTAATGAGTGGATGACCGCAATCAGCGTCCATTGTCTGTCACAATAGAGATGGCACGACCGATACTACATCGATTATGAGCACTGCACCTCCGGACAATGCACTCCACTCATTATTTGGACTATACCTTGTACTCGTGTACAATTAGAACTAGGTATGTACTAAGTATATAAATTCTCAAAGACTTATCTAAATATAGTATACAATGTGTAACAGAAATGTGTGACAATACTAAAGGCTTAGGGTACCCAGTAACGCGAACACATAGTAGAGTTTTTTCTTTTGAAAATTTGAGAAAAATTATTTCGTCCTCCATACAACTAGACACAAAAAATTTGAAAAATATTCTACAGTGGGTTCACCTTAATTGGTAAACTAACACCATAACACCATAAAAATCACACCTTTTTGTTACACGTTTTACTTATGTAGAGTGAGTCCTAACTGACTGATTGACTGGTATTTGCTAGGAATCAACGCAAGCCTGAACTGCTGAACGATGAGACATGAAATTGGAAGATTGTAAAGTTTATATACCCTAAAATACGCCCCTCAAAGTTAAAAGTTTGAAATTTCTCTATATTTCATTTTATATGACGGGCAACACCACGGGTAAGAGCTATAAGTATCAATCTATAGAGCTTGGCTATATTATATCGTTCTTAGAACACTGAAATAGCCCATCTAACTTCGAGATATTCAATTTGAAACAACAACACGAATAATAATTGAGGAATAACAGTTTTTGTTACAGTTAAGTACCTACCTATTTATTTATTCCGTATTTCATTAAACTTATGTGTACTCAACGACAATAGTGTGCCACCTTGTTATTATTATTGTTGATGCATAAAAAAACATTAAACTTAACATGTTCTTTAGAGTTTACTATCGCTTAGCTATAACATAAAAAATACCTTCAATATCTAAATATTTGTTCCATTTGTAACTAAGTATAGGTTTGCTATTGTTCTCTTTTTTGTCTTCACTATCAGTGTATTTAAATACAATACGACTTTTTACGCGTATGTCCTGCATTGTAGTTCGCAGTGATGCAATCTCGCCTCTACTGGTACTATCACGGCGTATATCTCAAAACAAACATTACACTATAATGCCTCTGATAACGCCTCTCGCTTGCATAACACACTTTATGGGACTCTTGCCAATTTTTATATTAAAAAAGTTATTCATGCGGTTGAATTTTACGTTTTTGTTCTTTTATTTCTTTGTTTAGGTTTCTCATAAGTTTTTGTTTTTATAGAGCAAGTTAAAAATATGATATGTCCCTAATATATTTACTAGACTAGTCATTTTAAATCATTCAGGCATGTTGATCTAAGCTATATTAAAATGATTATAACAAATATACTTTCAAGAGCTACTGTATGCTATACATACAATAAATTCATACTACACGGTTTACAGACGTAGGTTCATACAACAAAGTTTCATTCAACGTCCAAGACATTTAGCACAATGGCCAATCTGTCCCGCTAATTGTCAGCGTTAACACTCGTCACGGATCTCAGTGGAGTCAGTGTAACTCTAGCACAAGTCACTGACAGTCACACAACTGCACTGACACATCACTGACGCAAACATCGCCGTGCTATTGAGTCACAGCTAATTGTTTGATCATCTCTGTTTGTTAATTGATTTCGTTGTTTTCCTGGGTCGAGCCAATGACTCCAGATTAGTAAAATGAAGACTCGCGCATGACGCAATAAGTGATTTGGTTTTTTATGACTAACAATGCTGCTGGCTTAATTGTAATTGTACCAAAGATATTTTAAAACCAGTTATGCAGTTAGTAAAATAGTTGTGTTTGTTTCCGAGACATTTCTAAAACAGAGACAAAAAAGCTATAACAAACTACCGGATATAAAATTTTAATAGTTTTACGAGTATGAGAACTGCCGTTCTGCTTATAATCTGCCACAGCACAAGTGAAAGCTTCATCAGGATTCTCTCACTGAGAAAGCTCTCACGAAGAAAGACAAAGTGTCAGAGTACGACATCACGTCATAAAGCGGTAGTGCTGATGATCTACGCTTTATCAATCAAGTCTAAACCTCAACTACTTTAGCCAAGAGTAACGTCACTCTACTCCTCTGAGTGCAAAGGTGAAGATATCTCGATACGGGAGGCTCTTCATCTCTCATTACGTATTCAAGACGAAATGGTTACATGTTGTTGGAGTACAGAGGTACGGAGCGTACCGTTGTCGGCGCACGCGCGATTTGCATCGCAATCGGACCGCCCTGTGGATGCCTCTAATGTAGGTGCTCCTATATGTACTGTAATGTATGAAAAGTCATGCAAATTCTACTAACATTCCGTATATCGGCATAAATGGCAAAAAAGAACAAATAAACGAAACACAATTCACGCTAGTTAGGAACACGAAGTCGCATTCAACGGACTTCAACTCAGACCTTCCATCAGATTCCAAATTTTTAGTTTACGTATGGAATTTTTTTTTAAACTTGTATAAGATTTCCAGAGTGCGAACTAAAGCGAAACAGACAATATATAGACTACATATATTCTTACAAAATTTGTTGCAAATACTGTTTCTCCCTTTTGCCTGGCAAAGAATTGCCAGATTTATAAGGTGTGCATAACGGTGAATATGCAAGGAGTCTTCTCAGCAGTTGAACATTATCCCCAGGTTATGCAAAGCGTGCCTTTGTTGGGGCGTGCCGGTACAATGCAAGTCGACAGGTGCCCTATACAACAGTGAATCACAATGTACAGCCGTTATGTATGAATTTGTTCTGTACAGCGATGGGTGAATTTGCCATGCGGACATTTACTGCAAAAGTGTAACGTATGCCATTTCAATAGCTTTAACTCTTAACAAGCAGGATTTTGTATCCTGGCTTTCCCACCGACTGTGAATTTACCCATCGCTAATCGAGCTAATGTCGAAGAAGTTAACGATCAGAAAAGCATCTAATCCATAAGTGTTTAAATGGCTCTATTGGAAACATAGTACTTCAATGGACTTAATATCATAGACACCTTTTTATGGGACTTGGACACAACGAACAGCGTGGCAAATATACAGGGATATCCGTTAGGGCTGTACAAAACTATACCAATCGTAAACAATATTTTTAAGTGAGAGGCTAACTCTTAATTCTAATATAATAAAATTGCAACTTATACCGGATTTGTTCCTAACCAAAAAGTATTAATCACAAAGAGTATACAGTAAATGACCCTCTTTCGGATCAGTAAATCCCTAACTTATGATCCTGTACCTGTATATTTATTTATTTATTTGGATAAACACAGTAATAGCATCATGACAGTAAGACCAAGGCGATGCTACACTAAACTTTTTTTTTTAAAAACATGAACTTTTAAATACAATTTTTTACATTATATAAAAGAACTATATAAATGCGTTTACCTTACACACACATTTAAATTGCATTCAAATATATTTATCTAGGTCTAATTGCGCATACGCTAGAGATAACGACAAAATGGGCATATTAGGTAAATAGCCACTTTGATTGAATAATTCATAGCAAAGACATTGGTTTTACATATTAATTTAATCGACCAATAATGGTAAAATGGCGTAATTATTCGAAGTAGGTAATTAATTAAGAGGTTTTATAAAGACGTTTACTTTGATTTTCTTGTGGGCTTTCACATTTCGTTTGAATATATATTATTAGCATAAATATAAAAGAAATACTTAATTCGCTCTTAAGTTTGAAAGACATTTTAGAAATAAAATATAAATTATTTATTATTAAATAATTGTACGAGTAGTTTACTAATTGTATAACAGTTATCCGCTAAAACCGGACACACAAAGTTTTGAGACATTGATTTAGAGTTTTTAAGACCCGGTTTTTTGCTTCGCTAACATTTCATAAAGAACAGGCTGCTTGCTATAGATTTATTTTTGCAATTTAAAGCTGGTCAGTTGAATGACCTCTAATCCCTTCGCTGCACTTCGTTGTGGTTGCAGTGATCAACCGTCAGCGGTTACTAATCGGGCGAGTCCTCGCTGCGCCCTTCCCTTGCCTGGCTTCCTTTGAACTCGGCTCAAATGTCCGAATCCGATGGATCACTTGACTTGCTTAAAAGGATTTTCATAAGGAGCTGAGGGTGTCAAAAGTGACGAAAGCAATAAGTAGATACAAGTAGGTATTTTTATTCTATTTTTTTAATAAGAAACAAGCGTTTTAAATTATTCATACATAAAGCAAACTATTGGATTGATTTTAATAAAATTTATACAGCAAATTTATACTATCATACTCGTATATCGAGCTAAAAGGAATTCCCAAATTGATCTAGGCATTTCTGAGATAACGGGGAACATTGGGTAACTTCATATGTATAAAAGATACGAAAGAATACAGAACCCCCTATTTTGAAGTCGGTTAAAAAGACTACATGAGTGGTTCTAAGCGTAGTTTATTACTTATTTAATATTAACTGCTTATTTTCTTATTAAATATATACAAATGTTTCGTAATTACTAAAGTGAATAGACGGGAATTCCAGACGCAGCCGTCCAGCGCTACCGTCAGCCGCCGCCTGCGCAAATCACTCGCCTCGGAGGTCCTAATAAAACACCTACGCCGTTGCTTTCTCCACCATTTGCATTTGTAACCAAAAATCAACTCTTGCGCAACGCAAGCGACACACGATACCGCTGCGCATGCGCCGCACCGCCGCACCGCACCGCCGCCATTGTTTTGACGGTTGATTGTTCCCAATTCCGAATTCAAAATACGTGTATGTTTATTAGCAGTGGGAAAGAAACTATTTTATTGTACAGTGTAACAATGTGACGAGTGCCTTGTAACGCCGTAACGTCCTACGTTTGTTTACGACGCGATGAAGCAATCAAACAGCATTATGTGGGCACTGCAATGTCGTAAATTGGTACACAAGTGGGCGCTGGCAAATGTGTGAAGTGATTCAAAGAGGATTCAAGGTGAACTGCAGTATAATAGCACCACCTATAAGTAGCCCATTCAATTCAACAAGTTTCTTCTCTTCACTTCTTTTACAGCTCCAATGTTCTGCAAGCAAATTGGTAGCAAAGGTTCAACGGTACTGCGCAGGATTAGTATAATTCTAATAGTTTATTTATGCTAATATAACTTAGCCTAATATACATATACAAAACTTATATAATTAATGTAAATGGCTAGTAATAATGTAATATAAGAAACGATATTCGCTACCTTCCGAACTAGTCCAGAGTGTATCTCGGAAGTGTTTCTCTTTTTCTCGAACTATGATATCATTACTTAGCATGACCAAGAAAGTAGTAGAAAATGATAAACGCTGAATTGAATCGCAGACATTTCCATCAATCCCCTGAATATGTTCTATCCATTGAATAGTGTACCCTAGACCACTGCTTAAGACTCTATCAAAGATAGATTACGGAAAAGCATGCTTTCTAAATCACACATACGTAACTAGCCCAAACTAGGTCATCCATTCAATCTTCTACAACACAAAAGCCAAATGTAGTTGTTATCTTACATCTGCAAGCATCATCCTATGTAAGCCATAAAAGCTCCAGTCCACGGGTGGTCTACTGCCTCTGTTCCGGACAACAATAAACAACTGGTACTCTGGTGACGCCATAAATTTCCATGCTTAGACCTCGTAAACGCACTCCGGCGCAAGGCACGAGATACGAGATAGCCTGTATGAAACGTTTATTGACCATGTACACCGGTAGTTGTAAATTATATGGAGATAGTGAAATATTGATTGAAGAAATATGGCAGTCATTATACTTACTGCAAGACTTCAATTACATGTAGCTACATAAAGAATTGATAAAAACAATGAACAAGTTGCTAACTATTTAAATCAAAAAGTGTGTTCGAGTAATCTCACTTGTGTTGCGGACCAGCCGCTAATTCTGACTAATTTTGCTAAGCCGATTATAAAATATTGATAATCTAGAATATTGTAAAATAATCTAGGTTAGTTAAGGAAATCTATAAGCGTGAAAAGATTATGTGATATGCCCGTAAAAGATCGCTTGCCAGGATACCATTAAAAACCTTACCTTATTTAAAGCCGTAAATTTCAGTTTCAATTCTATGTCATATTAGGACCTCTATATATATCTTCAAAATGTAGGTAAAAACAGTTTTACAGCTACCAAATAGCAAACTAAAATATTGATAGGAACACAAATTCTGTAAATAGTAAATCTCTACCATCTACTAGATTGAGCCTCATCATAAAGTACCTACGATTAAGTAAGATTAAGCTCATGAAGAAGTACCTAGGCCTTAACTATCAGCTAATTATTTAGTGGATAATCACCAGGTCGGTGATATTGTGTCGGATAAGCCCTTAATTAAGGCTTTCTTGGTGTTACGACCTTATTTGGAAGCTCGGCCTATAATAACTCCTTACCTCCAACAAGCATGTACTTAAACTTAATGAGATGATCTCAGTTATAAATTAAGATAGCTGTCGTGTAATATTGCAAAGAAGCACTTGTAATTGTTCAGTCTTATATGAGATATATTTTATTTGTTCGCTTTAAAACGTATTTTTATTAAATTTGCGAATATCATTTATATGATATTCGATAGGATTAATATGCTAATAGTATTATAAAAGCGAAAATTATTTGTATGATGGGATGTATGTGAGTTTGTTACTCTATCAGAAATTACGAAACGGATTTCGACGAAATTCGGCTCCAAGGTAGCTTATATCCTGTATAACATAAGATACTTTTCATCGTGGAAAATTGCAGTGTTCCTGTGGATTGTGAAAATTCTAGCACTGCGGAACGTAGCTAGTTAGTTAATAAATAAGAATCTCGACATGCATGTATACATTGGTGCAGTCCCCGAATCGACAAATTGGGATATGGCGAATACTCAAATCAAATAGAACCAAAACACTCGTCGCGTAATAAGTAATAAGGAAGCCATTTAGGCAACAAGCATAACTGCCTGAAGTACCTCAATCCATTCAGCAATAACCCTAACCCCAGATCTCAAGATGTCACTTAGCTCAAGCTTTCTGTTTTATATTTAAATTATACCTGGGCTTCAGCATACCTGGTTATTTCAGGCTAAACATGTTTCTAGCTTCGATTGGCTGAGCATACTCGTAGAAAGCAGACATTTCCACTCGTACTATTTTTGATGTCCAAAACTGTATAAATTAAAAATAAAAGTTTTAAACTACGAAACTACGAATACCCTCTGAAACCTCTGAATCTAAAATTATTGTGCGAAATGTACTGCTTGATGATCCAATGACAATTCTAAAAAAAATATTAGTTTCTCCATACCCAAATTGGTCACGTGATCGGTCATGTTGTACGGAGAACACTTTTTTTTTATTTAGTGAAATTTTGTTTTACAATGAGTTCACTTTGGTAATTATAATTACACCGTTAAGTATTGCCACACCTTTTTGTTACACGTTGTATAGTACGACAACATAAGCAGCAGTTCAGTAATTCAGATAGTCTAGGCCGTCTAGATTCGTAGTTACGTTTACTCGCAGTTTGCGTGTCAGAGGCCGTTCGTTGTGGACACTGCAATCTTCTCATTCAGCCAATCAGCTGATATCGCGGAGGGTGCGCCTGTGGGCTGGGGTATTGCCATGTCAACTGTCCTATCTCATATTCGCGATGAAGTTACTACGTATGCAACTGATAGTGCAGCTTAGAATTTGGAAATTTTCTCTAATCAGCGGGATTGCCTGCAGGTGATTGTTCAATTCACCAGATTTCTAGAAGATCTCCTAAAATAGGAACTGGCATTGTGGTATTTATACCATTGGTAATTAGTCCCATTGGTAATTAACCCGAATTCGAGCATGTCAGTCAAACGGCTCTTATATTTCTACAATGGCATACTTTATGTAAACGAAAAATGTAGAAACTTTAACTCTCATCAGCCTTATGTGAATAGAGGCCCTATAAAATCTTTGCTATATAGTAACTTTATGTGAGAAAGTATGGACACATACGAGTATGTAGTTAGGTACATGTTATCTGAGCTGAATAAGGTAGAATAACGGGCTCCATTAGTTCAGCTTATTTCACGGAGATTAGATACGCTTTTCTCACAATTTAACACCTGCTCTTTGACGGAAATATTATTATTAGCATAAATATAAATTACGATGTTAGAAATATTTATCACACAGTCAATTTTGGTCGAAGTTATGAACGCGATAAAGAAATGGAGATTTACAACTAAATGACCTCAAAATGAGTCTATTAACATTATATGACTAGCGTTTAGTAGTTTTGTTGATACAGATGGTAACTGTTCTGTAATACTAACCTACTTTAAACAATTGCAGAGCAAACTTGTCACTTGAAGGATAAGCGTAGCGTGAAGCAACGTTATGTTACGAAACGATACAAAATCCACAAAAATATGTTTGAATAGTTCGTGTGTAGCAGAATAGTAGCCCTGCTCCCGAAATATCATCACCTCCCTTCCCTTCGCTTTCATAAACCATAATCAGTACTGAAATAGACTACGGTTCGTGCTTTCTTGGATGATACACGGTGTTAGACTTCTTTCCTATGCATAAGCATAAGCTTACATCAACATCAAACACGTTAGCATTCAGATAAAAGTTTTTGGTTGTTTGATTATATTGTCGCTCCTACAAAGTTTGTCTGGAAATCTGTACGATTAACTACCTGATGTTGTATTTTTAATAGGTACGCTTTTATTCGTTTCGCTTGTGCGTATTGTAATGGAATCTTTGATGATGATCTTCCCTTCGTATTAAACGTTGTATTAATTTGAAACTTTTGTCACCTATCAAGAACTGATGTCAATGTAATAATGAAAATATTTTTTCCCATTTTTTATTGTATTTTCTACTTTTATTTAAAAAAAAATACTACAGATATTGACTCTACGAAAGCGTCTACTTATTAATTTTTTTAACTATTATTTTCGTAATAATGAAGACTTTTTTCGTAATCCACGGAAAAAAGGCGTTGGAGAACTTTAATAAACCCGCTAGGGATATAGAACCTCCAGAGGCTTATAATACGGTATAGAGGAAGGATTTACAAAAAGTAGAATACGAAAATAGGAACATGTGATTATTAAGACTGGCATTTTTGAGAATGATGGTCAAAGAAGTCAGACAAGGGCAAATATAATGAAAGGGCATGGTGGTATTTCTGGTTAGATGCAGCCTGTGTCTGAGATACAGTAAGGTGTTAACTAAATCTGTCATAGAGTTATGATAATTTTTTACATAAATGACGATTGTCATATACTCGTGTGTTTTGTCTCTTCAATTATCTTACTCGTAACTTAGTACATAATTGTATGCTTTGCGCGCTTATAAGATTAAAATTATGAGTTGGGTTAAACTAGGAATAAAGAAAGGATAAATTTAAAAGTAATCAAATAACGAAATACCTGTAGGATGAGTTAAGAAAAAAACAAGACAAAGGATGAGACGTCTTAGGATGAATCAGGAAAGATCCATATTTACTTTTTTATTTTGTAATACTAATATCAGAAATCGGTTACAAACTCGTTCAATTATCACACTAATATCATAAAGGCGACTCTTTGTATGTTTGTGTGTGTGTTTTTGTTTGTTCCTCCTTCACGCTCAAACGGCTGATCGGATTTGTATGAAATTTGGCAGAAGAACCCTGGATTAACTAATAGACTACTTTCCATCAAGTAAAACTGAAGTGTTCCCATAGGATGATCAATTATCCACAGTAGTTACAACCGCAAGGCGTACCTAGTTATAGATAAATAATTAGGAATATTTAACAATGAGTGAGAGTGAACAACGTATGAACTATACATATTTACATTCTTATATATAATATGAATGTTCTCATCCTGTACATTCGTCCTGAATATGCGCTAATACAGGAAGAGAAGTAAGTGACGCAGTGATGGACAGCAGAGCAGCAGCCGACCTGGGAGGTTCATTAAATCTATCCTCACCTGTCCCTCGCCACCTGCAGGGCTGGCGCGTGACCTCATCGTCTTCCGGGATGAGCATCCGTGATTAATAAAGAGATAATGAAAGTGTGAGCTTTAAATTCACAGGGTCAGGTTTCTCTCTAATATAATTAAAATAAACTTAACTAAACTTTTTAACTTATCGAATACTTTTAGGAAAGTGATATTACATGTCAACTAAACGTGGAGAACATTACAAAACAGCATGTTTCGAAAAAAATTTGGAGAAAAGTGGCTGAGAACAGAAAATCATGGAAAACATAGACACAGGAACGAGACAGTATGGATTAAAAAAACATTTTTGGATCGAGACTTGTTAAAAATTAGGCGTGTTCGACAAAATAAAGTAATTGAATTTCCTACATCTTCCTTACAAATGAATAAGGTAGTAATAACTAATAATATAAATATATCGTTACAGCCCTATACCCCATCCCCTCCCGTGCCACGTCTGCGCGTGCGCCGGTTACTCGCACGTGCCGACACCTTCCGCGGCGTCCCTCTATTATGATCCCGTAGGTGATAGCACCGGTCCCTCTCACACGATACCTGATTACGCATTTAGATTAGCCCAAATGGACCTTTAAAGGGATCGGGCCGTGTGGACATAAAGACGCTTAGGCGTCGGTATAAAAATAAGGTTGAATTTAGATGTCTATCTAACTGGTATTATAATCGGTTAAGTTTCTTCTTGGAAAATAATTATAGTTCATATTTCATGGTTTTAAAGTTACGTTATGTTGAAATTGACACACATATTATAAACGAAAGAATGTTTAGTGTTTTTTTCTTCAGCTTCTGCTCTGCAACCAAGTGACGTATCGACTAGATTTTATGCACAGATATTGTTTGAAGTTTGAGCAATGTAATTGGCATTTTTTTTCCTGGTGAAATGTAACGCGGGCGACGCTACGTCCAAAAGCTATTTATCGTCACACCTACCAAAAGTATTTATACATGTTTATTATTTTTCCAGGTGCGCATACCTGTAAAAGTGTCCGGGTCGATTCAAGTGTAACCTTCTCTTTTTTGGTAATGCACTAATGCTTTCATAGTTCCAAAAACTTTTACCAACATACAAAGTTTACGCGTACCTAACACGTATCATTACAATCTTCACTCACTAACGTTTATTTTTACTTCTCAAAGTGCGATCGAGTATTGAAGAGCGTTAATTCTCATTCCAAGTTGGGAGTCAGTTAACAAATCATCTCGTGGCGATGTGGAGCTATATTTAGCGCGATCTGGAGGAAGTGCCGGTTCTATTCTCGGCGCGGGGAATAATATTTTCATATTGTGCACCTCGTAAAGGGAATGGACTGACGATGAACTCTGTGACGCGTGGGGATACATAAAATACTACATCGAAAGCCACAAGGGTGCCACAAGCCACAAGTGGCCTTATCGTTAAAAGTGTCTTTATATCTAGACTATTGTCAAAATAGTACTTTGTTAGACTAATAGGTTATTATATTTGATTATTTTTTTGGTGTGTACTAAAAAATAATCAAATATATAACATATTATTTTATTATTAACTAGGTATTTTTAATACTTTTTCTATAGGTATATTTTGTCCAGCATCAGAAGTAATTACATTCTTATATATAATCTAGAACTAAGCACTAACAGAGCACACGAATAAATTTGCATATTATTATAGATTTTTATTACAGAGTTTATCTTTGAAACTTTCACTACTCATAAAAATATCATCAAATTCACAATAACCAACGAAACTGTCTCGTAACATCAACTATCTAGAACTCAATAAAAATATGGCATAAGATTGCCGTGACGTGAGAGTTTTCCCTTCTTCTAAAAGTGTTTTGGTAATTGAATTATCTGTAGGATTTTTTTGGATTTCTAAATATCAGTCTTGAAATATAAGGGAACCGATATTTAGTATTTTGTTTTAGTACATTTTTTTGAAGGTCATTTAAATTTTCAACGTACAATATCAAAATAATGCTTAAGCTATATTTAAAAATTTTTGGTGGTAAGACCGTCTCTGACTAAGACACAATCACAGAAATTTGACTGTTTGTTGCAAAACAACAGTCAATATTCAACTCTTTTATTTTTGAAACTTAGTATATTTTGTGTAGGTGTTATGAATACTTCAACGTAATACTCAGTTTTAATCTAAGTCATTCTCGTGCAAATGAAATACTTTACACAAATCATACGTCCCTACGTGATCTAACAACCATTCCACAAATTACATGAACCGAACTAAATCGAAATAGAAAGTGATTCCCAAAGAACAAAGACAAAGGTCTGTGTATCTACGAGTATAAATTGGCGCTAAATATGAAAATGTACATAAGCGAAAGGTGTAAATAACGACTCGGTTAGGCCATTATTAGACGATGCATGGCCATACACTTGGCTAATGAACCTGCTCGTTATTTGTTTGTTTTGTATAATTGGCATAATCCTTGCACTTCACTTCTATGGCTAGGAATAAAAACGAGTTTAATTTTTTTTTAAACTTATTTATTGTCCATAAAACTGACAATATATTAAAACTAAACTCAATATAACATTATTATTTACAACTATGGAGCTGCTTGTAATATCGTCGTCAAGGTGTAGGCCTAAAATATTATTTTTATTTAATTAGAATGTTTCTCCCGACCTTAGAAGAAATACTAGAATTTTAGTTATCTAGTATAGTAGTTTCTAAATCCTGATTAACAGGCAGGCAATCCTACACACACACACCAAATCCTACACAGCTGTTATTTTTTTCAACATGTTATCAAACATCTGAAAATTTGTACGAAATCGTTGTGTAGTTGTGATAAGTACATATCTACTGAATATTTCATTGGTGTGATTTATTGAATGTAAATAATAATTTATAAAATATAATAGGCTAATAATATAAGTTTACGTATTCCTAAGTATAACCAATAGAAAAGATAGTACATTTAAGGACTTATTAGCCATCATGAACAATTTTTAATAGCATAAAAACCATTACGCAACTTTCAATTACCATTTAACGTCGACGTCATCAGAAGCAGAGCATTAATTAATTCTACACACAGACTACTTGAGCCTTCTTTCTCATGACCACTATCGGAGCGACGCCGCAAGCGCTAGCATTTACTTTAGCGATGTTATTAGTAATGCTCTGCCACTTTCCACTATTTGGAGACTTTAGGATATGTGTCTACCATTAAATGAAAATATAGGTCATAATGAATCCGTACCTCGGTTCTGGTATAGTTTTGTATTGCGTGTATCGAGAGCATGAGTAAAGAACCTCGTCTAGTATGGACGCAGCCAATAACGTAATGTTCTGAAATAACCGTAGATCGGTGCCGAGGTGAACCGTTTATTGGAGGGATGGGTATCTGCGCCTACGCTGCTCAACTGCTCTACTACACTGTATTTGACCGTATTAATATAAGCTGGGCACGCTGCCCTCTGGTGGTGGGTTGGAGCATTTGGATTATCTGTAGATCCTAAATAGTCTATAGGTAACCTTTATGCTATATTTTCTTTGTAGCTGTGGTTAGTCATTTTGTTTTGGTAATAAAGACACTTGCCCCTTCTTCTTATTCTTAACTTGATTGATGAATAATATATTTATATTTCTGACTTGACTAATCAGTCAGGTCTTGACAAAAAGCTTATTTTAGTAGGAACCATTGCATAGAAAAAGTGATCGTAGTATTTATTTAGAGGTTTGATGGAGATAGGTGAATAGAAGCGATTGTAAGCTATGTGCAGTTTTTGCAAAGGCCTACACTTCTATTGAACCGAGTACTTACTATATAGTATGTACAATACAAAGTTCTAAAACTCGTAGTAAAACTCATCAATACGCAGTAAACTGCACTAAGCTCCCCTCAAAGTAACTATTCCGTTTGGGGATTACATAGCAAGTACATTCATAAATACAACACGCCTAAACACATAATACATTTAATCATATAAACCCCTGCCCTGGGGAGAACCGAACCCGCTACGATAGTTGACAAGCCGATGCTAGTCAAACACAAAAGTCAAAGTCACGATATAATGACCTTATCGGAAACCAGCAAACTGTTTACAAAGAATTAAAATCACTATCCCTACCTTATCGCTAGACAACGTGTCCCCACATTCCTTATCTTCTAACAAAAATCTGTGCGCTATTGAGAATGAAGCAAGTTCATTGAGTGGGGAGGATTAATCCGGCGATAGATAAGGGGTCGTTCACCTCGAGGGTATCTGACGATGCACCGCGGAGCTGATAGGATGCTGCCGTTGGGGTACTGATTACAGCTTTTATTTTTGAGCCAATGTCATTTGATGGGCTTGTGAGTATGAGATTTTATTATTGTGCCGTATTTATTTACTAATAACTCAAAATACTGACGTATTATTTTGACCTAATTCATTATGGTCCTGTTCAACTGGCAAGTTAACAAGCCAACACGTATTTTAGGGTTTTTCTGTGATTGATATAGAAGCCTTACTTGAACTATATTCTGGATATATTAAAAACACAGTAATAACAGTATGACACTATGGAACCAATAAACTATTTTATAAAACACAAGCTGACATGGCGAACTTCGTACCGCCTAACAGTTCTATATCTTTAAACCTTCCCTGAACTTTCACAACGATTTCAAAACCAAAATCAGCTAAATCAGCCCAGCCGTTCTCGAGTTTTCGAGACAAACGAACAACAATTGATTTTTATATATAAGAATAAGAAGAAACCTATGGTAAATTTTCGTGTATCGAGTAAAAGCAAATTAGCGAGCACTATCTCCTCACAAAACATTCGTAAGTAATATTTAATATGCCACAATCATTTGTACGCAAAAACAATAGACCCTGTTAGTAGTCCGTCGATCAGTGTCGCAAATCGCCGGGTGTCGTATTACCGGGCAGCTCCGGTTTCACTGACAGACGGACAGACCACCGGCATGGTAGCTGTCAGTCAAGTCTGTCGACGATAACAAATTGGGCACAACGTAAACAATCGCAAAAGGAAAAATAAGTTATCCGTCACCGACGTCTGCTAAGTCCTGTACGAATAGGTCTATAGTGGTGAAAAAACAACGTACGGTTCCCAAAAACTCCTATAGACATGTATGGTGCAGAGTGCAGACAATTAATTCGCGTAGAGCACGTAGGCGCTAAAGCGGTGTTTACACGGGGCTGCGGTCACGGCTGGCCGCCGACAGATGGCGCTTACGTTACGTCATACGCGTGGGCCGTGTGGACGTACCTTACCTACCGACTGGCAAAGAGCTGGCGAACCGTGGACAATTGAGAAGCAAGTCCAATCATACGATATCTGAAATGGATCACGTGGGCGAAGAAAGATGAGAGAAATATTGAATCCTATTTACCTACCTAAGTTTAGAACGAGAAGATAGTTCGTAAAATAAAAATTAATTTGTGAATTAAAATACTAAGTAAACTTTCAGGTCGGTCGTGTCATTCCTGATGAAGTTCACCGAATGTAAACGAATTAGTAATAGTTGGATCTTTCCAACAATCAGGTACGCGTGAAAACCCGTCTTCTTAAGCAATATGAATCAAATTGTTTAGTTTTCTAAATAAAGTATATTTTCAGGCAATAAGGCTGCCTAATAATATAATATATAATATAACCTGGATATAAGTAACTGTAGACACTTTTTAGTTACCTAACTAGTTAGTTATGCATATCCATCAATGTGCTAAATTCATCTCAATTGCAGTATTTTTTAAATACCTACAAAAAGATATTTTTACATGAAATACGCAAGTAACATATTCTAAGAGTAAGCGTTCATAATTAATTATCTTATGTCCGGACTTAATATGTTTGGTCAACAAATACTCACAAATCTTTATGTTGTTCGAGGTTAAGTCACTAGTCAATAACTCACAATGACCAAATCCATTATATTCGTCATCTTAAACTCCGTTGCAGTTCAAAAACAACTGACACATCAGTCCTCGTCATTTTGCCATCAGATCCGTTAGTAATTATTCTAAGAACGTCTCGCTGTAGGTGTGAAGTGAATCAGATGATGGAAGTCACGTTCCTTTATGCACGTGATGGATGGTCACTTTGGTCACCTTAAAAGACCAGGAGAAAAAACACAAGGTTCAAAATCGGTAGACAGTGCCGAAAGGATTCAAAGAAAATTTATTTAGAATTCTGCATAGCCCCTTACAAAATACGTATTAAACTTTCACATTGATAACTAGTCACGATTACCCAAAACTTTATACATTATACAAAAACGAATTCATGCAAGTTTAAGAATTCACTTGGAAACCTATACGAGTTGTATGCGTCTAAAGCCTGCTTAATATCCCCAGACCCTCATGTTCTTCCCTCTTTGGGATGCTTGCAAGAATATATCAGCTACCTATCAAAAAGTATTTAAAAAAATAATGTATGTCTCTCATCTCCTTTAGCCTCGAAGATCTTTTTTTTTATATATTTAAGTATCAAATAGGTACTGGTGTATAGTAATTTAATATAGTGCATGTGTATAACTTCTGCTAAGACCCTATAATAATACTTCTTCAACTGTACATACATATTCTTACAGCCCAGTTCTAAGAATGTCTGTGTTGATATTATAAGATCTTGTAGACAGGAGTCTGCATTCTGACGTATTTGTCTACGCGAATATGAGGACGGCTGAGAAATAATTATAGAACGTTTGCAATTTGTTGGTGTTATCTAGCTTGTATAATAGTGCTTTACTACGTGCTCCAAGCTGCCGCGACTCTGATAACACTAAAAACACTTCAATAATAAAACCGTTACAATCACTTGGATAAGCATTTTAGTCTATTGGCTTCACTGTTTCACTATTCATCCTAAAGATGTCGTATCGTGCAGCTGCCAAAAAACGCCTGGACTATTTTTTCTACGTCCTCAGCACCATATAAGTGCAGTATCGTGCGACAGAGCCTCGGGCCGTAGTAGGCAGTGAATGGGCTGTGACGTCACCATGAATGGCTGCCCACGCGCAGCCTACAAACCGACCTGCCATATGGCATCGGGCCTTCGGACTCCTGGTTTATTAATTACTTTTTTATGAGCGAGATATTCGCAGGTATAAATAAAACCAGCCTATGAGTTGGTTTCATTCATAAACATTGGTGAATTATAACTAATAGCTTGATAGAGCAAATGCGTCTTATATGTATACTTGTACATATATATTTCGTACCTACATCAACATTTATATCTACGAATAGAAGAGTTAAAAACAAAATGTGTTAATCTCAGGTCAATTCACCTTTTCTTTACAGAAGGACATCTATGTTATCAACGTGTTTTCGTAATGTTTTGCCGTTGAACTGGTAACTTTGATAGCGAGCAGTTATCTACCAGTTCTATGTAACATTACCATATTTACAGATGCTTTATACAAATACTTAATTAATATTTTGTATGTAATTTTTATACTGGCTACGTCCGCGGTGTTACACGCGTTCATTTGAAAATATATGATGAGATCAAATATAACCTACCTATGTCACTTCGAAAAATGTAGCTTTCTGCCGGTGAAATAACGTTATAAATGAGTTCAGTATAGAATATAAGAGATTGATTCTTACAAACAAACTCTCAAACTTTACTCCTTGATTTATCGCATTAATATTATCGGAGCATTAGATTATCTGTGGATCTTTAATGGAATATGTATCATCTGTTCATTATTATGCTAGTAATTTAATTTTCTTTTTTACCGACTTCTTAAAAAGGATTTTTTTTACACAATTTTTTTTTAATGTTTGTTACTTAATTCATAACTTCGGTTGGAACGATATGAAAAAAGAAATCTTTTTTGTTTCTTTGAAAAGATCCTCGAGTGGTCCCATATTTAAATCGAAATATCTGAAAAAGTTTTATCGGCGCCTGCAGGAATGGAAGTCTCTAATGACTTTTTTTAAAGAACTTGTTCCTAATCATCATCATTCTTATCTAAAATATAAGAATGTATACCTGCAAGGGCTTACAATGTGTAAAGCCCGCCACCCCTCTATATCGACAGTTGAACTGCGATTAGTCATAGAAATTTCCAAGCAGGTCGCGTGACGTCGAGTGCTTAGTGGTGACTTGCTGAGGATACCGCTGTACCACCTGCCCCTCAATTTGTCGCAACACAGGTGAATCATGCAAACAATGTCACCAAAATTACAATATACGAGAATGAAATGACAAACGGGACGGATAAGCGAAGTAACGGAACTGCAGTGAGTGACGACTTTGCTTAAACTATATTTACTTAACCATTCGTATTCTCATTTATAGATTGAAAAGATGATTTAATATAACCATGAATAAATAAAATAAAATAAAAAATTAAAATAGGAATAATATAATGGTGTAAAAAAGAATTATATGAAATAGCTACACAAATGATAACTCATAGATAGTACCAGTGTCATAAAACGAGACCCATAATTTAATATTTCCGAAATTTTTAAAATATAAGATTGAAAATACTTAATGCTTATAGCATGTGAAATTAAATTTTGACAGCGTTTGTGCGATATCTTATTAGATCATTCCAAGCATAAGTTCAATAGAGGTTAATACTGATAAGTTATCTCTAAACATAATTAATAAATAGCTAGAAGCTAATTGAATAGCGCCGCTCGGCTCTTGAACCTGGGTTAATCTATTTGTATAACCTTGTTTACATATTCACTAGGAATAATTGATAAATGGCGACGTCCCGCAACTTCACCCAATCAGAAAAACGTAACGACAATTTCAAAAAAAACACACGAATTACCTTTGAACCATTTAAGATCTGCAGATAATCCGAATGCTCCAACCGACTACCAGAGGTCAGCGTGCCCAGTATGCAAGCCGCATTAACACTCTGAATGGCAATGTATATATATACGTCGGGCTAGATGAAAACCAGCATTCTGGTTACGCGTCAAATCGATCAAACGCTCCGATAAGTTTTAGAAAATAACATAAACTGACGGTCCCCAGAGCCAGTCTCGACTACAAATGGCTCAAAAATGTAACCTCTACCAGGCCTAGCATTTTGAAACGACAATTATGACACAATGCAATTCTAATTGTAAAACAACTCAAATAACAGACTAGGGCTGGTAAGCGGATCTAATGCTAAAAGTAGGTACACCGACAGAGTCACTGTTCCTTTCTTATTAATAATATATTTTAATATTTCAGCAGTAAGTAATAATATCCTGACAGTACTTATAGGTATTTTAGATGCGGAAATGAACGACTTTCTATTTAATTCTGTGTATAAGTCATGTCAAACGTGTCAAATCACACAAAACGATCGTAAATATATTTTAAGAATTTATTGTCGATTCTAATTAGACAGCCGTTTCCCATTAAACATTAATTAACAGTTGGATTCTAAGACGGCGTATCGCATCTAAATATCAATTAAGTGACAATTTCCCGTGAGTTCCGGCGCAGGCGTGCTTCCGGGCGGCTCGGGCGCGGGCTCGGGCGATGCGCACGCGCATACAAAGCTGATGGCGCTACCAGTAGCTGCCTACGTATTACACGATTGGGTAACCCATTGAAGACAACATTCACTCGTACACAGACTCAGTTGATTAAACAAAAGCTGCTAAAAAGAAAGTACTACAATTATAATGTAATACAATAAACTCGACCAAGAGTCGGACACGCGCTCTAAGGGTTCGTACCACAAACATTAAATACTTCAAGTTTCTTAATATTATACGGCAAAAACGCCTTTGTTGCATAAAAAAGGCGGTTGCCCCTTCAAAAAAATTGTTTTGATTTAACTATTTATTTGTAAAGTGATTATACCTACTAGTAAATATTCTGGGAATATTTGAGGCGTCTAGCTGTTCAATTGCCGTTATTTATATCGAGCCGAAAACGCCAAAAACAATAGGATGTTTACTACCTACTTACTAGGTACCTACTTACTTACACTAAAACTGTGAGCTATAATATTACGGTTCTCAAACAAAAAGAAAAAAACTAATGCATTGGTATCAGCGGTAAAGTATTAGAAGTAAAGTAGTAGAAGAGCTCTTTTAGAGCTCTTCCAATACTTGATACCGTGATGAGATATTTAATTTATACAATACAATAACTTCGATTTTTCTTGGAGCGCTTATCTGAAAATCTTGGGGAAAATTGAGAACAAACAAACCATGTAATAATAAATGGCATTCAGAAATAAATTAAAATTTGTCATAGTATTCAGACCACAGTTGTTCAAACTGTATCACCGTCACATCCGGTCGTCGGTGTCGCTTTCAACCGTTTTCGTGTGGATATTTATTGTGTGATGGGATCTGAGCTGCGGCTCGAACATTGGAAGTTGTAACCGACTCGAATGCAACTCGTTTGTCATCGATGTTGGACTACGCCATTATAGCTGTCCGTGCATGTTGCAAATTGATTTACTATTCGAATTAATAATACTGCAATGAATCATAGGAAAACAAACATACTGGGTAGTGTAGTACTGGGTAGTACTTAGGTACTATGTCGTGTGTCATAGCGATATTTGGAAGGAAAGTCTCTTTCCAAATTAATGCTGATCAATTAATATTTTATTATCATTAGATTTGAACAAGTTATCAGTAAGCAGATATATAACTTTAATATTATGTGTGCGTGTCTACGTAAGTTAAGTGATACCTCACGTAATATTAATGAGTATGGTGTATATATATATGTATAAGTAGGTATGTATGTCAGAAAACGTTGTAGAGAACTTTGTCTTGGCCATAAAATAACATTGACTTAACAATGTAAGCAACGTGTCTAGTTTCAAAAACATTCACTATCACTTTATATGTTATATTTACGAGTACCATAGAAGAAATGATAGTTTCTCTTCGTAGTAAAATAATAGCTATTAGTTATTTAATAACAGTTCATGTTTTATATTATATAACATTATTCACACCTGCGCATGCGTCGTCGCCTTGACTCGGCCGTGTCGTGCCATTCGACAGGCTCCGAGATGACATAATGCTTCCTAGAGAGGACGCAATATTTACTACCTAATATCTAATTTTAAAACTTTACCAAGTAAAATATATTATAGTTTGTGTAAGCGCTAAGATGATTGAGAATGTAGAATGATCTGTAAGTATGTTATGTAGGTTCGTTTCCAAAAATATCATTAAAATTTTGAACTACATATACCTACCTATTTTTAAAAGAAATTGTTGCTACAATCATACAGATTGCTTACGTCTTGATTCAATGTGTAGGCAAGAATTAAAATCAAATATGCTAATTAACGGTCTTATTAATAAACGCGTCTGAACTTTAAACGTCTTTTGTCTGGTTTTATCCGACAGAGAACGCCACGCGTCAAAACAAGACAAATGACTTTTAAAGTTGAAACGCGTTTATTAACAAGACCGAAAATAAATAGCATATATCCGAGAACCGATCTAATTTTTATACCTACTATTTTTCCTTAGAATACCTACAGGAATCGTTCGGAAGTTCTTCAAGTGTCTATTACGTCAATACTTTCTTTAGCACTTCAAATCGTACTACGCCATTCTTTACTAATATTGTAGAATTAATTTATTTTTACAAGGGATGAGTTTGTGAAGATTATGAAGTTTAGTAATATTATTAATCTCTAAAAGCTTCGAATCTTTATGGCAAAGATCTATAACACAATCCTTTTGACATTTAACCGTCGAATACGTAACCAAAACACTTAACGACTCGGCTCCATTTAAGGAAACAACCATCAAATGCAATCGCTACCCTTTAAAATACGAGCACATTTAGTGAAAGTAAAAAACGAAATCAGAGCAATATTGCAAAAGAATTAATCAGTCATTGATAAATTGGACCTAAAGGAAAAGTGGTAGCACAACTGACATTTTGATATTTCAATCGTTAAGATGAAACACCAAGGTTTCCAAGTAACGCCATCCTCAATTTTCTTTCTGCTTTTTCACATACAAATGCCATGATATTTTGATAGGAAACTTCTTAGAGTAAGGAAAGATTTTTCGGATTTTATTATGATAGCATTTACACACGAAAAAAAATCTCATAAATCACGTCTTGGTAATATTTCAAATATCGAATCGAAGTTATACATCGATGTTAATTATAAAGACATTTAATTGGCCCTGAATAATCAATTAAAGTGTAGATAACATCGGAATCTCGTATTAAAGGTTCCAACGCTGTTACAAGTAGATATATATGTATTGTGAAAAGCAAAATTACAGTCTGGGTAATTTCAATCTTTATCGATTGTAACGTTCACTGCATATTATTAAGGAAAGTAAACACACTTTCCGAAAGCACAGTATTTAAGATAAATAATTTTGTAAAATGGAATGTAAGTAAAGAGATTATGATAGGATATTCTAAGAATAAATGCCAATAATTTTATCTATGAGTACGCACACGTGGATAATCAAATGCACTATGCTCTCAGAACAATAAGCAAGGACAGGACTTAGTATCAATAAAAAAGGCGTTATTCATAATAAAAATATACAAAATAGTTTAAATGATTTATTTCAAATACAAAACTACATAAACTTTTAGTTAAAATACCAACTATACCTACTTCAACAAAAGTAACACGTCTTTTCGCGGATCACCTTGATGAACCTTTCGGGCTTATTTCGGATATACTATATCGCTACAGACATACTTACTCTTACATATACTGCAGTAATTCTCCGTACATACTGTGACATGCACTGTGATGCTGTGCCTGCGCATTTCAGGTCAAGGAGAACAATGCTGAGTTAGTAAGTCTTTCGTGGAACACAGTCGTCAATATTATATAGAAATTGTTGAAGAGAATAACATCATTGACCCAAATGACTGAATTTACGCGGTATGAACCGATTATGCTTAAAAAATTATAAGGAAAATAAAAAGAGATTCTGTCAAATAATAAAACTATAGAGGACCACGTAGACTTAACCATAATTACCCGTGTCATAAGTAAGATAGAGTTTGTATAAATATAATGTACCTACTCCAATGATAATTAGATACATACTACATAATGATAGGTAGGAAGGTACAATTCACAAAAATAATCAAAAGCAAGTGAAATGTTTAACAGCAAAAATCAAGTATATACGAGTAAGTACTTTTTGTAGCAGAACATAACGCTCAATCATATTGTAATGTACATTAGAGTGTGCAATATGCATAACAGTTTCAACACAAACAAACGAAGGTCATTATTTATTACATCAACCAAGTTCATAGTCATATCGCAATTAGAGGAATAACTCGCAGAACAAGTCACAATTAACTTTAAACTGCCAATTTGTACCAGACATCGCGTCAGCCGGTCATTTAATGTACTTATTTAAAGAGTGCTAATTTCAAGTATAACATTATATGTATATATTATAGTATGTATTTTCTGTTTTTTTTTTTTATGGTACAGTATTTGTACCATCTCTTTTTTTTTCCTTTTTTTATTGGTACACCACCGACGTTACTATTTGCAGTTAGTCCGATCCATCCAAAAGTTGCCTGGAAGAAATCGCTTTAGGCGATAAGGCCGCCCAATGTACTACCAATGTTTTGTTTATAATATATTTGCTGTATATATTTTTCTTGGTGTGTGCAATAAAGATATATTGTATTGTATTGTATTGTATTATATCCACTTAAGACTTATTAGCTGTTTTAACAAGCAGTTTAAAATTGATAAATTATGTGATAATTTTTGCTGCATTTTCTTCAACTGACTTGAAAAGTAGGTAATTAGGTTTCAACTCGTCGGAATCTTTTACTATTTTTTCTGATTTTCAGAGACACCTGTTTCGGACTAAAAATATTTTTGTGTTGTATGTAAAGGAAAGTATACCCATACTTTCCTGTAAGTCGTAAATAAGCAATCAATATCTTACCAAGAGTTGGGTTTATGAATTAAAATAATTTTAAAAATTGTTGTTGCAATATTAAAGTTGGTTATCACTTTTTTACAGCATTGTTTAAATATTTAGTCATAATGAATACAGGACAGAGCCCACGATTAGGTTTTCTAAGCGGTGATATCCCTACAAAGAGACAGCAAAAAGAGAAGAGACATACAAAACCAAACTAAAACTATAATCAGTCAAAGACTAAGATCCAAAAAATTGTTATAAAGACAGCATAAATTTACAGAATAAACAAAATAAATAAAAGTTAAAGATCAAGGCAAGACAGAACTTTAGACTATTTTCAAATGTACCTATAAAGTAATGAGTAGGTGGTAACAAGAATTAGTTATTGCATTGCGCAGGCGAGTACAATGTGGTATTTAAATCGTCTCGCCTCAAATGCGACAAAGATTGCTAATCGTCTCTGCACCGAGCCCAACAATAGCATACGTAAACCAAACAGAGGTCATCCGGCGCCATACTTGTACCAATAACCAGGTCACGGATATGCGCTCGCGCTCGCCGCACATCTTCCGAATAACTGGGTTATTAAAACATTCTATTCCGTGTCAAGAAAGTTCTGGAGAGGTTAATGGACCTAATACAGCACCTAGAGACAGGGTTACAATAACAATCTCATGTTGAGAAAGTTTGGAGTGAGGTGAACTATCAATATTAGTGTACCCAATATTTCACCTTGCGGTACACCTATAATTATTACAAAGAAACCTATCTAAAAAGGTATTATTATCACAAGAAAATGAATAGATACAAATAATATACATAGCAAGAAACAAGCCATTACAGCCGTTAATGTCATAGAAGGGCATTGCCTAATTACTATTCGTGAAGGCTAGTCCCCACTCCCGCAGGTGGCAGAGAATTCCTGCAGAGGCGCGCAGAGAATCACAAACAGAGATCCTTGGCATGGATCCTGTGTGAATTGCCGCATGTAAGAACCCTACGTACAATACTTTCTAGTGCGATTGCTTGCCAATTTTTAAAGAGCACACAACACTTACGGGTGCAATTTATTTGCCAATTTCAATTGTCCAGTAAAACAAATATCCAAAGAACGATATTTTAAATCACGTCATTGTAACTATAGAAGTTTTGAAAGCACCCAAACCCTATCTATTTATGATAAACAAAAAACTACAAAACACGTCGAACCAAAACACGATAAACAAAAAACTGGTAGCTGAATATTTTTTGTGGCTTTAAATCAGCCGCGGGATCACGAGTCAGGGGTATTATCTGTTGTATTATCGAGGGTCCTTGTAGATGCAACAGTATAAGGTACGTAGGGAGCTGTTGGGGTAGGCTATAAGGGCTCAATTATCCAATTGTAAGCGAATGGTTCAAGTCGCGTTGAGTCAGCAACTTGCCTACTGAGGATTGATATAAAGGATACTTGCGTTCTACAATGTACCTACTTGTAGCTGCAAATAAATAAAGATAATCGTACCTAAAGTTAATCTTTAAATCACTTTATTCCAGCTTTATTTTTTCTCTTTGCTTAGCGTTATTCACTTCAATGGGCTTAATTATTCTTCAAACGACCCCTAATCATAAAGTCAATTAAGAGAGTTGCTAAGTTCAAACCTAATATTAGCGATTTTAAAACTCAAGACGTAACGGGTTTTGTGGTTTAAGCTGATAATCCTTTTATTACAATACCTATCTAATTTAAACCTGGATGATCGAAAAATAATACGATCATTAGGCAAACTTATTAATAAGCGAGTATTTAACACAGAAGTTTCTATATAAAGATAATATTAAGAATACCTAATTGATTGTAAGTATAACTAAAGCCTCATAACTTGAAATATGTTCTGACAAAATATAACAATGCTAAAACAATGGAACAGTGTAAACAAGTCCTACATATCGTATACAATCTTGAGATAAAATGTCTCTATATCAGTTAGCACTCGGTTGACTATGACTTCATAAGCCAGCGATGTTGAATTAACACCGGTGTATCTATCTAAAAGCTGACTAATAGGAGCAACCATTTCGACAATTCGTTTCAAATACGAAGCTTTAAACTGTTATTAAGAACAGAACCAAAACCTTAGTACTCAGTGTACTAATGATAAATTGTTATGATAAAGAACAGCACGCGCCTCACATAAGACATTATCTACTAGAAGAAGATCTTTTTTGTCATACTGCAGTTTTATCTCATGCAGTTGCACTATGTGTATGGATAACATCTCAAAACATTTTTTGAATTTCACCATCACTCATATTGTTAGCTTCACTGTAGCAAAATACGAATACACTATCAAGTTATTGCAAAAATAATTGAAAACTTACTAATTAGACTAGCAATTCGACTGCTATAACATTGTAGGACTGAAGGACTTAATTACATAAATATTTCTATTTCTATTTATATAGGTTAGTCTGTAGCTTCATTGGCGCTTGTTTGGTAGTTAACTGAATCGTGTACTTATTACATTTCGTATCACGCAAGAAACATTTCGTATCAAGCAAAAAACATATATTTTTATCCAAAAACACCGGTTTTGGAGCAAAGTCGTCAGATATAAGCGACCTCCAGGTCAGGGGTTATCACGTCCATTGCAGTCGAGTCTTTACTCGATTTTCATCTTCTGATAAACAGAACATGCTTACCAAATTAAGAGGTCGCCTGCAACACGTTGAAGCTTTACAAACATACTTCCCAAATTTCCACTCTGATCGACACGATATTGTTGGACGACTGCTGCAGCAGCTTATAGTATAATAGAGGTGTGTCAATTTACCCGCCATTGCATTGTAAAATATATATATTTACAATTGCATTAACATCATTTAATTATGTTTTGCAACTAAGCAAAAATATTAAAATAAAAATATATGACAACTGACTACAATTTAGCAGATCAGTTGTTTTAATTTAATGCCAAAAAATTTAACCGTGTTTGATATAAAATCTATCAGAAGTTAAGCAACGATTAGTTTTTTTCTGGAAGTCGAGTAACACGCATAAAACTACAGTCAATTGACAACTTCCTCCTTTTTTGAAGTCAGTTAAAATATTGATTACGAGTACCTACTTGAGACCAACGTTGCGGTATTCTCCTTTAAAAACTCCTGCATGCTTCTCTTATGTTTATCTCAAATACTTTTAAGACTTAAAGCTGCTTCTTAGGAATGCTTTATCGCCACCGGCAGCCAAAGTCGCGCCTACGCTTTCTCTAAAGAATTCCGGTGACATCCTTATTGGGCTCTTATATCTTTACATCGAAGACTACTGACAACTAACAATGTGGCTAATCTGGTTACAGAAAATTACCACGGAATTTAGTAGAAAAAATACGTAACTTTCGCATATTCACAACCTATATGTATATGTACAATTATACGGTTTTATGCTAAAAGTTTGAGGGGAAAATGGAAACAGTATGAAAATTGGTACAAAAAATATTAGTAAAAACTTTAACTGAATTAAACATAACCCGCATGCTAATCTAAGCAGGAGGTACTTTAGTACTAATATTCGTCTATTTTAAAACGTGAGATAGTGGAGGCGAGCTTATTTTTAGATTATATGGAGTCTATCTATACTATAATTTACTCAATCATGACGGAAATGTTTATCTCCACATACAGTTTGATTGTAAAACCGAATTTCTATGTGTTTTTTCTCACGACACAAAGCTATTTCAACGTAAAATCCAAAACACCTGCCTCTATAAACTTTCTATTAATAAACTCTTATAAAAGTGGAAACATAAATCACGGAATCACTTTTCCCGATTCCATCGATCAACATCATCGAACGGCCATCGAAACATTTCAACAAGCGTCAATCAATAAATCAATGAAAAAGCTGCGCCCGCGCCGCGCCGCCCGCCACGTCGCTGTCCGAAGTCATTACTTATCTCTACCATTTACCATACACGGATAAAGAGGCACTTGTTAGCCCTGCTCTAATGACACATATGAACATTAAAAAAGCCTTACAACTTTACATGTGCACGAGTGCAGTCATAAGACTACATAAATCAACCGGAAAGCGGGATCGCACCCCACCGACTAAAATAACCATGAAAAAAGTAGAGTAAAAAAATAAAAAGGAGTCTCTGGTCTGCGTACGCATGTGTTGCACATGTGGCGATGCTGTTTCCGGTTTCGTCAAATTAAAATTTGCGTTGCATTGTCTATAGAGTTACGGTGCGGGCGCGGGGTGTCATGGATAATAAACTCAAGTTCAAAGTCAACAATGGGAGCTGTGACCGGAGATAAACAAAAAATACTCGGCTTTGTGTGGAATGTGTACCTTCAGCAGAAACATGGCACCGAGTATATGAATAGATCGACGAACATAGTGCCACATATAGAGCAGGGATCAGGGGACCAGCCTTCAAAAATAATAAAAAGTGAAAAAAATATTTTTTTGGTTTCAAAAAATTATTGGCCATCGTCTACTAACAGTTATGTATGTTTCTTTTCGTTTAAATCTTCCTTGAACTTTCGAACGAGTTTTTGCGAGGCAAACAAACAGCAATTGATTTTTAAATATTAGAAGATAGAAGATTAATGCGGGTAACGACGCAGGGCGCAGCTAGAATGATAATAAAGATGTAAAGTGTACAGTTTAGCATCGACATTAGCCTGCTTCATAACAAGGTGGACTACAGAGAGGGTTATTTATCACAATTAAGAAGTCATCAGCCACTCAAGGCTGGTCAATAGACAATCAGTTTATTGAGTAGCAGTCGTTGGGAAGGCTGGAGGAACACAGGCGGTCAGTGTTCGCAGTAAATACGTACAATGTAGGAACTACTGTAGTACGAGTACTTAGCTTACTTACTATCGAAGAAGTAAGTATAGCAGGTTTCTCAGAAATTTTATTTAAAAATGTATTAAATTATAAATGCGGTAGTGTGTTTGTAGATTTGTCCTTCTTGTCCTCAATGAAATAAGTGACGGATTGACTTGATTTTTTGCACAAACTTAGATTGAGGATCGGAGAGTGCAAAAGGCTACTTTTTTCATGGAAAAACAAACAACGCAAGTAAAGTCTCGGGCCATTAACTAGTTATGTATAAATGCGTTGATTTAGAAGATTCTTGAATTAGATTAACACTTCCATTAGCTTAGTATTGAACTTTGTTAATTGTTTTATATATTTGTACAAAATATTTAATTACCTACCTACTTATATACCGAATAATAATCCTCTAATTTGCTGAGAGCATCAATGTAAATTAAAATTCTAAAGAGCGCAAAACAAACAGCTTTCTTTGATGATTTGAAACTTTCTGTCACCAGTCGTCAGATTTATTTCCAAGAACACTACTATTTTTTCTTCATCATCAGGGTGTATATTTAGGTCATTAGATCATGTATCTGTGTATTATATTCAATGTATGTGATTCAACATCTTTATTATGGCCCACACAACGTATGTACATAAAATTGTGTATATTGGCCGCTAAAATCGCTCACCGTAGGCGATGACATCACCCGCGATCTTGAGTCGATATGTAGACAACCTTCCGCGGGACGGACTTATGATGATGTGTCATGGGTAAAGGTGAGTGAGGTAATACGCTATATTCAATGCGACAGTTGGTGAGTTTGTGTGTTTTAACCCTTCAAGTCAAAAAGGCAAAAAGGGATGTGCGCGAAATTTGGTAGAGATAGCTGGACTAAGACAAGCGTACATTTTATAAATGTGAGTGAAATTTTGTAGTTGTAAAGGTACTTGTAGCCTATAATACGACAAAGATCTTAATATTATCCCAATAAAGTGTAAAAAAACAAGTAAAGTAAAACAAGCTAAAGTAAGCTCTATATAGCAAGGGAAAGGCAATCTGATTGCATTTAGTTCGATAAAGTTTTTCTTTCCAGATATCGCGAGTAGATAATGGCTATTACATATTATGACAAACTTTATTCACAGGAATCAGTTATTTATACAACTAAGTAATCGCCGGAAAGAAATGCGATATCTAAGTCTTAGCTAGAAATTAATCATTTTAGATTACTCAGATTTTTAATATTCTAGCGGATATAATGACTAACTGGCCTACTTTTAAGTCGTAATAGTTTTCGCCAAAAAATGTACGAACATAACTATTGGCATTTAAAACGTTGGTAGAGCGACTCCGGCGCCGCGGCGCCTGCACGTAGCATTATCATTTAATCTGTGACATTAGTAAATATTTAAATGCCTCTAAAACTGAAGGCTATTGAGTTTGAAAACATTAAACTTAAACTAAAGAAACAGTGACAATGCTAGCTCTCGATATATTTTTTAAGCATTAATAATTATTTAGCCTGAAAAAATATTATAATACAACTTACATTTTCCTATTTCCATCGACGTGCGCCTGCACAGTGAATCCGAACATGGAGTTTTCGTTCCCCCGATACACCACCCGCGAGGGTATGTCCACATTGAACCCCAGGGCGGGCGCCACCACGCACAATAACACACACACATACAGCGCCATCGTCAAAAAACACTAGTAAAATTCACTTTAATAAAGAACAAAAAAATTAACAATCACTATATGCTAATTACATAATTCGTCCTCATGATTCGTTCGAAACTTTTTACGATCGTTTTCGTTGTGAGTGCGGAGAGATGACGAGACGCGCGTCGCGTTCGGCGTCCGGCGATAGACTGGCGCGGATTCGTCCGCAACTCGCAAGGCCGCAGTGAGGTGTTTCTGTGGAAATGGAAATGGGTACGACCGATATGTTTTCTTTCGCGAGTTTTTCTTCAGCCGCCGACTGGTACGTATTCTGTGTTGAGATGAGTAGTGTTTTGCAACGGGGCGATATTTTTGTGCGTGCGTAACACAACCATTGAGCAATTGGAATTGGGTTGGTTAGTGACACGGCTATTTATGTAACACTTGTTTACTGAAAAATCTTGGAGATCAAAAGATAAGCAGTTTTAAAATTATTTTTGTAAGAAACATAGAAATTGCAATGACTATTTAAAAACGATTGGATACAACCGATTTTAAATAGGTCTTCTCCTGCTTGAGATATCGTCTCCTATCGGAGGTCAATATGAATCTTGGAAGAAAATAAGGATCCTGTGCGCAGTTGAACCACATAACAAGGTTTTTTAAATAGGCACAAATAAATAATACGACGTAACTTTATCATATTATTTTTGGAATTATGTAAATAAATACGAAATAAGTATTTAATTGATGATTATTAATACCGTCTCTATCACAATTGGTTTATTGATTGTTAAAACCGGCTGTAATATAAAGCATTAATAAAATGTAGCGGAATTTGAAACTCTTACTGCCTTTGACGTCGGTTAACATAACATCGTGTTGAAATACAGATGGAAGTCGTGAAACTATTTGCATTATGGTCATTAAGTATACAGGTTTAGTGGTGAACTAACCCAAAAGAAAGTCACTATAGCCTGATCTGTACCTTCACTTTATCGACAGGCGACAAACTTTGATACCTGAACGACAAAATTAATAAAAAGGTTAATTTCATTATGACAAGTAAAACTACCCCCATTGGCTTAGCATATATAAACGTTTCATAAAACTCATATATATATATATATATATATTAAAAATAATAAAACAAACAGTTACATTGATAACATTTAATATACAGATCATCTGAATACTGGTTTAATACAATACTCCATAATAATAGTGCTTACAAAAATAGCAGGAATTATAAAAATTTGCTCAAGTAATATAACTTGCCCCCTCTCTCTCTCACAGCACTATATTTTCGGTCTTATTAATTAACGCGTCTTAACTTTAAACGTCGTTTTGTTTTGTTTTGACGCGTGACGTTCTACACCGGAGAAAACAAGACGAGAGACGTTTAAAGTTAAGACGCGTTTATTAATAAGACTTTTTGTGCTTACTTAAAGCAGTACAATATTATAAATTTGGTTTTAAATGACAATGTTAAAATTCAGAAGGTTTTAAGTTATTTCTTGCTTACATAAGTTTAAAAAAGTCTTTACCGACCTCTATTCATCAGGCAGCAATATTTTTTTCAGTCAATTAAATTTTAAAACTAGAATAAAAATTCTTTAATAAAACTTAAATAGGGCCACTTCAGAAGTAGGCACCCTTGCAACCAAAAAAAAAAACACAATTTTTTTAAAAACTTACAACTGTCATTTTTTTCAAAGTTGATCAAGTTAGTGAATGTATTGTTGACCCCCTTCGGCTCAGTATAGTCCCAGGGCATATATTTTTAGAAAAGATTTCAAGTAATTTATCAACTTAGATTTGAGGCAACTTAGAAAAAAAATGGCTAAAAATACCGTAAGTCTTTATAGCAAAAGAGTAAAATTTTGATTTATAATTAATATAATAAGTCACAAGCAAATTGATGAAATAAATTTTATATATATTCAAAACAATATATGAAAATAGTTAATAAATCCTTTAAAAAGTTTGGTTAAGTACGAAGAGACATTTTTTTCATAAATATGTAATAGGCTTGTGTTCGACCGCAACTCGCCTGATGTAAAGCGACGATGTGGCACGCTTGCCTAGAAGGAACCGACTTACTCGCAATTAGAAAAGATGGAGATTATAATCGTAGTTATCGGGAAATAGAGAACTCGGAAAGGCTAAAATTAAATTGTTCAAATAATCAAAGTCTTGTTTTTTCCTTTCGTATAACTGACTTCATCTACAACTTGACATTATAATCTCTACGCCATTTGTGAGCAAACATTAGTCTCTTTATACACATTAAATTATGTTAAATACAGGGTGACCGGTGGGACAATCGCAATATTCATACAGGGTACTTAGTACTAGATCCTCGATACAAACAAATAATAAAAATAGTTTAACAAAAGTATAAGCTATATTTTACTTGATTTTACAACAAAACATTTCGCGTGAGTTGCACGACCCTACCTACTTGTCATCAGAAGACAAACAAAAAAACAATATTACCTATTTTAAATATATAATAATAATATGGTTATTCTTATAAACTAAGCGTTACTAATGTTATTTACTACTAATGTTTTAGCCAGTATAGCCAAAGTATGGAATACTCTGCCATTTATCTTGTTTTAAGAGAACTACAATCTAGGTTTGTCTCAATCTAGGTCATAGTGAGCCGATATCATAGCACTAACTTACACTTTCAGACTTGTAGGCTTACTTTGTCGTTAAGGTAAGATAGATAAGATAGTAAATGGGTTTGTACAATATTTTCTTTATATATTTTACATATGCACTTCAGATATCACGCCTTTGAATATTACGATTGAACAACGAGTCACTCTGTACAAGTAATATTATATTGCACATTCACAGTAATTAGGATTGTTTTTATCAAATCGCATAAAATGTATAGAACGTGTAACGGAATGGTGTGACATTAGTTAAGGGTGTTAGTCTACCGATCAAGGTGAACCCTGAATAAAATGTTTGCAAAATTCAATAAAAATATATAAATTCATAATGTTTAAGAAAACGGGTTTTCACTTGTACCTGATTGCTGTGAAAGGTCCAACCCTGATGAAGTTCACCGAATGTGAATAAAACTATAGTTGGAGCTTTCCAACAATCAGGTACACGTGAAAACCCAAACTCTTAAACAATATGAATCAAACACGCGTTAGTTTGCTAATATAAGGTTCTCCATACAAAAAGTGGTCACGTGATCGTTCAAGTTGTATGGAGGACGCATTTTTTTTAATTTGGAAAATTTTCTTGTACTTTGGTTTCGCTTTGATGTGTAGACTAACACCGTTAAGTATTGTCACACCTTTCTGTTACACGTTGTATATTAAAGTAGTTTCTGACAATACTGTGTTATTAACTAGTAAGAACTAGTAAGAACTAGTAAGAACTAGAAAAAACTAGTATAACTAACAAAAAAATTTGCCAATTGCTGATGACAAAATCTGACGACTTTTATTCTACGATTGTTAAAAAGTTCATGAACTAATTAATATAGATGTTAGATCTACTCGTCTAAATAAACATGAAACATTTTTTTTATTAAAAAAAATATATGCAACGGATTATTTTCTTTTTGTAATTTTTTTTTTAACTATATTTTATACATTTGTTAGGAAGTGTCATCAGAAGCCTCTCTTTGAATGTTGATAAACCAATTAACAAGTTACCCTGTATAGAGGTATATCAGTAGATTGCAAACATATTTGTTTAAATCACAATAGAAACAGCTCTCTTACCAGACTTATTTTCCATACAGGGCTATAAGTAAGAGAGACACTAAGTATGCAGGGTTACTGGTAATAAACTAGCATATTCTCTTAAGGGTGGATTCTGATGATCATAAGCAATAACTTTAGTCCAAGGACTTTTGAAAATTCGAAAGAACAATAATCGATCAACGATTGTATGGAAAAGCAAAAATTTATATGCGAACTGATAAAAGTCTTAGAACAAATGTGGTTATGGTCTTAAGAGGATGCCAGTTCATCACCAATCCCCCTGTATAATTTGGAAACGTTGTTTTACGAACAATTTATACTATAATGCTATAAACAATTTATACTATAAACAATTTATAATATAAACAATTTATACTATAAGTCCTATAAATAAAAGCTGTTCCGTTCATATCGTAGTTTTTTTTATGAATCAGCAATTATCAATTTCAAGCTACATATTAACATAATAAAAAATGTTCACGTCTAGCTTTCGACTTGCTCATTCTTTGCTGATAACCCTGTATGTGCAGTTTAGTTTATCGGGCTATCAGATTGCGAAAATACCTTACGTCTCTTCGCCGTAAAAACTACAAAAAAGTAAGAATCTTCTTTAACCCGACTGCGAAATAAGGAGGGTTATGTATATTTGTTTGGCACGCTCTAGAGCCTAAACGGCTTGTCGTGTTTTTATGTGAGTTTTGTCAATAGATTCGTCTTAGTTGTGTGAGTGACAATGGGTACAGCAAAATTATAAAGAAGAAATAAACATAAAAATACGACAAGCCGTTTAGGCTCTAGGGCGTGCCAAAGAAATGTACATACATACATACTTTCGAAAAACATAACCCTCGCAAGTCAGGCAAAAAACGGGAGGAAATCGCGTTAGTTAAAAACAACTTTATTTGCAAAACAGCATGTTGTTATAAAAAATCATCACAATCTTCCTGACCTTATCCCACTAGTACACCTACAGCTTGTCATAAGCAATATTATAAAAAAATATCTTCTTCGCGAACTATAGCCTCGATACAATAATTAAATAAATAAATTGAGACTCGTCGTCCAATAAGACCTCATTTCATAAATTTTAGGAAAAAGCTGCAATAGCAACTAAAATTAAAATTGCAGACTACAAAGTTTCAACGATAGACGAAATTATTGTAAGAGTCAAATCAATTGGGTTAATAGTTTTCAACAAAGTTACCCAGCAAATTCATTTACCATTGCTCGGCAATCTAATAAATTATAAGGTATAAAAAAATCACAACGCAAATCATAACGGACAATGAGTCAAATAATAAATCTCTAGCTATCTAGTTTTGGTTCGTTTGTTCAGCGACTTCGACTCTTACTCTATCTATAAACATAATACCCACTCTTACTCTTACTCTACCTATAACATGTTACCCGCGGCAAAGAGTAGTTTCAATAACGTATGGAGCTCCGGCCAGGACAGTGTACATGATACCATAAATACGTTAGGGATTGTTAATCATTATATTTATCAACCAAATTCAAAATAACGTTAACTTATCGCAGCGTACAAAATTAATTTCGAATCCAAATATTTCCACCTTAATTACGCAAAAATGCGGTTTTAATGTGTCATATTTGATATTTTGGACGGGTGATACAATTGATAGACCAATATGACCATTGGAGTCCACCTAGAATATGAAAATCTTCCAGGGATACCGTAATTCTACTATTAATCACAGAAATTAGATATTTTTGTACGCAATGAAGTAGGCAAGTGATGCAGGTTTCCTTAATACATAATATTAACCACATCTTAAGGCATTTTTTGTTAGACGTACACCGTCTTGGCCGAAAATTAAACAAATCCTTTGATTATCAAACGGAAACACTGCATTTTTCTGGGATGATAAATATCCCATGTGTTAATCCGGGACATAAGCTATCTGGATGACAAAATTTCATCCAATCCATCCAGCAGTTTTCCAAACATACATAACTTTCACGTTTATAATGTTATTAGGATCTCACTCGTCACATTAACGCTACGATTTGGAAAACTTAAACACACTGGGCGTGCTTTTCTTCTGGGATTTATTCTCGACTGGCACCTAAAAGAAACGAATTTCATGTCAGGAGGCAGAAATTTAGCAAAAATCATAGTTATAAATAGCGCTCGTAAGACGAGTTTGCTTAGATATCAATAAAACAATGACCGATGTTAGACAAAGTTCTGTGCGGTCAGGTGGTGGATGGGTGATCGTGGAGCAGTTATTACAACTGAGAATTACAATAGGTTGGTGGTAATTATTAAAGTGGGTGGGAGTGATGCGATAAAAATCGCGTCCCTTGTCTTCCAAAAGCTTATAAAATAGGATACTACGGCAAGCGACTAATTTGACGATGATAATGGCAGAGGCCATATACTAAGATAGAATAGAATAGACATAATGTAAAGAAGAGTTCATACTAAAATTGACAGATTTTTATATCCACCTTCTTCAGAGTTATTTACGAAAAACTGAAATAATAAATGTCGTATTTATGCTAAGACCGTTAGATGCCACCAATAAAAAAATATTATTGCATCTGTCATCTGTAAACAGTACCAAAACAAACAACAAAAAATACTGATAATCAATTACATAATTTTTTATGAGCTTTTGACGAAATGAACATTAAGCCGAACTTTTGTTAGATTTTCAAAAATCTCTATAAACGTAATTATTGTATTTTGAATAAAATAAAAAATAAAGGTACGTTATTTTTAAGGGGGTTTTAAATGTTGTCAATTGTAACGGCATTGAGGTAGCCAAGTCAATTAAGTAGAAATAGTAGAGATAACTCACGGTTCTCTCTCCCAGTAAGAGTCTGGCCTTGTCCTCCTCGAGCGGCTCGGGCGCTGCGGCGGCTCGCCGGTGCAGCTGCAGCTTCTGACGGATGGCCTGCGACACTATCACCCTGAGGACAACACACACACGGATAGAAGCAGTAGGTAAACAAAAGAGAAATATATAATGTTCATAACTTGGCTGACGTTGACAAACTTCAGACAGAGATGTAATACCATCAAGTAGGCATAGATATGGCTGCAGATATGACTGGCTGCGTCACACCCAAATTCACTTTTCCTAGTCTTTATGATTATGTTCTCGAAACTACACCCAGCTTTGTGTTCGATCAGTAACAATTTATGATTGAACTTTTTTACTTTACATTTGCTTCTTCATTCTAGAACGAACCCAGCATAAAAGAATAACCAATTATGACAGGTCTAGCAGACCGTTCCCAGTAATCCCATTTGTTTGTGCCATTATATAACTGCTGGAAATATCACAGCAATTCCATGAACCTAATTCCCAGTATTTGTAAACTGGCACATAGTATATTTTGTAATGTGACCGTGCGTACCTCCTAGTGTCGCTCTTGGTGGCAAGCAGCAAGTCGAGCCAGGTCCAGGTGACGTTGTGGTACTCGAGCGTGGGCAGCACGAGCGGCAGGTCGCGCACGTCCTCCAGGTTCTTCTCCTTGCTGCCCTTGTACGAGACGCGCACCGGCACCTCGGGGATCTTGATGTAGATGAACAGCTTGTTCTTCTCCGCGCGCTCCTGGGTGCCCGTGGGAAACATCATTTTAAATATATATTAAAAAAGAAAAAAGATAGTTTTCCTAGATATACTGCTGCTGCTAATAACGAACATTCTAACAGAGTACATTAGAAAAAAAAATGTTTATTATATAGTAACAAATGAATATAAAAAAAATGTGGTGAGACCCAGAGTATATATAAACTTATATATTAGACTTATATATAAAAATCAATTGTTGTTCGTCTGTCTCGATAAAACTCGAGAACGCCTGGGCTGGGATTTAGCTTGGTTTTGGTCTTGAAATGATTGTCGTACTCCAGAAAAGGTTTAAAAGGTGAGAAACTTAAATAACTGTTAGGCAGTACGATGTTCGCCGAGCACCCAGTATACATTTCTACGTAAAATATCTAAGTAGACTTTATCAAATTTACAATAACACTCAATAACACTCCTCCGGTATACTCATTCCTACCCAATACCTACTGGTTGAGGTTTATTCGATTCTATCCGAGAGGTTCCTGCTGTCCCTGACAAGGCTATAATGTGTTAGCAACATGACAGTTTGTTACCTTCATCTTCTCAACATCATCCTTGTCCTTCTTGTCCCGTTTCACGTAGAAGTTAGAGTTGGAGTCTTTGGCCTTCTTCTTGAGTTTCTTGGAGCCGCTGGAGACGAGTCCGGCGGAGGCGCCGCCGCGGAGCGTGCCCTCGGGGTCCTCCTCACCGTCCTCCATGGTGTCCGGATCGCGTTCAGGGAAACAGAACTTTAGCATCGTGTTGAAGAACTTCTTCGTGAGACCTGCGTAGGGGAAAAACTATACTATAATATTTAGTATAATCATGCTGTTAATGGGTTTAGGTGTTCTAAACAATTAGAGTTATAGTGCTTTTCGTACTAGATTACTTTTGCTAATATCAATATTAATTTAGAGCCACTAACTTAATGTTTTTTTTTTAAATTATATTCGATTGTTAAACAATAAAACATGATCTTTAGCAAAAATAAAATGTAAATAGAAAGAAACGTGTAATAGTTTCAACCAGCCTTAATCTGGAAGTAGTTTTGCTCATGTTAATCTCCATACATTAAATTAGTCATATGATCGGGCAACGTGCCTTTATTATAACATAAACAAAACGACACTACAACAACCAAAAATAAAAATATAGCAGAAAGATTACCTATAGACCATTTAATTAAGTGTTACTTAAGTATGTTCGTACTTATAAACAAAGCTAAAAAATACGATTCAACACATTCTCTCCCTTCTATGGCAAAAAAGATTCTCTCCGGCGGGGAATCGAACCCCGGTCTCCCGCGTGACAGGCGGGGATACTTACCACTATACTACCGAAGATATATACGGTGCGGCGAAATTTACAATCAGTAAAAAAAACTTATACTTGTTACGTCAGAAACCAATACTAAATCTTATCAGTATGCCAACACATAAATACCTAGTTTACATGTTTTGCTGATCGTGTCTGTATGCATACATTTACTCATGCACGATTCCTTCGCTCCTCTTTTAACAAATCACGTCACCTTGAATATATGTAAAAATATTATTTTTTCACTTCGTAAAGTAAGTTTCATATTCTAGACTCTGGAATAATTATATTTAATTTAGTTTTTTAATATATGTCTCAGTGAGTAATCACGTGTGTTAGCGTTGCTGCCACGGCATGTGTTCTGTCCCTGTTTATTCAGATGATATCGAATTTGTACTTACTTACATTAATATACACCTTCGAGACTTTTTGAAAACGGTTTCTGTTTCTGTCAAACGTTACGACATCTGTCGAATACGAATGCCTATATGATAACAATATAATCTCAAGCTTTTGGTTCGGTTTTTTTAACTTAAACTTAGTTTAAGTTTAATTCTAAGCTACATTAGAGTTATTAAGAGTTAGAAATGTGTAAACGAGTAACCTTGCAATTTTTTTTTTGTAATAATTAAAAGGCTTGCGCTTGACCGCAACTAGCTGATGTAAAGCAATTATACGGCCCAGGATGTAGCACTCTCGCCTAGAAGAAACCAATTCACTCGCATTTTGAAAATACCGCGATTATTGCTATCGGGAAATAGAGAAGTCGGCAGCGATTTCCACAACCTAGCTGTTCGCATAATAAAAGTCGACGCAAAACGTTTAGTGCGAGGCCGTAGAATCTCGACCATATACCGGTGGCGAATCGCTGTATTTTGTCCGATTGTACGAGTAGAATCATCAGGGAATTAAATTCTCACTCTAACCGGAATGTATCACAAGCCACATAAATTATTATTGATCTAAGGGCAAACATATGACGTTTTTAAAATAATTACTAATCCTGAATAAGACTCTGTGTTCATGACCTAATTATAATTCTGCGATCTTGTATCAGTAGTTACGGTTTACGTAAATGTAAGTCAAGGTCAAGGTGGTTGCTTAAGAAATACGAGTAAAGACATATTTCGATTTATAGTTGGATAGATTTACGAGTAATTCGCCAACTCGTCCCACATACCAACGGCCCATTTGGGACGACTTGCAGAAAATCTAAATAAATAATATTTCCATTATGCAACTAGTCCTACGTTTTATTAATGTGGAATTTTGAACTTTATCGACGTATGGTACAGTTAGCAAGGACGCAGGACGAGTTGACGAATTACTCGGATTTACTAGAATTGTTTGTTTAAGGAAAAATCTTAAGTAAATACAGTTTCTGTAAGTCGTGGATGAGTCTCCTGTCATGAGTCACGAACGCGCCAGGTAATGTTTTTACTTGTAACACGTAATAATGAAACGTGGTTTAACACGCATTTTTCTTCTGCGTATCATTATATGTCATAGATATAAGAAGTACTAATACAGTAGGGTACTTGGTAAGGGAATTCGATCACGATCACCGAAGTAAATCCGGAAAGAGTGAAACTTATAAACGAAATTTTAACGACCATTACATTAGAACAGATTTGACAGATTTTTGGTCGCTAGTGGATGAAATAAGATCGTAATAATTTCCAGCATTTATTTTAGACATTACGAGAGCTGATGGTGTAAGGTGATCTTGATGATTCCAGCACTTCGGGCTTTCTATATAATAGTTCGCCAGACACATCACACTAATTGGCGATTTTCCCGACGACTTTATGTATCAGAATCTGTTTACGAGTCCGAGTGGTTCCACGGACGCGCACCAAACGCTTCGCTTCTACTTTTACCGTGTGATCTGCCAGGTTGTGAAATACGCTGCCAACTTGTCTATTTTCCAATATCATAGATATCATAGCATTTGGATATACATATACTCGTATATCTCGTTCTGGTAATGGTAATATAAGCGACTTACCGATCCTGATGGGCACGATGTTAACTTCAAAGTGTTCCTTGACAGCGATCCCTCCTACTGGCGGTCGGTCGCGACAGAACACTCTGAGAGCAGCGCGGCGAGCGAGCGGGGCGCGACCTGACGGCGCCTGGGGGACTAGGACCTGCAGGGGACAGGGGGCTCTTCACAGGTAATGACGTAACTATTCGTAATGACGTAACGATAACATTCAAATTATTGAACCCCAGTTTTATTACGATAATCCTAAACAACATTATAAATGCGAAAGTAACTCTGCCTGTTTGTCTGTCTCGCGTTCACGCCAAAACCACTAAACCGATCTGGATGAAATTTGGTACACAGGTAGATTGGACCCCGGGAAAGGATATCGGACACTTTATAACCGACTTCAAAAAAAGTAGTTCCCCATTAACTAGATAATCCAATGGGGAACTACGCGGGTGAAACCGCGGGGCATAGCTAGTACAAAGGTAAATAAAAAATAACGTATCCATATTTTTTCATTTAACTCAGAATGTAATACGAGTAATTAAGTATTTAATGAGTTTTCGTCAAAAGCTCGTAATTTTTTTTTAGACGAGAATAACATTATTGTGAACTTTTAATGGTAATCAAAATGGAGGGTAAAAAAATTTGAAATGTTTTAAATTAAACGTTTTTTTTTACATGTGTGTATATAGTGTCATATTCGTGCGTGACGTCACTTATCGGTGTCAGCGGCAGACCAGCGCTGGCTGCTGTATAGCAACTAGTGTCAAACACTATACAAAAATGTTACAACATTAACTGATGTATGCTCTCATATATTTTGTTGTGTGTTTGTTACAAATAAAACATCCATTCATTCATAACAAATATCTTCCCAGCTGTTGCAGACGATAAAATCAATGAATGGAGTATGACTCTACATTTATCGTGTTTGCGAATTCACCTCATAACAGAGCATATGATCATACAATAACACATTTAAAGGAAGAACAAGTGATTAGAAACGAGCTCGAAACAACCGTGTATCATTTAAACCTGTGTATCATCCTTAATTTCTTTTTTTTTTTTTAATTTTGTTGTACCCAGTATCATTCTCACGACTAACACGAATCTATTGACACCACTCACATAAAAATAAGACAAGCCGTTTAGGCTCTAGGGCGTGCCAAATAAATATACATACATACATACTCACATACAACATACTTACATACAATAACACACTCGAAAAACATAACCCTCCTTCTTTCGCAGTCGGTTAAAAGATGACATGCACGCACACCATACAAAATACAAAAAGATACATCAAGACAAATTTATACAATGGTAGTACATTGGGCGGCCTTATCGTCTAAAGCAATTTCTTCCAGGCAAACTTTGGATTTATAGAACTTATATATACAAAAAAACAATTGGTGCAACCAAAGCAATAAGAGTAAAATAAGTAACTATACATGAAAACAAACAAACTAATAAGAAATAAGCTACGAGAATGTATACCTGTTAAGTTAATAATGTTGTAAATATACCTACTTATACCTATTCATACTCGTACTAGGAGAGGTAATAAAAGAACCAAAAAACTAAATAAAGAACCAAGTCTTATAAAGTGGTATGGGGACAAAGGTATATACCGAATATAGGCATTAAAAAATAGCGGTTTGAAAGAGTTTTTGGACAAAACTAGCGGAACTACACGCTGAGAACTGGTTTATGAGCATTTTGTTTAACTGTGCTCACGGCTCGGTGAAATGACATTAAGGATTTATATTGAAATTCGCGTTAGATAATGAAAACATACAGTAGGATGAAAGCTTATGTTCGATGTATGTCTTTTATGTAAATTAAATTCATTTGAATAAAATCATTAGATCATCTCATGCGGAACATTCAAAATTTACAGAATAAAAAGTAGCATATGTGTTAATCCAAGGTATAACCCAAATTTGATACAAATTTTGCCTTTATGATATTAGTGTGATTGATTTTTTGAATGCTGATTGACGTAATTCTGCGGGGTGTGACGTGCGTGACGTCGCGTCCCGGCTTCAACGGACACACAGTTGGAACAGGTTTGTGACAGAGAGCACTTAGATGTAGTAAATGTCATCATTTCAAAACAATGAATTAAAAAAGCCAGTAGCCACAGTTAAAAATCGATCATTATCAGAACAAGAACAATTATTATGGAAAGCGTACTAGAAAATGTATTGTGCCTAGTAGTTACGACCTACCATCCGATACCTAGTTTAAAAGTAAACCTGTCTATAAAAAGGGCACTAAAAAAACTGTAACTAAACTCAATCAAATAAGTAAAAAATAACACCTTGTATATGTAATAGATACACAGCATTTTTGATTACACGAGTAATTATATTGCAGTAAATAAACACCACAATAGAATTGGGTGTATCATTAGTTAAGAAAGAACTAATGTCTACAAATATATTTATATGTGCTTAGAATACAATAGTATTTAATTCCAGTATCACAAACAAGGCAAATACATGTTATTAGAAAGTGTAATGGTTACCTCTGGGAAGGGTTCGTTGGGCAGTAGGTTGGTGACTCGCACGTACCCTACTTCCAGCTGATGCTCCACGGAGTCGTCGGATCGAGAGGTCTTCGTGTACCTATCGTGGAACAAACAGCATCATTAGCTTACATTTATGAACTCCGAGCGCTGATCTGAAGTATACAAGTATGCTGGCCTTTAGTTTGTCAAAGTGACAATGAAGCCATTTGATGTCCAAAATTTTGGCGCCATCAATGGATCTAATATTAATTATAGGATAATGACAATTTTAGTTCAGGTGGTTCAAATCGAGAAAGAACTGTGATCTCCTTATGAATATATAGTCCGTATAACACAAGTCAGTGCCTCCTACCTGAGCGCTTTTTTGTCTTGTTTTAGCTTGTGACATGCACATAAAGCGAGAGAAATGGCATTTAAAGTAAATGTTTAAAGACATTTTAATAATAAAATGCTGGTTTCGACAGATTCCTAATAATTTTTAGACTTTGCGAAAGCTTTTGACACAGTGTTAATGTTGTCACCGTTTTGTCATTATAGTATGCGGGTTTTATTCAGTTGAAGCTGTTTATGGAATATTTAAGTAACAAATATTCGGAGTTATTAAATTCCAAATAAGTAACAATAGATTTGAAATGTGAGGTGTACCTCAAGGCAGTATTCTCAGCGCATACATTTTCCAAATCTATACTGAAAATAATTCAATAGCAGACTACATAAATACAAGCATCGTTTCAGGCAAAAAGTATTTCTTATATTTTTTGCTTAAAGCAGAAATCGAAATCAGCAGATATTAACGACGGCAGGTATGAACGAAACGAGCTGGAGACGTAGCTCGATGACTTTAATTAGGAGAGGCGTATATCCAGCAGCGGACGAATAGTGTGGTGTTTAGAGTGTATGTATGTGGTACGTACAGGAAGTTAGTGAGCAGCAGGTCCGCGATGCCGAGCTGTCCGTCCGCGTCTGTGAGCCGCCAGCGCGCACTCTTGAAGCAGATGTCGTTGTGTCGGTGCGGGGGCGCGTGCGGCGCGCGGGGCGCGGGGGGCGTGCGTGCGGCGCTGCGCCACGCACGCACCATCGCGTCCAGCTCCTCGCCCAGCGACCACACGCTCTCCTTGCACTCGTTCACCTATACGCCATGTTCATTTCTTTTTCAATAAATCATCATACGATTGCTAAATTGGATGCTTTCAAATCTCTTCATTAACGAATATATATAGTGTTATAGTTTAATAGTCTACCATACGAGCATTACAGTTGTGCGGCTTTCCCGCGAATACGAAAATTACGTTATTCTTTTCTGTATATATTACTCATATAATTCAGCATTTCGCTGCCACATATATAGAACGTATGAAGCCATATAACAAAACGAGAAGATGTCCTAAGATGCACAGTGAAATAAATTTCTGTTTTCGTACAGCCAATAATTTGAAACTATTAGACTTTGTGTCTATATTTTAAAAGTAGGGCCCAAAGGAGACGATACTTCGAAATATATCACTAAAGAAAATGAATATCAGTGAGTGAGCGAATAAGCAAGAAACTATGAACCCAGATTTTAGATACAGCAGATTACCTGATCGTCCAAGTTCTTGAGCTCGGCTATAGCAGTAGGGTCATTACCAGTGATGGAGCGGTTCTTGAGGTAGTACTCTTTCTCCAGTCGACGCAGCTTAGCGAGCGACTCGCGCACCTACCACGAAACAAATCGGAAAACTAATTACTAAAGGCTAACTTACCCTAAACACTAAAGTATAGCCTTCTAAGAGGAAGTGTCCTCGTAGAAGGCTTCTTATTGTATCGATTTTAGTGACGTAATGCATCTCATTACGCACAATCGCCTTTTTCACTTTACCGTTATTGCACAGCTATAGTTAATTTTTATATTAATGATTTTCAACTATAACTTGAACTACTGAGTTTCTATGCCGCTTAAAATTGTTGGAAAATTTTGAGAAATGAATTACACTTACTTAATAATGAAGAAAAATAGTTTTTTTTTTAATATACTACATTACCATATTTTAACTAAGGTTAGGTTTGAACAAGAAGTACAAAAACATAGGATTAATTAATGCTTAAGGTCGGTAACAGAACTCTTTCGATCGCGTCTTCTTTAATATGCGCGCGCTATTGACTGATGTAAAAAAAAATATCGCGCTCGGAAACACATCCACAATTTTTAACTCTGCTTTGTTTACTGTTTTATTAATAAAATTTTTTTTTTACTCGCAAGTGTGTTGAAAGACGTCGTATGGCGCTCGTGTGCATTGATCATTACAGCCTCGGCTTCCTAATCAATGATACCGCCTCTGCTGTTATCATCAATTTAGCACACTTGTATCAATGTATGTACTATTTTGAAAGCAATCCTTTTTACAAACTCAGACAATATATGAAGAATCATTTTTCTTGTGTATCGAACAAGCATAATAAGAGTAAAATATTGACGACAAACAGTGACGTCACATTAACATCCTACCATGTTATAATTTCGCTGCACATCTCATATCTTCGGTAGTATAGTGGTAAGTATCCCCGCCTGTCACGCGGGAGACCGGGGTTCGATTCCCCGCCGGAGAGAATCTTTTTGTGTTTACAATTTTTTTTCTTTGCTATTTCATACTAAGATAAACCAAGCACTCAAAGCAGGAATTCAGTATATTGCAGGTATATTCTCAAGCGAGATTATTTCCAACGATAAAGATTGAAGTATTGCATACGCGTCAAGTTTGTATGCTTATGCATGGTTTTTTAAATTTCAAATGTCGTCACTTAGACGTTATAAATTCAGAATGACGTAGTAGCAATTTTTGTGCACTCCCACGATTTCGAGTATCAAACGAAAGATGAGGCATAAAGTCTACAAAAATAAATATAACTTTAGTATAAAAGCTTATTTTTAAAGTATATGTCATTTGCTGATATATTATTTTAATTCTAGAATTGTACCAGTTGCACTGTATGAACTTTCTGAACTGAAATAGTAAAAAAAAACTAACGCTGTTGTAAATAACGAAGAGAGATAAATACATCTGAAGTTAATAAAAGAAAGTATCCAACCCTCAAGTTGTAAAATCTGTCGCAAAGCACCTAACGGTGTGTTCCGGCAGCTTTCCTAGAGAGCCAGTGTATTCTAGACTAGGCATGCTCCATCTAGAGCAACAGTATCGCTGACTTCCGTAGTATTGCGAACTTATGGCTATTGCCAGCAGTGTTAATATAATGTGTAGTACCTGCGTCTGCAGCTTGTGTATGAGATGCCTGGGGTCCTGGTCCTGGTGCAGCTGCAGCTGGAAGCGCATGCGCGCGCGCCGCTCCAACGTACGCCGCCGCTCCGGCTCCACGTGCAGCACCACGTTGTTGATCACGTCCAGCAACATCCCGTACTGCCGGACAAACGAACGACATTAAGCAACTTGCGACCAGACATGGCAGACCACGTCAACTATGACGTCGGCCGGCATGCAAAACCGCGAATGTGACTATCATACAATATTACGGGACGACATAAAAACCTTTATAAATGTTACTGTATGCAAACTTGATGTCTGCTTTTAAGTATAAAAAAATTAATATTTAGTAGGTATACAAAAAAAACTTAAAAGCATAAAACGAGTATGCATGCTCGTACAATAACATTTATTCAGTTTTAATGTCGTCCTGTAAAACTGTATAAGCGGTATTGAATGCCTGCACGACGACATGAGCTCTTATTCACTACGAACACTTCAACACGTAAAGCTACGCGGACGTTTTATTCTAATCGTGTAGAATTCACGTGGAACAGTATTCATTAAAAAATAAAATAAGCCTTTGTCCATTAAGTGTAACCCGCATCGCCCACTCGGAGCCCGCGCTGCCTCCGCCCACCTCCTCCTGCGACATGTACAGGAACAGTACCTGCAGCGTGTTAGTGCACACGTCGCGGTCGTGGTGCATGAGAGTGAAGGAGTCGTAGGGCCCCGCCCACTCGGAGCCCGCGCTGCCTCCGCCCACCTCCTCATGCGACATGTACAGGAACAGTACCTGCAGCGTGTTAGTGCACACGTCGAGGTCGTGGTGCATGAGAGTGAAGGAGTCGTAGGGCCCCGCCCACTCGGAGCCCGCGCTGCCTCCGCCCACCTCCTCCTGCGACATGTACAGGAACAGTACCTGCAGCGTGTTAGTGCACACGTCGAGGTCGTGGTACATGAGAGTGAAGGAGTCGTAGGGCCCCGCCCAGTCGGAGCCCGCGCTGCCTCTGCCCACCTCCTCCTGCGACATGTACAGGAACAGTACCTGCAGCGAGTTGGTGCACACGTCGAGGTCGTGGTGCATGAGAGTGAAGGAGTCGTAGGGCCCCGCCCACTCGGAGCCCGCGCTGCCTCCGCCCACCTCCTCCTGCGACATGTACAGGAACAGTACCTGCAGCGTGTTAGTGCACACGTCGAGGTCGTGGTACATGAGAGTGAAGGAGTCGTAGGGCCCCGCCCAGTCGGAGCCCGCGCTGCCTCTGCCCACCTCCTCCTGCGACATGTACAGGAACAGTACCTGCAGCGAGTTGGTGCACACGTCGAGGTCGTGGTGCATGAGAGTGAAGGAGTCGTAGGGCCCCGCCCACTCGGAGCCCGCGCTGCCTCCGCCCACCTCCTCCTGCGACATGTAGTAGAACTCGCACGCGCACCGAGACACTATCCTTTGCAGCTGGAATGTAAGTACGATTTAACTACCTATTAGTTACTACATATGCGCGAAAGAAGTGTCTTTGCTTCTAGTTTGGAAAAATGATGTTTCGTCTGTTAGTTTGCATTTATCTGTGCTTATATGTATGGATGTTTGTCAGCAAAAAAATTCGTTCTCAAATATAAGTCGAAGTTCCCACCCAATCTTGACTAAAATTGATGTTTGGGATTTACGAATTTCAAATATATTTGTTACCAACATGCACACCACAACATTAATTAAATTTCGAGAATATTAAAAAAAACGGTCAAGTGGTTGTCGTTTAAGGTCGTGTTCGCGAGATCAACAATTCACGGAACTACTACTACTCGTACTGGTAGTTCAATAGTCTCTCAGTAAATGGTAGTAACCTGCGCGAGGCCGGGGTCCTGGCTGGGTCCGACGGTGCGTCCGATGACTCCCCCGGCGGAGTGTCCGCTGCCCACTAGCCGCGGCACGTCTGGTAGAGTACTAATCTCAGCGTCACCACTGCGCTCCTCTATCTCTTCCACGCACACCCATTGGATGTTCTCTGTACCGAAACAACATTATCAATGAACAGCAACGGTTTGCAATATCATGCTCGCACAGTTTCAGCACTAAAATAAACAAGCTAGTAACAATGGCCGTCAAATGAGTAGTTTTTTTTTAATACTTTTATATTGGACATGAAACAGGAACATCTTAGTACTGAATACATTCCTCGTGACATTATGAGGTAACTAACCGTCGAGCTGGTCCCGCTCGGCCGCGCTGACGGTCGCGTAGTACTGCATGGCGCTGAGCTCGCCGCTCCAGGCGGTAGCTGCGGGCGCGCGCCTCACGCGCTGGCGCACGCACGCACGCGCCGCGCACAAGATCACGTACCCGCGTGTCTCGCACCCCTTCAGCACTACTTGCGAGTTCACCAGCTCGACTGTAACAATTTGTACGGATTATATATTTATCATATTTTAACACTATTTGGGGAACGCGCCTCAGAATCGGGCTCAGGAATTGTGGTATAACTTTGACCACAAAATACAAAAATTTACTTTTCAAAAGCCAAAACTTCGTTGGCCAAACATCCATTCACAGTTTTCTCATTTAGCAAAGGGCAGCTGAAGTTTATTCAAATTCAAAAAGATTCAAAATTAAAAAAATAATTTGTTAATAAATTATGAGAGTTGCCGTATTAAAGATCAAAATGTAATGGTTTGCTCCTTGTCGACACGAAGGCTTCACTTAAGTTTTCCAGTTCGAAATAGGACTTCTCATGAAGAAGTCTATCAAGAAATCGAATGTCACTAACTGAGTGTGGCCAAGTGCGAGTTGTCAGCGGTGAGTCCGTGACGCGGGTGCGGGTGGTGCGCGGGGGGCGCCGGCTCTGCGCCGCTGAGCTCGTCGCTGAACACGACGGGAGCCTCGCCACTGCACTCCGCCACCAGCGCCGCTAGCATACCGCCGCCGCTGCCACCGCTCGACGACTGCACACGACAATAAAATTACTTTTGTCTTGTTTAGTCAAGATTTCGTCTCCAAATAGACAGATTTAGAGACACGTTTATTGATACGGCAGAGATTTTGCACCTTCAATAAAATATATATATAGTCCTTCGAGCCAGATCATACATTTTCATTTTCGAGCTAGATCAAAAATCTCAAATATCATTAAAATATACATTATGATCTATTCATAAGGATTAGTGTAGTTCAAACGCAATGGAGCATATGCGATCACAAACTTCTATTGCCCATATACTCGTATGATATAAATAATGGCGGAGAAAAAATCATGAGAAGTTACATATAGCACATATCGAACGAGGAAATTTTTCATTTCGAACCTTACTCTGCCAAAATCAGCATTCTCATCAAACCGATCCCAAAAAAGTCCAAACAAGAGACGATGAAAAAGACATGACATGATGTAATGTTACCTGTCCAGAAGGCGGCGGTGGCGACATCACTTCGGCCTCACGTTGATGTTTAGGCGAGGAAGCAGGTTGCTCCTCTTCTTTCAACGCTTTCGTTGACAGATTCTTTTTCAGTTGCTGCAATACATTTTTAGTGATCTTAGTATATTTGGTCTCCTTTATTTAATAGTGAATAACAAAGTAGATAAATAGGTTAATGGTCCGAATGCCGCTTGCCTATAACATTTGTAATTGCACGTCGAATGTTAAAATTGCGAATGCTAGTTTTAATAGCTATGACACTGCATTGCACCCATCTTATTGTCTAAAAGATTGGCTGTTTAGACTATAATTTTTCTGCGGATATTATCCCAGAAACTATGATATTATATGCTTTGCATTACATAAGCTTAGATGATGTATAGTACGTAAGATGTGGTTGCTAAAAATGTTTTCAGCAGATGCATCAAAGACTTTTCTTCTTGTTTGACGTTTGGTCTTGCGAGCCAGTTGCTTTAGAGAATTTTTAAATGATCCCGTGGTGGCACGATACGTGACAGACGAGTAGTGTGTTGATTCGGTTCTCACCTGGTTCTTGATGTAGGTGTCAATAAGTGCGAACGCCAGGTCTCTATTGAGCTTGGTCCAGGCGCCCCGGAGGTCGTGCACTGCGAGCCGGTGGGTGGCCGTGGTGGCGGACCCGGTGGGAGTGGAGTCTCTGCCATACGACACGCGCCGGACTGACAGGCAGTAGCACTTCTCCATGGCCGTGCCGGGGGGCACACCCGCGCCGGGGAGGGACGATGGCTGGGGGGTGGGAGGATATTTTTTTATAGCCGTACATCTTAAAACTACTGAACCTTGCCTAAAATAACTGAAATTTATAAAACAACTCGTATTTTCCAAATGAAAAGCAGTTCAGATCAGTGGTTTAATATTAGATTTGATTTGACTATATAGTCAAGAACAAAATATCACAGTTCACTAAAAGTCAAAAGCAAAAGTAACTTACGTCTTCATCGTCCTTCTCCTTCTCCTTATATTCGTTGCAAGCTGCTAGTGTTTTCAACCATATCTCAGCGTCGTTAAGGTCGCAATTCATATACACCGTGGCCCAGTTGGCCCGCGGCCGACGGACCAGCCCGTCCGTAGTGGGGACTAGAGACAGCTGGTGCTTCGAACAGCAAGTCACTCTCACACCGAGCATTTCTATGCCTCTTTGAAGAGACGAGGACGACCAGTAGAACACCTGAGAAATAAAAATTAGCTTAACAAGTGGTTAGAAGCGAGTTCGAAACAACCCGACTGCTAAATCGCTAAACCTGTGTATCATACTTAATATTACATTTTTTTTTTTATTTTGATGTATCAGTCTCACTCTCACAACTAAGACGAATCTATTGACAAAACTCACATAAAAATACGACAAGCCGTTTAGGCTCTAGAGCGTGCCAAAGAAATATACATACAGACAACGACAACAAAAGTACACAGACAGACTTTTGTACAGATGTGAACAAACATTTTAGGGTCAAATTGGATCACACCAACGAAAAATTCTGAAAATAAAATGTTTATGTAACTAAAACTTAGTGTGAGCATGATTAGACTCCGCCTTCTAATGGAAGTCCAAGTTCTAGAGATCTCTATCTCTCTCTCTGGATGTATGGCATCTCTGTAGAGCTGTATGGTAGACCCTGACCTGCAAGTTGTGCAGAGTGACAGACACGTTGACAGTGCGGTAGTGTCTCGACAGTTGCGGCTTGCGAGGGCGCACGTTGCAGAAGATGCGTCCGCGCCGCGTCGGACGCGTTATACCAGACAATATCAGCTTTAAGCTCTCGAACCATCTGCAAATACGTCATATATATATATATATATATATATATAAATATATATTTATATATATATACCATCAGTGTCAAATTACATACACAGACAAAATACAGAGGTGGAAATTAGAGGACTACAGAATAAAGCACTTCAGAGAAGTCAATTATGATTAGCATTTATATGGTTTCAGCAATAGAAAATTTACTGAAAAACACACATTGACCCCGATTCGGTCAGGGCAACCTTAACCTTATTTACAGTTCTAAAATTGTCTCTTACCTTTTTGTCTCCACAAGTGAAAAAAGGATGGATATAACTTTAGGAACTTTTAGTTTAGTCAGTGTGACTAGCCGAATTGAGGTCAATGACTATAAATTATGTCCATCCTCTTCTCACTTTTAAAAAAAAGAGAGGAGACAATTTTCGTAATGTCAAATTAGGTTAGTTTAGTACGTATAGCCTGACCGAATCGGGGTCATTTAAAAGGTGTTGTAGAGATGGATACAAAGATAAATAATTCCGACAGATATCTAAGTAGAAGATGGGTGTAAGAAGACTGAGGCAAATATATATGTACAAATCGATATGAGTTTAGGTTAGTTCACCTCAGCGTACTTCCGTAGAGTAACAATATAGGTCCGTGGCTCTCCTTGTCTACAGGCCTGGTCTCCATGCTCATGTGGATGTCCAGACCTTGCGACCTGAACGCACGGTACGAATCGTGTTCCTAAAACAATCAAATATATGCTCAAATACTGTTTATAAATATGTATTAAAAACTAATTAACGCATATTTAAAAGACAGGAAATCTTTAACTATGTTCGTAACGGTAACTATAAATGGCTGGTGGTGTTAGTGGACCAAAGGAAGGAGTATTTACGTCATTATACAGTATTTCAGATAATTTCCGCTACAAAATCATGTTATTTCGCTAAACTTTCAGCAATAGCTTCTCACCCACTCCCTGAACAAGGCGGAGGATGGCACAATGTGTCAATTTTAATATCAAAATGCTTTTTCATAAGATGTTACTGACAGCACGACATCTCAGCTCTGAATGGCTATAAACCGAGGACACAAGACCAACCAGCACAAATTGCACCTCACCTGGTTGCTGGAGTACTCTGGCAGGCGGTCGGGCGCGCAGGGAGCCACCGCGTGGTGGTCGCGCGAGTCTGCCACGCACTGCCACCCGAGCTTGGCCGACAGTCGCAGCGAGGGCACGTGCAGCACGCGGCAGTCGTCGTACTTGCTCGCCGTACGCACGAACACGTCCAACGAGCCGAGGAAGCCGAGCTTTCCTGGACGGAACACTCGACATTTATTACACGTGTCGTCGAAGTAGACCATAAAGTCTACAGTCTAAAATGGGAGTGGACTGGATTTCATTAAAGAAGTTCCACCGAAAATGGCAGAAAACACAGGCTTGAAGCACTATTGTACAAAGTACAATGTGTTCTTTAGGTTAGACACGTAATATCATTTACTATTTTTATTGTATTATTATAGTTTACTAATGGCTCCGTGCGGCTAACAATATACGTGATGTTTATCTTCCACATTTTGACAACTATGAAGGAGACGTTAGGTCAAGTAATTTTAACACAGTGAAGAGACAAGCGGAAATAAAAACATCTCTGCTCAGTCTGTAATGTATTGACAGTTAGTTTCAGAGTTCGTATGATAGCTTAAGTTAGAGGTAAGCCTAGTCGGTAAACCCCTTGCCTCTCAAACGAAAGGTTCAGGCATGCACCTCTGTGTTTTTCACTCATGTGCATATTATAGTTAAATGCCACGAGCTAAAACGGTAAAGGATAACATTGTGAGGAAACCTGTTTGTTGGAGAAAGTTAATAGCTTTCGAAGATAAGTCCCCAACCCACAATTTGGACAGCGTGGAGGACTATATGTCCGTCATAGAAGAGACCCGAGCCCAGCAGTGGGAAATTATTGGTTGAAACGTATGAAAGTTTACCGTTGGTCCAGTCCAGCACCAGGTCGCTCCACGTGAGCTCCATCTCCTCAGTGGTGTTGTAGGGGTCAAGGGACACGTGTAGGAGGCAGGTGAACTTGCCACAGTGTAGGGTGAGGCGCCCGTGGAACAGCAGGCGGACCTTGTCCCACCACGCCAGCGGGGCTGACGGGTCCAGCGACGGACGGGACACTTGGTCGAATGCTGGGGGAAATCAAAGTCAGTAGTTTTGACTGAAATATGAACATATTACTGGGACAACAAGAGACAAGCTGAAGTGGCAATGGGCTGGCCACATCGCTCCAAGAACCGATAATCGTTGAGGAAGAAAGGTTTTTGAGTGGCGACCAGGAACTGGAAGACGCATCGTAGGTAGACCTCCCACTAGGTGGACATAGTAAAAGTTACAAGTAACCAGTAGATGCAATGGGCAGCTTGTCGTTCAAAATGGCGTTCTAAGGGGAAGGCCTATGTTCAGCAGTGGACGTTTTCTGGCTGATGATGATGATGAAGAGACAAAATTTTTTTTTGCTGAATTTCTATACTATTTATATTTATGACAAAAACTTACACAAACATGTGGTTAATTTCGATTTGGTTCAATTCTGTTTGTGGCGTTCTATTCTAATGTGCATGGTACTCGTATATTTGACACAACCTAATGTGAAGTTGGGAAACAAGTTCACATTAATCTAAAGGTTGCTTGAGAGCCAGTGAATCCCAAACCAGAAATGCTCCATCTATATATAATAGCAGAATAATTTACAAATACGATTAGTTAATACTGACAGAGGTTGCAGTGAGCGATGACCGGCTCCCAGCAAGGTCCGAACGCGTAGCTGTACTGTTTCATCTCGCAGCACAGGTCGTAGTACCACTTGAGAGGCATCATACTGCGCTCCAGCTCCACGGAGCCCCACGGAGCACCCTGGTCGATCACCACCGTGCGAACCGCTGGGAAGGGAACACGTCTAATTACAAAGAAAAATTAATACAGAGTTAATTGTAAAAGGCTATTGTTATTCCAATTGATTTGCCGTACTCAGCCGGATTCAGCCGCAGAAGTCTGACGGGTCGAGAAAAAGTAATAACATGGCGGCCTCAGCATCAAGATATAATTCAATAATATAATTATGTGAAGTGTATCATAATTATTTGTGTTTTATATCGGTGCAGTTTCAATAGTTTCTATTAATATTATCCGGGAGTCGTCCCCGAGCAAGCACGATGATATACTATCATAGTTATAATTTGAAGGCATCTGCTATAGAAACTGCTGCCGCACAAAGAAATCGCTTGAGGTAAAACACTTTAACTGTATATCGAGGGCCCGTAACATAATAGATGTTACAGTGTCCCCCTAATTCCTTAAACTTTGAAACAAACACAGTTTACTATGGATAAGACACACAGGTACTTCGGGGTGTACAATAATCAAGAGCAGTGGCTGCGACAAGCTCCCTGGTGAGGTTACCACGTGGCGGCGGCGCCTCCTCCCGCGCAGCCAGCGTGCCAGAAAGCCGCAGCGCCGTCATGCTGAGCAGTGGCTGCGACAAACTCCCTGGTGAGGTTACCTCGTGGCGGCCGCGCCTTCTCCCGCGCAGCCAGCGTGCCAGACAGCCGCAGCGCCGTCATGCTGAGCAGTGGCTGCGACAAACTCCCTGGTGAGGTTACCACGTGGCGGCGGCGCCTCCTCCCGCGCAGCCAGCGTGCCAGAAAGCCGCAGCGCCGTCATGCTGAGCAGTGGCTGCGACAAACTCCCTGGTGAGGTTACCTCGTGGCGGCCGCGCCTTCTCCCGCGCAGCCAGCGTGCCAGACAGCCGCAGCGCCGTCATGCTGAGCAGTGGCTGCGACAAACTCCCTGGTGAGGTTACCTCGTGGCGGCGGCGCCTCCTCCCCCGCAGCCAGCGTGCCCCACAGCCGCAGCGCCGTCATGCTGAGCAGTGGCTGCGGGAAGTCCCGCAACATTAGCTGCCACGTGTCGCACGACGCGCTCACTCCGCGGCACCACAGCGTCGTGAACTCGAGCCCGTCCTCCGGCCATGGACTAGAAGGAAAGAAATAATTTGTTTTTTTGCCTAAAGACATATATTTTGTATAATTATATGTAATCTGATGTATACTGCTAGCGCTTATACATAAATAAATGAGCTTAGACTTGGTGACCTTTGGACTAATGAAAAAGAATCCTGTAATGCAGAACTGACAGCGTGTGCTGTTACTAGTGAAATCTTTACGGTGCGTTTGTTACAATTCTAACAGAGTGCACAATTCAATCACAATGTGAGCCTTGAGCCTCATCAATACTTTGCATCCGGTTGCAATGAAACAAAAGCTTCAGCAACAAAATCAAAAAACTATCCAAAAATGAGTAAGTGTCACCTATCCGGGTCCATTTCCCTGATGGTGCGCGCGGCCCGCTGAGCTCCGTGCAGGCCGGGGTCGGCCAACGCGACCAGCCGCAGGTTGGAGAGACAGCAGGCGACGAGCCGCGAGCGAGGCGGCGGCGCGGCGCGACATCGCTGCACGTAGATCTGTGCGTCCTTCTGTCGCAGAGCGGCGTACAGTTCCTCTACCTTGCCCGCCGGTAGGAACAAGTGCGGCTTGCATAGCTCCTTCACCTGAGATAATGACACTTACTTTATTAATTATTATTACTAACGTTTAGTAAACAATCTTACAAAACATAAGTAATGAGTTCATATTAAATTATACTTAAAAATTCGAAATTATCTATAGTTTATAAGATGACACCCTAATATTGTCTTGCTTCCCAGCAAAGGCCCTACTTTATTAACGACACACTTTATATTTACAACACTTTTTCAATTCCATTATTTTCTAATCTTTATTTTTTTGTGTGACGTTAAATCGCGTCTAATTAAGCTTGGTACATCTCAGGTCGTATCATCGGGAAACATCAGGCGAGATAAGATCTAACTCAAGCCTAGTTTCTAAAAAAAGAATCTATATATATAACCTTAGCGTCGAGCATGGTCCTTCGTTTCTGACTCTCCTTGTATTCGTCCTCCAAAAGCTCGTAGTTGTCCCGGAGTTTCACTTCAAATGGATCGTCGCTCATTTCTATGACGAATTCCTCAATCTGCAAATAAATCACAAACTACATAGAAAAAAGTTACTTAATTATTTTTGAAGCAATCAAATTTGAATAGCGCAAGTGTGGTTTCAACGTTGTTACAATAATTTACCACACAAAACTTTTTTTCTTTTTTAGAAAGGACTGAGCTGCTAGTCGAACGCGACCTCGGACAGCTTGACCGGACGTTTGGCGAGCGCAAGTGCGCTGGACCTCGGTTTTGGTTTAGGGGCGATAAACACAAGGGCGCCTCAGACGGCACGAACCTCAACTTGAGCCCTCGCCCAGAGAAGGACTAACGAACTGCCCAGACAAACCCAAACGGGGAGTGCCTAGAGCCCTAGCCACTGGTAGTGGCATCCTTGCTAAAACTTTTAGAGCGAATTTGCCCAGACCTCCCTGAGGGGGGGGGGGACATATGCATCTGAGTGAAACTTTTAATTACTTATACATTTAAATAACTAGACGATCGCGGTCGTCAGTTTTATGCTTATATAGCGCATATATGTTTTGAAGCCGACGATTCAAATTTTGAGGCAGAATCTTTAAGTTTAAATTTTTTCACAGATTTTTACCGTACTTATGAAATATAACATTTGATACAGGAGAAATCCTACCGGTCAACTAAGAGCAGGAAAATCTTAATTACCTTGATGTGCAAATCACTGGGCAAGGGACTGTCAGCTGAGAACGGTTTCTTCTTGATCCCGTGCACCATTTTGACCCACTTGAAAAGAGATACAAAGTCTCCCTGCACCGCCTCCGCGAAGCGATGCTTGTACGGGAATATCACACGCACCGAGTCTACGTTCACTGCCCTAAATTCAATCATATATTATCAAAATGGGCGCAGCCACTGCGTAAGTTAAACAAGGGATATTTTTCAAAGATGGGGAAGAAAGGTTCTTAAGTAGCGACCACGAACCGGAAGACGCAGCATAGGAAGGTCTCTCACCTGTCGTTCGGAATGGTGTTCTTAGGTGGAAGCGTCTTCGACGTTGGACACCTTCTGGCCAATGTTTATGATGATTTTTCAAAAAGTGACGACGGATTTCAATTCGGTATTCTTTATTTTATTTCTTTTATAAACCAAACTTAAGACAGATGTTGACCCTTTCAAAAAAAGAGTGAATTTTCAAGTTGTCCCGGAGCCGACGTCACACAACATAAAACAATTTCGCCGAATTGATACCTACTTCTTTTTTTAATCTATCAAAAGTAATTTGGATCAAATAGAGACAATCAACTACGTTTGACCGTAACTCACGTGACGTAAAGCCACAATGCGACCTACACTGACTGACTGATGTGAGCGTTCTTCCTCCTCCCTATCAGGGAGGGTGGGTTCGGGCTAGAGAGAGTGCGAACCCACCCTCCCTCCTTCCATTGTTAGCGTTGTGCGTACCACAGCCTGCTTCATAAAGCGTTACGTGACAGTATCCACAATGAAAGAAGACTGTACCAGTAGAGACACTGCAAGACGCTAACGCTAGCATGATAGAGCTTCTACGGACTGGTACGAAATGCTTAACGTAAACTTTTATAGTGCGAACTGCCAGATTAAGGAACTCCATTGTCAGTTTGCTCCACGAGATATCACTGACCACAGCTTATTCCAGAGCAGCTGGAATCTCTCGTTGGCGCTCCTCTCGACCCGCACCTCCGCGTCGTCAGCCGCGCGGTGCTGACTGTACCCCTGCACGCTGATCACCTCAGCACCGTTCAGCACCATCGCCAGTTTGCTCCACGAGATCGACAGACCCGCCTCTTGCTCGTATGATACTGTCATGTCGTCTAAAACACGAAAAAAGTCTTGAAACTTTCAACCTAGTCGTATCTATATCGAGCCATTTAGGCTCTGGATTGTGTTCTGCATATTAGTGGATATATAATAAAAACTATAGTATAATTTTAACTTACCAGTTCCAAATATCACAGTATTTTCCTCGGACAGTATCAGCAAAAGATTCGTCTCATTTTTAAAACTGACCGACCAATCTATTGCCCTCCCATTCTTTTCCCTCTCGTCAGAATCTCCATCTCTGTCTTTTTTCTCCTTTAATTCCTGTCTGAAACCTTTAAGCGCTCGAACGAACGTGAGTATTTTTAGATGTAAATTGGCGCTCCATTCGAAATCTACGCTTTCTAGGAACTGTAGGTCAACTAAGGCGGAATTTTTATCTTTTGAGGGTACATATTCGATCCTGGCCAACTTTACGTGGAAGAAAGTGGAAGGGATCTCGTCTGAACGCTGGCAGTGCATGTTACCTGGAAGAAGATTAGAAAAATAAATAAATTTAATAGTGTTTTCTTAAATGTATCAACCAACTCATTACATCCTATTGTTGAGCTCGAAATTCGACAGTCGAGAATCAAACACGGAGAGAGTCGGCAGTGCAGTTGGATCCTTCCATTACGGCATTGCTGTTTTACAATCACAACAAAATTAAAAGTTAACTTTTCCAGAAGCGCATGTACACTCACCTTTATAAGGCACCATATCCACCACCTTGAGCGCCGACACGACCGCGCCAGACTTTTGCATCGTCTTCTCCAACGTGACCGCGTCTATCCTCGTCATCAGACACATAGACTCGTTCACTATGAGGAACAGGTTGATGTGTGACAGCGCTACGTTCACTGATATGTTGAAGGGGCTATCGGGAGGGTCAGGGGGTGGGTCGGCGCGGCGCGGGGAGGTGCGGTACTCTAGGACGCAGTCGTACAGTGATATGATGGTCTCCGCCATGACGGGACTCCATTCGAGGCGGAGGCAGTCCATCATAGCTTCTACCTACGAACGATTTTTATTATGAGTATCAACTTATGCAAAGTTTTTATACATCATATAGTCAGTGCAAAATATTAAGGTAGTATTTTAAGCTGTCAAATAAAAGTTGTACCTCCATGAGACTTTCATTGTGCGTCTGGTTGAATCGCTAGAACGCTTGTCTTCAGAGCTTATGCGTGAGTTGGTTCGACCAGCAGGTCACATGACCACGGACGTCAGCGACTGTGTCCCTAGACGGAGCATCCTTTGTCTAGAAGACGCTGACTTCCAAGGAAGGCTGCCGGAAAAACCGTTATATCTGACGTACCTTGGAGTCTCTGGGCGGGTGCGAGCCCCATTTGACGAGTGCGACCGCGAGCAGCGCAGAGCCCCAAGCATGGTGTCTGCGAGGCGGCGCTTCCCTTGTGCCCAGGGCTGTGCCCCCGGCGGCCGCCCAGCCGCCGTCCACCAGCAGTTCAGCGCTCCAGTGCCGCGACCCTACCACCAGACGAGCTACTTCTGATCTATATGCATCTTCTGCAACGAGAAAAAAGGTACTGCGGTAAGGCGGAGCAGTACTGTTCACCAACCCCCCACCCCAGCAACCAACGATAACGTCGCGCGCGCGGCGATAGGCCGAGCGCAGTGCGAGACATGTCATCGTTGAAGACACGAACGGCTCATTTCATCCCTGCTGAGGTTCACCGAATTTGAACGAAACTATAGTTGGACCTTTCCAACAATCAGGTACGCATGAAAACCCGATTTTTGAAACAATATGTATGAAACACGCGTTAGTTTTCTAAATAAAAAAAGGTACTCGTGACTTCCGCAGAGAACGCCACCACCGGCCACTCGGTGATGGATGTGTGCGCTACATAGTATATCTCACCCCTAGTGTCCAACATCTGGTCCAGTTTGACCTTGAGTCCGGCGCAGCCTGCAGCGAGCGCGCGTTTGTTCGGGAGGCGCGCGTGCACGCACACGGCACGCAGCTCTGCGCATCCCTGCACCACACACGCAGAGAACACGACCACCAGCCACGCGGGGGTGGTCGCTTGTGCTACAATGCATCAAAAATAATACACTTTAGGAGATAACTGAATCAAATATTTAAAAAAAAACACATATTGCACTCATAATATAAAGTTCTAAGCCAACAAAAGCTTAAAACTTATTACGGCGCCACGCAAAATGTTACAAAGAGTTTGTGCTCGCAAGTAGGATATTGTGTTGTGAATATATTAGATATCAGAAAAGTAATTCTAGTAATTTTACTTACATTTCGGTTGTAAGTCTTTGATTTGCAAAGCTTGTGATTTCTTCATCTTATCCGTAAATGATGAGTACCAACTTATAACTTTACTGTGCGTGTATGATACATTCAATGTACTGATGATTAGATACAAGTTGAGTACGCCTTTCTCTAACTGAAACAATAACAAATATCATATACGAGTATGTACATAGTGCAGTAAAAATATTTTAATAATTTAGTTAGGAGAGAACGCACTCACGTTATGAGGCTTTGCCTAAGACATATCAAACTTGTCAAGAAGAAACCAAGACAGAGTCAATTAGACAGAATGTGGGTATCCTTAGGTAGTGATATCATTACTTTCTTTAATAGCAATACAGATACAAAGTTAGTCACGGTTGGTTGATCTACGACATACAATACGTTTTGCGTGCACATTTATAGAGCGTACTGCTAGATAGTAGAATTCGCTATCGCCTTTTCTATTTCCCGAATACAATTATTATCAATAGCTTTTCTACCATGTGTATTCTAGGAATATAACGGACCTATGCTTGTGCTGTTTTTCCATCTTATCACTCCATTGCGTTTTTGGCCTTCCGCATCGTCCAATATAATCTGGCTTCCACCTTGGCCCAAATCATCCAACTCACGCTCGGCTGGGTCTTTGCAAAAATCGAGTAGAATTATCTACCTGGGCGACTAGTTTTAGATTGTCCAAGAACAGCAGCTGATGATAGTTGAGTTCACCTAGGAAGCAGGACGTTGGCTTCTTAAGTCCCTATAGATACCTTAGCGTCTAGTTTGAGTTTGTCAAGGAACAGCAGCTGTTGGTCGCTGGCGGTGAGCTGGTAGTGGTCCATCTGGAATGCGACGTACACCTGCGGCAGGGCGGCCGCCTCGCCACCACCGGTCACGTGGATAGACGCCGCACTGAACCTAGAGTTCACCTGGGAATGAAGACGTTTACTCAACTCTCTATTTATTAACAATAGGAGCACGTTTGGAGCCCATCTCGCATACTCGAACGAGTAGCCGATATTGTATACAAAAATGAAGCACACAGTTTTAGAAAATACCAATTCACTATTAAACAAACCTAGATTGGAATTCTTAGGAAACCAGATAGATGGCTAAATATTTGCTAGAGATATTCAGTGCTAAAGTTTAAATGCAGTGTAATACAGCATTAAAATGTGTGTCTTCTTCTTTTAATTTGTAATTTATATATTATGTATTTCCATGCTCCTAGCTTGTATCGTATGGTATATATATTTATTTATCTGTGTATTCATTTGTATGTATTGTTTGTTCATTTATAAAATATGTTTTTTCAATGTAATATTTTAAGGCCTGTCTAATTTTATATTATTTATTTACGTGCATGGTTGCCTGGAAGCGATCGCTTTAAGCGATAAGGCCGCCATTAAAAAACCTAGGATATATTTGTAAGCTTTTTTATAATTATTTATTGTTAAACTGGGTTTTTTTAATAAAGAGTTGTATTATCTTAAATCGGTCAAAAGTTTGACGAGATTCAAAGTCGCTAATTAATGCTTTCGCGTTTGATCTACGCTATCATAGAGACTGTAGAAGTGAGATAGTATGTAAGTGTGAGGACGACATACTTGTATACTCTGTAGTGACATCTCAAAACCGGTGCATGTACTCTTGTCGAAACATCCAACTCTGGTAGCGTCTATTTTTAAACTAAAAATCTGAAACCAAAATTGAAACATTGCAGCAAACAAGATACATGTAAACACTGGTCTATGGCTAACCTATGATTGTATATGGCCCAGATAATTTAAATATTACATGACTAAGATCATTTTTAATTAAGATTTTTTATTGTAAGTAAAAATAGATCATCTTTTTGGCGCAAATTAAATTAATAACTACACACATGATTTGAACACGACGCAAACCTCATTATAGCCCATGTCTCAACAAGTATCAACGATATGGTGATAAAATTTATATTATAATTTATAGCCTGGTATTATCTTTTAAATTAAATTTCCCGATAAACATCATGAGCAACGTGTTGGAGGAATTTTCGCCCATATGCACTTCTAATTGACGTACCATCGGCACACAGCGACTCGCCGAGTACTCTGCCTTACACCCTACGATTTGCTACTGCTTTTTTAGTTGCTACGCTCTTGAGAGAGCGGTCGTGATAAACATGTTGTATTATAAATAAGGCCAGATAATATGCGCCTCACTATGTTTCGCCATAGTAGCATTCGTTTAAGAAAGCCACTGCAGACTTGATTTGATCAGTCCATTGTGAGGGTGACTTTCCACGAGGTCTAGTGCTTTCCATATTTCCGTGGACAACAAGGCTCTCTATAGGGTGATTATAACGCCTGGAAACGTGTCCAAGTAACGCAAGGACTCGCGATTGGACAGCAGAAAATAAATGCAGCTTAATGCCGAATTCTTCTAGTATCAAGACATTTGTGCGAAGTATGGTTTGTTAAGGAGGCCTAAAAACGTCACTTCACTTTCAAGACCATTGGTTGAAGCAGCTTGCAGCTGATTGTACTACCTACCTTAGGTATAACAGGCGACAGTCTCTGCACGAGGGTGCTCATGTGGTCATCGTCTGAAGGCAGCTGGACACGAGGTTTCCGCTTCTTGTGCTTGTGTACAAACTGATATAACTCGTCTTGGAATGTTATAATTGTATTGCTAACTGCTGCGTGGATTTTCTGAAGAAGGAAACTAGTTATTTTATTTATATTTAAATCCAACAGGTGTTTGGAACTACTACTACTTCGATGCGCTTACATATTAAAAATCCCTTCTACCACTTAAGCAGCAAAAGGTTCTAAACCAAAAACAACCAGTACCAAGGTATCAAATCTGCAATAATTGTAAATTCATCTTACAAGATCCTCAACCAATTTCTCGTTAATTTTGTTATTAACTCACTTGTTCTAAACAAAATGCAAGAGGTTATTTTGCCTTCTTTGATCTCAATTATTTCTTGAATGTAGAGCATTCCAATGTGTTCTGCTAATTACCTTACATTCATTTTATAAGGCCACACATATACTCCTAGTATGACTAATCATGTGATTTCATCATCCAGTAAGCTCACTAGGTATTCAAGTTCAACATACTCTTTATGTTAATCAATATGTATCGCTGAATTACCTCAACATTTAATGGTCCATCAGCCTTCACCGTGCCTTCTACTATAAAACTGCAAGCGGCTTCGCCTAGTCTTTCCCCGTTGTTAACAATCAACGCCTGCCCATCCACAACTTTGGTTGAGAACAGTAAAGCTCGAGCTGGTCCTCCGGCTGATCCGTCTGCGTGGATCTCACCGGCTGTCGCGTGGAAGGAGAACTGCTCGTTTCCAGTGCCATAGCGTATAGTCACAATGGCATTGAATATGTGGACTCCCATAAACTGTTGGAAAGAATTAAAAATTGGATATAATTATAAAAGATTTTTCATATCCAGATTCAGTCTTACAAACCTGTTTTTTAACCATCTTCTAATAGGAAGAGATTAATAAGATGGTATATACAAAATATTTAGTGTTTTTCCGCCTCGTTTTGATGTCAGCGTGAGAAATCGAAAAATATTTTTGTTTTTATGGTGTGGTTCCTCCTCACCACCGCCACACCTCACCTTATTATTTCTCTTTCTCTCAGTATCCGACTTCCTCCAAATTTTTAAAACATGCCAGAACAACATATTTTTATGCTCGTAGGGTTTTTTTAGAGGATATACATACTGTTATATGCAATTCAAAATCACCATATATTTTTATGTACTTTTCCGATTACAGTTTGTATAAAAAATTTTTGTTCAAAAATTTATACTTTACAATTGATACTATATACATTTTATCAAAATCTGTATAGTAGTTTCATGTACTGAAGAAGAGGGTAGACCTGAGAAAACGGTCTTGCGCTATTAACAAAGCAATTAGTAGTTAAGAAAGTAGTAGTTAATGATATAATTGAAATAAGTGTGAATCTAATATTGGCGACAAGATAAATTATTGGAAAATGCAAATAATTTGTGTATGTATAAAATTAAAAAGAAAACGCATTAATTAATTTAATGGTATATTTTTTTAACTTGATGTCTCACATGGCTGTTAGCAGAATTACGTCAAAAGATTTTAATTTTGCTTAGACTCAAGTGAAATAATGGGAAGAGGGTAGACCTGAGAAAAAAAACAGTCTTGTGCTGTCAACCTAGCAAGTAAGCTGTAGTTAAGCTGATTTAATCAAAATAAGCAATAGATCTGATAAGTTTTTTTTATCAATAAATTCTCTTCAATTGTTTTGTAGTTAGATGAAGTTTTTGTAAGATAAGTGATACCTGCCAAACTGAAGATGATTTCCACTTTTTTTAGAGTTTTACCTTAAGAGTGTAATTATTATTAATAACACACTAAAATTTTGAAACTTACCTGAGCAAACATAATCAAACTATCTGGCAACTTTTTATCCCTAAAGTCCAGTAATTTTCTACTAGCCAAGCTTTCCAGTTGTTGATCAAGTGTGTTGCTTTCTTCTGATATATCAGCCATTTCTGCTCTAGTGAGGGAGTTCTGCTTGGAGAGCAACGGTTTGAGGATTGTTTCGACCACAACACTTCTCTTTTCTTCAACATTATTGGTCAGCTCAACTCCATGTATGACAACCGACACTAGCTTGTTGATATCAGAGTTAAAACAACTACTTTGAAATGATAACTCGTTCATATTCTGAAAATATAATGTATTGATGACTGATAAGTCATCAATATGCTTCAACTGCTTTTTATTACCCGACTGTGAAAGAAGGAGGGTTATGTTTTCGAGTATATGTATGTATGTATATTTCTTTGACACACCCTAGGACCTAAGCGGCTTGTCGTATTTTTAAGTGAGTTGTGTCAATATATTTGTCTTAGTTGTGAGAGTGACACTGGGTACATCAAAATATAAAAAAAGTTATTATTGATGATACACAGGTTTAACAATTTGGCAGTCAGGTTTTTTCAAACTCACTTCTAACCACTTGTTTTAAAATAGGCAGTACTTGACACATATATGTCAGTATATGCCTAATATTAAGTTCCTTATTAATGTTTCTCAATGTAGTGTCATTATCATAGAAGGTGTCCTTTTAGAATAAGATAAGGGACAATCAAAGTTGAGAAGCGTTAATTGTTAAATTAAGTTCAAAGGAGTACCGCATCTATAACAGATAGTTATAATAAAAATTAAGTTTTGTTTGTACCAAGTAATCTCTAAAACTGCAACTACAACCAATTAAAAAAAAAACAATAGTAGAAAGCTGCTTTATTCTCCATTGAAATATGTTGTACATATAAAGTAAGATCTAAGATCATTTAATTAGTCACTGATTACATTAGAAATCTCAGAAACTTCTTGACCTATAAAAGTGTTATTTGGTAAGTATGTAGCTATATATAGCTATATAGGTAGGACAAATGGACTAAGAACAAATACTGCAACAGGACATTTACATATGCAGGAAAATAAATAAAGTCCCGCTACGGGCAACTATGACATTATGGAGTTTTGCTATATCCAGTTTTTTTATTTAAGTTATATCAATATCAAGAAAATTCTGAGTACTAGCCGACGAAGTCGCAGGCATCAACTAGTAAATACTCACAATTGAATACCCATCCTTTGACAAACTAACATCTTTCAGTATTAGTTTCGGCACCGCAATTCTGCCTATTTTCAGTTTAATATGGTACTTTCTCATAAACAGCCATGCCAACAGCGTCGGCAGCAGCCTAAAAATACGCACAGCGAAAATAATCACCTAACAAAACAAAAACAATAATAGAAAACAGTGGACTTATAGGTAAATAAATGCACTTACCATGACACGCACGAATATATTGCTACACAAATTAAACCCAATATCAACAGAATGTTCATTTTATGCGCTTAGATCATTGCTGGCTGTTATTGAAGGAATAAATAGTAAATTCTCAAAATTATTTACTTCGTAACATTCATTAGCGATTTCGCCGTAATTTCTAACCTCAAAATACAAAGTAAATGTGTCAAAGTTGTCATTTAGTGCAGCTTTCAAAGTCAACGTAATTTTTTATGGCTCTTTTCGATAAAATATGCAGCTACAGCCTGATGATAACGAAGCAAAACCGTAGTAGACTTTTAAAGGAATAGAACTAGAGCAGTAAATCCCAAAAATAATCAACCACTATTTATTTCGGAATAGCACTAATTTACCTACTTTCTCTAACCATAGAAATCAAAAAACCTTTAGCTATTGTACAGTTTATTTCTAATTACTATGCCTATCATCATATTTATAAATAGCAGACTTAAGCAGCTCAAGGCCAGGATCTCTTGGCGGAGTAGCCTTCATATCTCTTTCTGTTCTTCAAACCGGTTACTATAGTGGAGCTCTTTGGAAATGCTGAGACACCATTGAACATGGTATCTGTCTCTGTAACATATGATATATGCTAATTTTAGGAATCTTTACACAAGATACATAGTATCTGAGGATTCTGTCATATCTCTTACTTTTTAAAATACTGATATAAACATGCTTCATCAATAACTTTCATGAAATAATAATGTATTGCAAATGACAACAATCACTGCTATGGCATACCTGGATGAAATCTGACATAGTTAGACTGCACATGTAGATTTTTAGGCAATTCCATTTTAGTCAGTGCATCAAATGGTGTTTTGGTGTCTACAGGAGTCAAATAGAACTGTTTAAGATCATCTGAAAACAAATAATGTTGTTATACAATTTGAACAAAACCATTTTCTTTTTAAATAAGCTATTATATATCTTAAATCTGCTATGAAAAAATATGAATCTTTAGAAATTATTGGGCTGTGTAGACACCATATTATTTATCTATATATTTATCAGTTAGCAATAAGTATTATTTTTAATCAGGCTGAAAATTATTGTTTCCCATATCCAGACAAATACCTAGATATGGGAGTTCAATTAAGAGTAAAAATGCAATTGAAAAATTTCAAAGAAAGAACATACCAACAGTTTCTATAGTGTGTAACAATGAATTTGGTACACTGTGTCCTGTTTCTTCACAACATGCTTTCAATACTTTGAATTTAACATCTAGAGCTTGGAACTCTGAGTCTGGCTGCAGTCCATTGCCAGAGCAGATCTTGAGAATGGTATCTTCAATGCCTACTGGTGGATCCCATGGTTTTGTTGGTCTCAGGAAACTAAACGGAAATATGCATGATTATCTAACTACCAAACATCAATTCAATGTTTAGTTATTCAAGAAAAACTACAAGCATAATTTAAATATTTAATCTAAATAGCATTGATTAGTAGATTCTCACCCTCTGGATGCTAAAGATTCAGCTGCTGCTTGTAGCTTTTTATCAACTTTAGGGAATTTTTTTTGGGCATTCCTTACTGGAACCACCTGTAAGTAACATAAATACTTATACGTTTCATAGAATTATTATTAATATATTATAATAAACATGAGTCTCAATAAAATATAACCTGTTGGTTTCCTCGAGATAGGTTTACTAACACTTGTTTCAGCATTTTTCCTACCGAAGAAATACCAAATGATATAGTATCGAAAATCTGTACCGAAATTAGTTTCAAATATATAATTATAAATTAATTCCTATTACGAAATATTGGAGCTTAATTCAGAAGATTTTTTTAACATGCAAAAAATTACCAATTTCACCAATTTTGACTTGACATTCAATTGAAAGCATTGACAGTGACTACAAATTTGAGCTTGACAGTGACTAAAATACATAAATACCTGCGGTCCGATTGACGCATTTCTTATAATCGTTTAAACTTTGGCACCTGTTTATTTTAGGATGGCGTGTCTGTAGAAATCAACTTAGTGTATGCGAACTTGTAGTTATTTTGTTTAAATAAAGTCACTAACCAAGTTGAACATATGAACGACTGGATTGGGTTACATGCTAATAATGGTTTTTTATACAAGAAATAATGACGTAGAAAGAAACGCATGAAAGTTTTTGGACGTAACTAGTTTTTTGCTATGTGCCGCCGGTGGCAGCACTATCGGCTTGGGTTGTTGTTTCGTATCCGCCATTTTCCAGTCGCCATTGAAAGGTGAAAACTTCACTAAATGTCGGTGATGATTTTAAGATTTTGAGTGGTTTCTTTAAGATTTGACCTGTTTTTAGTGTTGTGAAATGAAAATGAAGTGCCCCGGACTACCATGACGCACCAAAATCACCAAACAAACGGTGCAACTCTAGAGGATTGCCACACAAACTTCTTCGCCTTGGTAAGTCACTTTTACATTGATGAAAGAACTCGTATGTACTTTTCTTTCGAAATCATTGCGATTTACTTAAATGACGCCAAATAGTCCGTTGTTGTTCTTACGTATCTGGTGGATATAGTATGCATTTCTTAATAATGTGTTCTCTGCGTTCTATTATTCGACGAATCCGATTAACGTTATTGGACGCTGACACACGAAAATCACCCTATTGCTATATTGCTATTGAATCGATCTGTATCGCTAAAGTTTTCATACAATACGATTTACGTTTATACGTCTAATGATGCTCGGTCGTTAGTCATTCTGGCATCGTTCTCTACGCAGAAAAGAGGCAAGTGGAGTTGCTAACCCACGAAATGTCAACGCTTTCTGCGAGCGAGGCCACAAGAAGCCACCGGCCCATAGAGGTCATTTTGAATTCACCTGGCCGTAACGCCGATTGTAAAATGTTCGTGAGACTAGTTCGCCAGGTTAATGAAATATCTATTTAGCTTTCTTATTATTTTATTTCAAACAGCCTGTCCTGCTCAATAATGCGACAAGATAGTGAACCGCAACAGAACGTGTTTTGTGTACGAACATGAGTAGAAACGGACTGGTCATTCATTATCGTCATGTTGTAGTGTAGTGCCGAGTGGCTTTGCGTAATGTTCATAGCTGGCGCGAATTTTATCTGATTGTGTCGAGCTAGGATTAGCGGGTGTGAGTGGGGTTCGGGGGGCAGCGCAGCGGGTGGCGGGCGGTCGTCCTCGCGAGAGCGGAGTGCCACTTCCACCTGACGCCGCCATATCTCCGCGGCGGCGCGCGCTGCGGCCCGACTCCGAGCCGCGAGCGCGCCGCCAGCCTGCACCCGCCTGCCGCCTCCCTCCGCCTATCTCGTCACGATACAAATTACCGATTTTTTGCCTCGCCTGATTATTGTCTAATTATTCGTTAACTTGCGGAACACCTATCGTTTTGTCGTGTGGAATTTTACACGTCGCAGTCGCCCTGCGATGACGCATCGCCTAGATCGTTGAGTTCAATACACTCGATCGCACTTGAAATCGTGTTGATGATGCAGAATTTGCACTATTATCGATCCCCACTCGTCGTAACTTTTATTTAGGTGCAGAGTAGAGGTATGCAGGCATCTGGTCGGGTCGAGACGACACGCGGAGCAGATGTCGCGGTGCCGGGCGCGCGCCGGCTCGAAGCCGCGGTTGCGCGGGCGTCTTGCGCTCATTCAACCATTTATGAATGGTTGTAATGATTGTAACTTTCCCATGAGCGGGCCTCCGCCCAAGCATCATTTGCGTGATTGCCTACACCGGCAGCGTTTGCGCTCGCGCTGTACCTTTGATATCGTATCGCATTAGATATGCCTTTTGTTTGTTCATTTTCAACATCTTTTGAAATGACTTTCTGTTATTGTTTGCCTGATGTAGTATTGGATTAAAATAACAGACAATAATAGTGTTGCTATTAACAATTCCACTTGTTGTCTTCAAGGTTTTTAATGAATATTACCAGCATACTATTAACTATGAAAATTTAATGGGTTTCTCTTTTTATTTATATGCTTCCACTGTCATTTCCGGATCACTATTTTTTTATTGCAGCAATGTACTACAATAAGTGAAAGATACTCATAATATTCAATGCCTAAAATAACTCCTAGATTATTTATACCGGGCCCAAAACCCGACCTCCCCTTATCACCCTCTGTGTACACACCACCCTGATTGACTTTTACGTCCACCACAATCCTCGCTCTTGTAGGTCACACAACAAGCCACGTAATCGTGCCTCCGTTAATGATTTTCTGTCTCAAACTACCAGACTGCCTTCGCCACGATAATTAACCGCATAATGCCTATTAATATTGTAATTAAGTCTCGACTCGACAGCTACTCGCGAAAAGATATGGGCCATAGTGCTGCGGCTGATTTCGTCGTTTATCCGGTCGAATATTCGTTTCGGATTACGTATTTTCAAAATGTTGACGTTGCAAACGCGTTCCTTTCGAAACATGAGAAACATCTAGCAACAGGCGTTAGAAAGTTAATTTATTGATTATAATTGGCGCCCGACATGCAAATGCCACAATGAGAATCTTGCAATCTGCGAACGGGTACGCGCTGTAAAACAATACGTAATACGAGCCTACAGTAGCGCCATGATGTTAAATAAGTAAACAATTATGTACACAAGAACAGTCAGAACTCGCTTTCGGCTCAAGGTCGCCAAAAACTTCTACCTGGCTTTACGAAATCTGTGCATTACTTGCCTGAAGTCGCCGCAAAGGAAAATTAACTTTATGTCAATGACCTAGAGTCGCTCTTTGGAAAGGATTCCGCTAACGCGGTTTGATAAGTAAGGTGACTGTGATGACCTCTCGCCTGTTTGACTGATTTGTTTTACGGCTGCTAAATAATGATAATGCTCCCTATCGTTAATGACACTGATTAAACGGTTTGAGGTTGAGTTTCAGATTCAAAATCAAAAAATAAGCAATCGTTATTATAATCCTCCGCTAATCAAATATAAGCTGTGATCTAGATCCAACCTGAGACGATTTGATGACGAGCACTTCCGATACTGCCACGTGTCGCGATGTTATTATTTTATGCCGATGTCACGGAAGTATTTAAGAAGACAGCGATAATTATCCGTATTTATGTACTAACACAGCAAAAGATCATTCCGACTTTGCTTAAGTGGGGTTTGGCGTACTTATTTACATTTATTATATTATATTATTACACGTATTTGTAAACAGATTGTAAGAAAAAATATGAGTTGAGTTTGCATGAAAAATTCCATTTGGCTTGAGTTTGTTGTGGCGCGGGGGTCTTTATCACTTTTGATAACGTATCGCGGTGTCGCACTATCAAGGTCCGAGGCAGCCGAGAGTGGTAGCTATCACTATCTCTCCCTCAAATAGAATCAGCGTAATTAGCTTTTACTGGACGCAGGTTTTTTTTGGTTCGCAATTGAACATCTGTGTCTGTCATGTACGAGTACTCGTAAATATACCAGAACTACGTGAATTCTAACAATTTCAATGTGAGATATTGTTTTGGAATCTCATTTGAACGTATCTTAATGCCAGTGAGACACAATCTGAAGATGGTATGACGATCGATTAAACACGTTCTTTGCGACGAGTCGCTAATATGTGACGAAAGACACGTACCAATCTGAGATAAGCTAATTGTCTATGTGGCAATGATCTTAGAACAGACTTTATAACCCCGCGTTGCGTATCAACTTAAAAGTATTGTCAAATTCGCCGTTGCCGTAACATTCGGCTCGCAATTACGTCACCGTCGCTGATAAAGAGAGTGGTATCTGGCAATGAGTCTTCCTGCCTCTCACAGCTTCTGCGATGCGTGACATATCTCATTATTGACACACTAGATGGCCATTACTATTAGTTTATTTGTAGTAAGAAATCTATAAAGCCAGATAGGTAATAAATTAATTATTGATTTAAAAATTTAACTTCTGTACTGTATCATCATAAAATTCATATAATTTTTTCTACTATTCAGTATATATATTATATATATGTGCTAATGTAGCTTTAGATCGGCATTTTTCTTTTAAATCGGTCTATTCTGTTTTAAGTTTATTTGTTACATACAATTTTTTTTTTTTTTTCTATTTATAATATCCTCCTTTATCAGTAAAAAAGAGCCAATTCTGTTTAGAAATGCGTGACTATACCACATGCTCCAAAGACAAGCATACTTACGAGGGTCAAAACATAGGACCAAAAACTGATGCCCAAAATCTCTATTTGATTATAGAGACTTCGCGTATATTCGTAATAGAGAGACGCGTCTACTAGTAGCGGAGCCCATGATGCTAAATGGGGATTAACTCGAGCGTCATAGAGACGTATTGCGTTGCAATGCTTGGATGATAGGAAGTAGAAAATATTATAGGTGTTTCCCATTTTAGTGGTGGAGGAAGCATCTGGAAGGATATACTTTTTTTTTCTAAGGAAATCAAAACATGTAAATGTTCGAGCGTGTCAGATTATAATATTTTCTATGCTCCATCATGCTTCTGATAACAAATATATGTTAAACTGACAATTTGCATGGTGGGGGTGGCCACACAGGTTGAAAATTGTTAAGAAAAAAGAAATCCCCCCACTCCCTAACATTCCATTCAAATCATTTAATCATTGACATGCACATTGTTTAGCTAGTAATAAACCTACTGTATCTTAATCTGACGCATTTCATTATTTCAGGCAAACAAAGTTTTATTTTTTTATATTTTGCGGGCTGCTCTATTAGCTCGGCTCTTTATTGAGAGCTTATATTTGGTAGACACACTCAACAGGACCTAAGGAATCTCCCATGTGTTAATCTGCCACGCTCGAGTATGTCACAGAATCCCCTCTTGGGGTCCCCTACTATACACAAGCTCTTAAAATTACGTGTTACCCGTCATATTTGTTCTTAGGTCAAACACGTTTTGCTCAACAACCTTATCAGCGATATCAATATAGAATTTATTGCGTATCGTTCTGTATTGAGTACGCGCAGTCCTTGAGAACCAATTGACCGTCTTGTTGTTGTCCTTAGCCTAGATTATACTGAATCGTTATTAGGTCTTTTATTTCACAACTTTTATTACTTTTATTATTATTATTATTTTACTTTATACTTAAAAAAGTAAGTAAAACTGACTTCAATTCGGCACTAAAAACTTATGCTACAAAAGTGTCTTGAAAATTGAAGTTATATTTGCTAAAAAAGCTACTGTACCGATTTTGATAAATGTGGGACAAATTGGAAAGTATAACACCGTTGTAAACTAAAACGATTGTTTCAAATCGTTCCAGCTATTTGCGAGTATGTGGGGATCATTCATAAAGTAATTGTTCCATGATAGCAGGCGCCGCGACTTAAAAATCAAACCTCTTGACCCATTTTGGTGAAATTAAAATAAGACCACACTATCAAACAAAAAAAATAATAAATTGGTCTATGTCTTCAAGAAAAAAAGAAAGGTACCTAACGAACATAAGCAAATCAAAAAATACTCTTTTTGAAAGTGGGTAGGTAAAAGTTCCAATGAATTAAGAACCCCCACCATTCCCAAGTTGGTTAACAAATTATTTGAATTCATCACTTTGTTTCTCTGAGTGATGTTAGTGGTTACAAACATTAACTACAATAATCATTGTTTTCCCTGGGTGTTGCCATACATGTTTTTATTTTTAACTTAAATATTCGCCTGATATACTTTCAACGTGTATTGATATTGATATAATTTTAGTGTGACGATATACTACAAAAAAAAGATGCAATGAACATTACAAACCAAACTCCAACTATTTTACTTAGAATAGCTGTAATTAAAATACAGGGACTCTGTTTATTTCAGAGAATCAGCAATTTTGTTGACCTAGTAACTGAAAGTGGCAGATAAATTAATAAACAAAACATAATACATAGATACTACTTAATGTATCACACCTACATATAGATGTGTCTACTTAGCAATTTGCATTCTATCCATTCTATAATCATCTATAAGATATACCTACATAAATTGTAAAATGTTGTGAGCTGCATTCACAATTTAGATTTTATTTTTATCAAATAATAACGACAACCTTATATTATATTCAGGAATCTTAATTAATGTTGTGTTCTGCATGTTTGTACCAAATATTATTGAAAACGGCCAATAAGTGGCGACGTAGCAAATTTCCTCCCTTTGCGGGAGAAATAGGGGGTATTTCTCCCAAAAAGAGGAGAATTTGCAATTTTTTACAACCAAATATTACCGACGTCTAAATAATCTTAATTTTTTTTTAAGATCTTTACATTTTTAATAGATCAGTAAAGATCCCATATATTAAGATAGGTTGGAAATTTACCTGTACGAAATTTCTCGCTGAGAACCACATTTGCATGGAATATACAAACACACATATGACCGCTGACATATGAAAGAACATTTTGCCAGACTCGAAGAGCCTTAGCGTGCTCAGTCAATAAATTCTAAAGTAAAATTTTTAAAGCTAATTTAAAGTAAAATTTTTACTCAAAAAAATATATATTTCAATTAAAAATGTGTTTATGGGAACCAATAATAACCATGGAATACAATAATTGGTACACTTGATACTAACGTTAATCCTAAAAACATTGTATTGGTTTATATTGTTTCTAAGCTTCTCACACTAGTTAAGAAGAATTATTACTAATACTTACTATGCGGTCGGGAATAATTCGTTACAAGAAATCCTGTGTCTTCACTTCTTTTAGATCTATAGCAATGTTTTAGCAGATTTTCCATAATGTTGGCATAAATATTTTGTACCCTTGATATGAACTGTGTTTATATGTAAGCTATTATGCTGACATTAATAAAGCATTCAGTGATATTGACATTATCCGTCCTGCCTTACAGACAGCTCTAAATTTATGTAAGTTGGTGTATTTTGACTTATTGTTTATGCATTATTTAACAGTCAGTCATGAACAACCAAAAAATGTTTAGTGTTATCACAGTTGATAAACTCTTTGCCTCACAAGCAAAAGAGTCTGGGTGCAATCCCAAGTTCAGGCATGCACATGAGATTTTTACTTATGTGCATATTATATTTAATTACTACAAGCTGAATTATTTTTTATTTAATTACAACAACAGTGAAGGAAAACATCGTGAGGAAACCTAGTTGTCGAAGAAGGTTAATAGCTTTAGAAGATAAGTGATCTCACCAACCCGCAATTTGGCCGCGGGAGACTATATGGCCTACACCCCCTTCATAGGGAGACCCGAGCCCAGCAGTGGGACAGTTATGGTTTTTTAACAGCTTACTTAAGCTAACAAGAGCAGATCTACGTCTGATGGTCGGAATCATCACCGGCCACTGCGACCTGAACTACCATCAACATAAGATTGGATCAACGGATAGTCCTCTATGTCGAGGATGTATGCAGACAGACGAAACTGTGGAACATGTACTTCTACACTGTGAGGCCACGGAAAACATCAGACAGAGACTGGGATTGCTGAAACGCGCTGAAATTTATGCATCCAAATCGGTTTCGCATCATGAGGGTATCTCTACTACACCTGACGAAATAGGAGTGGAACTGGTGAGCCAGCGACCCAGAGCTGTACTCCGTTACTTTAAGGAGCTTGGCTGGTTGGGTTAGGCTGGCGGGGGGAAATGCACAATACACCCCAAGCGGGACGTCAGTGCAGGACTTATCGCCCCCACACAGAATAAGAATAAGGATAAGTTATGGTTTGATATGTATGTATGTAACTAAAAAACATACTAACATAGTAAAATCAATCAAGTGTCTTTATTAAATAATGAAATGACCTATAGACGATTTAAAATGTACAGATAATCCAAATGTACCATACTCTCCAAATGTACCATCACTGGACAGCGTGCCTAGCATGCTAACCGCATGACCACTCTTAATGGCAATGTTTATATTATACTTGTACCTTGGGCCAGACAAAAACCGGTATGCCGCGTCAAATCGCACTAATACTCATACTTACTTACTTGTGCATTTGCAATGTTTGATTCTGATGCTTGAACTACGAACTAGATTACTTCAGTTCGAGAGTGATTTAATAGGTGAACATATAATTTATCGTCATAAACAAATTCCAGTAGCTAATTATAATGATACCAATACAAACGAGAGAGCATGCAATTCTTATTCTGTCGTATCGTTATGAGCTGCACATTCTGGGTCAAGGTTTTGTTTTGATGATATCGTCTGGAGGAAAATGTTAAATATACCTAAAGAAGTACCTACTTTCGCTCTTGTGTCACAAATTAAGTCGTTATTTTTTTATTGCGGCTGTAATGATAAATTAATTTCTCATATTGAAACACATCAGCATGATAGTTTTCACTAGATTTTTCATTTTGGTTTGGGATAGTCCTTGCCCTTTCGAATTTTCGAACACTTTTCCACGAGAACACAATTAAGGTCTTCCGCTACAGTGGCGACCGCGGTCACGATATGTAGGTCAAGATAACAGAAAGAGTATTCGTTGTCCGTCCCACATTCGATGTCGCCGTCGTCTGACACTGGACGCACCGTGCGACGCCTGCCGTCCTATGGCATGCGGAACTTAACCAATCATAATCACTATTTGTAACTGTTAAAATAAGTTATTAATCGACATCAACTTTATCAGTTATTTTGATTTTTAAACCAGACTATTGGACTGATATTGATAAAATTATACGATAAAAAATGATTTAAATCGGTCCAAGGTGTCTCTAAAAATCGGGGTCTTTCGTCAGTTCGGATGTTTTTGCTTTTGTGTGTTTAGGGAGGGAGTTCTTTCAAAAAGTGGGGCTTTTTGAAAGAATCCCCGCCCTAAAATGCTATAAAAATTGTTACGGCGCCATTTACTGGCCGATCACAAAAATATTTGTTTACAGGCATGCGGAAGACAACATCAATTAATATTCCTGAATATAAAAAGACTCAAGTGATTGTCGTTTACCAAGGCGCAAAAAAATATTGTAATCGTAAAAGTAGTTATTATTTGTACCGAAGCGTTGTTTGATTAAATTGTTTCGCTTAGTTCATGTATCGATCGTTGCAAACGAGTCTTCGCCAGCCTTGTGCTCCACTTTCGCTTTTATCGGATAAAGGTTATTTATTTATAAACCAAATTCAGTAAACAGTCCAAGTCTGTGTTGAATTAAAATTAAAATAAAAAAGAAATCATTAAATCTTCTAAGCGCTTAGCTTACCTTGCAGCATCATCAACAAAGTCCTGTGTAACACTTGGTAATTAGTCTAATTTTGTAGTTGTCCTAAAAGAGGGTAGTTTTTCGAGTGTGTTGTATGTTTGTTTGTCTGACTACCTCTACAGCCTTAACTGTTAGACCGATTTTGATGTGCTAGATGTCATTGGTCATAGGATATACTTGTTTTATCCCGCGGTTTCACTGGTTAAGGTACAGTAATCTAAACATTTCGCGGTCGGGTTTTTTTTTATATTGCTACTAACCAATTTTTATGTTTGGTCGTTCGTCCCTACTACAAGTAACGTACACACTTTCGAATAGTAAACTTGGTTAGCGAAAGTGCGTCTAATTGGTATTATACGGCCTATTCAGCAAAAAAATTTGTTTGAATTTTGTACAATGTTCGTCGCATTCTAAGACCCTTTGCATGGATTTGGCCCTCTACTCATGGAAAACAAGTTTTACGTAACTACAAACTACGTCGCGCCGTGTTGTGAGCATCAATGCTACATAATATTATCTTTTTCGTTTATTTGTTAGTCTAATCACTCATTACTTTAAACTCATTTAACCATATTTAAAAAAATATAATTAACTTACAATTAAAATGATATACTGTCGTTTCATCGAACAAATATCCAATATTCTTTATCAATTTCATAATTAACTTAATTTCTTAGTAATTGAAATGACCTAGTTTTATTTTGCTTGCAAAGTTATACAAGTCCGTCGACAAAATGGTCTTGGAGGTGTTGCGCAACGTCATGTTATGCATTAGAGACAGTTTGTAAACAAGGGCCTCCTCGATATTGCCGCGTCGGAAACTCGGCCGAGTGCAGTGTCTGAGGGCATGTGATTAAATTTAAAACGCTTTCACTCTGTGTTACCCCTCCCAGTGGCACCCCCCCCCCCCCCCCCAGGCCGCTCAGCGAAGGTGCGAACTCGTTTACGGTACCAAACGCATCTCTACATTATATTGTTGACATGGTACCTTGACTGTGCTCTGTTCAACTAGCTCCTCTAGACCAGGCCTGCTGGTCGAATTGGTCGAATCTGCTATGTTAATTGTATAATTATTCTAGTCTCTTGAGTATGCTTATTTGTTGAATAGCTTGAATTTTAAGTCTAATGACGCATGTTGTCAAGGACAGTTTAATTTAAGTCTTGTGATTATCCACTACCTTACATCAATATTCTGATCTCGTCGTTGTGAATACATTATTTATCGTGATATTGTACTAGATCATTTATAGAGGGATAAAACGTTTTTGAAAGTATATTAACAATACGACGGTGGTGTTATTTTGTCTCGATCGTAACCAAACATTCAAACAAGTCTTCAGCTTTCGCACAAGTATTAGTTGCGTCCCACTTGGTAAATGGTGCACGAAGCAATGTTTACGTGACACCATAGAGACGCTTGCAGCCAGCGGTCAGAACGCGCGTTAAGGTGCCTCCGTAGACAGAGACGGCATCATCGTTGAATAAAGACAGACTTTTTCCAAATATCTGGATCTTGGTGAATGCTATTGGCAGTTCTACTGTTTGTAATTCACATCATGAGTTAATATTTCGAACGGGAGCTCAGCCTAGGTAAATATTTATTTAGTCATCAAAATTATTTCATTACAAATCATTCTACTTTGCGGAGCTTCCTAATTATTATTTTAAGATGCTTGAACATTTATTCAAGCTTCGTTCAAGCATAAGAGTATAAGATACCTCGACGACGTCATGATCTTTTGTATGCATAAAGACTGCGGTTTTCGCCTAGGTACCTGCATTCTTAACGCTTGTTCTCGCACTGTAATCAGCGATATATTATACTTATGGCACTTTGTTGAATGATAACTCAATTTAATCTATTGAATCCTAATCTTTTTTTTCCTTCTTCATGTTCACACAAATAACAGTGAACATGATATAAACTGAGCTAGAATTAAGTGAATTGTAAACAACAGTTCTAAGTTACGCTGTACGTATTTCAATAACACTTGTCGGCGCTTTTAAAAAACTAGGGCAAACCCTCAAATTTCTAGACTACGCTTAAGGTCGGCGGGAGTTCGTTGACCGGCTTGGTCGGCGCGCGCCTTTACCGTTAGCGGTGGATCGTATGCTCGCAGCGGCACCGGGTACCTGCCATCCTGAACCCTCGCTGCGGGTAAGGAATCTAGCCCTGCCCTGATTACACAGACGGAACTTTTGAACACTTTCCATTATTACCTGTTCGTAACTCAACCTTCGCTTAAGGCCGGGCGGCGATCAATGATTACGTCGTGCCCTGACTGGTTTTTAAAGGATATGACATTCTGTCCACCGTGTTTGAGCTACAAAATATTTCGTAAAATAATCTTTGAATGTACCAAAAACTCGTGTTCTTCCTTGGGTCCGTTGTTCGACCCGGTTGTAGCGCCTCCCACTTCGATACGACCATTTTATTCATTACACGCACGTCACGAGTCAATGGCCCATCGTCCAGGACAGGTTCAATTCTTTATTTTGACGACGCAAACTAATCACCATCATTGCTTACATGAGGTCAGCAAAGTTTGTTGCTAAAAATATTGTGCTGGTGTCTATAAGTTGCTTGCTATCCTCGAACATAATTTGGCCTTTACAACGTGCGTAATAAAATGTTTTTGATTTCTTTACAAGTATGCCACTGTTCAGTCCATAAAGTAATGATTGTAAAAATTAGCCTTAGCTTCATGTTATTGTGTACAGTTTACATTACTGCCAATCTTATCTAAAATACTAGAGAAAATTGTCAACAAACGACTGGTGAACTATCTCGAAAAACACAACTTGCTATCGGATCAACAGTATGGATTCAGGCGATGCAGGTCTACAGAAGATGCTGTAGAGCGGTTGACATCCACACTAGCGAGTCACATGGACAAAGGGGGCAGAAGCGCGGGAGTGTTCCTCGATCTTGCCAAAGCTTTTGATACAGTCTCAGTTCCCATACTACTGCAAAAGCTAGAAAGCTTTGGCGCACGAGGTAACACTTTAGCGTGGTTTACGAGTTACCTTAGAAACCGCCAACAACGCTTAAAAGTAGGAGAATATATTAGTGACGTCCAAAGCATAGACTTTGGTGTACCCCAAGGTTCTATCCTCTCACCTACGCTGTTCACTATCTACATGAACGATATCTTTATGCTTAATATCCCTAACGCCGAGCTGATTTGTTACGCGGACGATACAGTAGCTATATTTCACGGAAAGAATTGGCAAGCCGTAATTGCTGCAGCGGAAAAAGGAATGGCCCGTATTTCCCGTTGGCTTGACCTTAATTTACTAACACTTAATGTGAACAAGTCTAACTTGGTAGGGTTTCATATTACTCGTGCTACTGAGCCTAAATTTGCCCACATCAAACTGCACGTAAGTGACTGTCCGAAGTTAACAGCTCTTTTTTATCCTAAACTTAAATGTGATTGTGCTCACATCAATAGAGTAACATCCATTAAGTATCTAGGAGTCCATATAGATCAGAACTTAACCTTTGAACCCCACATAATAGCCCTGTCAAAGCGAGCACGCAAGCTTATTTTTCTAATGAAGACCCTTAGACCAGTAGCTAGCATAGAAGTAAAAAAACTGGTATATATGGCGCTATGCCAGTCTTTACTACAATATTGCATAGGGGTATGGGGAGGTGCTGCTAAATCAATCATGATTGACGTGGAAAGGGCTCAACGTGCAGTCATAAAGGTAATGCTGGGAAAGCCACGCCGCTATCCTACCGAGCAACTGTTCCAAGATGTTAAACTTCTTACTGTGAGGCAGTTGTTTATTATGAAAGCGGTATCAAAAACCCACAAAGGCAGAGCTTTAGATAACTCTCTAGTAGGCCCAGTACCCTTTGATCCAATATTTCTGCCCAAGGTAAGAACAGTGTTTGCCTCGCGTCTTCCACCATACATACACTTTTTCACCTACAATAATGTTAACAATCTGTGTAATATAAAAGAATGTTCTCATAGGAAAGCTCGAGAAAAAGCGAAAATTTTCCTGCTGTCGCAATCGTATGAAGAAACTGAGAATTTAGTGCAAGTTTATAATCGTTCGTAACTGAGTATGAAGGCTACATTCACTCTAACGCTTCACCACACACTCACACACAAACACCCACTCGAGTAACTACCTACTCTTAACCAAATCCATAGATTATCTTTAGCGGAATTGTCATGCACACAGTTTCACACTCTTTCTTTTGCTCACACTCACTCTAATAAGTACACACCCTCCCCTACACTTCAATGAGACGTAATATATTCATCCATCTGGAATATTTATTAAGGGATTACCAAAATCTATTGATTTAATTGCTTACTGTGTTATACTTAATGTAAAATGAAACTAAACTGCTTTTTAAATTGGATATGTAATTGATCATCGTAACATTATGTAATATCAAGGTTCAGAAATAATTAATAATAATGTCACAAGTAGATACACGCTCATTATTATCCATATTGCGAATGAAGTAGCGCGAATTCAATTGTTTAATAATAATAAATGTGTGGGTCTCCAAAATACAGGCATTGCCTAGTTTGGGACCCACAAGTAATCTATTGTAACGGATTCATAATGTAGTTGGAACATGTATAATTATTTTGTACTAGCTTGTGGTTTGTAATTTCCTACTTATAATTTAGAAATAATTTGTAATCTGTATTTATTTGGTAAATAAACATTATCTTATCTTATCTTACATGCGCAAGCGTCCGCGTCGTTGCGGCCTCTAAATCGATCCATGGCGCGTGCCTCGGTACGCGTTTGCCGCATAACAATTCCATTTTAATTTCTCCACGCAACGTGATACCTTGTTAACATGACGAAATGACCACTAAGTTCAGTCAATTGCATTATGGGTTCTAGAAAATCTGAAACGATTACAAAGCGGCGTTAGTTAATTCCTGAAGGCTTCTGAATGTTTTTATGTTATGTCAATTGGTTAATATCATTCCAAATGTTTTCATTAAAAGGCATGCTGCAAGGCTTCGACACTAGCTCATTATCTACGTCGTAGATACCTTGTTGTAGATTCTACGACAAGGATGTTATCGTGCACGTAGTTACGTCCTCGCCCTTGACGACAAATAAGCGTTGTAGATACAAGCATGTACAATAATTATGTATGTACTAGTTTGCCTCTAGTTTGCTGTCCCTTTCTTCAACACAACATTCTACTTCATCAGGAAATGTTCCGTCAACTGTATCACCTGATTTTAAACAACAATCTGACTTGAGAACGAATTTGTATTTTGTGGCTATAACATTGGCATAATCTTAATTTCTAGGGTCAAAGGTACTTTATCACGTTACTAAAAATGTTGCGTGCGACTTGTTTTGTCTCGCTCACACTAACCGTTTAACTTATAACTGGATAGAGCAAGGTATATCGAATTTGTTAGTGGTTTGCTACCGCCCACTCTACCCAATACGACTTGTGAGTTAGTCTGCAGATATATTGTGTTTTTAACAGGGTACTTTTATGGTTTGGTTACGAGGACTCGCATCTACTCGTATTGTCTGTTGTAACAAATGTTTCCGATAAGATTTTATTGCGAAATCGTACGTCGATCGACAGAATAGGTAGAGTTGTACTGTGAAGGCTTATGTTAGCATACATGTAGTTACTTAATGGTCTACATTTTATTATCATCGGCATGCACATGACTAGGTATTGCAGTACATGCATATTTCTCGCTTATTGTTGCGAATTTGTAATTTTGTTTAAAAGTATGTTTCGCTTTGTGTTGTTTTCAGCTATTGATGTCTGGCACAATATTGTAATTTTTATGTAACAAAGTTGTTCAGATACGTGATTGATCCTCGAATAGCGGTTCATGATGTCCTATTGCCTTCTGTCTGTTTTTACCTTTTATTCCATTTTAATCCAAATGGAATAAAAGGTGAAAACAGATCTATCAATGGATTTGTCCAATGGATGAGAGTGGAACAAACTGACAAAATTCAAATACTACTTTATTGTACACCAAATATATATATATATATATATATATTACATACAGACATCTTAAAAACATTCGCAGTACATTGGGCGGCCTTATAGCGCCTAAAGCGATTTCTGACTGTCGTATACGTATTTCGACGATTTCACTGGACTGAGACATTATTTATTTTAATCCATTGAAATTACTGTGTTGCAGTAAGTAATTTTTATTCTAATTACAGTATTGCAAAACTAAACTACAACTATGCTAAATCTATGAAATTAATTCTGCTTTACGGATCTCGTAAACTGATTTCGTAACCAATTCTTCCGGTCGATAGGTATTTGTGATTCGGTTAATTTTCAATAGAGTAAAACAATCGCTTGAGCAATCGTAGCGTATAACGTAACTTAGCTTGTGTTCTTTACAAAAGAATTCGCGGCGCGAATCTCACACCGTTTAGTGTTTACAAACAAGATATTTTTAGATAACACACCGCCGTTTTGGTGCCTATTTCCGTTGTTCGCTGTGTGGTTGTCTATTTGGAAGTTAGATATGAACTGTCTGTAACCTCTCTGAAAAGTGCTGACGTCACGTGTGGAAATAATGCAGTAGCGAAGTGCAGGGTCGGCGCGCGCGGGCGGGCGGGCGCGGCGCGGCGCACGCGCAGCGAGTGCCGTCACATTATCCTCGATTGTTTACCCCGCGCGAGTAACGTAACCGCGCGACGTTGCCGCTCCGCCACGCTCGCCCCCTCTCACTTTCGCGACTGCGTCCGTCTCACTCGCACCGCTACACATGTCTCGCTCGCTCAAGTAGCGGTGCTCGACTTTTTTGGACATGCAGTTTTTTCCGTTCTAGGCTATGATCCGCTTTACGGGATCGTAGTTCACCGGAAAATTATATTGTGTGTATTACAAAATTACAGTTTGCGATAGTGAGATTGTAAATATTTAATAAACGCTAATATTTGGATAACACGATAACTTTGAAGCGTCTGAAAGCTACCTTGCAACAGCTTTTGTACTACCAGTATAACATAAACATAAAACATTTATTGTTAAACATTTTCATCATCACAGTTCCATGGATTAATAGGGAACTGGTTTTTGCTGTATTTACTGATTTTGTAAATGTCTTAAAAAAAATAAACACAAAAACACTTTTCTCTCAATATTTATACACTAGCTGGACTCTTACCCGCGGATCTTTAATTTTGTGCAGCCTATGTTACTCAGTGATCACAATAGCACCATAACCGCGAAAACACATTTATAATCGGTCCACTTGTTTTTGAGTTTATTCGTTACATACCAAAATATAAACATACATGAATACAAATCTACATATTACGTATATATATTACAATTGAATTCAATCTAAAATCTGTCAGTTATTCTTATATAATCCTTTCAGTTTCATAAACCTCTATCTCGTAGTTCGTCACAACGTCGAAAAATACTTTCGAAACTACGAAAGACCTCGTGCCCTCGATTGGTGAGGAGCTTTTGAAACCGTCTCACTCGTAGCGAAGCTAACTCGAGCTTAGCGGTCGGTTACAGGAGGTATTTTCCGGAAAACCGTCGGCTTTCTCCCGGCATCTCCCGCTTCCCATCCGAGCGTTATCGACGGTCCGTCCGCCGCGACACTCACCAGCTCGCATTTTAAATTCAAATAACTGCAGATTTTCGCTGACAAACTTCGGCTTCCCGGCCCGCTCTTTGTCGATGAATAATTTTGCGTAATACCCCAGCTCTTAGAGATGTCGGATGCGGTATAATGCTGCGGCTGTTGAGTTCCACATGAGATACGTTGACCTCTGTGTGGGTGTGCAAGTATTGGAAACACATTAGCGACTGCGTACCAGCTTGTAGCAAAAATACACGATCGCATCGGTGTTTATTAAACTCTATACAGATATCAGTACATATACCATAGATTTACTTACTACCAATGTTTCGTTCAATTGATGTCATAAGCTTCGCTATCCGAAATATAACTACTTCTCTAAAATCTCGCGTGCGGGTACTGTGAACTATTTTACTCTTGTCACGACCTATTACTTGTTGTTTCCTAATTGTGAGGTCGACAGATTACGATCACCCCACACTTTCGTTTACCCCCGTTAGATGGTATCGCGTATTTGGCGTATAAGTTTAATTGTTTTAAAACGTCGAGTGGCCGTCGTCACGTTGTACAATAGAAAGTGAAGCGGTCGTGCGCGGGCGCATCGGGCGGCGCGGTGTTAGAAAGCGGTCACCTCACCGCCGAGCTGCGCCGTCGTAGCCCGAACACTCGCGGCATTCCTTTACATATACCTACTCCGCTCACTCGAGGTGATCTTGATGCGTGGAATGTGTTCCAACCTCACATATTGTCTATGTTTGGATCTGTGCTATTCTTTTGCACTCGAGTCGGTTGCCTTTTCTGAAGCTCGCCTTTGGATTTTGTCTTTGTCTTGCGATAATTGTTTTGTTCTACGGTTTACTTAATTGTTGCCTGACTTACAGTTGTGCCTTTCGGACTTGTGACAATAGGTAGCCCATCGTCAACGAAAAGTCTTATTTATATTTTCATTTCTACAAAGGTTGTTTGGAAGAAAGGAGACCGCCTTTTATGGCAATTTATTGTATTTACTGTGTAGTATTTTTTGTAGACACTAATGAGTATTGTATGTTACTACTGATACTCTAACTTTGTTAAATCTAACACTTATTTCTAAGATCTAAGAATTGCTGCCAACAAATCAATCAACCCGAAAAATAATGTTGTTCTTATTACCTCAGCGAGCTGGTGTCGAATGGTGGCTATAAACAGAGTTGTTAGTAATGAATGAGTGTTTGTAGAAGCCAAACTAATAAAAACCATAATAAAACCTGCAGCAGTTACCGAGCAACCATAACATTCCGTAAACAGTGTTTTATAATGTGTAAGCGTCGTTTAGCGGCGGTAACCCCTCATTTGGAGTGTGGAAGGTTGTGGCTGTGAACTGGTAGGGCCGCCCCTCGCGTGGGGTCGCCTGCGTAGCGTCTGCCAGGTGTAGACCGCCGCGCCCGGCCCTTCCGCCGCAGATGGCCCGGCCAATGTCGCCGAGACGTACGATAACCCCTCACTGTTGCTATTTGGGATTTAGAGCTAGATTGTCGTAATCACGGACTGTTGTACAATATTATTGATGTGATTTCGAGTCTACTCATACACGTAATACTTGTCCGATAGATGTTTTGTGGTGATATTATTCAAGGGTTGGATAATATTACCAAACAGAGCATAATAAGGACTGTAATGGACTTCTCCTTTGAGCATCCTCGTGTTTTTCTTTAAATTCTTTGCACTGTTGTCTATAAAAAAGAAATATTTAGAATGACAGCTCTGCGCTGTAAGTGTGACTTGTTGCATGTCTTGCAGACATTCTTCAGTGAAGTTGGAGGGCGATAGGTTTATGACCCTGTGCATTATTTGCATGCCCCAAGGTCGGGCACGGGGTCCCACCTGCCACACTCACACCGTCACAGACAATACCGCTTGCCATATTTGTTCTGCTCGTAATTTGCGCGCTCCCCCGAACGAAAGGGATACCGTAATTGGATTGTTAAAACAATATTTGCTAAAAGTTCGCAAATATATGTAACTCGTGCTCTGTTGATTTTGCCAGAGCTTGACCTTTATACTTCTTCCAACAGAACACAATGCGTTATGTTACAAAACTTTTGATACTTCGAGTTATAACGCTTGCTATTTTTATAATGATCTCTTGTGATATAAAATCTTATCGCATGCTCAAATTTAAAGCCACAACATAAACACGTGTTACGAGCTGGATACTAAAGTTTTAGTTTAATTTTCTGGTTGAAGATTATCTTAACTTTTATGCCGCATCTTCACAAGTCTGCTGCGACATGCCAATTTGAACCTCTGACACCAGATATGACAGCCACTAAAATGACTTTTGACTTGCTACAGCTTCACACAGTACGCATATAATATAATGTTCTCGCGAGCTGCCTTCCGGGTAGATAGCGACATAACGGTGGTGCAGTTTTGTATCTATGCATTTTATTGAACCCTTGCTAAAACACTTTTAGAACTATTTCAAAGGTCTTTGTTGGTGAAGTTTCTATCCATGATGGGATTATAAACAAATAAAGGATATAGAATGTGTAAAAATATAAATTGTATTAACAGTTTAGAGTGGTAATCATTGTGCATAATGACTGCGAGCGTCGCTTGAACTATTTTACCAAAAATTCGTTAGCACACATATTTCTCTGTTCCAGACGGAGCTGCATGGAATAAAATGGCGTAAGCTAGTTTGGGGCGAGAGCGTAGGTGGTGGCGACGAGGAGGGCAGCGCGCCCCTGGCTGACCCCGTGATCAGCAGCTACGCGCGCTGCCTGGCCGGCGACATCCTGTGCGTGTGGCGGCGCGTGCCGGCGCCGCAGCCGCCAGATATCTACGAGACCAGTGTCCCCGCACCGCCACCGCTCTCGCTCCGCGCCGCCAAAGAGCTCTGGATATTCTGGTACGGCGAGGAACCCGACCTGAACGGGCTCGTCGCGCCGGAGCTCATCGTCACCGCTGGACGTGAGTACTCTGTACACTTCATCTTAAAAAATAGCGGTGTCTTATAATAGTTATCGAAATTATATAAAACAAGAAACCGAAATACAAATTTCTATTATATCAGCGAAAGTCAGTAAACGTTTTACGGCCCGGCTTTATCGTTGGTGGTTTAGCAGACGCGATCGTGTCCCATCGATCCGGAACCGCGCTGATAATGTCTTCGGCCGCGGGCCGCACACAATAGCTCAAGTTTACAGCCCCTTAACTGAAGCCCGAGTATTGCGACAATTAACGCGATTAACATCTCGCGGCGACGCGACGGCTGCCTCCGAGACAATAGCAAAAATACCCTCCCGCCCGACCCACAGACATAGTAAATGAGACCCTAACTCAGTCAGACTTCGTCGCGCCTTTGTTTTACATAATCGAAACCAGCTGAAAGTATTTCAGATGTAATGCCTGATAAGATCATAAAACTATAGATGTGTCGATACGAAAGGGAAAAGGAAGTTTGTGATAAAGTTGTGACGTAGTTAGGTGTCGCTGATGTGACTCATGACTAATGGCTAAAACTTCCAGAAAAGCTTTAATACTTTTGACAAAGAAAGTATTAAAGCTTCCCTTGAAATATCAAGCTCGTTTACTTTTCGCAAATGTTAAGCAGGATTCCTTATCATTATTTACCAAGGCGACAAGGACGAAAGTTCCAGTAAAATCTCAATATATTCCCATTATCTCGACGCCCTATCGTAAAATTTCATCAAAGTGAGCCGAATACAGAAGAAAATGTACGTTTATATTTGCCGCATCGCGACAATGCCCTCGACACGGCGCTCAGCCACAGCCGACAGATCTGCGGCTACTAGCTAGGGCGGCGCGCCCGCCCGCCCAATTTGCGCCGCGTAGGGCGGTGTCGTCGGCCTTTTTAGTGGGCTGCGGGGCTTGTTACTAGGATATTTGAAGATAAAATTCTCTGCAGTACGTTTCCTGTTACCAACGCTGTGTAGCCGACAAAACGGAATACGTCTACTAGCTATGTTCAGAAAGAATTATGCCTCGCCTTCTTATTACGTCTGGAATGCCAAGGGTGTGCATAATATGATCGCCCACACGACACGTACAGAAATTGGGCGCCAAACCCGATATCTGGTGCTTTATGGTCTGACATAACAGCAGTGTTATTGCCAGCGAAGGGTCGAGTTTACGAGCACTACACTCGTTACTCTATTGCAGACAGATAACGCGATTATAATATTCTTCGAAGAAACAATATGATTAGTCGTAAATACGAACCACAATCGTGAAAGCGCGAGTCGATGTAAATTTGTGAATTATCTGCCAACCAGCTAAACCTCAAAGGAACTTGGTAATGAACATACTTATTACCTGAAAAGTGTGCGAAAATTTGTCCATCGAATTAAACAACAGCTGTCGACGAACTACAATAAATCCTATTTAATCTCCGAGCGCAAAGGAGCATTGAAATCTCAATCGAAGGCTCCAAAGTCTGTCAAAGGAACAAATTGAACTCGAGTTCAACAGGTGGTTGATATCTTTACAGAAGAGTGTCGACCTGGCGGCGGAATACAAACAGCTTAGCCGCTGCAAAGGACTTAGCCTGACTAGTAGCTAGTAGATAGAGCAGTAGATATGGAGGCGGGAATAGCGCCTAGACTTATTTTCAACGATCGCCGAAAGTTTGACTCACGCCAGACGCTCTGACTCTGACACCCACTTTCCTTACGTTTGTGTGTCAATGAGCCATTAATAAATTAGGTGCCTTTAGTGCAACTAAATTTATAGACGCATTATTATTTAAGTCCGAGATTGCTATCGCTAAAATAATCAAAGGAAACCGCTCGCAAACTTAGTTATTTTTGCTACCGCAAAAACGATGCATTGTCTGACAGCGGATGACAGAACATTGAAGCGTATGACTAACGCAGTGGCTTGTTGACAAGTTCTTTGAACCGCTAAGTTTTCCTTGATTCGTTTAATTTCAATCTATCGGCGCGTGCGCAATGCTTATCCCTCGTCCGTGGCGCCCTCTGGCTTGCAAGTTCACGCGTCACCGGTTAGATACCAAAATAGACCGTGACATAAATCTTCATAAACGGCGTTATTTCTGGTGACGCCCATTGTTTTGCCTTTGTCTTCATAAGTGTTTCAGGTCTCAAATTCTTACTGAAATATTGGCTGTACCATTGCTGAATGCAAAGGGCAAAAGCTTCAGCTTTCGTCATTTACACCTTCCTCGCGGCAATCCGACCCGATAGTTATCGCAATATTTTCTGTTGTCGCACAATAGTCCACATGTTTAATTAGAGTTCTTTTTCCTGTCAAGGATCGAAAAGTAATACGTATTACGTTATTGTCGTGCAGTGGCGCGCGTTCGTGGCCGTGATCATCTCAATTGTTTCGGCCTTGCGATTCCATTACGTTCCGCCACCACTCGATCGGTAGATAGCACTCCGCCGGTATAGATTTGATAATCACCATTGTCGTTATTGAACTTTTGACCGTTTGCCTCTATTATAATTGCTCTGGGAAACGTTCCGTTTTCCTGCTTCACTTATCTACCTTTCGTATATAGGCCGGTGATTAAATTATTGAGACCGCGAATAATGCTTATCGCTTGTTAGTCGTACTTCTCTAATCATGTTGTAGTTTTATGTTAAATTATTTATACTATGTGTTGTATCACATTGAATGCTTTGTTGTGTACGTTTCGTTTGCGTTATTCCTTACTCATTGTATTTTCCCCTTACGCAATACTAAATATTCCAACTTCATAAACAGGACAACATCACAAACGTGTTATAGTGTCATAAAGCTGGCATATATCAATGAAGCGATAGTTCTATTGAATGTGTAACAGACGCGTCAGCAGACTCAGGAAAAGTTGTGTAATATCGCACCTACGTGCTAACTGCACGTCAAATTGTTACCGAGGAACGTAGCATTGACGCACGGTTGCTAGCCACTGTGCTCGTGGATGTAACGAAGAGTTGAATGGTGGTAGTGTTTACGGACTACGGCCGTCGCACCCGCACCTACGGAAATGCTTACCTTGTACTTATACCATCTATTCAATGGACCGCTCGTTGATATCGAGATTATATGGATTATATGTGTATAGTTAAACAGATATTTTTTATCATTCATAGTTTCTCTCGTAATAGATGATGTATGTTTCAATAGATGCGTTATTTTGGTCAATCACTACTTTGTTCGATTCGATCATGATATTTTTTGCACTTCGAAACATGGGAGTGAATGTACTACGAATACTTGTACTCAGTAGCTTTGCGTGTGTGACGATCGACTCGCACAATGACGGCGGTGAGCGTGGGAAGGCTGCATTATCTGACTTCGTTTCAATAGGTCTAATAATAAGGTACTTGGTTAGCATGCCCTAAAGATGCGGATTCTTGCCCCTCCGCATCTAATGTCACGCTCCAGAAGATTCCATTCTTTTACGAGTTTACATAAACGTTTTTCGAAATCAAATACTTCACCGACAGAAGCGATAAAATCTATATCAAATATCATAGCCTATTGTACCTGAGTTACGTGAATGTTTGCCGATTTACGTTCATTAGCTGTGCATATTCATATCCACCTATCAATGGGCGAGCGTCGAGTGCAAATATTTATTCTTCCAACGTACTCTCACGTTCCGAGTTATTTCGAAGAGCGGAAATACTCGGTGGTGCTAAAAATAAATCCGTTATTGCTGCTATAAATCTCTCTCGGTCACCCAGTTTCCGCTTATATGGAAACGGGAGACCGCAAGGACGTCTACCGTTAGATTTAATACTCTGCCCCCTTAAGATTTATCTTATTCCATTTGAGTAATTCGGTGATGAACCGGAGGGTCAGCCGATGGATGGCATCTCGTTTACTAGATGCGCAATGCGACATTTATCACGGCAATTTTAATAAAACTTACTTGCCGTTGAAATGCACCTGTATAAAAGAATATACAATGTCCTATTATCTTGACGAACATCGTAATGAATGATGGTTTTCGAATAAGACGAACCTTAGATAAGGTTCCGTACGTGACATTTGTCATATGCTTGCCCAGATGTATAAAACCTACATGCTCTTAACCTTCTTATTGCTACATGATTGGATTAACTCGGGATTTCACATAGTTTTGTTTACAGTTGACTTTTACGATTGCATTTTATGGTGGCTCGTTTTAAGCGCTTACGTTTGTAACGAGAAGTTCAATTGTGATGCCTGAAATCTTTCAAGGAATCGGTTGTGTTTCGAGGGGTGCTTAAGATTTAAGATTGTTATGTGCGGCCCGTTCTCTAGATTGTTTATCTCGAGGAGCCTGAGCGGTGAATGTCGGTTTATTTGTTTACCGCATGCAACCGGTGTCGGTGCATTCGGCCGAAGGTCGTCCCTTGCGACAGCGCTGGACGGAAATAACCGAACGTAGGGCAATTTCCCGTTCCAACGTCTGTCTTCACCGTTGGCGGCGCACGTCCGTCGCCTTCGGTTGCGACGCTTCGTCCACTGACAATCAATTAACACGTCCTTCGATAAACCTATCATTAGAACGTGTCTTACATCTAAGACATGATGCCTAAACGATAACTTTAAACAATCTTTAAACCCATTTAGATTTGTTTGATATCATTAATCTCCATTATTAAAAGCCACGACATCAAACCCGCAATGAACCTGATCAAAACGTAATCCGGCGATGTAACGCCGCGTGCATCAACTTGAATCGTTCTATGATCCCAATTACCGCAGTATCCCATTATGACTCACCCCATCCCAAAACAGAGATTAACACATCTGCTTTACGTATCGGGAGCGAGATCTCCCTTAATTGTATTACCTTACGGCGGTTATAATTTAATCTCCGAATGAATATAGCTTTATTGCACACCAAACAAAGTAAAAGATACAGCAAGACAAATCTATACAATGGTAGTACACTAAGCGGCCTCTGACTACATGATGTACCGTTGCCAGTGCAGGATGAAAGCTCGCATGACTGGTGCTTGGCACGTTCTATCGATCCGATGTTATGTGCTGTGAATGAAGTGGATATAAATTATAAGCACGATATAAATTATTTCCAAATTAGGTAGTACAGGCAATGTTTGGAGACAGTGTGCCGTCAAACGACGTTGTACGTGAGGCTATTTGCGCGGAGATTAACAGCTGGCACCCCCCCCTTGCCCCGGCACGCCAGCTCCGCTCGCGACACGGGATAATCTGTTTAGGCCAACCCTACACGCCTACGGCCAGGGGGGGGGGGTTGGAGCTAACACGGAGTAGGGGGAAACTGTCTCGAACGATTTTGTTGCCACTTTGTTTATGTTTACCTCTGGTACTTGCTAGTTAGCGCGAAGAAATTTCTTTTCGGATCTGAAAATCACAAATCAGGTGTTGGGATGTAATATGGATTCCGCGTAATGAATTTTAGCCTGAGCGGAAATATTCAGAAGGTTCGGATTCATTTAAAATCCTGTAAAATAAATGGCTTTCCTTGTTTGCCATGAATATTAGACTTAGACGGGAGCCCTTTGTCGAGCTGGTTGGCATATTGAAGGGCACGCGGACCTGGAGCTGCCAGCGCGGGGGTGACGGGAAGTGGGAGGGGGTTGCAAATGTCACGTTACCGCACTTTAGCGACTGCTGCCTAATCTGTGACCCCTGTAGGGCTGCTTCCATAGTACCCTAAGATTAATTCTCATCTTAATTATAACGCAAAAGGTATCTCGTAACTCCAAGGAATTATAAGTACTCTACATATTTTTACCATAGGGCCTTGTATAAATATTTTGTTAGCTGCGTGCGTTTGTTCGTAAATTACTATACGAATAGTTATGCTTAAGTATATTAGTTATATTACTTTATGCGTCAGAATTATCTTCGAAGTATCATTTTTTTTATTCCGAAATCTATAACGCTGGATGTTAATATGGGGCTTTAAAGCTTTGCTGAAATAGCAATACTTTGCGAACAACCCTCGTGGGCGTCGGCTTCAGCTGGACCCTGCTAATGAATTAATGAAGGTCGCGTTCAATGCTCGAGCTCGATCGGCCAATTACTGTATCTGGAAGTCCTTGACTGATGTTTATCCTCCAGGGAAATTTGTGAGTCGTTACCTTCCCTATTGTTGCGGGATAGGTTCGCTACACGCAAGTAACAAATTTCTCGTGTATAAAGTCTTCCTGAAACACTAATCATTCATTAATAATAATCACATTAAAGAGTGAATGTGGACAAGAACTCTTCAACCCGCTGTCAGACCTACGTTGATAACTTAATTGCTAAATTTCCGTTGGTGAAAAACAGGTATTATATAATTAGATTCTGATTAGACTAAATTGACCTTTCGGTGGAGGTGGACGTTGTAGCACCTGGCTGCGGGCGGTGCAATTAGCCATTGGTGGGGGTGGGGGTAGTCGGATACGCGAAGGGCGGGTGTCAGGGTGCTGCACCCCGCGCGAGGCCGCCTTCATTATTAATATACCACAGACGGTATCGCCGCGCCGATGGGCTTAATCGACGTCATTGTGCTTGCCGAGCGGGATATCGATAGCATACAGCTATGCCGCTATGGAGGACCGGCCACTGTTGGATTGTCTTGTGAAATACATACTTACGTAGAAAAACAATAATTAACTATGTATAATAGTACTTAATATAGAAAAAAGGAAGACTGGATACGGAATATGGATTACGTATAACGGAGCTGATAGCATAATGAAATATGCATTTTACTATCAAGTATTTACGTCATCATGAGTTTCGATTTCGTTGTAAGACAGTAGGTACATATATCTTGACTAGAGTTATTTTACAAATACTCATAACGTTTTTGAAGAATAACGGAATGAAAAGGGTGAATCTGTCAGCGACGCGACACAAGCATTCCTCGAGACACTCGAACGAAGCTAGGACGAGAAGCGCAGCTGCATGCGGGCGAGGCTAAGGGCTCTCACCGAGCACGAGCGGCAGCGGGTTCGGGTCGAAGGACCGCTATCGATCGCGGCCGCGGTCCGCCTGTCGGTTTCTGCAGCCCCCGCACGCCACACCCGCTCCACTTTACGCCAGGACCACGTGTCTCCCGACCTTCACGCACCCCTAGAAACAAATACTCGCATCGGATGAATGCTTGCCCTATGAACATAATATTTTCCTACGCCCCGATATTCGTTTGGTTAACTGTTTCTGATCACCCTTTTAGTCGATCCGAGGAATTTGTTTATATCAACTTACAACTTGAGAAACGGAAATAATACATTGAACTGTATCTACTTTCTAAATTGAATATTTCGTTTGATTATTACGTTACATAAGCCGCATAATCGTCGCAAACAACCGCGCGTAACATTTTCGCGCTTTTTGTACGCCGATATCTAAGCGTCATGTCGCCATCAAAACGCGGGAAAGTGTTGCCGGTGTCGTCGAAGAATCTGATAGGATTTTATCGCGCGTAATAAACATGTACACAACATAAACGTGGAGCATCATAGCCGTGTATAACAAACGCGGTCGATTGCGACACGCGATAAATTGGGTGTGAAGACGGATGCTATAAGTGGAACCTACCTACCCTGCACCACCCCGCAATGTGGAATTACTGCCAGGGTAAAATCGAATGATCCACTTCGGCATTCATCTGTTAGCTTTTGCTAAGAGACATGCTGCTTCACTTGTGTATTCTATTGTTACTAGATGAAATCAGCCTCTCTGGTGAACTTTAAGATGAAGGTCATACATCCGCAAACTGCGCTAAGAGTATTTTTGTAACACTTAGGTTATGACTCTGGTATCAACTCATTAGGATATTTGGCAAAGCTGGTTTATTTTTCACTGCTTATATTTTATTAACTGAATGAGTACAAGTAGTTCTTATGTTGGTATCGGTACGGGCGCTCGTCGGCAGGCAGAGCCCCGGTGCGCAGGGCTCGCTGATCGATACCGCCCCATGCGGACGCTGCACGCCGATTTGTGTACAAGCACCGCAACCTCTCGCCTCACACTCGCGGCTCGCCTCTATTGACACGCTCTCACAATGTCAAACGTTCACAGTTACCTACCAACAGATAATACAATCGTATCTCTTTCACTGCGCCACGCTTACATTTTGCACATTCAGGTTTTCATTGATGTGATTAGAAAACTACGAGTATTAAAATCAAAATTTGATTTGTATAAATTACTAGCTATATATTTAATTGCTCCGTCCGACTGGGATTTCTATAAGGGGAAAGGTTTTGTTAACTCGATATTGTAGGGTTTCAAAGTTACTTCAAGGTCTTCAAACAACCTGTAAACGGAATTTCCCCATAAAGTTTCTGGTGTGTAAAGTTTCATTACAAAGCCTTGATTGTGACAAATTATGCTTTGTAATTTGAACTGTTTAGGTCAAAAATCTTTGTATTTGAGGGGAGCAAAAGAAAAGTATCGTCTCTTTTGTAGCGAGATATATTTGCTATATATCGAATTTTTATGGAATCTTAAACGATTACGCCCTCGAATAGGCATGTTAAAATGCTAGCAAATCAACGAGATGCCTTTTAAAAGTATGCAAGCCCATTAAGTGGGGTGCGGAAATCAGAATGACCACGAACCCGCAATAATATCCAGTGGAACTTATAGTGCGCAACCCCAAAACGCCCGCAACCCTCGTTAGCCTGCGTGTCTTGTAATTGACACGTTTAGACGTCGGATCGCTGTCCGGCTCGCTTACAGCAGCGATTGGTCCACCGCCATCTGCCAGCGAGGACCGCACCCTGTCTACTTGGCGCCGCGCCAGGATCTACTAAACTTCCCAAGTTCATTGAGGAGGCCAATACAAACTCTACTCTACTTTTAGTGCGATTCTTCGAAACTTTCTTCGTCTTGTGTATTTGTTCAGGAATTTTGCTAAACTATATGGAACTCCATTTATAACTGTTTACCTATTTTGCTATCCTGACTTTTGTTAGCCTTAAAGAAGCTTAAGAATTGCTTGAAGTCTGTTTGATCATATTGTCTCCTTATGATGTAATCATTGAGCAGTTACTCTTTTAAAGATTACCAAGATTAAGTTGAACAGCGTAACTCGCACAAGCTTTGCGACCTCTTGAGTAATCAGCGTAAGATCTTTCAATTCGCGTATAACCCTCGAGGGTAACAACAAAGCCGGAATACGTCTAGACGCACCGACTCCTGGCTAATTACCCGATTAATGCGGCCGGCTTGCCTCACAGCCTGGCGCGCCAAGCGCCGCTCTCTCCTGCTTTGTCTAATCCAGGGATAATGAGCCTTCCAACATCCGCTACATCTATTACAATACTTCTCATTACAACTATGTACTGTTTGCATAATGTTCTATAGATGATCTGTGGGTTGGTGTTATATTTACTAAGTTTTAGTTACTACTTTTAAATTCTTATATTCCAATTTAAAGCGGCTCTTGCATTAAATGCTGCAGTGATTGGAGCGCAACAGGTTGTTTTGTAGGCTAATGTGGTCGCAATTAAATCTGTTTTTTTTCGCCGTTATCTTCGAGGGCGCGTCCTTATCCGTAATGAGTCATTTCTAGATATTTTTGTTTCTACAACATAGTTCACTTAAATTTTAACCGTCTCATTGCCTACGTCTTTTTTGATCCTTTGATCTCAATATCTCAGAGCGCGATCTCTAAATCAGTCGTAATTGGCGCGTTCGTTTTTATTACGATTATCTTTGCGGTCGCCATGTATAAAAATGTGTAGTTTTTACTTTCTGGTATGGTGAGTGGTGTAGTGTAGACGGCGGCCGGTCCGGCTCGATAACCCGTTCCGGCGCGTTTGGCCGCGGTCAGTGCGGCGCGACACCTGATCCTCGATGCACATGTCCTGCCCTCTGTGCACACCATTATGTGGACAGATGCTCAAGGACTGCTGCAGAGCAGGTTTACAATCCGCCTTAGAAATATGTATGTTGTGCGGCGTTAAGTATTTTACAATATCTTCTTATTTTACTCCATATGCATAGCATTAAAATGCCGCTAGTATATGCACGAGCTCGTACAATGTAATAATATAGATAATGTATCCTAGATGTGGAGCAATGTTTCTCTTTATCCTGTTTTTCACGGCTGCGATGGTACAGAACTATCGTTCACCGTTTCGAAATCTTAATATTATTTCAGATTTTTGTAGTGTACATAAATGAAGATTATTTAATCAAATTCATAAGCGCGCTTTCTAAAATCATCTCGGAATGTGTGACTGATGAACAGAGTTCGCCACACCTCGCCCGCTGTCGGAGTCCTGCCGTGTCTAAAGAACTAGATGAATTAGTTCACCTCGAGCCTCGGCAGTCGTTGACCCGACATGTGACCACTCGTCCGATGCCCATACGTCCTCTACAAGCATTCAAATGAACTACTAAACCCCTTTACCCCGACAAGCAGTTTAGGTCTATTACACGCAAAACAGCGGTGTTATTTTGGCTATCGTAGCTTTGAGATATAATTTGAATATATAACTTAAGTTTTTCATTTTTATCCATCTGCGGCTTTTGGAGTGCGTTATCTAACACAGAATATGTTGTATTATCTCATCTGAAATTATCTGTTTGTGATGAGCCGTAGATAAAGTTATCTCCTTCCGCCATGCTACGTAATGTTTGGTTTGGAGGCTATCACCTCGTTCATTGGGTGTAGTTATTTTATTATATGACTGTTTTAAACTCTAAGGTCTTTATTCCGGTAGCTTCATTTTCGAGAATTTCTTTTTTTTACTTTAGCAGTACATGTAGTAATAAAATTAAGCAAAAAAGCATTCTTGACGTCTAAAGATGCAGAAAAACTGTAAATTCCAATTATTATCATGCTATGAAAAATGTAATACTATGAAACGATTGCGATGGTTATTAAATAAATCAGGAGTGTAGAAACGAGCCGTTAAGTTTATTAATTAGTAGTTAGGGCTGCGTGGGTTGAACGCGCGCGCCGGTCGGTTATTGTGAGAATTGACTCGAGTGCTCTGCAAGTGAAACGCACGCATACCTCTCACTGCTTGCTTTCTATATATTGCACTGTTCCTCTGTAATAGTAAACATGTGATCTAAACTATCTACGACTCGATACTCTCTAAACTGCCAATTTGCCTGTGCAGCTTGAAGAACCGTTTGGATAAACGGTACGGATCTTGGTGCTGTACTCGAATGTGTTTTAAATTTCATGTCCCCAAGTTAATGTGCCAAGTCGTAACAGTACCATTAATGCACACAAGTTTTGCAATTCGCGTTGGTTAGTTGAGTTGTGATTGTGAGGCCGTGGGAATGGTTCAGCTTCCATCTCACTTGTTTCTCGATCTGAGACACGGGTGGTATCGTCTGCGACAGTTAACTGTCCCCAGCGTGCCGTCTCAACGCTAGAATGAAATGTTGCAACATTCTGCTATTTTTGCAATCTTAAGCGTTTATTGTTACTATTCCTTAATAGGAAGAATTCTGGTGTATGTGGATCAGGTCAGAGCCGTGTGTAGGTGATGTAACTATGCGAGTGTACGTAAGAGGCGGTCGCGCGGGGTTGATGAACGTTCGGTGCGCCCGCGCGTTGTTCGGTGTTTTATTAATAAAATTGTTCGTGACGCTTATCGACGGCCGCGGCAGATCGGGCTATTATCGATGCGCGTGCGCGCCGCCCAGTAGCTTGTATCGATCTATACCGCCTGTATTGGCTCTACCAAATCTTTATTATAATCATAACCTCCTTGCTACATTACAAGATTCCGTGTCCAAGTCTCCTACAAGTATCGCATTTTACAAACCAAAAACAATATCTACCTATCGGTGTTCTTGCTTGCATTTGTCATTCAAATTACTCGATTGTTAATCGGTTCGTTCCACATGAATATATACTGGCCTTAATAAATGAATGGGTATGCAATCGTAGTAATGATCACTTGCTAACAGTATGTTGGTATGAAATGGTATCTATATGAAAGTAGATGTTCAGTAAATAATCGGTCTGTAAAAATATAGTTTTAGCGACATCTGGTTTACCGAAGTCTTTTATTTTCTTATTGGTATAGTCATATATGTATAATTTAACTTGTATTATATAAAAATACTGGTATTCTTTTCGCAGACCAAATCCATGCAGGAGTCGCGATTGTGTATTCGACATATTCCTGAATTATTTTACGCAATTTTTCGTATAATATGTAGGTAGAGCATAAATGCGCTGATTTCTTCACAAGAGTATCCGATTGAAATATGCAAACGAGAATACGGGGCGGGACGGTGGCGGTGTTGCGGCGGAACTGGTCGGGTCGTCAAGCGGGAGAGGTTCGCGGGCGTGTGACGTCGCGCGAGAGGGCTGCGTGACGTCACACGCACGTGGGAGTGTGCGAGCGGGAAAGCACACGCTCGCGCGCCCCACCAGAGGGCGCGCGCGAATTGACAGATTTCCGCGCTCGATACTATCTTGAATTACATTACCAGCCGGCGACGAACGGGGTTGGTTTGACGAACGTCCTTACAGAACTGGCAACCGATACTAAAATGTAGTTCCTAGAAAAAATATCTTACTTAAGATTGACTAATAATAATTAATATTCTTTTAAGTCTTTTCTGCCTGCTACCACTTTATTAATAACGGTATTCTGAAAAGTTCCGCAAATTGGATTTGTCATACCATCTATGTTGACTCCAGAAAAGCAGTTTCAGAATTTAAAAATGTGTCATGTAGTTTTTTTCCATTGGAAATTCCTATATAATACTAATAAAAAATTGCGCTAGAAGTAATGCGTCAGGATAAGTGCGGTGTGCCGTAGTTATATTGCCGGCTGTGAGCGCTGGGCGGCGGGTAACCTCGCGGCGCGCGCCCGCCGTTGTAAACACAACGCGCGCACTTCTCCGCGGCGACCGTCGTCTCGCAATCCGTCCCACTCTAACCATACCGCACACTGTTTACTATTTTTCCAACGTGTTTATCACAACAAGTATGCGAAAAATCTTCCATCACCGTCGTCGTGTAGGCGGATAGGTTCAACTAGCAATCAGAGAATCTAGGATCGCACGAAAGCCTCTAACTCCTCGGAGGCTTTAACAAAGAGCTTAAAAATCCAATGTACATTAGAAAAATTAATAATAACCAAGTGTTAATGAATACCGATCACGAACAAATATGCAGTATTCATGCTATATATTTTCAATATGCTGACAATCGATATGATACTCGTATTAGGGTTATGCTAGTAATTCTTGTAGACAAAGGCTAATACAAAATACACTTAAACTATAAAACATTCTTTGTAACCAAGAACGTGAAACGTAATCGTTTTAAATGCCATTAAAACTAATTTTATCTCAAACAGCCACGTAATAAAATAATGGTCATGCCAGTATTTCATGCTTTACATGCACGAACTAATATACTCTAATATATCTCGATGTGTAATTGCATTTAAATGTTCGAGGAATCGAAGTGAACAATTGTCAATCTTTTAAAATGTATGTGAGTCGTATTATATTTTGCAAAACGTCATCTAGGTATATTCATGCAGCGCAGCGGTTTCTGTATTCGGCCCATTTCACGGAGCGTTGAGTAAAATCAGACGTACATTTCGGACTCGAGAAAGTGCACTTTAGTAGGACACGGTCGAAATATACAAGAGAGTAGAGAGACATTGTCGAGAATGTGATCGGTGCGAGAGGGACGGCAACAGCGTTCGCTGCACCGAAACCCACGTGTGGAGCAATAATGTTGTTGCGCTGTCGCCGACAGAGATAAATCTTCCCGCTCCACTGTTCGCCGCCGCTCAATCGTTAAACTCCATGTTTAACGCCGATGCCCGAATGCCTTACGTCTATTTCTGTTGTGAACACTGTAAGTGGGAACATCGTGCGAAAGTATCGTTATCGGAGGCATAGGTACAATGAATCCGTCGACAATGGTGATAATCGCAGGGTGATAGTGCGTTGATACCGGCGCGGAGGCGGGCCCGGCGCGGCGGCGCGCGTCGGCGGCCCGCTATCGATCCCGGGCGCAAGGTGGTGCCAACCACCGCACTTACACACCGACTCGAATATGCAACCTTGAACCTTCAACTATCTTCGTAATTGAAAACTAAAGAATGCACTCTCGCTTCGCCTTATAAATAACACCGTTATTGCGACGGAATTAACGGAAAGTTGACCGGTATCATGTTGAAAAGTTCGGGATTTCGTTGGTCCAGAAAGAGATGTCGTTGGGTATCTTTGCAAGTGCTTAATTTTCTTGGTATTGTTCCAGTTGAAATTGTGGAGTATTCTGCTTGTAAATGAAAAACATGTCCTGGCTGTTGACAATTTGTGTATCGTTTTAAAATACGTGACCTCAATTTTGAATGCTTATTCGCAAGTATCTCTTGCATTGTTTTATTCCTGTTTGTCCACCCAATCTAGGATCTTAAGTGACCAACAAAAATTCATTTTTTTCCTTGACGAAAAACATAAATCTGTTGTATTCACATTAGCAAATCCTCTTTCAAACTAAATATATTAATAATAATGTTGTCTGTACTATGTGGCCAGAAGCTAAAATAATGTATTAGTTTCATTGACACGTTGCATCATTAATTCAATGATGTCGATGCGAGGTAGTAATACCGCGATGGTAGAACAGTATAGCGGTGCAAGGCGCTGGGGGTAGGAACGGTCGTGACTCGCTCCGACTATCTAGCACTTACATCGACGTACAGTAACCGTACCGTAGTCTGCGTTAACGGCCTTGGGAGATGGAGCCGATGGTGCCCAACCGACCGATCCTGTTATAATAACATTGTCTACCTACCTACCGCTGGCGTAATATCACATATTTTAAGTAATCCTTGCTTGCTAAAGCGTACCTCGTTCAATCAACGTCGACCGATTCTGTTATGTTCTCGAGAAAATATTAGAACGCGATGAAACGGAAGCCTCACCCCTCTAGTTACGCAGATCCTAATTCCGTCGAGCGAATCGAAGATGTCAGATTTATTTGTTACGGTCAAGTTAGTGGACGAGCGCGTCACTTGACGCCCTTGACTAGCAGCTCACCGGAGAACTGTCCGACCAGTTTCGTATTTTGTTTTAGCCTCTTTTTGTGAAGTTTCATAAGATTCGGACTGGTTATTGTGGTTAAATTTTATACATGTCCTCGACGTTGGCTATTGTATTATATTTGGTTGTTTCTTAAATATATTATTATTATCATCTTCGGTGATGTTTTTAAAAAAAATTAAGGCGCATGAATTAAATATGCAAAATACGAAATAATAGCAGCAGTACTTGTAAAACTAGTTCATTAGAAGCGGCATAGAGATGGCACGCATACACCTGGAGCGCGAATGTCAAGGCTGCACCGTTTGGAATCGCTCCAGGCTAACTAACATACAGTGGTCTTTGAAGTGACTTTGATTGTTTGTCTACATCAAAATAATCTTCAAACAAACACTTGCCTCTGTTTTACCAGAACTACTACTAAAAATTTTTAACTCCATAATAAATCTATAAATTAAAAATCTTGACACTGAAAATTGTAACGCTATGGAAAATTTTGATCATAATAACAACTATGATGCTGATCCAGATAGAATGTGGCCATCTATATAAGATCCGCATAGAAAATTCAATGTCAATTAAATTGTTAGCGGACGCTAACCAGCGCGCATGTGTGCCATGCCGCGGCTCGCGCTACAAACACAGGCACGTGCGATACGAGCGGCCTGACGTCACTCGGGTCGCCCCCGCTTCGCCTCTGGTGTGACAAGGACGGCGACAATGGCGCGGAGCGGCAACGTCGCGCGCGCCGTTTTGTTTTCGCATCTAACGTCGGTGATAGGCCGACTTTATCTTCCGATTGCGAATGCAACTACAGCTATTTCTAGCGTTACTTACCGCGGCATCAACCGACTTTATCACCTCTCTGATCCGGCGACAAAGACCCGCTACCGAACCTTCATTGTGATAACGACCTTGAATAAACACTAAGTTTTATTGGAATTCCATTTGAAACGACAAAACAGTATAATAATATCAAACGAGATGTAGTTGGAAAAACGGCAGTCAATGTCGAGGTAAAGCGTAACAGCTAGGACAACGACAAGGTCAAGGATAATGAACTGGTGTGATTCTAACGTGTTACAGTCAATACTTAAGCTGAACAGAAACTGAGCATAGGTACTTATGAACAAGAAACTTACATGGTTATTCTTTATTTGCAGAAACGGGCGAGCAGGGATCGTTCGAGAGCGGCTTGTCCTACGAGTGCCGCTCGTTGCTCTTCAAGGCCTTGCACAACCTCATTGAAAGGTAATTAACGTCTACAATTAACGAGTTAAGGTAAAATATAAACGGCCCGTATCTTGTACGTCGATATGCCCTGGAAGGAAAATCAAGAAATTCTCGCTATGATTACGTATGAGCAATATAATCAAAATACTCGTCACAAGTAATGTCTATTTTCGCTGATAGTCGTTTGACTTGGTTACAAAAATGTGTACTAGACGTAGTGTTAGATTTTTTAGTAGCGTATCATAAAGTGACCAAGGTCAAGGATATTGTTTACCTACTTTTTGGAGACCGTTGACCCTTGGTGTATTTTTGTGCTTTCTGTTCATACAATGTAAGTTTATTTGAACTCTTTGTAGTGTAGAAATGACCATTGGTAAATAAATCACCGTAGGCGTTCCACAAGGAGCACTGCTAGGGCCGAAATCGATAATCATTAAAATGAATGTGCATGAAATCCTTGATTCGAAACAGTAGTCAATATGAGTTATCAAAACTCGTACATTATATCTAGCAATTATTATTACAGCCACGGGTAAAGCTATAAAACCATTTGGAAGCCGGGTGGTCCGATCGATTCCAATGTTATGCCAGCCGCGTCGAAGTTTTTTCAAATATTGTTAATTTAATTAAAGTTTCTCATTTATCCTGTTCGTACGTGTTCGAGGTGTGTAATGCGCCGCGGCTGCACCTGGTGGGGCCAGGGAGGGCCTGCGACGGGCTGATAGCTGGTTCCCCGAAGGTCGATGCATCGCCGCGGCCGCCTCGGGCGTTCTAATGTCGTTTTTTGCCGCAACAATTCGCACAAGTATCGCTCGTGTCCGCCGCCCGAGGCGAGACGGGCTCCTCTTGAACGCCACTTATACTGCAGTCTTCGATTGCGATCTATATCGCAGTTTGATTTGTAGATTCCTCAGAGCTTCACGATGTATTCTGATTATTAGAGTTATTTATTACCCAGAGTTGGTTTATCATATAAATTGAAACTGTATTGTCCAATTTCCCCGTTGTCAATGTTTGCGTCAGCAGAAGTTCTCTATGCATATTTTCCTTATCAGGTTTTAACATTCACGAATTAATTTCCTATTCCAATCTCCACTGGAATCCTTGGATCTGCATAAATTCCACAGCTATAATAAAATTGTACTGACACTGCAATCAGTAACGATAAAGCAATTGCTTGTATAGAAAAGCACACATCCATCCTACCGGCATCCATGAGCTCCGGAATCTCAGAATATGAGCGCAATCCAGACAAGTCGTTGACCTCGGTCGGCGGCACGTCAAAGTAACAATGCGTTAGTGGCTCGTTCGGGACGAGACGCGATCCCGCGACCATTTTACGATACGCTCTTGTAAGACCCTATTGATAACAAAATTGTCCAGACGTCGAAATATCAAGAATGCTTCCAGGTGCAAAGATGAAAATTTAAGCCTTTTGCGAAATGATGTCCTGGTCTGCTTGGTATTCCAATTAGACTACCTGTTGTGGAATGCATATCAATACAAAATAGCTATCACCAATCATTTAAAAAATGTTCCAGTAACGTGCGAAATTGATTTATTGAAACTTATGACTTTAGATTAGATCGATCGTCATTATAAGAGGACGGCGTTCCTGAATACATCTTCAATAAGGCTTTTAATGCAAGTACAGAAAACAATGGGGCAAACAATGCCCCATCGTTTTCTGTGTACGTGCCTTCGCGCGCAGATCTGGTGAACACAAGCACGCTTCCGCACCATATTATCGTCTGGACTCGAATCTCGACAGGCGTGGGACGAAAAAACAAGCTTTACTCTGTCTTACCTGTTCTATCGCGCTACTGAGAGACGTGAGCTCACAAGAGTTTTTGTCGATCTGTGTCGGCACGACCACTCGATTCAAATAAACTGCGATCATTTTTGTCCCGTCGATTATGTTGTGAATGCGGTTTATTATGATCGTCTTCGGTAATATTTTTGTCGCCATCTTGAATACTTACTTATTCTCATCTTCATAACTTGTTTATGTTCGTTTCAGTTAAAGTTTGTTACGATGTGTTTTATAGTCTGTTAAATTATCGCTTTCATAATGGGTTTCGGATTGATTTTGTGCTCGATGCACCCGAGTGATATTATTTGATTTTATTTATTTGTGTCATGTTCTACCTACATTGTTTTTTTTTTACTTTAGTACATTGTTTTATTCTACTTTCTGAACTCAATATTTGTCTCCGATTTGCTAAAGTCTAATTTGTGAGTTTTTTAGCCATCATTTGTATTCCATGTGTGGCTAAAGAATGGTCGTAGAAATTATTGTTTATTTATGTGGGTAATCCTATGTCGGTATAGACTTGTTAGTCATTACGATGTATTTGTTGGCACACATAATGAAAATACTCCACAGCCGTGATTGGTACAGTGAATATTTGTAATATTTATGCAAGATTGATTACCCTAACGTTTGTAAATCTGTCGCCGCACTGCTTTGTAACTTCCTCCTGCATAAACCCACATTACGTGTTTATTTTCATGAGGTATTAGGACGTTTATCGATTTGCAGCTGAGACGGAAGTCAAGGGTGCTCTAGTTATGGCCTGAGTTTCTAAATGTCATTTTTCTTTGTCCCTACTGACTGTACCTTCAGAACCAAGTCTTATGATCAGGCTAGTCCGAATTGGGACCTGTACTATCAAATAAGAAATTAGGTTAGAATAGTAGTAAACTGATCTAGAGCACTAACTTGAGACTTACTTGGCAAACCGTGAAATATATATTACATAATAATATTCTTCTTTAAAGAAAGGGATCGATGTATCACCAATGTTCGGCAAAGTTATATTTAGCGGTGGCTCAAATAACGTCGCGGGCACATTCGGTAGAGCTGCTTTTGTAAACAATGCTCGATCTCCTTACGTGAATCAGTGGCCCGTGGACGATACCTACCTGAAAGTATCTACCGTTCTGGACGAATGAACTCTGCAGCGGTGCGCGTGCGCAATGCACTCTATTACTGAACGGTCTTGTGCGAACCAAATATTTATTTTTAAACATTCGATATATCCACTCGAAGGTGGCGATTGAAATAGAATCGATTATAAATAATCTCAATGATCGTTTTCTTCGTATTCTTTTCTATATGGAGTAATCTGTGATCGCATATGCGGTCTGTTCTCGCGATCGAGATTGAATATAATAAATAACAATGCGAGCAGCATGCAATAGTGTTTACATTGAAGATAAAGAAAAAAATACATATTCCATAAAACCTAAGCAACCATTTCAATTAATTCTAAAGCGCTGGTCTTCCGCAGTTACAAAACGAATAATAAACCGCATACACTTATATTTTGACTGTAATATTTTAAAATATCGTACTTCAGATAAATAGATTCAAATAGTACACAATTCGTATAAACTTGTATAACCTGCTGTCATAGATCAACAACAACAGACAGATGTCGCCACCAGTCTGATACCTTCATCCGCGTTGTCACAGAATAAATGTCAGTAGTACGGCGTTGTGTAGAAACCTCTACGTTCTCATCGCACGCACTAACGTATGTAGTTTATTAATGTGGCATTACGCAATTGCTCCGTATATGTACCGGGTAGGATTATATACGGCGACGAGCTACAGCGGCATAGTTGACAGTACATCTGCGATGTGACGCGCTTTGTTACTCTGGTACTACTCTAGAACTAACTCCGTTGAATACCTAGGTGGAGTGGTGGCAAAAATTCTCTTTGTCTCTGTCTTCCTGGCTGTTGTCCCCAACATGCTGGTAGTGACAGATAGATTTTGTTTATCTTTCGTTTTCTCTTTACTCTATTATCGTCTCTCGTTCGGAGACTGCATTACCATGATGTTCTTGAACCCTATACTTTCTCATCTCGTCATAGAATTGAACTAGAAAAAATATCATCAAACTACTAGACATTGATTTTACTATTGAGTTCAATAAGTTGACGACGTCTATCGTCTCCTGTGACGTTAGGACAAGTAGATAACGCCATCGCACCGCTTAGTTAAATTTGAGAGATCAGTGTACATAGTTGGTCCAGCTGTGTATAACAGCATCCCTCTAGCCGTGCGAGTTGCACCTTCCACCACCGTTTTCAAGAACAGGCTGAGAGCCTGGCTGCAAAAGCAGTTATTTTACAAAATTGAGGACTATTTGAAATTTAATTGTAATTTATTTAATTGCACTTTTCTTACAATGTAATTTGATTTAAATTGACTGACGTGTAGCGTATGTTCCATGAATAAATAATTTGTGTTTGTTATTCTCATATGTGTTATTAATTACTCACTTAAAAATAATAATAATAGAACGACGTCCAATTTTCCCTTTTGCAATCGCATACCGTGATTGCCGGCCATATATCTGTATCTCTTGCATTGCGTATATTCGACATGGTAATACAGTGGAGCTGTATCGAGGTATCGATGCGCGTTTACGACATACCGACATTGTCGGACGCCGTTGCAGCTACGTGTAATAGTACATTCATCGTATAAATGCAAGTCGCATTCAGGATTAGACAGAGACGAATGTATTGTAACAGTTTCACTGTTAATTACATGCGCCCAGATTGGTTGATAAACAAGTTCTATTACAAAAAAGGTGATTACCGATCATTGACTATAGCTGGCGCTGATAGAACGTTTAAAATTACAGTCCAATTGAATACCTCCTCTTTTTTAGAAAACCTATATTAACGATGCAGTCCGATCATTGCCGAAGTTGTGTACTAATAAAATGTATGAGTCGACTGTACCATACGTGCCGTGCAGTCTTAGCGTTCATTTATCTACTACCTGTAACGTACGATGCAATCAGTTTCCATTTCTATCATCAACAACAGTAGGGTTATTTTACAATGGTGCATAGAAAAATATAGTTTTACGTGCATTGCGTCCGAGTTGGTCGTAAAGTAGGCATCGAATATTAGTACTTATTGCATTGAAAAATGTCAAGTATTTAATCTATCTTTGTGTGGTATGATTATTTTATTTATTTATATAGGCTTATCATTGAAAATTGCACTATTACAATCGCCAAATTCATTACCAACTAATAACTAAGTACATTATCTATTAAGATAAGCACAACATGCAATACAATTACAAACCAAGAAGAAAATCTTAAAAACTATTACATTATTTGACAAGCATTATAGCAATAACTTAAAGAAAAAGAAAATGAAAATATGTAGTTGTAAGAAGATATAGAGAGAATTTATTTAACCTTGATTATAGAGTTTAATTTAAGTTTAATTATTGATAAAGAATCCCCAAAAAAGTCCAAAGTGTGAATATGATATGTATTGAGTAAGTTAGTGATTCTGGGTACAGGTGAGTTTGTCTTAAGAACAGTTCTACGGAATATTGGAGCAAGCGGAGTTAGAGTGGAAGGGTTTCGAGGATATCGGAACGGTATCCTGAATTTAAATTTTGATAGAAGGTTTGGACAATCAATATTACTGTGCAATAATTTATAGAAGAAGACTAGATCTGTTCTAATGTGCCGTTCATCTAGTTTCATTATTTTGAAAAATTTCAGTCTACTACTATACGAGCGAAGCACTTTCGCTTTTCTTGCTGAGTATGTTAAGTGCCACAAAAATCTTTTTTGTACTCTTTCTAATCTTAGACAATGAACAGCATAATGTGGTCTCCAAACAGCACTGCAGTATTCTAATATACTACGGACTAGGCAGTTGTATAATAGAATTTTAGTATACGGATTATTAAACTCCTTGCTATTACGTATTAAAAATCCTAGCATTTTGGATGACTTCTTAGAAATATTCTCGATATGAGGAATGAATGTAAGCTTCTGGTCGAATATTACACCTAAATCCTTCATCGTATTTACTATATTCAATCTCACGTTAGTTACCTTAGTAGTCGTATTGACGTACATATAATATCTATGAAGACACAAATTAATAATTTATTTAGGTCACCTCCTAATCTTTATTCATATTAGTTACTCATTATACTTTATAAACATTTTGAGGGACTCTTCAAAACTGTAGTAGAGAATTCTACAATAATTTCAAAATAATTCTTTGAAAAAACATTTTGATGTAACTGAAATGGTAGGAGGTTTAAATCTGTCCACCCATCTCAGAGAAATCAGGTAACAAACAAACATTAGAAAAAAAATACAGTCGTATTTATTACTTTTTGTAAGTCGGTAGAAATTTTATTTTAGTACATTAGGTATCTGGTTTTTCCGTATAGTTCTTATTCGTATTTTTTTTATAGTTCATTATAGGTGTAAATTGAAGACTAAATTTTGTAAACAACTCTGCAAATTACACACTTCCATTAACTCTATAACGAAATACAAGTTTTAAACTGCAATCAACACCATTTCGCCCACTATAATCTCAACTACCTTCTCGGATATCTATCGGAAAGATGGCGGATAGCATCCAGTTTCACATCTAATTATATTAAATTTGTACTGTGTATAGGCAACACTCGATTGTTTATGAATCCTTTAGAAATGTTTATTGTGGTGACTAGCGATAGGACAAAAGTCAGCGTCCGTTCTGCGGATAAGTAGGTGCTTTTAGAAAGGCCTTCTAAGCCAAGTAGAAATAGGATTTACAATTTACAATGCTTTGTCTAATGTACTAGTACCTTGTTAGAATTTGTACATTCGAATCGCTGATTTAGTGATATCATCATTTTCGTATAGGCGGAATGGTTCGCCCTGGTGTCTACTATGTATTGCAGGCCGTCCCGTATGGCTTAGTGCCACAAGTGGCGGCCTTATCCCTCAAAGCGATCTCGTCCAGGCAATCTTTTGATGGAGACTTGAAAAAAACTTATTTTTTGTTATTCATTTCAGATGTCTACTGTCCCGAGACTTTGTGCGTCTGGGCAAGTGGTTCGTACAACCTTACGATGGCGACGAAGAGGATGTTGGGAAAAGGTGAATATTTTTATACTAGTTGGGTAGTGGGATGACCATGACGAGCAACATTCACTATAGGATCTACAGCAGTTTTATTTCTGAATAAAGTGAAAGTATGTTCCATGAATAAGATATTTATTTTATCGACAGTCGTTTTTTTTCTAAGCTTACTAAGCTACCAGATCCAATAATCCGATGCCTACATTGCATTTAAAAAATCTTCAGATGTAGTTGACCTGATTTTGTAAGTTTATTGAGTTTTAAAAATCTATGCAATATAACACCACTTTATATACTGAATGTTTGCCGTACCTTTTTATTTGCAATCAAGTTTGAAAGGGACAATATCTTTGGTATGCTTAATTTAGTTATTTTCATTAAAAAACCTTCAGATCTGATCTCAATGTAATAATAACTATATTATTATATTACGGTTGGAAGTTAAATTTGGAGCAGCTCACGCAATGGGTTGTTTCCGAACCAAGGTTGTGGCAACACAGGCCTCACTTCCTAGAGTAAAACGAGGATCTCTGTGTCTTACCCCTCAAGACTCAGGGTGGGACTTCGTTCCCCCTCGCACAAATAAAACATAAGTAGGTCTCCAGCACCATTATAGTAAGTCTGCTAGAGTGCTATCGTGTCCTCTTTGTTTTTCTCCGAATTTTCGTTCGAAAAACGGTCGCTTGCCGTTAATACCTGATGAATAATGAGTTTGTTATGTATACTAAAGTTTGTGATAATGATGTTCCAGTCCGTGGCACCTGTCGTTCTCGTTCGCGTTCTTCCTGCACGGCGAGAGCACGGTGTGCGCGTCCGTGGACGTGCGTCAACACCCGCCCGTGCGCACGCTCACCGCCAAACGGCTCGCGCGGCTCAACTCGCCCGAACACCCGCATAGCGCTAAAGGTACAATCATTGCACATATATCTTTCTTTCATAGTCTCTGTAGGCTTATTGACTAACTGAGGGTTCTTCCTCCTACCTGCCAGAGGAAGTGGGTTTACTAGAAGTGAACGGCTGGGCGAGGGGGCATCTAGAATGGGGTAGGGCCACACAGGCCCCTATGAGTAGAGTGGTGAGTGCTGTGCAGAGTCTGTGGTTTGTCAGTACTATTGGCTCATTCACGTTTAAAGCCTTTGATGCAGTGTGTTATTCGGCTGGACCAAAGATTTTCGTCTGCTGCCGTTCAGTAAAAGCAGTAAGGTCGCTGCAGTACGCTACAAATCAACAATTAGAACATGGTTGACATATCTCTATCCAAGTCCAGTCTACTGCTTTATATGGTACTGTATATTATGGAGTTCATAGTGGTTCAATAATTTTAATTCCATTAAATGAAATAATAATGTAAAGTTATTGTAAACAAGAACCTGAAGAATCTTGTCTTTAATAAAGTGTTGAGAGAGTGCAAATTGGTAATGATTATTCTATAATTTTGAATTGATATTGTCAAGTATTTTTTTTTTTCAAAATTATTACTTACCGTGTGTTACAATAACAGATAGACAGCAGCACTAACAGCTATCAGAGTACGGAACCGGAGATCGTTTCGATCGAAACAGATCCTAAAGTGAGTTGTACGTCTGAGCGCAGTTCGATGCGATCTGATTTGTTTGTCGTTATGTTTGCAGTGATCCTGGCGCCGTTCGGACTCGAGGGGACGCTGACGGGGAGAGAGTGGGGGGACTCGGACGCCGCTACCGCGAGGCTACTCGACGCTTGGAGGCAACTCTACCCCCTGGAACAGGGCTGCGGAGCTGTTGAGGTACGGATAACGTTTGAACATACATTCGAATCTTTACATTGCACAAAGTTATGCATAGTTGTGTAAAATAAATTTACGTTCATGTATCAAGCCTATGATCATTAATTTCAAAATCAAATTTAATTACGCTCGCCGTCGGCTCTCAAAAGTGTTAGGAATTGGAGCTAGCTAGATAGCATTGTGATCTTAATGATAAAGACGTAAAGAAAGACCTATGTTTTCGGTAATGAAATGCTAAAATCAAAGCAATTTTATTTTACGAGTAAGTTTACCCTACTGACGAATAAATGTCTCGATTGAAATTCGGAGATAAAGAAAATACCCAGTGTTTTCTGCATCTCCAGGGACATTATTAAATTGTCGCACTATAAAAACATCATTATGATGATATTTTAAAAAAATCTCGCCGCATTGTCGATGTACGGCCACGTAAGTTGCAACTTATCTCTGCGCGTTACGGTTCAAAGTTGAGAACAGTTATTATATTTAATTAGTCACAGTGAAGCTCAGAGCTGACGAGATATTTAGATAAGATACGAGTAGATAACTCATTATTCAAAAACCTTCTTAACAACAAATAAACTATCACAAAGAAAAACCTATAAATATATAATAGTTTTTAAATGATGAGTGTGTAATAATAAAGTAATGTGTGCATCAGGTGGTGTGCGGAGGTGTGCGCATGCGGTACCCGTGGCCGTACGCGCTCGTCACGGAGATGGAGGCGATGCCGGCGGGCGCGGCGGCTGCGCATGCACTCGCCGCGCGACAGCTGCACGCGCTCACCACGCCTCTACCGCACATGGTACCTATTGCACACAACCACACACACACATGCTGTAGTATATTATAATTAATTAACACATGCTTAAACGGTGAAGGCAAACATCGTGAGGAAACCTGCTTGTCTGGAGAAGATTAATAGCTTTCAAGGATAAATAAAGTCCCCAACCTGCCATTTGACCAGCGTGGTGGCCTACTATGCCCGAGCCAAGCAATAGGACGTTATGGGTTGAAACATGGTATATGAGTAGATTCATTCCCTCCTCTTCTAGTTTTAACGAAGCAAATCATAAATACGGTGTTCAATTACTTTTTGCAAGCAAGAATTCTAAAGAACTAAATAGGGTGTGTCAGTTGTAAATATTATAGTGCTAAACGCTGCGCGCCATGCTACAATATAGCTTTAAAAGCGTGAATTTATTCAAATAGTGTTGTCTATGTGACGAAAACCAGAGCCCCTCGCCCCCCCTCAACAGAAAATATCGGTAAAAATAATATGATGGTATTAACACCAAGTTATAACTTAAAATGTATTTCAATTGACGTTGTCTAAACTCGCTACTCCGTTACATTAGTACAACCTTGAAATGATTTTTCTGTTTGTGTGAATGTTAACTGTATCCATAATGTTCCAGCCCGAAGAGCAATGCTACGCGGAGTCGGGCGAGAAGGGAGAGGACTTCGTGGACCCCACCAGGAAGACACCCTGCACCTGCGCCAAGTGAGTCCCCTTTCGTAACCACTGCGCCATCCGCTATACATACATACATAGCGTTTATTATATTATTATTGTAGTAATAATTATGATACGTTGCGCTGTAGATGCTGCCTAAAAATATGGTGAAAGGTTTTTGAAAGACTTATATTCGTTGAAGAAAAAAAATCGTTTAGAATATTCTGCTGACTCGCCACCTCTCTTTTTGTACATACAATGAAACATGACATAGAAATACTTTTTTTTTGTTAATCTCTTTACACTCGTTAAAAAGGCTAAACTTAGTATTCGCTCTGTCACTTTCATGTCTAATAAATTAATCTTACCTAATGAGAATAGCCTAAATGACTACCGCAAAACAAACTGTACTTAGATAGATCCAAACTTTACGCTGGCAAATGTACAAGTCGTATTATGAAGGTATATTTAAAAGAAAATAGAGTAAGTTCACATAGAGCAGGCGAGTTGCAGTCAAACGCCTATTTATTAATATATATATATATATACAAGCGTTATTCGCCGACATGTAAATTGTATTTTAAAGAAAAAAAACTAATAAATGATCCAAATTAAATAGCGGAAATTCTGTATAGTTAGTTACCTATCACATTCCTAGGTGTAAATAGTTTAAATTGTATGTACATAGATGTGCCTCGTGTAAATGTTTATATCATCAACTTTTATTACTCTCTAGACGTGTCATTTACGTAATTATTATTATTATTATAGTGTCGGTGAAACGCAAAGATTTCGCAATCGCAATTTAATTGCGTTAGTAATGACATTTTAATAGCTCAAACTAACAGCTTTGATGTAACTTTTATACTTAAAAGCTTTAAACTGGCCGACAGACGAGTACAACCCGAGCTGTTACGTATACAGAGGCCTATAGAGACCTAAAAATATATATAAAGACCTGAAATTTGTAGGATTCGTTATAGTAATGAATGCATTTCATTTGTACAATGTATTTACATTTATGGTGCTTAACAATAGATCTTTAGTTACCTCAACCGCAGTGGGCCGTTCAAACGGAATGCATGACTTAGTTTTGTTAAAGGTTTTCACTTGTACCTGATTGTTGTAAAGGTCCAACTATAGTTTCGTTCACATTCGGTGAACTTCATCAGGGATGAAACAAATACATTGTGCTTGCGTATTACACTAGCCTGAGATTTATTTGGAAATTTTGCTATTCTAACTAAAACGCTATGGTGTTTTCACACTGTTTTACATTGCAGTTGAATAAAGTAAGCAATGTTATGGATATATTTTAGGACGATATTATCTACTCGTGTATATATATATAAATTAATCTCTATATCTCTTGGTCACGCCATCACGCGTGAACGGATGGAAAGATTTCACTTTTTTTTTTGTTGATTTTGTTATTGTCAGGAGAAGGTTCTTATGACAGAAAAAAAAATTAAAAATTAATATATAAAAATGAAACCGTTTGCTTCAATAAAACTCGAGAACGGCCGGGCCGATATAGCTGATTTTAGTCTTGAAATGATTGTCGTACTCCAGGGAAGGTTTAAAGGGTGAGAAACATACATACCTGTTAGGCGGTACGAAGTTCGGCGGGTCAGCTATTGCACATAGTAAAAATAAATAAATGGGATATGTAATCAAAAGATATATAGACGCAGCATCCGCGGCGCAAGTATCTATTCTATATCTAGAATACAATACTTATATATAAATATAATATACAAGTAGATGAGCCAGTATATAGCAGTATGTAGAGGAACGTTGTGTGTTATGTCTATATACTCGTAGTACTTATGTGATGATTATATTATGTAACCTACGATTTATTTATCTATATACTTTATTTTGTGTTTGTTTTATTAATTAATTAAAATGCATTTTGATGATTATTGTGAGGCGAGAGTCTTGGGACATATTGGCATGACGGTGATTAGGGTGCTTTCTATTGAGTATTCTAGCGTTTCTGCTACAGTATTACATTTATTTTGTCACAGTTTCAATACTATAAGGTAACTTGCTTTAGGAAATAAGTCGACTTTAATCAAATCAAATTTTAAAGTAAATATGTTCTTAGTTAGAAATGTTATTGGTTGTTGTGAGTCACTCTTATAGTATTGAAGTGACAATAAAAGTATATAATCTGTATTATTTTGAATAATGACAGATTTTATGTAATACGTATTTTGTAAGACATTGTTATAATCCTCGCCGCGTACTATGAGTAGGTAGATGTTATGTGAATGTACCGTTTTAATATTACTAGCTATAACTCAGTAGACGTAAGCAGTAGAGGGAACTAGCTTCGCCGGCCGACTCGGTCCGACGCAACGCAGCCGCCGCGCGGGGATCTCACATTACCACCGCTCGTTACCCACTTACGTAATTTATTGCTCCAATGACGTGTGACGTGACGTCGCGACATACCCATCATATTGACGTCATCTTGTTACAGGACTCTCTGTATTTGTGTCCGTTCTGTCAGATCCCTACGCGGCGATAGTTTGCGCGCTGATCTTTGTCACACTTTATCAACAAGTATCGGTGTCAACATAAACTATTCGTTTAATATTGGGTAGATGAAGAAAATATGAGTCAGAAGAAACTCGCTCTCGAAGAATCTACTCGCCACGCCATGCTTAAAACGAATAAAACTCTACGTTAAGCATTCGAATTTTGCATTCTTCAAGATAGATAATGATTTAAAGCATTGAAACGAAACTGTGAAATTCAACGTGTATAGACCGAAGTTTTGTTCAGGTCGATTGCCAAGATTAGTATATTCTGATGGTAAATTGTAAAGCCGCTCGAGCAGTACGTAGGTAATGAGTATGTATGAGTCGCCGGTGCTGTGATAAAGTGTGAGGGGGTGTGAACGGTGTGGCTAGCGTTGCTGCGTTGTTTGGCGCAGGTGGCGGCGGAGGCGCGGCGCGCGCGTTCCGCCCTTCCACCGGCGCGCCGCGCGCGTCGCCTCTCGCCCCGCGCCCGCCGCGCGCCTCACGTGAGTACACACACGCCCTCCGCCCCTCCACCCCTCCACCCACCCGCTGACTACACACACTAACACTACAAAAATATATAAGTCAATAACAATATTACTCTATTTATTACGTTGGATCGATACGATGTGCTTCGCGCTTGAATCGCGCAGTGCCATCTCACGTCGATGACGTTGTTATAAAATAATGTGCTTCATCTTAGCTTTTTGGTGTTATCATACCGTGCGCAGATAATTATACTACGTACTTACGGTTTCAGTTTTTTTTTCTATCACATGCTCTGTAAGCAATCTCTTACTTTTCGTATCAAATCTCATGATTGTAGGTCAACGGTTAGTAGTTTATAGGTTTGGATTAAGTTTTAATTGTTTGAACTTTGATCGCGTTAACCTCCAAGTATTTATTATGTCACAGCTGAAAGAAACCCGCGGCAGTAATTATTTAAATGTAACAAGACGTTGCCAGTAAAGAACGTTATTTAAAGGCCAATAAATATGTCTTATTGCTGTTAACTTTTTTATACTTAACTACTCGACAAGGGTGGTGACAGACAGACTGACAAAGTAATTTTATTGTGGTCTCTTTTTTTGAGCTACCTACACAGAACTTTACAGACCTTACAGAACCTTAAAAATCCAAATCCAAAGTTGTTATGTTTCACAAACCTACATCTCGCTGTGACACTCGATACAGTACAATACAGTACAGCTGTGGAGGCTCAATACAATGACACGACTAATATTTTACTAAAAATATAAAAATACTTTGACGCTATTACGAATATTTTAATAAATTTTATTTGTAAACTGTAATATTTGTGACATTCTTCATATTGGGGTCAGAATAACGAGCTACGGCTATTAAAATGCATCTGGGATTACACATGATACTACGCCGTCATACAAGTTGATAATGTTATCATATATACATATTGCATTGTAGATGATATGATGCATGATTTTTTTTACATAGAGAATGATACCTGCATGATGCTTTAATCTATATAATATTTTACTCATAAGGTGTCTGTATACAAATGTGTGAACTTTGTCCTTTCATATGATAACATTTTTATGTATAATATTTGCACAGCGGAAGTTATTTAATATGTACCTTGATGCTTCACTGTGACAGGAAGTAAGAGTGGCTTCTGGTGACCATATTATACTCTTAAGACTTTCTAGAATTATCTTAACGTCAACAATTCCAAACGAAAAGTCCGCTAGCACGACAAAATGTATTGAAGTGATAAATTAAATCGCTTGCTCGGTTTTATTAATAAAGTATTCTATATATTTCATATGGGAATGTTATCAAATGAAGCATTATATTCATGGCATTTACAATAAGTCATATTTACCTTCACCAATACAGGTCAGCGTAACGTGACAGTTCTAAAATATAGCCATCACTTTCTCACATATGCAAAGGTCATCTTTGAGCAAGACTCTATATGCAACTGATCATATAACATCTACCTTTCATCTCGCGGTGACTCGTCTCAATTCTACCTTTGTCAATTGTCGTATGTTTTCGCGGTCTCTTTCACTCATAGTCTCTTTACATATTGTTGGAAAGGAAGGTGGATAGAGGTTTGAGTTTATTAGAAATCTTTATAATGATTAGTCGGATCTATCTTGTGTTATATTAATTCCTACTGATTGATTTGGAGTCCATAACTTAATATAAGATTTACCTAATTTTAGGTAGATTTTTCTGTGCTCATTTCCACAACCGTTAACAAGATGAAAGATTTTTCCACGGTGTTTCCAAAATTATGGGACAGTCTTACTTCTCTCAAGGTACAGTGATAAAACTTCGGCCTCTTGAAATTCTTACGCATTATATTATACTGTCACTCAAATCTCGTGTTCCCAAGTTATTGGTAACGCCGTATATCCCATCTGCTTCCTCTAACGCGCGCAAATGGAGACGGAATGTGTTTGATATCAAGACATTGTAAAAAAATTACACCGGGATTCTTATGTTAGAGAAATTAGGTATTTTTATTTTGATCAAGCCTCTATCTACCGTTCGTCTCGTACATAGTTCAAGAGTGTCACGCGCCGTAATGGTGTATCACATCATAACTCAACACACCTTTGACTACGAGTATACGATTCAATAATATATAGTTAGATTCGAAACTTTCTGTACATGAACACGACATTATTGGTTCCTTAATAAATCACTGGAACTAATAATGCTGATACTATGACGTGGTAATTCGTGGAGAAAAATCCAAGTCACATAATCTAACTAATACAAAAAACTACTTAGTTTAAGCCAGCGATTTTTATTCAATTGGATTTCGCCTTTGTAGTCACACTACATAATGGCGTTATCTCTTTGAATCAGTACAATGTCTATTGACTGACACCATGTGGCTTGATGCTCAGATTAACGTGTGAGTGCAGCTATTGAATCGTATACTTGTATATGTATGTGTTAGTTAGTGCAGTTGGTAACGTGTTTGTGTTGTGTGTTCCAGGTCCGGCGGCGCGGGCGGAGGCGGTGCGAGCGCGTGCTCGCCGGCCAGCTGCGGCGGAGGCTCGCCCGCAGGCGCCGTGTCCGCGCCCTCCTCCGCGGGGGGCGCGCCGCCCTCCTCGCCGCACCACCACCTGCAGACCACCACCACCAACCAGGTACACACACGCTATACGATATCACCAGGAGACGACACAAACGAGTATAGCGATGAAAGTAAAACAACAGTATCGCTTTCTATTGTAAATTGTATGGTTTACGCTATATTTTTCCGTTGTATTGGTACAAAGTGAGGAGATAGACGCGGTCTCTGGTGGCCATTCAGAAACTATATGTGTTTGTGAATTTTCATACCAAAATGAGTGCTTGCAACGAAGCTAGTGCGAGTATGTTTTTCCGAAGACTGTGTTTTGTTTTCAGCCGCATTGTCGCTTTAAAGCAAGCCGCTTATACAATAGTGATAAGTGGGTGAATGGTGTGTACTTGTTCGCAGTCGAGCGCGGCGGTGCCGACGACGCTGCACACGCCGGCGCCGACGCCCGACCCGCACGCGCCGCCCACCCCCGCGCCACCCTCGCACCACCCGCCCAAACTATACGCACAGGTACACACACACCATATACTTATGCTATATTTAACTTACACTCATTTTTATGCCTTTTTAGTTACTCGTAATTCGTAAACGAATTCGTAACGTAACTCGTTTAAAGTAAAGAATACTGACAAGTGACTTATGTGACAAGGCCAGGCCAATAAATATTTCTTATTCTTTTAAAAAAGAGAAAAGTTCTAAATTCTAGTGAATTTTTGTCACGTGACTACGTATGGATCACGATTTTTTAATATCTTTGTGCGGATCATATATTAATAACGTTTCACACTCATAATGAGTTGCAGGGATTTCTCCGCGACTCGACCGGTGATTCGTGAATCACCAGATAACTAACGCGTGCTTGATTCATATTGTTTTAAAAGACGGGTTTTCACACGTACCTGATCGTTGGAAAGGTCCAACTATAGTTTCGTTCGCATTCGGTGAACTTCATCAGGGATGAAATGAGTCGTTCGCGTCTTCAACGATGACACGTCTCGCACTCAATTATATATTTATATGTGTATGTTTGTAGGGTGATTCCCCACCGAGCGGCGCGGCGGCGCACTCCGCCCGGCACCTGTCCCCGCTGCCCGCCGAGCTGGCCAAGCGTCCCGTGCTGCCCTCCGCCGAGCGGCGCGTCGACCCGCTCGAGGACGAACACTCGCTGCACATGCTCTACGACTACACCACCGTGCACGCCTGGTGAGACACTATGTCTACAGACGGACTCACAACAATCCGATATAAGGCAAACGAAAAACGGCAAAGAATAATTGGTATAATGGGAAGAAAATCGTAAATATTAAGCGGATTCCCGGGTATCTGCACCAACGGGTTTCAGGTTGCGCAATTACATAATGTTTGACATGAAAAACTTACCAAACCTACTTGTAAAAATCGCTGCCTTTGTAAGTATTCTCAACTAGATTGACAAGTGTGTACTCGGGCCTAAATCATTATCTTGTTTGTCTAACCGCGCTTGCATTGATATGCGTGACACGCCCCGCACGATCCTTAACTGTATCTACACATAAGGATAAGTAATTGATAGCTTACAAAAACGAAAATACGTGTTTACAACCCTCGCACGTGTTGCGCTTGAGGTAATATTTTTTTTATTCGTTTAACTAACAGCCTAAAATAACAGATTTAAATTATAACAAACAGGCCATTTAGAAGAAACGTCGTATAAATTTTGTTCTAGGTAATTAGGACGCTGAAGTTAAATACGTAGCTATATACAAAACAAGTTAATAAGAAACATATAATATAAAGTTATGCATTTACATACAAAGCGGCCTACACTCGTTAAAAACAGAAAAAAAGAAAGGAATAATCATCAAAACAGTGTATACCTACTAATAACCAAATTGATAAAAAAATATGTCACTTAACTGCTTTCTAATGGTTCTAATGTTTCAACCCGTGCGAGGGTAGTGAACACGTATTTTTGTTCTTGTAAGTTATCAATTACTTTGCGAGTAAATCCACGGACCCGTCGATAGAGTTGCACTCGACGGGGATCAATGAGCTCGCTACAGCAACATACTATATGCGCAGCGACTGCAGTTAAGATATTGCTTGTCGTGTTCGTATTTTGGTCACATTCAAAAATAATCTACCAAAAAGATTTAAGTGTGACGAATACAGCTCTATTTATTTTCGTAGATGCGCGCTTCCTTGTCTCCTCAGTCATCCTCCGCCCGTCGAAACGTACACAGCGAGTGAAATTTAAATAGTGATTTTGAACTTAGATATTCGTTAGGAGTCAGAAAATATATTTACATACTATTCGGGGAGCTAGTATTCCCATTTAAATAAAAGCAGCTGGAGGTCAACCGATACGGTCTAATAGTTAGAGCACTTTTTTATATACATATTTTTCTTGTTGTATTTTAAAACAATTTTGTTGGTCAGGTTGGAGCACCCCGTGAAACGTTTCAAGTCGCAGTCGAGCTCGTTCCGCGAGGAGCTGGCGCTGGGAGGCGGCGGCGGGTGCGACGCGGAGCTGTACCACGGACACGAGCACACGCTGCCCGCCTCCATACACACGCCGGCGGACGTGAAGCAGGAGAGGCACGACCCGGTCAGTGATGCACCACCACCACTCACTAACTATTACCTACTCACACTCTGACTCTCACAACTCAGAATTTTTCCTAATGTGAATCGCAGAAAAATACAATTACAATGTGTTAGTCAAAATATTATTGTTAACTTTCTTAATCGCCTTATGCATACGAGTATTATCTCTTGTATTTACTCAAATAAACACACATTTAATAAAACTGACGAGCTCCATTCAGTGACAATATGATATATATATATCCACACTCCTCGTTGTCCCGTGGGGCGCGTGGACTGCCCTTTACATCGTTCTCTACTTGTATCCGATCACCGGCGGTCAGCCAAGGCAGCCTATGTTCGAAAGAAGAGTTTGGATCATCATCATTATCATTATCTGGCTGATAACGACCATTGCTGAACAAAGGCCTCCCCCTTAGAACACTTTTCCACACGACGAGCTGCAAAATTAAATTCAATTTAAAATTTAAAATATTGCTTTCTCACTAGGCAGATTAATTTATAATAATAAGCCAACCAAATTAGGTAAGAACAGGAACATGGTAGAAACCTCTAACTAAAATGTGTATTTGCTTATACAGGACGATACAAAAGAGTACAAGAACTTGTTCACATCGGACGGTCTGTGTCCCAACGTGAAGGATCTCGACCAAATATTCGAGAACTCCGACGACGCGGCGAGCGGGGACGAGACGGTAAGACTTGTGAGTGTACCATCCTTCTATATTATATCTTATTAATTGTGCTAGTTGTTATGCTTGTGCTTTATTTAACTAACTCGGGATAACGTGGACAAAATGGGATTGAAATATCCAAAAAATTGTGTGCTGAGATTATCGTAAAAAATATAGACTGAGTCTTTGCAGACTTGTGTTTTTTGGATTTTGTTTGCTCAATATGAAAATTAAGCAATATGTAAGTGGTATGGTATTGACCCCAATTCGACCAGTCACGCTGACTAAACTAAAAGTTCCTAAAATAGTACACATCCTTTTCTATCTTGTGGAAACAAATAAAGAGGAGACAATTTTAGAAATGTCAAATTAGGTTAGTTTAGTAAGTTAGGCCTGACCGCATCGTGGTCATTGCTGGCTTTTCCTAGTAATATCATGGCTGCTTTGTGTTTATTGTTTGTAGAGGGTAATGGTTAGACTGGGTTGAAATTTTTTTCCAGATTTGTCAACGGCTAATAACTACTTTAATTTCGCGTATTGAAACATCTCTTTTTTTAAGGGATGGAAATTCGTAAACCGTTTCGAGATGGTGTAATGAAGAGTTCATACTAAAACTATCCACTTTCATTCTAAAAAAAAACTTAAATAAATATTCTCGTATTCATCCTAAGATCGTCAAATGCCATCAATAAAAAATATTATTGTATCTGTAATTTTTTAAACTGGTAACTGTCACTGTGTGTTTTCTAACGAAAACCAAGAATATAGATAATTAATGACATCACATTTTTACGATCTTTTAACGAGAATAGATAATTATTATTACATTCTGAATGAAATTAAAAAAAAAAACATTTACTTTTCTATTATCGTAATGAAAATAAGGGGTCAAAAATAAGAAACGTTTTCTATTATGTTTGATCTTCGATCTTCAAGTGTTTCATTGTGAGGAGTACAGTAACTGCTTCGGTCCAGTACACATTTGTAGCCTTTGTTCTTTTATTTTTATTTTTTGACTGGCCAGCACTCTTTGCTCTACTCCTGCACTATGGTAGTTTGCCAGTATATTACACCAGAAAGGTGTGCCAATACTTATGGGGTGTCAGTCTACCAATCAAAGTTTTCATCATTGTAGAACAAAATTTTGCAAAATTCGAGAAAAAAAAGATATCACTTCCCCCATACAGCTTCGCCGATCACATTATTAATTTGTACTATAATATCTTTTATTAAATTTTGAAATGTAATGTTTGACAATTGGTTCACTTTGATGGGTAGACTAACACCTTTAAGTATTGTCCACGTTTCTGTTACACTACTTGTTTGTACAATGTATAAAAGTTAACTAAGTAGTATGTTATGGTGTCAGCTGGCGGTGCAGACGCCGCCCGACTCGAACAAGTCCCTGGAGGAGAGCCGGTGCGGCGCGGCGCGGTGCGTGCGCGCCGAAGAGCTCAGCAAGATGTTCCCCACGCCGCCCAGCATGGAGGCGCACGCGCAGTCCTCGCCCACGCCGCTGCCGGACGACACCACGCTCGCGCCGCAGCGCAGGAACAGCGCGCACAGCCCGCACAGGGACACCGCTATAGAGGTACACACTCACCTTTCAACCCTGTCTCATCATCATCATTTCGTCCACAGCTGGACATAAGCCTCTCCCAAAGCACGCCAAGTATGGAATTAATTGCCTTCTGTGGGGGCAAGGAATGCTGAATTAACGTTTACAGGTATGCGATGCAATAGTTACCCGCGCGCTTCCTTGCCTCCTCAGTCATCCTTCGCCTGCCGCGCTCTACACGAGTTATAGAATAAACGCGAGTGAAATAATAAAGTGAATTTGGATTTATTATTAGGATAGAATCCCTCAGGAGTCAGATAGACATAATAAACCGTTGATATTTAACTAACTCATCAGTGAATAGACACCAAACACGTTGAAATTCATCGACACCGTCTACCTTATTTTCTGAGAAATACAGGTTTTTTCAAGGTCAGAGTGAATTGGTGTCTTCTAGGACTGCGTGCTTCATCTTCGGCAACATTGTCGTCTACTCGTAGGCGAGTTGGAAGCCAAACGCGGTTTTATGGTTGGTCGACGAACTATTCTTGTTATCCGTAACGTCCTGTAATTGGTTGTATGTTTCCATGAACGTTAACTTACTGTATTTTATGTATGTTATAAAATAGTTGCTGAATATCCTAGATATAAAAATAAATAAAAAACGCCTCACAGCTCTATCTTGGGTTTCTCGTATCTGCCCTTCCTGCTATCGTCTGAATATCTTTGCTCCACCTAGTCGCAGGGCACCAGAAACTACGTTAGCCGGTTCGCGGCAAACCTTCACCACCATCCGACTAGTAGAGACACGGTGTGACGTCGCCAGTACATGGTACGCTTCCGAACGACTTCAAAGTGATCAAGTTACGATGAGAACCAATTATCTGGTACTACCTCCTGATCTGATTTTACCGCCTAGATTGAACCATAGAAATAGACAGAAGTATACTTTAGTAAACCTGTAAAATAAGCAAAGGTTGGAGTGGAAGCCGGGAGTTCGAAGTTGGGGTCGCTGCTATCCGACCCGCTAGCAAAATTGCCTCGAAAAATTTGAAAGGAATTAATTCTGTTTATTGGTTCACATATTTTATGTTATTGGCTCTATTTTGAACAGCTCGTATGAATTCATCACTCGCACTTTCAACGGATATGCAAAAGACGTATTATTGAATAATTCATACCCTTCGCTAACTAAACACTTATTGGAATTGTAGTGATAGTAAGTTTGACAAATAGTGATTAGAAATATTGTTACTTTAAATGCTGGTATATGTATATAAGGTTTTCTTTAATCATATTTTATGTATTGTTGCTGGTTTTTAAACAAAGAGTTGTCTTATCTTATCTTACTTTTATTTTAATTTACGATACTTTTGTCGTTCTTAGTTTTACGTCAATGTCTAATGTTGAAATGTAGGAATTTATCTTCATTTCAAATAAAGTTAAAATTAGCTTTTTACTATTTCTGCGTGAAATTGATGTATTTCAAATATTTTCGGAAGAAGTTGAACTTTAGGAGCCCTGTTCTCACCAACACATGGCTTAACATTTTTTTAATTGAGGTTGTCTTAGTTTCTATGTATCAATAAATGTCTTTATTCGATTATTAATTGAAAAAAAGGCATTGAATAATATTTCCTCCTCTCTGCAGGACTGGTCGTATGTGTTCAAACCGCCTACCGTGTGCAAGTATGTGGGCTCGTCTAAGTACGCGCCGCTGACGTCACTGCCGAGCCAGCTGCTGCCGCCGCTGACGCTGCCTCCGCACGCGGTGTACCGACCGCGCGCGCCGCACGCCGCGCACCAGACCAACAACAACAACACCACCAGCAGCAGTAGCGGAGAACAACACACCGCCGGTACGTTGCTCGCTACATGTACCACCAGCGGAGAACATCTTGAGCCTTGATTGCATTGCCTCAACCTTGAATGACCTTGGTTGTGTTGTCACGATGTTCGGGACTCTTCGGCGGTATGTAGGATGTGGGCTAGGATACTCGTAGAGACGCGACCGGTTGTACTGCCAATGCTCCAAACCCTCGACCATCGTTGAAAAGTTTAAAGTCTTATCGGTTTTTTATTGGATTCATTTTGGGAGAGTGTGTTTTGAAATAAAGCAATTTGTTTCGTTCATCGCCACCGTCGAACAAGTAGAGATACGGTCTGACGCCTCCGGTAGGTACATAGGAGAGCTTCCACGGACTCGCGCGTAACGCTCTACGTTTTCTTTTATTCTGTGAGCTGCCAAATTGTGAAACTCGTTGCAGGCTTCTATTTCCTGATAACCATAATCTGTTTTTTTAAGTCATCAGTGAATTGGTTTCTTCTTAGCGAGCATGCTCCATCTTTCTTGCGGTCACACTATCAATAAAAAGAGATTTGTCAATCTGAAGTGCACAAGCTTATTTGTCGCTCATAGCTCAACAAACAGCGTCCAAATAATTGTCACCGCTTTCCAACCATGCCTAAACCTCTGGTGTAACATGCTATGTTGGTCTCGTCGACAAAAAGTTGTCCAGTTTTTCCGAATTATGTGGGAATCTTAACAGTTTTGTCTGTATCTTGTCATGAAACCATCACATACCCCTGCTGTGTCTACTCAGCCCAGACAAAACTCAGTACAAAGCCAGTAAAACTTATGTATATTATCCGGACAGGCGTGAAGCGGTCGCTGTCTCCTGCGGCAGAGTCCCGCAGCACAGGCATGACGAGCGTGGCGGCCGGCGGGGGCAGCGGCCCACCGTGCAGGCAGCGCGCGCGCGGCGCCTGGTCCCCGGGCCGCGGCGCGCCGCCCCCGGACCCGCCGCGTGCCGCCGCCTGCCCGCTGCTGCTCAACGTGCTGCTCGCAGACACTGTGCTCAACGTATTCAGGGACCACAACTTTGACAGCTGCACGCTCTGCGTATGCAACGCGGGACCTAAGGTATACACGATTAAGTGTTAAACGCTTGGATTTTGGTTCCGAAGGACCATATTATTGGTCCTTTGAACCGGATCAAATATGTTGAAATAAAAATCGTTCATCCACATCCTTTAGAGTCGGATTTATAATTATAGAATATATTGATATAGTGATAGTAATATCTGGGTATATATAAACAAAACAAAGCTAAGCGATAATTGTGATAAATCATTGACGCTATTTGTACGCCTCATGAAAGTATCGAGTTGTGTGTAACAGCGGCTGTATGTATCCAGGTGGTGGGCAACATCCTGGGCGCGGACGCGGGCACGTACGTGCCGGGCGGCGCGCCCGCGGAGGAGCCGGGCCGCTGCACGTGCGGGTTCAGCGCCGTCGTCAACAGGCGGCGCGCGCATCGAGCCGGACTCTTCTACGAGGTACTGCTGGCTATACTCACACATTGTGCATTCAAGTGTACGAAACTACCCATACACATTTTATACCAACATACTCGTAAATAACATCCACTTTTTTTTGTATTTAACGTATTTTAAGAAATAATTGAAATGTCATTCTTGGGGACGTGGACGTTTGGTGTGGTTCCTCCTCACCACCTCCACACCTCTGATTATTCTTTTTCTCAGTATCTGATTTCTTGAACACGTGTTTCGCTTTAGCACAAGGCATCTTCAGTAAAATATTATACATTTATTCACGCTGACATCAAAACAAAACAAAACGGGAAAACACTAGATATTCTTTAACATATTATTATCTATATGTATATTATAATCATTGATTATTATATAGCTTTTAGTTCATGATGATGTTCGGGCACTGCCATCAGATCATAATATGTAATAGACTGTAATGACGTGTGTGTGTGTAGGACGAGATGGAGATTACTGGTTTGGCGGAGGAGCCGGGCGGGGGTGCGGGGGGCGGCGCGGGCGCGGGTGCCCTGGCGGGTGAGGTGGCGCGCGAGCTGCTGTCCGCGTGCGCCGCGCCCGCGGCCGCGCCCTGCGAGGCACTGGCGCGCGCCGCGGCCGCCGCCGCCGACCTCCACCACGACCACCTCGCCGTCAACCTGCTCGAGTCAGTACCCACACTACACATGGACTTATTTACGACAGACACAATCCAAGCGTCTCGGTGAAAAGGACAGTTCAATATTAACGGCTATTGTTGCAATGGCGCGAGTATGAACCGTCATAGCAGCTATGGGAAATATTTTACTGTCAGTAAAACTATATATTGCTGAAATTTGTACAAAATGTTTCGACAAATTTTAACCCCTTTTGATCCCTAACATTACAAAGTATTTAAAAACAAATTCAAAATAAGTGTTAAAAATTGTTTGGCAAATGTGCATGCTAAGCAATGGAAACCAGCCATACCTCACAAACCAAATTAAAATCGAATGGATTTTGAATTCATGTAGTGGAGAGAATCGTTTCATACATACTTAATAAATAGTGTCAAAGTATCTCGTTACGTTAAATTTATAGTATACTAGCTGTGCCCCGTGGTTTCACCCGCGTAGTTCTACTAAAACTAACTTCTAACAACTTTTTCTGAAGTCGGTTAAAAAGTATCCTATGTCCTTCTCCGGGTTCTAAGCTACCTCCCCACCTAGTTTAAGCCAAATCGGTTCAGCCGTTCTTGAGTTATAAATAGTGTAACTAACATGACTTTTTTATTAATATTTATTCACTATAAAATCATATTTGTGTTGTGTAGGTACAGCGACGGAGGCGCGGCGGCCGCGAAGGCGCTGCACGCGGCGTCGGGCGGCGCGGGCGGTGCGGGCGCCGCCTCGGGCGTGCACCGATGGCCCTTCATCGGGGCACGCGCGCCCAGGTCCTCCAGGGATGTTGTCAGGTATAATAAGCTAACATAATACTGTATTACTGTACATGTCTCTTAAATTATTAAAACACGCTGCTCAGACCATATAATTACATATAAAAATAACTCCATTCAGCAGCAATATTATATTTTTTTTACTATCGCCCAATTCACCCGGGAAAAGTTTTATTTTTGTTAATATGAGGACCTCTTATTCCTATGAAACTGTTAAGGTGTGTTCAACATTTTTGGGCAGTTATTTCATAAAATTACGAAACGAGTTATTACTTTCTAATCCGATGACGATTAAAATAAATATGAAGGGCGGACGTCGTTGGTGGAACAGCGAATGTAATTGTTCGCTTTGTAGTGACGTACAACGTGTCCCATCGGGGTGGCGCTGGTGCCCCGAGACGCACAAATTATGAGATCTGAAGGTGGTGCGAGCTCGTAAGACGTTAGGGTAGTAACATGAGTACAGTGTAATGTGTGTGTGGGCAGGTTGATGCGCCGGCTGCGGCCGCTGCTGCAGGACGCCATACAGAAGCGGTGCTGCGGGGCGCGCATGTGGGACGGAGTCACCGGGCCGCTCACCTGGCGGCAGTTCCACCGCATGGCGGGGCGCGGGAACGAGGACCTGTGCGAGCCGCAGCCCGTGCCGCCGCTGCTGGTGGGACACGACCGCGACTGGGTGTCTCTCTCGCCGTACGCGCTGCGCCACTGGGAGCGGCTCGCGCTCGAGCCCTACTCGTACCCGCGCGACGTGGCCTACGTGGTGCTCGCGCCTCACGCGCCCGCGCTCCTCGACCCGCTGCTCGCCTTCTTCCGCGCGCTCTCCACCGCGTACGAGGGCGCGCGCCTCGGACGACACCGGCCGCTGCGGCGCGTGGCGCGCGACGGACTTGTGCGCGCGCCGCCCGCGCCCAACGCGCCGCCCGGCGAGCTGCGGGCCTACGATGAGGTGCTGCGCAACACGCTGCTGCCTGCGCTGGCGGCGCTCGCGCTCGACCGCAGCCTGTTGGAGAGCGAGCGGCGAGAGACGAGGCCGCCACCTGCCCCCGCGCCCGCCCCCGGCGACCCGCCGCCCCCCGAGGACGAGGTGCCGCCGGCCCCCGTGCCCGCATCAACCTGGGATGCGGAGTCGGAAGGCGGCGCGCCCGCGCTAGTGCTGTACGTGGTAGAGCCGCCGGGTCGCGGCGGGGCGCGCGCGCTGCACGCGTTGTTGCGGCTGGCGGCGCGTGCCTCGCACCATCTGCACCACCACGCGCCGCTGGTGAAGATCATCTCGCTGCAGGCGGTGGTGGAGGCGTGGGGGCTGGGCGCGCCCCCAGCCCCGGCCTCCGCGCCCGCACTCGCCCCTGCGCCCGCGCGTGCGCTCGCCTTCTCCGTGTACTGCGGCGCGCGGCGCACGCTGCACCATCACGCGGACGGCAAATCGCTCACAGGTTTCGGTACAGCCGCCGCCGCCAACCTCTTCCTTAGGAACAAAGACGTAAGTACTTACTTGTACATTGTCTCTTCACTTCATTACTAATAATGTGAAAAGCATATTCAAATACTTAACGTGTATGCCCAATGATTACAAACAGCGTATGGAGGACGGGCGTCGTCAGTGAGGTTGTGAGGATTGCTTGTCGTCGCTCAGTGCTGTGACTGACGTACTGTGTGCTTCACCAACGACACCGGTGTCCTGTGATAACAAAGATTATGAGATCTGAGGGCTTATATGTTACATTCAAAACTGTAAGAGCTTTAGTGATAAACACAACGGGCCTGGGTGTAAACTAGGGAACAAAAATTAAATGTTAAGTCCAAATCCTAAGTCGACATAAAAGAGACAAACATGGCGAACTCGCATGCAAGCATGTAAGTTGAGATTGTTTGAGATCAACTGCTTATTCAGTACTTACAGCACTTTTTTATTTTATTTGGACGGCCTACAGTCTTTTGTTCTGATAATTGCAGTTGTCTATTCTAAGGTATATTTAATGTTAAGAAGTGTCGGTACATGGAACAATGTGTGTCTGTTGCAGGAGAAGAGCTCCGGCGGGTACCGACTGTTCTCCCCCGCGTGGGTGCTGGGACGCGCGCGCGCGTGCGCCGCCGCGGGCGAGCCGTGGGCCGCGCCCGCCGAGGGAGCCGTGCTGTTCCTGGCGTACTGTCTCTCGCACGACCAGCGCTGGCTGCTCGCCGCCGCCACGGACGCGCGCGGGGAGCTGCTCGACACCGCCGCCATCAACATACACGTACCACCCAGGTACATACTGCCTTACTGCCTCCTCAACAAACATCCCTGGTTACACATCCGCAGATCCCTGGTGAAAACTTGCCTTACACTAATTTTCTATTTAGTGAAGGTTTAGTACCCGACTGTCATCATCCACTAAAAGTGACGTAGTGAAGGTGTTTTTGCTTTTGTGCGCATTATTTGATAAATCAGCGATCAAATCCTCTGGCCTCACACCCACCAATCCGCCTGAAATCAAAACTACACAGCCAAGGTATAGTTTAAGCTAATGGTGTATGTATGTGTTCAGATCCCGGCGCAGCAGACGCAGCCCGGCGCGGCGGCTGGGGCTCACCAAGCTGATGGACTTCACTCTGGGCGTGATGAGCCAGGCCGCGCAGCCGTGGAGGCTCGTCGTCGGACGCGTCGGACGGATCGGACACGGGGAGCTCAAAGGTACACTACTACTACTACACGAGCAGACAACTGCACTGATATAGGAACACACAAACGATCGCATTGGAGACTGGCTGCACATTCAGCTCATGTTTTCATATTTGGAATTTATGTACAGGTTTTTTTTTATTTATATAAGTATTGATGATAGTAAGTAAATGAAGTGTGTGTTGTTGTAACGATCAGGTTGGAGCTGGCTGCTGTCTCGCAAGCACCTGAGCGCGGCGTCGGCGGCGCTGCGTGAGATGTGCGGCGCGTGCAGTGCACTGCCGGTGGGCGCCGCGCCCGCCATCCTCTCCGCCTGCCTCGTGTCCACGGAGCCCGAGCCCGCGCTCAGGCTCATGGCTGACCGGTTCACGCCCGACGAGCGGTTCGCGCAACATTCGCTGCACTCGGCGCTGCACACGCCGCGCGACGTCACCGCCACGCACATACTCGTGTTCCCCACCTCCGCCACCACGCAGTCCAACCAGAACACCTTCGAACAACCGATGGCCAACGGAGAGGACAACGACATGATGCTGTTCAACGACATCGGCGACATGGGCGAGGAGGACGACAACGACATCGACGGTATCTTCGACACGGAGGACATGATCGACTCGATGTTCGCCGCCTCCCCGCGCCGCGTCGACTCGGACGCGTTCGACGAGGCGGCGGCGGCGCACGCGGCGTGCGGCGGTGGCGGGGCTCCGCGCGCCGGGTGCGACGGGCCCGCGCAGGAGCCCGTGGGCGCGGTGCTGCAGCAGCCGCTCGCGCTCGGCTACACGGTCTCCACGGCGCCGCTGCCCGCCATGCCGGTGTGGTGGTGGGCGGCGTGCCCGCACCTGCGCGGTGCGTGCCCCGCCTTCCTGCGCACGGCGCTGCACCTGCACGCGGGCTCGCTGCAGGCGGCGGACGACTTCGGGCTGCTGGTGCAGCGGCGCGACCACAACGCTCACGCGCTCGACTCGCAGCTGACGACGGACGTGCTGCGCTACGTGCTGGAAGGGTACAATGCGCTCTCGTGGCTCGCACTCGACCCCGCCACCGCCGACCGCGTCTCGTGCCTGCCGCTGCACGTGCAGGTGCTCATGCAGCTCTACCACACTGCCGCCGCGCTGCACTAGACTCACCTCGCAGCACCACTCACTCGCGCGCAGAGAGCCACCAACCAGTATAGTTAAAATTTTTACATATAAATGTATTTTTATAAAGTGAACCAAACAGTAAAAACACAATCTCGAATGAAGGCAGTCTGTTCTGTATACGCTAATGTGCAACTGTTGGAAAAAATGATCTCTATTGTCCCGATTGTGGTGAACCTTATGTTGTCTTTTGCGATAAAACTGTGACAAAAATTCCACTCATTATGAGCGTCAATAACATAATCAGGCCATAGAATTAACGTAAAACCTGAATGCAATTTAATCAGATACAATTTAACCAAAGTATCTGATTATATTATTTATATTTTTGTACTGTATCCAAAACAGCCTGCGCTGTTTCTATAGCACTATGTATGTTACAATAAGTAACAATAGTTTCCTTGAAGTTATTAATTTTATTAATCACTTTATTTACAACATCGTCGATACAGTAAACAACAGTTGGAAGTGTTCAGTTTTGCTTCAATGGGAGACAACTTCGTAGATAAAGTGAAGTGTATGTAAATCGCGTATCGGCAAACGACAGCCTATATTTGGTAACTTATATTCTAACAAATGTGATGGGGTATGCTTCAGTGGAGTTGTTTCGTACATTTGTACTATTCTACAATTTAACTCTAAATGCTGGAAAAGTTAAAGTAATTGTTAATATATTTCGCTAAATAATTATAAGCGATAAGTAGACTCTCATTGTATGATATCATATAAATCAAAGGTCCAATTTGGCATACTGTTTATACATGACAGTTTGTAATTGTTCGTATATTGCACTTCGTTATTATAATAGTACATAAGTTGTACTTTATATTCTTCCGACAATACATGTATCGCGTCGGTAGGCCTAGCATTGCTCCTATATTCTGCAGATATAGCAAAGAAAAACACCGTATTACAAGTCATAAAATTAACCCAGTACAAGATTATTTTTTTCTGGTTATATTCTAAAGCTGAACACAAATGATATTTCATATATTAAAAGTGTGTTTATCAATTCTAAACATAGTTCTGTCTAAGTTGCCGTATTTGGTGTCTGTATGCTAATGATGGCAGAAATATTTCCTTGCTCTGACACAAACACTCATGCTAGACCTCCTTGCGCTGTACTTGTGACTTCCATGAGTGCTGTCTTCATACTTCCTTGATCTCTACGTTATATAGCTACGATACTTCCGTCTACTTCATTTATATTGTTCATAATCTTGTTTCGTAATATTCCATACCCATCTTCCACTAAGTGATTTTATAAGCATACTGATCAAATAAGTTGTCCGTAGTTACGGGGATTAGATGGAATTCTACGCCGATGCTGACGATTATTCAATTTGAATTATCTGACGGTCAAATAATCTTTTGAAATAACATATCGCTGTATTCCGAGTTAAATAGTTTCAAATCAGAAAATACAGAGTAAGTATTCATTGATATCGAATACTATCTCGTTAGCGTCTGCATACAATTCCAGCTGGTACTATAACGCTCACAGGTTGCTCAATTTGCAATCGAATCAAATTTGTAGTGACACATGTAGGAGTCACTTTACTCCTGTTCTGTTCAATATAAAATTACCAAAATCTACTAAAATTTTATAGTTCAGGACTAAGAAATTTAAATCCGACTAGGATGAATGAAGCAAAATATTATTTATACCAAAATAATCTGTTGAAGTTATTTTTTTGGAAAACCACATTTCTGGTCCTAGAGGATTGTTTGTGGTAATGACCAAAATATAAGTTTTAAAATATTTTCAAGACAAACTTCAGTTGGATCCTTTAAAGCCTGAAACCCACCGCGGCAACGACTCTCTGCCAGGTTGCTTACAAACTCGAACATTACAGAGAAATATCGGCAAATAACGATCTCTGAGGGTTTCAAGCTTAAATGGAAGCAATGACGTCATAGGCCATGTGCTGTTTGTAAGTTATATGTTGTTGATATATAATTATGTATTATGTAATATATTTTTCGTTGTTATATTTAAACCGGTATGAATTACCAAAGGAGTTAGATATTTGTAGTGTTTTAGATATTTTTTACCAACAATTTTTTAAACGTTTTTAAGTAACCAAACGTCCACATTGACTCATATGTTTCGATCTATAATGTATGTGTAAGGACCGGGGATAAAGTTACTCATTAATTTAAAAATATTATTTTTGTACAAACATTTTTTTTTACGTTCATACAAAATTAATTTGACTTTCGAAGTGTTTTCGAGGACTCGTGCGCGCGTATCATGTATTATTAGATAGAACGTTTAGATTGGATTCTATTTTTATTTATTTGGACGAATCTATTGATGTATACAATGATCAATGACTTTTATTGCGAGGGAACAAGGCTCAAAGTTGTTTCAGTGAGGATATTCTATGTGGCATGGATATTATTACAGGTATAATACTGACTCTAAAATTTGGTGTTACAGTTTTTGGTAACTGCTTTGTTCGAAGTGTTAATTATTAAAGAACTTTACCGCTTAGTGCCCGAATTAGGATCAATGGTTTTCTACGAAACCGAACAGTGCACCAGACGTGCTGGATATAACAAACAAACTAGTAAATGTTTCTTATGATGTAACAAACCTCCCGTCGGAAATAATTAGTAACACCAATAGATAATGGAATAGTTGATTAATGTTAAACAGAGCTCTAGGTCATGTTCCGTGTAGCATTTGTATAAATAGACGTTTTGTCCTTTTATATAAACAAATATATAGTAATAAATAAATGTATGGAGCTGCAGAAGAAGCAGAAAGCTACTCGTCGAATCTCTCACAGTACTTATGTTACATTCTCTATTTTAATATATTTACATAAAGTGTAAGGTACGAGTAGATTGTGGGGTGCGCTGTGAAATGTACCAGTATGTACAGGAGACGATCGCTTGTTGCATAGTATTAGGGAATTCATGATCCTACCGCGAATATTGATAGCTTTAAAATAAGCTCCATCAGTAATTCCTTAATGTTTACACTATGAATGCTTTTTGTGAATTCATATAAATGTATACCTCTGATGAAATATTTATGAAACTTCAAATAAATCGTGGTAAGGTTATAACAACGGTCTACTTTGATTAGCTCGCTTCCCAATATCCAAATCGAGTCGAATTTTGTATTGAACAAACCACCAGAAAACAAAGTGTAAATAATGTTTTGTTGCCTAGTACCTAGTTATGTATTATTAGGAGCGGCGTGGAGGCAGAGGCGGAGGACGGTAGGCAATTGTACAGGAGCGAGCGCGCGCGCGCACTCTTAATAAATTATTGTAGGTAGCCGAGCGACGCGGCGCGCGCGCGCACTATTTAACTAATTACGTTACGGCTAGTTACAATTGAAATGTTTTAAATGTGTTACAAGCATTTGAGAATATTTAATGATGTTGTATATAGTTTTATATTTTGTTTTGTAAAACGTGCGTGTAAATATTAGCTAGTGTTGGATTAACGTTCATTATTTGCCTACATTGCCGGCGTGTTGTACAAGAAGCACGTCTTAAAGAAACCACTCGTAGTTGTAAAGTTGTTATGCGAGATTCTTACTAGAAATATATCATTTTTAAGATTTTTGTTTTTGACATATTTTGTTATTGTGAATTTGTCAATATTTTTTTTTAGGGAATTGGGATCGTACTGTAAATAAACCTCACCGTTTTTGTTTTATTGTATTGTATTGTAAGCGGGAGATCTGGTGATTGATGTGGAAATCAAATTTTCTAAATGGAGCAATCATTAGAGATTCGTAAAACAAACTTAGTTTAATAATTGATATTAATATAACTTTATAAATAACTGTGAAAAATAGGTAATAATAATTATGAATAAAATATTACATATTTAATAGCACTGTTTTATTTTTTTGCTGGTGGAATAACTATTAGGAATTTGTTTATATTTTCTGGAAATATTAGTTAAGTATATGTTTAATAATAATTTAAATTATAATTTTCCGTAATTTGCATTGTATATAATAAAGCTGCAGGTAAAATTATATGATTTTGAGTAAGAATAAACAAACATAAATTATAAATGAATGAATGAATGAAAGTTTATTTCTTCAAAACACACAAAAACAGTAAAAAAGCATACACTACAGTTTAACAGAACAACTACAACGTTACAATGTGTTTGTCAGAACCCGAGCCCAACTCAGCATACATGCTAGCTGCAGCTGGTGCAGCAGCCAGCGCTGGTCTTCCGCTGGGACCGGCCAGTGAGATTACGCACGTGTGACGTAGGCAACAAGCTACTAACAAAAACTTCTTACATAAAAAAAATCGTACATAAATATTTAATATAAGTAGGTGCATAAATTACACAGGTTTGTTATCTTAAAATACGGAAATCGACAAACGAAATAAGTCTAAAAGCAAAAACACGTCAATATAAATCGTAATATATGGGAAGGGCAATTGAAGTAGAAGTACTGGATAAATTTGGACAAGTACCTAATAATAATTATGATTTCTACATAAATGGATTATAGATGAAATTGAACAACAGATTTACATATTCAAATACATAGAAATAATATCAACAATAAAACGCAGAAATTTGAACATATGTACATTAATATACACTAACAATAATGATGCACTTTAGAATTTTTAAATTGCACTGGTGTCCTGCACTACTTAGTTGTTCCTCTCCCTTTTGGTGCGAAAATATAAACTTACGTGTACCAACTAACTCATATGTTTGTTTAACATAATTACATACATATACTGGCGCCTACGAGCTGGAACATAGAATACAATTCGTACGCTACAAAAAGGCTACAAGTATCTTTACTAAGCATTTGACGACTCTGTTTTATTATAATGTCCCTGTGCGAAGAATTGAACCCGAGATTTGCAATTTGCTAAAAACTATAAATACTTACTATAATGTTGTAAAATCGACCATCCACCGCTGAATGCGGGAACACATGCCACAAAGTATGAATGTGGCTTCTGGATTTCGATATACTGTTACCACAATTCGATGCGTTACTTAGATAGTTTACAGAAACCAAACACTTATTTATTAGATAGATAAAAAACTCTTTATTCTATGCACACATAAATAATAAAATAAGACTACAATAATTAGATGCAACCGGCCTTATCGCTAATAGTGATGTCTTCTAGATAACCTTTGAATGGAGAGAAGTAAAGCAGAAGAAATGACGGGGAAGCTAAACATAAAAGGTTACTTGCTTTTAAATAGCAATTAATTTTAATGCTGACGTATGTTTTAGAATTAATAAGAAATATAAAATATATGCATAGTATTATTACGAAGTATTAAGATGTATGTTCCATCGGGTTCACCATCAGGCAGTTCCACGCCCTGCCATTAAGGTACTACTTTGATAGAACTTAATGGCTTCTCATAGCTTCCAAATAATAATAATTAAAAACTATTTTTACACAGATAAAACTTCGTAACTCTTTCTTTAACAGGAGGATGCTAGATTTTTGTATTTCCTAAACTTAGTACAACTTATAAAAAACTCTGGGCACGAAGAGTCCAGCTTTTATTTTTCAATAACTAATTCTATGACTCAATATACAAATCGAGCAACGAACACTAAAATAAAATAAAATATCTTTGTCAATGCCAAGTTGTGTTATTTGTTACTGTCAGTGGTGAATGTCACACAAAATTTTAACTTGGCTTTTCCAGGTCATTTACTCAATTTTCATTTTGTGTTTGCTGTTGCTGTTCATTGTTTTGGTTCCTTTTCTTTTTCCGTATAAAATAAATGTAACAAAGCAAGCCAAGCATACAGATTAGAATTATCTTCAAGGGAACTTACACGTAAAATTCTTATCACTGGCCCAGATACTACTCTAACCAAACCCTTGAAGAAATAGCAACGCGCAAATTTTATTCTCTACCAGTTCCTCCTATGGTCCACCAGCTCCAATGACCATGAAGATCAACGAGAAGAACCTGGGCGCGTTCGCGTCATCCGCTACGCCGGTGGACCGCGAGGGATGGCTAGACATGCGGGTGGAAGTCGGCAAGAGTTACCAGAGGCGATGGTTCACTCTCAAAGGGAATTTATTGTTCTATTTCGATAAGAAAGGTGACAAAGAACCTGCTGGTGTCATTATTTTGGAAGGCTGTACTATTGGTAAGTGATTAAATGAATCACCCAAAAAAATAAGTATAATCAAGGCTCAAGATTGTATTGTAATAAGCTTAGATTAGCTAGTAGGACACTTTGTTTCTTTGTAGTAGTAACTTGGCTATATGTAACATTCTCATAACAAATTGGTGGCCAATTTGTACTGTAATTATCTGAAATTTGAGGAAAACATTTCTATCACTTATTTACATTAAAGAATTCAACTTCTAAGGTTTTGTAATATTTTTTTACAATAATCCAATTTGGTCCCAGATCAATTTAGTACAGTACCTATGGCACCTTTCTATATTTTGCACAACAATTTCACAAGAACAGGAAGGCAATGGACTTGTTTAAATGTTGTTGAAAGGCTAAGTAATGGTTTTCCTCATTTGCAAGTCAAGGCTAGATTTAACAAAGGCAGTTTGTTGTAGTGGTATGTTGTATGGGTATATTGTTCATATTCTGATTAACCAGCCATTTTGCTCTCGCAAAGTTTTTGAATGGGTATTGCAAAAGTTAGTCAGATTATGCAAAATATGTAAATACATAAAGTAGGTATATAAAATAACAGAAGATATCTATCCATAGTTTTGAGTCATTGCATTTACTAGGAAGCCATTAATATTTCAGACCCTTCTTTACAACAGAAAAAAATTTTAAGTCAGACTCTGATGTCTTTCCTTTAAATTCCAGAATTAACAGAAGAAGAAGCATACAGCTTCAAGGTAGTGTTTCAGTGCGAGGGTGGGCGCACATACTACCTGTGCACCAACTCACAGGGCTCAATGGAGGCGTGGATGAAGGCCCTCGCCTGCGCCAGCTACGACTACATGAAGCTGATGGTGGCTGACCTGCAGAGACAGCTTGATGAAGCACAGGGTATGCTCCCATTGCAGCATAACAGTTTTCGTGAATAATCATGTTCTTGCAGATTTGTAGCATAATTGACATGCTCTAAAGAGTCGCCAACATTCTTTATGTATATTATCCCTAAATCTTCCACTTACAGAAGAAGCGGCGGCGGAAGCTGCGGCGATGGTGACGGTGACTCCACCCGAGGAGGAGCCCCGCGTGCCACCACGTGGACAGCGCCTCAACCCCTTTAACAGGCTCGCAGATGGAGAGACCAAGGCTGTTCCCGGCAGTCGACATCGTAAGTGCATTACATTTTATTTTATATTTTTTTCAGTTTTTTCGATTTATAAAGCAAACTGCTCAACTGATTTTAATAAAATTTAAATGGGAATATTTCGGAGATCTTTACAACAAATAATGAAAAAACATTTAGGTCCAGTTGTCCTCAATAAATTAAGTAACGAATATTTAAGAAAATACAGTCTTATTGAAATGTCTTATTAATGCATTATTATTATTGAGAACCTACTCTTTTGGGCATTCGGTAAAAGTTAAATAGAATTGAAATTTGACACGGTCGCTGCGCATCTCAAAAACTAGTTCAAGAAAGTTTTATCACTCTTTTACATGATTGTTACACAACAAGCTTTGATTGATTGATCCTGTGTAGAATCGATATTGGGCTATAAAATGATGTAAAGGAAACATGTATCTGTTAAAACTTGTATTAACTGAGTTTGAGCTACTCGCTTTTCAATATGTCTGTAACCTACGCAATGCAAGTCTTGTAGCTAGCATGCGTGCTAAGGGTTCGATTCCCGGGCTAGGCAGGTTCGGCAACCATCAATGCATCAGTTCGTAGTTTGGATGAAGTTGGATACTGCTGTTTTAGAAATTATCTATTCCTCGACACGGAATATTTGCTAAGACAGCTGTAAGTGTGAAAAGTTATTTGTTTGTGTAGACAAGGAGGCCGTGCGTCCCGAGCTGCCGCGCAAGAAGGTTCCCTTCCGTGACATCCACACGGCGTTCGGTCGGCGCATCCTCGCGGACCGCGTCGAGTGGCGCGCCAGGCTCAAACAGAAGCAAGACGTCACGCTCATACAACTATGAACGTGCACATTTTACACATACTGTTAGGTATTTACTATTGTTATGTGTCAGGGTTGTATCTTAAGTTTTAATAAGCTGAAGTGGCAGTCCGCCGGTGATATAATGTATGCGGAGTTATTGAGTAGAGATCGAATCGAAAAACGTAATGGAATCCTAGTAAAGATATACAGAAGACAGGAAAATTAAAAGCCAAGGATTGGTCTCAGTGGCGTGCCGTGCAGCTTATGTCGAGATGTGGACAACAGTGAGCTGATTGTGATGACATCGTGTTATGGGTTCGGTATTTATTGAGCCGGATAAGGTGTCACTGTACTTTTTGCAAAAACTATAAACCAAACATGGGACTAACTTGAAATTCGAGATAAAATGCTCAGGTTCCGAACACGATAACGACAGCTGATAAACTTGTTTTGAACCTCGAATTGGTTCCATAGTGAAATTAACTCCTCATTGCGGGTATAGTGACTCCCTTTAGGCATAGTCAACCTTAAGTACTGTACAGTACATTTGTTAAATTCATTAGGTTGTTTAGTGTTACGCATTATTATTGGATTTGATAGTGAGTTTTTTTTATGTAGACAAAGCTATTAGTTTAAAAAAATGTGAAATATACTGAGAATGTTGCTCGTAATGTTACAATTATAATTAAGAAATTGCACAACAATATTTTATGCATTTAGCGAATGAATTTTGAATAAGCTTAGGAGTTTTGTTTTGTGTTCTTTTAATCTTGTAAACGTCGGTGATTATCTAGTGCCGATATTGGGTCATATCAAACTAACTTGTTCTCACTATTTTAAGTTTTTTAGGTAAGTAAGTACAGTCAGAACAGGATGGGCATATATCGTGGAGCTACTTCTTTTTTTACAAGTGTTAAACCACACGTTAAGGTATTACAATAAGAAATAATAAGTATAAGAGCACGAACGAAAACCCGCCGGTTTGTAACGATGACTTTCGCGGCTGGCAGAATATCGACAGATGCCTAATTGGTCAAGACACTTGGGGCCAAAGTGGTATTTTAATTGTTTCAAAATTACAATGCGTGATAATTGACACCATTTCAAATTTTTGACCCCCATTTTATAGCGAGAAATGAAGTAAATAAATAAATGAAAAATAACGTATCCCTATTTTTTTTTAATGAGAATGTAATAATTTAGTTTTTAGAGATTTTTGATAATATAAAAGTAGTTCAGCATAATGTTATTCTCGTCAAAAGCTCGTAAAAATGATGTCATTAATTATCTGTATTTTTGTTGTTTGTATCCGTATCCGTTACAATAATATTTTTTATTGATGGTCTTAGAATAAAAACGAGATTGTTTTTCATCACTTTTTTTGTAAATAACTCGCAAAGAAGCGAATATAAAATACTGTTATTTTTAGTATGAACTCTTCATTGCATTATATCGAAATGGTTATCGAATATCCATAACCAACCAAAATTGAAATGTTGTCCATAGTCGTTTTGACATGGAATAAGTCAGTGTTAGTATTAAACTCAATGTTAACAGACTGAACTAATCTGACAAAATCTATCATTAATAATAATAATGAGTTTATTTGAGTAAATATAAAAGATACAATGAGTTAAGTCAATACATAAAGAAATCACTAAATGATAGGTACTTAAAAATACTAGTTTGACTAACACATTGTGCTTGGATTTTAAGGAATTTCTGCGACTCACACTAGGAGAAATCCTGTGTCGTGAGACTCAGCGCCTTCCTTTTCATTGTCATCGTTATGAGCATTGTATCGTGATTCTGTAACAATTCAAGTAACAAGAAGATGCAGGTTCGAATCTTGTCTATCGTGAAAATTTTCGTTCGCTCTCTTATGAGTATTGTAGTAACTGTCAAACGAGTGTGATAAATGTACCCAAGTGATTAGTTAATTAAGGGGACGTCCATTAATCACATGATGTTTACAGGTTTAAAACATACTTTGTTTTTAAACTCCCCTCTTCGTTGGTGATAAAACTAAACTGCCCTCACCCAAAATCACGTACCTACAAAAATCTTAAATTTTTAAGAACATTAAAGCCAAGCGCGGGTAGCGCCGCGCGAGTGCTTCTTTAGTTGCCTGCTAAATTCGAGTCTAGATCACACTACAAGCCGCTCTTCGGTTTAGATATCAAAAATAAATACTTACCTCCACCCCCTTTGGGATATTTCGTGATTTTTGCCAAACCCGCTCCCCGAGGTCCGACAAGGGTTTCGAGCCTCACGTGATTTATGGACGGCCAACTAGACATATTATTAAATTAGTATTATCAACAGTATTATAGTACCTGCAGATGTCCTAGCACGGATCTCACGCAGAAGTAGTCGAGAAGTATTTGTAAAAGTTTTTTTTTTTATAACAAAAATACAAAAAACATAATATATACAATATGGCATTAATTATGTTATTGACTGTACACATTCTGTCCAGTTGCTTGCATTTTCTACGGAGGGAACCCACTTTGTCCCGCTTATGGGCAAAGGTCAAGCCAATTTCTTTCAGTCCCTTTTGAACTTCTCAGTCTTTCGACAGTTAGTTTGGTAATATCAAGTGCAATCTCTAGACTTCTAAGTTTCCTTACATTACACATATCGTCTGTAATGTATAGCTTGTTAAGGCTACTCTTATATTGTTATTTTCATATAAATTCATGGTTGCCTGGAAGAGATTGCTTTTAGTGATATGGGCGCCTTTAAAATATAGTCTGACTTATTTATAAGTTTTTTGTTTTTATTTTGGTATATTATGAAGCTGGTTTTTATTAAAAAGTTGTATTATTTTACCAAATACTTCTCGTCAGCTTCTGCGTAAGTTTCCTGCTAAGTCACGTACACATATATTTTTTGATGTAGTGAATATCTGAATAGTTAATCAAATGCATGTTCATGTTTTTGTACTGTACGCTTTTAGCAGACACAGCTTTACTTAATTTTTATTACTCATTATTTATGGAAAAAGCAGTCTCAAATCGCGATCCTAATGTAGATCACTTATTAACAGTAATTTTATTGTAGTTCTAATATGGGTAAATATATGTACTCGTATATATATGGGTACATGGCTGACAGACGACCTGCGCGGACAAGGGACTAGTCGTTTTGTTCGCGTAACTTGTCTATGAAACTGTATTGAAAGAAGTACAAAAAAATCGAGAATATTCTTTGGTAGTCTATTAGGGTGTATCCTTGTATTTCTAGTGATACAATTACTGGGACTGGTTCTCCTACTATATCCATTGCTGGAGGCTGCGACAACTGCGTTTTTTGCCGCGATAGAAATAATGACATATAATATGGAAAAACGCTTGTCCCACCTTTTTTATTTGTATGTATTTCCATGGAAATAGTTGGTTACACCCGTGCATTATCCCCCGCTGAAACGATTCTATAATCTGCACAGGGCCCTTATTCCCTATTATCATATCAATACAACGAGGCTGCGTTATTTTAAGAGTGTGGAATTCTTAGTTTGCCTTTTCGTATGTTAATACCTAGTTCTAATGTTCGCTCCGCCGGGGCCCACTGTGTTGAATTGTTTTATTTTATTACTCAAAGATTACCAAATAAATACCCGTCTAAAGGTATTCTGTTAGGGCCTGTAGTAAACTCCTCTATAAAATTAATAATTTTTTTATCCAAGATGGGCAGTATGACGTTTTTCCTCATTTTGTTGTCATCCTATAGTAGAGACATGGCATCTAGTAGAGCTAGAGGCTTGACTTTACCTGTGCTCTGTGTCCCGATGCTTGATTATGTTGTTTGTTCTATTTATTATAGCAGACCACTCTTCTCTTGTCCGTCAACATTTTTGCACATACAATATTGATGTTGTATGTGAGTGGCTCGATCCAGTTGATGTTTCCAATGTATTTATTCTATCTAATGTGAGATACTATTTTATATCTAGACTAGATGCAGAATATGTCTGACAGCGAAGGACCTGAATCTAAAGGGCTCACGTCCTCAACATGAGGTCGCCGTCCCTTGAAGTTATCAACCTAGACGAGTTTCAGACTTTCATCTTGAAACGCTCTTGTTTCGCGGAAATTTAACAGTAAAATCGCATTTTTTATTTTTTGTTTTCATTGTCTTTATTTCACATAAACTTAAATAACATCAGCAACTCCAGTGTAGAGTAAGTCTTGCAGTAGAATTAAAAAAATAATAATAATACGAATTGTTCGTCATGTCACTGCTTTTTAAAACTTTTACGTGTGTGAGAATCATAATCTACACTATGTAATCTTGAGGATAGATTAACATTTATGACATGCTGCAGTTCCATAGAGCTCATTGGGTGGTAATAATATATGCAATAAATGATTATGATTATGATGATTATTATACCTGTTACCGACAAAATTTTGGTATAAAAGTACATTCTGATTCAGTTGTAAAATAATCGAGTTTGATCGGGAACGCTTCGGGTTCGGAATCAGTATCATGTTTTCTTTTACTTACCGATTTTTAGCATATTAAGAGCTGTTAAATTAGAATTATGAAATTCCTATGATTATTGTTATTAGCTCACGAATTTAAACTTGGTGTAATTAAGATATTTTTTATTTTTGTTGCTTGCCAGTACCTTTGTATAATTTATTAGTCTATAGCCACATTGCCTTAATACTATTATAAGGTTTTAATTTATGAATATGCACACGAATAAAATGGTTCCTCAGCAACTGAGTTTTTCAATTTATGAATAGAAAATGGAAGGAAAAATGTTTTCATACAAGTAGTTAGAAGAGAGTTCGAAAAGAACCCGACTGCTAAATCGTTAAACCTGTGTTTGTGTCACTCCCACGACTAAGACGAATCTATTGACATCATTCACATCACAATACGACAACCGCTCTAGGGCATGCCAAAGAAATATACATATATACAATCGAAAACCATAATTCTCCTTTCGCAGTCGGGTAAAAACAACCGCATTTAGCGAGAAATAATGTAGTTTCAACAATGCATCTGTTTACATGTCCACTATTGCAATGGCAAAAACAATATTCCATAATTTTTAATTAGTTGGATGACCACAAAACGGTGGTTAAGTCCTTTTTGTGGTCTTTTTTGTGGGATCTAAATCTGTATTTAAAGTTGTTCCTCGGGCTAAACGCGACAACGACAGACGCGTCCACCACAAGGCTGGACGCTGAAGCGCGCCACAGATAGTTAAGGCGACGGGTATAACGCAATTGAGAATTGAGCCACGGAATAAATAATAGTATGTACTGATACTTACCTATGCCATACCATCTGTTTGATTCTGGGCGAAACAAATGAGCGGGCATTGGCCTGCCGTCAATAATTTTGTCAACTGTATAGATAGATGGTGTCTTATGCACAGTTTGGATATTGACATAGAGTAATGTAAGTTCAGAGAAATAACATCGTACTTTTCTGAAAGTTAGGTCAAAGATTACTATTGTACAGAAGGTGAAGTATGTAGTAATTACTCAATTCAAATATAACTTTACTCATTATCGAATAATAATAACTCGATTTCATTAAACTTTTATAAAAATGATTTCTCATACCTCGTAAAAACATTAAAAAAAATTGAGAAAATTTCGTAGAAACTATGGTTCGAGTTTGTTCGTTGAATATCGTGCGAGTTGCAACCCTTCAAAATTCCGCCATCGTGAGCAGTTTTCAGCTCATATCATCAAGAATATTTTTTTTATAAGATCTCTTCCCGTAGCAACCATCAGCTATAACATCTATGATGGCAATGCCGTTCGAATTCAGCCTTCCGATTCAGATAAAAACAATTTTCTTCTTTAGTACCTACACTGTTTTACGTAAATAAAATATAAATTTTGATTGTTTCTATAACAAAAACACAGTAGGTATTGATTACTGAGAAAAAAATCCTCGTATAACCATTTGTTACAATAAGTTTCTGTAACAAGACTACTCTGTGCGTTGTAATTCGAATTGATGCAGACGAGTGTTTGTTTAGACTCAATACGTAGGTATGTGTGAAACGAGCGAAGCATCTGTGCTTAGAGGTACATGTTTATTTTGTCTGTCAGTTTGTATGTATGGATGTTTGCCCTCAAGAAATTTCGTAATAGCGTACAGGTTTCCTCATAAAAAGAGTTTACAGTGTAGGTACTAAAAATATAATTGTTTTTAAGTATCTGAATCGGAAGGGTGAATTCGAACGGCATTGCCATCATAGATATTATAGCTGATGGTAGCTACGGGAAGAGATCTTATAAAAAAAATATTCTTCACTGTAAGGAGCAGCTGCCATACTAAAAATACCTAACTGTTTACCTTTTATTTCAGTTATGTTTTTTTTTGTTTTTTTTTTTCTGTTTTAACGTTAAAATTAACGAACAATTAATTCATATAAGTTTAATAAAAATCGGTCAAAATAGTTAGATTTATAAATAAAAATATCTAAAAAAAGTAAATTGGCGAAATAATCGATGAACGTTTACTTATAAAGATTATAAGAAGTGATATTTTTTGTTTTCGATTCTTCTTATCTTCCATTTGTATATTATCACACTTCTAGAAGTAGTGTCAAAATCACGGCAGAGAATTTTACTAGTAAAACACAATCGCTTATAAGTATGTTATTACGCGCACGCGGTAACTATCCTAGGAAAGAATATTATATATAATTATTCTCACTCTGCACTAGATGAAGTCTGACAACATCGCGCACTACGCAAAATGGCAGGGATAAGGCGGGCACGCATGCAACGTCGCATAAAACGAACTAGCTAAGCCAAAGTGCCTCATTAAAATATGTGCCTAGTTAAATATATCAGCAACGTGCTTTTCTAAATGAATACTTTTTAGTAGGCTCTTTTAACATTTATCTTTAAAACTTCACTTACCTATCATTTTAAGACAAAAACAATACATTAGCCTGAAGGTGCCAATATTTCGATTAATCTACCTCAACATTACAAAGTAGACATTCCACATATACCGAAAGAAACATGTTCAAAATAATGAGATAATGAGTTCTTCAAAAATATATTAAAATGGTTTGGTAAACTAAGATAAGCATTTTGAAACATCATGCTTTAATTGAGTATATGTATTACATGATGTATTAACTTCCAACATGGCACAGTATACGGTAATGCTAGAAAATGGAAACAAAAACGCATCTATTTGGGAACCATCACCATAAGGCCAGTGCCATTGGTAACAGATGCTTGTAATCGGTGACCGCTACTTTTTTAACCTTACTTGAACTATTGGATTGACTGGTCACTCTTAACTTAAGTGACTCTGCAGTTGACCATCAATCTGCCCAGTGGGGAACACTCGTAGAAGGTTAGCCTATCTATCTATAATATAAAAATGAATCGCTAAATGTGTTGCTAAGCGCAAATCTCGAGAACAGCTGATCCGATTATGCTAATTCTTTTTTTAAAATATTCCTTGAAGTACGGGGGTGGTTCTTACGGAAAGGAAAATTAAAAAATATGCCTGAAAAGATCTAAAAACAACACTTTCTATACTTCCATACAATTGATTCGTAATAATATTTAAAAGTCGATTTGAACTTTAATGTCATACCATAAAGTTTAAGTGTTAGTGGAGAGGTTCCGAGAAGGTGAAACAATTGAGTGACGTTAGTATCGTATAAATATTAATTTCAATATTTGCTGACCCGGCATACAGAATAGCAGAATAAGTATTTAAAAAAATTAAATAATCGACTGTTAGGCGGTACGAAGTTCGCCGGGTCAGCTAGTGCTATTATAATAATAAATTATTATGGGGTTTTAAGCAGTTCTTCACTGATCACTATAAACGGTAAATTGAGAAATAAATAAATTTTAGAAACATTTACAAAATATTGCCATATTATTTTGTACTATTTTTTTTTGGTCGGCTACGAGTACTATTAAAACTACCCTCAAATCAACTTTAAAAGATGATAAAGTTTAAAAAAAATTGTGATTGCTAAACGAAGTAAAACAAAGTCTTGTATTAAGTACATCGTTTATTTAAAAATCTTTGTTATAATAAATTCAACACTATACAAAGGCAACTTGCAAAATCAGCCTCATAAAGTATGTTACAAGTACTAGAACAACTCTCAAACACCACACATCCTCTCAAATGCCGCTAATAAAACCATTTCCTATCGAAATGTTACAAAAACATCTTTAACATAAACACAGTTTAGCAGGCTGATCGCACAACTCGTCATAATACGCACACAGAAAAAAAGATAAAGTAACATAAGTTATTTTTATATATGATTCATATGCACATAACTAGAGTTATAACTACTAATATAACATCCATGTATAGCAGGAGACGCGATAATTACAATGCAAACGGTTTTGGTATTTCATTTCTTCATTTTTCTATTCAACTAGATAACATTGAGCAAAAAAACCATCCTCTCTGAATCAATCTGTAATTTCAATATGGACGAGTGACTTTACATAACAACGTGAGCGGGGATGGAAGACAATGCCCGTAGAGGATCGTGGTAACGTACGTCAGTGCTAGCAGGAGTTTTACGCACTACGTTAAAGATAATCAAAGTGCGTAAATTTCCTACTATGAGTTAGTTAGGGTAAATAGTGAACACTTACGCGAACTATTTTCTAGTTTATAAAGTTTTCCCTCGTGTTGTTGAGACGAGGTGCAGCGCGCGCTGGCCGTCGGGCGGCAGACGAGAAACTGATACTTTTATATGGTTTCCAATACAAAATTGAGTTTCGTAACGCACGCGCGACACATCGAACCCATGCATTTATATATTTTGACTAAATAAGTACACGCTTCAATTTCATGTACTGTGCTCTAAACTTTTGGGTGAGTTCATTTCTCATACGATTTCATATTACTCACACTCATTAATACCTTTAGAGTGCTATTTATATCCTTTATATATTTAAATATATTAATAATGTGTTAAGTTTTTAACTATAAATAGTTAGAAGGAGTAACAGTTATAAAGTTCCGGGACAAATCACATAGTACATAATATTATTCTAATCTAATCAACACGCTCTCTAACACAAGTCCTACTTACATGTCCAATACTTAAAGGTACAAGTATAAAATATGAAAAATATTTGGTAACAATTAGAATAAAACAAAACGTACAGATTTCTACACTATATACAGGTGTCCATTAGCATCACTAACCGGATGTCTAAAGGCTAATTAGTCATTCACAAACAGCGCAAATTAAATATTAAAAAAAGAATTAAATAGTCCCTTACTTACAGTTAACATACATCGTGGACATCCATACATTGAGTGGTGGGGTGGGTGGTAGTTAGGCTGGCCACTTTCATACATTTCATACAAGGAAGGCGTCATATTATATTTGGTCACTAAGAGCGCAATTTAAAAACGGTACAAAAAAGCTAACTATCTCTACCGAATTATCTACCACTAATGAACGGCGTTAAACTTAGGACAAAAACTGCCTAAGTATGCAATTATTTAGGCTTCAAACCTACACAGGATTCCAAATCCATCTATAAAACTTGTATAGAAAGTATCCGAATCCCTATCATTACGTAGGTGAAAACAATGCGTTAAAATCATTAGCTATTACCTATAAAACGTGCAAAAATTTATTAGTTATCAAATCAGTCGATTAGTTACCATATTATTTCTAATTTATTTAATAATGCGGGGTACCTATAAATAACTTGATAGATACAAAAGCAGTGGCCAGGTGCTAGCGTGGTGGGTGTGCTTAAAGTTAACGCGTTTTATTTTGGACCTAAGGATGTTAAGTTAGGGTACAATGTAGGGCAACGCTGTCGAGTCGTTTACGTTTCGAATCGCTTTTTCCGCTCCGCGACCATTCCCACGAGAGGGCGCGCCGTCGCTCGCTCGCTCGCGGAGCAGCGCCGTGTCGAGCTTAGTTCTGTGGACAACAGTTATATTATAAACTAAGAACCATATTTAAATAAAAAAACTTTCACAAACGTATAGATGGTGTTTGCTTGTGACTAATGACTGACACTTTTTATGTATTACATAACCCCGCGTTATGTAATACCAATTGACTTTGATGACATTCCCAAAATATCGTAGAATATTTTTGTCGCCACCATATTATTATGTTGTATACCTACATAACTCTCCCCTAACAAAGTGTGCATATATAGTGCAACAGATGATGATATAGTAGGTAACAGTAAATAAAAGAAGTGTGAGGGTAAGAGTGAGTACCTGGACGGGAGATAGCTGCAGATTTCTTGTGTTCTCTGTCTTGGCGTACTGTATCTTCGCGGGTCGTGAGGGACGCGCCGCCTCCAGCAGCGGACTCGACCGGGACGACTTCGTCTGTGTACGCACACACCGTCAGAACATCAGAGGAAATAAAGAAACAGTTCGAAAAACAAAGAATAGCGTTAGAAAAAACGCGTGCGATCACACTTAACAAATTAAAAAAAAAGCTGCACTGCAAAGCTGTTTGGCTTGTTACGTACCATTTGTTGTGCTTGGAAATTATCAATCTAACTGTTACAGTTTGTTGCTTGGTTAAAACTACAATTAGGTAACTAAAAAACAAGTGTAATATTTGTCCTACAAAAAAACATGAAATAATAACACAATCAGAAAAAAACTAGTTGAATAGTTTAATAAAAACGGAGTAGATTAAAAGCTAAATTACAACTAAATAACCAACCATAAAAAGGAACTAAAAAAGTGCGTAAGTAAAAGGCTATTTACAGTTTATATATTTACAAAGTTATTTTAGTGGATGAATGTAGTCGCGTTCCAAGCCACAGAGTGGACAGAGTAGTGGAGACATACCTGCGTGGTCTCCGGCGCGCTGCCACGTGGCCGCCAGGTGGCGCAGGTGTGCCCACAGCGGCGCCTCCGCCTGCCCATGCTGTTAGTGCACCCGTATTACCATCACGCCAATAATATACTACCGATTGCGACTATTTAGCTCAATACATTATATTCAGAATAATGACAACATTTCATTTTTGCAAAGTGATGGACATTCGAAAACCATTTCGAGATACGTAGTGACGAGTTCATACCAAAAATAACAGATTTTTATATCCATTTTCTTCAGAGTTATTTAAAAAAAGAGATGAAAAATTCTTGTATTTATGTTAAGACCGTCAGATGCCACCAATACTTTTTTTTATTTTATCTGTTTTCTGTAAACCGTACCAAAAGAACTTGAGAATTGACACAATACACAGAGTGTGGTGGCCAATCAATAAAGAATAAAAAAAACGTAGCAAAACAAACAACAAGAATAGAAATAATTAATTACATAATTTTTACAAACATTTGACGAAAATAACATTATGTTGAACTTTTCTTTTAAAATCTCTGAAAACACAATTATTACATTCCATTTGTCTTTGCATTATCGTAATAAAAACGACGATCAAACATTACTTTCTGAATTTCCCGCTAAAATTTCAATCCAATTTTTTGGTGTGATTTGATTATTTAGGTAGAAGTAGTAGTGTTGAGCTTAGATAGTCGCGACCTATATATAAATTCAAACTATTTTGAAATGGTACTATATAATATGTATTTACATAACATCAACAACATCAAGAACAGAAATGATGGCTGCTGAAACCTAATTTTTCTTATTCATTTCATGTGATGATTGGTGTTATATGTATTTTGTAAGTGCAGTGTCCATGCCAAGCGTGAATCTAGCTTGAAATGGTGCATGAATATATAGGTAAATGCTATGAAATAAATTGTTGCAGCTATTTTAAATATTTGCCATGCAATCTACCCAGGTATAGTACGTGACCTTGCGCGATACGTGTTGTACTGTTCGCACTTACCAAACTACTCGTGAGAGTGTAAGGGACGATCTCGGTTCTAGTTATTTGTCGCGTACTATATTACTATTTTATCTGGAACCTATAGCTATACAGAATTATCGTTTAGGGGTGTACTAACCCGTAACAGCTCACTATACACACCCTAATGAACAAATTTCACTACTGGTTTTGTTGACGTCCGTTAAAGTTTTTCTATGAAACTGTTGTTTTTTTTTCTCGATTTCAGAGATGGTCCTATAATGAAAGTTGTTCGTAATGATGAGTATAGTTACCCCCTTTCGGCTTAGTACACTCTAACTGATAACCCTAAATTATTAAAGAACGCGGGCGTTTACTTTTTGGGATATCTACAAACAGAACTAGCTTGGATGATAGAAATATTCCATTAACTACACTATGCTTTTTCACAATAGAGGAAAACAAACTAAGATATCAATATATAATGAAATTTAATCTAATCTAACTAAATTATTTGAAATCTATAATCTAATTATACTATTTGACAAGCATACAGGCTCCTTTTAATACTTTTTTCCTACTTATGCTTTTAGTTTTAGTTCAGGCTGCAAAAGATCATTGTTTCATAGCATTTAGCATTAGCTCTATTGTAGTGCGCAAGCGTGTGCCGTGAACAACGAGTGGAGGGGGGGTGAGGTCACGTGACATACCGGCGCAGTATCTTCTATGAGCTGAGAAAGGGTGGACGTCTCCGCATTCTTCATGTCGTTAGCCTCCGATATCAGGTGCGCGCGGAGCTGCTTATTTCTGGAAATTTAAGTGAATATTAATTAGAAAATGAGAAGTAAGAAAGAAACATTAGGTTTGCAAGAGGCAGGGTAAAAAGCGATAATTTATATTTAAAGATAAAAGTCCTCAATTCGCCGAAGTAACAAAGTCCGAAAAGTTAAATTTACTGTACTCATACAGGAAATCTAAATGTTTGTCGCGGGTGTTAGCGCTCTGTCAGGAGTGGTAGATTAGGTGGCAAACCAGGTTCTTACTGACCGGAAGTACCGGTGGTGATGGTGTTATTTTAGTTCCAAGTAAAGGTTTCAAGACACGTCATTAGAGTCACCGAGTATAAAAACAGCGCGTATAACTAACGCGCGTCAGTTAGCGGGCAGTACACGCGAGACAACCTTGCGAGCAGAGGTGTTACCACGCTGCCTTCTCGTCGTACGGGCAGTGTCTTTTTTTGCAGTTGACAAGCCGGACGGCCTTAAGGAGTTACCACATCATCTAAGAAGTTGATGTAAGTTGTGTGGAGTGTATTGTATAGTGTCGGGTTTTATACCTGGAGTCAAGCTGCATGATGTGGTTGTGTGCGTGCGCGAGCTGCGTGGTGGCGGTGGCGAGGCGTTCCTCCAGCGCGGCTGACTCCACGCACTTCACCGAGTACTTCTCCGAGAGGGAGAGGATCTCGCGCTTGATCTCCTCCATCTCCTGCCTGGAAGGGAACATGTGGGGACGTGAGCCGGCGCTGTGGGGACATGGGTGCAGCCTGGGCACGACCTGCTTAACTACTGTCATACTATTATATATGGCATTTGATCAGTAACAAGTTTTGGTTATTTCTCAAATATTTGACTGTGAAAACAAAACTAAGTATTTAACTACGGCATATTACTGAGCCTAATTAACAAAGTACGGTTACGGCCAACTTAGCACCTCGGAATGTCTATGTTATCTAAAAAATTTCTATTCTATGCCATGGGCCTAGAATATTAAGCAAATTAAGCAGTATTTAATTTGAATTGTAGAAGGTACTGACGAATATTTTATAACAAGAACTTTAGTATGTTTTAAAACGAATACGTAATTGTTTCGAGGAAAATAGGACAGTACTGTACTACTCCCGGCTACACTCATATCAATATTGTCAAGGTGAAGGATAGTTCATTACCAAGGAGATCCTTCCATGTCCTGATCACAGGAATGGCTGCTGCAATTAAATTAACTGAGATGTAATCCACAGTTATTTCGAATCATTATAGAATTTTCAAATTCAAATAAGGTAAGTTAGGATTTCTTTCTAAAAAGTGCCTATAGCTATCACAGGATTATTATATAGCATGTATTGCGCAACTCACTGGTGCCTGGTGGAGAGGTGCGCGAGGTCGGCGGAGTGCGCGCCACGGCTGAGGAACTCCGCCTTGAACTTGTCGACCTCGCGGCGCACCTCGCTCTCATGCGCCTTGCGCATGGCGTCGAGCGCGGCCAGCGTGGCGCGTGTCTCCTCCGCCAGCGCCTGCTCCTTGTCGAGGCGCAGCTGGTCGCGCTCGGCGCGGTGCTTGTCCTCCATCTCGCGCACGATGCGCCGGTGCGACGCCTCCATCGCCAGCAGCCCCTTCTCGCACAGCGCGCGCAACTGCTCGATCTCCTGCTGGTAGCGCGCGCGCAGCCCGTCTCCGTGCGTGTCCGCCGCCACAGCGCTCTGGTAGGCCGCGCGCAGAGCCTCGAGTTGCGCACTGTATTCCGAGTCGAGCGCCGCCAGCCGCCGCTGCAGCGTGCGCGCGCGCTCACGCAGCGCCGCGCGTTCGCGCTCGTGCGCCGCCGCTAGCGTAGCACGCGCGCGCCGCGCCGCACCTAGCGCCTGAGCCTGCTGTGCCAGCGCCGCCTCGCTGCGCACGCGTTCCTCCTTTAGCCTGCACACACCACTGAATGTTACCACCGCACCAATTGAGACTACCGTAAATATCGCAGGGAATAAGATATCAAACCTGTCCAGCGCGTCCTGCAGCTGCTTGCAGTGCTGGCACGGAACCAGCTCTTGCAGAGCCTCGACACGCCGGCGCAGCGCCTCGGCGCGCTCCAGCATCCCCCCGGCGGCGGGTGACGTGTCTGCCTCGCCCTCCCCGGGTTCCTCGCCGGCGAGCGCGCGCCGCACGGCTGCCACCGCCGCCTCCGCTCGCTCGAGGCTCTCGCCGATCTTCATCGAGTCTTCACTGTCGCCGGAACAGTCACTGGAGAAGAGCGCTCGGCACTCGGTCGAGAACCGCTGGAAGAGGAACACGAACTCCGCCTCGTGTGCGGGGTCCGCCTCCAGCGAGGCGACGGCGTCTTCGCGCCTCGGCGCGGCTAGAGGTGCGGCAGCGCGGTAAGTGCCCGCCAGCACCGCCACGCGCGCTGCCACTAGCGCACGTTGCGCTAGTGCCTCACCCAGCGCGGCAAGAAGCGCGCGGCTGTCGGCGCGGGGCGCGGAGCGCGGCCCTCCACCTGCCACCGCGCGTCGGTACATCGCCGCCACGTCTCGCACAGCCGCATCCAGCTCGCAGCGCAGGTGGTCATGCGCCGCCTGCCACCACAGTTCGAGGTCAGCGCGGTCCCGAGCAGCCAGCGTGAGCCGTCCGCGGCGTGCCTCGTCGAGTCGGCCCTCGCAAGCGGCGGCGGCGCGGCCCAGTGCGCGCGCTACTTCTGCCTGCACAAGCTCGGCACCGAGCGCGTCACGTGCCGCCGCCCATGCGCTGCGCACGCGCGCCGCGTCCAGTGCACCCGCGTCCCCATCGCCGCTGAGCGTCTCTTCCGGCGCCTCAGCTGCGAGTGCGGCCGCTATCTCCGCCAACTTCTCACTCTTGTAAGCGTCGACAGCGGCGTCGAGGTCTCTTTTGGCCACGTGCAGCGCGTCCAGGTCGGCCGCGTGCAGTGCGAGGTGTGCGCGTGGCGGGTCACGCGGTTCCCGGGTCGCACCCGCTTCCACTCTCCGCGACAGGATCTTGGCGAGATAGTCGAGCGAAGAGCGCGTGGCGCTCGCGCCGCGGTGTCCCTCGCCACTCAGCCGCCGTCGTAAGTCGTCGATCAGCTGGCCGGTCTCTAGTATCTCCGATTTGATAAGTCTCGCGAAGAACCTGCTGCCGTCGGAGGCCTCGAGCGCTTCCTGTATCCGGCCGACGAGCACTGTCTCGTAGGCAAGCTTTTCGGCGAGCAGCTCGAGGCTAGCTCGCTGAGTGAGCTCGCCTGCCTCATACAGGGCCGCCTTGCGTCGCGCGATATCCAGTAGCTTCGCTCGCAGCTGCTCCTCGAGCTGCACTACCACTTGCCCCACGTTGTCATCGATTTCCCGCTCGTCCCCAGCGATCGACTGCTGGTCGCCGTCAGTGACGCACCGATCGACGCAGTCCTGCAACCTCTTACTAACTTCCGTCAGACACTTCTCCATCGACTTGATGCTGTACTTTTTCTCTAAACTGGGCGATGGCGAGCGCCTGGTCTTGGCGGCGCGCATGGCGCTCATCTGGCAGATGCACTCGTTGACCTTGTTCCGCGAGTGGATGACGACGCTCTCGAGGCTCTGCAGGCGGTCTAGTAAGTGCCGCTGCGACGTGGTGCCGAGCGAGCTGGCCTCGCTGTCGGGCAGCGCGGGGCTGTCGGCGGTGCGCGGCGCTGGGCTCAAAGACTCGCACGAGTTGGCGAAATCGCGGCGGCTCTCGAGCGCCGACGCTACTTTGGTTTCCAGGGAACTTAATCGAACTAACATCTTCATCGGCTCTGAACTGGTCGCGCTATCGAGAGACTTTCTCCGCAAGCGTGCGGCTAGCCTCTTCATTCGCTTCTCGTCGGAGGTGCTGTCGGGTTTCGTTTTATCTTTGGCAGGTGACGCACTCTTCGAAGGAGAATTTATCACGGGGACCGGTTCTCCCGTCTCCAACATCGTGATCTTGTTCTCCAGTTCTGTCAGTTTTTCTTCCACTTCTTTTCCTAACGTTATCGATTCTCTCCCTTTTAGGGACAGGCTTCGTCTTTTCTCTCTTGACTCTGATTTCTGAATTTTATGTTTCAGTGTCCGAACCTGTTTATCGGAGGCGGTCAGTTTTTGGGTGAGGTCTTGAATACGAGCTGCCAAGAGATCAATTTCGGATCTGCTACACTGCTCTCGAAGTTTCATTTCGTTTCTGAGCTTCGTGTTGGTTAATTCGAGTTCATCATACATGCTGTGCGACTCTCGGAGTTCCTTCTTCATAGCTTTGATTTCTTGTATCGCTTTAAGGAACCTTCCTCTGAGCTCATCGTACTCCTCGATAAGTCTATTTTTCTCTATAGTTTCAAAATTTAAATCCATGTTGAGGTTGGTGAGGTCGCTCAATGATCCGATGCTTTTCCGTTTCTCTCTAGTCGGCGACTCGGCCACTAATCGGCTTTCCAGATCTCTGATTCTGGCATAGAGGCCGTCGTTCTCCTTAGCACTCTTCAACAACCTGTCGTTCAACTCGTTGAGTTCTCGTTGCAGCTGAGCCACCGTGTCTTGTGCTGAGGTCAATTGTCGCGTCAGCATCTCAGAATGTTCCGTGGATTCTTTGAGGCAGTTTTCCGTCTCCGCCAATTTGGCCTCCCACATATTCTTATCTTGACTATAGAGCTGTTTTATAGCGTCGAGGCTCTCCGCTTCCTTCGTTCTGATCGCCAACTCTTCTTCTTTATTTTGCAACTGTGTTACGAGATCTTCCATTTGCTTCTCCTTCAACGTGGTCTCTGATTTTAATTTTTGAAGTCTCGCTATTTCATTCTCCGCTGCAGTCACATCGCTCCGTGCCATTTTAAGCTGCTTACGAAGATCTTCAATCTGTATGGTCTGCTTGTCGATAGTTGAGATATAGCTGCGTTTTCGTGGTTCGGCCGGTTTTTCGTTTTCGTCGACTTCGTTCGCCGGTCGGTCTCGTTCCTTATCTTTGGTAGCATCAACCTCGTCTGTTTCGCACGACGGAGGATCGGAGAGTGGCGGGGACTTGTAACAACCTCGTGCTCGAACTTTCTCTTTGACTTTTGAAATGGGAGTGCGAGTGAGGATAGGAGAGAGAGGCGGTTGTGGTCCCATCTCTCCCCAATCGGCGCTATCTCTTCGACCGCCTTCGGATGCAGTTCGGTACTCTTCGTCTGAAGAAAACGGCGCCGACCGTCCAGTAATGGGCGTGACAGGTGTGACCGGTGACGTAGATGATTCTGACGCTTGGTCGATGGTATCTTCCCGAAGGATCAACGACAGTGGTCCCGTATCGGGCAAGCCTGCCGTTCTCTTCATCGCCGTCACCCAGTTAGCTCGGATACCCGCCGTCACAGCCGATAGGACGATGTGTTTTCCGTCCCATGTCTGTAAAGAAATCAAAAGTAGTAGTAAAAGTAGTGAATTCTTTATTAGTAAGAATGTATTACAAAATGTCGACAATCTAAGATTTGTAAATTATAAATCGCGGAAACTGAATAATAATGCTCACTTCAGTCTCAAACGCATATCCATTGGTCGATCCAGATGTAGGTAGTTCAACCACTCTCGATATCCCACTGAGGTCGATGACTCCATCCAGCAGACCTCTGTGCTCCGCATGCGGGTCCCGGAAGTATAGCAGCGCTGCTCCTCGGAGCACGAACCAGTGGCGCGACCACACGTTCCCAGGACCTCGTCTCTGGAGCCAGCCGGCGCGAGCGTGGAGCAGTCTTTCTGCTGGAAGTTCCACTCTTCCCGTTTCTGCACTTTCAGTGGTTGCGTCTACTGAGTCAGTAGGCTCGCTTCCCTCGCTTGATACGCTCAAACTTCCCTCTTCAGCCGGAACACCCCCATCTGGCGAACCTCGTGCCTAACAATTAAGGAAAATGTTCTGTATACTCGTATAATAAATCTTCCTTATGCAACAATAATTTATTTAATAGTCTAGTCTTGTACCTAATTGCTTGTACAGGTTTACAATTTGTGCGAGAAATTTGGCAAATTGGTTTTGATTTCAAATAAATCCGATTTATAAGATTTTAAAGAAAGTCTCGATCGTTGACCTCGAACAATTTGAACAATTTTGTTTTCACTTTCGAAAGCGCTTCTTGAGATGTCAGATAATCACTTCGTCTGGTGCAATTAACACTGAACTTGAAATCGCTATGACTAAGTTGTTAAGTGAGTATAAATGCATCAAGTTACGACCGTGAAAGAGTTTGTTACGTTTCTGACGGATCGCTTGTTTAGTACACCAGTTCCATAATAAAATTTGTTTATCATGATGATTTTAAGGAACTCCTTTGGCTTTGTATACCTTTAATCGTTAGCCCCGGATATTGCGCCGGGACCAAGACTAAATGTATAAAACTGCTGTTTTTTTGTCCAATTACAGGATGGTCCCGTACTGAAAGTTGTTTCTCATGATGAGTACAATGACTCTTCTTCGGCCTTAACCCCTTGCCGATAACCCTATATTCTCTGGATCTCTAAGTAGTGAGTAGTTTACCGGCAGTCTGTCAGGCGGCGGCAGACGGGTGGGTCGCTCGAGTGTGGGCGGCAGCGCGCGGCGGGAGCGCGGCCGCGTCAGGGACGCCGCGATGTCGCGCAGCTGCTCGTCGTACTGCTGGTGCTGTTGCTGCAGCAGCGGCGACCTCACGCCTACACCGTCTAGAAGTAGGATTACACGTGTTATTTCTAGTTTTCACCCGACTGTCCGACAGGGCTGTATACGTAGACAGCCCTGTAGTTTTACGGGCAAGTTCTATCACTAAAAATCTACAGATAATCCAAATACTTAAACCCACTACAAGAAGGCAGGCAGCGTTCCTACTTAAGACAACCTAGCTATTCGTGTTTACTTACTGACGAATGTCGAAAACGTTGTGAATTCTTTATTAATAATTGGTGAATTGGATTGTCAATTTTATTCAGCTTGAAAAAAACACTAAGCCAAAAACATTTAACCAAAAAGGGCGAAATGTAGATAGCTCAACGATATGTGTCAGATTCATGATCTCTTAAATTAACTCTCAAAGAAACAGAATCGATGTGAAAAGTACAAGAAGGAATCAGTACATCAAATATATAGGTAGGTACTTACTGTCATCATTCCCAGTGGTGTTGGAAGGTTCCGCCCAGGTGTCCCTCCGTCTGGACCTTGCTTTCTCCTCTCCGTTGATCTTATCGCGGGTCGGCGGAGAAGCAGAAGACACAGGCTGGTCTGTGTATACTGAAACAAAAAAAAAATTTGACTATCAATGTCCTCTTAATACAAATTAACCTTGATTATTTAGTAAAACAGGATGGCCAAGACCTATATACAAGGTCTAGTAATAAGCGTCATACATATTACAGTACTAATATCTTTATTGTACTAGGTGGGCCCGTACACACACCAAAACATAAGTAGGTAGGTAAGTACAGTGAAATACTGTATAAAAACATTGGTAGTAAATTAGGCGGTCTTATCGCCTAAAGCTATTTCATCCAAGCAATATTTATACATATCATATGCACATTGCAGCTTCATTGCTATCCTGAGGTTCGAACTTCAAAACTCATACTGGTTGTTTGTTACGCTCGTACGTCAACTGTTAGACTAGGATTATTTTCGTAATTTTGCAAAAATATTGTTTGTAGTGATCATCTTCGATACTCTCTTAATCGTGAGAAAAGATTTTATACGAACTTTACGAAATTGAAACGTTATACGTGTTCACTTTATCTTCATTGTTTTTATCAGTGTAAGTTTAGGAGCCCCAATTCAAAGGTTCAGGCACTCGGTTACTTATTACATTGTTTCGTACCCCGATCAGAGCCGTATAATTGAGTTAATGACCCGATCGCATGCACCAAGGTTGCCGACCACAGCAAAAGGAGCCTTTAAACTTAAGCCCTTTTAGTGTTATCTCGTCACACCTTCGGTGAAATCTCGCCGGGACCCGTTTTAATTTAGGGTAATGGAAAAGAAATTCTTAGATACGTTTGCCCCTTCTTCCATGCTTGGAAACAGTAAAATTTCAAGAAAGGCTATGCGTTAATGGATTTCGGTAAAATGCCTTGAGTCAATACAAATCACGGGGCGTAGTTTAGCTTTCGCTATACTTTAAAAGCTTTTAAAATGATTAAAATATATTTTTACAATTACGAGTACAGATTGTTAGCAGACAAAAACAAATATCTATAATACCAAGCCGATCTATGAAACTATTTGAATAATTGATAAAACAAACAAAACGGCGTGAACAGGTCTGAGGGCTCTGTCGGCGCAGACGCAAGAATACGTATCAATTTATACCCTTTATAGACACATATTATCATCCGTGTTAGCAATGAATCATCATTACCAGAAGAAATGAACGCATTTATAGTTATCAATTGTGGGTAAAGACGTGCAACATCTGCTAGTTAATCTGTGTTAATGAGCGACCGAAGTGGCCGCTATTTACTTTGGTTTATTTGCGCAGATATTATAAAGCTTTCAACGCGTTATTTATCGCGTTAATTAAGCTACGTCGCTCGATATATCTAGGGCTTATAAACGGTAAAAGATGTTTGAACTTTCTATTGCCATTTCTACCTATTACTATTAATAAACAGTATCTGATACTAACTGAAGTGATAGAATATGAGAACAAAAACACAACATTCGTGTGACTTTCTAGCGTGTCAGCGATTATGTCCTAATTCTTAATTTTCCAAACATATATACTAAAACATCCTACTCGTATATTACCAAAAACAACATGACAACAACAACAAAAAATATAGCAGAAAGATTACCAATTTTAATAGAAAAATCACAAATATAGTTTAAAAATTAGTTTATTTTTTTATAGGAAATATAAAATATGACCATTTAAGATCTACATATATATACATATCTGTCCTCCTACTATATCCCCACGCTCATAAAAACGCGACAGTTTATATGAATGTATGGATATATGTTTGTTGCTTTTTCACACAGAAACTGCTGATCCGATTTGGATGAAATTTGCTACGGAGAGAGCTTAAATCATGGATTAACACATAGGCTACTTTTTATTCTGTATTAACGAGGGTAACACCGCAGGGCGTACCTAGTTGTTCAATAATCAAACACACGCGTGGAACCAATCCATATTGAAATGTGCGTCGATGTATGGAGGCAAATGATCAGGTTTGCGAGATATAATAGTCCCACGGAGCGGCGCGGGCGCGGTGTCGGGGTGCCACGTACATCATACTTGCAAGATTTAGTGTTGAAAAAACGCGAAGTTTAATAAATATGAATGAAGCGGTTGTCGCGGCGCAGCGCGGGTAAATCATCGACACCCACTGAGCGCGCGGGCACGCGTTGTGCCGACGGACGATGACCATCATACTACTACTGTTCAGGACGAAGAGGTACATAAAACATGACGATGACATGAATACCTTCCATTACTGTCTGTTGTTAAAAGTCATTTTATTATATTTTCTTTCTTACTATTTTTATGTCCATTTACGCAATATACGTACCTAAAACAGATATTTTTTATGTTTTAATGGGATTTTTTTCAAATATTTCTAAATGTCAATTACCTAAATAAAAACCTTCAGGTTGAAAAATATGTCTCTCGCTAGGCTTTCCAAATATTCTTGTTTTGTGACAGTTGTATCCAATTTATGAATGTATGAAGGGTCGATCGCCGTGCAAAAGGTATGAGGTTCGATCAGCGTGAGGAAACCATAGCATGGTGGTCAGGCGTTTCCTATCGCTCGCCTGGCTACCACCCTCAAGTTGTAAAATTTGTCGCCAAGCTCCTGACGGTGTGTTCCGGCAGCCTTCCTTGAGAGAAAGTGTATTCCAGACTAGGCATGCTCCATCTAGGGATACAGTATCGCTGACTTCCGTGGTCGTGCGAATTTGTGGTCAAATGCCTAGTTATGTAGGTTAAAAAAAAAAAACAAAAATATCTTTCGATTTACGGATTTTCGAAAGAGCATCTGTCGCAAACACGGCAGTATTAGACATTACATACATAAATTATCTGAAGGCAAATATATATGGCACTAGGTCCTGGTTTTTCCTGGATCCATGGTGTATGTAGTGTAGCCCTGATCGCGAGAACCGTCTCCAACTCAACCTAGAGTGTTTAACGACCGCTCTATGCATCTGGCCACTCTTTTGAGTTATTTCTACTAACATAAATAACGCTGGCTAACTATTGCCATAGGGAGAGCAAGCAAGCAAAGAGCATGCAATATTACATGTAAATGTAAGTTTTAAATATAATTTTTATTTAGTAAATACCTGCGTAACGGGTTTGTTGCATTTGCCCGAGCTATATATATATATATATACATAAGCATAATGTTTATTAAATTATAGCCAAATGTAAGTTTGATGTCTAATTTGGTATCAAAGGATTTACATAAGAGTAGAATAGTTGGAATATCATAGAAAATAACACAGTCAACATGTATAGAAGTCAACCAATCGACGACGTGCATGCATGGAACTTCGTTGTCATAGAAGTATGTTTTAAGTAGTGAAATCTTATATCTAGGCATTAGCAACGTAAGTGATCGGTGTGTTACTAAAGTATTCAGTATCGGTCTATAGCATCTCAGGTCCGCCGCGCCATTCCTCGAGTGCCAAGTTCCGTCTAACTTATAAAAAAGACTCGATAGCTTCGTGACATGTTTTTCGGCGAAAGCCTCATCGCAGTGGCTCCAGGCGTCTCCACCATAACTCATGTCATGACTAATGGGAAGGTCGATGCCCCGAGCCCGTAATGGTTTTTTGGTGGCCATTTTCGAATGTTTTTTGCCGCCCCGAAGTGTGGACTAGCCGCATTTTTAGTTAAGACATATTGTATGCTCGACCGCGTATGGCGAACACCATTTATTTGACCACGAATGTGGCAGAGATGGAGTGCGGTGTCAGAGTTAACATGTTTGGAAGCTTCCTTAAATACTATATGTCTCTAGAGGATTAGAACATCATCAATGAACTACTTTCTTTTATTGTATTCGCATTGTTTAAATTGCTAGTCAAGCCTTCCGAGTAGATGCCGTATGAAAGGCTGCGGTTTAGATTAAATTAAACTTTTATCTGTATTATGACATTTTTTAAAGGCTCATCTGAACATTTCATTGTTATGCTAAAGTTAACATAATTATAAGCCCACACCGTCCGTAACATTAATTTATGAATCTAACATTCAAATTATCAGGATTCACGTTTGTGTAAATTATAGCTAAGTTTCTACAGTAAACATTAGCTATATGCGCATTGTGCTTGTGTTTATCGACGCTGTATAAAACGCACGTCTGATTTACTCGGTGTTCACTTCTGTTTGTCTGTATATGGGAGTCCGTTGAGTGTTCATTAATATCGCGGCGACGCGGCGACGGAGAGCTATTTATTGAGACAGCTGAAAGGTACACAGCAAATAAATTAAACTAGACACCTGAAGAAGCAGTGCTTATCGACTCCCATAAGTTGTCACCTCGGGTCAGATTTCTCTCGTAGTCATCTTGGCCTACATCTAAGTAGGAACCTCACATTCGCGGAATCAAAACTCAGTTTATTTCACAATTAGCAACAGCCTTCACGAGATATCGTTAACTAGAAAGTGTATCTCGCTGGATCTTAGGTAGAAACTACCCTGAGCGAGTTTCATTCGATATCGACATCAGCAATTAAAGGTTAGGCTGTTGGATCAGCAATTAGGATCGGCCAGGTGCACGCACGCGCTGCGTAGGCGCACGTCGCGAGTGGCGGCACAGCGCAGTGCTGCAGCAGCCGGCGCGGGCGCGGAGTGGCGTGGCCTTGCAACGCAATGCGGCTTGAAGTGGGCTGACTTATTACAATTGCGAGCCAGTGCGATGATCGCATCTCTATTATTGTTTTGAATTGTTGGAATGGTACAAATGTCGAAACATTTAATGACAGCTGTGAAAAGTCGGTTATTTGTGAATATTGCATTAGATTCCGTGTAGGTCTGCGTCTGAATGTAGAATGAATTACGTTATCTTGCATTTGAGTATTCATATTGGCTGCAGTACTAAATCCAAGCCTACATAAGACGAAGAGGATTCTAAAAAGCCTCGCGCATTAAACCAAATAGATGTTTCCCAGCTGATTTCTCCCAACATTAGGTAACGTGGCTTCCTCCTGTTTATCTCGGCTCGCGTGTCTAGAAGTACGGGTGACTCCTAACCCTGGATAGCACCTCGACATTATTTATAGCCATAACGGTTTTAAATTTAATTGACGCTAGGAATCCAGCTACGAAAGTCGCGCGGAACTGGTGTTGTTAGACGTGAATCATTGGCAGGTTGCAAACCACGGGAGACCGGTGGACTTTCTTTACTAACCACAAGTAAGTAGGAGGAAAATTAGCAAGCAACGTGTTGTTCATGACTATCTTTGCTATTTTAATTTAATTGCCTTGGAATCCCCAAATAAAAATTTCACAGATGTTATTTGCAAAAGTTGGTGATTAACTTCGTTACTAAAATTATCATTTAATGTTATTATTAATGTTATTAGCTGATGTTTTATTTTCTATCGCTAACAGTCCGTTTCTTAGACGTGTCCCATGCGAAGGTTACGGCTCAACACTAACGGGGTTTAATTAGGTCTAACGCGTTGTCGCGCGGAGCGGGCTGATTTACGGGCCGGCACCGGCGGGCCCTGGCTGACGGGACGCCCGATACGGACTTTATATGCTCTGTTGCGTTGCTGGCCGCCTGGTGCCTACTGCCTAACGGGAGCCATTGTGTTGCTGCTGCCGGCTGCACACGGAATGAGGAGTTTTGATGTCATTTATCGTTGTTAGTTTGACATTGTTGTGACTTTGTTTTTAAATATATACATTAAAGAATAGTAGGTATGTGTAAATATGTATATATCACACGTTTTCTTTTTGATTAAATGTTTTTTTTAATAGTTTTTCGCAGCAAGACGACTGCAACATATGCAACTGAGCGTAAATCTTGTTTTAACAACCAGCATTGATCTTCTGTTGGAACAAACACTGGTAGTTGCCTAAGCAAATAGCAAATTTTAAGTACTTTTAGCTCGTACAAAAGTCATAAACCTTTTCTGCATTAGACATAAATTCCGCCGAGCGGGCGAGCCCCAACCAGCTCCGCAACACAAGCTCGTCAGTTGCAACCTAACCATTTGTAATGCAAATAATACCCACGGCCATTTATAGTGGGATGCTGACTAAATTGATGGCTGCTACGCCATGTCTGTCTGTCTGTTGCGAGATTCGCCATATCTGATGCATGCTTGTTTGAAATACGGGCCAATAGGGGCTGGAATCGAGAGTCAATGAAAGTTGACGCATATTTCAGCTGAGATTGATGCTATGAGAATAGAACGGGGAAAGTCAGGGGTGCGGTTTGTGGGTGAGTCGTATGACGATGGTATCGGCTCGCGGTCGCTCGGACCTATCGGATTTATCATGCCACTTGCATTTCGATAGAAACGTTTAAACCTACTTGTTTAACGAGAATTTTCTAGCAATAAATTACTATTAGTTATGATTGAACAATTGTAGGCGCAGACGCGAAAGCTTAATTTTTGTGAAAGTCTACCCACACTGATCACATTCTCGGTGTTGAAAGATGCAGCATTGTAGGCTCGGGAGCCGGTGTGTATTCGCGTTTCCCATGAATAATTTAGCATCGATTCAAATTCGAATTTCAATATTGTAATGATTGCGTTACACCCAAAGCATAAATCGTCCGCCAGCCTGCGCCCGCGCCGCCTCCGCCCTCCGCGCGTTTTTACGGCGAACGATTATGCGCGCGAAGCGAACGTCAATCTATAATTTGTGTTACATTCATTCGCTTTTGTGAATGGTGCATTATAATATGACATAATGTCGTTTTCGTAATTTGTTGGTTGGAGACTGTAATTTGGTATTTGTCAATGGAGTCTGTAAAAGCAAGACAATACTTCACTTGCGGTTTTATCGAAAAATTATTATGCATTGTCAATTAAGTGTAGTGTTTGCTAAATGAAATCTAAAGATGATAACCTGGACTGCATAATTAAAAATAAGAACACCACATACAACATAATGCCAGGCTTGATTAAGAGATTATTAAAACATCTTAATTTATTTTCTTTAATTTATAAATAATTGTCTGTTTTCAATCGGCAACAGTTTAATATCGAGGTAGTAATTAAGAGGATTAAATTTATCGTTTGTTAAAGTTTTAAGTCTCAATTAACAACTCAATAAAACATTGAAAACAACGTAAGTTAAAGCCCACCTATATACTTCATACCATGTTTGTAAAAACAAAACAAAATGCAAACATCGAAATCCTTAGAGAGAGTATTTGAGATACCGATAAATTGCGTATTTGTTTTTTTTAAATGCAGATAATATACTAATGTTTGATTAAATTTAATCGATGCAATATTGTATCTAAAGATTATAATTTCGGAGTATATAGAATTATATATGTACTGAACTTTAAAACGAATCGCACGGCTAGCAACACAACCAGCGGTCGCTCAATTTCAATTTTTGTTGAGTATTTTTTCTAAAATTAAGGGAAAATATCATTTTGAAATAGCGAGTACGCCTATACAAACAAATAAGTGCGGCCTTAGTTGTCGTAGGATGCAATACTTGCCTAAGACAAACCAATGCACTGGAGTGTTTTAAGATATCCAGATAAAAGATAGATCTAGGGAAATAGAAAAACTGGTAGTATGTTCCATAATCTGGCAGTTCGCATAATAAAAATAAACGCAAAGCGTTTCCTACTAATACGTGGAACTTCTACTATGGGCCGATGGTTATACTATTAGTCCGATGGTGGTATCAGTATGGGAATAAACTCACTCTATTGATGATGTTTTTATCATTTTAAACAAAACAGGCCTAATAATTAACAAATATGGGGGTGACAGGTACCTGGGTTACCTTTGGTATCGAGAGGCGTGGGCGCGGCAAGGCTGGCGATCTCGGCCTGCGGGGGCTGAACCCGGGGGCCCGGCCACGTGATGGTGCCGTCGGAGTACCGCTGCCGGGGCCCGCACTCCGCCACGTCGCGAAGAGTGGACGCGTCCGCTGAGTACTCTGGAAGATAGGGGAAAGAAAACATTTCAGGATACACAATGATTATTTATTCATAATATTTGGGTGGTCATACCAAAAAGATGGACACTTTTTGAGCACAAGATAATAATATCTTGAAATCAATGGATATTAAAATTGATATTCATTAAATTCAAACAAATTGATATTCAATACAGGCATCTCATATAGATAATCATAATATGCATGACGTGGAAAATTGGATGAAATAAATGGCATTTCATTTAGTCTGATTATGTAAGGTAACAAACACTTACTTCTCGCAGTCGTCGATTGCAGCAAGCTAGCCGTCTGACCTCCTGGGAACGTTGCATTTCGTTTGTGTCGACCCTGCGGACAAAAACAAAACTGTTTCAAGACCAACAGATAACCAGCCCCAACTAAATCAAGCCCAGAGTTTACGAGTACAACAGCGCCAAGCCAAAACAATCTTATTTCTTAACGAATCTCGATAATAAAATACAAATGCTATCTAATTTTCCGCTCAAATAAAAGCTAGCTCAATTTCCTCCGTAACGATACTCGCTATCAACAGACCAATTAAGACCCACCTGAGGCTCTAACATGCATCACATCCTTATTTCAATCGCAATAAAGTCTAAAATACTTCAAATGCTATCAAGACATGATGTGAAACCATGATTAGAATCCGTCGGGTATCTTTTAATTGTTCGAAAGCACATACCTCGCGGTTGTTAGTGGAACGATATCATCCGATAGGGCTAACCGTTTTGTGGAAACAGAGGAAGGTGAACTATTAGTGATGGATTGCTTTGGGAAGACGAGATTTTTGCGGTGAGGAAGTTACTGACGCTTGGGATGGGATAGGAAAATCAATGGACAGGGTATCTTCTCTGCATCTAGTAATAGGGTGAAAGTCTACGAAGAACCAATGATATAACTACTAGTAGGTAGTGATAGATACGAGTATAGATAGATACAAAATCAAATGACATCAAAGGTTTTACAACTTCAAAAAGATATAAAGAAAGATTATTTAGTACGTCTAGTAATCATATGCATTATTCGACCATCTTCTTAAACGGTGAAGGGAAACATCGTAAGGGAACTTGCTTGTCTGAGAAGGTTAACAAATTCCAAAGATGAATGAAGTCCACAAGCTGCGATCTGTCGAACGTGGTGGGCTATGGCCTACGCCCCCGTCATAGGTTAGATCCGTACCCAGCTGTTGGATTTTATGGCTTGACAATTAGTACCTGTTAAAATAACTTGAATGGGATTGAGATAACCAAATTAATAAAAATAATACGTCCATTCCGAGTTTGTACGTTAGTTGTATAATTAAAGCGGGCAATATAAAACGATTGAATCATTGTTATAAAATCTATTACAAAACACATCTCGAGCGTGAGTCCGATAATGTAATATAATGCGATAACGGTTGTAAACATTCCTTATCTAAACTCTAATAACGAAGTACTTCCGTTTGTTGTTACAATCAATCATAACGGAGTAACTACATCACTTGATAGATAATAGAATGACAGCCCAACTACCACTCTGTGGTTTGGAAGAGGTTATGAATATCTACAAAATTATAGTTAATTAGAGAGTTTCGATATAGATTGTTTGACTGTCTCAAACAAAGGAAATTGATGAACAACTGAACCTATAACGAAGATAGTTCAGTCTGGTAAAACTTATGGAAACTCTATATAGTTCTCCAATAGTTCTGCGAGCTGTCGACCTCGACGGTAAAATTTTACGACTTATTTTTTAAAGACAACCTTTTGATTGTTTTTTTCACGTATTACGTACTCTCAAGTTTGTCTCATGTTCCTATCGAAATAAAAATATTGAAATCGGCCGGTAAATGACGCTGCATCAACTTCCCTCATTATTACGAGAAATAATTTAGTAATCGAAAATCCGCGACGACTAAAGTATCCTAAAATTTGGTAGAACCTGCACTTATACATTTCAACAACTTTTCCCAAGGTTAAAAACTACGACCTAGACGCGAATACCAACCTCCAGCCGCATATTCAAACTGGAAGACGAAACAAACAAATGCCAGCCTCGAAGCAACGCAAACGCTTCGCTTCTTCGGTCAAGGAAATGTACCAAATTACGAGTTGTGTAGTCTTCACATGATCAAGTTCTACAGCCACAAGGTGCAAATTACCGTTCAATTCATATAGACACATGCTTGTTCGAATTCATCAGAAATTATAGAGCGTACTGACCCTGACAGGAACCGTAAGGAGATAAAAACTAAAAAGAAATTAATAAGTAAGTCAGGTCATCGACCCGTGGCCGTCCACCGACCGACGTAGGTACTCTTATGATAGAGACAGGGTAATCGCGATGTTAACTGCTGTATCGGCGCCGGACCACTTATTTAGTATTGTTTTATATTCCCAACAATTAATTTTATGACTTCGAGTCGAATATCGATGTTTTGATTGAGAAGGATTACCCACAGATATTTTCGATGCAATAATTGTAGCGCCGTGGGTGGCTGAATTATTATCTTGCTTAGCAGCATGTATTATGTAAGTAACATTATTAGATTCCACGGTAGAGTTTAATTCAATGCCGTTTTATGTTCAATTGATTTTTTATTGTAATTATCCTTAATAGGTTTACATTGGGCTTCGTTCAAGGTATCTTTGCGTATTTGCTAAAGAAAATATCAGAAGTACATATGTATGTACAGGATTACAGGCGAATACTCCGATTTCAAGCGAAAGATTCAAACCGCCTAATAGTTTTGTTCACTCGCGTGTAGTTTAATAACGTGAGTTTACAGTGGAACATCGTAAAAAAGCTCGGCATTCGAATAGAAGTGAACTCCCCAGCCCATAGTTTTGCCAGCGTGGTAGACTATGGCCTATATCCTAGATTCTTTCGTAGAGCGCCTATATTTACACATATATACACAGAACATATGAAAAGGTACAGACAAAAACAACATGGCTAATATGGAAAAACATAATGACAGTTGCTAAAACATAACTCATGAGGTTTTAAATAAGAAGTATCATTAATATGTGATGTTCGATTTCAAATATTGACTATCAAAAGTGAATTAGTATCATTTGCATCATTTACTGTCCACGCTAAGCCAGCAGAAGACCAAAGGCGTCGCTCGGCTACATCCTAAGCGTCAAAATTCTCAATCCTAATTCGTAGTGATTCCAAACATCCCGCGCGAGGTCTGATTCAGCTAATAGCTAAGATGTAAGTGGCGAGTATGTGCATGATCTGGCTCTCGTCTGCAGGTTAATTCGCCGCAACCCCGCGGGTAGGTGATGACTCGATGAAAGAACCGCGCTGCGTCATTACTCCGCAGCACGATGTCTGCGGTGGAAACTTGTGGATATGGACGATGAGGAAAAAGATAAAGTATTGATGTATCTCACTCGGATCCCACTTTCTTTTTGTTTACCATTAGATTTGGATTTATTTTGAGGTTTAGATTATCGGAGGAATCCAACTTCCTACTAATCACACTAATATTATTAAGGCGAAAGTTTGTTTGTGTATATGTTTGTTTGTTTCTCCTTCAAGCTCAAATGGATTAACGGATTTAAATGGAATTTGGCACGATGATAGCTTTTACCCTGGATCAACACATAGGCTACTTTTTATTCCGGAATATTTTATGCTCCTGTGGGAACCTCAAATATCTACCTCGGGTTTTTACCTCGGTGCGTAGCTAGTAATATTATAAACGCGAAAGTGTATTATGCATAAACTGCTGAATGGATGTGCATTAAATATGGCACCAAGATGCTTATGCTTTACATTAATACAAAGGATACTTGACATTCCGGAAGAATGCAGTGTTCCCGCAGGATAAACAAATGTCCGCGGATAACACCACGAGGCGCAGCTAGTAATGTATAATTTTAACATAATTACGCGTATTTGGTAGTAGGAACCTTTGATTTTGTGTAGGTAATTCTTTGGGTAAAACCCGTTTATTCCTAAAAGTTTACAAATAGTTATAACTTGCCTGGAAATATGAACAAAATTACCCAAATAAAAAAAGGACTTGCGACCCGTGCTCCATCTGGCTTCACCTACCGGTGGGTAAAGGGGTAATATAAGTGCAAGGTGAAAAAGAAAATTAGGTATTTGATGATGTATAAGAAAGTGAGATATGAGATTCCACCCATTAGTGTACGGCCAAGGTGGTACTGATGATTCTTAGAGGACGTGTAAGGCAGTAATGTCTACATTATGCTGTCCAGAGAGGTTCTCAATATCGTTGTTACATATTTGTAACGAGTCGATCTCCGTGATACGAGTGCGATCTGATCGGCGCAGGCGCACGCTGACGGTGCAAGGTTTATTGACCTTGCTCCGCTTTTTTAGACTTTCTTAATACTTACTCATATTATACATTTACAACTATAATAGTCCACAGATCTGCGTATTAACGATGACGAAAGAATAGAACATTTATGAAATTAGGAATGATCGTGATAATTTAACGAATTTCAGGAATAAGAAAACCTCGACACGTATGAATACTAACGTTGAATTTTTACGTTGAAAAATTGAATTGGTGTAATGTATCTAAAATAAGGTTGATTGATTTAGTAAAAAATATTTTGTGTAGACTTAGCATTCAAAGTACAATTGTCTTATCGAATAAGTCGTCCCAATATCTAGTTATTTTATTTATTCCAATAATTAGATTTGTCATCAAAATATTTTAATCTATAAATATATACGTATTTAAAAAATTATGATGTTATTGTTGACGGTGTTTTTATAAACCATATTTTATGAGTCCAACTGTTCTCTGGCCCATCAATATGGTTTACTCGTATAACAGAATATAAATGGACCATGTAACGACATAAAGATCGTTTATATCACAATACATTATTATTCAAAACATATTTTAATTTATACTATAAATAAAGACTTTAATAATTCGATATTACGTATCAAACCATTGCATTCCACTGCTAGGCACGGATCTCTGAGGAATGGGCGTGAAGGCTATGTAGTGCACAAAGCTGGCCAATTGCGTTTTTGGGACTTAAGGAAAGTTATTAACCTTCTAACCTTCTTTAACAAGAAGGTTTCCCCACTATATTTTTCTTCATCGTTTTAAGCCAGTGATAATGAATTCTAATATGCACATGAGTGCAATGCTCAGAGCATGCTTCACGCTGGAATTGAACTAACGCCCTTACGCTTATAAGGCAATGGGTTTACTGACTAGGCCAATAGTAACTTTCTATACCTAGGTAAGCATTAATATCTTGATATACTAACTCGTATACTAGAGATAGGTATCTAAAATGGTGGTTATGAAGATTAAGTGGATATTTTAATAATCATCGAACCAGTTTCTATTATTTGAAAATATTGTTTTATGGCTTCATTAGAAAGAAGGATGAATTTGTAATTTGTGGTTGATCAACATTATAATTTGTATCAATATTCATTGAAAAACACGTTCGTTGCTAGTACCATTCTCAGTTCCATGATGGAACTAAAACCAAGTAGGCTAATTTAGTCCCATAATGAATCAAAGATAGTAAATATTTATAAATTTAAGAGATTAATATAAAATATTATATATCTTGTACTTGAATAGATAATGTATTTCGCACTTTTTTTAAAAGCAGTATCTTTGAAATATTAGACGAATTTGTAACGTTGCTTTTGAGCTAAAACGATGAACTTGAATATAATATATAAACAAAAATTACAATCGACTTCAATCCGGCAGGCACACGTTATATAATTACAATCGACTTCAATCCGGCAGGCACACGTTATATAATTACAATCGACTTCAATCCGGCAGGCACACGTTATATAATTACAATCGACTTCAATCCGGCAGGCACACGTTATATAATTACAATCGACTTCAATCCGGCAGGCACACGTTATATAATTTTTGGAGTTATTATAATTTACGAACACCTAGATATATTAAAAAAAAAAATATGGCTTTATCTGGCAATAAACGATTTTGTACCTAGCTTCATGAATTCAATGCAAATTGAGGCAGAGGGTCAGTTAAGAGTCGTTTTGAGGACTTATCTAGAGTAGACAATTCGTTAAGCGGCAAATGTTATTAGATCACCTGTCACTGATACATCTTTTAGAAATTAATACCATAGTCTCATTTGAGACGGCGATAGCAAACTTCGCTGAAGAGAACGAACTACAAGTGATTTGAGAGGAGGAAGATTGTAAACTAAACTCTACTGATGCAAAACGAAAGATGGATATAAAGAAACCGAAGTAAATTCGATTCCTTAAAATGCAAGAGAATTAGGCGAGGCAAGAGAAAAACTTTAAGTTTAGTTAAAACTTTAGGAAAGAGATAATTTACAGAAAAAGACACATGTACACATTCGGTGAACTTCATCAGCGATGAAATGAGTCGTTAGTGTCCACTATGATGGCACGCCTTGCAGCTTCCTATCTAGTTATAGTAAAAGTAAATATACAGAAATAATATCAAATTTCAACGTATAATAAATATGTAGTAAATTTGTACGCCTATGCCGATCGTTTCTTAATTCTTATGATTCACCGAAAGTGGAACAAGTGCCGCCAACGAACAAACTCCCAGAATGGATCGGCGATTATTACCAATTGAATAATTAGGTTGATTGAGAGTTCGGGTCCGATGACCGCGGTCAGATCACTGGATTCCTTGAAAATAGAAGCTTTGTGAAGCCGACAATATCCGTTTAGATTTATGGTTCAGCTGAATATTACGTGATGCCGAGCCTTGTTGACTAGACCGACATTGGGATTTTTAGCGCTGATTCATGATGTCTAACTTATAAGGACGGATAACTAGAATTATAATAGGTCATTTTTATACCCAAAAGCCAAATGGGCAAAAACGTGGTAATACTGCTCATCAGAACTTCTGGAAGTCAAGCCATGTTTTTGTGAACTGCAATCAATTATATCTTGTCTTGATTGTATATAATTATGTAGGTATTCAATGTGTAGGTAAATACGAAACGAGAGTTTTTTTACACGATGCATTTTTGAACGAAGTAAAAAGTATGGAAGGACTCCTTTCCTAGACGCCGCGAGCGGTAATTTACTTAAAAAATATAATTACTGTTCACAGATAAAACCTCAGCTCTGGACACGTTAACTAGATTTTAATGGGGCTGCCGGAATGTAAGTAATCAGACAATGTATTAAAGAAGGTCGCATACTATCACGAGATCTTCAAGGATTCTTTTGTATCTCAGTTTATTTATTAAGCTTCGCGGCCTAGTCGTAAATTTTGTTTCGACGTTCAGCAATAATGAAACATCTGCAGCAAAGTAGGTAAGCAAACACATCGCATAAACTTTGATTTAACGCCGCTTATAAAACGTTTACTTTACTTCTCAAATTCCGTGGAAGGAGAAGGATTCAAGGGCAGACTATGACCCGTTGATAAGTGAACCGGTCTCTTGCGTGTTGTTCATTTTTAGGGCAATCATCACATTAAGCGCACGCACACGGCTACGAATGTTTTGCTTCGTTTTGTACTCGGCTCGCTCGCATTCTCGCCGCCCCGTCATAATCATCACAATGACCAAGTTTCTCGGCCAGATTTAATATTATTACCGAGCGTGTAATTTGATACGAATGCGCCGGCGCAATCAGTGTTATTATACGAACTCGAACGTCTAGGAAGTATGAAAGTATTAACATACTCCAGTGGGGTACGGTTGATAGCGGGCTATTTGCGCACGCGCCGCTTTCGCTTCAGGAACTGGCAGTTGCACGTTATATTACTGTCGGTGCCGGTCGTCAGCTCAATGCAAACACTGTAGTCTGCGGGCTGGGAGTACACGCCGACCGAGGCCGGTCCGTAATGAGGATGTGGGCAAATTGCTGCAACGATTAGGGCCGCTCTGCGAGGTGTGAATGATTGGCTGGATAAATGCTTCCTACTGAAGTGTCTGATTAGGATTTACCTTACAGAGGCTTGAAGAGTTTACTAGCGAACGCGGGACTATAATCATTTGATTGCTTCCAGACGAGTCATCAAGTTCAGTTAACTACTACTGACTTTTCAAAGCGAATTCTCCGGTTTCTTATATTTTTAATAAGTCTCGCAACCTATCTAAAATAGCATTTTTTCTATATGTCTTTCGTTAGACTCACTTTACTCCTCGGATAGACGCTAAGCACATCGGCCCACCACCTGGCCTCTTCCCTGCAGGTGCCTTTAACGAAGGTGACTCTGTCCGGCGTAGTGATGGCCAGGCTGTGCGCGTGTCCCGTGACGGAATCTGCTTCGCTGACCTCCAGCACCGTCGTCATGTCCACGCTGGCTTGTGGTACTGTATCCGGCTGTGAAAGAAATGGACTGATAAGTATCAATATTTTTCCAGAGCAATAGTTTATACAGAATAATTTCAGGTAACTGATTTAAATATCGTTATTGATCAAGCTGACCAAGATCAAGGACTTAAAAACAGGCCTGGAATAAAAGATCGGAGTATTCAATATCATGTTAATCTCTATAATAAATACTTAATTTAACCGAGACAGCCACAATACTCATTCTAGAAATTATTAAGAGAAATATACTCGTTATTTAAAGACACGTTATAGCAGAAATTAGCATTCAGGGTCTATAAATCCAGCAATATAAAAATAACTAAGTTACACGCTGCGGAACGTAACAAATTGTGGTATTAACAAGAACGAGCTCCCGGCGTGGCTTGATATATGCTCATGAGGAAACCAGTAACTGGCCAACATCGAAGGAGCGGGTATCTCTCAAGCTGTCCGCGGGAGTTAGCTATCGTAGCTCATTCCGACTTGGGTGATTAGTTAAGAGCTCATTAAGAAGGCCAATTAAACAGGATATCACCGGGGGGCAGGTAAACCCATGCCAACGAATAGCTCAGCTTAATGACAATGACTTCAGTGATGGAATTATAAATTTAGCAGGGTTCATCAGCAATGCATTTAGCTGAAATATTTACAGCGACTGAAACAGCACGGTAACTATGCTTTATCTTGTAAAACGTATTATAACGGAATGAAAAAAAGCTGAACAACGTAAAAAAGCAGTGGTATGTAACTGACCATTCCCAGGGTCAGCAAGCTACGTCACGACCTGTCTTCGTTAACCATTCCACTGCAAACGTCCAATTACTTATTCAAATTGAGTAGAGACCTTGAGACCTAAACTTGAACCTAGGTTTAATACTCTTGCACTGTATAATTTTGTATTTATCACTGCGCATGACCTGATGTTTATCATAGCGGTATGTTAATATGACCCACAAACAGTTATTTCTACTAGTATAAACGGAACATTTCATTCTGATGGTAAAAGGAGTAATAAAGTTATTGATTAAATAGTACAATGTTTGCGACGTTAAATTTAATGGACGTATATAAAAGTTATCGCAATAAACATACTTTCTCATAATTAAATTCACGGTAAAGCATGATGATACGTACATACATACATTCATTAATAGAGATGCATTTAAACGTCGGCAAACCGGGAATTCTTCGTTAGTACGTAGTTTAATCATCATTATTTTCCTTACAATTATGTATTTTCAATGCAGGATAAAATATTGTTTTACAGATACCGTCAGTGGATGGCTACCAAATATTATAAAATAAATAAACCGCTAAATCTTATAGTTTGCACCGCGTCAAATGGCAGCAAAATGTCGAAACATTCAACAGCGGTTGACGACCATCAGCCGACCGCGCCGGCCTCGCAAATGGGGCGTTTCGCTCGCGTTTATGCAACGGGATACAGACGCCAGACGCCGCTGTAATGCCTGGTGTAATACCACCTTTATGGGCGCCGGCTCAGCCACCAGGACCCGCTGATGGACTATTGTTACTAGTTTCCTGACGCATTTGCGGTTTATATTAACTCCTACATACAGATTAAGGAAATAGCAAAGGCTCCAACACCATACCCTGAGCAACTTATATGTTTACGAGCAAACTTAATGAAGAACGTATATGGTAAGCGCATTCCGCGAGTCCATATTTTCTAGAACTTACTTAGACAAACAATAGCCAAAAAAATCAGAATGTTATCAAATACAGTTATGAAATAGCATGCCCATTGCCCATAGTATTCAACGCTAGTTCAGCCTATGCGGATTATTTATACGGTCGTTCATTGTTCTCTTATCAATGAGACTAATATAGAGCATATCCTATCCACAAATAATGTGATTAATGTCCTGGGCAATGACAAGAACAGCACGCGCAGTTTGATTTATAATATAACTTTTGCCGTATCCCCAAATGGTCTAATTTGACGTGCCGGTGCGCGCACGAGCAGTCACAACGCGATACGGCAGATTACACAACGGTTCCTAGGGCAGTGGCGAGACCATAACTTTTGGTCAATCGGGATCTAAAATTGCTGAGCTATGAATGGGAGAAATTCCTAACAGTTAAATCTCTAGTTAAGGCTCAAGGGTCGCTGGTAAGCAGGGTCGTCAAAACTTTAAGAGCGTGTATTGAGTTACAAATAATATACCTGACGAGGATAGCTCTGGATATATTCTGCCTCGATATGCAATAACCATATAAATTCGTACGGCGTACGCGTAATAAAACTGTATGGCATTTCGTCGGATTCTACTAAATATACCTCGATTTTAATTTGAATCGTGTGTGCTATAATATGCATAGTATTCATGTAGAATTCGAATTATCGGTTTGATAGAGTTGTAATGAGGTCGAGACGAGAGTTCCGTGTTCCCTGGTCAAGCGGGAGCTTTCTAAAGTCAACAAGTTTGATTCAGACGCAGTCTATTTGAATGGGTCAACAAATCAGATTCTCCCGTTGCACGTTGGGCAGATGTGAGAGAGCCCTTATGCTAACCGGTCTAGCTCCGTTCATTGTTTATCGAACGTCCCGCTGTCAACTGCTAAATTAAATATGCTAAAGCCATTTATAACAGCTTGTTTTGTGTGACCGTTATCGCTATTGCGTTATGTTTTCTTTGTTACGTTCATAATATCATTGCTATCGTTTAGTGTAGCGAGTCCGTCTTATTTGTTTCTATTTGTTTTGTTTATCGTTATATAACGTTTTCTTAAGCACAGTGCTGGATAATTTAAATTATGTAAATACTATTTTACAGCCCATCTTCAGTATAGATAAATATGTTATTGAAAAGGCTTTATACGCGTACTCGAAAGATATTTAAGTACAAGCTACATGACTTTCTTCGTAACTATAATTTATACATCCTCGTTCTTAGCTTTCCTTATCGAATTCCTTAGACGCTTTATATTTTTTACAAATACCTCCTTTCAATAATATAATAAAAGTGAATGAAATGTGACACTCATATTCAGGAATCGACATTCCGAAACGAACTCGGAAGTATTTGCAGTCGTGACGTCATAAATCTTATGGCAGAGTACAAAACAATTAGCCTTGCACCTTAACGGGTCCTGGCCAGTTTATGTGGAGCTGTAAGGCTCTCCATCAGTCGTCCGATTAGGAGAGAGGTTGGAGGTCAGTGAGTGTGGCCGCCGCCGTAGTTGGCACATTAGAGATTTGTCACGGTGCGCTGTGCGCGTTCAACGGGCACCGTTCCTCTCGTGATTAGACGAGTATCGGGGCCAACACGTCCCCTTATATTGGATATTTATTGGATTCTAATGCGGTACTTTGAACGCTAGCTAGCTAGAACAAGCTGTTCCGATAGATTTAGACATGCTTTCTCGAGCAGTTCCCAACGAGTATATAAAAACGACTGGAGGCTATACAATCTGGATATTTGAGTAAGAACAGGTTACTGAGGTTTGCCGACTACTTAGTCGGCAAAAAGGAGTTTATTGGCATCTTCCTGTTCGGATAATTTTACCATAGATAGGCGAGATCTACATTACCATAGACCACGATCACCGTTTCAAATCCTGATTATAAACGAAGTGCATGAATTAAGACTGCGACGGGTTCTGACTGCCCCGATTAATAAGGGACACAATTAGACGTGCCATACTCACGTTGCGCCTGCGTCGGTTGCGACTATTCTGCGAGAGTTTTGGATTCTACGCGACACTTTGCAGTTAGAAGATCGGAACACATGTGCCTGTGTAGATCCCTCCGATTTCGTCTATAGCTGGTTTTCTATAGAATTCAACAAAAGAATGAGCGAGTGGACCTGCCTGTCCGTATAGAGTTTTCCACCTGGCTGGCAATAAAAACTACAAATGAGTATTTTGCTGCTTGTAAGACTTTTGTGTATTATTACTGTAAAGTAGACAAACAGTCACACTCTTTTGCTCCACTTAAGAAATTGTAAAACTATTCAAGCCTAAGGTTCAAGTGCACTACATCAAAGCTCGCGATCTAAATCTAATTCCCAGCTTTCTTGGCACAAACAGGTTGAGACGGTGACGGTGAGCGGTCCACCCTGTAATTGGGTGTGTTACCCCACTCGCGGGGTAATCCATTAGTCTGGTCTGGCAGGCCCACGTCCAAGCTGACGGCCGTTGAGATTACGGTCTCTGTGACGCGTGCTCTGCGATTTGCCCACGCGTATGTTAGGATTACTATTAATATAAACGATGCACAGATAATTGCATACTTTATTGGAAAAAAATTATAAATTATGAACTAAAAGTTGTACTGAGTTTATAAAAGGATTGTATATTTGAAGGTTATTAAAAATCGAATAACTTGTAATTATAAAGTAAAGTGAGACTGTAAAAGAATAGGTAAGATGCCAGTATTAAGTTTCTTTAATATCTACTATGACATAAATTACCTTTGATTATGTGCATAATATTGACCGGGTCCTGTAGAAATAGACGATATACCTACCCTATAGTTATCATAATATTAGATAACGTAGAAAACTATGTGCATCTTAAGGCATCATCAATATATATTGAATCTGTCATCTTTTATACATAATTTATATCCTCTCTTTTTTATTATGACATTCCGAAGCCTGACTTGTATTTCATATTCAATATGCCGGTGTTCATTATTATATCGATATTCTTTCATTTCTTCGCAATGAATACGCTAATACTATTCAGTGTGTTCAATAAACAGAAATCAAGAAAGCTCTTTATGTCCTCTTCCTGTAGACCACCTCCAGTTTTGTTGTACTCTAATATAGACATAGTATCTAATTGTACATAATATTTTGCGTATGTTATATCTACCCACATTTATAATCTGAACACTTTATGGTTATGCTTAGAAATTTGGTCTTTAGTAAATAATATTCGTATTCTAGACGCAATATCTGAAAATTATTGACACAGCTTCGATTTTAAGGTGGACGTTTAAGAGAAAGTCCAGATAGGAAGGTGTTTATTTCATTGTGTGCCATGTTTGGATATGATCTAGTATTTTCTACTTCACTACGAAACCTTTCTTTATATATCAGCTTGCATTGGCACCAAATTTTTGTTTCTCTAGTCAAATTATAGCTAAGTACTTAGGTATGTAATATTTTCACTATATTTATAGATTCCACAGTTGGTAACTTGGTATGGTTATCGCCCTGACTTTAAAATATAAGAAGAATAAAGTATTGTACCGTAATTGACCGCACAAGTGAGCCGTCTCTGTTTTGAGTCTCGCTAAAAGCTCCTTCGTCTGTCAGATTGTATGTATGGATGTTTGTCCACCAGAAATTTCGTACTCGATTACACAGATGCCAAATATTGTCAACATACGGTGTGACACCGTATGACAATTTTTGGGAGATTAATATATCAAAGATATAAAGATCTACAGACAATTCTGCTACAATCCACCACCAGAAGACAACGTACCCAACATTCTCCGGTACCTTAGATATGCGTCGGGTCAGATAGATCATAATTATTAGTCGTTTTTCGGTTGTTTTTTGATATCGACAGTGATTTTCAACTTAAACATCGTATCGTATTGATTTAGGTCTCGCTCGTTGGCCGAGTTTACATAAACGTCGTCTAGTGGTGGCCGGCGGCGGCGGCGGCCGGTGCCCGAACTAATATTATCGGTAACTGTTCCACGCCACCTGTGCTATGTCACGGAATAAGCTTCTATCATTGTACGGAAGCAGTACAAGTCATGGGCGGTAGCGGGAGCAGGCTAATATAATCTAATTACCAACAAATAATTATAAGTCAATATGTTTCTCCTTAATTTGGAATTAATATTGTCATTTTTATACTTTAAAAAAATTTAATTTATACATTAAAATACATGTTTCTGATTGGTCGATATTAAGACCAATCAGAAACAAGAGCCAATAGTGACGGTTCTCGTGGTTTTTATCAAAAATGAGGGGGTAGTTAGAGTTGACAAGAAAAGAAGATATGTTGTCTGGCTCATGCCGTCTCCGACCATCGTCCCGTAACGTTCTTCCTATACTTGTTACCTGTATTAATTTAACTTATATAATAATTGAAAGTAATTAATGTAAATTAAATTCGTAACTGAGTTTGAATTCATCAAAGTTGTAAACTTTAGACTAAGGGTGTAAACTCCGAAGCACAGAATAAAAATATGAAAAGTTACACGAAGCGTTAAAACAAATACCGTTCCAAAGTCCGTCCATCACAAAAGTTTATTTTCAGTCGATAGCAGAAGAGCTATAACGTTATTTTATACTGCTAAACTATAAAATGCCATAATGCATTCGAATGACGCAGAACCAAAATTGTCGATGTTTCATTTAGTACCGTCTCTTACAACTTCTGCCTATTCCACAAATACGTGAATTTCCTGCCTGCGGTTTTATTTGCATTACTACTACACCAGCTAGTGCTGGAAACCGATGCTTTTTGTATCGAATAGCGGAATATCGGCGAGCCCGCGGCACTCGATCTACTCCGCCGCTGTAACATTTCACTTCACTTTACTGCCCTCTCTCTGCCATTTCCCTAATTTGGTCTCTATTTACGAAAGATTCAGCTCCAGATAACCGCAAGGGTAATTCTGCATGAGATATCGTTTTAGAACTGTCACGCTCGTTGACGATGAACAATGTTGGGAGAATGCTATTTATAACGGTATTTTTGGATTGATTCAATTTATTTCAATTAAACTATATAAATCAACTTTATAATCTACTATTCTAATAATAATACTAATTTATTATTAGTTGCTGACACCTGCAGCGTTAATATTGACGTTTGATTCCTTAGAGGTTGAATTTACAAAAATCTTTTGTTTGTACACCTTATAATTAACACACCCTCCAAAATCACGTCTCTAAGTTCAGTGGTCTGGACTCTGCGTTGATTGTGACCTGACAGTCATGAAGTCAGTCAGGAATAAGGTACTGTTTTATACATATAGATAGTTAAATGAGTTACGTAGGATCAGCAACATTACCCAGTGCGTATTATGCATGGTGATCAACGTTCTTAGCAAGATATAATTGACACACGCGGACACTTCAATTTATTGTCTACGGAACTAACGAAAACAAAAACAAAACACAATATATCATAACAAACAAGTTGCGCTCGAAATAAACAAACGAACAAAATTACCGATATGCTCTCATCATTCACTTTGATATCGATCTCGTAATCGATTCGACTGTACGAACAGATTGAATAAATCCGATTTTTAATCGATTCTTATTAAATATAACCGTTAATTATGGCCCGGTGGACGGTTTGATTTATATATTGACATTTTTTATCGATGATTTTGCGATTCGAATAATTCTACGAGTGAAAGTGTCTGACATAATGCGAGAAATAAAAAATGTGTTCACTGTTAATTCGTTTTATAATGGCAATCATAATTACAGGTTTTAGATTTCGCAATACCGCTGTGATGCTGTGTAATATCGTTTGAAATGCTGTTGAATATCCTAATAAATTATTTAAAAATAAATAGTATAATTAATATACATTGTATATTGTGTTATTAATATATACCGAGTTACATATACAACAGAATAACAGTAGGGCAACATCTATATATAACAAAAGTAAGTCGTGACTGACTGATATTAACTATATGTATAAGTATAAATTAACGCAAAGCCTAAATCGCTGAATCTGAGATCTGAGACAGGTAATTAGGAAGGTGTATTCATTATCGGGTCAAGATGTGCACTAAGACAGGATATTTGGAAATTTAACCACGTCAAAGTGGGGTTCAAAGTTAAAAAACATTATTATATTTTATCGCGACCAACCCGCAGGTAATAACTACTTGCCGAAAACATGTTTGTTTTATGCAATGTGACTAAACAGTGCGTGAAATGAAAATAAAACGTGAGTAAAAATTATGTCTCAATATACATAAGCTGATTGCTTATTGTATTTTAATGTGATAAAATATGTTCTCGTAAGGACAGTTTACACTAGAATAATAAAGCGGCTTGTATGGAAGGTACATACTAAATGAATTATTAATAATACATATTAATTTCGTACATCAGTCATCTTAATAGTAACTGTAAGAAAGTGATTATAATTACTTTGCACATCAACGTAATATTTGTGGCGGGTTTGTTTTCAGTGTAAACCATATTACTATGATCTGTATTTGTTTCCATCACGTTTGTTTAAAAATGTCTTTATTTTAAAAACTGACAGTTTTAAAAATAAAGCCATTTTTTTAATTTACTCGAATTAAAAGTCTGATTTTAACTTGTGCTCGTATTACAGAGAAAATTACGTTAATTACATATACACCTACATTTCACGTGCAACACGCTTGATGACGTTGTATCCGGTCGGCTTCACAGTCACAATAGGCATTGTGTGTGACAGCGATGCGGCCACTTCCGGTTCCTGCTGCGCCCGCGCATCCCACAGATCTAATCTCGGCTGTGCCGGTGTGCCGGCCGACAGATTAGCTGATTATCACGACAGTCGGTAATGAGCAGTCGTAGGACTCAGTCACATTTTGTGAAAAGTTTTCACAAACTAAAGCATATACATATATATTGGATATACAATTAAATTGAAATTGGATACATTTGAGCAAATATAAATAAATCAGTCAAATTTGTAAACTTATTTCATTACTTACTAAATATAATGTATTGCCGACTTTTTGTGTCGCGTCGAGAGACTCAGTGTAGTATAATAAGAGTTCAATGAAATGATTTTATACTTTTAATTGGTTTATCAAAATGACTCTTAAATCACAGTTTATCAGTTAAAATGAATAAAATAAATAGTACCTACCGAGTAAATTTGCAAAGGAGAATACGTAAGCAGAAACTTATTAGCAATTCTGAACGCTAACAGATATTATTAGCATTGGAGACTTGCTAATTGAAGTTCAATGATTAGAATCTAGCATCTATTACACTGGTTCGTAATAACTTTCAATGCCATTTCCTGCATTCATTTACTAATACCAAGCTTCAATTTATCACGAAAAATTTATTCGTAATGTATAAAATTTCAGACCAACATAAAATGACTTCCCTAACATAATAAGGAGGTGGTGAGGAGGAACCACACCATAAAAACAATAATATTTTTTGATTACATCAAGGCAAGGCGGGAAAACATTAAATATTCTTTATATACCATCTCATTATTAATGTGCACATGAAAAGTAGATTTTCTAGTTAATTACCTACCTACATAGATAAAAGGCATACTCACCAAACTGTTTCTAAGTACCTGCCCGAACCTACCTATCCGATAAAACTGATGGCCGAGAAAAGTAAAAGGTTCCATCCCAGGAAATATTCAAAAAGAGTCTAAGCTAAAGTTAAAAGAACTATTCACCACCCTTAAGTTGAAAATTTGTCACCAAGCACCTAACAGTGCGTTAGTTCCGACAGCCTTCCTTGAGAACCAGTGTAATCCAGACTAGGCATGCTCATCTAAGGCCACAGTGTCACTGACTTCCGTGGTCAAATGCCTGACTTAGCTAAATAAAACTCTAGCCACTATTTTAGCCAGATTAAATTAAATCTTCAGGATCTCGCTTAGCAGAGTTTAGTATTGAAGTAGAATTAGCCATAATGTAGTGTCACGGCGAGGCCAATCAGTTCATTCTATAAGCGGATTATGTACACAGACTGTGCTGAATGCTTATAGATCTGCTGACTCATAAAGCTTGTCAGCCATTATGGGCTTGAATAGTTAACAATGGGGATATGCTTGCAATCACCACGCTTACAGAGTTAATCATTAATAATTATGTAAGTTTAGATATGCATATTCTTTTTCTTTTTTATAGGTTTTTTAAATAGGTTTCGTTAGAAGCCACTTCGAAAGAGGCCGATTGCAAAAACTTTAGACCACTGTATCTTATCATGGGAAACTGTTGGACGCATTCAGTATTACCTATGACCATCTGCAAATAAATAAGAAACGAACGAAAACCGGTAGACCGATTTCGATGTCCGTGATGTCGGACATCGAAATCGGTCTACCGGTTTAGGTTTAAGGTCACAAAAAGTTAAGACATACAAATATATAATATAATAAAATTGCCCTCCTTTTGGCCTGTCGGGTAAAAATATTGTAACATTTCCTGCAAGTGCACTTTTGCGTATTTTCCATTTAAAATTAAAAAGGCCATTATCAATCGTACTCACGATAAAACATGCCGTATGAATTTCATGAAACAAGCAATTCGAATGAGCAATAACGTAAATCGACAGAAACAGTTATTAAAAAATTAAAACGTCAAATTTGCATACAGATAACGTTGAAGCGGCAAATAATCAGAATAAGTCGAAAATGATTATGACAAGCTGTATACACCGTACATTCTGAGTCGACATGAGTTCCCTGGACCGTGAACCAGTTGGCGGCATACTTTCGTTTTTATCCAGTCCAAAAGTACCGCGCGCGTTGGACTTTCTTCGAGTGACGAGCCCTTACAGTCCCTACAGTGGGACTGTGGGAGTGGTACCACCGAAACGATTCACACGTCACTTCTACTGACTTGAACATTCAGAGCGGAAAATGTAGGGCAAGTGGCAGCGAGCGACGCCGACGGGCAAGGTGGGATGTGGTCTCGGAAATCACGGAAATACTCGAATGGGCGGTAAATATTTTATATAATTGTACAGACAAGTACGTTTGAACTCGCAGCGAACAATGGTTAGGAATCTTCTTTTGCTGGGTTTGATCAACCGCTGTCTCAGTTATCAATATTTTCCTGACTAGAGACTTTTCAAGTACTTAACTATACTTTTGAAAAATAAGAAACTAGTGTTCATTTTAAAAAACTGTACTGTACAGTTATTTAATGTAATACTTACCTGCGTTTCAACATGTAATATTATACAACTCTACTCTAATGAAATATTTAAAACAAAACATGAATTTGATACTTTCAAATCAAATTGCTGCTCGCTTCCACTTGCGACGCACGCAAATGTAAAGACATTCTATCACTAGGCGTCCCCGTCGGCGTCACCTCTGATTTACGACTCATACGACTCACTACGTAAGTTAGACTATTATATATATGTATATATATATATCTTTAGTGTTAGTAACATATATTAGAAGCGACTTCTAAAATTACCAGGTGGTAATGATTTTATTCGAAAAATTGGGTGATCGGGTAAAAAAAGACAATACTCACAATATATTGTAGAAATAAACGTCTACTAAATACAACTAAAGAATTTCTTTCAATACAAATCAAGTAAAGTCAATCCCGTCGGTACCTCTTTTGCATATTGGTGCTTTTTGAGATGCATCATTTTTATAAAAAGGTATTTTACCTTTACCAACAACTTAAAATGGACAAGTAGAATTATTTTTTTTACAAATATCTAGTCGAAAAATCTTATCTAAAGTAAACATAGATAAATGTATGCGAGTAAAGCTCGGGTAAAGCTTTTAAAGAACAGAAAAAAGATTTTGTTCAACGCATACCTTCGAAGGTAAAGGTCAGGCGTAATCGCTGACTATAAATAGGGAAATGGACAAATTATCCCGATTATTAAGTAGAAAAATACCGACAGGAATTGGTGCCGCGACCATTGCTGTTCGAAGATCAGTTGATATAAGTAATACTTAAAAAAAATAGTTAAAACCGTCTTCCATTCTTAAGCAGTACATACGAACAAAAAACATAATGGACTTATTTTGATCAAATTTATATAAGACCAATTGTAAAGTATCCCCCTTTACCCTATACAACGAAACAAGTTTTTTTTTAAATCGGTCCATCCATCACTTGCGAATCGAGGACATAAAAAAAACAAAAACCGACGAATTGAGAGCCTCCTCTTTGAAGTTTGTTTAAAAATACCGCTAACCGAATTATTTAACAAATCACAAATTTTTAATCCGCGACGTCGCATACATAAAATAAAAATAACTGATACTCAAACAGTGATAATACGTGAGTAAGATATACCTCAACTAAAGTAATCAATATTTATAGCAAGTAAATAGACACGTATCGCATCTGAATAGCATATTACGAACATGATAAGCTCAAAGTAAAAAGGTTGAGCCTACTTTGGTTTCTACGTTGGTGCAATCAATAGCTTTTTGATATTCAAATTATTATCTAAAAATAACATTAACAATTAAAATACAAATAACGTAAAATAACTGTTGAACCATTGTTCAAATATTATAGTCACTTCAACAGATCGTTAAGTTAACAGCTGTTAATTGCAACACTATCAGATAGCTTATATCGATACGATCCGATCCGACAAGCCGAGCCTTTACGAAGTATAAGTGATTATGCACAATAATTCCTTTTGACATTAAGTTAAAGTACTTCAGACCCCTTCGGGCTAAACGGGATACGAGTAAAGTATAGCATAATTGGCATACGCCATTTGACCACCTCAGTCTCATTGCAATGTGGGCAGTGAATATTTAAGGTGTCGAAATATTTCTATGCCAAGATTTAACTGTTGAAATTATTACTAGTATATTTTATTAAAGCACAGAAACAAAGGAAAAAATCATTCACAGTTATAAAAAGTAATCTAATAATAACCCCCAGTAGAAGGGAAAGTTCCAAGAATGCTAGTTGCATTGCCACGTTGAATAGCAATGCTAATTTTTAGACCAAAATAAGAGCCAGCATTCTGGTCACATGTCGTCAGGTTTATAAGTTCTGCTTTTTGTTATTTTATTGTTAAAATAATTGGAGAACCAACTTATTCAACAAAATCTAGCTCAGATTGAGGAAAATTTAGATTGATATCAAGGTATTTTATTACTGAGATAAATATAGGATGGGAGGAGATAAAATGTCCATGTATATTTGCAATAATGAGGTTATTAAAATGCAGTGAAGTTTAAAAAAGCCTTCTTATTTTATAATTCGATCATATTATTTAATTAATTAATTCATTTGTATGTAACCCACTGTCAATGCATTGGATTGCTAATCGCCATTGCCTATTTTTGAATGAGAGATGATATTCCAACCTATTGTTTAATAATATCAACTATGAATTATATATTTAATTTTACAATATATTGACAATATAGCCGAATATTGGATTTATTAGTTACTTAGTAAAATGTATTTTAACGAAGAAATTAGCTCGAATGCTTAATAAACGAGTATTAAACCTGACAGAACATACAGATACAAGATACTCGATTAACGCAAGTGAAACCACAGCGCAACCACAAGACTGCACCTCTAATACAGACATACTACCAGACTAATGTTTGAACATAGTGTTAGACAAGCTAATATCTAATTTACAGATGTATTGTTGCGCCAAGTTCTCTGCCCGACGATCACACAAATTACATATGCGAATCGGACGTATGCAGCAGAAGATTATGATTATTTGTACGTATGCTTACTCGAAATTGAGTCATTAACTAAATTCAATGCTTTTTATCAAGGATGTATACATATAGATGGAATCCGCAGAAAACATATCGTCAATTTTAATTTCTAACTGAAATAGGTCGACAACGTTCATAGGCACAACTGCGATAACTACGTTAAGAACTTTTACATAGTCGCTAGAACAAGTCAATAAGAAATGTCATCGGACTCAATACTTCAAGTGTTTGTTAAAACTATATAGTTGGCAAAGTACCCTAATGTAATTTCGTTATGTACTTATTATTTCTTCCACTGTTAAGAAAAAGAATAGGAGCAAATACATTAAATACCACTTTATCGGTATATTTTGGAAGTTGTACAAAATTCGTAATAATACATAATAACTTATCCATTACTTTTTTTTACGTATATAAACTATAGGATTTTTGTTCTGTTATTGAACCCGGCTGAAACCATGCAGTTCCGGTTCACCGGATAGCAAGGGCCGGTCTCAGTCAGTACGCGCTACACTGCCTCTATTCCTTGCCGGAACACATTATGATACAACGACACCACTCACCCATCGAGGTGGTCTATCATCAACAAACACGATCATTAAATCATCAACGTAAACAGCAAATTATCTCTCGCGAATACAACTCCAAGCATCCATCCAGTGCTAGCGGTACTTGTAAGGCATCCGTTTAATCCAATATACTATAAGGCTTCATCACCGCAGAAGTTGATTTACAGGCGTGGGTTTTTTAACCTTTTTACACAAGTTCCTATTATATAAGCCAAACAGTCAGTATTATTTTGAGAGGTCACGCAAAGTTCAAAATGCTCGCCTCCGACCGAGGTTACGTCCCATAAATTGCATAAGTAGCTATTGAGAAGTTTAATCGGAGTTTGTACGATCTTTATACCATTCAACGAGCACAGTAAAACTTTATTGAGTCATTATCAATGCTCAGGTGAGAATACCTTGAATATTTTGAGAGGCAAGCTTGTAAAACATTGCGATCTTGCTTTATTCTTTCCTCAATCGACTAACCGACGCGGACTGCGATAGTTCTGCTACTCTATATTTACATTTGAATAATTTCAGATTTAAATAAAGCACGGTTTCTTCTTGAATATCTGAATACAAGTTCATATTCAAGAGATTACCATTAATTTTGTTGTGGAGAAGCAGCTATTTTTGGGTGCAACTGTTGGTGATTTTGTTTATGGACGTTTTGCCTTTAATACGTTTCGGAGATGTCACGAATTCTTGGTATAAATGAACATCGCTGTCGTGTGCGCCTGGATTCCTTTGAAATCGATCCACATCGTCGATTTTAGAAATTTTCCGAGTCACAATCCGACAAGTTGCAGTCTTAGATGGTAATCTAAATATATAAATCTAAGCATCATCGTTCCTCGAGCAGAACCTCTGATTCACGCCTACACTTGGCCCGTTTTACATCGCATCGGTTCCGCATTTCATTAGCTCTCACATTAATTTATGATTGGTGTTTGCATATGCATGGACCGGTCCCAGATGGGCCTTGGATGCTCTAGGAAGCGGTTTGTAGGCGTTATACTTCGAGTAAGTACTTCGAGATTACGGCAAACACAAATGATTAATAATATAGGTTATATGATTTCGCCCATATATCCAACACTTTGAGCATTGAGTCACTCTCTATGTAGAAACGTTAGAAATTAACAACAGATGAAATGGTAATTCTAGAAACGACGCCCTATGTAATGTCTTCCCGACAACATTATTCTCATAAATCCAAACGCGGAACAAAGCAAACGGTAAAATCAATATAATTAAATGAATATACACAAAAGAGCAATAAACATCGCCTGGCCATTAATTTTCCGACTTTCCCTTCAAAACGACTTTTACGACTTCCCTTCTATTTTAGCTGCGCGTTGCATTGCAAATCTTCAACCTATTCAGATGGTAACGAGGTGTGAACATGGAATATATTACGCGTGAAGCCATCGCGGGAGCTGCGCCTGCCTCCAGTTTCCTGGCCCCAGGCTGCCTCAGCGCCGACCGCGGAATGTAGGTTATCTACAGATTTTGTTGTTTGTGATATCGGTGATTTGTTTATCGGCTATAACTTGTCGTCGACTGGAAAGTAGGGGCTGATTGGCAGACAAGGATCGCACAACTCACGCTGACGCCGAGACTTATTTTCAATGCTAATGCGCAACAGTTCTACGGGTAAATGTAACTTTTATCGTACATTCCGTGCGAAGGCTCGGCTATAAGCTGACAGTGACCAGTGTCACTCTGGGACAAGTATCGCAAGTTTTCTGGGCTCATTGTTCCTGGTTTACATGTAGTTTTTATTCCGCACATGGCACGCAAGCTTACTTATAAGGTGTGAATTAAAATGTATGTGCGCAAGTTTAAGTTGCAACTGAAATTAATATTTATGACTGCAGAAACAAAAAACGTGAAAGATTTGATACTGATAAACGAGAGGTGGCTATGAAACCGAGGCTTGTACGGAAGTTGCGGGCCGTATGCGCGTGCGACTGTCCGATACCAGTTTGGCGATGTTTGTTTTTATATGTGACAATAACATTATGCGGACGAATTTATAGTATTCGAAAACGGCACAGATATTTGGTGGGTGCGTATCAATAAAATCAGCGTCAAGTTTTTGTGGCAATTAAATTGCGCGTTTCGTGAGCAGAAAAATGGCATCGCAACCGCCAATTATTTAGAAAGTGTAAGGGAATCGACGTTGACGGAGAGTTTCGACAGGAAACGATTGCTTAAATATAAATAAAACATTATATTTGTAGCATAACTCGTAGGCAGTTCATTTAAAGGAGGTTTGCTATTTCCGCTAACGAGTCAATTACCGGTCGCGTTACTCGTTTCAATGTAACCCCGTAAGGAGCTAGTCATGTCTGAATTTGTACCGCAGTGGTAGAAATAGGGCCAGATATGGCAACTAGTGAGATATCTGCGCCGTTAAAGCGTTCGAGGAAGCAACAGTAGTCTTTTTTGTCGGTTTGCTCCTAGACGGAAGAGGTGGCGATAATTAGGAACCGGGAGCTAAGTGTTGCCACTTGTCTTGTAGTTGTTAGTACTGCGGTTATTTATCGCATTTGTGATTTATCGCAATGTTGTCGTAATGCTAAAACGCCGCACTCTTTCCGTCAGAGGCAATCGTACAAGTAGAGATTGTACTCTATAAATTCTTGGGAAACTATCCCTTAGTTTAGTAAATTGTTACTAAGTTATACTAATATCTTTAACATTCTAGCAAAACTTACGTGTTCATCGAGCGAGTATGTCAACTCGCCGTCGTCGTACAAAACGAACCACCTCCGCTGCCATCTCTGAAACAAAAGAAAAATTTATAGAATTAATAAAAAAAGCTTTTGGTTTGGCGATTTATACAATAGTATAATCATCAGCAATTACCTATAGATAGATCTCTTCTATTGAGTACATACAATAGATATTACTGTGAATAAACACTACATAATCCTTCCAAAATATCGAAGCAGATCTAATCCAGTACCGAAGCAATAATGCGCAATTATTGATCAATAATTCAATTAAAATCGAACAGTCGCAATCTGCGAGCAATCGAAAGCTAACACGATTGTCTTGTTAGCCTCTAACAGGGCTACAGATAGACAATGTCAGTGTATCTAGCAACATCAACATAATTAGGGCCCGCCGCTCTATTTCGCCACGTGAACATAAGCAGATTGCGCGATAACGCCACCTATCGGTGAGCACGAAACTATTAGATAGTTACTGGTAACATTTTGCTGTAACGATATTGGGTGAAACGAAATTTCAATTTACGTCTATTACTCTTGCTATTAACTACTTGGCGATACATCTTTGATATAACCTTAGTCGGCGAGTAGATAAATTTTTTTAATCTTTTATTTCTATTTACCGTACCAAAGACTTGTATGTACAGTTAAACAATAAATATATATTTAAATTATTTTTGATTCTTGTAAGATAACCAAACATTTTATACTACGAGTACTTAGTCTGAAGTACACCATTTTATTTCAGGGTGTGTCAAGCCGATGCCGCACCTGAATTATATTAGAAAACACTTGAAATATATAACAGCAAAATGCAGGGCTACATAAATTAGTAGAAAGTGAATCTTGCCGCAGAAGGCACTCCAAACATAATATTTTCCATGAAAACTGCTGTTTTTGCCTATTTCTATATTTTCTACATTATATTTATATTACATTACATACATTATATTTTCTACAAAAACAATTATAAACACTGAATTCATTTCATGTGTCACAATAAACCGAGTACTTATGCTAATACAACCTTTGACCTTATTTCATGTTTCTTTCGTGCTTTACACGCATGCAGCTTGATTACCTCACGATTTCAAAACTGCTTGAAATCGACTCGTGGGAAACAAACAATTGGCTAATTGTCGCATTAGCCGCCAATTACTGGCAACACTGATGAACGGAGTCTATTGGGAGATTGCTGCAATAGGTCAGCGAGACTACTTGTCCAAATCATTTAAAATATAGCGCATTGAAAAAATAGCAATGCAGAATTATGATTATACATTCACGATACAATCAGAAACATATATGTAGATAAAATAAGTGCATCATGTACTCATATAACTTCGAAATAATAAGCAGTAACAGCTAAGGCACTTACTGATACTGCTTAAGGATTTGTTTAATTTTCGGTCAGGACGGTTTGTCTACCAAAACATGCCTAAAAAGTGGTTAATATTACGCATTAAGGAAACCTGTATATGATGCCTACTTTACTGCGTACGAAAGTATTTGAATTCTGTGAATTGTGGTTGAATTCTGACTTATGGCATGCATGGAAGATTTTTGTATTCTAGGTTGACTGCTATGGTCACATTGTCTATGGATTGCAAGGCCTGTCATAATGTCAAAATACGAGTAGACAAAACAAATACGCGCAACTCGCTTTTTTGTGTAAATAACGTGTAAACAATTTGGTTCGAAATTAATTTGTACACTGTCATATGTTGTATTTTGAATTTGGTTGATAGATATAAGTAACGTATTTATGGTATCATGTACACTGTCCTGGCCGGAGGAAACATCTCTTTAGCTTAATGTTGCGAGCAACAAAATCATTGCGAATTCAGACTTCACATGTTCGTCGACATTAAACTTTCAGATAAACAGATTATGATCAACATCATCGTAAATTAAATGCCTAGCTACTCCGTACCAGTCGGTATTTGGGTTAAGCCGAAGCTCCTACACATCTACTAGGTCAATGATATTTACGACATTATGTGCTAAAACTCTGTATAATGAGGCCCATGGCTGCATAATCAGACAGTTTCATTGTTTCGTCTATTCCGTAGGCAAATGTATGCAAATCCAGCGGAATAGTTATCGAGTTATCGCCCACTTGTTTAGTGTGGGACGTAGGTACCTGCGAATTGATCAAGGATTTATTAGCTATAATATTATAACAGGGAAATACTGTACAGTAATCTGTGACCTGATAATTTGTACATAATCAATTCCCGAATAGAACTCGGACGATCAAAATATTTATTAGGATTCAAGACTCGGACTCAAGAGGCAAGATTCACAATAACATTTGGTTGTGATGTTGATAATTACTACTATTTATCTTTTGGGACCAAACTATTTAAAACATAGAGAAAACTACATTTGTCGATTCGTAGAGCTATTCTGCCGACGTATTTTAATAATGATTGAGCTATAACGTAACGTTCCTAAGGCTGACTTAAGTTATTGCAAGTTACAATTCGAGCCATAGCTAAAAAATTAGACAGCTCATGAAATGGTAAGCTGAAAAAATAAATTTAATATCTTAAATTATAAAATTTATTAGGTTGCCAGTATTCTTATGCAAGTAGGCAGTAGGCAAGTGTCTATCTAACATATGTTGTCAACTACCGATGAAGTGCCACTGTCAAAATTTAACTGGTAACTATTAAGAGCTGCTTTACTAGCTTGCTAACAGCAGAAGAGTGGCATAATTTTCCCTGACATATTAACCAGCAATTTTCCACTTATTTTAACGAGCCACTCCTGCCTATTGTGGATTTGTAGCTCAGTCGATCGCGGGTCCTTAGTCAGGTAAGGCTGTTAGAGGCAGTGGGGAAAGTCGGTCGGTACATTCTACCCAGAGTATAACTATACTAATGGTCTCAGATACAACCAGCAGATAAGATTGCTATTATCTACTCGTACCGGGAGTGCTGGATGCCGTCGCCTGCGTGCGGATTATTGCGTATAAACAAGGCGGGTAAGTGCTGCGTAGTACTGGCAACTACTAGTGCTGGGCTGACCCTATGACATCGATAGTACTTTGTTACGCCTAACTATTTTAACAGACATTAAGAAACATTTGAAAGTAAAGGAAAGTTGGTCTAATGCGGAATGAGCACGCGTATGATAAGAACATAAATACTTCTTAGGTTTAAACTACAAATTTATATGTAAAAATATGTCAAAAATGTACATAATATTATTGAACAAATTAGATCGTATCGTCAGGCGAATAACGGTCAAACATAATCCTATGTAGGTAAGATGAAGAATGCACAAATAATTATCAAAAATAATTAGGAGAGTATCATATTATATATTAAAGCTTCGGTAATATTTTCTAAATATTTTGCTTCATAAATGCAATAATCGCAGCCATTGAACGCAGTTTCTATCGTCCAATCAGATAACGCGGATGTTTCGCGCCGCGCCGCATAGTGCGATCAAAACCCGCGATTATACGATATACTCGTATTCGTCTATTCGATGGAATTCTCGTTGCGGCCAGGTGCGTACTCGATACACTGATTGCGCCAACGGTATGCTTCAATGCGAATTCTTGTTGTTTAATACATCGGTACCATTTTATTTTGCATACAAGCAATTCGTTTGAGCAAATAATGCCCGCAGTATTGTAGACTCGAACAAGAGTAGGTAGGTAGGTTGCGCAGGCGCATTGCCTTTGCATATTTGCCGCTTGAATGGACACCAGACGGTCATCCGTTTCCGCCGCAGGCTTTGATATATATTTAATGGCAGCATCCCAATTACTGACAATGAATCGAATAATTTGTTACATCGTTTTCTTAATCTAATTGGATGGTTACGTTTTATTTCTTTAAAAAATTTAATAATTGATCTATCTCAAATAATTCGAATAAGGCCAGGCAGAGCATTGCCTAAATTTCTTGCTTTTACGTAACAAATAGATAATTAATTCAAAGATTACAAAATGCAAATTAAAAGTGAAAGCGTATCGATCTTGTGTTCTTGTGCGTATTTAGACAATTATGTATCTGTAGAAACAAAGGAGGTCGGCGAGTCGCCATATTAGTTACCGTGGGAGCGTTCGCAAAACAATCACACATAAATTACAATCGGACCTATTGAACAAAAAAAGAACCACTTCTTTTAATTGGATAGTAGCAATTGTTGCAACATCGTGTGTTTTATTAGTGAAAGTGAAAATAACGTAAGACATTGTATTATATAAAGAAATTCACGTCTAAAGACAATGACGACTTTTAGATTGTTTTATTTCGCATTTGTAATCGCTGTGACAATTCGATTAGCGTAAATCAGTGTTGAAAGTCAGTTGTAAACCTACGGGCGATTCGTTACTTAGTTTGAATAAATAAATTACTTAACTGTTACTTGATGCGGCCATATTTTATGCTGATTGAACTTTGCCTTCTTGTTACTTGCACAAGAGACTAGCTAATTTAAAAATAAACTGCTTGAGATGCATTAGTTTGTAGGCATAGAATCGGTTTATGATAAATAATTCATTCATTCTAGTTTCTAAGAACATGTTCGAATTTGGCTAAGTTAAGTAAAAACAACAAACAAACAATAAATTTAAGCCAACAGTAAAAAATTAAGCACTTTAAATGATGTACCTAATGTTTCAAATTCAAATCAGTATAATCTTCTAGGAATAAACTGCATCTGCTAAAAATATACTCACTCTTTTCCTTGGAAATTCGTGTAAAAACGAGATGAGTTACAATAAAATTGGTACTTGAGCACAACAGTCTTTTTAGTTTAGTTAATTTATATCTAACGACTTGATATTCGCATTTGATACTTGACGCTAGCAAATACACTGCTAGTATTAAGTCATTTAAAAAAACGGTACAGTAATCAGAGCGTGGTAACTAAACATAAACATAAAAAAGTATATGTTAAACAAGTAAAATAAAAAACTAACATAACCTCCGACGTTGCCACATTGTGGTCGCGGCTATCTTGGATTTAAAATGTATCATACTGTATGGCATTCTACTAGTCAAATCCATTTATTTGTTACCCATATTGAAGGAATTTGGAAAAACATATACTCCGCCATTTCTGGTGGCGTCCATCTTGGACCAATTTTCAACCAACCATAGCTAAGAAAACACCCGACAACTAATCTTTCAAACGATATCAAAATCGGTTCATCTGTTCGGGAGCTACGATGCCACAGACAGACACACAGACACGCCAAAGTTAAAACACTCCGTCGTTTTTACTTTCAAGGGCTAAAAAGTATTGTTTAGATTTGTTTGCGAGCAGTCCACTTCCCAGGGTGCCGCGTCCGACCGCGTATATCCTAACAGATGGACGTAATCGTTATCTAAAACAATGAAACACAAGTGCGCTTGCGTCACGCGCTTGTAACGATTATAGAACCTCATTGGTTGAAACAAATCGTAACTTCCATGTTTGACCTACTAATACTAAACACACGAAATGCAGTTTGTTCGTCGTCGCTTGGTATACGCCAATATTGAATATCAAAAGTAAACGTGAAAATTAAGACATATTTCAAACAAGTGGTTAGAAGCGAGTTCGAAAAACCCGGACTGCTAAATTGTTAAACCTGTGTATCATCCTTATTTATTTTTTTCAATGTTGATGTTCTCGGTGTCATTCTCATGACTAAGGCGAATCTATTGACACCACTCACATAAAAATACAAGCCGTTTAGGTTCTAGGGCGTGCCAAAGAAATATGCATAAGTACACAATATACAATATACAAAATAGATGCAACTAGTATAGAATCGATACAAAAGCGTTTTTAAGGCAATTAAGCATAAAGCTAGGATTAAGGAAGGAAGGATTCCTGATTTTGAAGATCTTCCAGCACATTTCCAGCTTCAGAGTATAATACATAGATGTAAAATCACTGATTTTTGCATTCTTCACAAGATTGTTAATGGCATCTTTAGTAAAGAATTATTAGCGAATGTTAAAATTGACATTCAGATATGTTCTACTCGTAAACCAATGTCTCTGTTTTATATTCCCTCCTCTATTATTTGAGGACGTGGGACGTAACAATCCACTTAAAAGAATGTGTCAATCTTATAACAAAACTTACATTGATATGTGTCCAGAACCTGATATATTTCATCAAAAATTTTATAACTTTAAGAAGTGACTTCTCAAGTTAGATTTATTAAATATTGATTAATTTCACGTTGTATTACATATTAATACTGATATTATAATAAAGATGTGTACAAAAATTGATTTATCAGATTTACCACTTGTCATATTAAATTTTGTCTTTTATGTAAGTTATATTTTTTAAATCTTATTGTACCAAAGTAATGAAAAATTTAATACATACACTCGAAAAACATGATCATAAATTTATAATATGCTCATGAGTGAAAAACACAGAGGTGCATGACTGAACCATTGAACTCGCATAGAACGCGATAGAAAACTCTTTAATGTATGCACACAAAAATAATACAGCAAACTTAAAAGATGTTGCAGTGCAACAAGCGCCGCCTTATTGCGAATATCGATCTCTTTCAGGCAACCGTTGGATAGACAGAACTTAAGCATAACTAATGAAGTGGAAGATATAAATATCTACTTGCGTTAAAATAGTTAAGAATAATAATTTTGAAATATGTTTTAGAATATATTGATTAGTTTTTTTACCTTAGGTAGTAATTTTTTAAATGAAATTCGTACCGCCTAACTAATTCCCTGAACTTTCACAATCATTTCAAAACCAAAATCAGCTAAATCGGCATAGCCGTTCTCGATTTTTAGCGAGACATACGAACAGCAATTCATTTTTGTAATTATAGATAAAACCGTGTTTGGGCTCCAACTGGCCTACCAGTAGGCGACTAATTGTGGCCGAAGATGAAGCACGCAGTTCTAGAATATACCCATTCACTCTGACCTTGAACAAACCTGGACAAAAAAGAAAAAGATAGGTGGTAGAGTATTCCATACTCAAGCTGTATTGATAAACTTGAGATATACCGTTCCTACATAAGCTCTAAATATCCATACATATAATTATTAATTCTTGTTCCCCATTAACGAAGGTGCAATCATCATCAGTTGCATCTTCAACCTTGACTGACACGACCTTTGAGCCACGAATGAGACGTAACAAAAAATGGCCTCACATTAATAAAAATTGTTTTGTTTCTTGCCATTTATCGCAATCGATTGTTCGGTGAATATTTATTTGTGTTTAGCAGGTGTTGTGAGATTAACCAGCGGGCGGTCTCTGTTCAGTTCAATCTCCATAGATCAAGATTAGCCAGCATTAACGTTAGCAACCAACATTAACCTGACTAACATTAATTGACCTTGTTAGATGGCAACATTTTTACAATGGTAACATTTTTATTTACTTATGTATAAACTATGTTTCTTGCGTATTAAATTTTTTTTGTGTACATATCGTGTAGCGATGAAAATGAAGCGCCTCTGGGAACAACATACGAATGTTTTGTGGTTCCGGCACCTACTTTGGATGTCTTGGCGACTTTATAGTTTTAAGATCCCGTGATATTTAGCAAAAAATTAACGGTAAATAAAGTATCAAAGATTGTTGTTGTTGTTGGAAAAAAAATTATAACAAAATTATTTTATTTGCTTTGGAGTTTTTAATGACTTATTTATGTCTGCCTCGTAAAAAATAATTTGCTTGATTGTTTCTTTTTCGTAAGTTATATCCTATCGTTATTTTCTATAACCTGTCTTCTAAATTTTATAAAATTATTTCATCTACAGCCTACAACAGCACCGTACCTAAGTGGATGTAGAGCATGGAAGTAATCGATTTTCGTGGTCGATTATTCGTTACATAATCGTCGTGCGATAACTCGACTCGATTCCATCGGACGGGCGTGTAACTGTGGATCGATGTATCACGATCCGACGATTTGTCATAGCGGTTGTGGAGTCTGTGGAGCTGCGTACGCGCATCAACGCACGTTACCGCCCGCGCCCTTCTATGCGGGACTGTGATATTGTTATTTTTCGCAGAAATAATTCTAGTTGTTACCGAACGAGTTGTGTTTTTTTTATAAAGGAGAACGGACACGCTTCATACATTTTTGGACCAAAAAGTAAAGTAAGTGGCCGGTAGAAGAAAAATATATATTATTGTAGTATATGACCCTCGGAACATTTTATATTATGGCACCTAACCTCTATTTATAATACCTGAGTTGTTATACTTTGCCTTCTTTGGCCGGCTACTAGGGTTTTTTGGTCCATTATGTCCTATCTCCATTACTTATTACTTATTCCTAATTAATAAGAGAAGGTAACACACACGTTCACACGTGCAAACTGCATCAAACACGAGTTCTCAATGTTTTATTATACTAGCACTAAACCGAACATGTAAAATGTGAGCTAAGTGCAAGTCGGCTTCGCGCACAATGGGTTCCTGCCATCATCTATGAAAACAGAAAAATAGAAAAAAACAGACCCTACCTCTTGTCGTAATTAATACAAAGTAAAGACCGCAAAAAATATGACGTCTTTTGTACGTCTATAACAACAAAATAAAATATTTAAGGGTAGCTTTAAATATTTATTTTATTCTGTTCTTATAGCGACTACAGAAATACATCATCTGTGAAAATTTCAACTGTCTAGGGTCCCATTTTAATCTTTTGGGTAAAAAACTCTAAAAATGTCCGTGCGGTGCTAAAAACTACCATCACTTTTAGAATATTTAGAAATACGAGTAAATTACTAGAAAACTAGTTAATAATAAATACAGCAACTAATGTTCGTCACAGATAATATCACAGAGTGCTTAAGATAAGTATAGTGTAGTAACCCCTTTTTGATTCGCAACCCCGTATATCTCACTACATTTTATCAAAGATAGCCAGACGTAGAAGCTACACATCTCACATTATACTGTGATTAATCTCACTACATCGATCAAAATTAATTATTGATTCGATTGCACCGTGTTATCCGAATGAAGACACCAGTGTAACATAGAGTTAACGAATTATATTCGATTAAATTAATCGATCATTGGTGTTGAGTCTTTGTAGGAGGTATAGCAAGTACGACTCTATATACATATTACATTTTAATCATAAATAGCAATAAGCAGTCCCTGCTTATAAAAAAGTCGCAAATAAATAAAAAAATACAAATACAGTAGTTTGTTTTTGTTAGTATCCTAAATAAAATATGGTAATGGCCACCCTAATTACAAAGCAATCTACAAAAACACATTAAAACATTTATTATATCAATCAATGTTTTTGCTCAACGTACTTATTCAGTGAAGAGATTTTTTATCCGTGTTTAAAAACATAATAATTTAATGTATGTATAAAAATCACGTTTATTCACATAGGAAGTTAAAATCAAAGGCGATAAGCCTAACACTGATTTGCTTTCTTACATAGTATATATAGACAATGAAAACTTTATATGAAAAAATTATAAATTTGCTCAAATCGTGGCCAGTTCCATAGTGGTCTCTCTATAGTTGCCAGTACATAAAATGAAAAAAAAAAAAAAAAAACATAAACTTATGGTTAAGTTTTTCGGTGTCGCCATATTATTAGAACATATTCCATATAGTAAGTATAAAATAAATAGCCAATATTAGAGTGCAATATAAAACAGCTCAAGGAGTTTTGTACCGTGTTGGTAACATTGTAGCGAATTGTCCAGATCTTCTGCAACGAATTGATGTCTTTAATAAATGTTTATGACTCGGCTCAGACTGCCAGAGGTCAGTGCGAGCATTAGAATAATGGAAAACTGAACGCACAAAAATCAAATAGAAAAACATCTGCAGAATCTATAAATTTGCGAAATTAGAATACATGCGTAAAAGGTTTACGTTAAATATAAGTCATCTAATATAATTACACGATAATTATATCGAAAACAACCCTTCGTAATCACTAACAATCACAATATTATAAATAATGAATGGGAATGACACCTCAACCTATGTATGTTTACAAACATAAATAAAAAATTACAAATATAACCACAAACTAAAAAAAATGTTTTCCTCTCGTTGGGCAGTCGAGAAAAAAAATAAAACGGACGCAATCGGCAAGTTCAATACATTTAACAATCATTTATGTTTAGAGCAATGTTGGTTAGACGGTCCAAATAAGGCCGTGGGTACACGATTCCATCATTTTGTTGTCAGTTGTCAGAGTGACGCAACAACACGCTAATGTCAAAATGACGTTTGACGTGCGGCAGACTTGATGGATGGTGGCAACGGACGGAATTTAATGCCGATTTATGCAGTTAAATGTTTCGTAATGTATGGTTAAATCATTTTTATTATGCGCTTAGCACTATCCTCGAGCCTAGCTTTTAGTTACAGCTTTGCATTAAATTTAAATATTGTTTTAAACCAAACTGTGACATAAGTAATTGATTCGTCTATGTATAGATTTTGCTAATAAACTGAGAGTAATTTTATAATGTAGGATTTTTGACAAACCCACTTTTACATATTAATATAATCATATGAAGTCTGGAATCCTTTTTTAACACTCTAGTGTTCCGTAGGCCTCCAGGGTCTCAATTTTTGAACCACTCATATGAATTCATCACTCGCTAATTACGCCACTTACGAAAGACGCAGTACTTGATGATGAATGACGTCTTACTATTTTTGCGTGAAACGAAGTATTTTAAATATTTCTGTGACAACTAATATCCCAGCGTTCGCATGGTTACAAATGCGCATAAACAGTACCATTCCAAATTAAATTATCCGGTGATTTCTTACGCATGCGAATATTGAATTTATACGAGCGATTTCAAAAATAAGAGGTACAGACCAAAACGCTGTGTCCATAGTGCGTGCGGATCTGACAGAACAATATAAGCTTGCGCAACCGACGTGCTAAAACCACGAGCCCAGCCCTCTACTGGTGATTGATTAAAAAGTTTATCCCTATTGTTTTGAAGCACAAAGCGAGCCTGTAATTATGTGAAATAACCCACACGAGCCTAATAAGGAGTGTCAAAATGTCTGCACGTCGAGATGAGATAAGGGCACTGAAAGGTTACGCGGCAACCTTGGATTAGAAGATTTCTTGTTTATAGCTTTAGAACTATTCGTGAACATCAACAATAAGTTTAGAAGTTTGAATAGTACGAATAATTAACCAGACGTACGATTAATCACAGTAGATATAATTTTTCAATTAAAGCTGTAGAGTACAGTCAGATAGTAATATGTGTATGTATTTTTTAAACAAACTAACAAGTAAAAAACTATATAAAAATTCTTCATTGTCGCCACAAAAACAAAATACAACAACAGAAAGTAACACAATAACATCCGGCGTAAAAGGCGATCTTATCGTTAAAAAGCCATTAGATCGCGTTTTTCTTGATCGAAAAAAAGCGATCTTCCTGCTAAGAGCGATCTCTTCCAGACATTTATAACTAGCTACTATAAGATTTACTAAGCAAATACCGAAATCGTTTCTCGGTCCGCAGATCTGCCTCTATGTTATTTCTCATTATTGATTGGAACCGCTCATAGGAGAACTATTTATCTTTTTCTATTTATTCAGTCAAAATAGTCATCGATCTCTAGACCACATGGTACTCGTGCTCTTAGAAGTCCTCGAACTTTGCACATTGTGTTCCGAAATAGATCGGTTTTTGTTCGCATGACAATCAGCGCAACTAATTCTGAATGCCTGTACAGACTAACACAAACGTATTGTAGTCTACAGGTAATTAGAAGATGGTTAGGGTTACCACTTGGCTATGGACTTGTTGTTCCATTTTAGGCTTAGTCTTTGCAAATATTTCAGACTAAACGTCGTAAAAATCTTAGGAATTTTCCTAAACAGAAATAGGATTTTACCAAAATAATCTAGGTACATAAATAAGATTCGAATCATCGCATTCGATCGTGAAATTTTAGGATGTTGAGAGAACAAGTTGTTAAATCAAACCTGCTAGCCAACTAGACAATTATCAACCATAAAATATCCTTTTTGTTGAAAAGAACAACCCTAGACGTGATGAAAGACAGCGTGAAATGAGACCACGGTGACCCCAGGGCCAAAAGAACAATGAACTTTGCAAAAAATTATGAATAATGATGATGAACAGCCGACTGCTTTAGTCGAATCCATGTTGATTGTTTATGAAGCTTGTCATAATGCCTTAACGGTGCTACTACATCATGTGTTCCTGGTAGAAAACTATCGATCATTGTGCGAGCGCCATTGTAGTTTTCGCAGAACGAAATAAATAACATACCTACAGAGAGATTACTAAACAATTAAAATTCCCGAGTGAGCTATATAGATAGTAAATATTAGGTCCTTACATATGAAATTGGCGTTTTGTCGTACTGGCCACTTTGATCTCAAATATCTCTTCTTTGGTTAGGGATTCCAATTTCAAATTTATACAGCTATTTATTCATACATTTGTATTTCGAAAACCGTAATTCATTTGTTTTGTCCTCGTTTGGTTTTTTCTTTGCGTCACGCAGTTTACAAAATGGAAAACTTGAAATATCCGAAAGATCCGATTTTAAATCCCTTCATTATTGTGCCGGTTGAGTAATGTAACGCAGCAGTTGACGCGCGTTTTTTTTATCGGTTTTACGTTAAGTTTCGGAGAACAAGAAGTAAGAAACAAGCTTTATACATCTCTATTTCATAAATTAAATAGGGAACTAGTAGTTACACCTCGCAATGGCATGACTTAAAATCATTTTGGTAAATTCAATACGAGTTAATAAAGCATGTAGTAAGTATATCGGCCAAGAAAGCTCCGCTATGATATGACAAACGATACTTGATTATCAAACTTTTATTATTTGTATTTCTGTATTTTATTTTATTATGCACGTATGTATTAAGTTTTATATATTTTACTTCACTATCATTATCTATGCTTTAGTTCTCTCCATCCAAAGAATGCTAAGAATAGGCCGCTATTAGCGGTAATTCCACCGATTGTTGCACAACTACTTAGTTATAAGTATTTTATGTTAACTATATATTTTTGTGTTGTTATAAATGTTCTTTATCTATCGCAGAGAAAGCCAATGATTTTTGAAACACAAAATGATAGATTATTCAACAAGCACCGCTGATTATTCAAATAAGAAAGGCGAAGTGAGGAAGTGGCTCGCTCTGATTGCTTTCCTCAATGCTCCTCGTGAATTAATCGACCATAAACATAATGTAATCGACTCTGTTATGTTTCCACTGACATAATTAATCGGATTATTTGCATCACTAATTCCATTAGCAACAAACGCGGACGACAACTGTGGCGGAGTACCTTCGCTAATTATAGACGTCAACTAATAGAATGGCTTAAAATACAAGAATAATGGCTTTAAATATAAGCACAAAGTGCTTGTATTTTTTATGCTTAATATGCTTTTTGTTCTCGTATTCAGAAATCTTATTTTAAAAGTTGTGTTCCCCACATTTAGCCAGCTCAATATTACTGAAATGCAAACTTTGCATTTTTTTGGGAAAGTACTGCCCAATCAAAAAGTCTCCGACGGCTATACGAAATATTTGTAGAGCATGTTCCTAATTTTTTTTCGAAATTGGTTGGAAACTAGGAGTGTATATTTATACAAGATGTCATATGTAAAAAATTCTCAGACTTGACACGTTTCCTTCAATTGGTCAACGAACTGTGCAAATCAAATCCAACTCAACGCAAAGCAGTTCAGTGCCATAATCGGCATGATGAAAAACAAAATACCAAAAAAAAAACAACTACTTATAATCTTAAAATTAAATTAGACCATACACTCATTTCCGCAAATATAATTGGACAAAATTGTTTCCAAAAACACATTACAGCGTACACTCAACGTGTTGAGACAACGGCATTCCCTGTGTGTGTTTGACAAACATTTTGGACAAAAAGCTGATCGTTCCCCCGGTGGGATTCCAACGATGATCGTTACTTAGCGGAGCGAGTCATGTTGTTAGTTGACAAAATAATGACAAACACGTGCCGCAAAGTTTGGACAAAACGCTTTTAGAGACTCGATCTTGTACTCGTTAAGAATTTAAAGGCTTTTTATCTTAAAAATACAAATTCGATCGCCGTTAAAGCTGATGAACTACTTCAAACTAGTTTCCTCGCATATAGCGGAAGACCAGTGTAGGTCAGAAGAACTTTTCATAATGTAGGCAAATTATCGATGCTAATAATATAACTTTGGTTTGATCTCTAATCCGACAAAGGTTAACTATAAAGATCCATGCCAATCGTGATTGCCCTTTTTTGCCTAATTGTTTAGACGTTACAAGTCATTCAAAGGTTTTCCTCGTGTTTTTTCGCACATGCCCATTATGAGTTTTTACAGTAACAATAATTCGTTTTAACGCCTGCTGCGCTACCTAACGTTTCCACGGCTATGACCTCTGTATAAAGGCAAAGGTATCTAATTTTGTCAAGGTTTTCTGAGAATAATGGTAAGTATTAAATTGACAGCCCAGCGTGAAGGAAAAAAGAAGACGTTCGCGGAAAGTTTAAATTAAAAAGACTTTTTTCAGTGTGCGCGCACGCATCTTTTTGTAGAGGCACAAGACGATCGATCACTTGGTCGATTATAACTTGCGAAATGAAGAAAATATAAATTATGCGAGCCACAATCAAATCAGTTTCAAAAAGGCATTTACTTTTTACATAATTATATATATTTGTAATTTCTTACATGGAGGTATATATAAGCGCCCAAGCAAATCGTCAGTATAACTTGGATATGACAGATATTGCCATTTTCACTTAAAATGACGAGCCCTATCGATGCACGCAATCAATCGCCGATCACTCATACCAAAATCGACGAGTGTGCGGGAGCAGCTACAAAAAGACAAGAAAATATTCAAATTGCCTCGAAATGATTGCACCTAAGTGCGAAGGAACACATCATTCCGGTAGTCCGAAAAATGAGAAAATAAAGGGCCATGTTATTAAGAGCCTACCGAATTCAGTAACCCGTCAAAGCAAGAGTAAAAATTTGCAATTTGCTAAAAAAATATGACGGCGATAACACGCGTTGCGCTACGGACTTGCTTGCAAAGCTGGAAAATAGCACTGTTACTCGTATATCTCTTCGAAAAAATCTACCACTCATAATGTGATTTTAGTTTAATGTAATTTATAAGCGACTCGTTCTGTACAGAATTATAATAAGTACATCAATATGGAAACGAATAAAAAATACGCAATTATGTATTCAATAAGACAAGCAGTCATTGATAAATTGTTACACTTTTAGTTACAAACGAGCTAAACCGTTATAAAAGTGCGAATTTGTATTATACTTTTCAATACAATTCCAGGCCAAGCGTTTTAAAAGAACGGAACTGCTCATGAAAAACATCTTCATTCATGACTGATCGTAGTTATTTATTACAACACACAGACAGTCAGGCCTACACGTTAATTATAATATTTGTTTGCAAATCTTTTCATGTCATACCATACTACCAACTAATCAGGAGAAGTGGCAAAAACGAGGAACTAAAAACATCGACCAGAACTGACTGATGACTGTTAAGAATATGCGATAGTGGCTCCTCTGCTCAAGTGTATGAATAGGTTGGTACTGGCGTGGTGAGTGATGGTAATATCGGAGGTTGTTCTAATTGAGCATTGACCTTAGGGCATGTTTTTTTGGTCCAGCTCTGAAGAGACGAGGTGGTCCTGATAAATGGACCAGTGTTCGAACAATCGTGTTTTTGCGGACGCATTCCTCGCGACTCGTGCCGTCCTGAAGTCTTTATTTAGACTTACGCAGAAATGGATGCGACTGGCTTTGGATTGGACATGGACAGCTTAAGATTGGGACGGTAATACGATGTGGGAGCAGCAGAGGCATTTAATTAAACGATCAATTTATTGAATATATTATGTCGTCTATAATCACTCAACATATTATTTTACTTTGGAGCTCGTTGGTGTAGTTATACACCATATACATGTTCTACATGAATTGATCGAATTAATTTTCGCATACAATGGATGTCAGATTGTAATCAATAGGAAATTATTAGGAACAGGAAAATCTAGTGCGTTTATACGACAAGAGAAAGCTTTACAAATCTAAGTATTAATTGCTATAGCGATCAGTTTCAAATAATTACGTACGTCGTCCGGACTTGACCCCGGCGGCTTTTGATGGTCTAATGAAGGGTTTTTATTAAATCAACGTCAGAAGTCCATTAAGGAGTGGCCGCGATGGCTGGCCCATCAATCAACTCGGGAGATACGGCCGTGGACCAAAAAGGGGAATTCGAGCTACTTTCCTGGTTGTTGTTTACTTTTTGGATCCTAATTTAAATAGCCGTTTGGTGCAACTTTACATTTGCCGCTGTCGTTGGACATTGTCGGTGGAACTTGGTTCAAACTCAAATCGGGAAGGGTGTCAAGTTTTTTGGGAACGGCAGGAGATTTTTTACAGCAGGGTTCGAAACCGGATTGGACGGTGGAGGAACTTGACAGAGGCATTAATTCAGAGCCACTGAGCCATGGTTATACCACCTAAGGATGCTTGCTTGGTAATTGATTTTTAGTTAAAGTATATAGTCTTTAAAGTTATAATTATTAAGATGGCTAACCCAGATGCTTTTAGTCTATAGATAACTAACTGTGAATGTTTTCCATTTCTTAAGTAGCACCTAAAGGATAATGCTTAAAGTACTTCCAGTCAGTTACGAAGATCTAAAAAATGTTAAAAAGTGGTAACATTTTCTAAATTCTGCATTTATCAGTAGGATACCAATATTTAAATAGTTAAAAAGCAATTCGGATAAGCTAATCTCAACCCTTGTCCTTTTCCTTTTAAACCAAACGTTTTATCAGTAGTACTTAAAACATTAGGGAAGAAATCAATAAAAGTTAAGAACAAGATTCTTTAAAATTTTCTATTTACTGCGAGATTTTTTTCCATTTTATTCGTTGTGGGCACTAATATACGAGTAGCGTTGAAAAAAATTACGAGACATAGTTTTTTTAATATCCTTTTTCGCCCTGATAAGGGAGAAAAATTAAACAAGACGATGTTTGTGGGTTTTGATGACACCAATTAGGAGTGCATATACTAGAGAATTTTGTGCAGGCTTGTCGCTCACGTGCGTTATATGATGTAGTTGTAACTGTAGAGTTATTATGAAATGATTTGTATCTTGTATGTCATCTATTTAGAAGAGAATATTAATTAATATTAATAATAAATTGATAAAGATATATATATATACACATATATATTTTGTCATTTAGTTTTTTGGTAATAAAGGCACTTGCCAGATTTTATAATAATTACAATTAATATCAATCTATTAATTTCTTCATGCTCTTGCATTTTTTCTTGGAATCTTCCTTCTTCAGGAAGAAGCCACAAATTTAAGTATGATTTTTTTTTACATTATTTTATCTTTCTTTGTAACTCACCATACCACCTTCTTATGATGCTTTTTAAACACGTGCTAACTTTTGCTTTGGAAATTACCCGAAAAAGATACAGAAATAGGGTTATAGTAAATATTACAACATAATACAAGGACAAGTATATCTAGATCTAATTAAGTCAGTAATTCAACGTGAAATTTGGAGGGTGTATTATAGGACGAGCAAAAGTAAGATGAATTGATGTAAATAATGTTTTTTGGAAATTTAATCCCTAAGGAGTCAAACGGGGATTAAAGTTCAACAACTGCGGGAAACAGCTACTAGTATAAATATGTAAACAGCATTCGTCTGTGTTCTAAAAAACTAGTTCGTACATATATTTCTAGGTCTCTTTTGTATTTTCAGAATTTTGTCCAATTAATGAAACCACGAAGTCCATTATTTAACTATCAAACTCTACATTTATTTAATATCTGTTAAATAATAACACTTGCAGTTTCAGTGAAAGGAATTTTCTTAAGAAAGCTTACTCGTCAGAGAAAACCTTATCGAAGAACCTCAGCATTTGTGTAGTAATAGTCAACACTTAGGGGAGATTAGTGGGACGTGTATAGATTTAGTCCCAAAAAATTGGGTTTCTAGCTTCTCCCACAACGAAAGTACAGGGGGTCGAAAATGGCTCGAACCACTTCGAAAAAAGGATGGTACGGCCAATGTTTTGCTCGACCTCACATACACAAGATAATTTAGTTAGCCGACCGACGACAGCACTAAAGCTCAAGTAGCAATATCTTTATCAAAACAGCCCTTTATTTAGGGACATGTAATCTGAAATGGGTTCCCGTCACGCTTCAAAAAACCTCGACCAGTTTCTGCTGAGGAGTATGTCCATTAGATGGTATCAAAAAGTCGTGAGTAGCGCAGGACATCCACAAAAAACTTAATGGAAGCGAGGTATTTACGAAGGAATCGTCATAAAAGCTCGCTCTGAACTGGGCCTCGCGTTAGCTTGACATACTCTTGACCGATTAAACTCGTAATATAACTTAATAATTTACTACTTTAGAACAGCGATAACAGACTTTAATTCGACAGGCGCGTACACTCTGTCTATTCAAATAGATGATTAATAAAAAAATCGGTAAAGTGCGAGTCGGACCCGCGAATGAAGTGTTCCGTGCCATTATATATACAAGATTAGTTATAAATTATAAAAACAAATAAATAAATTGGTGTTTCAGTTGCTTTAGCGTCATTATCTATGAAAATTTCAAATATCTAGCTATCAAGGTTCATGAGACAGTGAAGTCATAATAAAAGGGTCCAGTTTTACCCTTAAGGTACGGAACAATAAAAATCTAAATAAACTGACGTGGACGAGATGTTTTTTGCTATAATTTAGCAAGATTCGTTCTGGATCTTCAGCTCATTTTCTTTGTTTGCGATGTTCGGTCGAGAGTCCACGTATACGAGCTATAAAGCGAGTGTATCCCATCTGGCCCGGTGACTACCTAATACCTACTTACATTATGCTACCGTGCTGACCCTCGAAAGTCCCAACGAAGCGAAAGTTTATATATACATAGACCAATGTCTTGTTACATAACAAACAAACAACATCAGGTACAAACAATATCAGATAATATGAGTGCGTGACGGCTGCGCACGCGCCGCGCCGCGCACAGTTCACGCATCCTTGCCGACCTTCTTTCTGTTCGGCCGCATTGATCGGCTGATTGATCGTCACCCACAGGCACGGATTTTCTTTTTTTTTGTTGTATTTTTCGATTTCTTAGAGGCGACTCGCCCGAATCCGATTGTTTTATTGAAAGGATATAAATACCTCTGAATTGATTGATATAATTTAAAAAAAAATAATCAGAGCTTTTGAAATGAAATTACTGAAAAATTTTATTGGCGCCTACCGACTGTAAGGTAATTTTTTCATACAAAGGTACTTTTTCATCCCACCATCTTTTTTTAAAAATTGTTTTACGCAAGCCGTGTGTAAAATGTGTCACTGAAATTAAAAGATATGAACATATTTTTTCACCACTGCGAAGTATATCTATCTTCTAGTTCAGTAGTTCACCTCTCACAGTTCAGATTTCGCACGTTCAACGTTCAACAAGAACTAGTTCTTCGAAGGAGATATGTTAATAGATACAGTGGTACGAGTATAAATAAACCAAAATAAATCTTAAAAATCATATAGTAAAGCTCATTTTCAATAAACATTGTATCACTCAAATGTCTTTTTTGGCTCTAAACAAATTAGACAAATGCGATAGTATTTTATGCATTGCGTATACTCTGAAGGAATTTCAAAATTGACGTTAAAAGTAACAAGCAATGAATGAATGATTTAGAGAATAGATAGTATCGCTCTTATATGTTCGTAACTTGATATGGGAAAGTGCGAGTGAAATAGAGAACTACTTCATGAGTAGGTACTTCAGTCAGCCGGGCTCGTGTCTTCTCTGTCGGCAGCTTTCGGGTCAGCTCAGCGTTTCGTTAGCGTCGCGTCGCGTCGCGGTGAACGACGAGAACTAAAGATATGTTTGTTTTGAATTTGAACTAGTGAACTAAATGCGACTGAACTAGTTCAATTGAAGGATTTCTTCGCGAAGTACACATGACTATTTTACGCGCTCCATTATCTTTTCACGTCCTATTGTTAAACCTTATGTTAAAAATAAGTGAAAAAAAGCCATTCAACGAGGCAATGGGGCCAGCATTTTGGGTACTCTACCAACTGGCAGTGGTTTAAATTTAAGTTAGTTTTAATTTTTGGATATTGCTTTTGTACATATAGTTTATAACTTTATATAGTTTTTGTTAGGTTATGTATAGTCCCTATAATTACCGAAATATGTATACTTTATATTTGTTTGAGTCAATATTAAATGATTGGAATGGAAAGCTAGACCTTTAGTGAAAAAACCAAAATGAGTCATTAAATTATTTTGTTTATTTTTCGTATGTAGTCATCAGCTGAGGTGGGATGAAAAGTTACGTGTTGCACTTGAGTGCAAAGATTTTTCACCTTGTGCTCTTTTCATTCCCTTGCTAACGCTCAGGATTCTAATTTTAGAATCCTTCGCTTGCTCGGTCATCCAAAGTGAGCACGCGGATAAAAAGGAACTTTGCACTCTTGTATAACAAATAATTATTTTTAAAAGGTCTTTGTAAAAAAAGCGTTTCAAATTTTTTTATTCAAGAATAAAATCTGATTAAAAATAACTAAGCCTAATAAAAACCGTGGTCACGTTCACGTCGCGTCGTTCCATAGTTATATAGATACATACATAATATTATAAAAATAAAAAATATTACATTTCTAACATGAGAATGGTTCAGAAACCACAAGTCGTGTAAAATGGCCTTTAAAAAGTCTAAAAGTTATACGAAGTTTCCTGCGTCGACCGCAAGAGGGCTTAAATTATACAAAAAAAAAGACAACGAACTCTTAGAGCAATTTGATCCTTTTTGGCTAGACGTAAACGTAACCGCAACACTTGGTAAGCCAACAAGAAAGAGGTCTAGCAGGTTTCTTACGCAGAAGTTATTAAAACGTATTTAAATAAATGAAGATGCCTCTATACATCAATATTTTATTTCTTATTTACGAAAGTATTAAATCATTTTTTTTTGCTTAAAAAATCTACTTAAGTATAGAAGTTTAAAAATATGAGTCATAAATATATGTATTAGGTATATAATATGTAGATGTGTCTTCATTCTTAATGAACTTTTTAATATCCCATAATTTTCTTTGCTGATAATAATGTAAGCAGTGATTTCGTAGGTACATAAATTTTTCGGCGAGGCACCTGACAATAGGGACACGACAGCAAACAAGGGGAACGCGGGAGGGGCGCCCTCCGCTCCGCGCCATCTGTAATCCTGCCCCCCTCCTGCCTCACCCATCTATCCGTCTGTCCCTCAGTACGCGCTCTGGCGTCAAACAACGAACACGTGCCTGTATCGCTTTTGTCCACGCATCAAGTTCCCGCGCAAAATGACCTCACAATTCTGGGAAGAGTTCATCGAGATACTGAAAGAAAATCCGTGCATTTGGGACAGAAAATGTGCCGATTACATAAACGAGTCAAAGAGAAACATTGCCTACGGAGTGCTAATTGAAAAATTATGGGAGATCGATGAGAACGCAGATTTGACGACTGTGAAAAAGAAGATCGGTTCGTTAAAAGCGTCGTACAGCAGAGAGTTTGCCAGAGCAGAGAAAGCCAAAGAAGAAGGCAAGTCATACAAGCCGGGGTGGCAATATTATGACTCTTTAAAATTTCTGTACTATTATAAAATTTTGGTAAGTGTTAAAATCGCGTATTTTATGCTTTATTAGCCTCTACCAAATAATGATACAAATACAGACTACTTTAGTCTATTTTTGTATCATTATTTGATATAGTTTTAATTTATTTGAATACTGCGCAATTGTGGAGTAAGTTCACAGATATTGCTCCCAATAGTTTTCTATTTGCAAGTTGTGTCATTATTTGGTATTCAGAGCAAAGATGTATTTAGCATAATTTTAATTTAGCTATAAGTACTTACACCAAACTGAGAAGACGCTGGTTTCCGCGACACAGTTCTATGACTAGTGCGGAAGCCAGAGTTTCTATACTACATCAAATTGTTAAGTTGTGTCAAATAAATAAATGGTTGATTGATTGATTGATTGATTGAATAGTAGGTCTACTATTTCATTCTTAGTAGTTTTTTTAAATATTAGTAGTGATAACGGTATCATGTTAAAAAATCAGGACCAATAATAACGTGAATATGACACAACCTAATAGTCTTAATAAAAAAAAGTATACACGGCACGGGCCGATACAGCTTTTCCAGTTATTTAGATTCAAACTAAAAATTGGACCAATTTTAAAAATATTAAAATAGAACCAGTTTAAATGTTATAAAATTTGTTTTTAAATAATTTTTAATATTAGTCCAGACGTCTCTGAAAAATCAGTTAACAAATTGACATTAAAAAAAGTCCAGTTGAGTACTTCCACCTTTTTGAGAATTCAGTACAAATAAGAATATCTATAGGTGGCCATCGAGCTAAAAGGTTGGACGGATACCAGTTTTAGGGCAAGAGCGGATTTAGAGAAGAAGAGAAATTTAATCCCCCTTTTCAGTTGACAACATGTCATATTCAGACCGCTGCTGCTGCCACTATTATTATTATTATTTATGCCCATCGACAGGAAAAAAAATTGGTCTGCCAGTACCGCTCCGTCCGCGTCTCACGTCGCACTGCTTATTTTACTTTTATCAGCCTAAACTATGTGTCTCGAGTCTCGACACGCACAGAACTAAATTATTTATTAATATTTTAAATAGTCACAGTGTGCACAGTTATTTTTGCTAATTCTTTGTCACTGATAAATATAGTATGCGAACCTTTTGAATTCAAATATACATGTGGTAATATCAAAAGGTTTAGCAGATAAACTAGTCTACTTTATTCCAGGAAACTGATTCTGATGAGCCACAACAGGAAGTCGAGTATATACTGCCCAACGAGTCGCAAGTCAATCCACCAGTCGTATTAAACAACCCCATTACAGTAACGCCAACACCAGCTCTAGTGCCATTTGTAAACAATAACAACAAACCAGCAGCTAAAAGAATGAGGCCTGAAAATGATGAGGTTTTAGAAGACGACTCTTCAACGTTCGCCGCGCATATCACGTCGAGAATGCGATCATTTGACCCTTTACAGAAGTGCATAGCACAAAAGTTGATATCGGATGTCATGTTCCTGGCTGACACGAAACAGCTGCAGCTGAAAATCAGCATTGTGAATCTGGCTGAAAGACAAGACTAAAGGCCAGGAACTGCTATGGAAAATAGAAACTATGAATGGAGGTCCTGTCTACCATCCCTTTTCAATGGTTTCAATTTTTTTTGTGATTTTATAATATTGAAGAACAATTTGAAGATAACGATTCAAGATTCAGTGTGTGGTGTTTTAGGTGCTCAATAAACGTACAAGGATGTAAATAGTTGAAGTTGATTATATATTTATATAAAATAAACTCCTGACTGATAACCTGACAGACTGTCTAGGAATCAACGCAGAGCTTAAACCGCTGAATCTAGAGACATGAAATTTGTAAGGTGTATTCACTATAGAGTTTACTAAAGAAGCATTTTTTAAAATTCAATTCCAAAGGAGATCAAACGAGGGTCGTAGCTGGAATTTTTTTTACATTCCATTTTACGTAACGCCGCGTGTGATAGCTACTAATATACTCATAAACGAATTGGTTGTGTATTTCCAATGCTTTTATAAAAGAGGTTTTTAGACTTGTTAGTAGGTACTAAGTCATTATTGCATTGGAGACTGGAGTACATGCAAATTGTTATGAGCCTAGGAGAGTAATTACATCTGGTACAAGGTTTGGGCGGCCGCAGCAGACGACCATCGCCTTCTTTGGGCTGGCAATTATACTGCATACATAAACGTATGTTGGGTTGTTATTTTACTAAATAAAATACAGGGTATATACGTTGAAGATACGGGATGCAGTTTGTTATGTAGAGATATATAATTGATAAAAAAATTAAATAGAGTTGAAAACTTCAGCTAAAATACCGACGCATCTTGTTATGACAGATGCTTTAAGCATAGGAAAATAGGCGGTAGTCACTATAAACGCATTGCTTTTACTGCCTTAGTCTAATTGGAACCAGGAGAACAACAACTACAGCAACAGTTCTTAGAAGGCCGAGAGATCTCTGATTTATACCTGCTATTGTTACAGTATGATAAAAACGTGAAAGATTAAAAAAAATTGGGTCGAGATACGTACTACTAATGTTATTGAAAGTTTCGTTTGACCCATGGCTAGGCTCAGATGTGCCTAAATACCACACACGCTCACCCAAAGGCTGAACTGGAAGAACGTTAAACTTCTATGATAAGTTAGACGTATAGTGATGAGAAGAAAGTCATTCTACTGCTAGCTGCACACCACATGCACTGAATATTGGAATTATTTAGTATTCTCACGGAATCACTGCACATTACCGAAATCAAAAGCGAGCCTAATCAAGAATCTAAGCTGTTTTGGTACCAAATTATATGCAAATCCGTTCAGCTACTTAAGCATAAAGAACTAACAAGGAAGTATCGTAGGATTTGCAAGCAAAAGTGGCAATGCGCTAGCTACATCGCTCGAAGAAACGATTATCGATGGGGAAGAAAGGATGAGTGGCGACCACAAACCGAAAGACGAACCGTAGTTAGGCCTGTCACTAGGTAGACCGACGTCATAGTAGAACTCACAATGTTCAGTGTGGATGTTCAGCAGTGAACGTCTTCTGGCTGATGATGATGAAGTAACACCTACAAACTTATGGCTGCATAAAATGTATAAGTGTATTGTAATAAACAGTATTATAGCTATTTCTAATGCAGCGAGCAATATCCTTGGCTCCTCGGAAGACATAACTCCAATAACGAAGTGCCCGCGACGAATCAGATCAGATTTTATGGAAGCCATTAAAGGGAAAGGATCAGGCAGGAGCGGCCATTTGTCCCACCACACCTGAGATAGATGAACACAATTAGCTGAGGAATGTTGTACGCATAAATGTTATTAGACCACAGAATGGAAAGATCGACAGGACCTCGTAATTTTTTTGCTAGGGCGGAGAAGATTTAATAATACTGCGTTAGGGTTAGTTAGGTAGTACCAGGGGAAAAATGTCCACTACCTTTCTCTCTGTATTTTTGAAGACCTTAAAAAGTATGTGGTTCTCAATTCGTCGGAGCCAGGGAGCTAGCATTGAAGTAATATGTACAAAACAGTGCAAGCGGCAGGATTTACAAGATAAATGCCTTCGAGCAGTCTAGGATATACGAAGCATATAAATAAGGAAGAAGGCAAAAACCGAGTAGCTCTTCTGCAAACGTTGCTCTACGCGATTCGCTCCAGATTACTCGGGGTGATGTGATTACACGCTCTTTGATTGCACTTTACGGTGTGAAATTTGAACATGAACACAGATTGTTATCCAGGTACTGGTTATGAATAAACGATGATACTCAATAGTTTACGTCTCCTGCGTTAATTACCTACCAAGGAGTTATATAGGTAACGCTTATATAACTCCTTGGTAGGTAATGTTTGATATCCTGCGAGTTCATTAGTATAATAGCATAAACACAAAAATATTACCAATACGAACTTTTACGAATAAAATAAGAACTTTTACTATAATAAACCTTCCCTATGAATGTGTAGGTCAAGCTTCAGTACACTGGCCAAAGTTATTGAAATAGATGATCATAAAAAAATGATTACGACAGATTGAGAACCTTCTTTTATTGTGAAGTCGGTTTAACAGTTAAACATAAACACAATAAAAACGGTACCAAAAAGTGTCAGTCAACCGAGTTAAATTTTGTTCTATATCCAGCCTATTTACTTCTATTCTATATCTGTGAGTCAATATCGATCCAGTGAATCATTTTAGAGTCATTTAACTCATAATTTACCCTCTTACTAAGATGACATCATAATTTACTAAACAAAAAGGACTCCAGATGCAGACTTGGCTATTTTAGAGCAGATTGATACAAGAGCTTCTGAGAAATGCTGTCAGACTTCGCGTGCGCCAAATTAGTGTCCATTGTAGACATTTTCTTATCTCCTGCACTGCTAAGGATGCTATTAAGGCCAATTTATTGGAATACTAACGTAAATAAATACCTATTTGCCATGTTTAGTTGTTAGAGCGGTGCTTTTGTAGTTTGAACCTAAAGAATAAGAATACTGAAGTCTTTTTTTCGACTTCAAAATAGGAGAAGATTCATATTGCGTCGTTTTTTTTAATGTATATTCCCCGATATCTTAAGGACGCCTACTACCTGGATAATATAGTTATATTTGAATTCGGTGAAAATGCATAACGTGCATTTCAACGATTCGACGAATTGACAATCGAACTTTCTGCTTTTTATAAGTCTGTTAAAGAGGCGTTGATCTCCTAAGTGACGGGTGGATGAGTCACCACCTCCCATCATTCGAATGGCCGCAGATACCAGCACGTGGTCGATATCAATATCTAAAGTTTTGCAATAGATGCAATTGAGTCGTGAGCGACCTTCCCTGCCGCGTGGGAACTACGGTCGGGTCAGGACGCCTTGTCTCAAATGCTTGATGGCCGGCGAAATGATATTGAAGCGTGCGGTATGTGCTGTCATTGGTGAGGCTACATCATTTTTTTTCCGAGAGTGATAGGCATATGACCACCAGCTCGCACGACCACAGCGTCAGCGACACTGTGGCCTTAGATGAAGCTTGCGTAATCTGGAATACACTGGAATTCACGGTGAACTGTCGGACCACACCGAGCAAAAAACGGCAAAAATCACGTTTGTTGCATGTTATGTTGCCCCCCTTTAATATTTATTTTATTTTGTTTTTAGTATTTTTGTTATAACGGTAACAGAAATACATCATCTGTAAAATAATCAACTGTCTAGCTATCACGGTTTATAAGAATCTGGTAACAGACCGAGGGACGGAAGGACAGCGAAGTCTTAGTAATATGGTCCCGTATTTAATCTTTGGGTACGGAACTCTTAATATATTAATATTTTTTTCATCCTACCATCTCGGAAACAGTATTTTTGCTATTCGATATCTGAGTGCAAAAGCCATTTTTATCCGCTAGAGGATAAAGTAAATGTGAATTTAGAATATTGTGTGCACACAAGTTTGTGAATTAAAAACCTCATTCAACCTATTTACTTCTACCTCTATTTTGCCGAATTCATCATACAACCTTTTTTATTTTGGAAAAAAGTCAGACTCGGAACCTTTTAGTACTTTATTTTTAATTTGTTTTGGACGCGCCATTATCTTTTCACGTCATATTGTTAAAATCTTATGTTAAAAATAAGTAAAAAAAACTAAAATGAGTGATTAATTTTTTTTTCATTTCCTCGCTGAGGTGGGATGAAAAGTTACGTGTTGCACTCGAGTGCAAAGATTTTTCACCTTGTGCTCTTTTAATTCCCTCGCTAACGCTCAGGATTCTAATTTTAGAATCCTTGGCTTGCTCGGTCATCATGCAGTGAGCACGCGGTTAAAAAGCAACTTCGCACTCTTGTATAACAAATAACTATTATCGACAAAGGTACTTTACGTTAGTGGTAGCCTAGTCGGCAAACCCGATGCCTCACAAGCGAAAGAGCGCCGGTTCAAATCCAGGTTCAGGCATGCACCTCGTGTTTTTGACTCATGTGCATATTACAATTAATTACCACAAGCTTAAACGGTGAAGGAAAACATCGTGAGGAAACCTGCTTGTCTTGCTTGAAAGATAAGTGAAATCCCCAACCCACAATTTGGCCTGCGTGGTGGACTATCGCCGAGACCCGTGCCCAGGAGTGGGACGCTATGGGTTGATACGTAAGGTACTTAACTAGTAGGTCTGACGACCTGACATTTGAGCGCGCGCAGCTCGCAGGTGCTTGCGCAACCGCGCGCATCAATGCGCCTCGCGCCGAGTGCTGTCGGATAATGACTCGTAATTAAATTTAATGGCAACCCTGCGCGAGACTCAGTTTTGTTTTGCCACGGAAGAGCAGCTTGCTATTAGAGCGTTCGGTGCCGCGCTAGCGAATTTTGTTTTTTTAATCTTTTTCTTTTTTCTTTATAAATAAAAACAATTGCTGTTAGGCGGTACGAAGTACGCCGGGTCAGCTAGTTTTATATAAAATTATTAGAAAACAAACTAATAAGAGAGTGTGATTATTAAAGTTTTGTCAAAAAAAAATTGTGTATTTTTTGTATATAACTTTTAAGTGTACATAAGACACTTGCCTACACCGGTATTCCTGTCCGACTACGGCATTAAATAAAGAGATGGTATTTAAAGTAAGTAGAAAGGTAGACTGAGGTAGAAAGAAGAATGTGTATTTGACATCCAGTCGTGACCTGCGAGCTTCCAGTGGAGCTGGGCAGGCCATCTACATATGTAGCCCGCCATAGATATGGACTCAGCGTGTTCCAGAGTGGACCATGGGCGAACAAAAGGCCAAGAGGTCGCCCACCACCACGCTGGATAAATGACATCTGGAAGCACGCACGTCGCGACTGTAGTAGACCGTGTGTTTTGGCAAAGAGGCCTAAGTCTAGAAATGGACCTGAACGTCAGAAAAAGAAGAAGATCTGAGTCAAATGAACGAACTAAAAAAACATTAGAATCTTAAATAGTGTTATTTCATAAATGAAATGATAAATAAAACGCTGAATGAAATTATTAAATTTCTTGATATAAGTTTATCATTAATTATTTAAAAAAAAACAAGAACCTAAACGAGACCGCGAACGCATGAACCTATTCCGTCCCTAGCGTGTTATTGTCGACAGAATCGTAAGACATAATGTCTCGGTTGTTATGTAAGCGAATTCTTGTTTATGATAAGAACACACTCATTAGCAAGGTGCTGGAAGGTGGAAGCTGACTTCTTGGTTGGTATCTTCATACAGGGTTTTATTTAGGAAACTAACGTGTGTTTGATTCATTTTGTTTAACGATACGGATTTTCAAGCGTAGGTATCTGAATGTTGGCGAGGTCCAACGATAGTTTCGTTCACATTCGGGGAACTTCATCAGGGATGAAATGCGTCGTTCGTGTCCACAACGATGACGCTATGTGCCATCGTTGTGCTTGGCTTGCGCTTGACCGCAACTCACCTGATGGAAAGTGACGACGCGGCCTAGAATGTAGTGTGCTTCTAATGTATTTGTTTCCTTGAACGCAGCGTACTATACAGGGTTATCGGTTAGGGGTGTACTTAGCCAAAAGAGGGTCACTATACTCATCCTAAGGAACTACTTTTATTATGGGACCAAGCATTCGAGAAAAAAATCACCTGTTTTATATGATGTGGTCGACGACTGATAAACTATTTCTATATACGGAAACACAGATTTTATTTCTAAATTAAAGTAAACCTCCCGGCAGAAGGGTAAAGAAAGATCTACGTACAATGATCGTCATTGCCATCCCCCAATACTATTCCTAAGAGGTTATAGGTGAACTTATGGGCCTCTTAAAAGTTTAACTGCTCATTAGCATACCTAAGTCTATACCTTGCCTAGGCATTGCAAACATTGTAACACGAAACTAGGAAGTTCATTAGAAGCTTAATAAAAATTCCACACGATTATCCATGAAATGAAATTACTTGAAGATTGGTAGGATTACAACCACAGAGCTTGGAACTTGCTGTTCTGCAAAGAGAGATAATAACACGAATTAAAAGTGTGAGCGAAATTAATAAACTAGTTTTTACCCGCAGATTTTAACTAAATACTTCGTTCGTATTAAAAAAATTACTAAACTATATATCGAAACAATACAGCTACAATACCACATAGTAAACAGGGTAAATGCAATAAAACTGCCGCAAAAGACGGGGTCTTCGCTCAAAATCATTACCATTTAGACAACGGATAGCAACACTAATGTGTGAGACCACTCTCATTTCTTATTGGTTTTTGGTTTCAGTGGTTTTCTTCTTTTGGGAGATAAGTAATGTGCTTTGTTAGCTAGCTTTCTATTAGGTTTTTTTTAACTATTAGTATTTCGCAAAAATCTAGAGAATATTAGAAATGTCGCCGAGAGATAAAATACCCTTTGCCTGTGCTCACCATTTGGGACTACAATATAAGATGGCGATAGGTACCTACTTAAAGTTTCTGAACTTCAGAATATTTAAAATTTTGATGTTTTCTATCTATCTAATTATAAACCTATGGTTAGAACGGTTCCAGAGCGGGATCCGGGGAAATAGTGTGGGGATGATCCGGGATAAGGTTCCGCGTCGGCGGCGTCTTTGTGGTGCGCCTGCGTCTCCTTATCGTCGCGATACGCAATCAACGTAATGGGGCTGCGATCGGCTGGAATCGATTTTAGAAAATCGAGTCCGGCGTTTTAGTATGTTATGTATTGGTTAGTTTCCTGTAAGTGGTTAACTTTTTATTTTCAATGTATTTTTATTTCTGAGGCTGTGAATAACAAGACGAGCAAGAAAATGAATTGATGAGTACGAATTTCAATTTAGATTAGATTTGTGTGGTTAGTGCATTTATCACAAAATTGCAGTGAAAGCCGGAATTTGAATTTCAACTTTTAATATATAGCTATAGTACTAAAATATCTTCAGCAATGATTACTCTATTAGGAAATCTTATATAGGCTGTAGCTAAGAAATATTTTTTCTTAATTAGATTTGCTTTCCTACATTATTATTAAAGTACTAAAAATGTATCCTCGGTTAACAATAATACAGGCACACCACTACTAAAACCCCATAACTATAAAACTATAAAAGCAATCACCAATAGAACCGACAATAAACCGTATCAACATGTAAAGTAGCGGCATTGTGTTCGTATTCAATCACAAACGCACAGTACTAGCATACCTCCTCGCTCCCGCCGCGACCGCGAGTGGCTCAGGACGTCGAACTTATTCAGCCAGCTCACTTGATTTGCATCACAGAATTGTGAACAGGCAGAACGGAATATGCTAGCGACAGTGTCAGTGACAATATCACCTTTGAAGATATGGAACTGGCATCCGCCAACCCGGTGACTCAGAATAAATAATAGTTGACAGTGATTGGTGGAGAAGACAATTGCAGGCAATACTAATTGATGAGCTTATTATACCAAGACTATTTTACATTGGCAAGTGAACTACACTGTCATGTTTATGATATTTACAAGAGAGTATCAATAATATGGTCCAAACACCCACCACATTATGATATAACGCATTTTTAATATTACCAGTGTTCAAGGCAAACGTTTAAAATATGCTGATTTAACCCTGGCTCAATATACATACAATATATATAACATTAATGTCACGTGATACTAATCCGAAGTTCTAATTATCAGAGAAGGGCCAGTATCAACTTCAACCATATTCCAAAGTCAGCCATCGGCCGTTAGCGCTCATACATTAAGTTCCTAGTGCTTCTTCAATACAGCCACTCTATAGCGAAGCACGAACAGTTGCTATGTTGTCCAATTTCCATAGTAAATAAATAAACATACACTGACAACAATACAGTAATCATATTCCGCACTCGTCAGGCATACCCGCCGGCCGCAGTATGTAGCGTGCTCGGATAACAAGCGAATTGATTCAGTATTTACTGGTGCTCTGTTTGATTTGAAATCAATTTTTATTTTTGCTATTATTCATATAATTTCTACACACAATATAAATGTTATAGTGGGTTTGTCGCTTCGTTACTTTGTTAGTTCTTCTTCTCTCAGCAACGGAATGACGGATCGATTTTTTTTTGTTCGAGGCAATAGTTCGAGGCAAGGACACCCGGAAAAAAGTAGCCTATGTGTACCCGGAAAAAACTTTTTTATTTACTAACAGATCTAACGGATTCTATATGGATCTGACTTTTAAGCCATGTTGTGGTTTCAATTAAACGGACAATAACTATAAAAATAAAATTAGATAGAAATAATGCTACGGAATTTACAGTAGGTCTTTCGGTACGCACATGTCTATGTTTATTTCGATTTACCTGCAGAGCGGCCTAACCCTGGTTTTATTTTTATAAAAAATATTACGCTACTCAAAAGTCTAGTCTAAGCAATAAGCATCACGCTTGGCAATTACGGTTGCAATCTGAGTTTAGTACTTTAACCCCTATCGTGACAATGAGGTCCTACTATGCAGTTTGCAGCACATCATCAACAGATGTTTAGTAAATTACCTCGTTTCTCGACTTATTACCGTTAATGAAGCTGCAATAAACGCAACAAAAAAGTCCAGCTAAGTAGCGGCTGTCTTCAAAGTAAATCCACTAGCACACCGTTTAAAATAATTCAAAATGAGCACTAAACACGCCCTAAAGACGTCTTGACGTTTTACGCGTAAAAAAATTCATCAACAAGCAAAAATTGCAGTTTTAAAATTGCTCCAAACAACTGAGAAAAATAAGCGGCACAGAGAGAGAAAGAACGAGAGAGCTTCGAAGCAAAGGTTATATTTCTGTACTTACTGCTTGTAACTTACACCCGGCCGCAGTAAAACAACCTATTATTTTGAAACATTCAGAAATCGAGAGTTCGACATCGCATCGAGCACGATTTTCATAATAATAAATCAACAGAAAATGTTCCCTTTAAAATTTTATGTGAGTAAATTCATTTTTTTTCTTATCGCATGAGATTTCAATGCGACCAAGTAAGGGTTGCGTTTCGAACGCATCTGCAATTACTCGGAACGCTCGGGGCCTGGTTTTTTCTTGAATAATGCATTGAAATATTCGGAGGTTATTGATTTTCGGAGGCCGCATTAATCACGGCTTTTATACTGTTGTTATTTTAGGTCATTTTGTATCGGTAACTATACTTACCGATTTTGTAAGTAAAAGTGAAATTAATCTAATTGAAAGTCCACGACATTTTTGTAATTCCTACAGATTGATGTCGAACAGAATTGTTATTCATGATAACGGAACAGAATCAATGACGTCATTGACCAAATATTTTTACTGTAGATAGCTGACTGACACATCGCTTCCAATACGCGGATAAAATCTTTACAAACCGAACAAAAAAGGTCATTCGTTTGGTAACTAGTTTCGTGACAGCTCTAGAATATATAGAGATGAGACATGAAACTATTAGAATCTATTGCAGTGCAGTGCAGTTTGCTAACTATCATAGTCTACCTTTAAATGGAATGATACCAATCAATCCGCACAAGAACTCGGCAGATCATATACTAACCCATGGGGCTCCAGAGCGGGCCGTATGCCGTAAGGGCAAATTGAGCGCACCATCGTTCACCAGAGATTAGTGGTAAGCAGTGAAAAATAACCTATCGATTCATTATAAAATGATCTATTCATAGGTATGGTAAGTACAGACAAGTATTTGTAAATACTTCATACCTTAAATACTAATAAATACCAACGGCCTTTTTACGACGGCTTACAGATTGTTAAAAATATAATATATTTTTATTATTTACTTTAAAGTTTATCGACTTTTGGTACAGGCACCTATAGCAAACGTACCGCCTAATAGTTATGTGTATTTCTCACCGTTTAAACCTTCCCTGGAGTACGAAAAACATTTCAAGACCATAATCGGCTAAACCGGCCCAGCCGTTCTCGAGTTTTAGCGAGACAAACGAACGAAATTGATTTTTATATAAGAAAGAAGAAGGAGAGAACTAACTATAGGTATAAAAGAAAAATAGTTAAATCACCACTACAAATCTAGAAATGTTTCCGAATACCCACTACCAGCAAGCAGCGTACCCAGAATTTAGGTAATTAAAGCAGATAATAGCGGTTGTGAAGTTTAAACTTAGCTTGATGCACACACTGCGCGTGAAGATGATTATTGATTCAGTTGAATACCATCACGATTTCATATAAAACCAGTGAAAACGTGACATGAGTAAAAATTACACGGTTGAAAGCTTGCATGTTTACATATGTATGTTTAGGATTCGCCTGTGTGTACTTACAAGGGTTTTATTGATCATCGTAGACATAGTTTATTACAGAATTCAGTAACATAGAATAGATAACTCTTATTACATAGAAAACTTATAAATATATACCTACTAGTTTTTAATTAACTTAGCTATTAAAACGATCTCTTTCAGGCAACCAAGCCACATACATATATTAGAGAGGCTCTAAATATAATAGAATATCAACTTAACAATTATTAATAAAAATAAATACAATGAATACTGAGTAACTATCAATATTAAGCTTAATTTCATTTGTTACACTGTTGTAAATACATTTAATTCTATTCTTTTCTATATGTTTTTACAGCTATAATTTCTATAACTTAATTTCTATGCCTTTCAAAGCTTAATTTTCCAGTTTTATGTCAATCAATTCAGTGCAACCTATTGATGTAGATAATTTGTACCTCATTGCAATCCACTGGGTCATCTATTGAATTTTACGTTCTTACTATACGTAAATACCTTTACCCATTCGTGTTTATAAGATGTTGTTTAATGAATATCTAAAGTTTTCCAGCATCATTTTGTTGTTATAGTGATCTCAGCATGAGACAACGAATAATATTTTTGCGCATAAACGCTTATATTAAATAGCGCTTTTCGAGCGAACTCTTGAAGAGACAACATCTCCTAAGGATGCCTTGTGCTCAGTTAAATCACGTGCAGAGGAAGTCAGATACTTACTGAGAAAGACCGAACTAATAAGGAGAAGAGTGGAGGTGGTGAGAAAACAGCAAAAATAGATATCAAAACGAAGCATCATAATACTAGATACTTATTAAAAAACATCTTATTAGAAATGTATTTCCACAGCCTGACTTCATTGATTATCCACTTGTCTGAGACTACGCCCTGTATTAGGGCTTATGCCCTAACACATGTCAACAACTAACCTTGTCAAAGTAAATTACAATAAAACAATTTAAACCCGCCTAAACCCAACCAATAAGCAAATTAATTCTCGACTTCCACAATCATTTCGTAATAAGTAATTCCTATAATATTTACGAGTGTAGCGTAGGCTTTAGGAAACCTCCGAACACTTGCATCATCGCCGTCAGAAGCCATAAAACAAGAGAAAATGTAACGTAAAAAGTAAAAGTGTAAACATGTCGGTCGGACCTGACGGAAAATCTACGGTCGCCGAATTTGGAATGAAGCAGGTACGAGTAGGACAGATTATGGTTGGCGCACATTTTTAACCCCAGACTTAAAAACGACGGGGTGTTATAAATGTAATGAGTATATATGTGTACACACACATATATACTCATTACACACGTATGTGTGTGTCTATGGCATCGTCGCTCCCAAACGGATGAACCGATTTCGGTGTTGTTTTTTTTGATAGTAAGGTGAATGAATGGGGAGTGTTATAGTGTTCTATTTTGAAAATCAATCCAGGATGGCCGCCGCTTCATAATGGCGGATTAAATAATTATATGACGAATTCCAAATCCAATATGGCCGTCGCCATAAAAAGACGAATTACATTTCTTTCTCATTAAGGTTCTCTAAATTTTTTATTTTACTTGTTAGATGTTTTGTTTTTCAGAGCAAGCGAAGCCTTAGAAAATTTACTTTCATCTTTTAGTAATGTGCTATTACGTTAGGTGATTATATTATCTGGAGAATTCTTGGTTTTTGTTTTCTTCGGATATTTTGAACTCACGTAAATATCCTCCAAGTAAGTGATGTCGCAATTAACCAATATAAATTAATATATGATCGAAATTGGTCAAGAGGTTGTTTTAATTAGGACATAAGGGGTTTTTTTCAAATAAGTCAAAGTTTTTTACATACACAGTAATTAAGTATAGACTCTATAATTTATTTTGACGACGAGATTTAGATTTGATTTTGATTTTGAGAGGCAACCCTACAAAACTGCGCCCACGCATGCAGTCGTACGGACTACCGACGCTTTCTACCGCAGAAAAAAGACGTTTGACGCCGATTTGATCATCTATGGGTCAATGTCGCTATTAGAATAAATCACTACTCGATTAATCGGTTATACATTCGATTATTATACCGACTCGATACTAGACAGACACGCCGTAGTAAAATTAATGGCCCAATTCCTTGTTAGTCGAAATGTTGTGTTACTTTCGATGATCACACCCAGTTTTTTATTAACTTGTATAGGTGCAGTTTTGAGGTATGGTTAATGGAGCTTTGTCTAGGTTTAGTTAAAAAAATCAAAGAATGTCTTCTTCCACAACAATTTAAAAATTACAAAAATTAAAATTGAAAAGAGTTTTTTCTACAGCACCCACCACGTTATTTTTTCCTATCCTATTCAATGGACAATAGACAAATCAATTCCTATTTCAAAACAATAGATCAAAAAATATTTAATGCAACTTAACCGAAATCTTAAACCAAAATATTTTTAACAGATTACTCCACCGTAAAAATCAATGCGTGTTGAAATATCGTATCTAATCTATTACAAAATATTCCAAATTAGTCATACAGAGTTACTGGTTACTTGGTTGGTACATTAATACTAAACAGCAGCTGAAGTACGGTTCTCTATCAATCGATACTTTTGAAATTCGAGCCGGTATATACGCTCATTCCGATCATTATCGAGGGCTTGATACACTGGATATAAATATTGAACGCGAGGACTCAAAAACCGTTAATATGGCGTTTGATATCAAATGGATTAAATAGATTTGTAATCAAAATGACATCAATCAGTTATCGATGGCAAGACCCGTACTTGCATAAAACGTTATAGCATTACGTTTAATATCGACAGTAGTAAATATACATATAGAACTGTACTTGCAATGCAGATTTGTAACATTGGTTGAAAGTTTAGGCCGTTTTCTACATTGAGTTAAGGAATACGGATTAGTTGAGATAATTTTTCAAATAGGATGTGATGTTTATGGCGACACCAACCCTTGTCCACGTAAAAACCAACTTTTGTTTAAAACTTCTGATAATTTTGTACTTCGTTCTAATGTTGTTGTTTATAAGAATTTTTCCCTTGTATTTAATTATTTTTTATGTGTGTGAAGACACACAAATAAAGAATTGATGTATTGATTTATCTATCGGCCGCCGATGTCTAGTGGCTAGTATGTTTGCTTTAAGATCCGACGGTCCGGGTTTAATTACCGGTCGCGACAGGTGAGTTTAAATGATGAGTTTGAACATTTGTCTTTGAGCCTGGCTGTCTTTTTGCGTGTGAATGTTGCATGGCAATCCCAACACAAGATAAATCGTAGTGGGGAGCTATTAGTGTGTGAAGCGTTATCTATACTTAATTTTCAATATTCGTAGCGCAAAGGCAAATGAGAGCATAAAGGCATATTTCTCTATAAGGAGATTGTACGCACGCCACAGTAGCCCTGTATACCAACACATATCGGATTCTCATTAAAATTTGGATCAATTAAAGTTTTAATTCCTCCAGGCAGAGGTAGGGCGGTAGCACGTAAATTATAAAAACATTTACATATCACATAACTGATTGTTATCTCTTGGGAATATATTATATGCAGGTAATTAAAGATTGGGTCTGTTATCTAACGATTGAGTAATTAGCTTTGGATACTCTCATTTAGTCAATCGGTTTACAGATAGTATTTGATAGCTATAAATACATGCTACGTATAATAGTGAGTCGGAGCATTTAATTATCTGTAGATATTAAGCGTTTTGTTGTATTAAGTCATTTCTTTCAATTAGTAAACTACCGCGTGTTTGATTCATTTAAAACAACGGGTTTTCACGCGTACCTGATTGTTGGAAAGGTCCAACTATAGTTTCGTTCACATACAACAATCAGTGACGCGTGAAACCCCGTTTTCTTAAACAAAATAAGTTATTTTTTCAGTTACTAACTATATTTTTTTTATTTTCAAATCAAATCAATTCAAATGTAAAGACATCTATTTCGTCTGGTCTCCGCTTTAGTCTGTGGTCTGTTCCTGATATATTCTATACCTAACCTATACCAACACCAGTAAGTCAGTGGTGGTGCCCTCTGGTGAATTTCCATTCGTGCACTTGTGAATTTACCTGAAACAAAAACATAATAACAGTAAAACAAAGATGGTAGTATCTTACTACAAAGGCAAAGGTTGCAATGTTCTATGTTTGGTGTAAAATACAAACGTGGTGTCTGACATTAAACATTTACTATTTTGGATGTCCTAAAATAGCTACAATTAAAGAACAGATACATCCAGCACGTAGGGAAAAATATATCGGACATTACTTAGTTAATATTAATTATAATAAATACTTCTCATACAACCAAAGTGATATCTTCGTCAACCTCCGCCAAAACAAAATATCAAGATAGCAGCTTATTAGTAAAAAAGGCTTGTACTAAGATCAGATATGCATATTTATCCGTGCAGAAATTCGAACAGAATGCAGATGTGAATCTGTTACATATAATTAAGCTATCCAGATGACGGCACCGAGTGCCGGCGCCGGCGCACTGCGGGGACAATCCTAGTAACATCTCACTTTGATTACACAGCGGGCCATCGCATAATACCGCTCTGCACAAATCAAATTAAAATTTACCCCAAGATAATATTTTTCACTGCTTTGAGGTTACAAATATTTCCTTAGTTACTGTTTAAAAGCTGATGTTTTCGTATGTAAAGAAGAACCGATAACCGATGGGGAAGAAAGGTTCTTGAATGGAGACCACGAACCGGAAAATGCAGCATAAGTAGGCCACTAGGTGACCGACAACATAGTAAAAATCACACCTGACTGAGTTGAGAATGGCATTGTCTGGCTGATGATGTAATGATTTTCAAACGTTATTTCTAGTCCCAGATAGCAGATACCTGAAAGAGATCACTTTTAGCGATTACACCTCCTTTTGTGCCATGTTATTTGTTTTTTTATTCTTTTTGTGTTGTATTTTTATGGTGACAATAAAGAATTATTGTATTGAATTATATGGCCTATACACAGATGGGCATTTGTACGCGTTTTGCAAGAATTATCTGTAGTTTTATCCCTCGTGTGTGTAATTTTATAATTCCAACACATTGAGAGAACAGTACCTAGAGGGTCTGAGGAAACCTAACAAATATTTTTCTAAGTATTTCCACTTTTGTGAGATTGAACGCAAATAACATGTTTAACGATGCTATTTACAAGAGGATCTTGAGGGCAAGTTCATTCAGAGCTACCATAAAGATTGTCCTTAACCATAGCACACGAGAATGCGACGCGACAGCATTTCATATTGTTGGCGTATCTAGCCAGAGATTATTGGAAAGCAATAAATAATAATAAAACGGACAGGCTGGGTTGCGTGTGGCACGCTACCGGGCAGCGTCTGAGCACCTCGGGGCGGCCCGGCCAGACCATACATACATACATATTCTGGCCTCGTACGATCATTTTGTGAAGAGTATTAAAATCTGTTTAAAATAAGAATACACTCGTCTGTATCTTGAGATATAACGCATATGTACTTTCTGTATTACATTTTGGTCCGATGTTGGATGACCTATTCCTAAAGTAAGTATTCATAAACACACCAATTTCAAAATTTCCCAACACCATACCCAATAATCACAAATTGTCAAGACATATCGCCCGAACCTAATCCGTTTTGTTGTATCAGTAACTGTTTTGGTATTCAGAAGCCTCTCCTAGCTCCAAGTCCTTTGCTTAAAAGATACGTAACTAATGCCACGATATTTATAGGACCACCGCTTCACCGTATAAATGAAGATATTAGAACTATTCTGCAGTAAAACAATGAATAATTATAGATCAAGTCACGTAATGCATCGGCCACGCTCTGAGGCGTCGTCGCGTCGTGACAGATAGAGGACGGTGTTTGCTTGGCAACTGCTGCTTACACTGCGGTGATGCAAGGACATCCAGTAACAATGCTGATTCACAAATACTTTGAAGACCATTCCTCAATACTCCAGCGAACTTTTTGAAAAGTCGTATCAAGCATAGACATAGAAAACAGTATTTTGATACTGACCATGCATCATATTTCATCTTAAATTAAGGAGTTGGATGGGGTTTGAAAATTGCATGGATTGACAAGCTAAATCAAACCGTCTTTAATGTTTTTTTTTTAATTTTTTTAAATTTATTTATTTAGAACATTAAAGTTATGTAAATTGTTTGAATGTGAATTAAAGGAATTCAATCAGTTTTCACTAGATATTTCCATAGACACAATGACATAATAGTGACTGTGGCTGGTAACCCTGATGGATCAACATAAAGACAGCGCTATCACCGGACACGAAGCAACGTGCGATTTCTAACGTATTTACATGAGCGAAATTACTATGCGCGCCGTGACGTAACTCACAATGGACACGAAGCACGCACGTAGGGCTCACTAACTATACCACTCTACCGCTCGTACAAGTAAAATAAAAAAGCTTTTTATTCTATGTACTCATATTCGATAATTATAAAAAGTGTGAGGAGAACTATTTAGTAGTGGTGAAAGCATTAACTTCCACTGTTCTCGTTCCCGAGCGACTCTACTCCAGGTATTGCCAGCTACTATCACGGTGTCATCATCTCATCGTTTAGCAGGACGTTCTCTTTTGAGCTTTTTCTCTTACAAGTAGATATACTATATGTTATCATGTACATGCATTTATCGTTTCAACACGGTTGTTCGACATAATTTACTGTTATCGCATCTCTACAGAACACTACAACAAACTACATAATGTTCAATAAGAAAATATACAAAATAATATCATAACTTTCATAATGTTGTAGAGTGCTTCCCAACGAGTAACAGGGTTATTGCGCTGGTGCACCTGGAAATAGAATCTTAATATAATATCAGTGGACAAGAGACGCTCGTAAAATAAAATATAAAATTCTAGATTTTACGGGATCAATGAATCAAACATTAACACTACCTAGTATACCAGTGAAGTTTTTTTGTAGCGGTGAGCATATTAATATTAAATTCACTCTCTTAGCAAGAATCTCATTGAAAATTTATTGAAATAAATTGACTTTACATAAACCTATGACAGACAGAAGATATATATATATGAAGAAATATGACAGATAAGGATAATATAAATGTCAAACGCCACAATAACCAAAATGTAAGAAATTTTATTTGAATTTAGGTACTAGATTGATTTATGACTTGAAAACTGATACCCTTCACGCTGGCGAATACTAATACAAATCGTATGGTACCATACATATAAACAAAAAAAACTAGAATTTTATCAAACAATCACAATAACTGTAGATAAGACGGTATGGCGTCAATGACTTTAGCCTGCCCTATGAGCAAATATAAAAATAACAATCACAATAATAGGCAACGAGCGCAACTATTTATACTTATTTCAATAAAATATTTTTGTTTGGACAGAAACTGCTATAATGCAGATACACCGGTAGATTGAATTCGAATCAAGGATTATTGATCTAGCAACAACATTAAATAATGCCCAAGCGGGGAAAAGTTATCGAAGCGAAGGTAATGGCAGTATAATTACAGTGAGAATGAATACTCAGATAGTATGCGCCGCCGCCGCGCAGCTCACGCAATGCGTTTACGATCCTTTAATTATTATCGTGTCCCGGACTACATAAGGTATAATAGCTAAAGTATAGTCTCCTCAATTTACAAATATCATGCTTAAGCTTGCGATCGACTACAGCAAAGCTAAATGGTAGGCGATGATTATCATCTGGCTAAGGTTAAATCCTAAGCCTATTATAAGCCTAAGGTTATTCATACTTTTTATAAGAATGTCCTCCTGCACCATCGACGGCCGCACTATTTCATTGACATCTTCAGTTAGACAGGTAAAGCTTACAAAACAGTAGTGGTACAATCGACTGTTCTAGAATGATCAGATCGGTTGTTCCCATGGACAAACGGATTTTTTGGTTGTTGCTCTAGATACGAGTTAGAACTACATATGTAGGTTAATATGGTGTTTTCACAGGTTGCAATCAAAATGAAAGGAGTTTGCAGGAGTTCCAGTCAAAGATTTCAACCTATTAGTCTCGTTCAATAATAATGTTAAAGATCAAAGTAGCTACGAGCTATGGATAACTACGAACCCACGAGCCAAGAAATGTGTTCAACTCCATCTTCTGCTGCAAACAGTAGACTAGAACATGTCCAAGAAAACGTTTGCAAATTCTACAAAATTGGAGTAGGATTTTTTGTAACATTCTGGCAAAATGTCTAAAGGCTAGTACTTTATCTTGTAGTAACTGTAAAAACTGTAAGAGAAAACATGAAATGTCTGATGAACTCTCATTATAAAGTCAATTTTATTACGAACCCATGTACGTTGAACTGTGTAAACAGAAAATATCATGGCCATTGTATACCATTGTCATGTCAAGTTATATTTGCATATTAATTGTTATTTACATATTCGCCTAATGTGTCAATATGATTTTATTTTGGAATCGAATCAGAATATCGGGTAATAATAGTCAAATCTACCACACGGATCTACCATTGTTTTGTAACATAAGATCAGTTCTTATTAAACATATAAAGGATGGGATTCGACTTTATTGGATCGGTCTATGTTACCGATTTTATTTTAGCATATTTTGTTTTCAGGGACTGATTAAAAATTCAAAAAAAAGGAACGCCCTAAATTCTATACCAAATTAACGTCTTTCTAGTGATATATTATTGTAATAGCATTACATATATTAAAACGTACGGTGAGAGTGAATAGCAAAGTATCATCGACGTGGAGCCAGCTTTCCTTCAGGGCCAAGTGAAAGTCTACCTTCAGGGCACAGGGGGCAAGGCCGGGTCGTCTAGAGGAGACCCCGACATAGACGCCGTTTAAAATGATCACATTGATGAAGAAAGTAGGCGTATCGTAACTATAATACGTCAAATGACAAAAAATGATTTAATGATTATTTGTAAAACAAACGTTACTAAAGTAAGGAAAAAATACAGCAACGGACTACAACATAATAATCAGAACATCTTAAAGCTCGATGGGTCAACGATATCAGAAATGTTACAGGATAGAACTTATATAATGGGGGTTATACATTCTGAACCCAGACTAATTTCCCTGATCAATTTAATCGGGATGCCATCAAGACTTTACCAATCGAATCTGTTTATGATAGCGTTTTAACGTTAATTTTTTAGTCGACAAGACTCTTTCTGTTTTTCAGCAGTTGCGATTTCAAAGCCAAATCTGCAGCAAAGTACTATTTTCTAACATTTCAGTTGAAAAGGTGGGTGCTTATCTATATTATTTTAGAATGCCTAATTGTTCAGTTATTCGTGCATCTTCACCTGTTACTTAACCTGCCCTTCGCAATTCATCAACATTAGTTTCGCATGGCGATCAGTCACGCGAGTCATTCGCGGCCATTACAGATGTACTCGCAGATACTTTGTACTCATGTTACCTACAAGTTTGATAACTGTACTTGCTGCAATGATTCATGGCGACGGGCAATTGTAGCTCAATTATAGCAAGTGCAAATTGACCATAGTACTAAAACGGCATACGATTAACCTTGAGCGTTTGTCTTCTTTTAACTAGCTGAGAAAATCACTCTACACAGTATTTACCATAAACAAACACAGTGCCTATTGAGTTGCATAATTTGTTTAAATCATTTCATGATTAGTCTCTTAAGTTTCTAGAAACTATATCATATCTAAGACGAAGATTACATTGATCTAACAAGTCTTCAAAGATTCGCCAAATGTGGAATTGCTGATAAATTGGCTATTATAAAGCAACTGGAGTCTTTTGTAATGTACAGCGTTTATGGAGGTGGAATTTTGGAGGCTTGGCGGAAATTCGCGATGGAGAACGATAGGGAAATGCCAACTGGCTCCATTGTTAGTCTTAGGAGTGACTTTAGAGTAACATTACTGTTCATTTAAAATCTCTGATGACTGATGTGTAACTGTGATAACGATAGCAACTGCAAACAATATTCGTACGCCCAGGACGAGACAAAAAACTTGTTAAGACATTTGTTTATATTACAAAACTCCTGATTTAAAAATAATATAATGTATCTAAAGTTCCACATCCATCCCGAGATTGCGCTCGAAACCCGAAATCCGTTTACTATAATATACGCAGTGAATATAAATCATGCATGATTATTAAAAATTATGTGCTGAATCAAAAATTTAGAACCACCTTAAACTAGGTTTGGCAGAATTTGGAATTTGCTGCCTAGTACTTTTAGGCAAGCGTGCTACATACTAGGCCGCATTGTCGCACTACATCAGGCGAGTTGCGGTCAAACGCAAGCTATGTGTGGCCTAAGACAAAAACTGCACTAAAATTATTTAAAGCATCTGATATAACACCGAGATTGCAAAGAGACAGTTTCAAATGTTAACTTGGTCAAAGAAAATTTGCTAACCATATTAGGATGTATCACTACATCTAACGAGATCCCTGTTATATCCCATTGACGTAACTGACAGCACCTTAGACCATAAATCATAGACATTTACAGACAAACACGTCGACGTGTATCAGCCAACAATAGCAGCAGCGTTTCCGATCAATTAGACACACAAGCGCACACAGGCACGATCAATTATAGCCAATCTAATAATCTAGCAATTACAGATCTAGAAACTGCAGTAGTAAGGCACCGAGTAGACATTCAGCTTCACAATACCGTGCTACGCGGCGTTAGGTCAATTATTATTTTGCCAATTCGTTTTAGGAAACTGGTTTTTTACACAAGCACAAACGGCTATATAATATCTGTATATTTATAGACTTTCTTTAGTGTACTTTTATAAATTGTGTGTCCTTTTTTTTATACATTAACACCAAGGCATTTGACCCCCAGCTAGCAAGACTTCGGAAGTCATCGTGACATCACTATAGCCTTTGATGGAGCAAGCCTAATCTGGAATACACTGGCTCTTAGGGAAGGCTGCGTTAGGTGCTAGGGGACAGATTTGATCAACTTGAGGGTGGTAGCTAGCCAGGCGAGCGTTCGAAAAACCTTTACCGTCATGCAAAAATCTCTTTCATGAGTTTTGAATGTTCCTAAATTGTGGATTGTGAAAGCACTTCTCACTTATTCGAATCTTAACTAGCACGATGTTATTTTAACATAAATTGATTGTTTTAATGCCACGTGTCTGTACAAAGCTTTATACCGGTCAGATAATTGTGAAAGAATTCAATAACAGTATTGCTGACTAGGTAGCTATCTTATCTGGCCCTAGGACACCGGGTATACTGGTTGGTTACAATTACGGCTCTAAAATTACTAGGTTTAAGTTATCGGAGTATCGAAACTTGTATTTTTATGGGTGGCTTCCTATCTATAAAATTGATAATAACATAGTTGTAAGTAAAGATACTATAAGGTCCAGGCTCAGGCTGTAATATGGATGAGATGGCATTAAAACTAACATTGAAAACCTGAGGCTTTTGTATTAATTAAAAGTTGAATATGTTTTGTTGTTGAATGTTTTGTAAAATCTCTAAGTATGAATCAGTTACTTTGTATCATTGTATCATTAACAGTAGAAGTTTTTACTCGTCGCATGACAGTTTCTTTCTGGTGATTAAGTTTGTGTACCTATTTAATATAACCTATTTGTAATACTTATTTAACCAGGAATAATTGATTAGAATACGGTTTATATTTATTGTTTGTGTGTGTATTTATTTGAGAAATGTAGTGGAAATTGCATGAAATAAAGTAAATATTTTGCGTAAATAATCAATTTCAGTATTCAGTATTATTACGTAGATATGCTATATATTATTTTTCTAAAATGTTCTGTAAAGCAAAGTAAAAAGTATTTACAGCTCTAAACTATGCTGGTGATAATATAAGGGTACAATTTAATTTATTAACATGCATTCGTTAAAATATGAGTAATTAATTAGTAATGACAATTGTAAATTAAATTTTGATTCATAAGATTTAAAAATATCGGTTATAATAATATTTTCATCCCACCATCTCGGAAAGAGTATTTTTGCTATTCTATATCTGAGTGCAAAAGCCGTTTTTATCCGCTAGAGGACCAAGTAAATTTGAATTTAGAATATCATGTGCACTAAGTTTGTGAATTAAAAACCTCATTCAACCTATTTACTTCTACCTCTATAGTTCCGAATTCATCATACAAACTTTTTTATTTTGTGAAAGACTCTGTTTTTGCTGTACTTTTTTTTAATTTGTCTTGCGCGTGCCACCCGTCACATTGTTATAACCTTATGTTAAAAATTAGTGAAAACCCTAAAATGAGTGATTCAGTTTTTTAATTTTTCGTATGTAGTTATTTCCTCGCTGAGGTGGGATGAGAGTTGAGAGAAGAGAGAGAAGCCGAGTGCAAAGATTTTTCACCTTGTGCACTATTGTATCCCTCGCTAACGCTCCGAATTCTAATTTATGAATTCTTCGTTTGCTTGGTCATTAAAAGTGAGCACGCGGTTAAATAGCAACTTTGCTCTCTTGTATAACAAATAACTACTGTCATGGGCATACGGAACCGAACCATTATAAAAAAATGTAAGAACCAAAATTATTGTTGATATTGATTGTATAAGATACTCAGGTCAATCAAGTAACTTCGAAGAATTATATCTCCGGTAAAAGCAATATTTAAAATGGCCCACAGTAGTTTTAATTTAATTATTGGTGTCTACAGTTCGAAGAATTATTAGCTTTAGTTTGCTTTTTATTCATCTGCATCTCTCTTGCATTTGGCTAAAGTTTGCAGACACCACCTGTGCAAGCTGTAGCTGGTTCAGCCGGTGTGTATATTTGATTTAGAGAATTAGAAAGGCGTGTCCATTGTTTTCACTTAATAATTTACCGCGCTCAAGCGCAGATACGCTGTATTTGGTTTTATAATGAAAGCTGTTTGCTCAAGAAAGTTCAGATTTACTGAAGTACTGGTAAATTGGACAGACAGACCACTCGCAGGCTTAAATACTAAATAATAATGTATCTATGTAGGATATCTATGAAAGTTCTTTGTTTTCTAGTGAATTTATTGGTGGTTGTCACAGCAACAGTTCTGGACCCTTTTTCTCTAACGAACAACGAGATTCCTGTCTGAAATCGCGTGATGTGGTGGTAGGGCTTTTTATATGGTGGTAGGGCGTTTTCTAACGCTCGCCTGGCTGGCTATCCTTAAGTTGATAAATCTGTCGCCAAGCAGTGTTCGTGGGCAGCCTTCCTTTAGAGTCACAGAGTCGATGGCGTGGTCGTGCGAGCTGGTGGTCAAACGCCTAGCTGTCACTGATAAAAAAACGTAATGTTATCGCAATATGTTATTCTAATGATGCAAAGCGAGCACGTTTCGTGCCACGATATAAAATTTGACATGACATGACATGGCTTAGTGAATACCGTTCCAAGTAAATTCTACGCGATTTAAATAACGCGGCTGTGATACGTGTTGAAATGTTCATAGTAAACAAGTTAACAATCATAAATATTATGCTGAATCTTGGGTACATAAATATTTTTGCAGAGTATTTTTACAAAAGTATAAATTGCAATTGACAGGGACAATGTGTTAACTACCCAGAACTAATGCTCGCATGGACCGCAAGTTCTTTGTACCACTTCGCCATGTCTAAGCCATTTTCAGCTTTATCTTTATGAGATGAGATGTTAAAATTTAACGTTCTGAAAACTACATATTATTTGATATAATTTTTTAATACAAACGTTCCTTGAATATAAAAATATTCGGCCTTATTAATAAACGTGTTAATGTTCAGAGTCTTTTGTCTTGTGTTTGCGCATGTCGTTCTCTATCGGATAAAAAGAGACAAAAGATTCTCCTAGTTGAAACGCGTTTATTAATAAGAGAGATTGTGTCTAATTTTAGGTGAAATATGTGAATTTACTATTTATTTGTCTCAAACATAAAACCGAACCAGATGTTTGCCGTGGCGCATGGCGTAGCCAGAAACGTAAGTCCAGACCTGTTGCAAGCCTTACATCTTAAAAGTACCTAAGTACCTATATCTCGTTTAAAATCTCCCACCACGAAATGCCTTATTGTATCAATCAAGTTTTTACTGGATATTGCATAAGCATTCGCAACAAGGAGTTGACTATAAAAGGCACCACCGAACGATTGTCTGGCACAGAATCGGCGCACGCTCAACAACGCAAAAACTACGCACTGTGTACTCGTACGCATTCGGTTGTTACTGAGAGTAGAATTACAGCAGATAAATAACTAACAATTGATTTGGCAAGTTTAGATTCGGAAGCGGGTGGACTTATTATGGGCGTATCAACTATAAACAGACAAGCATATCCATGGTTTGAAGACCCGTAAAGTATTAACGGATTAGCTAGTGATACTTAGTAGACCAAAATTATAGTAAGGGTAATTAGCACGGCGTTATAGGTCTAATGAGCTTTGCTTATCTTTATTGGATATGTCACCTCATAGTAGCTATCCGGCTGCTATTAACAGACAATATACTTCAAGACTTCAAAGCAGATTCTCTGACAGAGTCTATACTCGGAGAGTGTATCCTGTATTCCTGACAGGTTACTGGACTAAAGCGGAGTGACGTGGAAGACGACAAAACCACGAAATAAAATGATAATTGCTCACTTGTCGCGTCGGGAGCAGAGACACGTGTGACGATTTCATAATGGTTTGGTAGGGATGGTAGAGTTTGCTAGGGATAATTAATGATGGATGAATTAACTAAAGAAAGTTAAGATATGTTAAATATTGAAAACCATATAGGTTCGTATAATTATCGGTACGTATAACGTAGCACTACGAGTAGTTGCACAGTTGATATAAGGATTTTCTAACCAATCACAGAGTAAGGTAAATTTCAGACCCGGTTGGATCGTTCCATTTGGGTTATAATGAGTTATTTACAACTGAGCACTAATGAAGATCGGATGAAACAATTTAATATTTTGAGAAAGGATAAAAAGCGTAGGCCATAACAGGAACCTTCGGGTGGCCTAGAAACTTTCTCACTAAGGCGAGCTACTCCGCATATATGAAGACGATGATAATAGTTAGTATATTATCAATATTTCACATTTGTGTATGTTAGTTGAAGTTGATGTATTTCTTTTTTATGAGAATGGTCAATATTTTATAATATAACTTATATTAGGCAAACAATCAAAATAAACGCAAGGAGTTGATTACCATCAAAGAAAAAACATTTAATCAACGCCGTTGTTTTGTATTGGTAGCCCATTGTGCTGCCAGCCATTTGTTCTATTTGTATCGACAAATTAAGGACAGCGTGGAAAGTCCGCTTTTAATTGTAAAGAAAAATCCGTAAAGAATATTGCACAACCCCTGCCACAGAGACAAGAAGTCACAACCATATACGACAAGAAACAGAGGGATATAAAGCCCACAAAAGTACCGCACCGGATCCCAAGTATTCGTGAATAAAAATACCGAACCAAAAACAAAACGGCGCCAATTAAGGCACAGATAAATCTAAACGCGAGTTCGACGGCCTGTCAGTACGTGGACGAACGCATTTGTATTCTGCGTGAGCCTGAACATTGATTTCAATTTCTGTTTGATACAATATACCATCAAAGTACTAATTATGGCACATTGCCATAGCTTACTAGCACAAGGCTACGCTACAATGAGCTAAATGTCATTTATTTCAAAAGGAACAGCAATTATGCCTTAACAGCGTTAATGACAGAGAAGTATCGCTTCCGAATATAATAAAAACACATCTTTCACAATTTCTCCCACGTAACATGGCAAAAAATAATCTCAAACGCGTCGAGTAACAAGATTGGAAACCATCCATGCGTGAACTGGCATCGCACGCGCGACATTCAATTGTCTAATTATGAAAAAGAAAGTATTGCATCACGCGACGTTTATCGATAATAAACTCAATAACGATCCTGATAGAGTTTAATCTAGCTCGTGAGACGTTTGCCCCGAGGAGCAACGTGACGCCAGTAATGTGGCATACGATAATACTGTACTATCAACAATAGGTATTTAGCGAAAGTGGATGGAAGATGAAAGCGAAAATTTCATGCTACTCGAATACGGATTGTTTAATGCCCATGAGATAGTTACGTCCGATGATTTTGAAGATAGCGACTAGAAATTCAGGATGTTTATCGTGGTTAATGTACTCTTCAATAATGAAAATGACATTACAGAGCTTAATGTCAGAGTTTAACGTGTAACGACTGAAATTAATGATCATTACGTGTAATCAAATTGCGGTCATCAGTGCTGATTTCATGGAAGCTATTGAGATTATTATAATTTAGCTATTTGGCACTTACGATGTTCACTTTCATAATGCATTATATTAAATTTGCTTGTGCAAAGATCGTGATCGGTGTGTCTGTATAGAAACACACATGACTGGCGGTTCTCGTGAAATCAAATAACTTTCATAGAGAAAATCAATTTCCTGCAGAAATCACCTCGCAAATCACTTTCTACTCTGCGTCTTGAACGATTGATGAAGTGATTACTACAATGTTACTTGCATGCATGTAATTTATGGGAAAATATTGAACTGTACTTGCAAAGCACTTGCCGTGAGTGTTTTCTTGGGCGATACCATCTTGTGTGCGCTATGTGTAAACCATTTACTTCCCACACCATTTGGTTAATGCGCGTTGTCAGCAATGACACTATTTGTTAAAATATGATCATCTTCCTGTCCTTATCCCACTACGTGAGGTCGGCAAAGCATGTCTTCCTCTTTCCTTCTACTCAAACAGCCGTCATATATTCATTCACCCATATCAGTCACACAGTCTTTTAAGGTCGCCCCCTCCGTTGATTAAAGCTTACCATCATTCTCATGGATCTCTTCTTCTAAATACTATCAATGGTAATTTTACTAAAACCTACTAAAATTCCAATATATTTTGAGCTTTGGTTGGTCTTAAATAGTTATGTTCGCATACATTCTGTTAAAAAACATTGAGATGAGCGCCAACATACCATTCCTACTTAAAACAGTTAATAATTACATTAAGATCATTATCATTATGATAGTCAGTAATTATAACACGCATTACCCAATCCGATAATTAAGTCTGCACAACAATACAAACAAAACCGAGAAACTGTTACAAAAGCTAACAATTACATTGCTCTAAAACAAAATGATTGTATTCACACGAAACTTATTAACACCTGCAATATAAATCACAATCGATTGAATGAAATCGCTCGCTTTGTTTCTATCGACCTTAATTATTATTTGCGAGTTGTGAAGGCGCGGGAATGCGAATACAAACTAGGATAATATTAGTTTGGATGAACAATTATGCTTGTTTATTTACCATGTACGAAGAGAAGCTAACCCAAGTTAATTTCAAACTAATAATAATTTGATGATTGATAAGTAAAATGGAAAACCCTAATGAAAATATAAAAGACGATCTCTCCTAGAAACAGTAAATTTGGAAGATGTATTCAATATAGAGTGTAGGGATGTACTAAGAAAGGATTTTTTTAAATCCACTCCAAAAGGGTTTCAAAGTTAGAAAGTTATTACAAATCTGTCGCGGGTAACGCCGCTGGTGACAGCTACTAGTAAAATCATATGCATAATGTATATCTAAAACAAATGGGATACAATAAAAACTTCACGTAAGTAAATGATACACGAAACAGATGCACGACGAAGTATTTACAATCGGCAATGAATAGTCAAGTACTTGTATCTATGCACTTGGAATGGAAGTAGTAAATCTCAAGTCATCGTAAACCAACCTGTCACACTCAGACAAACAGACCTACGCCACACCTGTTAACTAGAGCAAGGTGAAATGTTAATTATATCGCCACATCGATTTCTGTTAGATCACAACACTACAGCCTTTATATCATCGATATAAAGAATATTTTCCTATAAAGCAACTCGACGCTGCAAGCGTGGGACATCATTTTGAGGTTACGATCGAGTTCCCGTAATTAATTATCGATTCAATCGAACGCCCGTATCGATTCTAAAGCGTACGTGTAAAAACTATGAATGACCGGAATTTTGCGCTAAATAACTTCGCCAAGCTGTTGTATAATGTGAACATAATAGTAAAGGATAAATCGAATGTACTCGAACTAAAACTGCTGGTAGTAATCATAACTTTTGCAGCCATTTCAAATGTCAGATCCTTGTCGGATAATTGCGCTGAATTTATTGAATCGATAAACAAATGAATTCCAATCGGCATAACAAGCAAGGATGTTGATTTCATTCATTGTAAAGATCAATGTGTGCGCGTTTGATTAACGTCTGGAGTACCACAGGGGTCTATTATTAAAATTCATGAAAAAAACCTTTCGATTAATCGAGCTAAGCAATCGTATCTTGGCCCTGAATATCGACAATCTGTTATCGAATAAACCATCTAGCGTAATAATACCCTTTGGGTTTGCCAAAATAATTTAAAGCATTGAAAGGCTTTTGTTATGCACCATTAATAATACACAGACTACTGAATAAGCGTAAGCAAGATTTAAAACGATTTATTTTTTTTGTTTACAATGAACATCACACAGATGTGAAGTCAAAAGACCTCTTCGGCTATAAAATATAGGTTACTACTATTACTACAAATATAAAAAAAAACAAGACCATTACGTATACCCAGTTAAAACACTCGTAAAACTATGGACTATTATTTTTCTACTATTTTGAACAACGTAAGTCTTATGCAAAGGCTTATGGATCCTATTTAATTAAAAACATGCTCAAATAGAAATAATAACGATCGAATAACCCGATTCGTTGAGCGCTATAAAATTATTACACATTTTAGTAGTGCCATAAGTTAAGAGGCAAATGATGTCCATTAACTGACTATGGAAAATATGAAAATGAAGCGATACGTATCGTGTATTGAACGAAATTTAAAAATAAAATCGTTTTTAATTGATTTTTATCATTTATGCTTACATAAAGTAATATACAAAGATACAAAGAGTTTTTCTGACCACCGACTTCAAATTTAACCCTAACCTCCCGTCGTGTTTACTGCTAATTTTAACAAACTTGACATTACAGACGCGCCGGCGAAATTTTTGAATGGCTTTACAAGTCTGAAGACTCTGAAGCCAAAGTTTATTTTTTCAATACCCAGCTAAAAATCTCTAAATAACCAAAGTATCATCTTGACATCTTGAACCATTTTGCACAAAATGGTTCAAGATGTCATGACGTGTGTTGTTTGATTCGTACAATAACAATTAATGACGAGAATTATTTACATGATTGGTGTAGTTAATTTTGTGCAGCGCGGCTTGCAATAGTAGAGTAACTTATATTAGAGTATTATTGGGATAAAATTATCCTAAAATATTAATAACTAGCTGCACCCCGCGGCTTTACCCGCGGTGAATATTTGATGATCCCCTGGGAACACTTCAATTTTCCGGAATAAAAAGTAGCGTATGTGTTAATCTAGGGTATAAGCTATGTACGTGCCAAACTTCATCCCAGTCCGTTCAGGTGATTGAGCGTGAAAGAGGAACAAACAAACACAAACACACAAGTTCGTATGTGTATACAAACTTTCGCCTTTATAATATTAGGGTGATGTGTCGCTAACTTCCAACATCTATAGTGAGATATACTGATGTTTTGATAATAATTAAGATTCTTGACCAAATTGATTTCGCATCTTACTATAAATTTAGAAAATTCCGTGGTTCACTATGTAATTTTATAATAATTAGCTTAAACTTTTGGGACGACCACCACGCTTCAAAGGGATCTAAATTCTGGTCAAGGCAAGGCAGCCAAGGAAGTAGGTATTTAATAACTGTATAATTTAGGAAAATTAAGTAAATCAAAGTAACAAATCCATTTCAATTCCCTATCTCCATACTACAAGCGGTAATGTAGAGAGAGTAGAGAGAGAGAGAGAGGCGGATCAGTAGACGTTAGAGCCTACTCAGTAGAGCTCGCACGAAAATCAAAGTACTTTGTCTTCTTTTATTGTACTGTCAAACCCCTTTCCTGTTACCTTAGGCATGAAAAAAGTTCACGTCTTTTATTCTTAACGTTAAACGTTTAAAACTTAAAGTTAAGAATTCCTAACGTTAGTCTATTACAAACAGTCCAACACTCTTTGAGTTTTGAAACTCCTTGTAAAATAAACTTTTTCTTTTACCCTGATAACTTGATAACTAGAGCAGAAAATTGTGTCGATATTAAACAGCGTTGATGCGGCGATCTGTCAAATATTGACGACATTTTTCATTCTTGTTCTCACATCTTTTATGTCTACAGTTAGCCGATTCTTGTAGTTAGGCCCTTGGATTTAAAACTAAACGTCAGTTTTTCTTAATTCCTATTAGTTGGGGTATTTTTCAAGTCATGACAAAAAATATTCTTCTTGCGCCGTGGTCACTCTATCTCGGCTTATGATTATCCGGCCTTGCGCCGGCGCGGGCACATCGCACAAATATTATGTATAATAGATTAACAAGTACAAATTATTCGACTCTATGCACTGATGAGACGTGAAACGACCATGACACACTGTTTCACTGTGGGGACACATTAATACACACCTGACATATTTTACTAACTTTTATAGGTCCTACTGTGGAGCACGTGTCTACCCTACGAGGTTATGATCAAAGTCAACCACGTTGGCCAAAAAGATGACTCTCCGATGAGATCCATGCCCTAACAGTAGGCAGAAACAAAATGTTTTCATTAGTATACCTACGAACGTTGCAAAACTGGGCATGGAACTCGCCATAAGACTCTGAGGGTGTTTACAATAGTCCATCACACTGCTCAAATTTCGGGTTGGGGACTTAATTTTTCAGATCAAAGCCTTTCACGACAAGCAGATTTTGTCACGATAATTTCTTTCACCGTTTAAGCAAGTCGTGTCATGGTAAGCACATAAGTGCAAAACTCAGAGGTGCATGCTTGAACCTGGGATTGAACCCGCGCCCTTTCGCTTGTAAGGCAAGGTGTTCACCGACTAGGCTACCACTAACTTCAACAGTAAGAGACACAGAATAGTAAAATAGACGTAAACATTAAAATAAAGTTTAATTGTTACATTTTTATTAGTACCTAATTAAATAAATAAATAAATATGGGACAAGAATCACACAAAGGTCTTCAGGTCACAAACTAGGCAAAGCTTGTGCTATGGTAACCTGTTGACTGATATACATACTTAAATACATAAACATATACTTATATATATAATAAACACACAGACACATGTCAAACAGACATATTCGGGAGTCTTTCTCGGTCTTGCCACAGCATTCGACATTGTTTCTCGGCCAATCTTACTAAAAAAATTAGAATTGATGGGTATAAGAGGGTTGGCCTTGCAGTGGTTTTCTTCTTACCTGACTGATCGAATGCAAAGAGTTTGTGTAGACGGCATTAGCAGTGAAGTGGTAGAAGTCAAATTTGGAGTTCCTCAAGGCAGCGTCTTAGGTCCTACGCTGTTCCTAGTCTATATAAACGACCTCTGCTCCCTAAACTTACAAAAAGGGCAAATATTTTCCTATGCCGATGACACCGCTGTTATTTTTTATGACAAGAATTGGAAGTTGGTTAACGAAATCTGCCAGCAGGGTCTAAACTTCTTAGGAAACTGGCTCCAAAATAACCTGTTGACTCTCAATGCAACAAAGACTAAAATCATACCTTTTAGTATCTCGATACGTACGGCTCCAAAATTTCCCTTGGAGGTGCGTATACACAAGTGCAATAGCAACAATCCAAATACATGCGACTTTACCAGACTAGAAGAAGTGTCTTCGCTTAAGTATCTGGGAGTTGTGTTAGATAAATATTTTACCTGGGAAACGCACATCCAAACACTATGTAGTCGAGTTAGAAGACTGATGGTTATCTTTAAGAGGCTTAGAGCAGTAGCCGACTCAGACACTATTAATGTCGTATATATCTCTCTATGTCAGACAGTCTTGGAATACTGTATAGTAGTATGGGGTGGCGCGTGTAAAACCTACCTCGAAAAATTAGAACTTGCCCAGGGTGCTGTTCTTAAAGTTGCGCATAAGAAACCGCGCCTTAAGAGTTAGGCAGTTATATATAACTTGTGTAGTCTTACACTTTCATAAAACGGCACCCAAAATGCTCATTATTAGTCATAGACACATAAGATGGAAACTGCCACAAAGAAGAACTGCGTTCCGAGGAAGATTTTAGTCGTGGATGTCAGCTTATTTGTACAATAAAATTAACAATAAGCTAAACATATTTTCACTCACAAGAAAATTGTGTAAATAAACAGTGTGTAAGTGGTTGTTGACCTTAAATTACAATGAAACTGAGGAAATTCTTGAAGTGTTCAAGTAGTGGTAGATGCATTATTATATCATTACAAGGTAACAAAGTGCCGAAACAAAATTAACATCAATATGTACAATATAATATATATTTCTTTAATTTCATACAGTATTTCTATATGAAATGAAAGAAATATATATTATAATTTAATAATACACTATCGTTTCATTAAGCCAAAATTAATATGACTGACAATTTAGTCCCAACAACCAATCGCCATCAATTGCAGTATAATGTGTACGAATAGTTACAGTGCCGAATACTCTTTTATAGTAATAAATAACAAGACAAGACACCTCCGTGAGTCTAACTCGACTCGACATTATTGGTGCCAAGCTATGACGTCACTCATAATCATACATACAAACTTACACCAACAGTCAAACACACATTTTAGAGACGACGACGCTTGTACCGTTTAGATTAGAATTACTTTTCTATTTATGTGTATCCATAGTGAACCTGATCTCCGCGTGACAGGGAATCCTCGTGTGGAGATCAGTGTGTAATTGTTTAAAATATATGTATTTCTTTGTGTAATAAAGCTATTTGTATTTGTATTCATGCACACAAATGTTTAATCTGTCCGGGGATCGAACCCGGGACCAGCGGTGCAGAGGGCAGGGTTGCTACCAACAGCGCCAACCGGCCAGTCAAATTAGTATAAACAGAAGCAGTTATTAAGTCAAAACGTTTTTTACATTAGCACTTTTAGCATAGAAAACCCTAGCACTTATGTACTTGTACTAGTTCTAATATTAATTCTGCGCCTGTACATCGGTAATAGGAACAGCCTGGAGAAACAGTTATTTTGAGTAGCTATATTTCTACTGGCAAGTCTATAAAATTATGAGTAACTCGAGCTTGTTTATGGACCGCTGATGGCTGAGGTGTGAGCTGGGTGGTGGCGAGAACGATCGAGAGAGTTATTTAAGCTTTCAGACCATCTCTATCCCGCTGCTGGCAGTTCTTATGTTGTTGACCCATCTTGCCATCGATTGACTAACACTCAGCTAACATTATCCTACAACCTTCTATATCTCATTGTTATACCTATAGCCTTGAAATTAAATGAAACAAAATATGGTATGAAATGTAAGAGGCCTATGTAAAGCTATTGCTTCCAATAAACGAATTACGACATGATACTTACTGAGGTTTTATTCCTACTGTACCTAAAAATGTGATGATCGACAATAATGCGGCACGTGTCTATTGTATACTTTAAGTTTTTTTGATTAATTAACCAAAACTGGACCGATATTGTCAAAATTTTTATAGAACCTTGTACCATTCAAATATATTTCATTTAAATATTATTAACTCAATGATATTCTGAAGCACCACTGGCAGTTATCGCAACACGTATGGTAAAGTGCTCTATTACTAGAGCTAAATAATACGCGTTGCATGTCTGATATTCAGGTCAGTTACAACAACATTAGCAAGAGCCACTCCACCACTAAGAAACATTTCTGGCGTAGATTTCTCATTCTTATTTCAAATCGCTCCCGCTAGCGCTTTTTACCAATATGTTCACCCTTAAGACATGGCATCACGAAAGCCATGTCCGCTAGTAATTAAAATTAATAAATTTACTATCGAGTCGCGTCGCCTTCAGTTTAAAGCTCAGGAGTCGGGTATGTCTTCAATTTACATAATCTTTATTTACTTACATATCTACAGTATGATCTGTAAGGCATGTGAGTTCGTGAGTGTCTTGAGCTCGAAATAGAGTAACAAACATCATTATAAAATAGGCATCGTTTTCTATGAAACTGTTTTTTTTTGTGCAATAGATGTTGGCTACAAAAATGTGTACAACGGTGAGTACCTACTTATTTTAACTAACACTTCTCCAACTGAGATACATTACCAAATATTATTCATAACAATTATTTTAATTAGTCATGACGGTAGTATTTTTATGTGAGTGGTGTCAATAGATTCGTCTTAGTCGAGAGAGACATAAGGGAACATCAAAGTTAAATAAAATAAGAAATTAAGGATGATAAACAGGTTTAACGATTTAGCAGTCGGGTTGTTTCGAACTCGCTTCTATCCACTTGTTCTTTTTACTGTTCATGTAAGTACATTATATTTATGTCCCTATATAAAATAATCTGCTCGGAAATGTTAGAAATGTCTGCGCACCGCACTGTAAGTAATCGTATAAACCGGCGGCTGCCTACAATTAGCAGCGGCCGCACCACTCGTTACTGCAGACCACTGGTTACCAGACTACCCAGCTCATAATTTACGTATGTAGCGATGATGGCCGAGTGGTTAGTAGGATCGATTGCCGCGCGAGAGGTACGAGGATCGATCTCACGAAATAAGCAAAAATAGTCTGAGCTACCGGTGAAGGAAAACGTTTCCAGGAAACCATGGCATGGTGGTAGGTCGTTTTCTAACGCCCGCCTGGCTAACAACCACCCTCAAGCTGAAAATCTGTCACCAAGCACCTAACGGTGTGTTCAGGTGTGGGCAGCCTTCCTTGAGAGCCAGTGTATTCCAGACTAGTCATGCTCCATCCAGGGCTACAGTGTCGCTGACTTCCATGGTCTTGCGAGGTTGTGGTCAAATGCCTAACTGTGTTGGATCAATATATATATATATATCATCTGATCTATCTGACTCGTAGTAACTAACTTCCTACCACTGTTTATTGTCAGCCATTGGTTACCAGCGTGCCAAGTTACCTGAAACAAAAGGCCTGGGTTTAGTACACGCAATTATGAAATATGTATTATAATGGAGCTGTTACCAGGAAAATGAGGAATTGAAAATAGGCAGTTTGATTTTCAGATGTTTACTTCGAAGTCAAAAGATTGATCATATCTAGTTTGTGTTTTCAAACTGACTTTTTCAGCTTTGGCATTGTACTTTTTAAGGCATTCTATTTTCTGTATGTTAATTAATGTGAGTAAGTATATATGGAGTATGGTACTACGTTCAGCTTCATGTAACTTTCTACCGCCTTTAAAAAATAGGATTCTCAATTCGAATATAAGTATCTTTTTAACTTTATTTTCTCAAGAGCAGAACGCCGATAACGTACATTAGTGACTCTAAAAGACAGCGATGTGAATGCAAGTGAATAAAGCAACTTGAGATTATGGTTCGTAATAGCAAACATAACGAAATATTTAACTGTAAGCTCTAATCCTTCACACGCGTTGGACAAAATACCGATCTCAGATAAATGCTAACAGTACACATGGCGTCCCGTTCGCACGCCCAGCGAAAGTACCTACGAGAGTGAGACAGACACTTGCTAATGAGGTATAGATATGGTAGACTAAGAGCCAACTCTTTTTGAAACACAGACCATAGCAAATTGGCAAAAACTGTGCCAACAAGTTGGAACGAACGAACAAAGTAGGAAAGTTACACAAAAACCGCAGCGTTGATGGTGGTAATAGCAATAATGTATAATGTAACCTGAAAAGTGCTCTAAAATGACAAGTTCTTAAAATAAAACAAGTGGTTAGAAACGAGTTCGAGGAAACCCGACTGCTAAATCTGTCCTTAATTTCTTTTGTTTTTTTTTTACTTTTGATGTATCCAGTGTCACTCTCACAACTAAGACGAATCTATTGCACCAATCACATAAAAATACGACAAGCCGTTTATGCTCTAGGGCGTGCTAAACAAATGTACATACATACATATATACATACATACACAATATACAAATATACAACATACAAAATAGATGCAACTAATTACTAGTATAGAATCGATACAAAAGCGACTTTAAGGTAATTAAACATAAAGCTAGGATTTAGGGGAAAGATTCCTGATTATGAAGATCGTCTGTCGCATTTCCAGTTTCAGAGTCTAAGACATAGACGTAAAATCACTGATTTATGCATTCTTCACAAGATCGTTAATGGCATCTTTAGTGAAGAATTATTAGTGAATGTTAAAATACATACATACAGCTCGCAGTCGCCTTTCGCCCGACTCTTTCGCAGTCGAGTAAAACAGTGATCACAGACTTCTATTTCGGCAAGAATCGATAGACCCTTTTCAGTTATTTCAATTGTAAAATAAAACTCTGGACCGATTTTGATATAATTTATGATAACCCTTTCAAATATACAAGATTTTTTTCGAATCAGTCTAGCTTTCTCCGAGAAAGCAGGTAACAAACAAAAAAAATTAAAATAAAGTGTAATTGTATACTTCCTCTTTTTTGGATTGTTAAAAAAAACACATCTCCAAATATGTAATCTACTATTCGGTATTCAATAATTTAATTTAAAAGCTTATTCCCAAATTGATTTCTAGATAAACTTAGATAAAACACACTTAACTTTTAAAAACAATCTAATGTTGTATTCCGGGAAATACATTTCTTACTGACAATTTAGGTTATTAGTATACATAACTAGCTTCACCCTGGTGTGTTACCCTCGAAAATTTGATTATCTTACGAGAAAACTGATTTTTTCCGGGATGAAAAGTATCCTACGTTAATCCAGGACATACGCTATCTTGGTGCCAAATTACATCCAAATCCGTTTAGCAGTTTTTGCAAGAAAGAATAACAAACGTACTTACATCCATACATACGAGCTTTAGCATTTATAATACTGTAAGTAGGTATAATGCAACAAAGTTTTTCACTGCAGATTGATGATTTCTTTGCATATTACAATGACTAGATTCAGTATCAATTTCTTACAAAGAGAATTATATTTGTCTACAGAGTTTTACGAGTAAGTATAGTTGTAATTAAAACATGGCAGACTATTTGAATATGTATAAAGAAGTTTTGATTTTAGATCCATTTGAGCACCTATAATGAATACATCTTCCAAATTTCATTTCAGTCAGTCTGTCAGTTCAGTGCGTTAGTGTTTCAAATGGCAGTTAACAAGTAGTAAGAATCGACTTCCTAAAAACCCGACTGCTAAATATTTAAACCTGTGTATCATCTTTATTTTATTTTTTTTTATTTTGATGCACGCAATGTCAGTTTCATGATTAAGACGAATCTATTGACACCACTCACATAAAAGTACGACAAGCCGTTTAGGCTTTAGGGCGTGCCAAAGAAATATACATACATACACTCGAAAAACATACATAAAACCCTCCTTTCGCAGTCGGGTAAAAAGAGAATGAAGTCGGATCATAAAAGTATTATGCTTCTCTTATACACAATAGAAATTAATAGTTAATATTTTTATACAATTGCATATATTTATACATGTTTCAAGCCTCATACTAAGCAGCTATTACTGACATGCGACATATATCAAACACTGCACTACCACCGAGCGACGCCGGCGGCTCTCAAATCACGATGCATTCTCTAGGGACAGTGAAATGAAGTGAAAGTTCCGCAACTACTGGGCGTGCTGAGCAAACACGAATAATTTAGCCATCGACGTGATCAAATATCAATCGACATAACGGTCGGTGGACGAAAGCGACGATTAACGAGCATGCAACCGACGATGTAGAAATTTGCTGGTTAAACTTTGAAGCTTTTCTCTTTCCTGTGTTTGATTTCTGTAATAGAGTATTTGGGTCTTGCCCAGACAACTTGATTCATCATTATAATCATCGTCCACAGCCTTGTTTATGCCACTTTCGGTTACAGCCTCTGTTATGTTGTCAATAATTAATTAATTGTCACAAATATCAATTATTATTAAATAAAGTGCAAGAAGAGCAAAATAATCAAATCTTTTCGCTCTTCAAACATATAAAGACAACACATCTTACTTTTGAATTATTGACGAATAGTAATAGTTTTAAACTTATATATTTTTGATTCAAAAAGAAGGAATTATATTAAAACACTTAAAGATATCCTCCATTTACATTATAATACTGTATAGTAATATTAAATATAAATTATTGTGTCCGGGAGCGCTCATCCGTAAAGCGTAACACTTTGTAGATGGGCATTACCTGAACCTTGCACTCTTCTCTGTATGTTTTTATCCTCTGTATCTCTGAGTACCTACACATGCTTTGCTGAGTTACAACTCAGCTCAGGGTGTAATTTTAACAAGTTATATATGTAGCTACATTCTATTTGAATTATTATTGGCTGTAACTTGTTTTGTGTAGGTACCCAATAAATAAGCCCTCTGCCTCGGTCCAGTGCCAATCGTGTCCAGGTTGGACCCACGATAGTTCTTTTGTTGGCCTCATGGTCAGATTCAATTTACTACTGTAATAAGAAATAGTTACGATTCATACTGTTTAAGAAAACGGGTTTTCACGCGTACCTGACTGTTGGAAAGGTCCAACTATGAATGAAACTATAGTTGGACATTTCCAACAGTCAGGTACGCGTGAAAACCCATTTTCTTAAACAATAGAAATAGTTGCGTCTTAGACTAGTACAGGTATAGCTAATATCCAAAGGAAAATAAGTAGTAGAACATTGTCTTAAGCAGGATTATTTAAAACTATCGAAATACTTATCTATACGGCGTAATTGCAAATGAGATAAGACGACGTCAAAACCTAACTGAATTTATATTTTATTACTAATTATTGATCAATCGTACAATAAGACATACGTGCAAGGTGATCTTATAGAAAACCAAACCACACTCTAAGCCCAAACACCAACCTTGGATCAATTTGTGGTAGGACCACGAAATATGATAGCTATGGTATCTACCATTCCTCAACACACTCGACCGGTTTTTCGAAGGTTCTAAATTTCTGTTGATCTAATGAAATTAATCATATTGCAGTCACATATTTCAATGTCGATTCGCGCGTTCGATATCGGGTATCGCATACGACATTGAATCGACACTTTCGGACCGCACCCGCCATTGTGGTTGCCTATTCGTCTGACTGATCGCTTGTCGGCACTCGACAAATCAAGATCGATTCCGATACTATTCTTAATTTGAATCTGTATCCTCTCTCGTTTACTCACAAACAAGCTGCGTATCACCATCTCGTTTTGAAATGCGCGTGAGCTCGAATCGATCGCAGTACCATTTGTCATGGTAATTCTTTTTACGAACGGCGATAAAGAAAATTCGTTATGACACCTAATAAATTAGGCAAATTGATTTAGATTGATATCTGAATGCGTGATGCGGATTGGTGGAGCTTAGCTGTAACTTAAGCATGTAAGTAGGTCTCTTGCTTATTCACGTTTATGGTTGCACATTTGTAATCACGAGACGAATTTCTCAAAAGTAGATAAGCGATCAGTGAAATGATATTTTTTATGCAGTGAGTATTATTCAGGCGTATTAAATTCGCTGCAATTACTTTTTGTTATATTAATGTCAGATCAAATAATGTTTTCTGATGAATTTAGTTTGTCCAAAACGCAAGCTTTAGCTTTAGTTTAAGTACTAATGAGCAGATTATCACGAGAGTGCCAAGACTAATATAACACAAAAACAATCCTAAAGTCAAATAGCAATGACTGTCATCTCAACTTACAACGTACGCAAATTGATGTGGGCCACTTGATTACCTATAAATCAGTACTGACTGTTAGAGTAATTATTTGGCTATGACGCATTCTGGCGATGCGACTGACGCCACGAATTGAGAGAGGAGTAATCAGAAAATGGCGGCATCATACGACGCATCAGCGATAAGTTTTGTTGTGTAGATATCTTGTGAAATTGCATATTAAGTCAGTATCATCCCGAATAACTATTATCATAAATATTAGTAGAAGTTAACTCTTGCTAATAGAACATTTCTAAGAAACGTTGCTAGCGATTTATTATTTACCTTCTACGTTCATAACACGTAATATTATACGCGAAACTAGTGATACAATAACTCTTCCGCGTCTTAAAATATGCCATCTCACGTTACAGTGATGTATGCGTCTAGAATTAAATGTAATTATTCGCGTGCTGGATGTTATCGTAGGGGAAAGTATTTAGAGATTTGATTTGTGTCACGAATGTTATTTATTTCTTTTTGCAATACATCAAGTAAAATATGGTGCTTGTGACTGCCGATAAATATGTCGTACCACTGATAAGTAGTCATTGATCCAATTGTGTATCAATACCATTAAATAAAGTTAATAAACTGAATTTATAGCTCTATCAATTAGATAACTCTATATTTAACATCAACATAACGAAAGAAAAGCATACAAATTTAAAAGAGATTTTTAATGGTACAGCCATTAAAAATTGTGCTTTAATTTCAAATTAGGTGTAATATTTTTCATTTATCCATATTATGAGGATAAACAGCCTTGACATGCCTTAGCGTTGCTGTAATGTGAGAGAATTGAATAAATAAATAATAATAATGATCATATTATGACTAGATATATTTTATTATTATTATTTTGGAATATAATAATGATGATAAATGTAGCTACATAATATACTCGTACTTTACGTTTCTCTCTCTAAGATTGTTTTCAAGTTGTGCCAATTTTACTTGAATCTGATGTTACATCGCTGTATTCTCAGATGTTATCGTTACGCCTCGGTTGCACAAATCTTTCCCTAAAGGGCGGTACCTAAAAGACCTAAGAGAAATTCCATGGCGTAATACGAGGAAAACGTTTAGCCAACGCGAGCGCATCCCAGCGAAATGTCAGCCAGAACACTTTCCGCTTGTACTGTGTGAACGTGGTATTATGCACTTAGACTTAAAGTTACCTAACTTAGGGTACCTACTTAATAATGGGCAAGGTATTTCGTGTCTCTCTGGCGCATTTTTTTCTTGTTTGTGATTCTATAAGACAATTTATATAATAGAGATTAAATTAATGTATGTATTTATTCCACGAAAATAGTGTAATATTATGGTCCCTAAATAATCTATACAAAGGTGTATGATAAGAGTAAGCAATTTGCTTACAATACAATAATATTAGAAATTAAACCACGATAAAAGATTGCGATGCTATACAAACCAAAGGTGAAAGACACGACCAATAGTAAAAAAGAAACACATAAAAAACACGCAACAGAGCAAACAATGATGAAACATAATATTGCACGGCTAACAATGCATTCTATTTTGTGATAAACAAATAAAAAAAAGAAAATAGTTTCAAAACCGTAACTACAGCACCGACAAAGCAGTGCGCCACAAAACAAAACGACTACCAACACAAAAGCAAATTTGACAGAGCGTTTTATCCATAAAACATCGACAATAAAATATTGCCTTTCCATTTTACCATCAGATACATAACAACATTAACAATTACACAATGAATGTGTTAATTCGCGCCATTATTACATTGCGTAAATCAAAGAGTATTTTATCCGCCATCTCTTTCTCCCCATCTCAAATCTAAACAATGTCGGTGTGAATGCACCGCTTTTTTATCATTTTTATTTCATTAGTTGTAATTGTAAAAGATGGTTACGTTGTGTAATCGATATTAATTGATAGGTTGCGTCGTTTTGTTTTTGTTTATTGTTGCGTTACTCTTTTGTTATGTAGTGTTAAAGGGAGTTATGAGGTGCGTGTTATGGGAAAGTTGTTTTATACGTGCTTACCTATATTTTTAAGGTAATAACGTAGGTACATATTGCATCATTATGTTTTTCATTGTCACGTGTACCTACCTGACTTTTTCAAATGTCCAACCATAGTTTTGTTAACATTTGGTGAACTTCAGCAAAGCCATACTATATTGTTGGATTTGCTATCGATCAAGTACGTGATGCGAGAACCCATCTTTATGAACAAGACTAGGTTAAACAGTAGCCTACGTGTTAATCCAGAGTCTAAGCTATCTCCATCTTCCAAGCATCCTTCACGCCCGCTACTTCCGCATTAGGCAATTAGCAAAGTAATTTTCGAGTCCCTAGTATACATGGCCGAAATTAATAGCGATAATTGGAGGGCGTGAGGGTGCGCGTACGCAGCCGGCGTGGCGCCTCAGGCAGACTTTCACTGATCAACGCACAGGTCATCGACCGCACTAGCGCCAAAAATACCGCCATTCCGTCGCGAAGCCACAGTTCCGACCATAGACACATCCGCGCGTGGTATGGGACACAGAATAGATAGTAGTTCATTAGACTTCATTTTACATAAGTTATGATGACGCTCGATAATGACAGCGCTGTTGTCGTCCATTACGAACCAGCCCTTTGGAAATTTTGCTTCGACCACAGAATAAACAACTTTGACGAAGTTTATCATTAGTAGATATGTGACAAATTCTTTCGTATATGCAGAGTGGCTCGCCACAGCGTCAATGCTTCAATTATGAAAATAGGCAGAGACTGATAGAATACATACAGTATCAGAGAAATAACACATGCCACGCGTCATTTTTTTAATGCTTTTGCATTGATTATGCTTCGGATGCCTGAACCGCCTACGCATGCAGTCACTCGGCGTCTGCTAACGAAATAAAGCGAGTGAAATGGATTATAGTACCACAGATTACAAACAGTAGGTTGACTGTTGCCGTTACGTCACGCGCGCGTCGCGGTTTCCGCAATTTTGCCGTGGTTTTAGTTGCAACTATTACGACAGCTTCTTATTTTTTATTTGCACTCAGTGCGCTTGGGAAAGATTTGACCGGCCAACCCACTGCCACACATCTTTGTGGCAATTTTGTGAGAAACTACGTCGAAATGGCTCTTTTTCTCGGAATGAATGCGTCGCGTGCGCAATTAGTAAATATTTTGACGCTACCTTTAAGATTGCTTTACATTCTTTGTCACAGTATTGGTGTTAGCATTTATTTATTATTCAAGTTACAACAGTTATTTACCGCCTTATTTCCAAATATTTTACATATATAGTTACCTTATTTCAAGCGCGATAAATCCTGTTATTTCAACTCTGGTAACACAGTCAAAGTGTCTAATTGTTAGCTAACGTGACTCCTGTTATCAGACGAGATCGAATCTTTCGATGTTGGTTCTCGATTTCATTTGTAATCGATCACAGCGCCTGCACAGCCGCACTCGCCCGCCAAATATTGCGCTCTCTCTATTGTCTCTACTTATCTATGGACATTTGATACTGTATCTACTATTTTATTGTTCTTGTGACGTAGCTTTTACTTTTATTTCCGTTATGGTGATAATAGATAGTGACTTTGTATCATTAATTTTCTCAAACTTTCGATCTGATATTATAGAAGAGTTTATCTTTAAAAGTGTTACTTATACGTGCCGTATTCCTTCACACTATGAGTCAATGACAATATACGAAAATAAAATCATTTTTCCACGATTTTCTATGTCTGAAGAAGTAACTCAACAGTAAAACACTATCCGTATACTAACGTAAGGAACTAAGTATAGCACTGCCAAAAATATTACAGCATTTTTTCAACACACCAAACCCCTATTAAACGAAGTCACGCATAACTTCAACGAAAAGGTCACATTAGCTGAAGAGTACATGAGTTATCTAATAATAAATCGCATACACACAGACAGTCGTCGCATGCGCATTGCCGTTCCCATACTGACTATTAAAGTACAGGCGGGCGGATAAGTTTTATCAATTGTTGAAATTATTAAGTTAATTACCTGCCTAGTATAAACAGAGAACTGGAATTTCATAATTAAGTACTTTATTACAAATATTTTTTTCACATTATAATAACCAAAAAACGAATTATTAAAGGATATAATAAACGTCAAAAAAGTTATTTAGTCAAATAGCCACCTCGGACTGTTGTTGGTACAAATAAAATGCCCATTACCCAGGCCACATTTCCGCGCTGCAGTGCAGAGGCGCTAACCTCTGCACTGCACCATGTAGATACGAACGAGTCAACGTTTTTTTGCTCTAAGAAATTTCGAGTCTTAGTTTCCATATCATCTTGAAGTCACTTTGTGTATGGGATTTACGAATTTTGAAGTTTTCGGGATGTTCAATTTAGAGCAAAAATAGGCAAAACATTTTTTCTGTTAGGTATTGAGGTCATCGTCTCCGTATGCCTTATTCAGTGTTATCAGCGATCTGGTAGTGAGTCGGAGGCAATTAATTAATTAATTAATTTATTTTACATATATCTCTCAAAAATAGGGAACCTACGAAGAACCTTTAAAATATTTTTTTATAGCCCATAAAATATAGTCGGAAGCACTGTAGCTATAAAATAATAATAATAAAAAACAATTAGCATAGAGTTTTGTGCTCCTCTATACTCTATCCATACGCAACAGAACAGTGTTAGGTCCACGTCCCTGACTCACTTAGCGGCCACGACGATCCTCTATGTACTGGAATTACCATTTAATTGCCTCCGACTCACTACCAGATCGCTGATAACACTGAATAAGGCATACGGAGACGATGACCTCAATACCTAACAGAAAAAATGTTTTGCCTATTTTTAACATACAAGGATGTTAGTTTTTTAACATCCGAAATGATTAATTACATTTAAATTGAGCTAAATGATGTGTTGTTTAGTTGCTACGTTAAATTGCTTAAATTTATTGCATTGGTAATAATAAGAAAAAAGCTTCGAAGCCAGCGCAAATGTTGCCGTCGTGTTACAGATATTAGACATTACCTAATGTATATATACAAAAATTGTCTTGCATGCCAAGAAGAAAGCCACTAAAATGGATGAAATATTGAGAAATGTGACCACAGTGTGATAGTTAATGTTGAAGAAATAAAACATTTAATAAATAACTCCGTGCAATGCTCATTATTATTTCATTAATTAGTCTTCACTCTGTTTGAACTTCAATGTAAAATCATTAAAAACAACAAAAACCAACACGTACCCAGAATTCGTGAATTAAAAAAGACACTAAAAGACCCATAACTATAAACTCTTATACCTACCAATCAAATTATAAATTCTAAGCAGACATTAAACATGTTAGTGTGATGTAACCTGTGATAATGGCCGCTAACAAATTCATAATTCAACTTTCTCTGCACATAAGAGTAAATTCCAATCTATTTAGGTAGGTACCTATATACGAATTTTCAAACACGCCTTCCATTTGACCTTATCATACACCCGGATAAGTAACGCGATTTACAGACCGGCAAATCTACGTAATACGTAATATTATTGCAATAAGATAATAATACACTATTGCAAATTTAACATTAAAAAAATAAAGACAGATTTAAAAGGCTTCACACATTTAGCACATTTAGCCAGCAACAAAAATTGACAAAATACCTATTTAGAAAATAAGTCAACATTTTTTTTATTGACGATGGAACCAGATTAAAGTAGGTGTGAAGTACAGTGCAGAATCCGAGTGAAGTCAAGTGACATAATTGTTCTTATTTTCTCCCACCCTTTCAATCCTATTTGTTATGGTGATTTAATAAATGTCACGCAATCTAGCTAAAACACGATTACTGATGGTCTCCGAGTGTAAATTTTCGCTCTGCATATTTTTTGTTTAATTTATTTAATACTAAGCTTATATTCAATGTGTTAACTTAAGATCGTGTTGGTGGAATTGTTATGTTAATGTTGGTATACATGAACGATGACGCATCAGCCAATGAATGGATTGGAATTGAATTCGTGATTCGTTGACATCGCGCCGACCTTGGCGAGTTAATCCGAGTTGACCCTAACGCGGGTCATACGGCACAGCTCCGCGGGTTAATTTGAACTGAATCATTGCAAGTACCTACCAAATTTTTATGAGGCACAAGTGACTCACGTCCTTGACATTATCATAAATTAGACAACGAGATGAGATTAGAATGACTTTGATCATAATAATTTTATATTTAACACATTTGCATTTTTAATAGCAATGTGGGATATTTTAGTACATCTACATCACTTATATCAAGCTCCAATCAATCTGAAATCGGTTAAACCAATATATTTTTGTAATGGTAATAAATAAACCTTGCTAGCCTTGTTTACTAAAAGGCACAACACTAAAACTGTCACAAATCTGGCTCTGTTGTTAATATCTAAAATATACTGATTTGCACTCTTCATTACAGGATCACAAATATATTTCCTAAGCTGATCATCTACTAACGCGCGTTTGCGCAGCCAGTGATTAAGATGCTACGCGCATTGCCAGGTTCAACAAACGCATCGCATTGTCATTCGGTGTTGGTGCGCTCGAGCGTACAGACGTGTGCCAACACTTCAAATGGATTTGTAGAAAGTGCTGTCAACATAATGTGGTATATTTTAAACTTTTCAAGGCTGTGATGAGTTAGTTCGTTTGATACACCTACAAAAGGGCGCTAAAGTATCTACGACAATATAACGGGAAATGACCCAGCCACTGAAGACATAATAGAACTTACTCTACACCTAGCCTTGGGTAGTGTACTGTAAAATTATTTTAAATATAAAAGCTCTAATTAAATACAGATTAAATATATTTGCATTTCCCGAACGGTTCTAGGTATATTTTTAATAACATTTGTACATTTTTACAAGACAATACATGCATATAAAATAATACCATTCATATATATGCCATAACTCTATCGATGTACTATTACTATAGCAGTATTAAACTAACAAATAAATAAATAACAAGTAAATAAGTACTTCAAGTTACACGCAAATGTCTACAAATTGCAGTAAAAGAAGTAAACAAGCAAAACAAAGTAGAACGATTGTCAGCATTTAAACAAGATTTTTAACGAAGACGTTTAGCATTTAACGTTCGCGTGAGAGGTTCTTTTCGACACAAACGTATCATTATTAATACCACGGAACATCAGAAACGGGAGATACGGGTACGTTCTCAATATCGGTTACTGCTACTGTTATAACGATATCTTCGAAGAGAAGAAGAATTTTGAAAGACACGCCCAGTTCGATCCTGATGTATTTTAAGACGCTTCAAATTACTGCGATAAAGTTTCTAATATATTTTGTGATCTGTGCGAGAAACTTACATTTGAGCTCTACTATGACAAATAGTTATACAGAGTGGTGCGGCCCGATTGATATTCCAAGGGTAGCAATTTGTAGGCCATGTCAGCGGCCTTCCGGCGGTTCCAACTGTGACACCATAGATAATATCAGTCGGTCAGTTTTTTTTTTAAAAAGACAATAGACTTACGCTTGATCGAAACTCACCTGATGTAAAGCGACGATGCGGCCTAGGATATAGCGCGCTTGCCTATTAGAAACCAATTCACTCGCGGCTTAAAGAGACCGAAACTTAAGCTATCGAGAATAAGATAACTTGGCAGTGAATCACACAACCTAGCAGTTCACACATTAAAGTAGGCACGAAGCGTTTTGTGCAAATCCGTGGAACCTCTAAGTTCTGTGAACCAGTGGCGCCTTACAGAGTATCTACTTGTTCAATCGTAGAATAAACATGGGGAAATTAAATTATGTAATTCCAAGGCACACTCCCCAGAATGTAACCGATAAAAAAAACATTAAGCTGTATCAAACATCGAAAGCTAAAACTTTAGATTAGTAAATTACTCGTAAATACTTACTACGAACAATGTCTAACCATAGGGCACATTCCTGTCATACTTGGACATCTGCAATATGTAAACAGGAAAATATATTATGCCAAACGCAGAATCAACAGTTCAAAGATTTTTATAGTCTAGTAATTAGGTCTTATTAGTATTTGCAATAACATTGGCGGCTTTTTATAACTCACATAAAAATACGCAGAAGTACAAGTTCGTAGAATGAAACTACTCAGAAATTCTTCATATATAAGTTCTAGTTAATTTAATTACTCACGCGGTAAAATGTCTGTCGTAGTAAAAATGTAAATTATGGATTACCAATTAAAAAAAAACTAGTGTTCAAGTACGTATAGGAAATCGTTATGAGGAAATCCGCATGTTTATAACCCAGTAATAACCAGCAAGTTTCTTATGAATTTGTAGGACATGTTAAATTGCATTTAACTTCATGGTTTAAGAGTGGCATTCGTGGGGCAGAGCCAGATAAGATCTCTTTGAATAAGGTTGTTTTGTTATTCAGAATTTGTCAAGCTGTAAACTCAAACAAGCTAATCCCAGCAGGTCGAGCACGTGCTATCTTTTTACAGTGAAAAGGAAAACTGCTTGTCAAATTTTACTCTGCGAGCCTTTTTTGATGACGTCATAGCAAACTTTATAGAACAAAACAAAGAACGACAGCAACATTTTTAGGTACCTAATCAGTCCCTAAGCAGTCATGCATCAGTATAAAGACCTCGTGCCCTTCAGATCTTTTAAAAATATATTGAGGATATAATTTTGGCCACTATTTACAGTTTTGTCAATTTTATTTAAGTTGTGTAATGGACCGGGCGGCGCTCGTACGTCAACTGATCGGGATCCTATTCTCCCGTGGGGTGAGTTGACCTAATGATTCATTATTTTAACCACTAGTCGCACTCTCAAATCAGACTAAATGTTTTTTGTCCGTTATCTGCGCATTCTCCTTACACATTATCTTTTCCCGCCAATGACCCGGGTTAGTTAAAACCCGTGTTGTAATGAGAGCGTCATTACGTGCGGTAATCGTCGTGTAACAGCACGGTAATTGGCAAGAGCACGGAGTAACGTAAATTAGTCAAATAACACTCGGCGAGTCAGTTGTTGGAACGTTTAGAGCGATGTTATGAAGAAACGGACTCTGCGCTGCATAAATTGCATAAGATTGCGCGTTGAGGTTAACAATTTTTGAGGAAAAGGGGTTGGTAGTTAGGTTAAATATGTCCATAATTTTAGCAAAGCAAAACTATCTGACAAAGCGGCATCAAATTCATATCGGCAGGCAATTTTTTAAAGGAATTGCGATATACATATATCAACGAAATAGGGTTTGGCGTTAAGAAGAATGATAAATAACAAGTAAAATTAAGAAAATAAAAAAGCTATTTTGTGATGGCGGTTATTTTGCAATTGACAATGTATCAGTGTACTAAGTACTAGTCAAGCTCTTTCATTTGCTACTCATATTGGTGAAGTTGCGAAGAATTATGTAATCCGCCATTTTGTGGCAACAGCCATCTTGGAATGTTCATTAAACGTAGGTAAGAACACTCTCGACTAATTCACTTTTCAAACAAAACTATTATAAAAAATCGATTCCTTTGAGCACGATGTAGACAATAGGTTCACACATCATACCCAGACATGGCAAAATTATAACACCCTGTAGTTTTTACGTTGGGTTATAAAAAAGGAAAACACAACGAATAAAGAACCTCCATAACATATAGCATTTCAAATAAAATAAAACAACAGTAACAACAGCTAAGGAAAAAGAAAATAAAACATTGACTGTTATAAAAACCTAAACTAATAATAATCCCCCAGTAGAAGGGAAAGTTCCAAGAATGCTGGATGCATTGCCACGTTGAATGGCAAAGCTAATTTTTGATCGCAATAAGAGCCAGCATTCTGGTCACATATCGCGTCCACCAGAAAACGGAACTTATGAAGCGGCGCAAATAAGAAGCTCCTATTTTTTATAGATATTCGTTACTATGTCAAAAACTATGGAGGTAATTGGAAAAAACTACACTTGTATGTAAAATAACAAAGTGACATAGGGTCAGTAAGTAAGTAAGTTTGACCTACGCAGTGTGCAGGCCGGCGCGGGCGGGGTGTCCGTGTGTGCTTGAATGTGTTATAAATCATACGCGGCCACGTGAGTGTAGCGGTCTTAGCCGCTAACCACAGAGGTAAGGGTATGGAGGCTTCATGGACTAGTAGGCTGTTAGGGCAACATTTTAAGGTCAGTAAACTAGTAGTTCTGCGAACTGTTGACGTAGCAACTACAAAAATTTGCTTTTAAAAAAAAACCACTTGACGGTTTATGAACTGCTTCAGAAATTTGGAGTTTCTCATTTCCCCGGAATCTTTTTTTCCAGTTCCGTAAACACAGGACCCTATTACTTAGACTTCACTGTCCGTCCGCCCGGGCGATGTCGGACGGAAGCAAAATGTTGAAATTTTCACAGATGATTTAATTATGTTGCAAAGCTTACAAGACAAATTTAAATTTTTTGAAAACCCTCGACATTTGTTGTCGCAGCCATCTTAGATTTGAAGTTATCATAATGTATAGTATTCCACTAGTAAATCCCTTTCATTTGATACCTATAATGAGGGAGTTGTGAAAAAATTGTACTTCGCCATTTTTTGATGGCGGCCATCTTGGACCGATTTTCATCAAATATAGCTAAGAACACTCCCGACTAATACACATTTCATAAAAAAAACGAAATTAAAATCGGATCATCCGTATATATTTGCGTCGGGGGGTTAAAAAAGAATAAAATAGATATAAAGAGGGGCTCCCATATAACAAACGTGATTCTTTTCAGTATTTTGCTTGATATTTATAACAGCAACACAAATTTTTTTTAAAGTAAAGATACGGCTGAATTAATTTGAAAAAATCATCGACTTTAAAAGATTTTTGCAAGCTGAAAGTAAATTGTTAAAAAATATGCGTGTTGCTATATCAATATTTTCACTTACGATATAAGTAGTAAATTCTGTCGGTCTAGTGTAAGCCGTCTAAGACCGTGCGTAGAGACAGACGGCCGCGCCGCTATGAATGCGATTGATAGATCTATTAGAGGACATCCTCCAAGGATCTGGGTTTGAATACAAATGTCCATGGAAGCAAGGTTCCCAGCCGCGCGGTGGGTCTGGTTTAAGCTCTGCTCTATGGAAATCAACCAGCTTTTATGCTGGAATTTGATGAGCCTAGTGCAGAAGTTAAAATAGATGACCCGTCCGCCTTAAAAAAATAAGTATTTAGATACTAGAGAAATATTGGACATGTAAACAATCCTTGCGCGCTTCGCTAAATATTTGGTTGCAAATACTTATCACATCTTTTTTTCATCCTGTACAGCCAGGCATTTGACCACAAGTTCGCACGACCACAGAAGTAAGCGATACTGCAGCCCTAGATGGAGAATGCCTAGTCTGGAATACACTGACTCTCAAGGAAGGCTGCCGGAACACACCGTTTTGGCGACAGATTTTACAACTTACGTTTTACGAATTTTACATCAAATTCAGATTTGGCCACAAATTCGCAATAGGTCTTGAAATGAAGGTATTCATGAATATACTAACTGTAACTATTTATTCTTGTTTTTTTTTTCGTTTAGCCGCCTAACATTTATGCTATTCGCTAAATCTTTAACGTGTTATTTAGTTATGTCATTCTAAATGTTTTATAGAAAGTGTCGACAAACGGGGGAACATGAGTAAGGGATAGATGCTCTCCCAAAACATTACACATCACAAACTTGAATGTCTATCACAATTAAAATCAGATATTAGTAATATTTCTTTACAGTTCCATGTACTTACCTATTACGCCAATGTCAGTACTCAAGCGAACTTTAATTAAACACGTATAAAATTGTATCACGTAATTAGCTAATCACGATTCAACGACGTCGTAATAACGCAACGGATTTCCAATCGGGTCCGAAGTGGCAACACTCGCGTCGCATTTTCCACTTTTCCCGCCACCGAGGCCGTTGACCCCAAACAAACATGGCGTACGCACGAACATGTGAAAATGTTGTAAAAATGTGCCCGCGTCGCAACTTTCGATCTCTGACGGCTTCCGCTAATTACAAACTACTTTCGATGCTGTATTTAAATTTAAATCGATTATTTTCATTCGTGTAAGTTATCCTGTGCAATCGATTATTAGCTGAGACTGCGTCAACTATTTATTATCAAAAATAATATATGATTTACTTTACTAGACAAACAAAAAGGCTATAGCTACTTCTGACTAAATGGGCACGATACTATGTGAGGAGTTAATCTCGTTGTTTTTATTAAAACTACAAAATTAAATAAATATAGGTACACCGAACCTTCTTAACAATATTGCATGAATAACTCCTTAGTTCATTATTATGACGAATATTTTTCTATTACAGACTGCTGTATACATCTTTGTGTTATCACGAACACAACGAAATTTACAGTTATCAATTAACGTAAAATGGAAAGCGACCTTCAAAACGTTGTTAGTAGAAAATTATCCATGTGGAAGCGTTAATAAAGGAAATAATTATAAATTTAGGCCAAGTTTAATGTACATAATTAAATAATTTGGCCTTGCAACACTTATTTATTTGCATGTATTTGGTTCAATGTTAGGCGCATTTACTTTCAATTAATTTAATTTATTAATTATTAGTCTCATTTATGATTATAGCATGAAGTTTAATTGAAAACTTACAACTTTCTAATATATAGCTAAATTTTTATGATTATTATCATTTTGAAATATGGCGGTTTTAATATGTAAGCAAGAGGTGTGGGTAATCTGTAATTTTTTTCGCTTTTAGCGCTAATTAACTCTGATAAGTTATGTGTGAAGATATTTATGTTTTAATTTTCCTAAAAACTATTAAGAATCTTTATAAATACCTCTATAATTAAACATATTCTTTGCAATAATTACTCCATTTAACTAGCAACACTTCTCAGCCATCCTGAAATAGTTGGCATTAGGGACTTTGTATCCAGTTGCCAATAAACATAATAAAAAAAGTTCTAGTGATGTCTAGAATAGATAGTCTATGTTACCGAGATACAGATTATCCACAACTTTCAGTTCACAACACAAGAACTTATTGCATCGCCATATCAACGCATCTGGCAACTGTCGTCACAAACATTTAGCAACCGTTTCAAAGAAGTGAAATTGTAACAGAGCAGTCACATAATTCATTTAAGCCGAGATATGATCAATATGTACAGATAAGAACCGGTATCAACTAATTAACCGACTACTGCAGAAGTATTTAGACTAGTCTGTGTGTTTCTATGATGGATGGTTTGTACAAGATTCGTAAGAATCGAAAGTTAAAGAATCTGACCGACGAATTTCATAGCAGACACAAAAAAACAGTAAAAATTTACACTTTTCTTCAATAATGAGGTTCCACAGACTCACACAAAAGCTTTGCCTCTACTATTATTGTGTCTAACAGCCTGGTTGTGGAATTCGCAGCCAGGTTCTCTGTTTCCCGATAATTATAATCAGGGTCTTCAAGTCGAGAATAAATCGGTTTTTATAGGCAGATTTATGCTGGACCGCATCGTCGGTTTACATCAGGCAAGTTGCGGTCAAACGCAAAACTATTTTCTACAAAAAACATTGTAAAATAACAACAGCAAACACTGTACATAATTTATATTAAAACAGTGGATTAATAAAAAGCGCCGCTGTAACAAAGTGACCGCAACTTTCATCAAAAAACTTCGAAATAATTGATTTCTCTTCGATGAGAACTATCTCAGCCAGTCATCGCGTTCCCAGAGACCATTAGCCGAATTTGTGAAAAAAAAACGATTTATTACCATCGACATTTTGAGCAATTACTGGAAATATTCCGTGATTCACACTGTGCTCGAGATAGAGTAGACAAAAGCAGGTGTAGATGCGACATCGATGTATCTATTACGACTTAGATTCGAAACGCATTACTCGTATTAATTTTATTTTAATATTATGATTTTCTTGATGATACAGATTTTCGTGGCAATTCAACGTGTTAAATATTATTACGTTATTATGCCTTTAGTATGATGACAGTACACATAAAGGATTTTTTTATTTTGACAATTTAATTAGTTTGTAAGTTTGGACGATTTATTTATGCATTTATGCAATATTTACTGTATTAATTATTATGATATACGTTTTCAAATATGGAGAAATCATTGACAATCTAACTTTTGAGGAACCTGAAAGTGAAGTCTCGTGCGAGATCCGTCAAATCCTTTACACAAATTCAATCCCACTGTATTGGCTGTAATATCATCATTCAATATTTAAAGCGTAATTTATCCATAATATTTGTTTTAACTGATTGCCTGGTTGAAACAGTATTATCACAGAAAACGAGCGCTAAAGGCAATCTTATCGCAATAAAAGCGAAAGTAGTAATCGTTTTTTTGAAACTGTCTTTACTTGTCGCAAGGAACGGCCATATCTCTGTGGTAATAGATTTTTTTAAACTGTCTTTACTATTTTGTACCGATAGTTTTTCATATTCTATGACTATAAATTTCCTCCCACGGATAGTAACATCATATTATTTCTGCCAAATCATTGTTTCTAGTAAGTAAGTGTATCATAAAAGTAAAAGTGTAAAGTTACGGTAAAAGCTGGCGTGACTGTCTCGTATTTTTTTCTCGATTGGTAACATAATGGTTGCATGTGATTTAATAGTTTTAGAATGTATAATAATGTTAGAATTATAGGAGTGATGTTGTATAGTGGTGTAATAATGACTATTACTTACTTTAAGCTTAGTTCTAGTAGGTATTAGAGATAAGACCGAAATAAAGATATGAATAGGAAATAAATTCTTAGATTTTTTTCATTATATCATTTCGCAGCTGGGCACGAGTTCTACGAAAGAGATATTGCATAGACATTATATTTTTACATTTAAATGCATACGCATTATTTAGGTACTTATATGTTCTAAGAAATAAATTTGTGTTTTGTAAAAATATAACGTTTATAGTTAAGGTGGGTCGGGTCTCCTTTTTCGGCTAAGTACACGAAATAAACGATGATTATTTCGAAATCGAAAAATAAACCTGCTATATTTTAAAGCCGAAAGTTTGTATGTATGTTTGTTACCTTAATACGCTCAAACGGCCGAACGTAGTTTGATAACATTTGGCACTACGGAAAAATTCAATGTTCCCGCGTGAAATAATCAAAGTTTCGTGGGTAACAACACAGCAGGAGCAGCGAGTTGAAAAAATACTTTAAAACATACGTCAGTATTAAAAAAACTTTTTTGGTTAAAATCTAGTTTCATGAAAGGATGGCCATCTGGCTATTTTAATACATTAATGATTCACTGCTCTAGTCGCCAATGAAAGAAACTACCCAAAAAAGTTGGAAAACTTTACCTTTAAATACATCTAGAATATTCGTAACGAATATTCCAGTAAGTAGGTACACGCTATCATAAAAAAACTATCTCGTAACTATAGTTTAATGTATTTTCGTTGTAGTAATAGCAAAGTATGACCAAGTTTTGATATGACTCAAGTCTAAGCAAGCATTGATTTCATCGCCATATTTTATCTAAACATTAAACGGTAAATATACTTAAAGCCTCATAAATATATCCCTGTGTAGGCAATTCCTCGCCAAAATGTAAACGACTACAGGTTTTTATACTGCTCAGATAAACTAGAGACCCTACCATGCGCCTTAACGCGATCCTGTTTACGCGCGCTGTTCTACGCTACTCGAATTCAATCGTATCCCACTGAAATAAAATGCGTGGTCGTACAACCTGAAACGTCACACTCGAATTATATCGCGCTGAGCAGCCATGTAAGCCAGTTATAAACATAGAGCAACTAACGCCTAATGACCATTTATAGGATACGCAGTTATAAATAAGGCTTTACTAATGACTCGTCCGAAGAAATTTTACCAATCATAAGGGAAATCGGTTTTTATCTGTCACATATATGGGGGGAAATTCGTAGGTATCTGACACTGCCGCGGAAAAGTCGTAGATATAAGTGGTGCAAGTAGTTATTTCCTTTAGAGGCGAAGTGACGAACTTCCTTCGTTTATGGATTCCTGGTACTCACTCTTAGTTGCTTTGGACATTTTCACTTTTGCCAAGATTTTCTAGTGAGTAAGACTGGTCAACCCGCTTTAGATGTATTGCAAGTAATTACCTGAAACAAAAGTAACAATAAAATTAGATTAATTCTAACTAAATGTTGTTTTCATCAAAATAATAGGAATATAAATTACAAACTTTTCGATAATATTTCGAATAATAGTGACATATTAAAACGCACATTTTTTAAAAGGTAAATTACAAATTTTGATTGAAATTTATTTATTTGGTGCCTACTGTTTAATATCGCAATTTTAGTAGCACGAAAAAACCTGGTGCTTTCATCGAGCAAATTTGCTCGATGAAAGCAAAGACAATTTCAAATGAAAACAAACAAGGTTTATTACAAAATAAGTGGCGCGTTGACAAATAAGCAACTTTCCCTGCACAGGCGCGCAGGTGGCGGAAGCAAACCGCGCCGCGGGCTGTGTGAAATAAAATTACACGGCACTATGGAGTTATGGGATAAGTAATGATTAAATTAATAATAGACTTTGTTATTGGATACAGAAACTATTGTCATGAACTAGACATGTTTTTAAAATTTCTAATTCGCAATAGTTTTCGATGTCTCATAAACGATAAAAAAAAATTCATTAATGATGGTCCCATATATTTTTATTTACTGAAATCGGTACTGTAGTTTGGTTTATAAAGAAAAATATCAGAAGAGATTGTTTAAGCGTCTCGCATATTTCATATTACAATACAGTATAGCGTCGTTTATCCGAACTAATTAGGTGACGTAAGTGTTCGTAAAACCGATTTAGGTATTCGGATGACCAAAGAGTATGTGATCGAGAGCGAGGGCTGAAGTAGCGCGGCGGAGCAGTTCGTTTTATCGTTTATTCGGATGTGCGACCGATGCTCTCATAATCGATGCTCTAATTAAATACCTAATATAATGTTTAGACAAGAAATATATATATATATATTGTAAATTGCTGCTTACCATTACAAAATTATAATCTATGCACCTGATTAACATGATGTTTATCTTTAAAAATAGATTTGTAATAAAATTGTCTGTAAACGATACCGATAACGTCTTATCTTCCTGATACGCGCAAATTGATAGATAAAAATGGTTTCTTTATGCACTGCGTTATTGTTAAATTAAATGTAAATTGCGTACTTGCATATTTATATTTTTTATAAATGATTATGAGACAGTTTAATATTTTTTTCTCCTTTAGGAGGATTATACTTACTTTTCTTACATGGTAATATAGATACAATGTTGGATGGTAGGCAATGATACAAATGTCTTTATGAATTTTCTCATTTGTTTTGGAACAATGGCTGGAGTTCCTCTTAACCATTTTGTGGAGTCTAAAACATTTCCGCCCGATTTACTTTTCATGTACTAACGCTACGTTCAAGGTTCATCATCATCGGCCAGAAGACGTTCACTGCTGAAAATAGGCCTCCTGCGCCGCTTAGAACGCCATTTTAAACGACAATCTGTCAATTGCATCCACTGGTTACTTGTAACTTTTATTATGTCGTCGGTCCACTTAATGGAAGGCCTATCTACGCTGGGTCTTCCAGTTCGCGGTCGCCACTGAAAAACCTATCATCCCCATCGGTTATCGGTTCTTCGAGCGATGTGGCCAGACCATTGCCACTCCAGCTTGCAAATCCTATAGCACTTTATAATGTTACTTATACGTTCAATTTTATTTAAGCTAATTAAAAAATAAATTAACCATTTTATTGTAAAGAAATTTTACACCACCAAAAATATATTAATCGAAATCAGTAGGACACTGTTAACGTCAAATAATTTCTTCACAATTTACACGAATACAGTTTATTACATTCACAGCGCGGTTATCATGATAACCTTAGCACCAGCGGAGAGAAAAAATGTAAAATTAAAAAGATATGTCTGCTTATACTTTATATCTTTTTTATAGTGAGTGAGTGAAAGTAATATACGTTAGTGCGGTTACTTTCTGCGTTTAAAACCATATGAATTGTGAATTCAAAGACTTATTTGGCATTGTTCGACGATATTTGAATACAAATAACTATGTTCGTGACATTAGATCAGATTTTCTATTTGATGTAGACTACCTCGCCATTGGACTTAGTTATAGAGATGTCTACTCAGCTGGGGCAAATACTTTTGTCTATCTGTCCGGCGTATGTCCGAATTTTCTTATATACAGGTCAGAAACACAGAATTTTGAGGTCAAAAACACGCAAAGTGACACATAGACTAACGCGAGAATGAACAGCCAGAGAGTCTGGTCAAGAGAGTCAAGTCTGGCAAGTAGAGACGCATCGGTCGCTTAGTCAATTATAAATATAAACAGAGTTTTATAACACGGACTCCACCTGTTAAACGTGTCGAACATTAGACAAATGTTACGCAATTCAACCAAACTGGCTTCGTACGACGAACACTGACTTCGTACGACCAAAACTGGCTTCGTACGAGGTACCTATTACTTAACAGAGAAATTTGGAGAATTGACCGTCAGTCGCTTTAATTAATGGCGGAAGGGACTCGTTTATATTTAGCTGAGGCTATTTTTGGAACTATTGGCATACATGGTTCTCTATCAGGCTATATATACGACACCGAAATTGACTAATCTAACTGTATAATTATAGCATAGAGAAAAAATCCTAATGTCTATCCTAGTGTCGGTTTAGACATATATCTAAAATAATTAAATTATTATTAAGTTGATAAAATATATAATGAACTTTTAATGCAATTAGTTCAATTTGTATTTGCAATTTCAGTTTGCTTCGATCTATTAATAGTTTAGTACTTTTCAGTTCTAGTGTTTAGCTAATTTATGTGTTTTAAAATTTGCTTGTACCTACTGATTTATTTATAGTATTATACTTTACCATAGTGAAATCCCTGAAATGTTTCCTTCCCTTACAACAGTAAATAAAAATACAACATAATAACAAAAAAAAAATCATTTAAGTTTTTTCGACCTTAAAATAAAAGCTTGCTTGACTTGTCACTTTTAATTATGAACATGTAGCTCTGTATTCGTTTGGGGCTATTAATAGAAACTATTTTTATTCAGAATAGTTAATTTACAATCTTTACAAACATTACGTCACATATTTTGTAAATTTATGATAATGTCTAAAGCCCTTATTGGTAACTTTAAATGTTTCGTCAAGAACTCTCCTCGTTGCAGTCCTCAGCTGGATTTACTTCGGTTTTGTAGACAATATTACGCCTATGACGTAGAAACTGCATTGCTATCGGTGACGCACCAGTATCCAGGTCAATGGACACAATTTATTTACAATTAATTCTAAAGCAATAGATTGGTCATTTGAAAGAAAATGGTTTAACATGCGTGAGTAAGGAAACCAAATGGAGGGTCTCCTATGCCTTGTGATAATCCAACTCAAATCTTCAGGCGGTTTGAAAATTTCACTTTCCGATCCACTCCGCCTATGTTTTATAGGTAAACCTAACATTTGATTGTAATTCGCCGGATGTAAGGCGATGATGCGCTGTGAGATGCTCATGCTCTAAAGAAACTAATTTAGTCGCCACTTGATATTATTTGATTTATATTTATCGGGTAATAGAAAACTCGGTAGTGAATTTCGCAACCTAGCAGGTAAACTTATAGACTCAAAAGTGTTTCGTGCTAGTCCGTGGTAACTCTTCCATACACCGGTGACGTCTTTATCAGTATTAATCGAACATAAAACATGGCAACGCCCTACCACGTCAGTAATATTATCAAAGGTAAAAAAACAAGGAGAGTTTTCCCGTGTTCGCTGAAAAACTGGCGTCTCGTCTGTGTTTTTTTTGCGAAACTATGGATTCTGCAAGTTTTAATGTATAATTTTTTTGGATTATTAACCGTTGATGTCTTGTTTATGTGCTTAAGTGTGGGCAAGCGATATAATAACGGAATAACGAGAAATCTCCATAGCAACCCTGGTAAAGTATCCACCGCTTTACGAGGGTACATGATGACTTTAACTTGACCACGATGACTTATTATTTGATATTTGACTTACCTTAATTGATTAATAACTTCAAAATTAATAAACTTGACGCTGGCAAATATAAAAATCGTGTGGTGCCATATATTTAAAAAAAAGATAAAACATGCCAACCCAAATAAACAACGTCAGGTTGGTAACCGTTCCGCTGCCCTTGTAACGACCCGCTAAGTACCAAGTAATTAGTTATGTTCACATGTTATTGAGTTGTTCCGGGTTCCGTACAGTCAATATTTATACACTGATTATCACTTGTGGTGAAGGGCTGGCCTAGTTTAATGTTTTTATAGAATACACGTATATGTAGACAGACGTCTTAGGCAACGCATTTTGTTGCAGCGTTAAGTACACTTTTGCTAATGGGGTCCTAGACAAGTAGAGAAAGTACACTACACCGATGAGTCTGCAGGTCCTAGACTCTATGATCAACAGGATCATCGGTGTAGATTGTTTGTAGGTATCAACATGCTGATCATGAATATTTACTATATTTTATTATTAGGCATTGCTACTATGAGTAAAAACAGAGGTTAAAAGTCTACACCGTCCAAAATTATCTAGTATCTCGCAATATTGACTATCAAAGATCATCAAAATATCGGTTATGAAATGGATTGCCGCCTGGATGGGATTGGATCAGACATAAATCTTCCAAAAGAATTCTACTATCCTATTTCATGTTCCTACTAATGTTATAAACACGAATAGGCATGAAAATTTGCAGAATGTGTGAATGTATAGTAAAACTGCTGAACCGATTTGGATCAAATTTGGTACGGAGATAGCTTCGACCCTGGACTAACACATAGACTGTTTATTCAGTATTAACGCGGGTAACACCACAAGACACAGCTAGTATTTTCATATATTGGAGTATTATGTTGATTTTCGCGTCGTACATTACTTTATTGATTTGTAAATAAATGTGGTAGTTTTCAAACGAAACTACATTAACCAGACACACCTGATTTCTTAAGAGCAAGTTCGTTTTGGCAACGTATCGCCTTTCCTCGTCCCCGTTCTTCAATCTATTCATAAGATAATGTCCAGAGCAAATATCTGCGCGGCTATTGTTGGCTGCAAGAATAACTATGACATTTGGCTGCCCCACTTCTGTGCTGTTTTATATTTGCTTGTACAAACAGGTGGATGTTGCAAGGGCTGTCTCTAACTATAGGCAGTTAGCGCTAGGTAATCAGGCACAAATCAATGTGAACTATTTGATTCGTATAATCCCCAAACGTCACGTATAGTTCACAACGCTAGGCAAATTTGCTTGCTTATATTATTACTTGCTTTTTCATTTATTTATTTATAAATCTAATTTATTTGTACTGTATCATACTGTTGCTTTTTATTAATTAATTTTAATTAATTTATTGAATTTTTTAGTCGTCGAGAATTTTCGATCGGAGATTTTGCCCCAAAATTGAAGAAAGTTTGCTGCCGCAATATTTACCGACCGTTTAATAGAAGTTAAATGCTTGCGAGAGCAACAGTTCGCTGTACTACTAGTCCACGTCTCCTCTGACATTATCAGCCAGAAGACGTCCGCTGCTGAACATTAGCCTCCCCCTTAGAACGCTATTCCGAAAAACAAACTGACATTTGCCAGACGAATGCTTTCCCCGCGCTCCAGAGGAAGTTTAGAGAACGGGTAGACCGCCGTGAAAGCCTTCATTTTGCAGGAAATCAAGTAAATTAGAAGCCATTGACAAGATCGCGTAATTGCTGTTTGCAATAACACGGTACAAAGTAACTGTAGTCAATTACGCCGCAAATACAATTATAATTTTCTCTTTTACTCTTTTATTTAAATTGTATGTGGTGATATTATTGCGGTTGAGGCGCATCGAATCAATTTTGTGTGTAATCTATCCATTTAAATTTTCACATTATAGCATTCGATATTCTTATTGGACGTCAATAAAAGTAAGCGACAAAATAGCTCAAAACCACTGCATAATTAACCGACCGATCGAAGCGGGCGTAACGTTCGATCCGGCATTTCTCTCCTTTGTCTATACGTTTGTGTGTTTGCAAATTTAACTTAAAAAGCTTATCTTAAAATTTCGCATAAAGTAAAACTTAGTACTCGTATATACAGGGACCACCAATTTCAATTGATTTAAAGTGATCGGGATTTTTGATTGGCGAAGTATTTCCACCAAACATACGGAAAATTTGCTGCGGCACCATTTACCGTCCAATATGTTATTTGACAAGAAAATACTAAACGCAATTTTACATAGGATTTCCAAAATAGATACGAGTCTACATATAAAACAGTTATGTTATAGTAATTGTTAAGAATCAACGCACAACATAAACAACTAAGCCTAGATACATGAAGTTTATTAGAGGGTGTATTCATTATAGGATAAAGGGTGCTATCTAAGAAAGGACTTTTGAAATTCTATCACTAAGAAAGTCAAATGTGGGTTCAAACTTTGATACTTCTTTAAATTTGATATCGTGACAGCTACTAAATAAATGAATAAATCAGCCAATAAGTTGTATTTTTGTAAACAAAACTGATGTGGTCGCGAGGTCAACAATTCGCAGAACTATTTAGGTAGGAAGTGAAACTGAAGTATTGATCTACCAGAGCTATAAGCTAAGAAATAGTATAGTAGGTATCTATTGGTACATTAATAATTAATAAACGCAACATGATTCACAACTTCCTGTGTTGAAACTGGTGTTTCTAACTTCACTTTTACTCACTGTGATTCTTTTCCAGAACACGAATTATTTTTTTAGAAAGTTGAAATATTCACAGATGATGTATTTCTGTAGCCACTCTATATTTTTTTTTATAAAAATAAAATAAAATATAAAAATGTATGTGAGCCGCCCTTGAAGAGCGGCTTTTTAAAAACGTTTTACCAAATTTGTTTTTTGCCTACTTTGGCCGACTTTGCACCGAACGGTAGGTCAATATTAACCTGTAAAATTACGGATAATCAAAGTGTAAAAACCACATTCCGCTGTCAGCCATCTCTGCATTTCGAGCAAGACTTAAAAATTACAGCCAATTAGAGAGTTCGCTGACCCCACAGCAGGTTATAAACCACAAACAAGCTAGCCACGACCCGCGGTGTTACCCGAGCAAATTTTATCACCCTAAGAAAACATCTCCTTATTCAGGGATAAAAAGTATTGTATGTGTAATTCCATGACTTAACTTGATGCCGAATTTCATCAAAATCCGTTCAGCAGTTTTTGCGTGAAAGAGGAGCGAACATACACAAATCCGTACATACGAAGTTTCGCGTTTATAATTTTAGAAGATGATTGCTACAGACACCCAGTTCAGCGACATACCACGGATAGTTTCAACCGAGTTTTTTTTTAAACTAATTTAAATGACAGCTAATGAAAAGTCTGGATGGAATATGATAAAATTTGTATGGGACAACTAGAGAGTATCGAAACTCCCAACAAAAAAATCAGTTTATAAGACGTCACTTAAAACTCAAAAAAAAGTAATACATCAACCTACAAAACATTGAGAATTTTTAGAGGTCGGTTCAAAAGCACGAAAGGAGTTTTCTTCTGTCCCCTACGACACAGTTCATGTAAGTTGAAAAAATATCGATTGTTGTCTAACATCTCCTAACTAACAAATAAACAAAGATAGCGAACAATAGAGATGAGAACATTCAAACTTGTGTTTAAAATTAGATACAAAACGTAAATCGGTCTAATTTCTCTAGAATGTAGATCTCTGTGAGATTTATGTTTAGGAATGCAATGAATCCATGTGAATCCCCACATCCCAGACATTTAAATGCGAAAGTATGTTTGTTGGTATATTATCTTGTACGTTCGTCTTCTCTTAGCAAATAAGTGACGAATCGTCTTGAATTTTGGCACTGAAAAAAGTCAAGGTGTAGAGATTTCCATAGGCTACTTTTATCCCGGGAAAGCAAATATAATGCAGGCGCGGGTTATTGCTAGCTTACAAGAGCAGCGATTTACAACGAACACATGATTTACATTAAAATGAAGTGGATTCGTCTTTGATTCGATTAACAATAACTACCTAGTCATTTATTTGGCTTCTTTACAATATTGTATTACCCTACTATTCATATAAGTGAGTTATCCCGACATGGGTTAAACAAGGCAGGGTGAGATAAATAGAACAGCCTGTATTAGGGTTCCGTTGTACTAACTAGATTTCTAGAAACCTTATCCGTTTGCTCAGGCCGTACGTCCGTTGGTCCGTACTTTTAATTTTATGGATCAAACTGTGAAAAGATGTCTGAAATTTGATGTAGATATAGTTTGAGAATAAAGTTAGGTCTCATATCTCTATCCTATATCTGTGCGGCTCCCAGTGTTATCTACTAACAGATTTGAGATCAGCAAGTATGTGACATGCGAGTCAATAGATAAATCTGCGTGACGTGGCACCACGGACACGCCCCGAGCTAATTGGTGTCCAGCGTGGCCGCAGGAATGCATGTAACGGGGGACTAGGACCTACATTTGAGGACGGAGCCAGGAACTTAATTAAGGGGGGGGGGGGCGTTTACTAATTGAGTAGCCCCTGAATGAAATGACAGGGATGGATAAATTTAATTACCTATAGGCAAAGTTTTATACTGGACGTTGTCCCTGAATGAAATTGGGGGGGAAGGGACAGGTAAATACTCAATTTGACCCTGATTTCAAGTGTGAACTGGCAAGAAAATTTCGTTGCACCTTGGGAATTTAACGTGGCATTAATGACTTATTAATTTATATGCTGGGATCACTGCTATGTACTCGTAACATAATGTTTTATAACTGGATAAGCTAGAATTACTAAGCTAACGACTTTGTCTGAACGTATTTCGTGACTTGTTAATTTGTAGCTTACATTCATACGCTGTCTACAATAAAATGCAAATTGTTTATTTACTAAAGATACATACAACCTTACTATTAATAACACTACGAGCGTGTATTCGCGCGCTTTATACTTTAACGCCTTGTAATTTCATCTTAGGCAAGTGTTACATCTTAGCCCGCATCGTAGCTTTACATCAGGCAAGATGCGGTAAAATGCAACCCTATTTTCAATAAAATAACCGTTTTAACAAATTGTAATTAATCCTAATACACGCATTAGAGGTAATTGCTTCCTACGTTAACAACCACTATCTTCAGGCTACTATTCAATTTAATGATACCATCACTTTATGTCAAAAGTCTCTTTTTGTAAGTTGGGGGAATCGGCCTTTTTCTCGTTTCCCTATGTCCGTCCACGCCACTCCATCTTCACCACGCCCGTAAACGTCGCCAGTTGGGTCGTATATACCTTTATGGCTGTACCTGCTGGGCATTAACATAGGTTAGTGATTAAAACACAGCCCGTTATCTGTCCCTCATGCGCGTGGATGCTAATCTAATTTACCAGCTGGTTTTACTACTTTTATCCCTTTGGAAATTATTTAGTTTCGCAGATCCTGTTCCTATCTATCGTTCTGCAAAGGGACATTATTCTTAAGTTTGATTTTTTGTAGTAATAGGCATGAGCTTGACCGCAAGTCGTAAAGCGACAATGCGGCCTAGGATGGAAACATTTTTCTATAGCGTAGTTTTGACGATCGCTGGAGCATTGTTGATTTTATAGTAATCCTTGTAAAATTTTATAAAAGGATTTTAAAGTATGGCTGCATTAGCCTGGAATAAATGAATTTTAAATATTCTACGAGAGCCGGCGGATGCGGTTTCAATTCCTACCAGGGGTGTGATTTGAGACGATGCGTATCAATATCATCAATGTGTCCTCGGGGTCTGGGGTGTTTGTGAATTTTTCACGGTGGAGGTGTACTCAGGAGAACTCCTAGTGAGAGCCGTGAGTGTGAAACATTATTTATTAATTATTTGTTCAATAAACCAATCAAGTCAATTAAGCAAATCAAATCAGAGGCCATTACCAACAAAAGGTACAAACTGATACAATTATGTACCGAAACTTTCCAGTGGATAAGATCTAAAATCCTACCGCTCATGACATTAATAAAGCCCTTGCATAAACAACATAAATCAGGTTGATATCAAGATAACGAATTTAGATAAAGTAACAAATTGTAATGACGTTAAAATAAAGACCTAATCAACACAAAGAATTAATTTTTTAAATTAAACTAAAATTATTAACGAAGAATTAAAGCATCATAAAACACATTCATCGTTACATCACCGCATAGTTAATAAACATGTCTTGAGTTTAATATTTATAAATACAAGAAAATTGATTTTGATGGACCTTTCAATGATAAATAGCTCATTTTATTGAATTAAGGTCTTAATCAAAAGTAAATACAGCACATCAAAAGCAAAAAGCACATCATCAACACAAGACATTCAACCAACAAATCAAGCTCCATTGTATAAACTAGCAACACTACTCCATTTCTTCGTGGTAATTGAGGGTGCCCACCGTTTCCTAGTGTTGCCATAATAGGCTTGCCGTAAACCAGTCCGGGAACTGGTAACATTGCGGAGAAAAAACTTATTAGCATCAGATCATCAGAGGGCAGTGAGCTTGGACATGATCGACAACTCGATAATTTGATAAAAATAAATCAAGATGCTACTGGGTGTAGCGAAAATTTTATTACAGGTGCAGTTTTTGCTATTAGCTGTGATTTTTACGAACAATTTGTGGAAGCAAACGGGTTAAAAGAAAATTTATAACGACGTATATGTCATGCTTCAATAAGGTAAGCACAAGTATGGTAAGCACAAAAATATAACTAAAATCAACAGTAATACTGCTACAGAGTTAAATGATTATGCAAAATAAGAATACGCGGCAGTAATTCATCGATTATTCAAGGAAAATCTGTATGCGTTTTATATTTTGTATAACAGCGAAACGAAACGCATATCTACTTATCCGGTGTCATTGAGCTAATACCGTGCATTTATCTTTAAACCGATAACAATCTCGTTCGTTTTACAGTAGCATGATTACATTAAACGAAACGCAACAGACATTATGTACATACATATTTTATCTTATCGCTATCACGATTTCATACTTATTGAAATACTATCGGACGTGGGCATATCCTTCTACTAAATTGCTCAATAACGACATGCGTATGTCACTGTCATTTCATACAACCGAAATGTCAGCACTAATAATATAGCCATGAGAAATCAATGGGGGCCTAAGAAAAAACCTTGAGGCAAACCTGTTCGATTATGATAAAAACCGTGTATTTTTTTCTCGTTGCGTCGAACCACAATGTATTTAAACACAAATTTTGTTGGAATGTTATGCTAAACAGGCATTTAAATATGAAATTTAGAGTTTCCCAAACATATGGATATGATTGATACAGTCGAAAGCTCATTACGAGTCGGCCGCGATAATCGTTTCTCGTAAGAGCAATAAAATGCGTTTTACGGCGCCGGTGATGTTTTTTTATTTCATCGTCATCTTGTAATGTATTCATTCGTGACGTAGAGTAAGTTAAAGCGGAGAGAAATGCCGTGTTGTTAGCGGTGCAATCAGCGGGCTAAAATAGCTGGAATATTTAAGCGAAACTGCGGGTAAAAGCGGTCTGTATTACAGAAATTATGTTTGTGTCTGTCAGTCAGCAGTATCTGTGGTCTCGGCTTCCGCATTGCGCGTGCGCCGCGTCGGCCCGGCCCGCACGCATTCAAACAAACACTATTTTGTTTGCAGATATTATTATTCGAGTAGATAATAGTGTAATAATGCCGAGTGTTGCTTTGAGTTTGCTGTTTGGGTCACGAACGGGAAATTACCTTTTGCGGGAAACTTGAGGAAATTAGAATATTATATACCTTCAGATATTAGAGTCAGTTAAATAACAAAGTGGTTAAAAGCGACCCGAAAAAACCCGACAGCTAAATCTTAAATTTAGTATTTCATTTTCCAAATTCCAATAAATCATATAAGTTTTATACGTATATTCGTAATAACCGTGAAAAATCTTTTTATCTTGATAATACACTCGACGTATTTTGTAACATAATTTATTTTGTGACATTTCTTTTTGGCGTCAGTAAGCTTGATTTTTGTTTTTTTATGTACTCGGTGTCACTCTTAGGACTATTGACACTACTCATATAAAAATACGATAAGCCGTTTAGGGAGTGCCAAATAATATACATACATGTATACACTTGAAAAACATAACCCGCCTTCTTTCGCAGTCGGGTTAAAACAAATAGATGCGTAATCGTTGCGGTAAAGAAAAAAGTGGTTAGTTAAATAAATAAGAAGGGCGTTATCGCACATCGCGGGAGCAAAAGTTGATGAATTTAAACGAACAAAAACAAATGCAGATCGCAATCGAATCCGGTTAAAAAAGAAAACAGTGTTGATAACACCATTGCGACAAGTATATGTGGTAGAAAACAGGCGGTCACATGATATTGTCGTTACAAAAGCGGCGCCCGCGCAGCGTGAAGGGTTATTAGACTAGAACCGTAGTCATACAGAGTGTTCGAATAGACAATATAAATATTTTATAGGGTAACTTTATTCATTATAAAAATAAAGAAACTCGCATGTTTCATGAAATTTATGAGATAAAGAGTAATATTGTATGCCTCTAAATCAACAGCATAATTATGCTGTTAGAGACAGAAAATAGATTTACTCTTTTAATACCATGTTGTTCTTGATCCTTTGGAGAACTGAGACCAGATTAAATTAATTAATGATGATTACGACTCTATACTCACTCTGTATTTATAAGTACGTATACCAGTTTCCTACCCGTATGATTTTGTGTGTTGCCATGCAAATTACCAATGTCCCACTTTCTACCGTTTAGTTCGAATTCAAGCGAAGACATTAGAAATTATGGGCCTGTATAATGATTTATTGTTGCGCCTGTTAATTAGGCAAGCATTAATATTTATCATTTACGTTCGCGTGTTCTTGCACTTCCTATTGTGTCGGAGAATTCATCATATATACAGTGGAAATTGGCAATTAAATATAGGAATAGTTACGCTACTTTTTTACACGTTCTCATAAAACTCTCACGGTTGGCTTGGGTTAGCTTGATCGTATCGAAGGAAAATTATTTTTGTATAAAAACCTAAATATATATTTTTTTTTAAATTGCATTGTTTATCTGAAAACCTAGAAAAGATCGCGGTAGTCTTTAGTATTTTTTCTTTCTTGAAAACATATTGTGCGTATGTTGATTACTAAAATATATTACCTTATGACATTCTGATGAGAATTTTTCCACATTCTTTCTATTCTTTATTAGAAAGAAAAGTCATAATTTTAATAGATGTTATCTTACTAAATTGTTAATTAGTTTAAATCACATTCGATAAGATCTTTTATTTATTTTGTGTCTTCCGTTGTCACTGTTTCTGTTTTATCATCTCATCTGAAACTCTCCAACGATAAATTAAAATAATCGAGATAAGCAACAATAAAATTCTAAATGCAGACAAATCGACAGTTACTTCTTTCTGTTTCATTAATCATAGTTTTCTTATGAATTTTCCTTATGGAACTGCGGAAAATAACTAATTAGTAAACACTATATACACATAGATATTATATACCTATGGTACTGTAATCTGCTACATCGATTGCAATACCATCATCATCATCTTTCTGATCTACTATGTAAGGCTGACACTATACGTTTTCCTCTTCTACTCGTGCATAGCCCTCCACATCATTCTGTAATTCTGTTACGAAACATAACACCAATATTTTTAGGTCCTCTATTGTCTCCTCTTATCAGCTCACCATCAAATGGGAATGAATCATCATATTCAAAACAAAAAAAAATATTTTTCAAAAAGACCGAAATGTGAGTATCTTGTAAATATGCACTTTATTTCTTACCAATCAATCTACACACGAATCGCTAACCATAGCTTTAAAATAAGACTAAACAAGCAATTTGCTGGAAATTTGTTACTCAACTAAACGTTGTACAATGTTAAAAGCCAGGAAAAGACCACAATTTCTCAAGATTTTAGCTCCAAAAGCTCCATTCAGTAGCTACATTGCTTCTCCTGGTTTAACTATGCCCACTCTATAAAGAGCGATATTTTATGTCTGACGATGCGCAGGCGCATGGCGATGGTTTCCAGTAGCGGCCACAGCCATTATTTATACATTAAAGGATATCATTAAAAACACATTTTGTACGCTCTTCTGTCGCTGACATCATGATAACTCTTGCGGTAGTTTTCGTTTGGTGAGAAGAAGGAAATTTAAACTATATTGCAGCAGTCAAAAATTAAAAGAGTGGATTTTAAAACTTTGTAATCTCATGTATAAGAGATATTTTTATTTTATTGTCCATGATTACGATTGCAAAAGGTGTTAAAGGATTGGTTATAATTTTTAAGTAGAGGTTTGCTTGACTTTAGTGGGACTGCTCTAAAGAAGGGTTTTTCAAGTATGTGTGTATATTCGTATGTATATATATTAATGTATCTGTATCTGCAGATGGTCATGTTATACTATCATGTCGTTTTACACGTTAAGATACGGTTGTTTGAAGTTTTGCAGTTGATTAGAAGCAATAACTAAAAAAAAATTGCTTCTAAGTTACAAAAAATTACATAATTGTCTTCAAAGTTATAAACTATATGTACAAAAGCAATATCCAAAAATTAAAACTAACTTAAATCTAAACCACTGCCAGTTGGTAGAGTACCCAAAATGCTGGCCCCATTGCCTCGTTGAATGGCAATACCAATGCGCTGACCCAGGTAGAGGCCAGCATTTTGATCTCGAGTAGCGTCAACTAGACGCTTTGTTAGGGCTTTAAAAAATAATTTTGCTCCCGGTCCCCAAGGCTCGAGAGTTAAATTAAACTTTCAATTGTCTTCAGTTTTCTTTCTGAAACAATTTCTAACAAATTAAAAACAATACAGTAAAAATTGATTTTTATTGTTTAATATAATAAAAATCATACGAGTATGTTATTTAAGCATTGACTAACGATAAATATACTTCATTAAATAGGACCCAATTAGCAGCACATTATATATAAAGGATTCCACTAAACTCGATCATAATAATTCATTAATGCTCAGTTAATTTTAATATACCTATGCGCGTGTGCATTTGCCTATTCTTGTGCTATGCGATATTTGCGCGTTTCGCCAGCTTTTGACGTTACGTCAATATAGGTGACATAGTAATTGTCAAGAGCCTTGTTTTCATCTCTAAAGTGTACTTACGACTTATCTGAAATATATATTTTTTTATCGCAAGGTCAAGGTTAAAAGTAAGGGCTTTCGGCTCGAGCAAAATTCTGAGAAAGAACCAAACCTATTAACAGAAATTTAGTAAGTTCTGCGATAGATCTTTATCAATACTCTTATAACTTTGCTATTTATTACGTAAAAAAGGAACAATACTTAAATAATACTCGCAATTAAAACTATAAAGTAAATTTTGCAAAATTTATCCATAACACCAAGAGTATTAGAAAAAAGGATCTTCCATACATACGTAATGGATTTCATTCGTTTCGTCCATAGTGCCATTTCGAATGCGATTTATATCGTACAGCATTAGAATAGAGCTCCAGAAATCGTCCGTTTCACCGCCTCGATAAATAAATTAGTCGTGGAACTAGTCGGATAATAACTTAGCCATAGGATATAGGGAGGCTATAACCGATATTAGTTCTTGTAGACAAGTAGGGTTATCAGATATAATATTGAAACTTTATGCAAAAAAATACAATTTTAATAAATAATCGCTCGAGAGTTTATTACAAACTTATAATATTGAATACAATATTTTTATTGTTATAATGGTTCAAAAAATAGTGTTTATAAATATCCTGTGCTTTTGTAAAAGACTAACCGCCATACCAGAAACATTTGGACATGGAAACAAAAAAAATTAAAACATTGATCATATGTTTTTAAGTTTAATTTGGTAGAGCGTTTCCTACGCTCGCCTGGCTAGCTACCACCCTTAAGTTGTAAAATCTGTCGCCAAGTACCTAACGGTGCGTTCCGGCAACCTTCCTTGAGAGCCAGTGTATTCCAGACTAGGCACAGCAATACTGTAGCCCTAGATGGATTTAGGGCTACAGTATTGCTGACTTCCGTGGTCTTGCGAACTTATGGTCAAATGCCTAGCTGTATAGGTTAAAAAAAGTTAAAATCTACGGTAATCACTTGTTTAGCAACAACCACGTCACAAATAATCTTTTTAAAAATGTCTAGTATATTGTATATATTATGCAGGCTGTGTACATTTCTAACATTCCTTAAAAAAAATTAAATTTATATTTAAAAAAATATATAATAAAGTTGTTTAATAAGTCCGATAACTTAACAGGATCGTGAAACCTAGATATTTTATGATAAATACAGTGATATAGTAACCCTCTGAAACAGTGAGTTTGAGATGGGTTTTATTTCTGCGTATTGGTATTTACTCGTACTTCTGAATCGTGATTAGGACACAGTAAACATCATCATCACCATCATCCACAGCCTTCATTATCCCACTGCTGGGTATAGGCCTCTCTCATATGATGCCATCTTCCTCGGTCCTGTGTCCACAGTAAACATAGGTTTAATTATTTTCAGGTTTTGGTTCTAATTTGATTCACTCAAAGCACAACTGTTACAGGTTTTCGGCTGCCAAAGACAGGCAACGCTGACTCATCAGTTAACTAAGTCTTTGGATGGATGATCTTGAAGTGGCATTCTCAGCTAACGTGGTTTGGTCATAATTATTTGATTTAGTATAAAATTCGAGAGACATGCCAGAAGCCTTGATAAGGACTATCAATATGAAAAAGGGGCCTAGTAAAACACCTTCCTTCAGAGCAGGATTCGTGGGTTAGAGTATTGCAGTACCTACCATAGGTGGCAGTGTAATAGATAGCCAGAGGATCTAGATAGAAACCAGTCTAGATTCCCAGCAATCGCTCCTAGATACAAATTACACAAGCAGGTTGCTTCATAATGCCCTGCTAAAGTTACCTGGCGAGGATTGTGAGGTAAGTGGAGCTAGGATATCATTGGCTATTATTGACGTTTGGAAATAAGAAATACTTATTAAACTTTAACCAACGTCAGCAAGTCAATTTGTTCATCGAATACTTTTTTTTATCACATTTAACTTAAGTTCATAAATACGGTCAAAATGCCTTCGGATAGCGAGCACAAAGCACTCGCACACTTCGAACATGCGCTTCTTACTATTTACTCGTATTAACTATATCAGAAAACAAAAACAATTTCGAAACAATCAAATATTTCAATAACAATAAATACGCAGCGCCTTACGAGTATTTCGTGTCCAAAAAGAACCTTTTCCGATAGTAGGCGATAAGCTGACGAAAGTATTTAACTTTTTATTCAGTAATAGAATACACTAGTGATACTTAATATCAAGCTCTTGATTCAATTATGCACTTGCTGGGACTTACATTCCCTTGTCACAGTATAGCCAGGTCTAGGCGTGGTGAAGGACCGTACACCACTCCTTATTGCCCAACTCGGGTAGCGAGGCTGCGAGCGAATTTTAATATCATAAGCTCACCTCGTGACGGTAAGGCAGGGCTCCGGTTATCGATATCGATACTTTTAGGGCCTGCATGTTACTAAAGCACCGCAAGTTCTCTTCCGAGATTTCATGTTCTCCGCGAATAAACGAACAAATGTCTGTCGTTTGCGCTAACCTTATCTGTGAGAGATTCTACTCTTTTTGTGACCTTTGTAGGTGTTTTTATAGTCTGTAACAACAGTCATTTATGGATTAAAACAGACAAAGAAAACATGGAAGCATTCACACTACAATCTTTATTCCAAAAATTCATCAATTCTATTTATTTAGCAGTAAGTCGAAAATATAATTATGAGTGATATAGATTCGCTGTTACGTCACATTGTGTTATAAACTATATATAATTATTATGTTTTAGTGTAGTCGTAGCAAATAGAAAGAAATCCGTACGAGAAAATAGCTACTGCTATATGCATAAATCTACAAATATAGGTACAGGTACGCTTTGTCTGCTCGGGTATAATAATTAATAGTATTATTAACATTTCGGATACCTACTAGTAGGCTTCGTATTCGTAGCCAACATACTCAATTACAAACTATCGATAAAACATACCTATAAAAGTATCGATATATCTCTTCTGACCGAGTAACTAGACAGCACTATTCGAGTCGGGAGTGCTGCGCAGGATTTCGCTCGCAGCCATTTACTTTACCATGAGATTTGAAGATGTCAGAGGTCTAGATATAATCGCAAATAATAACCGAGCTCATAATAATGTTTGTGACTCTATTATTGTGAACAAAGGATATGTTATTTTATGATTGTTATTTATCAAACAAAGAAAATTATAAGTAATATAATAAATGACATAAAATTGCTTAAATTAATAGCGAGTGTGAGAAAATTCTGCAAATTTAATGATAAAACAAAAGATAAAAATGTACTTTCCGTTAACATACGAGTTCACAGAACCTTAATATATATTTTTTTATTGAAGTTTCCAATTTAAACGTAAAAGTATATTACAATTAAAAAAAAAAACTTTTTCTGCACTTAAAATATACGTTTGTATTTTTTTATGAAAATACATAACACTACGTCATTGTAATTTTTTTTATAACTAGGCAACGTTTGACCACGATCCCAAATGGTTGTTAAGTTTGGCCTTGGTCAGGCCATACTTACTAAACTAACCTAATATGACAGCCCTAAAATTGTCTCCTCTCGGTTTGTTTCCACAAGTGAGGAAAGGATGGATATAATATTAGGAACTTTTAGTTTAGTCAGTGTGACTGACCGAATTGGGTTCAATAACATTTAATTAATGATATGTACATAGTTAAAAAATATATAGCAACTTGTACTATCAATTTCAACAAACAGGAATAAAAATTCCTTTCTGTCACTCTATGACTAAAAAGGTGACAGAAAGGAGTTTTTTACCTATTTGTCACCATGCGATATTTTTGAGGTGAAAGACACTACCTACTGTAGCGCTGGTAGTAGAATTAGCTAAGGTTTCTAACTGATCACCGATGTTAAGCAACGTTCAGCATAATCATCTCTTAGATGGGTGACCGTGCAGTGAAAACAACTGAACGTTATTGTCAGTCAAATTAATTAAATTTTAGGTTCGTATACAAAAGCAATAAAATGGCATTCCAATTTAATGAAAATAACAAGCTTTACAAAAAAACAGTTATTTAACATTTTGAATTCATTCATAGAAATCGGCCGATTAGGTCAAAAGTGTCATAAGTCCAATTTTACGTAAACCGCTCCGGCCGCCTACAACGATACGGGTTCGCAATATAAACGCTTTAATTGAATAATAACAGCAACGTGCCAGCCTTAAACCATCACTAGTAACGATTATTCAATCGGTGTTAGCTATTTCACAATAGCAACACGAAAAAAGTAGGCGAATAGCCTTAATTGAGCCGAAACAAACGATGCCGCGGTATATTTATTTACGTCCCTTCACAATTTCTCAGATTTAAATCGGAAACTATAAAAACTAATTATTTTATAGAACCTTTACATACATACGTGTCATTTCATATAAAATTATATACCTACTTTTTATATTTAGCTTAATATTTTATCAATTCAAATCAAAAGTATTTATTTTCGTGCCTACAGGACAGCGATTAGCGAATCTCTTCCAATGGAACCTTATATATCGTATTGTAAAAGTATTCAAACACGAATGTGGCGAAATTTTAATATTCTGCACATTAACAATAATCGCTTCGTTATATACAAATTATGTTAGCAAAAAATTCGTGCCTACAGGAAACATCGATTTGTATGTTAAATTGAACAACTTATCATATTTAACTGAATTGACTACTCAATTTTACACATCATTTTTCAATAAAAGGAAATTAAGACCGGTTTATATCTAAAGTGTAGGCATAATCTTAAAACAAGGGTCTCTCGACTTTAAAATACGGCATTTTAATTAACTACGCGTTAAAATGACTTCTAAGTTACATTTTTATCAGTTGATGAATTATTTTTCTGAGGTTCAAACCACTTAGCAAGAGCCTTTCTGGTCAACAACTTTACAAGTAAAAAGAAACTTGAATAAAGTGGAATCAGCGGGTCGATTGCATATCTTTTGAAGGCAAATAAAGTGCTTAAATTATGCACTTTAACATATTTGACGACGACTATAGCGATTAAGAGTGGGTATCTATTGCAATAATTTTATTTTATTATTATTTTTGTAAATTAATATTTTGCTGGGTTTTATCTTGGAGTCTGATTAGTTTATTATACACATATTTTTTGTTCGTTGTATTGATACTGCCAACAAAAATAATATCCATGAACGCACATTTATTTATGGTTAAGCATATATGCATGATATGACTTAGTCTTGCCATATTAAACATTTTTACTTACTACTAATCTTGTACCTAGTTGTAATGAGGTCAAACAGTAAGTAGTTCTAAGAAGAATACTCGAGATTACATTATATAACATATTATCCATTAATAACTTTAAATTGAACGCTTCAGGCTACAATTTACGCATAAGCAAAAACTTCTCGTGATAATACAAAAAACCAATTTACAATAATGACAACCTTTTTCTATCGTAAAGTTGGGTACTTAACTACGATTTAAATAAACTAAATTATTACAAAAACAAGTAGACGTAACAAAGGAAGTCGCTATTAAAATCCACTTTATTTTGATGGACCTTAGATTAATCGTATAATGGAAAAATCGTGTAAGGTTATCTAAGCGTAAAGGTTTGTGCATTCTTCTTTACAAATTTATACTTATAAAATGATTGTACATCTTACACATACTAGTTTACCTACATGGAGTACCAGTATGTCACTTATCTATAAAATACAGAAAGTTCATATTAAATGGTCCGTGTTATTTAGGAATTCGTACAACTGTTTGTGAATTTAGTAACATTTCTTTAATTTCTAGGCTTATAAAAGAAGTTAAATAACTACTTAGGTAATTAAACTTTAAACAATGATTATTATAATAGATCAGATGCCTGATCCTGATGCATTGATTCTAATTAGAAATCAAAATAGTAACAATCTTTACGTAATAAAGAGAACGAGTACTCAAAACTAAAATTATGTAAACTCGCATTGTGTGTTTTCTTCTGTCTCATTCAATACGTTATCAGGCTTATGTGCGAAGAAGTCAGACTATTAGCTCTCTGAATATTCCTAGCTGCAGCATTATTATACACCGGAAGATGCACGAAGTTTTCAACCAGTGGAAAACAAAGTAAAAATGGGAATGCCTTTCGCGAGTCGGTCGTGCGTGCGATCCGCACTAGTTGGTAGCTAGTTGCCGCCGCCTGCTGTCGTGGCTGTAGAAAGCAACTAATGTTGTGATAGCAATCGTGATGACTATTCATGTATTTCATTACAACAATTCAGCTATATTTCGCATTAAATTTGACAACGAAATCCATCGTTATTGTCAGTATATTTACAAAACTCAATTATTTTGTCGCAAGCGCTGATCGTACCTACAACAACGTTACGAATATATATCATAATAGTATTGAATAAATTGAATATATTAATTCAATACTAATATATTATATAATTATTATTAACTAGAGATAGTGGTAGTGACTCCCGTTCCGGCTCGTTCTTGGTGTAAAGGTTGGCAACAGCCATCCAGCGCGGTAATGCAGCAAGCGTTATGGGCATATTTACACCGGGAGCGATAAGGGACGTGTAGTATGTTTGACAACACAATGTTGTGGCTCTTTATATAATTAATATAATGTAAATTTGACTTTCAAAATATAAAACAATATTAATAAATTGATAATAAGAAAATAAGAAAAATAATATATTTAAATAAGATATTAAGTTTTTCAAATACCTTACCTTTTGCTGATATGTTAAGAGACAAATTATCAAATTGACAGTATCATATATTTTTATTTAAGGTCTCACAAGCAACAATGTGCCAGGGTCACATTGAAAACTTTTTGGAAAAAAACGCTTAACACATTAGACCCTAAATCGTGATTCGGGGAACAGAGCCTTCTAATTTATCGGCGGTATAAGGGTTATTATTTTATTACCATCAGATACGGTAAAGCATTTTCTATGAATATTTCAAATTTATGTATTAAATACGAATAGGATGATCATAATCGAATCATCGTCAGATAACTTAAAAAAAAATATCTTCAAGTTGAATTTATATTTAATCTAAAAATAATATTTACCAAAAAGCAATTGATTAAAAGCAAAGTAGATTAACACGATTAAAAACTCGTAAAAGCGAATAATTCTCTCTAATTAGGGACAAGCTTGTATCCGTAATGTGATGTCGATGGATATCAAGATATCACCGCGATATCTGTTGACATTCAAATAAGTTAAATCTCGCTTACAGCTCTTGTTGTCAAATCAGCCGACATCACGATAAGTATCAAAGATTGACTGATCTTAAATTTCACAAAACTAGTAAAATTCGTTTTTTTTTTGATTCGATTGTCTTGGTCGAGATTTTTTAGTTACAAAATACACGCCTCTTCACAAAATAAAGAAAAAACCTGCTAAAAAGCTAGAGTTGGTATTTGTGATTGAGACGATATCTCTATATTTTTATATTATTTTGTTTGTTTTGCTTTTGTTTGATGTTCCTTTCTATATTTTATTTCACGTAATGAGAGCATCACAGCCTGTAAATGGGCGTTCACATATAGGTACACTGATCAATGTCTATATAGAGGTTAAAATTTCTCAACCCCGAATAAAATGACCCAACAATAAAGCGCATGTAAAGAAAATAATTAATATTAATCAGTTGACATATAACCGTTACACAAAAACCCGAGTAAATCGGTTTAGCTCGTATTTCCTTTGGAAAATAATAAATGAAAGGATACAAAGTATCAGACATCTGATCGGTCTTGTGTCCTTTCTTTGACTATTGACGTGCGTGATCGATAAAAAATTGCTATTGAATATATAGCAATTTAAATTTATCGATCATGCTTTGGTTCATTATCAAATTTGATTTTTTTCTCTTTAAGTTATTGCAAAATTATGAACCTATGAGACAATACTTTAAATCGCTTTAAGTATTTTATTGCTAATATATTTGATAATGTTTAGTATTTGTAAGTTGCAAGACCGAAACAATCCACGTATTAGATATCATCCTTGTCGTTACTGTTAGCGACGAACCCGATAATCGACTCTGTGGACCTTCCAAATCAGGTCGACAAAACTGAACTACTGAAGAAATAGAATGAAAAAAGCCTACACTGTTTAATTTTTTCTTCGTTAATCGGCTAAATCTATGAGTGTACGATGTCACTTTATTGATACATCAAAACAGAGTTAATTTGTAACCAAATGATGATTCGTAGAATTCACCATATTTATGTTGTTACAATATCTTGGAAAAAATATATCAAAAATATAACCCATACTGTTACAACGAACCATCACAACCGAACAGATACGAAAAATATTATGCAAAACAAAAAAACATTTCCGAAACGTGAATCTTGAAGATTACGATAAAGTCCGCAGCGGGAGGTTTGGTTTCGGCGCCAAAAAGTGTCAAAAAAGCAGCGATTCGGTCTCCGGGTCCGAAGGCGTGAATTTACACGGTCCCACCAATATTTTTTATTCACTTTAAATTTCGGTTAAACAGTTTACAGAAGTGTCTGAACTATCGCAGTTATGTAAAGAATCTAATATACAAGTAGAGTAATATCCTACTTTCCTACTAAGAATGTATGTAAGGATGATTGTTTGTTACTTTTTCACGCAAAAACTGCCGATGAACCGATAAACGATGAAGCGATGCCGATGAACGCAAAACAAACATTTAGAGGAAATTTGGTACGGAGATAGTTTAGACCCTGGATTAACACAGTAGCTATTTTTGACGTGTATTAAGGCGAGTAACACCACAGGGCCCAGCTAGTATGGACATAATTTTAATCCAACTAACATAAATTTGAATCTTCAATGTCATAACATCATAAATGCGAGTACATTACGCAATAACGGGAAAAAGGATGTAGAAAAGTTTTAGTTATGTGTAGTTATAAGGTATATCTATAGAAGTGAATTAATTAAATATACATTTACAGATCAAACCATAAACTAGTAGATACGAGTAACTTGGAAAAATACGTAAATACATATATTTACTTACGTATAATATCTGGACGTGAATATTATAACATACGTGTTGTAGTACATACTGAAGTACATAAACATAATAACCTTTCCTCCCATTTAGTTACGGCACCAATAACAAAGATACCATCTCAGACAATACAGTCCGTACAATTGAACTCGTTCCTATAACAGTATTTTATGAAAATGTCACTCGGATGCGTGCAATTATAATAATATGCGCATAAGCAAGAGGACAATTGAACTGTTTCGATTTGCATTGAAGGGACAGGCGCGCCTTGAGATAAATGGGTCATGTGGATGTGATAGTGGTTATTAGTTCAAGTATGTGAGCAGTATAAGTGTTGAAAATAAATTAAAATGTACATCGCTCATTGTACAGCATATCAACTATCTATGTCACATTAGTTCCATAGAATAAACAGGAAAAGTTCGGAAGTCCTCAAGAGATTATTTGTTACATTTACGCTGTAGAACAATATTCTTACTGTTTCAGATAACATTATCACATATTATTATTATGACAGCGCATTAATTCCTGTCCGCTAGATGCGCCATTTATCTTTTGATATCTTTTTTTACAAATAGAACGATGATCTCGATTTTTAGAATTTTGTGACTTACTTCATTTGTTCAATTGAACACCAAAATATGATTGTATCATATACATCAGTGACTTTAAAATACTGTTTGAATTTTGCGTTATTTTATCGGATGACTAGCTGTCTCGACAGTATTTATGACTGTTTAATAAGTCACGCGATAAATAATAGTTGTAAATTTTAGTAGAGTTCAGTTTATTTCTTACCTTTGTCCTGTAGAGCGGATTGGAGAAGTCCCAGCCCGGTGCCACGAACAGATATCCACATTTTGATATCTTTCTGCTCGCCTGCGAACAAAACGTACATACAAATTACTTATTGAATATACATACAAAAATATAATATAAAATATGATTACTGGTAACTAAACAGAAAAATACTTGAGGAATATTTGGAGAAATTCGTTAGAACAACTTTATTTATATTTCAGAACAATAACTGTGAGATATCGGAGAAAATGCATAAAAATATGTTCAGACCAATTGAAAGCCTCCTCCTTTCTGAAGGCGGTTAATATATAATAATAAAATAAGAAATAAAACTGACAACCGACGCCAACACAATTTGTTTTCGGTTGTTCTGAAGTTTGTCCAACAGTATGTACAGACAAAAAAAGTTATAATCAAAATAAATAGGCAGTTCATGCAGACTCCTTCTTTAAGTACACAAAGGAAGATATCTATGCTTACATGCGGCCTATAAACTCTGACACTAGTTGAAGCCTGAAGAAGTAGCTAGGTACATAAATAAAGCGTATTATTATTATTGCTTCAGCAGCCTCGTGTCTGTTTCAAGATTCAGTCGCAGTTGTTGAGTAGGTCAGTGGTTGTTTACGTTAACTGCGCCAACAGAAGCTCATCGACTCTTATGTTTATGTACCACTATTAGAGTATTCAGGTTATAAGGTTTATGAGCAAAGCTAGTGTTTTGTATTAAGTGAAAATAATTACTCACTAATAATATGTATAGTTGTACCTAGTTTTCTATCGTCTTTAAAAAACCGAGGAGTTTATTAATTCTAGATATGTAATATAGTGAGTTTTAAAACTTGGCATTTCGCACAATGAAATAGACGCAAAGCGTTTAGTGCGAGTCCGTGGTATCTCTACCCTCATATCGCTATTTAACTGATTATACATATGTTTTTATTTAAATCAGTCTAGTTGGTAAGAATATTATTTTTTGAAATTTGTGCAAGTGTCTGTCGAAATAAAGGCGATTTTTTTTTATAATTAATTCGAATGATATGTACAAGAGGAAATATTCCAAACCTCATGCCATATAAGTTCATGATTAGATCTATTAAATCAAATACCATCATGATTATAATGAAAATTATGGGTGTAGAAAATAATGTATAAAACTCACGAATGAGTTAATTACCACCATGAATATTCACTTTAAGTCGTACTTCTATAAATAAAATATTTATCCAAACTAGAACTCACGAATATAATGATCCTTTTTTGGTAGTTCTAGAATTACATTTTAAAAGCATTATTTTCCCTAGTCGATTAATAAACGACAAGCCATCCTACTATAATACCTCTATCACGCCACCATCAACCCTTCCCAGCGACTTATCAAACCAACACTATAAAGATAGCCGCGAGACATAACGAGAATACAATAATAAGTACACTTTTATTTTATAGCTAATATGCGCTACATTGTAAAGATTGCGTGGAGTTAATATGAAGCAGGAGCAAGCGTAAAGTCTGACAATTCCGCGTGTAAGCTTCAATGTAGTTAAAAATGCAGTCCAATCTCATATTCCCATCTGCCTTCATCTATAAGCAAGATAGGAAATTTCAATTTCTATGGCCACTGGGCAGACCTATATAAAATGCGAAACTATGGTGTCGCAAAAATGTTATTTTTTGTCTTGTGATAACTTGCTAATGAACATTGAAGGAGTTTCTCAAGTCTTTGCAACCATAGACATGTTGCTAATTTAAACTAGTCATGCAAATCCAATTTTCAGTTACTAACTACGTAAAAAACTCCACAGTCCGCACGCAATGTGTCGTAGTTTGTTTTGCGCTCCTGTCAAATAATGTCCGTCATCTTTTTAAGTTTCAGTGCTTCATTACATGCCCCCTCTACTAGCTTTGTAGTCAAAGTTAAAACGATATACTCGTACTTTGGGACTCAATCTGAATAATATAAAATGATGAGTTTATTTCACAGTATTTTATCTGAGAGTTTTATTATTTAAGAAGAAAAAATATAAAATTATATTCATTCGAGTTTGTAGTAAATTACGCAACGCAACTACAATTACAAGTTTTCTTATTGTCAGAATGTATAAGATTATTGTTTAAACATAAAATGTAACAATTAAGGTTGAATAGGTAGGAAACTGATAATTTTTTTATCAGGACAACTTCAAACGCTACAAAACCTATGCAAAGAAATAAGGGGTTTTTTGAGAAAAATAACCTATGCAAAGAACTTTCTAAGAAATAAATACTAGTAGAAGACCTTATCGCTCAAAAAGCGATCTCTTGTAGGCATACAAGAGATCGCTTTTTGAGCGATAAGGCCGCCACTTGTAGCACTAGATTTTGTAAGAATTGTTCTCTTGTATTTATTGTTCCGTATGTCTACAGTAAAGAATTGGTCTCTCTCTAGTATTGTAGATACAATAAAATGTAAGTAAGTATTGGTACTTAGTAAGTAGGTAAGCAAATACGGCAGAATTATAAACCTTTTCCTTTATTAAAACCCTTCTTATTGAAAGCGGCTCCCCCCCCCCCTCCCTGTGCTGTCCTAAAACTACAAAATACATTTTACTTTTACTTCACAACTAACTTTACAACTGACATGTCAAATTGACAGTTTCGTTGTAAATGGTATTGCTCAACAAAAAACAATGTAATCTGTACAACCATCGACTTTAACATAGTTTACGAGTGAATATTGGAAACTTCGAACGTTAAATTTTAAGTGTCGTGTTATAATAATCAAGTCGATGTCTTCATTTTCGTCGTAAAACTATATTAGTAGGTACGAGTATAGCTGGTAGGTACCTCACGCACGCGATGGCGGCGACGCGATGCGAGCGATCATCGCGGCACGGCATCGATAGAGAAAGTGATGTAACTCAATAAACACCAAAATTGTGTCAAAATACTCAGACTCCTAAATGAATTGAAAAAAATAATGTCTGGATGGTGGTTACATTTTATCAAAATCATAATCGTAGGTTTTATTTTACAAATCATAATACCTAATAAAATTTTATAAGCGCCTGTAGAAATAAAGTAGGTTATCACTTTTTGAAATTAAAATTAACGTATAGTATATATTTTTTATTCAACAAAATGCCCAAACCTTAAAAAATAGATATAAAAACTCATATACGAACACCCCAGCTGGTAATCGAACTCGAAAACTCCATCTATCGTAACATACAAACCAATAGACCACGGCCAAAGAATGAGACATCCGGTGACTGAGACCACAAGTAACTGGAATCGCGGTCTCTGTTGCCAGTTTCATTATTTTCACGACGGCTGTTGCCAAAATAAACAGTTCCTACAGGTTATATATCACCATACATAACGTAAAGTCTGTGTCACGGAATGAAAACATGTCTAAATATAAATAGAAAAATAAATTACGTTACCACAATCGGCTTTACTTCTCTGGCTGCTGATAGTTTAATAAGAATTAGTAAGATATGATCAGGGGCGCAGCTACCAAAGGGCTAGTGCCGTGAAAAGGGGCCCTAAGCTCATAGCCCTTGAACTCTGAACTGTATTCTTTGAATCTCGTATTGAACTAGCTTAAATATCCGAGAAATATTGTCAGCCAAAGAACATAACCTAATTTAATATTTTGTTGTCAGTTACCTTTTTTTTTTATTCTTCCTTAATTGGCCACCACACTCTGTGTATTGTGCCAGTTCTCAAGTTCTTGTCAGTTACCTTACCTTTTCCTTTAAGATAATAAGAAAACAGGTATATAGATGTAAACAAAGATATCAGATAAGAAACGCCTCTTTTTTGGAAGTCTGTAGAAAAACCGGTTCCCTTAAAAAACTCAACGATTAATAATTTAGGGCCCTAGTTTTTTGCACCCGGGTCTTTAATTACTTAGTGCAGTCTCTGGATATAATAATAACATACCATAAATAATGAACGTAAATATAAGCATAGCGCCACTTATATTATTGTATCTTGAAATACACGAACCAATAAAATAACTTGTAAAAATATATATTGCTACTTAAAATTATCCACAGCAGTGTATGGTCTGGCTACTACAAATTAACATACAATTTAACCTGCTATAGCGGTTTTATGAGGATTACGACAGAATAATGGAAACTGCAGATGTAGAACTCCACGTATTTTTAACAGACTTAAAAATAAGAGGTTCTTAATTCGTTGTTTTTTTTTTGTATCTCGCTTTGAATTAATTTGTTGTGCATGCTTTGTAACATACAAAATTTCGGAAACCGAAGACAGGTATCTGAACATCCAAGCTTTGATGGTTAAGGAAGACATCGTGAAGAAACCTCCTTTAATACCCGAGAAGGCTAATAGGCGTTGAAAAGAAGTGAATTTACTAACTTGCAACATGGCACCTTTCACACGAGACCCCTGCCTAGCTGTGGGACCCTAGGTTAATACGAAACGACAATAGACTCCTCCGAATAAACCATATCATATGTAACGAAAATTAATAAATAGCCCAAACCAAACAACCACACTGTGTCTTCGTACTTATAAAACTGATCCCAACGTTGCTCCGTCTTTTGACTGGTTTAACCGATGATATACGACAAAGCCCAAAGTTGTGCATCTGTTTAAACATATTCTTATCTGGGATTATGGTGTCTATTCTCAACATACGCCATAAACTCGGCCTATACCAGACGCGGATCGTAAACATAAGTAAATATTAGGCTGCTTGTTGACGTCCTCGGGCATATGTACAGGGGTCTTACCACGGTCTATCCTGTTGAGGCAGTATTAAATGGTGAGCGAACATGTACCGTTTTCCGTTGCAATAAGATGCTTGGTCGCGCTACGTTTTGTGCTGCGCGTGAAAGGGATCGCTTATTGTTGACCATGGTAAGGCCTCTGTTCTGTTATGATTCATATTTTTACATTCCTCGCAACTTCATAAAAATGACATTTCTTACTTGTAAAAAAAAAGTTCAGCAAACATTGCCGTCACGACCACTATATTACTTGGAGTTTAAAGATTAATTTCAAATATTAGAAAAAAAATAAAACATGTTTATATTTTTTTAAATTATTGTATGTCATCGATCAAAAGTATGCAAAGTTTCAGATCATTCCGAAGTTTATAGAGTGAAAATCACGTAATTTTTTTTATATCTTTTATGTTACAAATGTTCATAGATACAACATTGGTTGGAAACTACAAGATTACACTAATAACTACACACATACGTATGAAATTAAATTAATAGCTGACGAAAGAAAAAAAAAATTTAAAAAAAAGTTTTATCCGTTTCGGTCGCTCATTCAATTAAGCAGTTATTATCCAATTATATATATCTATGAGGATGTATGTCATAGGACAAGAAGTATCAACAACAGACCATCTCGATGGTCACCGTTAACTTTTCCCATACCTATAAACTAGGTTGTCATACCTATGTTACAGATCGACACAGATAATGTTATAGTTACTGCTACAGTGACACAGATTAAGTAATACTCAGTAAGTGTAATACCACAGGTTAAACAGCAGTTAGTACATGCAATATGTGCTAGGAGGCCGTGACGGATTGCAGTAGAGGCTATTACGTTATCTGTGAATATACATACTGAAACTTTCCGTTAGATTATTGTGCGCTGGACAGTCGGTGGAACGGTGATTTTCTTGTGACAATAAGATGTTAACATGCATATTAAATATTCTTAAAGTCTGAAAATATAACATAAATGTGGGAAAAGTATATGTCACGCCGTGCGTGGGCGCACTAAAATCTAGTAAAGAGTTTATTAAAACAAGAGCGTGTCCCTATTATCTACAAGTGAAATAGAACATCACCTCGACCTTTAAATACCTATCCAATTATAATACCTACTCACTTATCTATACTAATATTATAAAAGGAAAGATTTGTATTTTTGTATGTAACGAATAAATTTAACTCTACTGAGATATAAAGACATAAAAAACTATAGAATAAAAAACAGCGTGATGCAACTAGTATAGCCTGTGATGACACTAATCTACAGTTAAATATGAATCTAATGAAAAAAAAAAACGGCTAGCCGTTTAGGCTGTAGAGGTTACTCAGAGTAAGACTTACATACAAATATACAAACATACACTCGAACAACATTACTCTCCTTTCAGGCAGCCAGATAAAAAGAAAAATTAGGTAATGTTTCATACATATATAAGTAACCTGCCTCATTATCTGTATCTCTTCTATGAAACAGTATATATATATAATTATATATGTATAAGCAGATAAAAAAGAAGAAGCAAACTTGGTTTCATTTTGACAGAAGAAGGTTGCTTGCTCTTGTTTTCACATCTTTCATGTCTAACTGTTGCGTAAAAAGCCGTCTTCTTAAACAATATGAATCAAACACGCGTTAGTTTTCTAAATAAAACTAGTTAAACCTGAGTTAACGTTAAACGTTTGCTAACCGGTATGCCATTGTTTGAGTGAAAATATGTTAATCTGGACAACGCTACCTTTGACCTAGTGAGTGGAAGGTGCAGCAGCTGTTTAGCGGTCTTACTTTCCACAGAAATAGTTTTCACTGTACTAAACAATTATGTATCTGACAGCTCGAAGTGTAAGAGAAATAAAGCTTAGAAATAAGAATAAGCAATATTGGCCGTTAAATAACGTTCTAAACAGGCAAGTCTAGTTACATTTGAGTTATTAATTAGGTACTCAAAAAAAGAAAAGTTTTAAAATGTATTTTAATATGTTAACAGTTCTTATAAAAGTATTTATATTTTACATTGTGATTAATTTCTCTAATTATTCTAATATTTCGTAATGATTGTTCGTTACACAAGAACGATGATGCAAGCTGCATTGGTATATATTCACTGAGATTATAAAAAGGATTTCTTTAAAATGATGATCATTCTTGTTTCTATCTAAGCTATCTGGTAATTTATTATACATTAATATTATCGTATGATCCAGTCATCTAGATATAAATCTCTGAATTTAAGTTACCCAGCTATACTAGTAAACTTGAATTCGTATTTAGACATCCCGAAAGTTGTAGAACTACAAAAAACATCAAAGGAACTACACGGAGGTATAAACTAAATGTTAAACGACTTCTCAAAATTGAAGAGGTAAGTACTTTATCCAGTTAATGATAGTTGAAGCTCTTCATATGGAGTTCATTTGTTATTGTTCTATCTACTTGTATGTACACATTGTACACACATATTATGCATTATAAATGAAATTGAAATTAAAGAAGATTGTAGTTTTGTTTGTAACCTATTTTCAAGGAGGCGTCTAAACGGATATGAAAAAAAAAATCTTGATTGCAATAGTTGTCCGAATTTGTTTCGAAAAAAATTCAGAAGTTGTTCTATTTAAATGTAATTAAAATCCGTCCAGTAGTTTGCCTTTTACATAACAGAATAATTGTAACGACACCTAATAAAAGGATGTCAGTAATCACTAAAAAAAGTTTATATCAAAATCACATTATGTACTCCGGTTTTCGTTTTCAATCTAAATTTCTAACGAATGAATTCCAACATTTTTAAACGAACAATCCTAAATCTCCTGAACGAATCGTCAGCAGGCTTAGAGGATCCCAAAATTAATGTATTCAGAAGTCACTACCGGTGCATTCACTGGTAAGTTCTGGAACAGCTAATCTGTTTTTTACGAGCTATCGATGTTTTGTAGACTTTCGGAATATTTAGGAATGGTGCACACTAGTAAACTATGTTCAAAAATCATCATCGCTTTATGCGATAAAGGCGTTTCTGTATTATTTGTGTGCAATTCATAATAATCTCAATCTGTCTGAGCTACCGGTGAAGGAAAACATCGTGAGGGAACCATAGCTTGGTGTTAGGGCGTTTTCTAACACTCGCTTGGCTAGCTACCACCTCTTATACTTCTAGTTTAGCTTCAAAATAATATTTAGATAACCAGCTCCAAGAAATCTCGTGTCGACGCAACGATTAGCTCCTAATCCTTGATTTTCTTTATGTAAAATTCTTTATTTTCCGAATATTTCATAAATCAACTACTCAGCGATAAATGAAAAAAATAACTCGAACATCTTATAACTGAGAATGGTCGAATACTAACAGCTGCATAATCGTTGTCAAAAATCGACACCATTGCTTAGTCTCGTTTTTGTTAACTTTAGCCGATAAGGGGGCAGTTCCTGTAGCGAAACTGAAAGGATTACATCTCCTAAGTCACATTAACTCCTTTCATGGCGAAGCGACTTTCACTAGCAGGTCACAGATTGGAGCAAAGAGCCTATGCTCGCGCAATCGAGATTAACTTCGTCGACAACTTTGACTTGATACGAGAACTAACAGAAAAGTATAAATTTTGCTTCACGTCATTCCTGCTTTTAACGGAAGACCAGCGTTGGTAACAGCAGCCAGCATATTACTAAGCTGCTCTGTCTTGAGTCTATTGATATTTACATTCATATTTTAGTTTTTAATTGTATTATTAGACTGATGACAGAGATAAATCCTTTAGCTTCCGACTGCTAGGAACTGGTCTCAGAAGTTAATGTGAACTTTAGATGCTATATCACATAGAGCAGTTTCATAATGTCTAATGTCCTTAAATGTCTAGTATCAAAATGTCTACTGTTAATGTGACTAGGGTTTGAGATATAAAACCGATGGCACAATAATACCGCTCTATTTGCAACATCGATCCATATTAAGCTAGATACAATCGATTCTCCCATGTGTCTTCACCTTTACACGTGGCTTATGGCCTTCTTATGACCCAACGGGCATAAATATGTCGCGTGACAACCATAAAACCACTGGAGCATGGGATCACGGGGCATTATGGTCGATTATCCCTTAGATGGGGATTCGAGAAGGAGCTGAAAGCGTTTTGAAACTGTTACATATATTGTAGAGGAAAACGGCACTACAAATCTCGGCATGCCGTGGAATGGAAGCAACTTTATATACACGAGTATAAAAAGGTCGTGTTTGCCTCGTGTATAAAATTGTATTTCTATTTCATTATTGTCTTGTTTTATTTAACTATTTTTATGCGTTATGCGCCTCATAGAGTCGAAATCTCAGTAGGGAGGTATAAGTGTGAAAGCAACATTACTAAAGAATTCAAAAGCATAAAAAATATTTCGATAAAACAAGACAATACACAACGCAATCAAATCCTTGATATGAACAGGGTTTCGAAGTCCTCATTCCAATACGTTTGAAGGACGAAAATCAACCTCGCGATCGTCTATTCTCAAAGCTACGTCACTTTACATCACAATCTTATACGTGTTTCATACTCATATTAATAATAACACGTACATGTCTTGTATTTCTTTCGTGACCACGTAAAATGACCATAAATCTGCAAAGAGTTTTGTAATTTTGTAACGCGAAGAAACTCCATTGTCTATTAGTTAAGTCTATCAATGTATTTAATAAAAATAATAAATTACCAATTTACCGAAGGTTTCATGAATAGAAATGAAAGCCATGTTAAACGAAATAAATATCATAATGAACTTTCGCTTTCGCCTATGCCTTGACAGCATCATTTAAAAAACTCCATAAGTCTAATATTATAATTTATGCGTCAAGTAACGCGACATAAACCAACATTAGAACGACGTATCACTTCATCCATACCATCTTTTACAACATTTATTGGCCTCTTAATTAGTTTCACGAGTTAATTGTGATTTAGTCTCGGAATTATGTGATTTAAATAGCGGCGATTAGTTGATTATGCTTTTTTAAAATCAGATTTATAAAATCTTAAGAAGATCAATATTTCACTCAATATTGTCCAATTTTGAGTGGCGACGTTCGCCGGGTCAGCTAGTTATTTAAGTAGATAAACATTTTTTCACCACTCCCTCAATATGAGTATCTAATCAAACGAAAGGGCTCGACTAGTAGAATACTACACGCTATGATAATTTCAAGTCCAAGATGGCTGCCACCATAAATGTCTAATTTTTTATATTTTACATTTATTAAAGTATATATTTACCTGAACCTTGCCGTTACTACTAGCCTAGAGCAGCATAGAGCTCAAAAGTAATATTTCTATAAAAAAGCGATGGTCTTTTAAACTAGTTGAGTAACTAGTTTTTTGAAAAGAATAAAGTTATGATCGTGGCTTTCTTTGATTTATAGTGACAGTTTCAACAGCGTGCCTATTGTAAACATTTGCTGGAATTCTAGCTAGTAATTCAGTGTTTCGTAATGTTTTGTTGTTTTTCTGTGATTGATATCATGTCTTTCTTTTTATAGTAGGTAAGTCATATTCAGAATTAATTATAGGTAAAGATTTTGGGAAAACATTTTAGTTAAGGATCACTAAGGATTACCAAAAGGCTTCGTCGCAAAATGTCACGATGTCGCAAAACGTCTATTAAGCAATAAGTAGATACCTCAGTATCTATTCGCATTTGCATCACAACTAGACATTCGTCTTCCCAATGAAACGGATAATTATACAATTCATTAATATATGAAATAGCAGAAGAAATGCTTCCTGATGATAAAAGTTGTAGCTAAATGAAAAAGATAACACTTTTCAAAAATCTCTCACTATAAAGTCATCGAGATAGCATTCAAAAACCAACTTGATCGAACCATCGCATTTACATTCCGCGATTTCATCAACACAAGCCAAGTGAAGCGGAGCGTACCAAACATGGCGCCGTCGATCAGATTGCACGCGCATGCGCCACGATACTTTCCGAAAGTGTAAATAATTCGGATTACGATAATCGATAGTTGATAGTTTCACAAGTCGGCCGCTAGATGGGGTCGTGGGAAGTGGGCAACTTGCGCTTTCGTCGGTGCTGCGCGCGGGCGCCGGCCTGTCTACGTCTGCAGTCAGGGAGCGGACTAATCGGTCATCTGTGATGGTGAATAGCGACTGCAAACCTCGGGAAAGTCTGGCGAAAGCTAGACAGGAGTTCACTTAAAGTTAGGTAGGAGTTAGCTCGTAGAATTTAATATCGCAGTACACCTGTTTCGAGGAAAATGTTATAATTCGATGTTGAATCGGTTATCACATTCAATTCGTAAGTTCCTTACAGTAGGGTAGTGCTATGGAGTTGAAATTGAACCTCCATAGTTTGATTGATAGTAGAAAGCACAATCAAAAGGGGCTAGTTAATAAAACAAAATGTCTAATATTTTTCGGGTAGTGTGTCGCGGTAGAGATAGAGTTACAGCAAATCTCTACCGGTAGAGGTTTAACTGACTCGCTCGATACGCCTGTACTTTTACTACGCGTGAACTGTCAGCGTTCCATTATTATAGTTACACTAGATTTTGTCCGCGGCTAAGCCCGCTTTAAATTTCATCGGGAAAAAAAATATTGGTACTTTCCAGGCAACAGTTAGTAGCAGTGGATAAGAAGAACATACTTTCGCATTTATAATTGTGGGGATTTACAAATGTGGGGATTCACTAATGTCAGGTTGTAGAACTTGCTGCCGGTCTCGTAAATTTTCAATGTTAACTTGTAAAGCGACAATTAATTAACACATCGCTTCTAATAAATAACAGAAAATTAAAGCAAGTACCTAACAAACAAAATAAAGGCACAAAACACTTTCTATTCAAGTACAATCAAATCCGGCGATTGACATGAACAGTGACAATAAAGAATTACAATACAAAACACTTTCGAGAAAATTAAACGCTTTTGTAAACACGACAATTTCTAATTTCACATCTATTAATACGAGTATTTCAATGAATGAATGAATATAACTTTATAGCACACCAAACAAAAGATACAGCAATAACGATATATATAGACAATGGTAGTACATATACGGCAAACTAAACAATTTTTACCCGACTAACCAAAAGGAGGATAGTCTTTGTTTGTTCATGTCGAATTCTTTGTAACACTTTTGCCGGGAGACCGATTTTGATGTGCGACGTTGGACTGACTGCATATTGCCATACTGGGTACGCTGCTCTCTGGGGGTGGATTGGAGTATTCGGATTGTCTTTACATCTTAAATGGTCTTATAGGTGTTATATTTTTTTTGTTGCAGTTAATCATTGTAGGTTGTATATCAATTGTGATAGTAGTACAAGATACAAGAAATTAGTAAAAAAAACGCAGGTCATTATCGCATCGTACCAATCCTAAATACACATAGGCTTGCTTGCTGCATTGAATGTTGATTTAACAGGTTTGGAAAGCCAGCTGTGTCATAACGTAACACTTTATGGCCAGAGACGCCTTTTGGAAGTAGCGACAAACGTACATACATGCGTGAGGAGCGACAACTGTTACCGAATCTTACTACCTTTGACAAAAATGGGGCAGTAAAAATGGGTCGAATAAATCTGCAAACATGTAAATACGTCTTAACGTTTCCACTTCAATTGTTTCGCCAAAATTGTGAGTTAATAATGTATTTAAAGAAGACAAACTGAACAAACAAGAACTGAGTATTATTATTACTTGCCTACAATATATGTTTGAATGTCACGGCAAATATAAATCTATCAGTTCACTTTTCCCGACTAGAAAAACATTAGTAGCGCGAACAACGTAGTATGTATAGCCGACTATGGCTGGGTGGCAAAAGGAAGGATGCACTCTCAGACCCCGGGAGGCGTTCCGAACTTGTCACGGAATCGCTACCGACACAATTATCGGATCTAGACCACTCTCACTGAAGCAAAAAGTACGCCGAGACGCAAAGAAAGCACAGTCAAGCAGGTGCGGCCCCATTTCACTTTCCAATGACTTATCTTTGGAACCCGCTCCGAGCAAAACCGAACTCTCGCCCATGGAAAATATAACTTATTTACCGCTGGAAAACAACCGCTCTGAGTCAGTGAGCATTTCATTATCAAGATTTACGAGGAAACCCTTTAAAAGCAGTTAATTGTGAGCTCATTTCACTTTCTAACAATTTTTGTAAAAGTTTTATTTATAGAAGACAATCTTACGAGAACAATGACTGTTATTAACTTCGAGATTATCAGAAGTATGAAGCCGTAAATAACGTCGGTGTTAGGTAACTAGAAAATGCGCTAGTCGAATTTAAATTGTGTTTCTAAATTGCGGACGATTCCGCGGTCAAAACTATCGTTTACATCTCAATTGTGGCTCATGAGGGGCCATTGTGGCGTGGATGCGCGGCCGCTGCGCCCGCGCAAGAAGCGACCGCCTTAATGACGGACCATTTAGCGCAATATCGCGCCGATCCAATTGAGACGTCGACCACATTCTGACAGATCTCTCTTTTTTATGCGCATCTATTTAGACTGGCTGGCTAGCAGACAGATTGAGAAGCGAGATGTAAATGGTTTAACATTGCATATTGCTTCTTTTTTATCGCAGAATCGAGACTAAGTAAATAAACATCTTGAGAGCTTCAAAACGCTGACAGCATCTTTTCATTCTCGGAATGACGATTTCGAATCTCGATAATATGACACGAGACTTTGACACTTATTGAGGACTTTCGACACTGACAGGGTCTTTGTGGCTTCAAAAGAAATTGAAGAAGTCATTCCGGTGATGCAAGACTTAATTAACTACAATCGGAAATTAAATAACACACGCGAATTACATGTGTTTTTATCAAAGGTTTACATAACGAGGAAGTAGAACTTGCTTGACCGACCATGTCGGAGCACAGTTAGGTGAGAAACGAATGAAAAAAGAAAAAAAATATGACGTCGGAATCCTTTTTAATGACACGTCATTTAGGTTATGTTTCCTGAATTGCTTAGACGACAAGATGAAAGTAATGGAGTCATTGTCGATAAATTATGACCAATACGCCATTAAATTATATTTGGGTAGAGTTATTATACGTCGGTTTAGGATGAAGATAATTTATCATGCCGGATTTTACGGCAAAACATTAATTGGTAAAGTATAAAGAATATTATGTACAATCACTGCAACCAATTAAAAATTTAAATAAATCATATTTGAATATTTTTATTGTGATATTGTTAATAATCTAATTTTCATCTAAATCTAACTTTATTTTGTAGTCGCCAATCTAAAATTAAAACTATACTCTACTTTTATAGTTACATAGCTTTATTAAAAAAATTATAATAATTGTGACTTAATATTTCACAATATTACGTTTATGAATGAAAAGAAAGAGGAGGAAAATGCGAATCAGGGCCAAGAACGACCGACATCAAATTAAGAAGATAAAGTAGTTGCGGTAACGAATACCTACTCAGATACTACACGTCCAGTTCGATGGACTATTAATAAGCAGCTTATAAACAAACTTTACAGTCAGGAATATATATTTATAGTGATAATTAAAGTTGTGGGTTGACTCGATAACCGAATAGGAAACAAAAATATTTATTATTAAAATATTATTCCTAACAAAAATAAAATAGAATAGTCTCATTTTCGTTGTTGGTTGCCGTAAAAGTTGGAGATAGAGATTATAAGGGACCTCTGGGATCCTCTGGGCAGCAGTAAAGAAAAAGAGGGCTGTCGTCAATTCCTCTCGGAAGCTACATAACATATTGAGGGCCAAGATTGTCAAGTGTTTTCCTAATTTGAATACTACTCGTAGTATTTGACGATTCCTTTCACTCAATTCCAATATTGTTCACAAGGTCGTTACAATGGTCATAACTTGTCTGCTGCCTTATCATTATTATGCTAATCAAATACCTATAACATTGCTGACTGCTATTATGATAGCAGTGTCATAAATTCATTTCGGACCAATGATTTGTGATATTATTTGATTGTTCAAGTTTGACAATGTGCTATTTTACCTTGGCACTAGTTTTGATTGGGTGCTTGGTTCAATAAGATTTAGATAATAATCATATACATTCGCAAAAATTATCAAAATTTTAAAGCGTTTATTATATTACGATATACAATACAAATATTTATTAGCGTTAGTAATTGTTTAAAAGTTCACTATGCAAATGATATAACAACTAGGTACAAGTATTTTTCGAAAATTGGTATTGATTTAATATTTGTTGGATATCTTCTACTAACTACTGTTTGGTAACTATTCTCACTGAATTGTTTTAGGAGGAACCCTTAATATGTAACTGGAAAACAACGGTTACAAAATATACTTTCGAATAATTGAGAACTATTATTCTAATTGAAGAACTATTTGTTATTTTATGATAAATCCTCGTTTTTAAACATCCTTACAATAACTGCAAGCACAAATACTGTAACCGTATAAAAGTCATATTCATATAACAACTTATTATGTTTCTTTCTCCATTCGCAAATAAACAATCAATCGCATTCCCAAGCAATACAAACATCACGAACAATCACATCATTTAAGACATAACAATCAAACAGTTTTCACTTAGTGAAATACGTTTTCCCGATTTGAAAATCACTCGCTTTCCACACACAATTGCTGAGAACTGATTCACTTTCACGCTGGATAGAAAACTTATCAGCCAATTAGTCTTGGAACCTGACATTTCAAAAGCCACCTTATCTGGTCTCCGATAAAGACGTTGATAGGTGCCTCGGGAAATTGGTCGGGTTGGCTTGAGCTAGCATCGGCAATGGGTTTCTTTTGTCGCTTCGAAGGGTCATTAGCTCAGGACGTAATTGCCCATTGTCTTCATTGAGGTTAATGCCATAGTAGTAGACTTGTATATCCGAGACTAGATCGAAGGTACCTACATCAATGCAACGATTCTCGTTCTCGATCGACGACTTTTGTTGATTTTGTCCCATTTTATTGTCTTCAAGACTATCCTGTTTCGGAGATTGATGTAACTTGTCTCGGATTGTTGTTCTTTTTTAATCGATATGTCAATGGAATGGAGCTCGTTGCTCTTCTCCGATTTGCGTCTTGGTTTCTTTTTGATGTACAATCCTGTTTCGTTCTTGTGTAACTAGAGGTTTATGAATGAATGATAAAAATAAATGGACTGGTTGCAGACATGCTCCTTTTTTATAAGTGACAAGCTAAGCGTTTGACTTTGACCACAGAATATCAGAATTATCGCATCAATCAGAGTCGTCAATAATTTCGGGGCATATAAATCAGCCCAAAAATATTTCTTTTACTTATTCAAGGGATATACCTTTATTTCCAACTGAACAGCCTAACTTTACATGCAAGTGCCACTACTAAACTAAAACAATCGCTGACTCATTCTGTACAATGTATGTCATTGCAACGAGGTTTAACAGGATAATAGGATGCAGCTGGAGTTAACCTTGACTCCGCATCGTCAGGGCGAGGACGAATCCATTTAGATCAATCTAAAAATAAATACAAGTAGGTAATGCTGAGGGGTCTGAGGTTAAATGCTGATTAAGCGTACTTGGGATGCAATTAGAGGACATTAAATCTTGTTTAGTGATTCAGGATATTGTAAATGTTTTACAGGATTTTATTTACATACCATACAAACGCTTAGTACGGAAAGCAATAAGCTCATTTTATGTAATATTTATTTGAATACTGCTTTACGTAATGTATTATGGTGTTGTAATACCACAAGACAATCTTTATCTTATCATATCACTGTTTCGATTTTAGCAAACATGTATAAATCATACTCTTAACTTTATATTACATTTTTATTGTATATTTCTATCGTTCAAAATTTTTTAACATTGAATCCATAGAAAGATACCATTTCTAAGCGCATACGCACCGTCTCCGCGGCCATAGCTTATACCAATCACCAGTGGGCGATACAATTCCCCGACAGAATGGCGAAAGTGTCTCGGCATCTTTGATCCCACACTAATACTGATTAATCACTACAACGGCCTTAGAGAAATTCTAATTTATTGCCTACAACACTTAGCCGCCGGGCGGCCGGCAGCCGGCAGCATTATGGCTTGTAGGCTTTATTGTTTGTCTGAGATCGCAGTTTATTTTACTACGTATAACGTTTAGTGAATAAGACCACAGCTGCTCTTGTAGCGTAGACTTTGTATCTATTAAATGTATAACATGTTAAGTTTTTTAGCTTAAATTTACACGCCATTTCTTCTTCATTTTATTTATTGTCTTTGAAAATATAAGGTTCATGATCTGCAATATCCGTTTTTTGAGAAAACATAGAATTCGATTTTTCACCTCACAAAACACAGCTTTTTGATATAATTGAACATATTTCAAGGCGCCGCTTAACTCTTCTAGTTGGTAATAAGCTTGTCGGTTGTCGCCATTCTATCATAATCCAATAGATTAAAATCAGCAACATAAAATGGCAAACTTTCATCGTGGCGACAGACCGGTGGCTTTTTACATGATGACTAGTCTTTAATAATACTGTCATTAATAGTAAAAGTTGGTAATTATAATAGAACTTTATGATTGATCGCTCGCTGGTTAGTGATTAACAACTTAAACAAGCTATTAATGGAATTGAAAGTTTTATAATTCCCAATTTCTTCGGAATAAAGCATTATCGCTTCGGTCATGCAAATTTCACTCGTATCGTATTTCTGTATTCTTTTATAATTTCTCTTTGTGTGGTCCATTTGAAATCTCTTAGTAAGAGTATTTGAAGTGCAAAGTTGGCACTGATGATCATCACGATATTTAAGATGTTTAAGCATCATTGGTGAAAATTTGGGACTTACTGACAATTCGGTCATATATTTTATCGGTACAATCCAATATGTTGGTGGCTATATAGATGTAATTACTGTACAGATGTTTGTACATCCATCAAATGTAATATGTATACATTATTCTACCGATGTATGTAGTTAACAGTTGGCCTGATATACAAGACAAATTGAAAATGCCGAGGTCTGCCGAATTATCGATCAGCCTCACCTGTCGAAGACGCTTGTTAACGCGCAAAAACGACACGTGCTCAACATTATAAATGGTTTATTGTAATTCTTTCGAAAGATCAAGAACGAATCTTCACTCGAACCTCATTCCACAACTTAAAATTCCAAGAGTAAAAAGCAAAAATTGGTTAACAAGTCTAAATTAAGAAATTGCAGGTGACATCCATTGGCAAAGAATGCGCGCTCGATACGCAGAAGTGACAAACGATTCATCCTTCTTTCTGATTACCTACGGACCCTACAGTGTTGCGTTTATCTCGGTTTTTAAGGGCCAAGAATGAAAAATTGGTCCCGATATTGAACGCGTCGTCTGCACGATAATCTTTATAGGAAAACCTGTTGTGGTTTCGTTCTTTTTTCGAGACGAGCTTAAAATATCCTTCTTGAATTTTTGAACTTGTGCTTGTTTTAGTTAAGCATTCGAATTCCGACATAAGTTTTATGATATGAATGGCCACATCATAACGTAATTTTATGTTTTTTTAACCTTAGCATCTCTGCGGTTCATGCCGAGTAGCTATTTAAAACGAAAAGTACGATTAAATCTGGCATGCACATAAAAAATATTATATTTCTGCCGGTCCAAGAGCCTAACAAAAAGCTTTAATGTTCGTTATGAGGTCTATTATTTCTCTAAATAGAGCCGGGAGCGCGGGCGGGTATTTTAATAGGCTGGCATCTGGCGTCTTCAAGAGATATGCAGACTTTTTCTATCATAACTTGCGCAGCAACAAATTATCGCCAGCCAGTCCAGTACCGTTCGAAACCACTTTTTTTTTCATTGCATAAGGCACCTGTCATAAGCATCGTGAGCGCGCGTGTTACTATTTTTCGGTCATTCTTACGCATTTCGCAAACAGGGTTGCCAGTTGTTGAATATTTAAACAAAAACAAACCGACTGACTATTGTTTTTCGCGGAATCGTAATAAGGTCGCGTTGCAGAAGCTGGTTGTGATTCAGTTTCCAGAAACACAAGTCATATTTATAAATACATTTATTCCCGCGTATGTAACATGCTTGGAGTGCTTGTACTTCTTTTGCACTTACTACGCAGTTTATCAAATGTGACAGCCCTGACTTAGCGGACCTATGAAATAGAGGGCAATAATAGCGAAATAGAAGATTTATTATTTCATAATGATTTATGACGCCTCCTTTTTACATAACCGCGAATTTATACGATATCAGAAATTTTAAGGTTTTACGCGTGGAAATGAGCACTGAGTTGCGTAATTTGATGATCGCTTTCTAAACACTCTTGCTAACCAAACACAGGTGAAGAGAGATAATCGATAGCTTTATTTATATAAGGAGCAGTGAAAGTACACAAATACAGATTTATTCTTCTGAAATCTATTCTTAGGATAGATTACCGGGAGAGATGTTAATCTCGTTTCAATTTTAACTCTTAGTCTAAATTTATAGTGTATGTATGGCTAAATAAAAATTATTCTTCAGACAAAATAAATCAAAAGATTGTACTGATAGCAAACATATTGATGATATTTGGTTGCGGTCGAGCTGCGACTTATATGCAGGCAAAGCTGTTGCGGATGTGAAAAAAAAATTATATGTTGACATTAGATGCCAAAAGGTAGATTAGTCAGGCAGGTGACCACTACACCCTCATGATTTATTGTTGTCACTATAGGGACACCTATTTATAAAAAGCAATTTTGCACCAGCAAAAATAACTCATGATTCTTGTCGTTAATCATCTACCAAATTGGATTTGTGTCATACGACTCGATCATACATCAAGTTTTATTACAATCTTTTTTTAAGCGCAGGCGCCATTGTGTCACATGTTTTTGAACGAAAATCAGTTTAAACATCTCAAATTGGTCGTATAAATCACTCGCTAAACTCAGAGTACACGAAAAAAGCTCAACGTCAAACAAGTTTCGCGGGGTTACTGTTTCTTTATGACCTTAACTCAGTGTTCATGACTGTTAAGCATTATTTATGGTGAACACTAAAACTCACAGGTCTCTCGTAAATCATATTAACTGGAGTGCAGCTTATTTTTAATCCTTTAAACGGTTACAATTAATAGCATTTTACTTGGCACCCGAGCCGTGTCACTGGCATTCCTAAACGTATGCTCGCCGACAACGACCCACATAAGTCATCGGTTAAAAAATAATTTGAAGTGTATACCGCTACCGCACTGGTAGCCACAAACCACCAATTTCAATGCGCTGTAGATTCATAATTCTCTTTGGGTCAACCAAAAACCATCAGATGATGAACTGTCATCGTCACTATTCGTACGCAAAATACGACGATGTGCGCGTAGTTTAGGGATCTATAGAAAACGGTTACGTAGAAGCACGTCCCTTACAAGATGGCGCCGAATACGTGACGTTTCAAAAGGCGGGAAACAATGGTCGGGCCCGTTATGAATATTGAAAGCTTGGGATAGGCAAACATGCTTCAATGATTTTCGCTTTATGTTAGAAATAGACAAAACTGAATCACGCATTCTTGTCTTGACAGTAGGACAAACGCTACGCATCGACACGCAACGAAGACTACACCCTGTCCAATTTGACTGCTTTGGCGCCATGATTCTCTGCGTTCGAAATTCGAAATGACTTTTTAAGGAGTCCGCACTCAAAAAGGTAATAAATAAAACAGTAATGGTGCCGTAATGTAAAAAGTTAATCAGATTCAACGGGTTAAGTACGATTCGAGTTATTTAACAATCATGGAGTAATTTGCCAATTACTGTTGCTCGAGATTAATTTGAGGATAAATAAGAAAAAATAAAAACCTTACATACGAAGAAAGATCCTTCATTCTAATCGTAGCAAGATCTATCTATGTATAGGTACTAAGTATACTCTTCATAAGTATTTTCTAAGTTTTAGTGGTACATATTGTCATTCGCACATTTATTGATTATAACTTACAAGACTCAATATAAAGTAAGCTTGTTCATTGAGTCACGACATTTCGTGCAAAAATTGCTAACTTGGACTTGGTTCGACATTGGAATTCTGTGAGTCAATGAGAGCGTATTCAAAAGCAATGATTTGTCCATCGTCAAAATAACTGTTCTTGGAATTAAGATTAGCCGCAAATGACGTCACTGGCGCCACATGAATATATAGGTATCTACTATACACAAATGTTTGAGTATAGGAAAATTTTTCTAATCACATTTTTTTAATGCGCGATAAGAGGAGCAGCAGTATCAGATTTTTGCCCATTCAGATTTTGAGGTATCCATATTGATCATCACCAGGAAGACTTCAATATAATGTTCTAAAATTGTAACATGACAGATGTATCAACGGAGGAAGTGTTGATAAATAAACAGAATATTAAGTCAGATATAATAAATACGACGTCGGATCTGATGAAAAATTTTACCGAATTGTTCATAGAATGATTTCGAATTTTAATACTTGGTATATTCCCGTCTACTTCATCAATGATGATGATAATGGGATTTTTAATTTCCGTCTATCTCTTTTGCCCTAGCACCTGTAGAAATAGGGCAGACGAGTAAAAATATTTTCATCTGCCCCAGTGACAACATCAATGGAGCAGATGAGAATAAATAACTTGTATTGCAATTTTATTTTTATTTAATTGGAATCGGGCAGTTAGGCCCGATTATTAGGCAGTTGGAACCGAAATACATAACCGCACAGCATATTATCAAAAGCTTAGGTCTGCATACTTACAAAACCATTTATTTGTATACATAGATATATATACATACATAGTCACAATTACCAAGAAACACATTAAGTAACTAATAAAACTCGAAAGCCATAAAATTGTTCACGAGCAAGTCAATTAATTAGGTAAAAGTGTTCCAAATTAGACGACATTACATTTAATTATGGTAACATTTTATAAATTTTGTCGAGATTTCTCTCTGGTAGTACATATTAAGGTAATATAACGCTGATATTAGTCTCCAGAGGAGAAAATTACTTTACTTAAGAAGACAGTTTTCTGTCAAAATCTTTTATTTATAACAAACACATACAACAACAAAAATATTATCAAATATACATTTTAAATAGAGACAGTCTAAATAATAACTGCTCGTTTTATTTATTTGGAAAAATACAGTAAATGACAGTATGAAACCAAGGTATTTAGTAAAACGTATACTTTATAGCACAGAGTGTATAAGCAGGTTCAGTAAATATTGCCAGGATACAATTAAATACCTACGTCAATTTCTTCCGCTATGATGTTTTACAACACTATTGCGCGCGATGTGGGGGCAAGCAGATTAGTTCTATTCTCGGGTACCATATGTTATAAAATGTGGGTAATTACGTTATTTTATTTTTCATAATAAAATTTGCCATAACATCTGATATTGTTCTACTAAGTTGTAAGTCTTGATGTGCCGTTGCCCTTTAGAGGTTCTTCGCAAGTCACTTGTACATTTAGGTAGCCGGAAGTAAGGAAACTGGTTACCAATCAATTAGCAATACAAACCCGCGCATATTTTTATTGCTTTTATATCTAAGCCATGACTTTGAGGATGTAATAAAAACTAGTTACAGACTCATTGGCCATTAAGATATTTAGGAAAAGTAGGTTTATGTTTGTGTTAAGAAGCAACGTTCGAAGAAAATTCACGATACGAGTAAGACGATCATATGAATTAGTGGATTTTGCTTATAATTTTATATAATATTAAATTAAAGTCAGTCAGTCAGTCGGCCAGTCCCAGCTTTGCAAGGATGGAAAATCGTGTTTATGGCAAATCTTTTACACCTTGGGTTGGTTTGTAGAAGGGATTTTTATGGATCACAATTTTTTTCTAGTATTAAATAAAGTCTTTGTTACTCAGTGATAGCAAAAGTATTCTCTTAATCGGTCCAGCAGTTTTTAAGTTTACACGTTACATACAAAAATATAAATCTTTTCTCTTTATAAAATTAGTGTAGATCTTAAACTGTTTGATTTCTAAGCCAACTGAAGGAGCGATTGTGACACGATCTAGCACATTTTAGTTGGACCTATCTATCTCCTGTAGAACTATTGCTACCTATAAATAATCTTTTACACATCTTCTGTTTCTAGCAACTTTAGAATGGCCTAAAAATTAAAACGTAATATGCTGAATGCGATCCGCTTTACGAAGAAAAAGTAAACATGCCAATAACACGAAAAAACCAGCCGTGTTGAAATACATTTTTGGTCGTCGCCGCGTCGTCGAAGTGTATGGAAAGGCTGTTTCTTTTTAAATTCCTGGTTGGATGAGTACCGCGGCTCCAGTTTTCTCAGTACACCAACCGATGACCACTATTACTCAAGAGGTCATCATGTAAGCAATTCAGGTGAACCATATTATTCAGCATGGCCGTGGCCGTAACGTGACCATGACCCTAATTATGGTCATAGTGCAGAAGGAAAGTGCACTGTAACCGTTTTTGAGCTTGAAGCGGATGCAAAAGAAATCTCTATTTCTTTATTATTATAATAAGCTAAAACCAAAACAAATTACTATGCAATTTGTTGATGCTGTCCATATTTTAATACATTTCGCAAGTAAAGTATCTCTGATTTTTAAACCGCGTTTGATATTTTTTGGGGTTGTAACTCAAAGTCTCGTATTTTCTGTGTAGAGGCGGTAAAGATTGCAGGTTACCATTAAGTGCAAGATAAGTCAAAAATGTTATTCATGGTGCTAAAATACGTATGCACTGGTAACATATAGTCGGGAAACTTTTTCTCTACCAAGCGAAGGCGTATTTTTGAGCCTGGGAGAGTCAAGGAAATTTGAAAGCTTCAAAAAAAAATATAGGTAAACCTGCAATATTGACAGCGTGGTGACCCTTGGTCAGCAGTGCTACATCTAAAGGTTGCTAAACTGTGCGTAATCTTCTTAATAATCAGCTGAATACACATCTCGTGCAAAGCCAAAACAATTGTGTCAAATTATGTGAAATGTTCCTGCGCTGTAACAATATGCTGTACCGCGCTAAATAATAACATTTAATTACATAACAACACTTACAATTAGCCAACAATTATTATGACAACCTATTTCTCAGCTATTGTGTTGAAGAAAGCTCATAAGCGTAAACTTACATCTTGAGCAAATTACGAACTATGTGCAATGTGGACCATTATCGTACCTTTAAAGTTTTATTTTTTAATATGGCAATTAGCTAATACTTGTATAAATAATCTCTGGTAATTTCAAGGTCTGCATTTCAAAGCAACAGATTTAATTTACTCGTAAAACATTACATGCTCGAATTGAGTTACCCACTAATAAAAGACACAAGAATATAGAATCAAATTTTGTGAAACATGCCAAATTAATATCCAAAGTTTTCATTGAATCTTTGTGAGTTTACAACTTAGAAAAAGTTGTTCAATTATTTTGGCATTAAGGACTGTGTATCCAATTGCCAGGAAACAATATAAAAATAGACATACTTTTTCGTAACGTAATATAGTTCTATAATCGAAAACAAAAGCAGAAACACAAACGGAACTCTTGTACTTCTATTGACGGTTTTTTTTTTGTTTTGATGGCACCGATGGTTGTGAACATAATCGTCATTCCAATCCCAGAATCATTTCGGGTATGATTACCCTGGTATACGTTCCCAGTAATTCCTTTAATTTAACTTCCCCATTTTTCCTTGATGCCGAGCTAATGCATGATTTGGGTTCTTACAAACCAAAGAGACAAAATTTACCGGTTTAACAAATTTTACATGACATAAGAGTATGAGCGTCTAGTGTCACTCATATTTAGTTTGGAATTGGGCAAGGAGCCAAAATTGTTCATTAATCCTTAGCTTAAGAGTCAAAAAACTTTTTCGAGAATTCGTCTGCTACTCTTGTATATAACATTAGGGTACAATTTCTTGGACATCAAAGGAACGGTATATTCCGGACAATTCAAGTAGATGTCTTCATGTCCAGTTTTATGTTTGCATCTCCGATTGATTATTTCAGTTCTACCTTTGTGCATATCTGTGATCCTTACAAGCTCGTACGTGATCATAATTCACAACAAACAAAATAAAAAAACCGTAATTATGCGTTAGGATTCATAATGACAATGGGTTACAAAATTGTTTCATAAATATTGAACTCTTTTGGTTTTAAGGAACATATCTTCTACCGCGAGAGTGAGTTTGGATGTCATGGCGTATATGTACTAAATAAAAGTTAACCTTAAGCAGACAATAAATAATAATACTTTTAAAGCTTAACATACTCCATAAAAACTGGAATATATCAAAGGCATTAGTAGCTTTTTATGTTTTGAAAACAGCATTATGGTACAATTCTTTAAAGGCCGCAAAGTTGAACAAAATGTTAAAACACCAAGTAAATCACTAGTTCAACCAACTCTGCGATATTTCACTTTCATATTCGTTCTGGTTTCGCGCAATCCGCAATTAAAACCTTGCGTAGTTCATTTTTTCTCGTGCTGCATAATCTCGGAAATGCTAGACATAAGTTAATGACAGCACTTCTGGCACCACCGCCGTAATATTCGCGGAACGCATTTGCTTTGCCGTAATGGCGCTCTTTGAGCAAATATAAACGTGCTCATGGGAACATTTGGAAGAGAAGCGACAATTTGGCCAAAGCTCTACATGATTGATGATTCTTATTTGATGATGCAGAAAGATTTTTATTTACTTGTTTATAATGTTGGTATTGGTACTTTTGCTGCTGTTTTTTCGAGAACAAGGAATGTTGTGGAATTTAGCATTAGTTAACGTACTTCGCGCAAAATATTATTTTATCAGTTAGATGTTTAATTAGTATTGCCATTCAACGAGGCAATGGGGCCAGCATTTTGGGTACTCTACCAACTGGCAGTGGTTTAGATTTAAGTTAGTTTTAATTTTTGGGTATTGCTTCTGTACATATAGTTTATAGCTTTATATAGTTATAGTTAAAAAAAAATATCATGTTTTATAAGTTTGTGCAATAAAAGATATTGATGTTAAATATGAGTAATTCCTGGAGAGAAAAATAGTTTCAGTTATAGACACATGGTCACATTAGTTGTAAACAAGTGCCTTGTTCTTTTGTAGGTGCACTACTTAGATTTCTGCCCGAGGGTGGAATTAGAATACAATTTCCCTACACTGCGCCGGCGCAGGTTTATTTCTCTGAAGAAATAGGAATCGTTCTACCTACAACAAATTATTTTACTAATATACGTTTTACGATCGTTATACATTTAAATTTAACTAGGTTTCCCGACATTATTTTACATTAAAGCGTCACTTTTTTTCGGCGTTTCGGATATCTGCGGTCAAAAAATTACTGTGTGAAAAAGACATATCCGAGTATACCACCGTAAATGGATTTATTGTTTGGGATCTCATCCTATCCTTATAAGCTATAGGATATATTATAAGTGTATGATTTGGATGCTTTATTATTAACAGTTAAAAATATTAACAAATTTTTGCAATACGCAGTACGAGATAAGATTGATGAAATTAACCTTGATTTATACAACTCGCCCATGTATTAAGCCAATCACGACAACAATCAACACCTATAAACAGGATACTTCAATTAAATTAAACAAAATTCAGGAAATTCGGTTTTCCCACAGACAAAAGCCTATCAAGACAAGTGCATTCATATAATGGTTTGGCATAAAGGGTCAACACACCCAAACCCAGGGAGGTCCATAAAAACGCTGATAAATAAACTCCGAGACAATGTGCGAGTCCGAATCTCGTATCTCCGGTTTGGCAATTTCACACGGTTTACTAAATTTATGATCCTTTAACGCAAATAAGGCGGTTCACGAAACGTTTTGCGGGAAGTGGCACGGCAGAATTTTAAATTTTGAATATTGTGTGAGAGAAGGGCCGGCTGGTGACAATTTATTGCTTACTCTTGACCCCGAACTCGCTGGTTTTGGCTGAAGACATACCTGCAATAGAAAGATTACTTGGTAAGAAACAAGATATAGACAAAATAGGTCAACCACAAGTAAGTTTTATCAAGTCCAATATTGCGAAATTGAAAGAAGTTGGATAAAATAGGTAGACTACGAAAACTCAATATGTACATAAGAAATAGATTTGAGTAAGAAAATGACACGACACAGATCTAACTAAATAAGAAGATAATCAAGTTATCCTTTATTTGATATCGAGGTCTTAAACTACTCCCAAAATTATTAATTCCATGAGTAAGCTTATGTTTGCATATGACCTCTTCGACTAGTTAACAACCAGTTAACATTTTCAATCTACCAATACTGCAAGTCTTTACACTTCCATCAGGAGTAAGTGGACTTGCGCAAGTAAAACTACCTGCTTAGTTGACAAATCCACATCCACCTCTCAGATTACCTATAGATATACGCTAATACAAGATCGAAGTATTATTAGTTGGCGATTCATAAGTAATATTCTAACTTATCACCGAGTCCGTCGATTGTGAGATAGAATTTGTTTTAACTTGTGGTTTTGTCGTAAGCTGATATGCGTTAACATATGTATCTCATATTTTTGTTATTACATAAATAACTAGCTGCTCCCCGCGGTTTCACTTGCGCTGAATATTAGATCATCTCAAGGAACCTATTAATTTTTCTAGGCTTAATAGTAGCTTTGTGTTGATTTGGGTAAAAGCTTTCATCCAAATCCGCTCAGCCGTTTGAGCGTGAAAAAATAAATTTAAATTTAAAATGTTGACAAGTTCATTATTCGAATTATTTTCTTACAATCCAAGTAAGTGACTCACAAGGGCGTGCCGACATTTTATTTACATTAAGTTATACATCATTTGTTTATATTATAACAATTAATACTTATTTTACTCCGAAACATAGCTGAGATAACCACTTATAAATTTATTTCTTAGAAACTGCCCCATAACCATTTTCCTATATACTCGAACACCAAGAAAATCATTACACGTTATGGTCGTACATAACAGAAAATGAACATAGTATTCTTGTTAACAACAGAATTACGTCAACTTTCTCAAGACAGAGCCATACAATTTGTCGCTTTATATTGTTAAACTTTATGGCTGTGCGCTAGGAAGTTGGGTTTTGACCTCTGCTGCTTGTAAACATGCAAAGTAGGTTCTTAAAGAAAGAATGTGACATATTTTTAGTAAATATTTGTGCGTATTTCTAAACTTAACGATTATTAAATGCAATGCGCTCTACATGCCTTTTCTACTTCATAGTTTTTAGTACTAACCAAAGCTTTGCTGCTTTCGACATTTCTTTGAAATACGGCATTGTTTTTTATTAGGAATACAATATATTACTATACAGTACATATTTATTGCACACCAAGAAAAATAAATACAGCAAATATATTATAAACAATACATTGGTAGTACATTGGGCGGCCTTATCGCCTTAAGCGCCTTCCAGGCAACTTATGGTACTTTTGATTGTGGGCATTTTTTTACATACCTACAATATTTCTTTTCGTAATAATTTGAATTCTAAGCCATAATTTATTGCAAATATCAGCCTATTAAATCAATATACTCATCCACATCCAAAACTTGCACATTAATTCACTAAGCTAAATGTACTGTCAAATATGATTCAATACTCTAGCATTTCACTATCAGAACGTAGAAAGAGAAATCAGTCCATATAAAAAGCTTAATAATTACATAGACATGTAAAAAGGCAGTGCGGTGTTACTTGCACGGAGACCGACACTCAGAGCCTTGGTCTCAAAACTGGCTAACGAACTCCAATGAAGCGAAACCGCTGCAAACTAGTTATTAAACAAGTTAAAATATCATTGAGCTCTCAAGTTACATAACCCGGCTTGGTTACAATGAATGACCGACGAAATATCACTTGTCTGTGCTTGTCAGTGGTTCTCGTTGCATCACTATACGGCATGCCTGATGAGGTCTTCGTTTTCAGCAAGCGCTCTACAGTCCACTTGTTTTTACGGTTGCAGAAATATTCTGTTTTGAAGAATATTTCTGCAACCGTATGTTAAGGAAATTAGTGTTCATAAATATAGTATGTGATTCAATTCTAGAGTTCATCATTACCACAATGCAAAAGCTTACTGCTTTCTTTATTGAAGCGTCATGCTTACAAAAGTATCGCCTCGGTTTTTACTGTCATGGTGCTATTACTGTGTTTGTCCGAATAAATAATTATTTTTTTGTTGAAATCGTCAATTCATTACTAAACAAAACATAAAAGTAAGAATTATTTTAAAGGTCAAGTTTACATATAGCTCTTATGGAAAAAGCTAATGATACATAAAGTAACTTCTTTACTAAATAATATTTAAAAAAAATATCTTGATATAAATAAAAAACTTTAAATATGCAAATGAGAAATAATAAAACTCTAACAGCTGTCGACGGAACTACAGTTAAAAAATAAATATGTCAACAAGCAATATCTATGTAAATTGGCTGTCATTGACGAAGGATCACAGAAAAAAGTTCGCTAGAATCAACATTATTTATTTGAATAACTTAACGTCAAGAATTTCAAACGGTACATAAGCAACCTCATAAGTTGTTCATTTAACAACAACAAACGTTCAAATGATTGAAATCAGGAACAAGTATTCCATAATCCACCTGACCGGTCCATCCAGCCCCCAAACGTCAAAATCAAAAGAGATATATTAATCTTAAGTTGACAGCCACTCAGGGTTCTAAGCCTACTTACACATGCACGCGCTGCGATCTGTATGAATAAAGCTTTCAAGTGACACAACATCTAACATTGCAACCCTGGATACAGAAGAAATAATAGTGTCCTGAATGAAACCTGTTGAAAGTTTTGTTTGGACAGTCACAGAAGCTCGTAAAATTCTGATAAACCACTGCTGATGGTGATGACAGTCACGTGCTCATAAGGAATGAAACTGATAAAGTAGCTGTTCAGTGAGCTTTTTTTTGTGATTATAGACAGCCAAGATCATCGAAACCAAAATTGCAGATGTGCCAAACCTAACAAATCACACAGATGACTATAATAGTACTAAACAAATCGGAGTGTTCAAATCGCGTCGCGCTAATAAAGTGCGTAAGTGAGAAGCCTTCGTGGTTAGTGAGTATGCAAATGACGAAATGACATGTCTAAAGGTGGATGACAGCCTCAAATGACAAGTGGTCACAATACAGTGTTGTAACGAGGATTTCTCATTGCTTGCTAATGAAGAGATTAAGATGGAGGGTTGCAATCTGCCTGATCATAATCGTCTGCAAAGTTGCGCCTGCGCTTCGTGTCATTCGTAACAGCAACCAGAGAATAATATTGTATTTACTTCATTAGCGGTTTAAAATAAGAATGTTATTTTTATTATTCTTGAGGTAGGTTTTATGTAAAAGATTAAGAATAAGAAACTTAAGACCTTCGAATTTTTTACTTTCTTTTGACTTTAAACATGTTATACTATTATCTAAGCCCTTCTGCATCTATTCACACCGTTGCGCAAAAGAATATGTCGTCTACAGAAATGCCATGTCAGTCGGGTAGTAAATTTAACCAACTTTAACGTCAAGTGCTACATTCTCGCCAGGTTCGCAATCGGCACCAGTACAGTTTACAGCAAAAAACAGCCAGACAGGCCACAGTTTCGCAACGCCATACGCGCTGTATGATTTAATTCATGTGGCAAAATGTCATTCGGTGACCCACTGAGTTTTTTCGGCACTTCGCTCTGACGTTCCAAGAGAGTACTGCAGGAAGCTCACTACATATATTTGTATGAGTTACGTTACATTTGTCATGATGACAAAATGGTTTTTCAAATAAGTTAAATTTAACCCAAAGTTTCAACTTCATATGTTGACAGTCTAAGGAAGTAAATTTATGATTGCTGATTGTAGCAATTGCGACAAACCTGTGTTTTAACCAATCCTGCGGCATTAGTTCAGACGAAATGAGCTGGCTTACGTTTCAACCCATAACGTCCAACTGCTAGCTCGGGTCTCCCTATGAAGGGTGTAGGCCATAGTCCACCACGCAGGCCAAATTGCGGGTTAGGGACTTAACTTATCTTCGAAATTATTTAAACTTCTACAACAAGATGGTTTCTTCACGATGTTTTCGTTCACCGTTTAAGCATACGATAATTAAATTAAACATGTACATGAGCTGGCTTAGAGGCCTCTGATCTTACGTCAAGTAACAGAATACCTAGCTAATTGTTTATTAGTATAAAAACGTACCTGAATCGAATTGTAAATCAAAAACATAAAATTTTCATTTCAGTTACAAAAATTCACAAGCTTTGTCAGAGTAGTTTTTCTGTCTTTATTTATTTTGTTCTTGCGCTCATGTAATCAGATTGCTATATTTTAAACTGCCATCATGTGAACTGTAATTTCGTTAGTTTATGGCCGAAGAATACATGGGAGTAACTTTATCTTTGATTTGATGTCTGTGGTCGGCTCGTGAATCAGATTTTCAGCGGATATAAAATTATTTATTAATTTGACAGAGAGCGGTATTTATATTTAAGCGCATCACGTTTCCGTAGACAGCATCAAGCAAGTAATAAATTGCTAAAGGGGCTGTAAAGTCTATAGGGCTATAATAAGCAAGTTATTCGAAAATTTTACGCTTGTTTAAAATCTACATTAGTCTTAAGTCATATATAAGTATTAATATGTACAAAATAAGTCAATGTCCATGGTTACAAGTTTGTTCGAACGAAACAGCTTCATAGCTCGCTCCAACTTGGGCTAAAATTAGTCAGACCTTCATCCAATTATCCATATAAATCGAATTACCTTTTTCGATCTAGCGAAAGTGAACTGATGCCTTTTCGGTTTGCTCTAGCTAGAATATGTAAATGAGGCCGACCATGCGCAAGCGCGGCGTTTGTTCCACTAATGGAAACAGCTGATTTATTCGAAATTCGATATAATCAATATGGCGCCAACGTTTTTTTAAACTTAGAAGTATTGACAACAATGTCGGCTTTATTAGTTTTATCGCAGGTTCTTATTTGGGTTCTGTAGCGTAGGAATAAGGGCGATTGTTTTATCACATCAGCATACAATGGTTGTGTTAAAAGTGATGGTGAAATTCTGCATCTATTACTATAATGTCGATTTAGTATCGCAAAAAAAATTGGATATTAGTAATTGGATATTAGGAGTTCATAAACACACAGAATATACAAGAATAACTTGAAAACAAAATAATAATATAAATCCAATAATTAATTTCGAAAGTAATCTAAGAAGAGACCGCCAACTCATACATCAACCATCCCGTCAAATAATTTAATTACACGATCAATATACGGAGAAAATTAATAACTTCCTAAATCGAATCATTTGCCGTCGACGCAAAATTAATCTGTGCTATAAATCGCGATGGCAACCCTATTACTGCCGTTAGGTTGGCAACGTAGTAAATATTGGCGCGAAAATCGTAAAATGGCCGCGCCTATCAGTCGGCTGGACACGGGAAAGCGCGGGAAGCTTGCAGGACAAGATGGCGGGTGCACCGGACACTCGGCACTAGTCGGCACCCAGCAGGGCAGGCGAGCTCGTAAACAAAGTTACAAAAGCTGTCGACAACCACGGCTTGGCCCAATTTGGGCACTCTAACTGTAATGCTGGAGTGATTTAACTAGGAACGGTCGACGTCTAGATGTATCTGACTGAATGCAGATAGAGAATCTACATTTTCAATGCGGTTCAAAGATTACAAGATACTCGTATAACGGCGAAGACTTACATTGTAGAGAACGGTAAGAGTGAAGAGAGGTAGAATGGAATAAAATATATAAGAGCGGTAGTGTAATGCAATTTTTAGATATATTGTTATTATACCTTAGCACAGTACATTTTCATTAAAGGATGTTCCTACTAAATTAGTGACAAACTTTAATATAAGCTATTATTTTTTGCATTAGCGATTTTAGATGTATGTGAGTCAAGGCACGTGATTTATTTATCATAATAAATTACTATTAGTATATCCCTCGCATCAACATTTCAGATTTCACCGTAATTTTTTCGCAACCCTAGTCTGTAATAGTTCTACGAAGTCTACAAACAATATTGCCAATTGATTTTCAATCAGGAAATCTTTACGTTTGTTTTCCAGCGCAACCAGTTTGGCGAAGAGAATCTTGGAATCGCATCAGCACCAGGAAACCGTCCGGGAACCTGCTACCGGCTACCCAGTGCCGGTTTAATCCGGTATTTACTTCCTACACTATATTTTATGATGTAATGAGTTGGTGATGATGTTTATCGTCCTTGTTGAGTTACCGGCAGACGCCGGTGGTGTTGAGTGTACCGGACTATCAAAGTCTCCTGTTTGCAAGTTATAAGTAATCATAAGTAATGATACTCATTGCCCTGACATCAGCGTTTTGCTTCGTCATGTTGGCACTACTGCACTTAGATTCATAATGAGTTTCCGCTTGGATTCAAAGACTTTGCAATACGAGTTACGCGAAGCTTGTTACGTAATGTAAAATATTAAATAGCGATTATTATTTTAGTTTAGATCTAAAATCGATAGTTAGGATCTTCTATTAAGTTTTGCGTAATTCGTGTTACAAAGTTTTCAAATACGAGCGGAAACATAGTGTGAATATAGGTGCTGATTCGTATTTTCGTAAATATTGCCTCTAGTAAAAGTGTTTTATCAAGTTATAGGATTAACATTTTTTCCTACATTTAACTGAAAGTTCCATCTAAACGATAATTTTATACCTAATCAGAATTATTATACGCACAAAATCGAGACTTTACTAAGTGTTTCGAAAGAAGTTCAAATTACATATCATGCAAAACTACGGTTGTCGCACTGTAAAATTGATATGCACATTCTAATAAGTCAAACTGGTGGCGCCATTTACACAATCGATACGTGGTGAAAATTATCGATACGAGGTGAAAATTATGGAAAATCGATGGCGTTTGCGCCTGCGCAATGTTCGTCGCCAGACTAGTTAGCGAGGGAATGACAATTGAGTTAAGAGGCACAGGTTCTAGTCTAACGATTAGTACTGGGTATGTGACAATACAACAAGATATAAGACGCTGCCGTTTAGTTAGGTAGTTTTGTAATGGCTGTGAAACTGTTAATAATTTCCACTCATTAAACTTTTACGTAACTATTGTTATACAAACTAATTATGATCTGTACAATGCAAATTTCTTGTTGCATAAAAAAAAAAAATTAATAAATCATTTGGGGGCCTTGTTGCATACCTTTGCCTATATTTTCACTTAGTCTCCCAGTAATAAAAATTAGTATTTTAGATTGGTAAATATTGTTTGCATAAGTACCTCCAGGACTATCAGCTATTGGCTGGAGTTAGGCTTGAAACAGGTGAAAAAACAACGGCAAGAAAACTTAGTTTCATTTTTTTTGCAATTGGCACCATACGATTTGTATATTTGCCAGCGTCAATTGTTTTTATTTGGTCAGAGCTGAAGCTAAGAACTGTCAAAAGGAAACGAAGTTTGTTTCCTCTTGTTTTCACCTGTTTTCAACTCTAGCCAATAGCTGACAGTTCTATATAAATTACTGATATTGAAGCATATTTGGATGACAATTGTTTTTGGAGTAAAAAATAAAACAAGCTCGTCGAAGAACAATGCGTTACTCACAAAAGTTACGCCAATGATAAGACTTATCTGATCAATTATGGCTGTAATTGTCAATGTATTTACCTGCAAAAAAGAATACGTCAATGTAAGACGCTGAATGATTCATGGAATAATTAGAAGGTTCTGTGGAATTCTATGCATCATCGTTGGGATATTTCACGAATTTTGTTAACATTTATATGGCCTGTACTATATTGTTTTTTATATTTATTTGATTATTGTTAGTAACCTAAGCCAAAGCGTGACTTTGGCTAACACGGCTCGTACATTTGCAACCTTCAAGACTTCGGTAGTTTTCTAACCTATGCCTATAAGACTGAGGGACTGATATTCGCTAGGAATCTACGCAGTGCCTGCTGAATGAAGTAAAACTGCTGAATGTGACGTGCGTGACGATTCCACCCGGTCCCAACGGAAGATCAACGCTGGTTGACCAGCATTATGTTGAGTTGGGTGTGGTTTGTGGCAGAAAACAGTAATTTGTAACTTCAGTCTGACTATAAATTGTGTAATCAAGTTTGTTTTCTGATTCAAATAAATATTTTTCTTTCTTTCTTTCAAAGTATGAAAATTCTTTATATTTTATTTAATGATACGGACTACGCCGCGGGTAACGGCTAGGTACTAGTAAATTATAAATGCTTCCGTATACAAACTGTGTTAACAGTCATATTTAGTCATCTGTCAGATATAAACTTATATAAACTTGATTATTTTATAAGTTGATATATATTTTGAAATATGACACTGGCACAAATGTGATACTATTGAGCAACATATTCTTATAGGCAAAATATTACTTTGCAAGATTAATTATGAGCTACTAAATTTTACATATATAAATTTTACATCTAGCTATTAATTTTGTAAAACAAAATATTGTAAAAGATTTTTTTTTTTAAATTATATAGAACAAATATTATTTTCTCTCTAGAACATGAACTACGACTTTTAGCATAACATAATTTGCTTGACATTCGCATTTTTTAAGCTGTATTCATACAGTTATCCACAAGCAAGTCACTCGTATGTACTTACACAGAATATAAATGTAATTTTATGGATTGAACATTGTTGCAGGTTCATTCTAGAACGGTACTCCAAGTAAAAGATAACAGGGGTCCCGTGCACATGTTCACACCTTTATACCACAGATTATCAAGAGGCTAAAGTTTAAGTCAACTTAGCGCCTTTATAATGTAAACAAATTGATAATACGAAAACATTACAAACACGGAATTTCTATTTAGTTTTAAGATAAACTTTGTTGGTTGTTTGTTAGAGCTAGGTATCTGTCTTCCGGATGAATAAAGACAGACATTCACGGGGAGATGCGGATTATTTACTTCTTACAAGTCAGACAGTCCTTATTTGGAAGTAATTCCCATCTCGACTAACTCCTGGATACTCCAGCTTCATTTACACGATACAATGTTGCGAACGGGAAAAAAGTACAAACAAATTGCACGGCGAACCAAAGCAATCATATCAATTATGAAACAAATTGAAATTGGACGTGAAATAAGATAATTAGGACGTGGCTACAAATAGCTTATAAATGGCGTAACTGTACTGCAAATTGGGTTTTAAATCGCGAAACGACAAGTGAAACCACGAATCTCATTAGTCCTGTCGCAGAGTCTTGCTACAAATTGGGGCAGGAGTGGTAAGCGCTATTTTACTTGACCTGTAAGCATGACCTGTCACTCCGTCACGTACGTTTTATCTCCGTGTTGTAGGGTTGTCACCGGCTCGCTATCTGCGCGTGCGCACGACTAATTGAGATCACTAGGATTGACAACCCTGGGCAGGGATAACGGTGGCTTGTTGGCGGAGATAAGAGAATAAAATACGTGCGTTGTCGTTTTATAGAGAATGGTTGTAATAATTTATGGGCTTGTTAATGGATTAGCTGCATTCTTGGGATGCAAGTTGGGCTGATATTTTGACAGTGTGAATGCTTTTGAGACATTTGTCACATGACAACATCCCGAATTTAAGATGATGTTACGTAAAGTTTTTTTATATTTTATAGTTTCTTAATTGATAAGGTCTAAATGTTGAAAATAGCAATATAACTCAAAGAATGTCACTTGTCTTTTCTATCCTCCGAAAAAAAGAACCTTTCGGCGGACAATACCACAAATTTAAAATAGAAACTCCATGAAATTTGGTTGTTCGCGGATTTATAAAAACACTAGCTGTGCCTCGCGGTTTTATGCAGTTTTCCGAGTTAAAATACCTAGCCCATGTGTTAATGAGCCATCTTCGTGCAAAATTTTATCCAAATCTGTTATGCCGTTTGAGCGAGAAGCAATAACAAACATACACACACATACAGACTTTAACTTTATAACATTACTAGCTGCGCTTGTGGTGTACCCGTGAAACTCTGACATAGCATATGTGTATATCCAGGACATAAGTTATCCTGATGCAAAAATTCATTCAAATCAAGTTTAACCGCCTGAGCGTGAAGGAGTAACAAACAGACACACATACACATTTTCGCCTTTATAATATCAGTGAGATGACGTGATATAAATATATTATTTATTAGACAAACACAGTAATAGCATCATGACAGTAAAAACCAACCTACACTAAACTATTTTATAACACATGAACTTTTAAATACAAAATTTTTACAAATCCTTTTTTCAGCTCTATAGTATTATAATATTATATTAGTGAAAACTACCAAATAAGTTAAATACCAGAACTGGGAAATAACATCACTGATACTCAGCTAGGCCTTCTGGAGTGGTTCTCAAGCTCTCGAGTGAAGAGCCGCGTGGGCAACGTCGAGGTGGTCTCTTCACGCAACCACCAGCAGAGAGCATTGGCTCTAGTGGACTAGTGGTAAACAATCATTAGCCTCTTCACATTCGCATAGAAATTACTGAAGCTAACGCGGGATGGAGAGAACGCAAGTGTTCTGGATTAGTGCAAAATTAGGCGAGGTTTAATATTTGACCCCCCACTTTTATTATGTAATGGAAATATAAATGAAAAATAACGTACTCCTATTTTATACATAATGAAATAGTTACGTTTATAGAGATTCTTGGAATTATAATAAATGTTCAGCATAATGTTATTCTCGTCAAAAGCTCTAAAAATGATGTCATTAATTATCTGTATTTTTGTTGTTTGTGTTGGTACGTTTCACAGATAACAGTTACAATAATACTTTTTACTGGTGGCAATAAACGCAGAGTGACATGCAAAAGCTAAGTAGCTCATGAAAATGAAAATATTAACTCATTTTTTTTTACTAGTAAATGAATTACTTACCTAAAACAAATGTACTAACTACAGCTACAAAAAAAATAAAGCAGAAATATTACCAATATTTATAATTCAATGATATTTTGTTCATTATTTTTGAACAATATTTTCTTTGTAAAGATAATTGTCTATGACTGGTTTAGGTATACAAAACATTCGTATGAAAAATTACCTGTGAAACTTTACTGATTCCATAGCGACATTGCGTAATGTCCATTTTACACACGTAAGTAGGTACTCTTACGTAGTATTACTCAGTTCAGCTTCATTAAGATAAACGTGCCCATCTCACAGATGAGCTGCTTTATGAACCCGTGCACTTAATTAGAATTAACACTCCACTTCTCCAGCAAAGAGCTTCCATCAGGACTATTAGTCGAGTGTACCACTATAATGACTTCATTACGAAACGGAATATACTTGTACGTCTTTACAAATATTATTGTGATAAATGCGAAAGTGTGTTTGTTAGTCGGTCTGTCATTTCCTCAGCAATTGAGTGGCGGATGAAATTGATTTTAAACTGATTTCAAACAGGAGGACGCTCTGAATTCTTCGATTTTTTTTTTTTTATGTTTGACACCTGAAATGATTTTAATAATTATTTTCTCGTTAGAAATAATACCTTTCTGTAGGTCCCAAAAAGTATCTACAAACCGGCGAGTCGTTTTTAGCTGTCCTCACTCCAATGTATATAATTGTTAAACGTCGAAAGATTTCATTGATGACTACATTGATGACATACTATTTGCAACGTAACTGAATATATGAAAGGTTGTTTTGAAATATTAATCTGCTGAATTAAAGTCAGTTTTCAATTTTTTTTAATAAATAATTTAATAGAGATTCGAGGCCCAGAGAGTGCTAAAGGACAATTTTCCCCAGAAACAAAAACACAACGCGAGCAAAGCTGGCAGAAGCTAATGTTAATAAAGTTTTACGAGCCCACAGAGTCTTACTTCGTAAGTGAGTACATTAAGTTAGATATGGAGTGATAACGTATGCTTTGAATAGAATAAAAGATACAATGTAACAGTATTAAATGTTGATTCTGGTTGATATCTATGTCTGGTATCTTGAACCGATCACAGTATGTTTATTGGTATCAATAAATAGGTAAATAACGTCCTTGATTATTCTTACTAGATACAGCACAATAAAAGTAATAGTAATAGAAGAATAGAATAAATAGGATAGAGAATAGAAGGTTAGTTGTAATAAGATAAAGATGTCAGATCTGAGAAAATTATTATCATTTTACCGCATGTAATATTATTAGAAAAGCAATTCAAGATCAAAAACAACTAAGTATAATAAATAAAATTTAAACGCACAAATAATCAAAAATTAATATTTATTTCGCCTTTTTTGTGGCAGAGGCCACTTTACTACAGAAAATCTACAAACTTTATCTAAACATTTCAAGAAACAATCCGAGAAAATTGACAAAACTTATCAATTTGCATCTCTTATAGAACATATGGCTTGCTATAGTATAGGACCTCCAACTCAGATTCATTCCCAACACCCTATTCATCTTACAATCCTAACATTGCATCATAGACTATAGATGACGGCCATGCGATACCACAAGCAAACTACTAATTCTCTATGGGTCTCGGATACAAGAGTATATGTTACAGGACGCAGGCCACAGGCCATCATTAGCCTGCATCCATCCCTGTCTCGATGGTAATTACTGCTCACACGCGTAGACAAATCACACGAGGACCTGGCCCAAGGGACGGGAGACAAGAGGTATCTATACTAAAAAAATAAGAAAAGTTTGTAATTTTGACCCTCTACTTCTTTGATTCTCAGGCGTTACGTAATATTTAGTGTTATTACTTGATAACAATAAAATCTTATTATCATCTACTAGTAGACAAAATGGTCGCCAAACGCAATCCCATAGATGATAAAAAATAATTGGTAACACAAGCTTCAGTTTTACGTTTGCATTTAAGAAACGAGCGGGATCAATATTCAATTCCCCATCAAAAATGAAATACCTTAGCTAGCCTGAAGAAACCTCATACGATATAAATGGCAGACCTTTCGAATCTTATAATGGTAAAAAAAAACAATCTCGCATAGACTGTATAGTCAAGGCAATACTTTAACTACGTACTACAATCCTAGCATTCCTCAGCAAACATCTTTCAGCACTCTGATTGAATAACCTACGAAAAAGGGCAAAACCTACCATCGACAGCAAAGATTGACAGAACAACTAGAAGGAAACACTGAATACAAAACGTCTTCCCTTGCACCACTGCGCGAGGGTTTTTTGTGCGACTATAAAACTGGGAAATCCGGTACAGGTTGCCTATTATTGCGCGCAGTTTATCTGTGCTGGTGCTGATGCAATACTTGTTTGGAAAGATGGCCCTTTTTGCGGTGACTTGGTACAAGTAGGTACCTCACACACGCAATGGCGCTGCGGTGCATCTTTATGTAATGTCTACGCTGGTTAGCGATAAGGACGATCAATTTTGAGAAAGTATGCGAGAAGAGAATTGACAACATTTCATTTTTGCAAAGTGATGGAAATTTGAAAACCATTTCGAGATAATGTAATGAAGAGTTCATACTAAAAATACTAGATTTTTATATCCACTTTCTCAAGATTTATTTACAATAAACTGATGAAAAAAAAAAAAACTCATATTTATGTTACGACCGTCACATGCCATCAATAACAAATATTATTGTATCTGTCATCTGTACAAACTACGAAAATACAGATAATTAAATGTCATTATTTTTTACGAGTTTTGACGAGAATAACATTATGCTGAACTTTTCTTATATTTTCAAAGATCTAAAATAAAACGTAAGTGTAAAACTCCTATTTTTTATTTTACTATGTGTCCAACTACCCTACGTTATTTCTTCATTTGTCTTTCTTATATCGTAAAAAAATTCGGAGTAAAAAATTAGAAATGTTGTAAAATCTATAAAGGTCGACGGGAAAGATTTGTCAGGTTGATTGTGTTAATGGTGTATGGATGTTTTGAGTGAAAGCTTTTGGTGCATTAGTTTTGGTTTTAGTGCCGTGTCACCCCTTAGGAGAAACGAGGGCATACTCCTGGTGTCCATGTCTCCGTCTTGCATGGGAAGAAAAGACCTACCAATGTATAAAGTGTCTTTGCAATTATATTCAGCGCTATATTTTATGGAATACAGTGGTTATTGGTTAGAAGTGTACTTACTATCCCGAAAGGAAGTGACTATAGTCATCATAACGACACTTTTATTAAGGGACCAAAACAGAATTCGCGAAAAAAATCAACAGATCCATACAAAAAGTTTATCGGTATTCGGCAAAAGGTATGAAACAACGGATTTTTAACTCGAATTCAGAGTTGATCCCATAATAAAAAGTTGTTCCTTGAGATAAGATAGTGACCCCTTTCAGCTTACTGCACACCTAACTGATAATCTCTTAATAGGTAGTCTCTGCCTGAATCAACATTAACGTAATAATTTTGACGTATTCTAAAGAAATCGTAATAAAATTAGGGTTCCTAATAGATTTACTTATACGGACCCCTCGATCCACCCTCCTATATGGTCGGTTAATTATGCACAGTTTCACGGAATTACAGCAAAATAAGAACTTCAAATAACAGAATTAGAATATATAATATCATGCAATTATAAATAATAATTTAATGGCAAATGTCATTAAAGATAACAGCAATCGATCGATAGTTAGTAATTATCGGTAATAAATAATAAAATAATAATATTTAATCGACCTAATAATACGCTGCACGGACTTTTGAAATTATTTATCATTCTTTAAATAACTTATGAATAAAATTCGTGATGTCACTAGTTAAAAAAGTTACACTATAACAGTTATTTTACTAAGGATAATTATAAAATTAAACTTTTAGGTGGAATATTTTTAGTTTAAAATTGAATAACTTTAATTATTATAATGTTATACCTCGAGTAATCATGTATCGCACACATATATACTTTGTTTTTAGGGTTCCGTACCCAAAGGGTAAAAAACAAACCCGTCTGTCGATCCGACCGTTTTTCTGTCGCTAGACTGTCTCATGAACCGTGATGACTAGACACTTTAAATTTTCACATATGACTTATCTCTGTTGCCGTTAGATCTTGATTTGGCTCCCATACAACAAACGTGATTTGTATGGAATGATAATGGTACGGAACTCTTAGTGCGCGAGTCTGACCGCACTTCTAATTTTATTATTTCTCGCTCTGGCCGAAGTGTTGGCCAACGCAACGCTCGAAAGATACGCATGTTTAGATTGTATGTTAATATTATTGTGTGGCTAAAATGCTCTTTATAGTTTTGATATCGTAATTAATGCTATGCCATCCAAGCGAACGCTGGCTACGACATGAATTTGACAATACTGTCATTAAACATTATGAAATAGCATTCAAGTACCTTGCCGAGTGACGTGTACTACTAAGATACTCTGTGCTATCAGTATGTCTGGCATGAAATAGAATAGCATAAAACCCAAAAACAAAACTTGTCGATGGTGGCAATCGGCGAAGTATATTATTATTTATAGTGTATCAGCTAAGACATAACCTTTTTCGACTGGCCGGTTGCATGACGTCAAACGTATGAAATTTATTAATATACTAGCTGACCCAGTGAACTTCGTACCGCCTAACAGTTATGTAAGTTTTTCACCGTACGGTTCGTACGTATCCCAGAACATTCACAATCATTACAAAAGTAAAATCACCTAAATCGGTCTTGCAATTGATTTTTATTTATAAGAAGAAGAGGAAGAATAAGATTCTTAGGAGTAATTGAGATAAGTGCAGTTTGTCAGATATTATTATTTACGAGTATCTTTTCGCTCTGTTTCTCTAAGTACATATTTGTATCGTGTAACACGCACACCTAACAGCACATATTTTCAATGCAAATTTCGTACGATTTACACTGATAATGCACATAATTTTCTGTTGCATGTTAAAGTACAACAGAGACTACAAAATGGACACAAGGTATCGGCTAGAGAATGGCGCGAAAGAGGTGCAAACAAGAGCAAGCAGACTTCTGTCAAAACTTGACACTGTCAAAACACCTACTCGTAAAACCGAGTTTGTCACGCGATATTGGCAAAGTTATGGATATTCCGCAGAGGCCATAATCATAGATAGATAGATAACCGAGTTTGCTTCCTCTTGTTTTCACCTCCTTCATGCTTAACTCTAGTCGTATCCTTGCAGAGAACTTAGTTTTGAATCTTCAGACAGCTGTGCCATTATTTATCACGATACACATAAACACGACCTGAAACCCTGGAGCCTGGAGCTGAAAATAGATCTAATCTCATTGACGCTAGTTCACGCTTCTAATTTATAAGTGCACTATATTACGAATGCATTAAAACACGAAATTAATCAACGATCGGTTCGTGATGACGCGACTAAGTTATGCCCCGACGCCCACAGGTGGCGCTGATTATGATTTGTGAGCAGACGCAGGACATGCCGTAGTGAAGCTCAACCGAGGACCGTATAACCTGAGTTATGACAGACATTTTTGTTCCACCATTTACGCCTCTGACACAAAGTCGGAGAAATTTTTTGCCTTACTTTACATTTTTACCTTTACTTTTGCGTTACTTTAAGATCAGGTAAAATGTTAGCCTAATAATTAAATAAACAAAACACATTAGGATACAAAGTAGAAAGACACAAGTAATGCACACACTTATAATAGTTTTTATCAATAGTTTTTTCTTGGTATGCCAGCAGCATATATATAATAGCAGTATACATTTCAAAGTTATTTATTTCACCTCAGATATGGTACAATAAGGAATAATATCCTTATTTTTGTAAATAATTTAATTATAGGCGTAATACAATAATATTAAAGTAAATGCCGTACTCAAGTACGGTCATAAGACGTGCATGTAATATTTATAATGAAGCAATAAGTATATTGAGTATTTAGAAAACTATCGCGTGTTTGATTCATCTTGTTTTCCCGCGTACCTGATTGCTGAAAAGGTCCAACTATAGTTTCAGTCGAGACGTTTCATCGTTGAAGACAGGAACTACTCATTTCATTCAATTTATGTATGGTGAAAATAAAATTCATTTTGTGACTAATCATGTGAAGGCGAAAAAGATATAGTTTATTTGAGATACGTGCCAAATACTCATTAAATGACTTTAGAATACCGCTTTTAATGCAACTCAGTCTTCACTAGAAGTCCTTTGAGCGTAGATAGATACAGGAGATCTAAAGTCAGTTTAATTGCTACCAGCCACTGTACACAGATGATTTATATGTGGTAACTGGCAACGTTGCCACTTCCGCGGGTGCATGATGCCGTGATGGTATTTCTATTTTGCTGTAGAGACTCTGACGGCGCGGCGATGTGTTCGATGTCCATGTTAATTTATGAGGGTAATAAATGTTGCTCCTTTGAGATCTGGTATCCTAGTACCTACATTCTTAATCAAGTGAAAGGATGATAAACAAGCAAAAAGAATAATTTCCAATGAAAAAGATTATTTATGGTATTGGTTTTTGTGTTGCTGACAAATTCAACTCTTGTTTTTATTTTTATTTTTATCGCAAGTGTTAAATATGCAATATTAGACAGTAAACTTGGCAAAATAGATGGATTTATCGTTAAGAAGCGATCTCTTTCGAGCGAGCTTTTGTAGGAATAGAGATTAACATTGATTATGCCTAGAAGTAGATATTTTTTATTTATTTTTATTATTGGAATTTTAAACAGATTATAAAGCCTGCATGTCTTCAAGAACGGAAGCCCTGGCAAGCCATAGAGTCTATATCTGACGTGTTTGGTTAGATCTAACTTGTTATGCACTGCTGAAAGATAAAGACGCGTAGATATTTCTTAAAACGATAGGTTAAGAAAAAAGTATAATTCTCATCCAGAACAGAAAGCTACTCATAAATTTGTAAAGAACGATCCTTAAATCCATCAGGATCCAATCTCCCGACACGTATTATTACGTAACATCGTTACACTATGATTACAATATAGACGCGGGCGCACGCTCGGTCGACGCGCCGCGCCGCCACCGCCCGCAATTACAAACGATACCGGCCAATCAGGAGCACGTTTATCAGGATTTTTGAGAGCCTCGAGGTTCCGTGCTTCTAAATTTAATTTAAACCTGGATTTTAAACTATTTTGAACATGATTTATAACATTTATATTAAAACTAGCTGTGCCCCGAGGTATTACCTACCCGCGAAAATTTAGTTAACCCACGGGAACAAAACAGTATCCTATGTCCGTTTCTTGGTTCTAAGCTACCTCCCCGCCAATTTTTAGCCAAATCGGTTCAGCCATTCTTGAGTTATAAATAGTGTAACTAACACTTCTTTCTTTTATATATATAGATATAATAATTTATAACTACAAAATGTATTGAAGGTGACATGTGACCAGAATGCTGGCTCTTATTTTGGTAAAAAAATTAGCATTGCCATTCAACGTGGCAATGCTGCCAGCATTGTTGAAACGTTCCCCTCTTCTAGTGGGGGTTTATTATAAGATTAGTTTTTAAAACCGTAAATTATTTTTTTTCCTTTGCTTCCATTTTAAGTGTATTTAAGGTGATTGAGATTATTGGTCGGAAGTCTTAACACAATAATTTAATTAAAATATTTCTTATAATTGCATGCAGTTTTACTAATGGGATAATAGGCTATAATAGCTTGTTTGAAAACTGGAACACGAAGTTTAACTTTCAAAAGCAATAAATTTTCATCATAAGCCTACGTCCAATTAAAGCCCACACGCATTAAGCTTAAAAATAGATAAAACCCGTCGTTTCGATACGCTAAAATAATAAAATATCATCATCCCACGACATTAATGTGCTTGCCAGAGACACGGTCCGATAATTTATGGTCGAAACAAGTGAAATTACAAACAAATACAGATGTGTAACTTTTTGCCTTATTCGTCGAAAAAACCTTATCAAATTGGGATTCAATTTTAATACACTCCATGAAATACAAAAACTTTTTAAAAATTTAAATAAAATTGCAGCCAATCAAATAATTTATAACCAACGAAGCTTAGCGACTGTACACATCAAATTCAAGTCCCTCTGTCGCCAAGCACCTAACGGTGTGCTCCGGCAGCCTTCCTTTAGTACCAGTATATTCCAGACTAGACATGGTTTATCTAGGGCCACAGTGTCGCTGACTTCCGTGGTCGTGTGACCTTGTAGTCAAAAATGCCAAGCTATCAAAATGCATGGAAATATAGAAATCAAAGCTATCCTTACGTACGTTTACATACTGGCATCGTAATACGTAATTAGTACGAGTAGTAAGCAGACGTCGTTTCCTGGATTAGATTTAACTTTAACACTAACCACACGTTCAGAGTTGCCACACTTCATGAATGCTTGAACCATGCAGTTATGCATGGAGTTACCAAAATTTCAATAATTCGTAACTATGGCGCAACATACCCGAGATAACATCAATTTATACTTTTAGACTGGCATGTACGAGTATCTTGTGATTGCACGGTATTGCTTTACGCAGAAGCTTTTCAAAGGCTTATCCTTGCATACTAATATTACTTAAAGCATTAACTAATCATTTAATTGTTCTTATAATAGTCTGTTATACACAAACAAGTCTCTAAGAATGTTTAGTTTGAAGATTTTAATATACTATAACAGAATAAATAAAAAATAAATTAGGAGCAATAGTAAAGACATAATTTGTCACATAATCGTAAATCCAGCATTTTATTTTACTCTCATACTTATAAATGGCGACAGTTTGACAACCCTAGCTGTAAATTATAAATCATGATATACACGAGCGAAATTATTAATTTAATAGCACCGTAGCCCGCAAAACTCTCGATTTCGTGGTGATTTCGCCACATCATATCCGGTGCAAATACCTGACTGCTTGAAGCTGTTGCGTCAACGTTTCCTCTACCAGTATATCATTTTATGCAGTAGATTATAACGTTTTATGATTTATAACGAACTCTTATAAATATTTATTTTAAATTAGCTCATTTGCGGCAAGTGCATTAAATTATTTTAATAGGCGTCTTAATAATATAATATCTATAGATAGATGTATTTGAAAGAGTAATTCCATGTCATACAGCACGAACGAGTATCATAAAACCCGAACAATGCAGTTTTTTGTGGATTTAAATGACGGAAATGTATTAATTTTTAGCCACCTCATTTAAACTGTAGTTTCTTGATATTTATTGCTTTACCATTTACTCGTATAACATATCAACTTGTTATTGATTGCTTTGTGATTTGAAAGATTTTTCCGATTTATCATATCATTTCCATATAGCTGCACAAAAAGCTTAGGAATGCATGCACAAGACCGCCAGCGAATCGATTTTCTAGCCGTCAATCGCTTGATATATTCGATTCACACACGACATCGGTGCAACTCTAATGTGAAACGAAATGGCACAATATGAGTTCAGTATAAATAGACGATACTAAACTGGTTGTAATAATATGCGTTTCAATGCAAGTCGCGCTTATTTACTTGCAAATTATTTTCAATATCATAATCAAAATTACATTTATAGGGCGTATAAAACTTAATAATACATACTATGATACTTATTTTTTTGTCAAAACATATACTTACTTGATTATATCCTATTTTTTTTCTTTATACTATTAAAATCTAATCAAAGTAATCTATAATATTTTTTTTAAATCGAGCCTATTGTATATTAATTTATTAGTATTTGTAGATGACATGAATACAGTTTATGAATACCTCAAAAAAAATCTATATGGCGAAAGACCGAATAACCGATATTATAAGTAAGTATGCCGAAATAAATCACAGAAAGCAATAACGGCAATGGTACTCAATTCAAATGAAACTATATTACAGATAACAATAATCTTATCATTTGATGATTGTTTCAACTATGTAGGTATAGGTAATATACGAAATAGCAAAAGTCGTAGATATCTGGATTAATTGATAAATGTGATTATTTATTTGATAAAAACGATCATAAAATCGTGTCGCGACAGTTTGCTGTCTTACTAAAAAAGAAATAATGCGATCTTTAATACTTTTTAGGATTTTTATTTTATTTTTTCTGTTTGATAACCACATGTATCTTCCAAATGTTCTTCTGAAATCATTCGTTAAATTGCGTCGCAAACTTTATACAAGGATATACCTCTTCTATCAAAAATCCTTGTAACATACAATTATAGTATCTCGATACCAAGTTTCAAGATTAGGTAAAAATACGGCTAGGTATAGATGCATACAAAGTACATACAGACTGACAGGAGAAAGAAGGTCCAGATTTTAAGTAATGACGCTTCGTTCGCTCGGTCAAATATCTATTTCTTTCCACAATTCCGAAGCAACAGTTAACTTATTACAAGCCATCTATATGTTCATTAAATAAATGGGCAGCTAAGGCTCGGAGCTCACTAGACGGCCCTCCGTAAATGTACTCGAATTAAACCTCTTCAAAATGATTACGGTACCGATTACCGATATTATCGGTAAAGAGACGCCAATTTAGTGGACGCATCGCGATCACTTGTCAGAGATGTAAGAAACATAGACAGACGTAGGAACAGTACGGACTAATGGATTATTTCATCTTGGTGTGACCATTCATTGGTTCGGTGTCACCAATTCATTATTGAAATATTATTTCTGCGTGATATAAATTTGCATTAGTGTACGTGAATAATTATTTCTTTTTTTCTCGAATTTTGCAAACTTTGGCTTCCTTTCGGCTTAGTATACTCCTAAACGATAACCCTTTATAAATAATATATTAGAATCAAATAGTTTTTTCTTTAATTATATTATCTCTGACCGTATATTAAAAAAAAGTATGGTTCGGACCAGATTCAGGAAGAAAACTTTTAAAAATAATAAATCCGGCAACTGTGACTGTAGGCCAAGTTTATTACAGGGTCAGTGGCTGGATGAGTCTCAGTTTCTGGGCTTACCGAAGGTCTCTAATGCTCTAAAGTGGCTTGACCACCACTTGGCTGACACCGGAAAATCTTTACACGTCATGTATAGACAGAAAAGACTTAACCAGCTAACCGTCGGATAAATAAACAAACTTACTTAACGGTATACTTACCTACTTAAAACTTGGTTAATCTTTTTTCCAAATTAAAGCTTATTTCCTTTGTAAACCCATATGTTTTGTGATAGGAAATACGTACCTGTAACAAAAAATAAATTATTATTAGCATTTTATTAGCTTTTAATGAAATTATCCAAAAAAAAACGGAAAACAGGATAGTGTTATGAATAGATTAAGTAAAGTCAAACTGCAAAGGATACTTTAATTTTGTGTGTATACCACTGGTCCTACATTCTACATATTTATATAGAAGTAGTTAAAAGTAAAAAAAATGGTGTGATTATAAGTGAGGTCGGTCATGCCGATGCATGGCCTAGTTCGCAACGAACTGTAAGTTTATTTAGCACAGAATATCTAGAGATCTCCATTTTAGAACTAAAAGCGGCGGAAATCAGTTTCGAATCTAGTTCATATCAGTCAGAGCTTCTAAGCTCACTTATAAATATCCGCCATATTTATAAGTGAGCTTACCTCCAATTATCTAGGCTTAGAACCTATTTTTTTAATTCAGCTTCTTGCCACAGGAGCAGTATAAAATTACGGGGTTTAATAAAACCTCTATGTTTAGAAATGTGTATGTCTTGTATCTTGTCTTCTGTGCAGTCATACTCGTAGAAAGCTGGATTTAACATAAACTTCAATATTATGAGTTTATGCGGTTAAGAAATTCAATCACAATAAATAAATAATATATAATGCCTAATTAAACTGCATGACATGTAATTTTACGGTCTTGAACGAGTGATATTATAGATTCATAAAACCAGACCAAACAATATTTAAAGTACTTTACGAGACAAAGGTTGGCTTTCTTACTATTCTAGAATCTAGCAGAAAATTTAGTTGCAAGCAAGTTGTAAAATCTGTCGCCAAGAATTTCCGGCATTCTATATTCCGAAAAATATCTTAGATAATAAAACTGTATGTTTGACCTCGCATAAGTACACCTCCGTATGTAGGTTCTCTCTTAAGTAGGAAAGTGGAAAACATACGAAAAAAGCGACGCTGCGTTTTACCGTTTCCACTAAAAACTTAACCATTTCCACATTTCGCGCTTTCGCTCAAACGTTTGTCCTTCTTTTCGTAACATTTACAAATAGATGCCCGTCGTACTGCGGCAACAAAAAAGCAAGAAAACCATGTCCCGTTAAGTTAGTTCTAACCGAGAACCTGTCCGCTTTCGGTTCATTCACAAAAAGCCGCGGCTAAAATATCGGCGCACGCGCAAGCAGCTACGGTGTCCACGCTATCGTCACGTACTTATTATAAATATTTTGTTCTTCTCTTTCTGACGAACCCATTTTTTTATTTTCAATCAGTTCCGGCACTCCGTTTGAATACAGGCTATGATTTAGTTCAGTAGTACGCGACGTGCGGTATTTCTAATGAAAGTACTTTTTGTTTTGTTTTCCTCACAATGCAAGAACCGTTAATAACTTTTGGAAGTGTTCGAAATTCAATATACTTTGAAATATTTTATTATGCTTGAGATTTTTTTGACAGTCTTACGACATCTCAGAGCGATGTTGCCATCCTATGCAAAACAATCTGAGATTAAACTGTAACTAAATGTTGACCTAGAGAAAAAAGTATTTTGCATTCTGACACACGCTAAGTTGAGATATCAAACTATTCATCTGCGATATAAATAAAAAATTGTAACATAAAAATCTAATTGCTAAGTAGTCTTTACTTGTGCTACTTAGTTCTAGCTCATATAGGATTAACCGGTTAAATTTGTGAGCTGTAAAATATATAATATAGGTACATACATAGTTCATCATTGTAATTCGTTTTCTTTCGTATACTATGCATAGACAGAATTTTAAAATAAGTATTTGTCTAGGCCACAAATTAGCGATTCTTTTGCAGTATGTCATGTGGTATTATTAATAATGGCAACGTCCATTACGATAGTGACAGTTCCAATGACCCAGAAAAGGTTTCAAGGCCGGCAGGTGCGATAAGAAACGTTATTGATTCTGAAATTAATTAAACTGCTGTTATTCAACTAACCTTTTCGCTTGTTTCTCGCTGCCATAAAATTTAAAATCGATAAACGAAAATGAAACTAAGTACTACTGGTCGTTTCGGCAATCTATTAGCAAAGTTCAGTAAGTCAAGTTTCAGATATTACACATTATCGGAGAAATGAGGTTGTTAAGGCTAAATAAACGAGTTCCTACTGCTTTCTTTTAAATACTTTAGGCTAAGATTAATGTGTTAATGTTGGCTTCTACTACTCTGAAATATAATTGACAAGCACACATCTATCTAGATGTGTTTATTGCGAACTTAAATTAGAATCTTCATCAGCTGATACATTATACAGTCTACAATAAGCTCGGACACCCAACAATTTCGCTCAATAAATCATTCCAATATATTGATCATAAAAAACTTGTTTACATTTCATCAGTTTGACACACTTCGGTTTGGTACGTGCGGCGAAATTCGGCACATACAAATCTTCACGGTTTCGGGCGTATGATAGATGATTGGCGATGATTTTAATATAAATATAACTTTGAAAGTATTATATGTTCATTTATAGCCCGTATTTAGTAATTACTTACGAGTTATTTCATGTTTTAGCTACCAAATGTTTAAATACATAATTTATTCCGATTCTATATCATGTTTTATGTGTTTATCTAGCGTTTGTCAGATGTATTATTTTTAGGAGAATTAGATGTTAGATGAAATATTATTATTCTAGTAAATAGTACGTCGTACTAAAGTATTATATATTATATTTGAGTTGTGATATTGACGTGCCTACAATCACATGATGAGCGGAAATCGCATAATTGTGAGGAGTTACTGGTAATCAGCTAGCAATGCGGCCTGTGGTGACCATCAACAACAATTTTGCTCGAGTATTTTGAAAAAGAGTTGCATTAGGAGGACAACATTCAGCCGCGCGTCAATAGTATTATATGAAACAACAGTTGTAGTAATTCAAATTCAAATATAACTTTATTGTACACCAAAAATATACATATACATTTCAAACAGGTATCATAAAACATTGGCAGTACATTGGGCGGCCTTATCGCCTAGAGCGATTTCTTCCAGGCAACCTTTGGATGGATCGGACAGGATGAAAAAAAAAACACGTCGGTGGTGTACCAATAAATACTAACAAAAAAAAACACAATAACCCTTTTACTATAACTATCTATATAGACAAATGAAAACAAAAAAAAATGTAATAGTACCAATAACTCTGTATGTAAGTATATGTTTTTATAATTGTTCATTTAAACACTTGCAAGGAATGCACACAGGCCGGAGTGTTATTTTATAACATTATTGCGTGTGTGTTTTGATCTTCACGTGAATAACGCCGCCTACATGCTCACGCGCAGCTAGTGTCACTTCCGTCAATATGGCGGACAAATGTAATGAATAGACTAATCAAATCGTAGCGATCGATTGTTTCGTTAATTGTTACGTTTGATTTACTGACACTCATTTGACTTGTACGTGCTAATTAATAAAAAATATTGTTTTGATGTATGCCATTTGTACAAAATATCTGAAAAGACGTCATTGTTATTTTAGCTGAGTAAAATATGGACAGGCTTTTTATTGCAAGATCGAATTACTATACTTAATGATCTCCGTTTTTTACAGGTAGATTTTATTTTATTCTCTCGAATAATAAAGTAAATAGCATTGAATCTATTCTATGATTATAAACTTAATCTTATAAGCAGGTTTGTTGAAGAACAGATGTTTATTTTCACAAATAGAGCCTCATTATGTTTACAAATGTAAATAGAATGTATTTAAGATACAATCTGTTAAATCTAAATGCGATAGGAACAACTTAGCAAGTCCGTTCCTATGGTTGTTAAGATTAAATACGTTAGATAAAAGTTTATTTCCGTTTATGATGTAAAAGAACGATTTTATTTATATCTCTGGTTTATCGAGTCTTTACGACAAAAGCAGAAATAACAAGAGCTTTTATTTTCAATTTTTATTATTGTTTATTGAATATATTTTATGCTATAAATAATACATAACGGGTATGAACAGATAGCTCGTCTAGAATATATCGTTTATTAGCGATACCGACCGACTTAGGAGCCAGTTTTTGTGTGTGTTTACTTATATGTTTTAGCTGTAAATATTTTCTTTATATTTTCCAGGCATAATTACGCTTGTAAATTAAATTAAAGTAGAAAAAAATGAAATGTATTTTTAGATATACATTATGATAATTTTCGTATGGGAAAACGATTTCCATTAGTATCAAAGTTTAAATTATCTGTCTATATTTCTCAAATGCAGTCCCAAATAAATACGTTTTAAAAAACGCAAATAAGGAATAGACCAGGAATGTAGGTACCGATAAATATGTGTCTGTTTGTTGTTTAAGAACCTACCTAGTAATAGAGTAAATGATTATCCGTAAAAGGTCATAACCATCAATAAATTCGAACACGTTTTTTTAAATTAATCGATTTCACAAGACAATGAGCAATTTTGACTTTATGGCTCACTACAAGCGCTCGAGTCATGTCAATATGACCTTTGAAATTACACGACGCTACTCATATTTCTTATTTTTTACGCCCAGTGAGGACAGCCGGCTCCCCTTACAAGTATCGAGTCGAGGGTAACTCGATCCTAAAAGGGTATAGATATCGACACGCGGAACTTACTTACGATTTTTTTCACCGAGGATATCATGTCATTGCCTCAGTCCCTTTAATTAGCTTCAACTCGCCGCAAAAAATAATACTTTTCTCCAAATTCAGCACGGGTCACGGAGCTTTCGCGAGTATTTACGAGTATTTTAATCGATGTTTTGATCGATGCCGCGCATTAATCGGGTGACACAAGGTAACAAGATGGCTGAGGAGAGAGAAAAAAGCGAAATAAATGTGAATTTCGAAAGTATGACAAGAATGGCCGATAAACTGTGAAGTAGGTTACTGGATACGAAGTAGTGCGCGACCTCGGTCTTTTCGGCAACATTGTATGTTTATTCTCTTTAATATCTCATTAAATGTCATATATCCAACTTTATATCTGTCGATACAAATCATGATAGTGATTCAAACTCAAAAATAAAACATCTGGCGTTGTTTTACCGGCTCCCATTATGAGAAGAATAGTGTCGTAACTTCAAATAACAATATCGATAAAAATCGCGAATAACGTGCATCGAAGATTAACACAACGGTGTCGGCGCCATGTTATTTTAATCGCCAGCGCTATCGAAAAACCTGTCGTGGATATAAAAAACAAATTGGCCTACATATAGCGGACACAAATAAAAGGAATTTTACACATTTCGGTATAGCTAGAACTGGTAAAACCGTTAAACACTATTGTATACGGAATAACGTTGTCTTGAATTTGCCAATTCTTAATCAAAATCTTTAAATATATAAACTAATTCGTAATATTTAAGTAAGTCACGGCTTATTAAATAGTTAATTATAGAATCGCGTTTTCATTAACAAACTCATTTGCATTAGAAATGAGGTTAAAACCATAAGTGTAGCGGTGAGCCCTAGATGCATAAGGTAGTAAATTAGTCAAAATACTGTAATTGCTCGATAAATTATTATTTTGCTCTCTCTCATAATACCAAATATAATTAATGTGGACGTAACCTGAAACATAGCAAAAGACTTATTACAGTTCATGGGTGCGGCAGTCAGAAAGTCAATATTTTATACTGATCTACTCAAAGATATTGATGTTTTCCATCAGCAAGTTGTAACGGGGCCGAAGTTAAAGGTGTCAAGTGCCGGTGTCAAAATCGGCAGTACAAAACACAAAACTAGTTTATTGCAAGTCATAAAAATTCTAACCGTTACACCGCTACCTATAAAGTTCTAGGAAATATAATAGTGCAGTGGCGTCAATAGAATATCGATAGGTAGGGTTTGTGATGTGGCAACACTGTGGTCACGTATCACCTGTCTCAATACTGTGTGACATATCGAGGGCTAAATTAAGGCGTGTAGCGTTCACGACCCCAAATAAAAAAAAATTGTCGACGTCAGAAGTTTTCGTTTGAAATTCGGAATAACTTGGCCTATTTTTAAGTAAAAACTAAAAATTTGAAAACTAGCACAGTAAGAAGAGTGTGGTGGCCAATCAAGAAAAAAAATCATGGTATTCCAAGATGCCTAAGTCAAATTTAAAATAAGAAATTAAAACAAAATCCGGAATCTCTGAGTCCAATTAAAAACCAATTACGTTTTCTCAAGTAAGAATAGTTACATGAATATTTATATAAATGATTTCCGATTGAATAAGATTGTTTTCGATCTCGTAAAGTTTATAATCATGTAAATTTACAAGATTTAAATTAGAATTTAGAGATAGTAAGATCGCATCGCTTTACAGTATAAGCTGGATGTTATTTCAACTATTTTTTTGGTATGATTCAAAATAATATGATTGGTAACGAAGCAAACAAACGTACCTAATTATGAAAGAACGTCCTGTTTAAAAGAAATGAAGTATGTTATTCTCTTTTCTTCGAGTCAGGCTTCACACGTGATTATTATTTAGCCAGTCTCACGTTCTTGACAGTTTTTTTTGGGTTGGGTAAGCTATTTAGCTTATCACATCTCGGACATTGCTATTTCGAACCACGGCATAGAATAATGATGGTATATGACGGTAAATAGGCCCGCTGTGTCCTAGATTGTGACAATGCTCTCCACGTCTCGGTAAATGGTATCGTGACTGTGTACATCGTCCATCGATAGACTTTACAAATATTTCGACATAATAGCGATAACTATCTGACATTAAATTTTACGTCGTAAATATTGTCACACGATTGCTCGATGAGAAACGCGTGTTAGTTTTATGAACAGAGCATCTTTCAACGTTCTATAAATGTTTTACAAGACAGTTAACTGACGCAATAAGTTGATAATGCAATTATAAGTAAGAGTAATTTTTTAACCGTAATCAACTAATTTTAGCACGCCCGTGTCGGTTTAGAGCTGTTTTAAAGTTACGAAACCTAATACTGTGTATAAAAAAATGACATACAACCAACTGCAATTTGGCAGGTGATTTTTTAGTTACTTATTTTGACTAACAAACCAAACCACCTCATCGATTTTAATAAAATTTATTTGCAAACACTTGTGTAAATACATTTTTATACAAAAAAGATTTTTCCAAATCAGTGCAGGCGTCGCTGAAAAATCAATTGCATACCGAACATACCTACGAGTACATAAAGATCGATTCAAAACAATGAAAAACTGAAAACCTCATTTTATAAAGTCGTTCAAAAACCAAACCAAAACAATTTTCTCGTATTGATCAAAATGGTAGTGACCTATAACTCTCAAAAACACTAAACCCTGAATAAGCCGTAAATAACAACAAGAAAAAAGTAATTTTCGAACAAACCTCGAGTCAATGGAACATAAAAATTAATTTTTCGAAGCTCCACCTTAAAAAAAATTTACAACCTTTAATTTAAACATAATCATTCGCGACTTGCATTTGCCACCTTATCGCTTTATAGATAAGAGTGAGTGATTGGTAAAGATAATGTTATGGGTAAGAGGTTTAGCAATGCAATGTCGCAATAGATCGCAATGCCGTGGATCAGGTTTAGGATCTGTTTGACTGAATACAAAACACCCAACGTCCTTGATTTTATCAAATATATACGCATTGCAGTGTTTCACTTGCCCGACGTTAGTTTATTCGGCTAATGAAAAAAAAAATTAAGTATATTATTTTTTATTAAATTCGATTCCATTATCCAGAACAATTTGAATTACAGGCCAAGCTACCGTACCAAATTTGATTAAACGTATAAGGAACCTCGTGGAAATACAACACACCAAAAATAATTTTACAAATCTGTCTCAGGCGTCCCTGAGAAATCGCAGAATATTATGTAGTTGCATAATTAAATAGAAGTCCCGCGAATCGAAAAGCTTATCGTTTTGAAGTCGGTTAAAAGTGTTATTTATAATAGTCCTATGTCGTCACAGTCCTATCGAACTTTTTTGAAAATGGGAATTGCGGAAATTTCTCGACATATTACACACCAATACTCGTAGTGCTAAGTACCTATATGGAATTAGGAATTAATCTAGAAATTGCTTATATGACAGTTTTTTTACAAAATTCCTACATTAAATCAAAAGTATCATACTTTTTATATTATTATCTGTAATTCCACAGATTATCGCATATTTTATCAACTTTTAATCATATATTACAGAGATCAATCTTAAATCAAAAGACTTGTATCCGGCATTTAAAAGTATATACTAGATAGGTTTAATAATTATTAAATTGTAAGCAATTTATTAATTATTTCATCGTCATTATCCTTGATGAATTACTTTATCTTGCTAATAGCAGGAAGAATCAATTTTAAAGCTATGTGACTGTTTTTTTAAGTGTAATTAATATTTTATCTGTCTTTTTACCTTGCGTTTCGTAGAACCTACAGATTCCATTACGTTTAAGTAACTTTTATGTCATTGATTCCTCTTTTTTGTGTCGTACGGAACAAAATAAACTAGGCTATCCTATTTAGTCCTAGTATCCTACTTCCAACTAAAATTATAAACGCTAAAGTTTGTACTTACATATGTGTTACTCTCTCTCGCAAAATCTGCTGAACGTATTTGAATGAAGTTTGGCACCAGGATAGCTTATATCCTGTATTAACACAAAGGATAATTTTCGACCCGGAAAATAGCAGTGGTTCCGTAGGAAAATCAAATATCGCTGGGTAACACCGCGGAGGTGTAGCAAGTAACACTATTAAAAGTGATAACCAACGTTAATTCGGCTAGCACGAATACAATATTTTCAGTTATTTTTATTTTAAAAAATATACTACAGGGTCCTAATTGGATAACATCTATGTAGGACCAATCAGGAAGTATATATATATACCTTAAAGTCATACATAGATTTTTAGGGGTATTTGAGCAACACATAAAATTCTGTCGATTCTCCTTTTTGCAAGTCTGATTTAAGGCCGCTAATTGTGGCACTACATGTAAAATTATATATATTTTTTGTTTTTATGTTTTCTGTGTCTACTAAAGCGTTCATCTACCTATCTAACTGTTAATAAAATATGCTAAAAAAGACAATTAATCGCACAATGACACCCTTTTGCCTCAGTATAAAACCTCAAACCATCTGCAACTATCCATCATACCGTGTCCACCTACTAGAATTCTATTTCCTTAGGCTTCGAACACACATCCTCATGTTTGATCCACTTCTATCGCAAGAAATCACGAGAAAACTGGCGCATTTATTACATCTAGTCATCAAGTACAGTTTCGTACCAAAAAAGGTAATATAACAAGAAGTAAGTACTTGAAATTGAATAGATCTGAGCTCAGCGTCATTTGAACAAGAAGTAATGTAGGTATTATCCGCCAAAGATGGGCGGCAGACGCAATTTGTATTGTGTCCCTTATTCGTAATAATTACTTTAGGAAGGGACTTCAGGCTTCGTGGGATTTTCCGAGGTCATAAAAGAAACTTCTAGGAAAGTCAAATCAAAACACGTCTTTTCGTAGTGGTTTATACATTACATCCACTAAAACGACTTTAAAGCTAGGGATATAATCTTGGGCTCGTTTAATTTTACTACCTATTTTATAATTTTAAACGAGGACATTAGCTATGCGCATAAAGCCTTAAAGTAAATAATTAATTATCATCGATTAAAAAATAACTGAGTTCTATGTGCCAACAGATTTCTAGACATTTCCACGGCCAATTCCAAAGCTTTTTGAGCAAAAAGGGCAAACCACAGCCGCCCGGAGCTCTTAGAACCTATTTATTACACGCTAGGTTTTCCTGAACAGGTTTTCACTGGCGGCTGTAAAAGTAAACACAAAAATACACTCGTAAATCTGTACCTGAGTGCAGTAGGCATGAAGCAAACTGCATGTTTTGTTTATACGTTTGCTTTTGCACTTGCAGCCATGTTTGCAAGCGTGTGTGTTTGTTAGGACTCTGTTTGTAGGATCGGTGCAATATCTGATGTTGAAGCTTTCTTAACAAGTCGGTGAATATAGTAGAGTCACTTGAATCGAGTATCATTTACTTAACCATTTTCACGCAAAAGATAGATTGGCCATCTCTTTATGGGAGAGCCCGAAGCAGGTATTTCGGATATTCAATTTGATATACAATTTTTCCTTCTCATTTCTAAGTGCCATTGTACATATGCGTAGTGGGTTCCCCAACACAGGACTACAAGCCTAGTGACGATATAAGAGTTATTAGCGTTACCTATTAACAATCGTGATCAAAATCTGGCAAGGGGCTGTAGACATATTTAAAAATATATTTATGCGCTCCACTACCAAATCTCCAGAGATGCTATGCAACATTCCCAAACACACACACAACACATCCAGACCCAAATACAGGTATCCAAACTCATCGTCCGAACTCATGCCCGGGCTAGAAATCGGATCCAGGACCGTCTGGTATCGAAGCAAGCGTTATACAACGGCGAGCGTCACATAATATCACACCTAAATCATAACATATTATTAATATCGCCAACATCTCATCTCTTACTCCATCCTAAAGCCCTGGTGTTTGCACAGCAAATCCTGAACACGTCCGCACAACGAGCGTGTTGAGAGCCTCAAGTTTACTTAGAAATCTATTGGGTTTTGTATTTAGTAGTACATTGTCGGCGTGTAGGTAAAAGTTGTTTGCACTTTATGGCGTTTTGTATGGCTTGTACGCCGTATGTCTCAATGCGAACAGCTCGGCAAAGGGAATTTCGAAAGCTTATGAAATTTTGACGCGAAACAGAAATGGATGTTGCCTCTTCGACCATAGTTATGACAGAAAGTATGTGATGTACTTGGAACTGAACGGAATTTGATGGAATGACAAAACCAAAAGAAGATATTATCATTCTACGGATAATACATGAATACTGTGGCTATTAACTACGTTATAACTTTCCAGGAGAAAAGTAGTAGTGGCACCTTCTGGACTTTGAACATGGTCTGTGCAAAAAATCAAGCCGATTAATCACGAGGAAAAGAAGGACAAACAAACAAACTTTTTCATTTATGATATGTTTGGCGGAATACTACATATACCATGAATACTTATTTAATGCTTTGCTAATATTTCTTGGGCGAAATTTGAAATAGTTGTTAAAATTTACGTCCAGACAAATTAATTAATTGTATTTAAATGTCAATCAAAGAATTGTAACAAACTACTAGGTACCTATCTTCAAAAAACATCACCTACAATCACTGGTAGTAGACACTGCTAAAAATACATATTCATTTATCAGTAACGATCATGTTATATCATTGTGAAACCGTAACCTATCCACCTAAATTGCTCTATTAGCATTTACCAATAATGTTAGCTGAGAACCTCTTCAATGTGAGGTTATCATGCACCATCTTGTAAGTGGAGGTCATCCTGTCTTGCTATTACATGACATGACACCTCTTATGTACTTCAAACATGCCTATTAACACATATTGGGGTGCTTGAGTTGTTACGAAATTGTTTAGCTACCCATATTTTAAATAGTAAGAAGAATTCGTAGCTATTGAGCAACGAATTCTTGAGTTCTGTAGTACATGATTCTGCGATTGAGATGTATATTGTCATTCATTTTTTTCGTAATTAATGCTCCTAGCATTGATGGTTTCGGTGATCGTTATCGATTACTGAAGTTGTTGGTCACGTTGTGGATATGTGACCGTAGACAGCGGCATTTTCATTTTGCACGCTTAATTATCTGTCCCGATTCTTTGTTATCTATCTTTGGGCGGCCTACAAATTCTGACAATAGAACGAGTCACTCCGGCTATAGAAAGAGGACATATTCTTGAATAAAATGTTTTTGTATACTCTGTGGGACATTAAAGCCAAAATGAATTGTCCCAATTTTAATTTTTGTTGCGTAATCACAATTCATCAAAGTAATATTTCTGGCTTACTAAGAATACTTCTCGAGTGAATAGATTTTAAGTGCTCATAAACATTTGGAGAGCGAATTGCTCAACACAGCCGGAAGTTTGTTTACGACTCAAATGAGGATATGCACTTTTCAAACAGAACCAGCAAAGTGAATTATCATCTACCCACTTTCAATTTCTCGCACCTAATTCGCTTTTTTATTGCGTTTATTCACCATTCACGCTTCCACGATGTTTACTTAGTCCTTGAACGGAATAACATTGCGGGGTGGTGTTAAATGCATCCTCATCGGCTGGTACAAAACTGACAGACGTTTTAGTACTCTGTCATTTTATAAACATACATACAAAAATGGAAATTTGTAGACAATGGTAATGAAAACAAGGCAAAGGTAGCGGATCCTCGAAACAAAAAACATTTTAATTATTGATTAGGTTTTTTTAATTAAAATACTATGAGCCCAATATTATTAAAATCTTCTCTCAGACTATTTGGCTTCAACTCATTTGTTGTAAATAGATGATTTTGTTTTAAATGAAGCCCCACTCTCCTAGTAGTAACTGATTCATAAAAGTAAGCATTGTAAAGTATTTTGAGCGATCAGTTTTGCATGGGATCCTCCAATAATGAGTATTTCCATTAAAAAACCTTCATAGAATGTCTAAAAATCGTGATTCATTTCATATTTTAATCGTTTGTTTAATGCGGTAGAGTACGAAAAGACACGAGGTGATCGAAGACTATCCTCGTTACGATGCATCATGGATGTTTGCTTGGAGGCGACGGTGCGTACGCGCAAGTCGGAATATTTAAGTTTCACTCAGTTTTACATGAAAACGACAGTTAAAGCCTCAAAAATTTATATTCTTGGTAACTTTCAGACTAGTGTATTTGGACCACTTTGATAAATGTAAATATTTGAAGACAAATAAGGTTATCATGCAAATATTTTCACAAAGGCTTTGGAATAGAAAACGTTAAAAAAGCAAGTACTGGAACATTATACCTCCGCGGTTTACTAAATCTTTAATTTACAAACATTTCTTATTTTTCAGCTTAGATAAAGTCGTCAATGTCATCGCAACGTCCAGCCGATGACACTCCAACAGTAATCCGCCTACCTCACAAATACTCAGGACACGATCTATTGCGACCACCCCGCTTTACGGTCACGACCGCCGCGCGCGCAGTGAAACGCGCTTTCCACTCGCACCTGCACTCTGACACTGGAAAACGAGTGGACGTATCTAATAGCCTGTTTGGAACCTGCTGAATGTAGAGATAGTGATCTTTAGAACGCTGCGGATAGTGCTTAAGAGTGTCCAGTACTGCTTTCTGGTTTGTATGCCATTAGCCGAGTAATAACTTTAATGTTTTTTTATGTGGCAATTCTAACAAAACGGCCATGTTTTCGACTATCATATTTACCGTGAGCCAGATCAACGTCCTAAATTAATGATTTGTCTCTGGATAATCTTACAATCCAAACGACATGTTTCTTGACCGGAAGGTTTTTGGACTTGAATTTATTCATATTCTTCATAGTGCCTTAAGGAATATCAGTACGATTATAACTGGTTGCTCTAAACCAACAGTTTCCTTAATTATTCGTTTTTTTGCTGGAGACTGTGAGATATACATAAAGTAGACATAAAAACGAAATAGGACTACAATGACAACGATTGCGCATTCTGGTTCAAGTGTCTAAGGAACACATCTGATTCAACAGAACCAGTTCTAACAAAAAACCCGCTGAAGGAGCGCTTATAGTTTCCATTACAGAACCATAAAACGCCTCTTGGTGCGAGTTACTGGCCTTAAAGAACCGCTACTGGTAGTAAAGTTACACACGCTAAGGCTTGTGTATAATAAATATAATTTAAACGGAGGACCGCTTCTTTTATCGTGTATCGGCGGCAAAGTATTAATTTGTACTAATTAGCGTGCCGTAACAATGCATTCAGGTTTACTGTTACCAGTATGCCGATGGGTATAGGGTGTTCTGGGGTTCGCCTAATAGATATTATGTGCCTGCGCTATGTTTCCTTAGTAACACTATGTAAGAAATAATGATCTCTTCTAATTCTTTCATAACACTTATGGAGACGCTGCAAATCACATTTTTTCAAGAACAGATAAGACCAGACTTTTAAGTAGCATCCATCCTTGAGAACTGCTTTTTATTCGTCTAATGGATTTCTCAAAAGTCTGTCTCCAGTTAAACGTACAAGTGTTTGAAAGGCACCACATCACCCTGTCTTTCAGCAGCACATTCATCCAAGCGCAGCATTACCTCGTTACCTGTAATTGGTGACCACCCATTGTCTTGCACAGTTACAGTAAAGGAATGCAGCCGACCTTGTTGCAAGGGTGAGGCTCTGTTCCGTTAACGACTCCGAGAAACACCGAAAATTGGGATAATTTGCGAAATGAAATGGCTATTAGCGTGACTAGTACGAAGATTGGCGTAATTTTGAATTTAAGGACAGAGTTTAACAGCACGTGATGTGGTTGGTATCATGTTTTATCCGAAATAATAACTTGTATCTAGAAAAGAAATGCCCAACGTTCAGGAGAAAACACTGCATCAATTGATATTGAGTACCGTTCCTGATTCAAGAGTTTTACCAATTCCAACTACAGATATTTATGACTGACATGACGTGTCGATCGAATCTGATCCTAGCCGTACTACTCGTATTTAACATCTTTCAATAAACGTGGGGATGTGCAATTGCTTTTTGCTTAGTATAGAGAGTGTAATGCCATGATATGTAGAATTCAGAACTACCGATACTCGTAATAGCATTAGCAAACGTGTTATAACTGACTTATAGCGTTACAGTTTACCATTAGCTTCACCAATGCAAACCAGGATAGTTGCGTGCGTGCTGTGCCAACGGGCCTTTGAGCTCTATTTGTCGATGGCCAGTCATTTCACACATTATTGCCAATGCCCGTTGCGGATTGTTGGCTTTATGTGCCGGTTAGCTGGTGTGTTTCAGCTTTACAGACGATTTGTAACACGCTACATGTTTGATTTCCTAATGCTGTTTGGATGACTGACTGACAGTTACAAAGGAGGCAGAACTAGTTTGGAATCGCGGATGCAACGTTATAATTAGAGCAAAGCAAAACCTAAAACAAATAATAGGAGATACAAGAAAAAATATATATGTAATGAATTAAGTATAACAAGGAAATTAATCTGAAATTGTCTTTTTACATAAAATACATTCCTTCAAATCCTTTCCATCTGCAAAAATTCTATTAATTGCATTTTTTTGCATCGGAATGTCTCGGAACTGCCTCTAGCTGCAGGAGGAAGAAATGCCAGTCCCTATAGAGAAGCGAACGGTAATTATTAGAAGGTCGCTTGCCGTTATGTGCCTGCGCATCTCGACATATATAGCCATATACAACATGCTAAGACCATAGATGCCCCTGGCGTCCGGCAGCCCTCATATAGAGAACACCGCTTAGCGCACGGTGTTGTGGCCAATAAATAAAGCGTAGGTTTCGCTTTTTGCTATACGATTGATCGTTGAAAAAGTCTGTTTAATCCGACTTCTGCTCGAGTTAGGACTTAGTTGCGTTAGTAGTGCGGTAAAACGAACGGGATATTTTATTCTTTTAGTTAAATATATCAAAGTTCAATGCGATGTGGAAGTTATTCCAAGACTAGAAATCGTTTGAGTCATTTCCAGTACACCTGCGAAATAGGAAATATCATGTTTGATGAGAATATCTTAAGCACCTTGAGCGCCGCATCGCCTGACATCAATATGCAGACATAGTGTTCATGATTTTATCTTTTAATGAGAATAGCTAGTTTTGTATTGTCGAGAGAGCCAAAAACCGTCCTACAGACTAGACAAATCAAACTAGACTAAAAACACTTACCTTAATTCAATTTATCACATTGCCAGTTTCCATGTCATGTTCCCTGTTATCTACATCGATTTCAACAAAACTACACCATTGACCATTAGTAACGAGTTTGTAGGTAACTATTGCACCGCTATTGCCTATCGCACACGTAATCGGGCCTAAGGCTGGGTACCGGTGGCTATTTGAAGAATTTTAACTGGCGGGCAGAACAAGACTCCTGTGTGACCTGCTGCGCTGATGCAAGTGTTATATTTATGCGTAGTAAGTCTAGCTATATTATATTTATAGTGACTCGAGATAGCCTGGCTAAAGATTACCGGTCTCTTCTGTAGATATTTAGTGCTCTATGGGTGATCCAAATGCGTTTTTTTTTTAAATTAGTCATTAAATATTTCAATAGAGACAGAATTTGGTGAATTCGCTCAAAGTTTGACACTATTTTAATCATCTAATATCTAGGACTAATATCTAAAAATTGACATCCATTTATTATTATTTAAGCTTCGGTCATTGTGTTCAATGTATCAGATTTGATTCAAAAAACGTAGTACCTACCTACCCAAAGACAATTAATAAATTTGTACGGTGGCTATAGTGGCCTTCAAGTTCCGGTCACGTCTGACCATTTGACCGAACGGACGAGCCAAGGGGTTGAGCGGCCGAGAAACCCGGTGACCCCCTTACACTGTAGCTTCTTAATTATTGGCCAGTGACAGCTTTATTAATAAACACGTATTGATTGAGTCGTTAACCGTTGGCTCATCAATTTGTGTTGTTGGTTTTCACACAGAACATATAATAGTTACTACAGCGGTCTTGGAAGCGTGTCTCGAGGAAAAATCGGAGTTTGAAGAACGTCGAGGTTTTTAGTGGAACCTAAGGATTAAAATGATTTGCACATTTGAATAATTTCCGAGAGAGCGAAGTTTCACTGCTATAAGTCTAGCAAATGTTTCTTTAGAAACGTAGTAATACAAAAAAGTTGGCAATACAAAGCTTTGGTCAACAAAAATATGGGAATTGTTTAGTCGTCGGGGATTTTTGATTCAGAGAGTATTTTTCTCAAAAGATAGACCGACGATTTCGATAATATTTGGTAGATACATGCAGTACACAATCTGAAAACGAAAAAAGGGCTGTATTTTTAAGTTCCAGAGTTCGCAAAACACCTAACGGTATGTTCCGGCAGCCTTTCTTGAGAGCCAATGTATTCCAGACTAGGCTTACTTCCGTGGTCGTGCTAACTTGTGGTAAAATGCCTAACTGGGCCAAATAAAAAAAAATTGGTTCTGATATTATTGTGGAACTCTATCATAACAACATAATTATGTTATTAACACAATAGAATACGTAACAATGACGTAACAAATGTTACATTTTGACAAAAGCCGTGCTGTGCAAGAAATATAAATAATGTATTTACTTACCTTGGTTCACCTACACAATAATTGGGTCACCTTGCCGTTCGTTTTTTTTATTTACAAAGGATATCATTGATATATACGTATCTCATAACTCTGCTACTATCTTTATTGTCCAAAGTATATTTTTGTACTTGTTATGAATGGACATCATTCATTATTATTTGCCTGACAGACAGAAAGGCAAATAAGGTTTAGCTAGACATCAATCAGGATTTGGCAAATCTAATAATGGGACTGGAGTTACGACAATAAGCGCAGAGATTCAACTGTTTATGTCATTTTTAACCGACTTCGAAAAACGGAAGAGGTACTCAATTCAAGCAAATGTTTTAATTTCAGTAAATAAAATACAATCTCAATGAATTTGCGAGCCTTATGGAGCATCTATATATACATACTGACAGACAGAAGCAAATTATAACAGTTTTCGAAAAAAATTATGTGTTTCGCGCGACTACTTCGCTAATAATAAATAGATTTTGATGTTTTTTTTTGTTTATCCAGTCCATCCAGTCATTAGGAAATGCTCAACTTACCTAATGCACAATAACATGTAAAGTAAAACTGAGGAAATCCTAGTGGAGAATCTATGCGTTTGAAACTTTACTGTGCGAAACTTTCAGTGTCCCCTATTCACTATGAATGAACGTGGCCACGTTATTTCAAGCGCGTAGAAATCACTTGGAACGGTATTCAGTAAGCCAATGTCAAATTTAAAATCATGTCGCAACACGGAATGCGCTCGTTTTGCATTATCAGAACAACGTCTTAACATCTTAACGCTGATTATACGTCATGCATTTTCAGAAAAGAAACTCGTTGTTCGTAAGAGAATACAGGGCCCAAGTTATTTCTAAGAGTAGACAATCCTAGAGCAGTGACATATGGCCAGCTATTCCTAGAAGCAGCCGCGGCGAAGCGGTCACTACCGGGAGGTAGATCCAGCGTGCGCTCCTTGGTACATTTTTAACGATCCGTCAAACAAGACATGTGGACCACACTTAGACTCATACTTATCTAATGACTATTCCAAATTGATAATACTACCATGCCAACTGTTAGCCTAGCGACCTAAAAAATTTTTGCGATTTACTAAAAACTGACATCTGACTACATTCATCAGTTTCAAATTAAAAAAAAAGTATTTTTTTTCTAAATAAGAGTATACAAGACCATCAAAATAAACTTGACGCTGGTAAATATACAAATCGTACGGTGCCACATATCAAAAGAATAAGAAAGACTAGCAAAATAACGGTAAACTTAATGAATAAAATTTATCAAATTTGTCTTGAAGGATTAGAGTAAACGGCGAACATAGATTAAAAAACATTCCGAAAAATGTATAACCTACTTTTTGCTAGAAGTCGGTTCTAAATAAAAAACTGCACAAATTCATTTATTACATATCTACACTGTCTAAAATTTAGCAATCTGCATTTTGTAGTAGCATACAAATTGCAGACGGTTATTTTTTCAAAACAAACAGTTAAACTGTGTTAGTTCTCTAATAAATCTAAAGCTTTAAATAACGCAGACTGAAAATAAAACAACCAGCAGGCAGTGAGTCTGGGAAGCTTCAGGTTTGCAGTATTGATTTTGTCTGGAATCCTAGGGTTGCCTTTATACATATAGAAAAAAAAATATTTACGCCATATAAATGCCAAATTCAATGTGCATGTTCAGGTTGCAATTAACATAAAATAACAAACATACTACGACAAGATAGGAAGGAATATTGACAGATGAATTTATATTGAGAATTAAGGTAAGGAGTGTCTCACAAAGTTTATATTTCATCGCCTTGTAAGTGAGAAATAATGTACTATTATAAAAACAAAAAAAAAATACACGCCATTACGAACAAACGATACCTTGAGTTACGGTGGTTTGAACAAATTTGTTTAATTTTAAAGGGATATGTTTTTTATAGTTTCATTAGCAGATTCATTTACTCTTTATTACAAACATACCTTGGCTATTAATATGCTTTGAATTTAAACTAACTTCTTATTATACGGTTAAAATAAACAACGCAATTTATGCACTTCATATGTCAATCAGAGCTATTGAACGATTGATTCCTGTTCATGCTTCAATCGATCATGATATTTCAAGCAGACATCGATTGAACTAAAAGCAATTGCAAAGAGAGCTGATGACAACCCTACTCTCAGTACTAAGTTTAGATTTGTGCACCCAGACGCTCGTATAGGCTATATTGTTTTTTATTTTCTGTTGAATACCTAAATGTAGAGTTAGGAGAAACATTGGGTAACGTCTGTTAAGTTTCAACGTTATATGAACGAATTATAAAATGATCACACATTCGTTCACTCATATTCTTCTCTACAAAACTATTCTACCTATGTTTTTTTAGACCTTTATTTTAACGTACGAACAGATCGTTTCTCTATATAGACAAAATTGCTTAGCAATTATCTAGTTGTTCTTTTGAAAAGTATCCTTTTAAAGTTTTCCTTGAGTAACGTTATTCCCATTAGTCTAACATATCATGTTTAATTATCGTCGTCATCTTTCAAAGTCATACACAAAGCGAGGGTATATAGAACAATACTTTGAAATAATCTAAATCCCGACCAACGAGGATTTCATCGCATCCAGTTTTTATATCGTTTCGCGAAACGACTACTCTGTCACAGAATAAGCAAGAGTGAGTATGTGGTCAAGTGCAAGTCCTGTCATAAAATCACGAATACGGGGAATCGTTTAATGGTATGGAATAAAGTGGAAAGCATTAAATTAAAGGTCAATTCTGGTATAGCTGTTTTATCGGGGCGTCTACATTGACTAGCTCATCTTGTCTTCCAGTTTTATAGTTTCTATGTATACATTCTGCAATACAATCCATTTAAATTGCATTTCCTATGCTAAAATTCAATTTGCTAATTTTATAACACAAAAAACCTTAAGAAATACCTTAATTTTAGTTATTACTGCCGATTGAAGTTCGTAGCATCAATGTCCTTAGGTAAACGTTTTTGGAGTGTTTTCGTTAGCGAATCGATTCTGTTGAAACTGCTTTAGTTGACTTTTTGGTTGTAACTTTATATTAAACACTACGCCAATATATCCCACACGCTGAGCCCAAGACCAAAATAACTATCGAAATTGACGACGTTTCTAAATTTCATCTAGACTTTTATAAAACAAACTGTCTATCTTCAACAGATTCAAAAGCTTAGCAAATTCTATTATACCCAAGTAACTGACAAGCGTTTGACAAAAGCTTGATGTGGCACGTGCGCAGGAGTGCGATTTATTTCGGTAAGCAGGTCGCCGGGGTCGACGACCGGCGCGTCGCGACGTCTAACCAAGAATAAGATGCGCAGGCGCAACGCAGGTGCACAGGAACAAACTGCTGGCTAATCTACACAACATATGCACGAGGATTGGCTGATTGATCACTCTTCACGTTAAACAACTCGCCGCTATTATGGAAATCGCTGTGACAGTTAAAACGGTTTTTTATTGCTTCGGCAGCAATCAAAATTTGAGATGAGAGTTGTGCAGTTGGTGGTTCATTGTCGTAATTATGGGTGCGTGTAATTTAAATTGCGATTTCCGAACGTCCAGTTGAGTTGATGGTTTGTTGAGAATGTTTCTGACTTTACTACCATCAGTTCAAGCAGTATACAGTGATCTTCAGAAGGCAATTTTCAAAACGTTTTCTTCCTCATTAAGTGTGTCTGTAAATCTGTGCCATCGTCGTTTAGATTGTAAGATATGGTCGTTATTAGATGCGCCGATTCTTGGGAACTGAATGTATTGATTTAAACGAAAACTAGTTAGAAAATCCGATTCATTATATAGAACCCATAAATCACGTGTTTTATTAACCTAAAAAGAAATAAGAGCAATTCACAAACGCCGTGTTTTTCTCTGAGATCCAAGCCGACCTGTGGTCTCACGACCTGTAGTAAATTATTAACTTTTTAATTAAAAAGTGGATATAATATAGCGGTTTAAAAAACAAAGATGTTCTTATCAACGGTTATTCAAATTCAAAGTATTTATTTCAGACAATAACATAGTCTATTTGTTAGTACTACTTACAACTAAGAATTACTTATGCTATGTTAGTAATACGCCTTAAACTTAATAACTATATATGTAACTAAGATCAATGTGTCATGTACTTCCGAGGCATTTCAGGTGAAATCATTATTTGCATGAGATGCCTCAGTACAGGAGCTTTCGGGTCATCAGCCACGACTTTCAAGATGCTGTTGTTACTCCCCCGAAGCCTCCTCACCAGTGATGCAACTTTTTTTCTAATGACAGCATGAAATCCATCAGTATGGTATCGAGAAAACATACCAGAGGCGCTACAGAATCGAGGGAGTCTCAACATCATCCTAAAACATTATTGTATTGGACGCGCAGGGTATTTAGTGATCCTTGTGAACAGCTGAACCACAGACCACCCGTGTACAAGCCTTGACAGTAGGCTTTAAATAGAGTTACTTTAACCTGCTCGGTACAACAGGTAAATCTGCGGGCCAGCATATTTCCGCGGACCGCCAACGCCCTGCGCTCCCTTTCTACATCCTCATCGTCCTTAAGGTCATCGGCAAGAATATGACCGAGGTATTTAAACCTCGTCACCTGCTTAATATTTGCACTATTAATTGTAATCGCAGGGATAGTTTCTGGGCACTTGCCGTAGGCCTTAATAACCATGAATTCACATTTTTTACGTTATATATCAGAACATGCGATGCGGCGTACTTTTCACACACTCTCAGCATCTCCTTTATGGACCCCGCAGTCGGCCCCAGCAGCACCATGTCGTCCGCGTAGCTGATGTTGTTAACACAAACACCCCCCACGCGGCAACCGACACGCAAGCTGCTAAGCTCGACTATGAGATCATTTACATACATGCTAAAAAGCTTTGGAGACGACAACCCCCCCTGCCTCACACCGCACTCCAGCTTGTATGACTCAGAGATGCTGTTTGACCATTTTACATGATTTGTCTGATTTTTGTACCAATATTGAAATATTTTCAGCAATTCAGCCGGCATACCCTTGTCCTCCATCTTCCTCCAGTGCACATCATAAGAGACGAGATCAAAGGCTTTGGAGAGATCTATAAAACAAGCGTATACCGGAGTCTTACGTTCGGTATAGTATACGGTTATTATAACACAAATAATTTAAGAATTGGAAAACTATATCCGACTTGGGTTCGGTTTTAGTCAAGTCTAACCTAACCTAACTTGAACACTTACGAAGAAGCTATATGGTTATTATACTGTATATGTACGTCAAATTGCTAAGTGCTCAATATGTTGTTGACTGTTTCAATAAGGCAGATTAATTCAAAATTAAAATTACAAAAATCGGCAGTGACTCAAAGACAAGATGAATGTAAGCATACATACAGAACAATAAATCATTTTATTTCATTTTTCTAAGATTGAGAGCATTACTTCTTCTTCTTTTTCGTGCACGTAGAATGGCTAAGCTAATAACGAGTAAAAGTACTTACGAAAGGTCTGAAAAGCGCACAAATGAGACACAAATAAAATATTTAAAAGCTGTGGAATCAATTATGTATGTAAAACAACCAGCTTCTAAATTATAATTCGGCATCTTGATTGAAAGTGAAGGTAGAGGCAGGCACCTGTGACGCCTAAGCGTGACCGGCCGGACGCTCTGCTCTTTTTCCACAAGTCACTGCGATGTGATTGTGACGCCGCGAATACCGTTAACAATTTTGAACTTGGAACGAGTTTTGATGTTTTAAGGCCAAACAGCAAAAGCTGAGTTCCAAAACTGTCAACGCCATATTGGCCGTGCGTGACTCATCTCAGCCCTTGGTAGACAGTACAATGAAAAGAAAAACGGCTCCAGGACGCAACAGGATGAGAAAAAACGGCCCACTGTAACGTTCACCGTTGCAGACATGATTGAGTAATAATGCATGAATTATTTACGATGTGGTAATTTTCTGGTCGGCCTTTTTAGGCAGTCAGCAACCAGTCAGGTTGGCTTTATTCATACTCGGTACAATTTTGAAGGCGTACTTTAAGCGCTCAACTTGCTTAATGTGTTTGCCCCTGAAGAATTTATCATGTTTTTATTTTTAAATTCGTGTAACCAACCTCTTTTGGTTTTTGAACAATGTTTATTTATGAACAAAACATTGTTTTTAAATATTTAAGCAGGTCCAAATGTTTCGACCCCAGCGAAGTGGCCTGAATTAACTTCGGCTTCTTTAGCGTATTTTTATTGTTTTTATCTTTCAACGTGCCGTTAACAAAGCCAAATCTTCTTTAGCAAGAATATCTAAAAGCTACGTGACTGATTTTTTCGGGCTAACTCATATATTGGTAGATTTAATTACTAAGCTCCTTCAATCTTGCCTTATAAGACGCTGTAGCCGACGATTTAGGTTTCTAATAACGTAACGACGGTTCTAACTTGGTCACATGAGCATAGACAGAGATGCATTTACTTTCAAGGAGACCAGGCTCCAACTTCTTAAACTAATAATAATAATATAATAATATGGGACAACATCCACACAAAGGTCTTCAAGTCCCAAACTAGGCCAAGCCTGTGCTATGGTAACCTGATGACTGCTACATACTTAGAAATACATATATACATACTTATATATATAATAAACACCCAGACACAGGTCAAACAGACATGTTCATGCACACAAATGTTTGACCTGTCCGGGAATCGAACCCGGGACCAGTGGCGTAGAAGGCAGGGTTGCTACTTACTGCGCCAACCGGCCAGTCAAATGTAGGTGTGTTTTAAAGATTTGCCGCAGATATTCCGCAACCGAAATTGAATAAACACTAAAAAAAATATCCAACGCCAAAATATACGAATTGCAATCTGGTTTATTTTTTTTTCTATTTTTTATTATTATATCACGTCCCACTGTAGGGCAATGCCTTTTCTAACTTCTCTACACAACTCTGACACAAATACTGGACGCACATAGCTCAAGTCCGAGAGTTTCTTTCCAATACCTCAGAATAAATAGCAGTATTTTATCATTACGCTTAATATCCTTTGAATAAGTTTATACCTAATTTTCAAAGCATTGCAAAATCACAGCGGTGAGGGCAATAAAAACTGAAGAAAGGAAATAGACGATTAAAGTGACTTAATTAGTAAGGTGGACAACGTGATCGTTAATGTTGAAAGGTATGGAAAGTATGATAAGCTTGAGTAAAGACTGTGTAATAGCCTGAGTAATAATGATTATGATACTCGTTTAGTAGATGTGTGTAAGCAACAAGGTAACAAAACAACAGATCGTAGAGATAACGCATCATGATGGCGACGAGTCGGCGGGAAAATAAACGTCATTATGACAGCTTTAGAAGCTTTGCAGAATTGTATTTCAAGTTTTACTATTTGCTTGCTGCTTTTTAGAATAAAGAATTTAAATGTCATAATTTATATTATCGCATTGAAGATGAGCCATTTTATCGATATCTCACTACAATAATGAGTTACTTTTAATCACCAAATGTTTAAACCGTGCGAAGCCAAGAAGCATGAGGAAAGAAGAGACACAAGATGACATCACATTAAACTCATATAAATACGCGTCGTGTTATATATCATTATTCTGTCGTTTAATACCAAACAAACTTTATTCAGAGCTGTGCAAGCGCAGATTGTCTAATACCTACTCATTCACTGGTCAAATTGGAGATGCATCAAAATCTCAAACTGTCAGCTAACCAGCAAATAGAAAATGACAAAAGTTAACAGTAATCGCCACCAGGCACCGTTACACGTAGGTTTATCAGCGGGTGACGTTGGAACGCCCCCGCTCAGATCAGCCGGCGTCAGACCGTGAAACAGCACGTGCTTTCTGTGACGGTACACTGGCGTCTCTAGCTGCTATAGATTGTGATCTAGCTTATCTAATGTTAGTAAGGTGACAGTTTTCTTGAGTACTAAGTACACGGGATGTTTGCTTTTTTCTCTAGGTTTGTATTCGACACATCATTATCTAAGTATCTATGTGTTTAAGTTGTAAGGTTGTGTTTGATAGAATATTGGGACGTAATTTCTTAATGTTCAGTGATACTACATCCATCATCATTTTCTTTGTACAGGTGAACTGATTCACCCTGGTGTGTATGAGTTTCTAGGCCGCCCGAAGGCCTATGTCATCATCTCTTACGATTGTTGTCCGAAGACTACCGATACAAATTAACGTATTATATAAGCAAAATAATATTGATTTTAGATACGAATCAGAAATCAATACAAAATTTTGCTAACGACGACTTTACAACTAAACGGGTAAGTGCGAATGGCATTGCTGAATTGGCGTTATTATTATCGACCTAGAAGTAAAACTATAAAATGTTATGAATATTTTATTTATCTGTCCTTGAAACCACGAGTAACATTACCAAAATGAATAAGACAAACATCACTATCAAGACCTCGTTATATTACGAAACTAATCTAGCGTTACGTACGTACAAGGAAGGTGACATGCCACTTCCAGTTGGCTGAATAAATTTAATTAGTGATACCCTGTTTGCAAGGCTGCATTATCATATCATTATGCAAAGCGAAAAACTATTAGAAAGCGAAAACAAAGTATATCAAACACTAATAATTAGGGATATTTTTTAGAAAATCATATTTTTACTCGAATCGATATTGAATTTTCAAGATTTCAAGACATTATATACAAATACAATAGCAAAGAAAAGACAATATTGAAAAGTTAGAAAAAGCTTATAATCTTCAGCGGAATTGGTTTTCAGCGCACCCTTGTTTTAACTTTTTTTTCTTGAATTGCAACTCTTTTCCCGCACCAATCTTGTTATACCTGAACAAGCAACATATACTTAATGTTAAGCAAGTAAAAAATGATTGTTAAGTAACAAGCCTTAAGTATATTTTTAAATCACTTTTGAACTACTGCATTCCCATATTAGTAAAGCAAAGCTTGACATTAAGCGACAAAAAAGCTGTATAAGTAGCACACCATACCTGCCATACATACAAGTTGTTATAAAGTTTGAAGCGTAAACGCACATTTGAAAAATAAATCAGCAGTAATAACTTAACATTTCAGTCTAATCAGATTTACCAAGTTCACAATAAACTCGCAACCAGGAATTTTGGAGACAGCTTACCTGAAAATAAGAGAAAAATATACGTTAATTAAAAGAAACGAGCTCAAGCTCGGAGATAAAAACGCTTTTTAATGGACGCACTAAAACTGACCATAATGTTTCAACAATTTATTTCGCGGACGCAAATTTTTGTATAATGCTTAGCCGTTACAAGATTCAAAGTCCCTACGAAACCGTTAGCGCTATCATTAAATTCAAATTTTGCAATAACAATGCCAATATACCGAAATTAAGAGGAAATACTGATTTATTTAAGACAATTATGAGCTAAAATATAGTTTAAAACAAAACCTCATCTTTCGCAATAATTTAATCGAAAATCTGAGAAACGGAATAGGCAGTCTCCAAATTGAGCTGAAATTTAAGAGCGGGCAGCGCGGCGCAACCCTGAGGCTATGGCGTTAATGTCAAAATTGGGCAACTAATTTGAATTTTGATATTGCTAAGAAACTATGCAATGGTGAAATGAATAACTATCATTATTTCAACATCATTTTGAGTACTAAATCATTTACAAATGACACAAGTAACGTACAAGCACAAATTTTACCTTTGTGGCGTTGCGTAAATATTTCTATTATAAATGTGTTTTCTGTACCTATAGTGATGTGTTATATTCGTACTTATTGTATCGTATTACGTATAAATGTTTACTCTTCCTTCCGTTTTTTTATTAAAACTCCGTCTATCATGCCACTAAATTATGCGAATGGATATTACGTTGTAGTAGCATTCGACTGGCATATGTACTACAAAAAATCTGCGGTAACACGAGTCTGCTATTGTTCCGTATGTTTTGATACCTCGAGATCAGATTTCGTTACTTCTGTGAGCCATTGTTCAGCTCCTGCGCAGTGTATACTGTGTTACTGTCAACACATTTGTTTCATCCGTTGTTTTGGATTTTGCGCGAGGCTCGGAACACTGTCCATTGTTGCAAGCGTAAATTGAAACCTCATTCCCGTATTGATTGTTTGTACAATTATGAATTCCAAATGAGTCAAATGGGGCTTTAGGCAGAATATGTGGGTATATGTCGCAACAGCGAGAGCTCGTGTCCCACGGCTGAACAATCGAACTGAGCATGTACCAATGTAACCTCAGGCTCGTATGCGAAGAATTAGCATACCGGCAAAGCGCCTTGCCCACGCGGCGCGGCCCTCCCGCTACCGATCCATCATAATCGCTGCTGTGTGCGTACAACATCGCAAACAATCTTACAATTTACCATCATTTGTCTCAATTTTCAACTCTACTCCACACAATTAGGGCCATTTTCTGAATGCCGAGCTCTTTTCAGCTAATGCCAGAGTCGCAACAGGAAAGCTAATGGCGAACCGTGTATCGATCATCTTTTGTGGAGAAAACAAAAGTCATATTTCTAAGGAAAACAGAAAACGTAAACAATAGCTGGCTGCAATGTTTATGTTACTTGAGTGTAGTTTCTACTGCCTATGTCGAAGGTTTTCTAGCAGGTGTCGCTGTAACTGTTTAACAATTAAGAAAAGATTATTAGGAGAGCTTACATAAAAATAAATCCCGCACATCGTTCGCGAAATTAAATTCTTTATTAAATTCAATAAATTAAAAATATAATCATGATAATGATAAACAAAGTTTCACCAAAAGAAACTCCACTAAAATTATGATAAACTATTCACTCTTGCGTAATCAATATTTATACTATGCACGTCGTGTATACTTAGAACGTTACAAACTGCTTATTAAATAATAATGACAATAACTTAATCAGTAGCTACGATCGTTGTATGTATTGTTTTATCGTAAATCACGTTCATTATGTCCATACCTATCTTATGTGATTCCGCAACGCGTGGTTACAATTCTTAACAATGTTATTTATTCAGCATTCTATTGTAAGGTACACAGGGGTTGCAATCTAGATTCATGATAGATGGAAGTTGTTGCAGTGATGGATTATCACTATTTTATCTGCTTTGCATAATTTGTGAATAATGTTTATAAAATACTACACAACTAGTTACATGATGCTATATACGTGAAATACATTACATTGTTTTAAATTCTGTTTTCACTTCTGTATTTTCGATTGTAGAAGTACCGACTTATTTTGATTTTCTTGATGTGATTTACTTTTATTTGATTGTTCACCTACCACAATTGTAATGTTTTTGTACCTAAGTTTTTTGATGCAAATAAACTATTTACTATTTAACTAATATGTTGAAATTAGAATTTTGGTAGAAAAACACTTCGGACGTTGTTTGGTCGCAGTAGTTTGTTCAATATTTTATTATGTATTATTTAACTTTTTTGAATACCTAAACACAATTCATAATTACGGAAAATTCAACATAAAAACATTCTATATTCTGTCACCATTCATTGGCGTACATAATAATAATTTGTCATTCATTGATTGTTAGCTTAGACTTGAGTACGTGTGGCCTTGTCGCCTACGCGCAATCTATTGCCATTATTATACCCCAACTGTACCAACAAATGACATGGGCGATAGAAATTATGTTTCAGAAATCTGTGTTGAAATCCTGTGAAACAAAGAGTCATGGACCCAATATGGCGGGCCAAGGTTGCTGCTGTAAAACCAGCCCTGAAACGTTCAAGAGAAACCGTTGTTATGCAACTATTGATTAATAAAGGAACAAAAGTAAAAACGATATTAGCAGGATGTAGCTAAACGTAGGTATTCATTGAGGAACATCAGATCGACCTAGTTACTCTTGTAAGTTTTCGTCGCATCTTCCAAATACCCTATATTCCTCAGGATGCTCTACAGGATGTATTAATTTTATTCATTGTACTAATTTAATATAAAAACAAATTTCAATCAAGTGGCTTCACGATGACTAGGTTTCAAAATGATAAATTTTATGACGTCATATTGCTCTTTGCTACCATTGATAGCAAAGAGCAATATGACGAGTAGCATGATAAGTAGCTTCTTTCAGTTTGTCTCTAGCCTGATTTATAATAATGTTAAGCCAAAGCCGAACATGGAACTGAGTAAGTTAATAACTTTAACGCTAATCTTATTCTTAATTTCCCCGTTATAACGTACATTATCATTACAAGCTAAGTAAGTTCTTTATTATAAGGTATCAACCAATCGGATTAATAGTTTTATTTATATACCAAACGGCTCATTAAGATAAAAGAGAAGTCACATACAAATATGTTATATTACCTATCAGATAAATTTGTTAAAAGTATGGCTTGAGTATTAAATATTTAGACGCATCAAACGACATTGGCAATTTTAGTAATCTTCACAAAAAATTGATTGTTGGGAAATCATTGCCACATAATACTACCTAATACAATTTGTGTAGTCAGTTCAAAACAATCGCAATTAGTAAAATACGATAATTACAACACATGTCAAGAAACGAGATCAACTAGACAGCGATCAATCATGTTCACTTAGGCATTACAAACCAAGTGAGAATCAAACCTGGATTGAAAATGGGTTCTGCCACAGCAAGTTGCTTTTAATTTTAGTAGCTCTATTAAGATTTTTTTACGAATTAAAATTTGAATTTACTTTTAGTCAGTTACTCGTTACAGCTTACACCTTATGTGATAGACAAATCTGTGTCAGTTCGGTAAAAATAAAGCCGATACACTTATTACGCGGTTACGCTCTAGCTTTGATTTCCTCTCTGGCCGTCAGTTTAATTTGATCTTGCGGCGCAAATAGTGATAAGTTAAGAGAAATTACATTCCTATTTTCAGGCGCCCCTTAAGGTAAGGTTGCTTCGTTGACTTGAGTTTGTCTGTAAGGAACTCTAAACGAGCCATTAGATCCTATAGCCTACAGCCGCTACGGTACCTAATTGTTAATTGCATTCAATACACCAGTTAGGGCATTATTCATTTAGTAATTAAGTCATTTGTATTCGTCATTCTCAGAAGTCAAATCTGTTCTAGTTATTGTTTCTTAAGGTTGTTTGTGTAAATTAGTCTAAATATACACATAAATGAGTAATGGATTATATGATGCTGATAAATCAGGTTGTGCATGTCATTACTGCTGATTATGCTAGAAAATACATTTTCTTTTATTTTCCCGTGATAAAAGTACTCTTCATGAACTATCTCTGACCAAAAAATCTAATCTTTGAAGAAGAAGGATTAACAAACCAATAACACATTTTCATTTATACTGTTCTCCTGAGAAATTTAATGGAGTACTATTTTGTATTGATCCAAAAAAGTATGAAACAAGAATTTTTAGTTTTTATAATTCTCTTTTTTATTTTATATGTTTTTGGCTGTGTACCTATAACGTGAGTTATACAAATTGGCATAGACTACGACACTAGAAAGTCTTGAAGGTTTTGTAATAATTAACTTCGACCGATATCTGCTTTACGGTTCATATGTGAATGAAGAACAAACGATTCCGTCAATCAATTTCGTATTAGTAGTTTACGTTGTACAGTGAAACGACACGGATGATCACGGTTAAACAGGCAATTACGAAATTAACATACGCGGCTGGTCGGCCGACTAGCTCATATTTAATTAAACGCGTACATAACGGTACACATTTTCGTACTTCGGCTTCGCTCCCATACGTCCCACCGCGCGCATCGAACCGGACTGAACCTCCAGATCCAAACATAAAAACAACACTATCTAGGAATACCCATTTAGCGACGAGAGCCTCACGATATCGGCACACGAGTAACATAAAAACAAATGACAAAAATAGCAATTAAAAGCACGCGGCAGGACGTACTCATTTGTGTATGCAAATGCCGCCATATTGCTTTTTTACGGCTGCTTTCGGAAAATGAAACAAATTGTGTTTTTAATGTTTTAATTAGAGATCCGCTTTAGTCGAGCGCCGCTATCTCCTCCTAGATTGCGAATATGTTAATTTGCGTCGATCGTGACTCGGGGAACATTCGCCTGATAGTTAACTAAGTAGGTACTACCGAATAAAAATCTGTTAATGATTCCCGTGGCATTCGCTGCGGACTGTTTTTCGTCACAAGGAGAATGTCCGGGAATCGTTAAATCGACGCCCGCGCATATTTTCTATTTAGTGTCTTTTGAACAACGTGTAAAAGGGACTTGTAATATCCGCTTAGTATTTTATTTATGTTACATAAAAAATGTTTAACGTGTCAGGTACGAATGCGTATCCAGAATTAATCTGACAGGTGCGTTGTGAGAACTGGTTTCTCTATGAATTTGATATGTGACATCTCCGGTCGTAGACAGAGTGGCTCGTAAAGTTTAATTCGAGGCATAAATAACCTTTATAAAGGTTTAGCATGGTGTAACGTAATACAGCCGTGCCTCAAAGAATGGGGATAGAGGTTTAATAAAGGACTGCCATTAGGGGTATGACTCTGAGTGCACTTGATGGTCGGGGAAGTGCAGTCACTTGTAGCGCGTCTATGGACTTGGCATTGATAAAAAGTATACGGTAAAGTTATTAATTAATTACTGGCTGGTCACAGGTTTTCAAGAAATCCTTTTATAGCGACATTTAAAATTTCCCTACAAACTTCCTAGCAACTCCGACTAAAATTATTATGATACAATAATTCTTATAATAAATAATATAATTCTTTCAAAAAACAGCGCCGACAGTTAATCTGTAACTTTTCTCAATGAGAAAATTGAATCCCTGTTTCGACTTTAATGTTCAATTCAACGTTAAAAAGATGACCATGAGTGGTACGAGTGTTAGACAGAGACAATTGCCTAAAACAAATGTTAGCCCAAAATGTTGTTAGACTATATATTGTTAGAACAAACACAGTATTAAAGTTTCCTACGCTAAAGATAACAAATAGTGATAACGTTGATAAGAAAACGAGCGTAGTATTATCTATGACGTAAGATTTTATCGCCAGAGATCCTTACTTTAGAATCATTGAAAGTGCTGTACAAATATAGACTTTGTTAATAACTTGAGTCATTCACCGAATTAGAAATTTCCTTGTGAATTCTGATTCAATTTAGATGGATGTCAAACCAAAAGGCATGCAGTATTTTGAGGGACAACTATTATGCATGTTTATATCCAACACGCTTGAAATATAAAATAAATAAAAGTAATAGTGAAGAAGATAATAAGCAACAATCTGGCTTGAATGCTTATGTGTCATAAAATACAGGTGTTTCCCCCTCAATGTTTATTTAACGTTACTCCAATTTGCTATAATCATAAAACTATGACTCATCCAACCGTTGTATAACACGTTTTCGGTTACCTACTTAGATAAACGCCTTGCAATGGCAACACATTCTAACACGATCAAATAACGAAGCTCCGCTGCTCTAATATACGACTAAGAAACATGAGCATACTTCAATAAAGCGGCTTTTAATGAAGACGTTCATGTTACGTGGACTGAAGACCGGGTACAGTCGTTTCGCATTTGTCAAGTAAGTGCTAATGCTCATTGCGATTGTTCTCTTTATCCGGTGTCGCGTTGACTTCTCGACCCACATTTAATGTATTGTTATTTACAACTGGCAACTCATTGTATAAGTAACGGTCCCATACCATTTGAACTTAGACGCATAATCGAATTTCGCCAAATCAATGGGACTGTGACTAGGCAGAAACGAATGTCACGATATGTCTGACGACGTTTTTCCGATGTGGTTCTCGTTAGATTCAACGCGCTGGGCTTGATTGGCGCCAGATCACAGATTAACTTATAGTAGCCGGTCAGGGTTCGTTACCAAATCGTTTTCGGCCTCACACATTAGGTGTGCTCGTACACAAAAATGCCAGTTGGAGGCGGGCCGCGCGGCCAATGCACCTGGCGATGCGCCGGCGCATTCCTCACGCACTCCTTTTTATGCTACACTACAAGTTTAGCCCGGCCGTTCTAGGTGGGACCCCCGTCCCCTCTCTTCCTAACATTTATAGACGAGAAGAGGTCACGTCTACTCAACGTAACAGCTCAGATTATACCAGCCGCCGATGAAGGAACGAAACGCAACTCCTATTTTCTACTTTTTTTAATTTAACTATTCCATCTCCGCGTCTTTGTTAGCCGGCAGGTCGGATCAAAAACCTTTTTTGAGTGTTCTAATGCTATTGAAACTGGCGTCGGAGGTGTTTAAAACGTCCGTTCAAATATTTACACAGCGTTGCGTGTTTGTAGGATGGATTTATGACGCGGTTAGGAGCACTCGACATTTGACAGAAAGAATTAACAGGTACCCTCGAAGTGGTTGAGTTTTTAATTGGGCTGAAGAGTCCGCCGTCGTCCGGAGACAAAATCTCCGGATGTCCCACGCTTCACAAACGTTGAGATGTGATACTTTACTAAAACTACCAGTACAATCTGATACTCGGTTCAGTTATAATTGAAAAATGTTAAAATAACCAGTTGTGTTGCGTTGCCAACGTGACATGTTAAGACTAAAGTGTGTCAGAGTGCTAAAAACGAATGTTTGAGTTCTGTTCTTACGCATTAACCGCAAAAGTGTGGCGTGCTGCCTGCGCAGGCGCCATCGGACCACGAAAACAGAACCTGTTCGTGCAAAACGTTAATTTTATCGACAAATGTACATGTCTTTGTATGAATAGTGTGCACATACGACTCAATATATACCAAGTTCGCTTGCGCGGAACGAGAAAGCGGGAAATGTTAATTATTTCCACTGTTTACGCCCCACAGCCAACAAACGGAAGATTTAGGTTATTCTAGAGTTTATTAGGCATAATAAAATGCTATGAATGAAGACCAAAAACAATGGAATTAAGGTTTATTGTCGTCGGTCAATAACCACGTTTTAGGTGAAGGCGAACGAATGTAACCATCTTGAAAAATGCGGCCGCCCAGTTATTACTCATTAACAGTGTATTCACGCAGGCACATCATTGTTTGTATTATTTGTTGTGGTTTTACACATCTGCACAAATAGGAAGTCACATTTTGCGGTGAACCGACATTTTACGGATCTAGCTTGTCTTTTTTTAAATCCATAACAGCTAGGCATTTGACCACCAGCTCGCATAACCACGGAAGTCTGCGACACTGTGGCCCTAGATGGGGCATGCCTAGTCTGAAATTCACTGGCTCTCTAGAAAAGCCTGAACTCACCGTTTGTTTGGCGGTGGATTTTTACAATATGGGGGTGGTAGCTAGCCTGGCGAACGTTAAACACGTAAAAATGCCTTACCGCCCTGTTATGGTTTTCTCACTATGTTCCTCTACCGGTATGGTGCCGAATGGCGAAAAGAAGATATCGAGCAGTGGTTATAAACTTTTGAAAAATGACTAATAAACCTTTAGTCTAGTAAAAAAGTTTCTTGAGCAAAGCAAGAGAGCAATTCTTTTTTCTAAACAAAACTTATTTCAAAATGAAATGGGACTTAGGAAGGTAAACAAAACGATCACCCTACTATAATTCCCAGGCTTTATGTACTTTTATTAGTAGTCAGTCTCAGTTATATAAAAAAAACAATAAGTACCCAACAAATTAAATTTAAGCGTCAATGCATGACTTTTCTCTCATAATAAGACAAGATACATAAAAATGTTTAATAAGCATTTCAACTCTAAGTCAACCGATTCAGAGGTAAATGAAACTTCAAAAACGACAACACATTGCGTCGCAAACCTAACACGAGCAAACGTCCACCGATAGTCAAGTCATCAGCGTCGTTTTAACGCTGACTTTCTCCAATAAGTTACACAAGAGCAAATAAAACGAAATTAGCATCTATTTTGCTCGTAAAGCCACTGCCTATTGTGGGTATCGTTAAGTTAGGTATTGGCGACGCGTCTTGTGCATGCGCGTCCAAATCCGATCCCGGGATTCGTTAGTCGAGCATTTGTCATGATAATGGTCCGAGCACCGCCATTAGCGTCTGTGACAGCTCTTCATTGTGATTTGTACGTGTTGTCGGCTGAATCTTTGACCTTGAGGAACAGATACTATTTCTTGACTTCATGTTCCCGTCTAGTCTTGGCTTTGACATTGCCCTGTGTTAAACCAGTGTTTTTTTTTTATTTGACGTTTTTTTACATTTATTGATACAACAGATCTGCTTCGCAGTGTTACTCGCGAATTAAAACTGACTCCAAAAAGCCCGACTGCTAGAACTTTAGACTCACGTATCATACAAGTGAAATCGCGGGTTGCTGCTAGTATAGCCTATGATCATCTGCAGGTTAAGAAGAATCCATTGACACCACTTACATAAAAATACGACAAGCCGTTTAGGCTCTATGCTAAAGAAATATACCATATATAACCATACACTCGAAAACCATAACCCTCCTTCCTTCTCAGTGGGGTAGATACTGACATAATAATATGACATAACAAATTTCATTTTAGACTCTTCTAGCGCTTTAGCGTGATAAGACAGCAAATACATAAGACTTGCACAAATACCTATTAATACTAATCTTAATACGTTATATTTACGTTCATTTTTTTTTTGTTTTATGTTCGTTATAAATAAATCATTCAGTATTTCATTTCGTTCATTCGTGATTGAATAACAAATAGAAGTGTCAACAAGAACCTATATGTTATATCGCTTAAAAAAGAACGAGCTTGTCTAACGTCTTCAAATAAAATACCTGCCTAAAGTGTATTTTGCTAGCCTGATGAACTACGGACTAGAAATACCTACGTAGGTACTTACATTTTAAGTTTGTTTACAAAATAACAATGTAAATAACGTTAAACTAGGTAAGATGGCGGGCCTCAAATGGGGGTAAGGAGCGTGTGCGGTGTTGTCACAGGTGCTTCGGTTCTGTTTATTCGGAGTTTTAAGCCAAAATTATCGCAAGCTACTCCCGTAGACGCTTGCGATAATTTTGGCTTAAAACTTGTTATTACCCATTATATGATTATAGACAATGACAAATATTGGACAGTATTTTTATTTTATGACGCCAAAAATACGAACTATATTTTTGGCAAATTTCGCGTAGGTGTACCTACCTATTTTGGTTCTTTACTGTTAAAGTTAGACAGACGGCCGGATATAGCTAAACTATAAGTTACTGGTAGTGATGAAATGTTGTTCAGGGGTAGAACCTACGAGGAAGAGAACACAGATAGATCGTAGGTCACATTCTAATATTTAAGCTAAATAACACGGGCTTCGATTTTTTTTACCGTTGAAATCAAATGTCTAATAAATTCGTCCTAATATAACTACTCTATGGTTTATAAGTCAACATAAGATTCATTAGTTATGTCTGGCATATTTTATATTTGCACACACACAAGCCCTCATTGATTTTGGGCTTCAAGATTTACTGTTGTTACTGTGCAGGCAACAAAAAATTACCATTGGGCAAGGCAGTACAAATATATTTATGAGTGTCTAAAAATGTGGGTAGTCAAACATTTATGCACCTACTTGCTTAATCTATTCAATTGACGGAACAAACCTCTTTATAATAATAAGATACCTGTGCCTACCTATCCTGCCTACGTAAGAGTTAATTGCTTCTAGCCGACTTATGTACTAACTAGATATACGTAGGTAGGTCATAAAAAAAATATCACTTTTTGATCGCATACAATTAAATTCCTAAATCGAAATCTTATTTGCAAAAGATACTAAAACTAAGAAATATTCATTTTTACAAAATGAATTCCGTTCTTATGTACCTATCTAGGTACATATTATTCTTATTAACATTTAACTCGATGAAATCCGTTAGATCAACACCTAGCACGAGTATGTATACTGCCTACGCACACAGTAAAATCCTACCAACACACCTACACCACGCAAATTTCGACTGTACGTACACAATCAAAGTTTTTTTAAGTTAAAAAAAGTATTCAACTTACCCGATTAGATTCCAAAGCCTCTGCACTATGCTCCTCCTTCTGCCTGAAGCAATTTGTGCACTTGCTCTTATTGAATATGTTCGGCGCGAATTTCCTGCAATCCGATCTCCCAGACATGATTGTCAGAGGTCAGGGTCAGTTACAACGTTCACTATGTCACCTTGCACAGCATGGTGCTACTGAAAAACACCCACACTAACGGCTATTCGCCTATTTTCAAAAAACGAACACGTAGTTTATTAGGCGCGCACCCACCGGTGAAGTGAGCTATCAGCGAAATCACTGCAAGTGAGCGCTAACGTCATACAAAAACACATGCACTATTTCACATTCTCCTTCGGCAACCGGACGCCGAAGCAGTCGTATATTCGCGCAAACAATAACTATTCGTATTCACGTCAAATATCAACAAATTCGTATCACAACAACATCGATATTACAACGGACACGCGGAGTTTTCGAACACGCAACGACACGCCGACCGCCCGTCCATTTTACATCTGATAGAAAAGCTGAAGAGCAACGAACAGTTTGTTGTTTTACAACTTCTCTTTTCTTGTTTATGCGTCAGCACGACACTATCTTCAATGTGTGGTGTCGTGTTGATGTAGTTGTGAGTGCGCTGTTTCACTTTCTCTTGTCCATCATGTATCGTTCTATCCTTGTTGCACGGAAAATGATCATTTAATCTGAGTTTGATTAGTGCTGCCATCTACTGCTATTGGTATTACACACCTGCAAGAACAGTGACGCATGAGTTGAGTGATTGGGTGTGGGTAAGATGACAAGTTATTCATTTATATTTTTGTACCCTGTAAATTAACTAGATGTCGCTCTGTTAAAATTAACCGAAGTAGAATTTCTACGTACCTACCAGATGGAGCAATGAAGTAAGACTAGCTTTTTAAAAATAGTTCAAAATTCAAAAGATGACGTGCTGTCTTTTATGAATAACTTCATGGTCATTTGTAGTTATTATAACTTAAATGCGCTAAAAGAATATATCTTTTTTGTAGAATATATCCAGTTTTCATCTAAGCCCAACCATCAAGAAAAAAATAAAATTGACAATGGTTTGACATATTCTGAACAATAACAGTGACAGCTGACAGACAGACAGATATTCAGTCAGTCAGGTCAGGCGACATGATGTGTGTAGCAGCGTAGCGTTAAATTCTCTTGGTGTAGCAGAGGAACCAATAAAATAGCTTGCGCTGCTATTTCATGTGTTATTAGTCGTTTTTCTTGCTAAAACCTCGCAGAATTATCAGTTTCACTTAAAACTTGTAGTGCACGATCGTTCATTTTCAATTCACTCACTAGTAATTTACAGTGTCTTTCAGTTTTCAAGGTGAGAGTGTAGCCGCTTAAATCTTAATGTTTCTCGCTAGTTTTAAATTAAATTGGTCTATTTGAAGTCTAGGAGGGAATGAGGATGGCTTATGAGTGGAGGTTTAGTCACCCGGTGTTTCAAATTTGGTGCGGAAGGTCGTCAATGGTGTAATTATAATTTGGGTTTGGTGTGGTTGTTTTAGTTATGGAAGACTTGAGTTTTGTGCCAGATCTCCCGTCCGGGCCTCTGGATGTTTATAGGAACAACGCCTCCTTTGACTGGAAACGCCTTAAATTAGCCCTGGAAGGTGATCTGTCCCTACTTAAACTTAAGGTATTTAAAAGTTGCATCTACTTCTTTAAGTTAAATAGGATACAAAAACTTAATCCAATGACTAACTAAATTGGGTTATATATTTATTAGTGTATCTAATAAATAAAATTTCAGTTAATTTAATTGACTTAAGATTGGAGACTGTAATAGTTTTCTGAAAATTTATTTTGGTGTAAATTGGATACAAAGTTCAGACTTTGGGGAATTATTGTACACATATTAACCATCATAATTGCCCCTTTTATAAGCTATTACCAGAATGCTCATATTTAAGGCCCATTACATTAAAAAATATATAAATACTGTAATTTTGTACTGATTGTCTACAATTAAGTATGTAAGAACCTTTTAAAGGCTCCTCACTGTTTTCTATAAATATAAATCAACATAAGATTTAACTGTTTTATGTTAACATTCAAAAGTTAAATCCTTTAATGTAAGTTCATTCGTTCATATAGAGATGTATTGTGTATACAGGGTTATCAGCTAGGGGTGTACTAAGCCGACAGGGGTCACTATACTCAATCTAAGGAACAACTTTCACAATGGGACCAACTCTAAATTCGAGAAAAGAAAATCAGGTGTTCCATAGAAAAAGTTGATCGGTCACTGACAAAATGTATGGAACAGCTGATTTTTCCTCAAATTCAGAGTTGTCCCCATAGTGAAACTTGTTCCTTAGGATGAGTATGGTGACCCCCTTTCGGCTTAGTACACCCCTAACCGATAACCTTGTATAATAATTATATTTAATATCATTTTCCATGTTATTCTCACTATGCCAAGTTTATTATGGGGATTCCAACAATACAGGAAATTTTGTGAAAATGAATAATAAAATATATATATATATATATATACACCTACAGTTATAGAACTTGAATCATCAATGAATTGAACTGTTAACTCAATTACACAGTGTATGAGTCACTAGGATCTGTTGTATTTATATTAAAAGAGACTTGGTTTGACAAATTAACTTATAATTCGATATTATTACTATGAGATAAAACCATTTGCACCAAGAAACACCGGAAGAAGGAAATCAACCATTTAGAGAGTTTTGAGCTGTCAATTTAGTGTTACCAATATAAATAATAGTACAAAGGTTTGTGGTTTTAAAAGAACTTCTACACTACAACACTCTCACCAAAACAAAACCTTTTAAAAAAAACTTTAAACTGAAGTACATAACTTACAGCTTAGAGTAAGTTGTAAGTTGACATACTCTCACCAAAACAATACTAATTATATGCCAATAAACAATCAAAAATTAGACTCAAACTCTTATTACTATTTCCTGTCTACAAAAGTTACAGTAAATTAACATTAATTTATGCATAATGACATTTACATAAATATCTTATTCACATATATATTTAAGAGCATTTTTTACTCATTTAGAAACACCAATTTTCATTCGTAAATACTGAAACTGTTCTTTAGACAAAGCTTTTGTAAAAATATCAGCATATTGCTCTTTAGTACACACATATCATAAATCAATTTGTTTTTCAGCATATTTTTCCTTAATAAAGTTATACCTAACATCTATATGTTTGCAACGTTTATGAAAGTCTATATTCTTAATTAAACAAATTGCACTTTGATTATCAATATTTAAACACACTGAGTCTTGATTAAATTCACCAATGTCTATCAATAGTCTTTTAACCCACAGGGCTTCCTTTGTGGCTAAGCATGCCGCCATGAATTCACTTTCAGTAGTGGATAATGCAACACTCTGTTGTCTTTGTGTTGTCCATGTAATGGCTGCACCATTTTTTATAAAAACATAACCAGATAATGAGCGTCTTGTGCTAATATCTTTTGCATAGTCTGCATCACAATAAGCTTCTAGGTGATGTAGCTTCACTGTAAGTTTCTGAGATGCTTGTCATTTTATTATTTTCTTGTAGTGCTGAAAGATAAGATTTTCCTTCTCTAGCTAGTCTGCATTTTCTTTTACTGGTTACTACCCTTTCTTGTATATCTGAAGGTCTCAAAGGTTCTTCAGGTACATACAAAGATCCCTCATCCGAGTGGAAAGAATCCTCACTCGATTTTTCTTCGTCTGACTGTTCACAAGTGGAACTTTCATTTATATTTGTGTCTTCTGATAATGGCATTAATGCAAAATTTCTTTTAACAGTATTCTCCATGAAAATTACATCTCTACTAATCAAAACTTTTCTACTTTTTTGGATCGTATAATTTATATCCCTTTGTATTTTCACAGTAGCCAATAAATATTAATTTAGTAGCTTTCGGATCCAATTTCTTTGTCTTCTCTTTTGGTATGTGCATCATTGCTTCACACCCAAATATTTTCATGTGTGAGATGTCTGGTTTCTTACCGGTCCATTTCTCCTCAGGCGTAGCATACTGTAGCGCTCGTGTTGGGCATCTGTTTGTTATGTATGCTGCAGTCGCTACAGCTTCTGCCCAATACTGTTTCTGCAATTTAGCATTTACAAGCATACATCTAGATCTGTCTAACAATGTGCGATTCATTCGCTCAGCTAACCCATTCTGTTGTGGTGTGTAAGGAGTGGATGTTTGATGCAAAATTCCAGACTTTTGTAAGAGCATTTTAAATTCATTACTCAGATACTCTGTGCCATTATCAGTTCGGAACTTTTTAATTTTACAGTTGAGCTGATTTTCAGCTAATGCTTTATACTGAGTGAATTTCTCATAAACTTCAGATTTATTTTTCATAAAATAAACATATACTTTCCTGGTATAATCATCGATGAAGGTGACGAAGTAGCGGGCACCTCCAAGGGATGGGACTTCTATAGGCCCGGCCACGTCAGAGTGGATAAGTTCTAGCTTTGACTGAGCCCGGGAACCATCCACTGGAAAAGGAGCTCTTGTTTGCTTTCCTTCTGAACAGGGAACACATAAAATCTTCTCTTTGTTTTCTATTTTCACTCCAGCATTTTCAGATAATTTGTTCAAATCATCAAAATTCAGATGTGCCATTCTCTGGTGCCATAGATAGGCGTCACTTTTATTTGCTTCAGTCATGTAAGCCGCAGGTTTCAGAGTTTTTAGTTGATACATATTATTACTCAAAGTTGCCTCGGCTACTTGTTCTTTAATTTTGTTGTAAATTTTGCAGCCTCGTTTATCAAATTGTATGTGACACTCATTTTTTATCATCTGACTCACTGATAGTAAGTTTGTAGCTAACTCGGGAACATAGAGCACATTTTGGACTTGTATAATTTGCACTCTGCCCTTTTGGTCTAGAACTTGCACGTTCAACTTGCCACAGGCTTTCACAAGTAGTATTTTGTTATCGGCTACCTTGATTGATGTAATCGGAGGTGATATTTCGTCATAAAGCCAGTCACGGTGCATAGTTAAATGCATAGATGCCCCAGAGTCTATAAACCAGTCACCTTGTTTATTACATGTTGTTGCAGAAAAAACAGCAACATAGCCTGTATTATCTGTAGACTTATTTTCTTTCTTTTTACTATTCTTGCAATAACGACTAATATGTCCATATCGGTTGCATGAATAATAGCGAGGGCCTTTTCTTTGTGTTTCTTGTTGATTTTTATTTTTATTGTTGCCAATTGCCAGTAACGCTGTGGATTCAGTTCGGATATCTTGAAGGAGTTTTGTTTTTACAGCATCAGCAGATATTAACACACCGGAACTCTCCATAGCCATAATCATGGGCTGATAAATATCAGGCAGCCCTGCTAACAATAATGTTCCCAACCACTGGTCATCAACGTGGAAACCAATATTGCGTAGTTTGTGTGCAGTCACCATAACCTTAGTGACATAATCTTCAACGTTTTGGCAACTTTCAAGTCTCGTGGTAATTAAATCTCGCAACAAACCAACACGTCTTGTCAATCCTTTGTCGTCGAAAGCTTTAGCGAGGTTCTCCCATACCTGCTTAGCACTTTTTGCTTCTTGAATATGTACGTAGTTGATGGGATCTACCAGTAATATAAGCTTCGACTTCGCTTTTGTATTGAGTTTGACATCTTTTTCCGTGCCTTCTACACATGCCCACAATTCTTCATGTTCGAAGTAATTTTGAACAGCGAATTTCCACGTACTGTAATTATCACGTCCCGTGAGCTTTTCTATAAGCGTCATCGTGTTGCTTGAAGACATTTTATAAAACTTTTCCGACCGACACGCCGGTGCCGGCATAAAAGTTTTAGGTTAAGTTGTCGAACTTTCACTTTTAACTTTTATTTAAAACTTTCGAAGCGATAAACTGGGCTCATAACCTGTTGTATTTATATTAAAAGAGACTTGGTTTGACAAATTAACTTATAATTCGATATTATTACTATGAGATAAAACCATTTGCACCAAGAAACACCGGAAGAAGGAAATCAACCATTTAGAGAGTTTTGAGCTGTCAATTTAGTGTTACCAATATAAATAATAGTACAAAGGTTTGTGGTTTTAAAAGAACTTCTACACTACAACAGGATCTTTTATAGTTTTGTCTTCATGTATGTAACATAGGCAAATATGGTGGTAAAATGACAAAAAAAACAGATTTGAAACAGAGAAATTATTTCTAATTTCAGGAGGGTACTCCTTAAAAAACCTTTTTATTGAATACAGCTTGCTAGATTTACCAATTCTTGAGAAAATGTAATATAAGTAAATAACACGGAAATTTAAAAAATAATTGTGTATTTAATATTAGTAAAAGTGTGTTTTGTTTGTAATGCTATACTTACCCAGTGGTCCTAGTTAAATTTCATCAATATTGGTCCAGGGGTATTTTAAATAAAAAATAAGTGATAATGTTTTATCAGTGCTTGCCGTAATAGAATTTGAAAATTTTATATTAAGAATTAATTCCTCTCTGAGATATTTGAGTAGTGAATTAGTTTTCAACAAAAAGTAGTTTTCTATATTCATTTTCCCATTTTTAAATTTTTATTTTATAAATAAAAACGCAACCTTTCAAAAGGTTATTAAAACATCTAACTACGCAAAAAAGTTAATGCTCTGAACTACTATTCAGTATTACTGCTTGATTGACAATGTTTCAGATTTATTGAGCTTTGTACGAGAATAACGTTTAGCAGAACTTTACTTAGATTTTCATAAGTCTCTAAAAACGTAATTAATACATTCCGAGTAAAATAAAATAAAATATGGATACATTATGTTTCATTTATCTTTCCATTAACCTAATAAAAATCTGGGGGTCAATATAATATTTAAGGAAGTTATACAAGCCAAGAAATATATATGAGATAAAACTTACTCTTACATAAACGTGGACACTGACCTTGACCACTAAACCCACTTGTCTATTCCACATGTGATAAAGACAACCTGTTATTTAATAGTTATGTCTATTATTATTTATTTCGCAATATTTCGTTGGCTAAATATTTTAACTGCGGAGGTTTTTTGCTAATATTTTTTTAAATATTTAATGACACCATGTCCGTTGAGTTCAATTATAACTGAGCATGTCTTAGTTAAGGTTGCTATGCAGATGTATGTGGTTAACATTATTTATTGCTTGCAAGAGTAGTTGGACAGAAAAAAAATTACAAAAAAAAATTATACAGAGTTGTCACTACTGAAAAAGTAACAACCACCTTTAATGTGGCAGGAGCGATTTAAAATTTTTTAGTTATTTTGATTTGGTAACTACTATATCAATTTAAACCAAAAATTTATGGGCCAAAATGTAAATGGCCCTTTACCATTAGAAATATAATTGAAAAAAAATTGTCTGAAAAAGTAACAACCACCTTTAATTTGGCAGGCGCTAGTGAATTTTTTAACTTATTTTTATGTGGTAAGTACTGTGTCAATTTTTATAAAATTCGGATTGGAGCAATTGAAAAGTATACTAGCCTTTTCCATTTGAAAAATAATTAAATAAAATTGTCAACATGTCTTTGAAAAGTCATGAAATAAACGTAAATAATGATTCTTATTTAGAACCTTCTCATATTTGAAAAATAGTGAAAAAGTTGTGAAATGTAATATTTCTGTATAGAGACTCAGGGCAGATATTGTTGCGATAAGATACCCTTCTTTTGGTAATATCCTGTCTTACTTATTGTTGTCTCATTCTTTCAGTACAAAATATGGCACACGCTAGAAAGAGACCCCCTATTCGCACACTCACTAATAACGCCGCCCGTGGAGGAGCAGAAACGCATCACTCAACTTCAGCTGAAGAAGGTCAACGAATACCGGTTTCTCACAAATGAAATGGTGAAAGCGAGTTATAGTAAAAGGGTGAGTTTCCATCAAATTACTTTTACTGGAAGGAAAAAAGGCAGAAAGATGGCACACAAGAGACTATACAGATAAGACATCATCATCATTATCGTCCTGACTTTATCCCACTACGTGAGGTAAGAACAAAGTTAAGAGAAGTAATAAATACAATGATAGTAAAGCACTGTTATCTGCTATAAACACATAGGAAACAGTGCAAAGATAGTAATCTTTGTAGTGACAAGAGTGCAAAAAACATCAGTGGCAAAGCTGTAAGCTACAGAATTCTCCGCGCCACTGATTACTTTTTTAACTACTATTAACTGAGTACTTCTAGCCCAACTGCGAAATAAGGGAGGTTATGTTTTTCGAGTGTATGTATGTATATTTCTTTGGCATGCCCTAAAGCCTAAACTGCTTGTCGTATTTTTATATGAGTGGTGTCAGTAGATTCGTCTTAGTCGTGAGAGTAACACTGGGTACATCAAAATAAAAAAAAAATTAATGATGATACACAGGGTTAACGATTTAGCAGTCGCTTCCACTATCTTGTCCCCTCAATCTGTTACCTAAGGGGGGAAAGTAGGATAAAACAATTTACTACTTACTTTGTGTTACTTACTTGTGATTAGCAACAAAAAAGACTAACCTTATGATCTTCTCCATTACCAACTGCAATGGCCCAGTGAATAATTGTCCCCATTGTTTTGAACACTCAAGAATAGAGGTCCGCGGAGCCCAGCTAGTAGCAAATAAATTGGTTTGAGCAAAAATTGTAAATTATGTATAATGTACCTAGATAGTACATAACTATTGTTATTAACGATGCATCGTTGTAATTCTGCTATGTACTACTATTATGAGAATTCATATAAAATGACCTTGACGTGGTTTTTATAACTCATATTACAAAAATGTTTCAAAAACTGTATTTTTGTATGTAACGTGCCAATAAATAAATAAATAAATAAAACAGTTAATATTAAATTCCTTAGTCCAAATCACAAGTGTTATATAAATTTGAACTTTTAGAAACTGTTGATTTCGACGTTTTCATCGTCATTATTTTTTCTGAAAATAAAAAGTATTTAAATATAATAATCGCAACCTGTTTCTGTAAGTTTATCTGTTACCTAATCGTATATATTTTTTGTAATTTGTAACGTCATTCGATGTACTGAGACTTATATTTTAAACGCGTTTCAGTGGTAATTCATTATAATATGCACAGAAGTGAATCGGAGTTGTATGGCAAACCTGAGATTGAATTCCCACCTGGGGGCTGGGGTTAATTAGACTACTGCTTACTACTAATATCAGCCTTACAGCAAAAAAATATTTAAACCCAGTTTACACGATTATTTAGCTTAGAGAGTGTCTCAAAGTTGATTAGCCTTAAAAAAGTATATTAGGACTAAATACTAGAAATCGAATTTCAAAATTGGGTAATTTGTATAAATTTAAACATCTCGCTAAGGGGTATTTATCTCTAAACAAGTATTATGTACGAATTTATAGTAGGAACTGAACCAATAATCCTAAGAGGATCATCGTCCCATAACTGTTTTCGTGTTTCTGATAGTATTTTCGTTCTGGGGACTGCTTGTTTTCACCCCCTGTGTGTCAATCGCTTCACTATGATGTATATAAGGCCTACACGGTTTATTATTTTGAAAAAACTTGTTGAATTCTGCATAAAGGCATCGTATCAGCGCAAAAATATGACTGTTTAGTAAGCTTGTTTACTATAAACTATAAAGGTTTATAGTGATATAAATAACAGAAAAAAAATAAAAAGGTAAAGACTAGTAAATAATGTGTCAGCTATGTGAAAAAAAAAAACACTAGAATCGGACAACATTCAAAGGTAGAAAAGAGCTATATCTTATTTTATGGACAAGTTGGCGGTCTATATCTGTTTTAATACTTGTTAAAGGCATGTCTAAAGGCATCGGATGGTGAATTTTTAAGTAATGTTTAAAAAAAAATAACTGCAGTTGCTATTTTTGAGGTGGCATTGAGGTTACTCTCCCGCGACGGCCTTCTTGTAAAGTTGCATTGTTTTTTCATCACATTTTTTAAAATATTTCTCAGGCATCCGTTTTTACATTTCGTTTACCTAATTTATATACTTAATTGAATTTTTTATAACAGTTGAATGTTATCTTATTGATTCATTTTAATGTATATTTATTTCTCACGTGGATTATTTTTATGTTAATTATGCTGATCACTTAAATAGATTGTTTGCATTGCATGAGGATACCTGATGTGTTTGGATTAACCATAGATTTAAAGATATTATTACGGTCTCACCACATAAATATATATAAACATAGTTTAAACTATTAATTTGCTCAGAAATGAGAAAATATCAAACACCCTTCAATAAATATACTAAGACATGATACTAGAGATCGAATGTCAAAATTGGTTGTTAGACAATGATTAACAAGGTTTTGTGGTTGCATAAATTTGAATGTCAGCTCTTTTATTGTCGTCTGACGCAAAAACTAGGGGATGTTATAATTTTGACGTGTCTGTTTGTCGTAGCTCCCGAACGGATGGACCGATTCTGATAAGTGTATTAGTTGGGAGGGTTACATTTTTTCAGAACTTTCTCAATACGGGTATCAAATGGAAGGGCTTTAACAGTAGTATGCTACACATGATAATTTTAAATTCTAGATGGCATATTAAAGAAATGACGGGAGTTTTTCAAAATTTTAAATTATTCTGGTCTCTAAACAAATAAAATAAATTTTAGTAAACAAATGAACCGAAAGATCTGCTCAGTAGGCATGTCCAAATCTTTTGTGGTTAGAAGTTAATAGGCTATTAAATTTAGAAAATAGATATGAAAGACTACTTATATTAAAGAAAGTAATAAAAATTAAATCTTGCCTAACAGTATTTACAAAAAAAGTTATTAAAAAAAAGTCATTACCTTCTACTATTGTGGCAGCTGCCGATAAAACTTTTTAAGTTATTTTGACTTAAAAATCATACCTATTGAGCTATTTTGATGAAACATATTTTGAGGGACCACACGAGAAGTATACACATTCTATTAAAAAACAACACATCCTTCGAATCGTTTCGTACTTGCTTTTTATGAAAGATTATTTTTAAATTAAAGAAAAATAAGCTTACATTAGGATAAGTAAAACTAGCTAAAAATGCAAAATTGCCATATAAATTATTTAAAAAACCCTCTTAATAAAAATTTGGCTAATTTACTGATAATGAAATAAATTTTTTGCCTCGGTATATATAATCTTTGCTTGTTAAATGATTATGTAAATTTTAAGTTTCTTCTTAATATACATATTATTACATTAGGTACCTAAGTATTATAACGAAACATAAACATTAAAATAATATTATTCGCAATAACGAATATTATTGCATAAATACATATTACGAGTACAATTAAACCGTACGTGAAAAAGAAAAACAATGATAATTGTGAACGTATTTTTTAACATAATTCGGAAGTACAGAAAATAATAATTTCCAAAATTTTGTTAACAAATTATAGCTGATTCTATCGAAAGCATACTATGGATCATGAAGCGGGTATAACATGGAAAACCGTTAAACGAATGTTTTGACGTCAAGTGAATTTAAAATAATATAATAATATGGGACAACATCCACACAAAGGGTCTTCAGGTACCAAAGGCAAAGCCTGTGCTGTGGTAACCTGATGACTGATATACATCACGTAGTCAATATGATATATGCTAATTTGCGCTTTTTGAGCTGTTTTCAAATATGACGCAGTGTTTAGCGCTTTTAAAACTCATAGGCACTGACGCACATGACCAACCAAAATCAATATTTTAACTTTTTGTGTAGAAATAATGAGTGAAAATCATGGTTGAACGCTACGGCGTTCAACTACTATATACTACGGTATAAAATACTATATGAAATCTATAAGGGGAAGGAGGTTACCTGATGATGGTAACGTGATGGACTGGATTACATACGCGGGCTCTTTAGCTATTGCTATTACTTAGTTAAAGTGAATCTTTAACACGTCTAACGTTGAAAATAAAATTTTAAACTTTATCCTGTACGATAAAGTAAATTTATTTTATTTTTCTATAACTTTTTTTTTTTTCATTTTACTTTATCAAAAATGCATTTTTTTAAATTCAGCTATAACACGTCCACTGCTGAACATAGGCCTCCCCCTTAGAACGCCATTCAGAACGACAATCTGCCAATTGCATCCACTGATTACTTGTGACTTTCACTATGTCGTCGGTCCACCTAGTGGAAGGGCTACCTGCGCTGCGTCTTCCAGTTCGTTGGTCGCCACTCAAGAACTTTTTTTCCCCATCGGTGTACGGTTCTTCGAGCGATTTGGCCAGACCATTGCCACTCCAGCTTGCACATCCTACGAGCTATGTAAGCTGCAAATTGCCAACTGTTAATTATCTCATGGCATTTGTATTTTGTCCACAGACTCGCACAATAATGACAATAAACGAGGCCATACAATCTGTGAACCCGAGCGTGTCAGTCAAGATGGCGATAGGAATATATCTGTACTCTAACGCGCTGCTGTCACTCGGCACAGAACGACATCTCAAGTTCTACGAAGCCACAGTTGTCAACAGAGAGGTGAGTACTCACAAACCACTGCACATCGATGTTTACCCCCTGACGTGCCTTCAGTAGGGTGAAGAGGGTACAGGTTGACGAAAAAGAATAAGGACCTCACAAATTTGTTTAGAGATTTTATATTTCTATTATACGAGTAAGAAACACGTCTAAATGCTGATTGTTTTATGCATAGTAACAAAACAATTCTTTAAAATGGTACCACATAGGAGGTACCACCAGGATACCATTTGGAACATAAAAAGAATTGTCCGAATCGGTCTACCCGTCTCCGGACTTTTTTAACGAGGGGGAAATGTTTGTAAGATATGCGGGTATTGGGGTACAACTGTTATGTAGTATTGTACCTGCTAAGACTGACTGCTAGCAGTCAAATAGCCTGCTTGACGGCCGGGGACGGCACCGGGATCACCGTAGAACGCACCGGGTGTGTGGGTAGGAAATCAAGTAACTAACAAAACATTAAAAAAAACAAGTCGGATTCAGTACCTGCTCTTTTTGGAGTGTCGTAGAAAAAGCGCTCAGCATTAGGAATGTATCAATATATAAATAAGACAATTAAAGTAGGCATTTGCACGTGAATCATCGTACTTAAAGAAGCGATTTCCAATCTTTATGCCAACTCGTAAACTCAGATAAGTTTGAAGCGGTTATGCTATGAGTAATGGTAAAATCGCGCAGTCTTTAGGAACTTGTGATGTGATAACATTGTTTTGTAAATACCGTAGGTAAATTACCGCATTATCTGATAGTATACTAGTAGGTCTGCGAATTGTTGACCTCGACCACATTAATATTGCGATTTTTCAAAAAATCTATTGCTCGTATATTTTCATATTTAGACCTCTTTTTATGGTTACGATCGTCGTTACGAAAAATTATAATATATATTACTCGATTATTTATTGACTTTTAAATAACGTTCGTTACAGGCAAGTCTTATTACATTTGAATTAATAATTACTTAAAGAATTTAACTTACAAATCTCATTTATATACGATTACTTATTATTAGTTGTTAGTTGAATAGTTCTCATGACAAATATTTACATTATAATTGCTTTGTTTAGTTATTAGTGATATTTTATTATGGTTGTTCGTTACACAAGAACGATGATTCTACTCGTACAAGCTGCATTCACATATATTCGCTGAGTTTATAAAAAGGATTGCTTTCAAAAAATACTTTAATTTTTGTTTGAATGTAATAAAATTGAGATCCATTACACTATTAGGTAATGGTTGTAAACAACCAGCGATGGTCTTCCGTTCGTGCCAGCAGGCGACACATGGATATTTATGTTTGTTACCCTTTCACGCAAAAACCGCTGAACCGATTGAAGATGAAATTTGGCACAGAAATAGATTAGACCTTGTATTAACACATAGGCTTTTTATCATGTATTTACGAGACTAACACCACGGGGCGCAGTTAGTGTATTTATAGCAAGTGGTTAGAAGCGATTTCGAAAAAACCCGACTGCTAAATCGTTTAGCCCGTGTAATATATTCTATTTATTTTTTTAATTTCGATGGACGCAGTGTCACTCTCGACTAAGACGAATCTATTGACACCACTTACATAAAAATACGACAAGCCGTTTAGGCTCTAGGGCGTGCCAAAGAAATATACACATACATACTCACCAAAAACATAACCCTCCTTCTTTCGCAGTCGGGTAAAAACATCGATATCCTCTTCGCTTATCTATATTTTTTGTATTACGATATTAATATCAGAGATTTAATCTGTATTTTTTTTTTAAATATGTCTATATCCCTTAGACAAATAACATAGACGATAACGTTGCAGAAAAATTGATATATTGCGTAAACAGATAAATTATATAATAGCAAATCAATTATACGATAATTATCTAATGATTATACCATAATTGAGCGATACCTAATAACATTTGCATGGTGTTAGAGCGTTTTCTAATCTTCCACCTACCTTCTACCACCCTCAAGTTGAAAATCTGACGCCAAGCACCATACGGTGTGTTGCGGCAGCCTTCCTTGAGAGCCAGTGTAGTCCAGACTAGGTATGCTCCAGTTAGGGCTGTATTATATACAGTATTGCTGACTTCCGTGGTCGACCGAGCTTGTAGTCAAATGCCTATCTGTGTTGGATAAACTTTGTTTCGAGTCTGGCAAGATTTTCCTTCGTCTGTCAGTTTCTATGTATGTATGTTTTTTGTCTGGAAATTTAGTACTCGCGTACAGGTAGTAGTTACGTAGTTTCTTGATTTTTTTCCATAAAATCTTTTAACTAACAAAAAAATAATGCAATCGAGTAAGGATAAAGGAAGAGGTTTGTTTTTGTTTGCCGAAAATATCAGTTTAAAAAAAGTGATTATTGACTTCATTAAAGCTGGCGCTGATAGTTTTATTTTAGTTATATCGATTTAAAAATCGGGCCCCTGGATCGATTTTAATGAAATTTAAATGGTTACTCGAGAAGCGAACAAAAATATTTCTTCAAATCTGTCCAGGTATCCGAGAAATAATAACATAATTTAAAAAAATACAATTAAATTTAGTAGGTACCTAGTTTAAAAAGTTTTGGTAATCAATGGCCCCCGATTCGGGCAGGCCAAACTTACTAAACTAACCTAATATGACAGTTCTAAAATTGTCGCCTCTCGTTTTGTTTCCACAAGTGTGAAAAGGATGGATATAATTTTTGGAACTTTTAGTTTATATTGTTTAATAAGATGACTATAAGATAAGATGTAAGGCGTGTCATCGTTGAAGACACGAACGACTCATTTCGTCCCTGATGTAGTTCACCGAATGTGAACGAAACTATAGTTAGACCTTTCCAACAATCAGATAAACGTGAAAACCCGTCTTCTTAAACAATATGAATCAAACACGCGTTTTAAATAAAACTTTTCGTTTAATCAGTGTAACTGATCGAATTGGGGTCAATAGAATTCTTTCTCTTTCTAAGATTGAATGTATACGTTGTTCATGTCAGGTGCTGGCAAGTTTCGCGCTGACCGAGCTGGCGCACGGCTCTGACGCGCGGCTCATGCGCACCACGGCAACCTACGACCCTGCACACAAGCAGTTCGTGATTCACACGCCTGACTTCGAAGCCGCTAAATGCTGGGTTGGTAATCTAGGTAAAACTGTGTACATTTTTATTTATGTGTTGTCTTGGACGATGGGTTCGATCCATCAGTGCATAGGGCAGTGGAAGTAAATGGTTTTCATTCATACATTTAGGGACAGAAAAAAATATTGAAGTTTGAATGCATAAAAACGTCAATAATTGCACCTCAAAGTGGTTATGTCATTTCAAATTGGTCGTATTATTTTGTTTTTCAGTTTTCTTTTTGCAGAAACTATTTGGTAATATGTCAGTGGGCACTGGAAACTCTATCATTTGAAACTATTATTTTTTTATAGTATCGATTTCCATTACGACAGAACGTTAGAACTTTTTCAGATATAACGATTTAAAAAAAAAAAACCTCTGGATTGATTGAAATACAATTTTGATGGAACCTCTTAAGAAGACTATAACGAAACAGAGAAATTTTGTATCATCTCTGTTATTTCTTTAATCATATTGAACTAAATATCTATACATTTTTCAATTTAGTTCAGTCTTGAAGAATTGAGTTTAATGTATATCGCTGTTGTTTTGCATGCAATTATTAAATCAAATGTAGTATGTAATTTAAATTCTCATTCAACTCTGTGAGTAGTAAGACTATGTATATTATATTATATTTATCTTTTAAATTCTAAAACATTTGTCAACATTATTATTAATTGCTATTTAAATGCAAGTAAGTTTTTATGTTTAGTTTCCCCGTCTATACTTATGCTTTAGTTTCTCTCCATCCAAAGGTTGCCTGGAAGAGATCGCTATTAGCGATAAGGCCGCCGCTTGTTGCACGTAATCATAAGTTTTAATAAGTTTATTGTATTATTTATATGTGCATACAATAAAGAGTTTTCTATTCTATTCTATTCTATTTGAGAAATCGGTAAAAACAATAGTTTTTCTGATCGGTCGGACGATATAAGAACCGTTTGAGAACTTTTTTTTCGGTTCTTACAAAAAAACCTCAGACGTACTAAACAACATTGATAACAGTATTATGTCATCTTTATATTACGTCATCATTCCAGACAAATTAAATATTTTTCTTATCAGAAATTCCGCTTTGAACTTTACTCGATAAGATTATTCAAGTTACGCCAGTGAGTAATATCAAGTGTAAGTAGTAATAATTCTCGTTGGGTTTCTTTGGAAACACTACGATATGGTTCTATACATTTGGATCATTTTCACACAAACATATTTGACCAAAACTATATTATATTTTGTTCTACGTACTTTATGGTTTTTCTCGTTTAATAACCAAACGTGATAAGAAAAAATACAATATTTAAAACAAATATTGTTTGAGAGGGTATACCTACGAAATAGTCTCATACAGATTTCGATAAAATCAGTGTAGTGCATCCTTCTGTTTGGAAAAAGGTAACTTAATAGTGCGTTCAATGTCAACAGATCGCACAATTACCTACTTATTTCGGTTGAAATATAATTATTTGGTATTTGATTAGTTATCACGTATTTATTATCAGTAAGCTAATATGTACGGCCTTGTTAGTTTCATACACAAATATCTATTTGTAAAAAATCTGACACATTTGTGATATGTGATAACGTAGATTCGTACTTACAGTAGGTAATAAATAAAATACAATAATTAACTTTAATTATGATTTCTAAGTACTAATGACCTGTGAATAGTATTTTTCTATAGTCAGCAAATATCACACTCTAATATTATTGTGTGTGAGTTTGTTTGTTCCTACTTGCTACACGCGGGATTTGGATGAAATTTGGCACGAAGATAACTTAACCTAGATTAACACGTAGGCTTTTTATCCCCGAAAATTGAAGTGTTCCCACGAGATGATCTATCAAATATAAATTTCGTTAGTGTAAGACGATGCGAAACAACCACCTATACAAAAGATGACATCTCCTTTAGTTTTATTTGTTGCGTTATTTGCTATACTGTTGTTTTCTTTTTCAAATTAAATCTATTCTATTGTATGTCAATTCCTTGCAGGCAGGACTTGCACACACACCTTGCTGTTCGCCCAGCTAATAACCCCGGACGGCACCAGCCACGGTCTCCACGGGTTCGTGGTGCCCATCAGGGATCCTGCCACCTTGGAGACATACCCTGGACTCATTGTCGGGGACATGGGGGAGAAGATCGGAGTCAACGGGATTGACAATGGGTGAGAATACTGCCATGTTTTGCCATAGGCAATGATACTGGAATTACTCGTGTTAAGTGTTTTTTTTTATCCTACACAGCTAGGCATCTGACCACAAGTTCGCACGACTACGGAAGTCAGAATTACTGTAGCCCTAGATGGAGCATGCCTAGTCTGGAATACACTGTAATAGTTTAATACTTATAGATCTGCGAACTGTTGACCTCGCGATGATTTTGTAACTATAAATCATTCCAAAGTCTAACAAGTAGTTAGAAGTGCTTTGAAAAAACTCAACTGCAAATTTAAAATAATAATGGGTGAGTGTAATTTTAACGAGTGAATCCGCGGGATGCAGTATGTCAGTACGCCTTTGTCAATCTGCAAATAAACACTAACTCAATGATACCTCGCTCTACGCTCGGTTCATCGATGTAGGCTGTAGAGACTCACAGAGTTAGACATACGTGCATACATACAATAATACACATTTATCAAACACACTCTAACAAGTGGTTAGAAGCAAGTTCGAAAAAAACCCGACTGCTAAATCGTTAAACCTGTGTATCATCCTTAATTATTATTTTTGTTTTATGTACACAGTGTCACTCTCACGACTAAAATAAATATATGGACACCACTCACATAAAAATACCTCAAGTCGTTTAGTCTCTAGGGCGTGTCAAAGAAATATACATATGTACGTACACTCGAAAATCATAACCTTACTTTTGAGGTTTGTACCTGCATTTATTTTAATGCTTTTGTATGGATGTCTATTTAGATTAGCTTGTAGATTACATTGTGTGCGTTTGCCAAGGCACTATATTTATAAAAGGAATATATATGTAAATAATATTTATAAAGTTAACGTTAAAAAGAGTTGTTTCAAAAATGTATGTAGCACCGGCCAGGACAGTGTACATAATACCATAAATACCTTAGGGACTATTAATCTTTAATATATCAACCAAATTGAAAATAACGGAACTATTCGCACTGTACAAAATTAATTTCGAATCAAAATGATTCCACGTTATTTACGCTAAAAAGTAATTTACACGTTTTTATTGTGTAAATTTCATTGTCATTTGTGTCAGCCGGTACAATTATTAGACTAATGCGACCATTGGAGTCAACCAAGGATACGTAAATCTTCCAGAGATGCCATAATTCAACTACAATTCACAGAATTTAGATATTTTTGTACACAATGAAGGATACTACTGACACATTTTTCATTAATACACAGCATTAACCATATCTTTAGACATTTTTGGTAGACGTACACTGGCCTAAAATGAAACAAGTCCTTTGTTAGCTTACAAGCGATGTATTATTTATGATTAAGTAATTGGAAAGTGTTTGCCATAGATAGACAAATACTGAATTGACCGACTTGGTTTAAATTCGATTTGATAATTGTTTTACGGCAGATAAACTGCGCTGCGAGACATGAGCATGTTATGTTTTTTGTCGGGATCCATTATTTCTAAGTAATATCAATCAATATCCCCGACTATAAAAACAAAAATTCGTCTAATCTAATGTATAGAAAGTATAGTCAAGATTTGATACGAGTAGAATCTCCGTCTTGTCGGTACGCTTCAACGAAATTTGAAAACAAACATCCTTTACAAACGAAATGTCAGACGTAATAAATTTTCGCCAGATTCGAAATAAGCTCTGTTTTCTACGCTCGCTCGGTCTTTATCAAGCATTATTCAAAAACCTCACATAAAAACCAAAAATTACTTTAAAAAAAAGGAGAGCTTCTCTCTTGGCTTTGTAAATAGGCGTTATCTGCTATTCGCCAACAAATGATTTTGCGTGCATTAAAAACCTTATCATTTATGTTATGATACTAGCTGCGCCCCGCGGTTTCACCCGCGGTGGATACTTGATCATCTCATGGGAACACTTCAATTTTCCGTGATTTAAAGTAGCCTATGTGTTGATCCAGGGTATAAGCTATCTTCGTGTCAAATTTTGTCCATCACCAATTAGCTGTTTGAGGGTAAAGGCACAAGTAAAAAAAACACACACATACAAACTTTCGCCTTTATTATATTATGTGGTGTGTTATATTATGTTGTTTTTGATAAATGTTGGTAACAAATAACAATAGAATAATTAACAAAATCATCAATAATGCAATTCATCATATTCGACTTCCATATATACGATGATTTGTTATCTCTGAACGTTTAGATATATAACTGTCGCAAAATTTTAAGGAAAAATCAATGATCGTAACTTAATTAAAATAATCTAAATTAATCTTTGTATTAGCAGCGATATCTTATGTTCCTATTTAACTCAGGCCCGATTTTTCATTGGTAAAAATATTCGCCGAATAACTATTCATAAAAATAAAGGAGACAAAAGCACAAGTTACTCGACCAAGATTTGATTACTGTATTTAATTGGTATTTTTAGTACGCCGGGATTAAAATATATATCGATGAATTTTAGTGCGCTTAGGTATTGTATAAAAATATATCTTATTACTAGCTGTGCCCCGCTGTTTCACCCGCGTAGTTCTACTAAAACTAACTTCGGACTACTTTTTTTGAAGTCGGTTAAAAAGTATGTTATGTGCTTCTCCTGGTTCTAAGCTACCTCCCCACCAATTTTCAGCCAAATCGGTTCAGCCGTTCTTGAGTTATAAATATGTAACTAACACGACTTTCTTTTATAAAAGAAAGTCGTGTTAGTTACATATTAGGATGAATATAAAGATATAGAACTATGAAGTAGAACCTAAATGGTTCACTAAGATGTAAGTTTCAATGCTTATGTGTCTGCTATTTACTTTTAAATTCGACTTTTATGAGTTTATCTATGGTGTTTGAATAAATGTAGAAAACCCGATACAGTGATCGAATTTTGGTAGAGATACTTGAACTTTTGTTAGTAGGCCCATTTTGCCTTTTTGGGGGCAATAATCTGGCAATCTAAAATCCCCGGCGACAAAATACCATCGCGAACCATAACTGAAGGAAACAGAACGTTTTATTAATCACGTGCAATGAAAGCTAAATATATACTTCCCGTTTTGTATTATTTTATACAATTTCCCTTATACAAAGTGTATCGGAAAGGTGTGACAATACTTAAGGGTATTAGTCTAATCATTAACGGAACATAACATTAACGGACCTTTTTTATGTCATCATATTAAGAAACACGTCCTTCCGTGACGTCACTGTCCTAAACAATGTTAATTTTAAGGAATGATTGGATTATGTTGACTGAATTTTGTACTTGTGTTTGTAATTTTTGTTCTCCATACAAAAATAGGTCACGCGATCGGTCAAGTTGTATGGGGGGGACGCAGTAATTTTTTCTCGAATTTCGCAAAATTTCATCACCTCGATTGGTAGACTAACCTTAAGTATTGTCACACGTTTCTGTTTCACGTTGTATATGCTCAAGCTACATATCCACTCATGTTTCCTTTAATAATCAGCAATATTACGTCACGTTCGCGTCATTTTAATGTCGATTTCATACCTATTAATGATAGCGGTTTATGGAGAGAATTTTAATTATTTTTAGGTTTGCAATGTATGCAGTTCATTTAAGAAAAATATGTCAGGTTTCATTGTCGAGAAATGCGCGTTAACTCATAATAATATTTAGATAAAATAGACAAGCGGTTTCGAAATGGCAGGCACTATTACAATTTTTTCAGTTCTTTTGATTTGTTGTACGTGTCTGAAATAAGACTTGCGAAACAGAGAAAGAATAATCAAAATCAGTACATTAATTTCGAAATAATGACGTAACAAAGTTTAGTGAAACAAATATGACTACCTACTAATTATGAAGCGTTCTCAGAGATGCTAGACCGATTTGGAAACGTTTTATATTCGAAAAGATATACTGACCGGGTAGTCCATATAATTTTTGAGAAAATTCTTTTTTTTTGGTCCAAATGTTATCAAATTTATTCTTTTCAGATTTATTATGTTCAACCAGTACCGCATTCCACGTGAAAATCTCCTGAACCGAACCGCTGACGTCACAGAAGATGGAACTTACGAGAGCTCATTCTCAGACCCTTCTAGAATGCTGGGAGCAGCGTTAGAGAACTTATCCGCAGGTAAAAACAACCTTGTTATCCAGGTTTTAAGGTCTAAAATGAAATGATTGCCGACAGAAACTCGAGCTTTGTTGAAATGTTAGCATTCGCATTGAAATTTTCTAACATACTCCGCGTTTACTTGTTGAACAGAATGGCTGACGTCACAGAAGAATGAACTTACGAGAACTCAGAACATTCTAGAATGCTGGGGGCAGCGCTAGAAATAGCGCTGCTTATCAGCAGCTAAAAACAACCTTATTATCTAGGTTTTAAAGTCTAAAATGAAATATGGTCGACAGCGACAAAGAAAATACACTTTTATTGATAGTCCGCTCTACGAAAGTAGTATTTTAACTGAGGTCGCAGGTTCGAATCTTGATAGGCAAAGTAGTTTTTTATTTTTCTAACCTACAAATAAAACATTACAATACGATGCAATAATTATTTAATGTCACCACAAAAACTACAATACTATAAAATAAATACAACAAAAAAAAACCTGACACTAAAGGCGGTCTTATCGCTGACAAGCGATCTCTTCCAGACAACCTTTAAAAGAATGCAAAATTAACTTAAATTTAGCTTAAACGTTGTAGTGCAAAAACAAAAATATGAAGCATAGATATACAAATCTTCTAAAATATAAAAATGAATCGGTGAATGTGTTGCTAAGCGCAAATCTCGAGAGCGGCTGAACCGATTTTGCTAATTATTTATTTAGAGTATTCCTTGAAGTACGTGGATGGTACTTAAAGAAAAAAAATAAAAAAAAAACTGAGAAGGTCTAAAAACAACACTTTCCTATACTCCCATCGATACAATCGATTCGTGATAATAATTAAAAGTAAAATATTAATCGACGACGACGGTACAAAATTCGCCGGGTCACCTAGTAAACAAATGAAATTGTTGCAGGTCGTATCGGCATAATGCAAGAGAGCTGTCACTCGATATCTGGCGCCGTGGCGATCGCGGTGAGATACGCTGCCACCCGGACACAGTTCGGCGAACGAGACCGGGAGATACCACTCATTGAGTACCCGTTACACGTGAGTCAACACATCAAAAAGAGCCCGAGCTACCGGTGATGGAAAATTAATGAATTAATTAACTCTTTATTAAAGACATACAAACATCAAATATACAGGCAAAATCTATTAGATCTAGTCTCACAAGTGGCGGCCTTATCGCTAAAAGCGATCTCTTCCAGGCAACCTTAGGATGGAGACAATTTACAAAATAAATACAATAAAAAAAGGAATAATGTATATAATGTTTGTCACGGTAAAATATTGAAGTACACACCTTAAATATTTTTAAAAATAAATAAATACACGACCGAAGAAAAGAGTCAGGGTGTGGACATCGTGCAAATAAGAGTCGCAATATTATAAATAACGAGGTGTTTTGGGATTGCATAGAATATATGTACCAGAAATATAGGAGAGAGACGATGTGAGCATTCCGACGAAGGCGAATTGTCAGCCACTTGAGCTTAGTGCGAAACTGAGAGATGTGATCATATTTGGGATCATATATAGAGATGTTGATGATGATATTTTGTAGCGATGATGGTCGAGTGGTGAGTGGGGTTGATTGCCGTGCAAAAGGTAAGGTTCTATCCTACGAATCATGCAAAAAGAGCCTGAGCTACAGTTGTTTTTTTTTTCGAATTCAGGGTTGGTGCCATAGTGAAAGTTGTACCCTAGAATGGGTACAGTGACCCGATTTCGGCTTAATACACCCCTAGCCGATAGCCCTGTATATACACATTCACTAAAATCAGGTCTTCTATAGAACAACTTAATCTGTTGTCGACATAATGTATGAAATGTGTTGGTCCAATAGCAAATGTCGTTCCTTATAATGAGTGTAGTGACCTCCTTTAGACTTGTTGCACCCCAAACCGATAACTCTGAAGTCAGTCAAATAAAGTATTGTTGTTTTGTCCAGCAATGGCGGCTGTTCGGTCACGTGGCAGCGGCTGTAGTGTTTCGGATGTACATAGAAAACTTTACGAGGACCTATCTACAGATCGTTGAGAAATCTAACGCTGGACTTAAAGTTGATAATTTGGTAAGTTAAGTTTATTTTTATTCGAGAATGGGCTTGCTTGAGATATCGTCGACTCACCTATTGTTTTAGAATAAGACTTACATTACTAATTATTAACATGACTTTTTTACGATGATGGTGATAATTGATGGAGTCGGGCGTTAGTTTGCGGAAATCCATTTATAATAAGATGGTATATAAAAAAAAATAAGCGAGCGAGCGCTTGATTGAGTCAACATCTCCTGAGGATGCCTTGTGTTAAGGCGAAACACGTGTCGAGGAAGTCGGATACTGAGAGACAGAGAAATAATAAGGTGAGGTGAGGCGGTGGTGAGGAGGAACCACACCATAAAAACAAAAATATTTTTGGGTTTCTCAAGCTGACATCAAGACGATGCGGAAAACCATTAATTATTTTTTATATACCATCTTATAGATTAGATATTTAATAGTACATCAAATTTTACGTCACGTTATTGGTCAAGTTGTATGGAGGACGCAATATTATTGCTTCTCTTTGTTCTAAAATTGTGTTTGCTTTGAATTAATGATTTATTTTTTGTTGGGTAGACTGACATGACTGTGACTGATATTAAAATTACACAGAGGCTGCAAATAGACTCTGTGAAAATGTTGTATTTACGAGTTCATGTTTTATAAAATTGTGTTAGTGTAGCATCGCCTTGGTTTTGCTGTCATGATGCTATTAATGTGTTTAGCCAAGTTAAAATTTTAATGTCAATTGTTAAGTATTACGTTGCTGTAACACATACAGACCGATTAATAAACGCGTTTGAACTTTAATCTGTCTTGTTTTGGCACGTGACGTTATCCATTGGAGAGAACAAGACAAACGATGCTCCAAGTTAAGACACGTTTATTAGTAAGTCAGGTTGTAGGAACTTTTGGTTTAGTCCGTATGACTGCCCGAATAAATCAATCAATAATTTATTTATTTCACACAATTTATGCATGATTTAACGTAATAATAGAACCTCTGGCTTCCAATAATAGAACCAGTTCATTGTCAGAATCAGAATCGGGGTCATTGACGATAAAATTAATTTGTATTTTTTAAGAGTGAAGCGGTATCTGAGATCCACGCGATGGTGTCGTGCAGTAAGCCCTTGTTGACGTGGAGCGTGCTGCGAGCCGCGCAGGAGTGCCGCGAGGCGTGCGCCGGACACGGCTTCCTAAAGGTACACTTACCTCCCACAGCCTCTCTCCAATCTATAACAAAATGAACCAATTGGCAAACAAGATGAACTAATCACATTGGCAAACAAAATGATCCAATCACATTGGCAAACAAGATGAACTAATCACATTGGCAAACAAAATGAACCAATCACATTGGCCATAAGGGCTTGTACACAAAACTGCGATGCGACGCGATGCTAATTCGCAACGCAGAAAATGACGACACGAATTGCTGCGATGCGATTTCGTGCGGCAAGGCGTCTCCCAGGGTGACGATTCCTTCGACGACCGTTAACCGTACTTAACGTATTTTGAATTGAAAACTAGGTCGTGACATGGATCGTAAAAAGAAATGTGCACTTTTATTATTGCTTAGGAAATACAGGAAAAAGAAACAAAGAAGATTTTGGGTTCATCCGCGATGCGAATCAATTCGCAAGTTCTCGCGATGCGTAGAGGGAGCTCGCAGATTTTTGCGATGCGACGTCGCATCGCAGTTTTGTGTACAAGCCCTAAAGCATGTACAGAACGCTAGGGACCAGTGCAAGCGCGAGTGCAATCCGCTTGTAAGAGATTGAAATTGCACAACAAATGCGCTTTTTTTTATTGTTTTCTATTGCCGTTACTCCTGTTTTATGCCAACAGAAAAATAAAACTTTTTTAAGCAATAATCGTAATTCAAGCAATCGTAATTTAAGCAATAATTCATATCATATATATTGTTAAAATGTATTTTACGGTAAAATTAAAAATTAAATTAATACTGACCCCTGGAATGTCACTTAGTACTTCTGCATTTGGACAGGAAATAACAGCATTTCGAGACATACAATCTTTGATTATGCCGAAGGCAGTGCCAACTTGATACTTTTCCAATCAGGTTTTTAGTGTCCAAAGGTCTACTTTTAAAGGTTTTATTGTCAACTTTTGGGACTTCAACTAATACAGTTAAACCAGTACAGATATCTTTAAATTTCTTGGACGGTGTGGATATAATTTTATCTGCTTCTCTTTTTAAATTTATGTAAGATTGTGTTCCTTTTTGTATGATTTCACGTCCATTCGCACACTGATACCTGTGTTTCATTCCTAACTCTATGGACACAGAACGGTCTACTATAAAGCCGACCAACCAGGGACAGCCTTCGGACAGTTGACAATTTGACTATTGTAAGATTGTACTTTGACGGTTTCACTTCGATAGATTACAATCAACCGAATAATTATACGTTAAATTGTAAGCAGTACGTAGAGGTTCACAATCTATCGACAGTTTACAATCTCGCGAGACAGATTATAATCTCACGGTATTTACAATTTTACGGTGACATATATAATAAACGAACATGTTCATGCGCACAAATGTTTAACCTGAACATGAATTATGTTTTCTATCCCCAGTGCGCAAACTTAGGCGATATCCGAAGCAACCACGAGCCGACAGTGACGTACGAAGGCGACAACAACGTGCTGTCACAGCAGACAGGCAACTGGCTGCTCAGGCAATACGAGACCGCATTACAAGGGCATACGGTCGACTCTCCTTTGGGCACTGTCGTCTTTTTGAAGGACTATACGACCATTAGCGCCAAGAGATTCAGCTGTACTAGTACGGGGGAATTGAAGAGTAGGGAATGTGAGTTTCAACCTTATTCCTTAGGTTATTAAGTAGTAAATCGTTTAACCTTTCAGTGATATCGTTATTCAATATGCGTTTGTAAAGAATGGGATATGCGTTTACAGAAATATAAACTGCATTACAAGGGCGTACAGTTGACTTTAGCGGCAATAAATTCAGTTGCACCAGTAAGGAGGAATCGATGAGTCAGGAATATAAGTTTGAGATATGAAACCTTATTTTCAATGCTATTTTGTAGTTTTTGATAGAATGGGGATAAGATACTTCCTACACGTTATTATTATTCAAGTTGTTAGGAAGTCGTAAGATGTTTCGCTACGAATTTGATAAATATTTATTTCTTTGGGTTAAATATCTTACGTTATTAAACGACTATCTGCGCCCCGCGGTGGATACTAGATCATCACATGGGAACATTTCAATTTTCCGAGATAAAAAGTATCCTATGTGTTAATCCAAGGTATGGGCTAACTTCGTGCCAAATTCCATCCAAATCCGTTCAGCCGTTTCAGCGTGAAGGAGGAAAAAACAAACACACATACATACAAACTTTCACCTTTATAATATTAGTGTGATGATGTGATGTATTAGTGTGCATTCATCACACTAATATTATAAAGGCTTAAATTGATTAACTGTTGTGTCTTGTTTGTGCATGTGCGCTACCAACACAAGAACAATCCTCGTGGGTAGATTTCAATGTGAACCATTGTTAATTAATTATTAAATCCTCATTTCCCTCTTCCCAGTTATAACTACAACATACAAATGGCTGCTCTGCTATCTGCTGAAGGAAACGCGCGCGAAGTACGAATCGGAAATCGCCAAGGGCTTGTCGAAGTTCTTCGCACGAGCCAACACACAGGTTTACAAGTGGCGGGAGCTGACGGCGGTGTACGCGGAGTACCTAGCTGTTATATACTCTCTAGAGTCACTGGACGGCAAAGAACCAGCTCTGAGACCTGGTAAGGAGATTTCAGAGCAAGCCCACCGTAATATTTAAACGAATATCCAAATTTATAACTTTATTTTATAATTTAATAAATATTGAAAAAATGTATCAAATAGAATAGTATTTTTCTTAATGCTTTTGTATATTTCTTATTACTCGAATCTATATTTTGTTTGCAGTGTTAACTAAACTCTTCTACCTATACGGTCTACGTTCCCTGGATCAACACCTAGTCGAGCTATACCAAGGAGGGTACAGCTCAGGCCCGTCGCTCGCCAGTTTACTTCGAGAAGCTATAACTGAGCTCTGTGCTGATCTGAAGCCAGAAATCGTCAGTGTAGTAGATGCACTAGCGCCTACAGACTTCGTGCTTAATTCCGTTCTAGGGAAAAGCGATGGACGAGTAAGTTTTATACATAATCAATTGAATCTCGTCATATATGTACTGTGCAATGGATTCCGTCACCTATGGGAATCACTGGTAACGTTAGTGCCGATCGTTTGCCATTTTTCTTCGAGAAGCTATAACTGAGCTCTGTGCTGATCTGAAGCCAGAAATCGTAAGTGTAGTAGATGCACTAGCGTCTACGGACTTCGTGCTTAATTCCGTTCTAGGGAAAAGCGATGGACGAGTAAGTTCTATACATAAATAATTGGATCGCGTCATATAAGTATAATGCAATGGATTCCGTCACCTATGGGAATCACTGGTAACGTTAGTGCCGATCGTTTGCCAGTTTGCTTCGAGAAGCTGTAAAAGAGCTCTGTGTTTTTTTTTTGTATTACTAAACAGTATTTATTTAATTGTATAATCTATCTTTGTCCACAGTTATACCAAAATCTGCAGAAGGCCTTCTTCAGCCACCCTGGCACGTTCGAACGCGCCCCATGGTGGCGCGAAGTGGTCAATATACCAGCCTCTAAGCTCTAACCTTACTTAGCAAAATGTTAGAAACAATACCAGCAAGGTAATAGAATTTATGTATTAAACTTGAGACAGGCCAAATATCATGTGATTGACGATACTTCTAAAGTATTTTTTTTTATGAGAGTGATGAGTCACGTTTGTGAAAGGGTTGTTCCCATCTGTTCTATCAATAGAACACGAGAGATAAATAACTTTGGACTAAATTCTGATAGTTTTATAGACCTTGATTATGGTTAAACACCCTTAACGTTTGTCGTACTTTTCTTTTGTATTAAAGTTATAAAGGGACATTGCATATTTTTTTAGAACATGAGATTACATTTTTGTACTGTATATTGAAAGTGAATAATTTTTCAATACGCTATTAATATGACGTTTGTTAATTCCACATTGAGATATTTAGAATTGGGTCCATCGTTCTTTTCCCTTGCTAGAGTTTCGTAAATTAACGTGAAGCGGCTTAGATTTGATAGAACAGCTAGATTATACGTAAAGCTGCTCTGACTTTTTTATGGGTGTATGGACGAACGTGAGGACGTACGAGTATGATCTAATCTAATGGCAGATTACTTGTTTAGATAGATATTGTATAATGTAATTATTATTTAGCTCATGAGTCTTCTGAAGCTGTAAATGTCAAAAGTAATAATTAATAATAACATCTAAAATATAATTTAACATTGAATTATGAGTACAATTACCATAATGGTGTCTGATTGATGTTCATTAAAATTTGACCGGATAATCTTTTATCCGGTGGATAAGTAGAGATTATACGTAGAATGTTATCGAGAAGAGTTTAATAGATAAATGTGCGGACACTGACTTACACAACCGACTTTTTTCAGTCTCCATACATTAAAATTAAACTATGGAAAGCTTTATAATTTTGCCTCTGCGTGAAAAGTGTGCCAAGCACGCAGGTGGTCAAGTTTGTTTTTTTAATAGTCTCGGAAAATTGCATTGTGCCAAAATCGCCGTTTTGACATAGAATAGATCAGAGTTAGTATCAAAAATTATGTTTTGTTTAATACTAACTTTTGCTTATTATTTGTCATAACGGCCATGTTGGTACATTGCAATTGTAATTTTGAGACAATACAAATAACAGGCTTGACCACCAGTTTTATCGTAAAATGCTGTCAGAAGTGATTTAAGCTTGGCTCGATAATAGCTTGTTCAAGCCGCTTGTATCAAATTACATTTAATTTAATTATTTTTAACATAATTTTAAATATTTAATCTCGTCCTTTAGGACTCAGAGATGTTATCCTGGTCACGGCACCAAAATATAATTTTAATCAACCTAATAATTTATAAAGGCGAAAATTTGTATTTATGTTTGTGTGTTTGTTACTCCTTTACATTTAAAGGAATCCACGGATTTAGAAAAAAATAATAATAATCCTTGATAAACAAAATATTATATCCTTGGGTTTCTTTTGATTCCGGTAACGTAGTGTTTCCGTGGGATGATCAAATAGACGTCGCGGACAAAACCGCGGGGCGTTGCTAGTTTTATTATAGTTAAAGAAAGGCGAACACATAATACATATTTTAATGCATTTAACTGCGTTTATTATACAATATAAAAATATAACTATCGTACAAAACGTGTACCTATGTTTTAGTAATTTTACATTCAACCTCATTTTACATTATATAGTTTTTTTTTAATGTTTTTACTGTGAGAAGTATTAATATATTTTTAAATGATATATTTTAATCACTGCCCAGTGTTAGTTATTAGTAATGAATAACATTAATGTGAAAATAATCTGCATTTAGATCGCTAGATTATAACATTGTTGTAAATGTTAGTTTTTCTTAATGTTTTGAACTGACTGCAATTTGAGGTGTTCATATTAATGACGCACATAATGAACACGGATTAGATGCCTTTCGAGATGAATGCGGGTTCGAATCCTGCCCATCTGATTTTTATTTTGTTCACTACGTTTTAGGTACCATAAAAGCCTCAGTGTTGGTTTTCCTCTTGCAAAAACATTAAGTTGTTATACTTTTCGATAGTGTAATGTTGATTTGTTTTCAAATAATCATGTGATTTTGTTTCCTAGACAATATTAGTAGATTTTATTATTATTTTATGTTAATTAATTAAACAATGCATTAATATTAAATCGTAGCAAAAGTTACAGCACAATGTATCGATTTAAACGTATATTTTTTTATTAATTTTCAATCTTAATCGATATTTTTACATATATACTTTTTTATTCCATGTTATACTATCAGTACCAAGCAAGAGTCATCTTTAAGCGCATATGTATCTCTTGATATGTATATCATTACTGTTTTTTTTAATTCGTTAATATTCTTGAGTGTCTTGTTGGTTACATTATATATATATATATATATATGCCTGATTTATCTTACACAATTTGTAAAGAAAAAGTATTGCAGTCGGCATTGATTATTGAAATCATTATAAATATATCTATTTAATTATGAAAATATATTTTTGAAATCTGAATTCTTCAATCGAATTGAAGTCTTGATAATGGACATGAGATTTTATAATACAGTTATTTTTATCCAGGTAACTTCGAATTGTATAGGGTTATCGGCTAGGGGTGTACTAAGTCGATAGGGGGTCACTGTACTCATCCTAAGGAACAACTTGAACTACGGGACCAACTCTGAATTCGAGAAAAAAAATCAGACGTTTCATACAATTCTGTCGACGACCGATCAACTTTTTCTGTGAAGCAGGTGATTTTTTTTAATCCAATTTTGGGTTGGTCCTTTAGTTAAAGTTGTTCGTAATAGCGAGTATAGCGACTCCCTTTCGGCTTAGTACACCCCTAGCCGATAAACTTATATATACTGTTCAAGACAACTTAAAATTCAAGAGCAGACGCCACATCGCTTATTGTTAAGGATTGAAGAAGTAACACAGATAGCATTATTGGTTTTGGTGTGATAAAGTTCAAGCGGCGAACTATTGAAACGACATCAAGATTGCTAACATGATTGCTTCACTTCTTTCATCGCTGATTCTAGGTGATACCACGGCAGGTTTCGATATCAAGATCGAATCCGTGTTTTTTATTGATAATACTAATCATAACTATGTATCTCTTATTGATAACCCTGTGTCAATCTGAGACTCTATAAAAAAATAATCGTACCCGCAAATTAAATATTAAATAAATTAAATTGAACATTTATAATATTTTTGACGTCCACTTGTATCGATGTTGTACAATAATTCTTGGTATGTAGGTATATTGTACAAAAAAAACGAATGAGAGTATTTTAAAATATAATAATTCAGTATTGTAAATACTGATGTCTGTATTAAATACTATAAAGGTCATTTATATGATACTGGCAGAAAACACTTTGAGGCCGAAAGGGCGTTTGGAAACTGGTTGTTAAAAATGGCTTTTTTTTACACTGCCAAGTAACTGGTTTCTAAGAAGTTCTGTGTTTTTTCAGGCATCTATGAAGCTAATAACCGCGTATTTCAAAAATATTTATCGTCAATAATATGTTGTTTAATGAATATCTAGTATTTTTCCACTTCACTAAATATTTTATTTTTATGATGTGATGTTTTTGAAAAAAAATATTCGTTTTTTCACGCTGACTTCAAAGTAAAGCGTAAATAAAACCCTTATTCTTCTAGCAACATGTTATTGCCAATAAATATTAAATGGATGTAAATGGATTTCCCCAAAGTCCTGATTCCATTCATATTTTTTGGCATTGAATATTGTATTTAATTTATCGTATTTTTATAATAAATTTAATTTAACCGTGACTTAACTGCTGAAGAACACTCTGTATCAACCCACATCTACCTACAACTGGTTACAAGCGATGTAAAAAATACTTTACTGTTTAATCACTCTATAAAATATAATTATGATTCACTGATTCGCCTTATCCGAATTGTATTGTATTTAGTAACACAAAAATTTCTGTGGAACGTAACCCAAAATCAAATATTACATACATATTTTTTTTACCATAAAGAATATTCACGATTCAAGATGCCTGTCAAAACAAATGTCGGGGTATTTGCAAAATTAAATTTAAAATGTCTCTTGTTAAGCCAATTTCTAGTTGAAGCGCGTTATAAGATTCAACAATTCGTGTCCTTTTATGATTTTTTTTTTATTCGATTTTACTATTGATAATCATAGATGTTCAACTCTTGTAGAAGTGCCTTCCTATCTGTACCTACTTTAGTGAATGTTGTAACTCTGTATTGTTATTGTAATTCTTAAGTCCTTGTTTATGTTGGAAAAATGGATATCTCTATGTATAAGAAAATAAATGGATTATGAATTTATTTTAGTGTTTTATTTTAATAATTAATGTAAGAATTGGAAATTGAATGAATATTATAGGAATGTTTTTTCGATTAACATACAGTTCGGGTTGTTTATTTGGCTGAAGGCGTATTTATGTACCTACATAAAGACCATTTCTTATATAAGCTGCTTTTAATTTTTCTTTTTATGACTATTGAAAACGTCCAAAACCTAAAAATTATGAGCAATCAATTTCGAAAATGGCTTCGTACGTACGTAACAAGTTCGCATTCAGTTATTTAATTTTTAATGTCATTTATGTATTATTTTTTTCACAAACCCAGCTTCCGGCAATCTTATATATAAAAATCAATTGCTGTTCGTTAGTCTCGCTAAAACTCAAGAACGGCTGGGCCGATTTAGCTGATTTTGGTCTTAAATTGTTTGTCGTACTCCAGGAAAGGTTTAAAAGGTGAGAAACATAAATAACTATTAGGCGGTACGAAGTTCGCCGGGACAGCTAGTTGAAGATAAAATACGGTAACTCTTGCCAGGTTTCAAATAAACCTATCACTTTAGCTGCGTAGTGATAATGTGACAAAACGAGTGACACCCCCGGTTTACAAGTTGGAATTTTATAAATATCAGATTTGTTGCCAACCAGTCACAGTTAGGAGTGTAACTCGTTGGGAATAACCGCGCAGAGTAGGGGGCGGGACAGGTACCTACTCATCCCGACCAGTGATTCCACAAGTCTGTTATTTGAATTGTCTCAGAATTACAATTGCATTGTGCTAAAATGGCCGTTTGGACATAGAATAGGCCACAGGTAGTATTAAGCAAAACATAATTTTTAATACTCTGATCTATTCTATGTCGGAACGGCCAATTTGGCACAATGCAATTATAATTTTGAAATAATTCAAATAACAGACTTGACCACCAGAGGTCCCTGATTCAGCAAGCGTTTAATTTACAATTATCTTCGAAAAGTCTTACGTCTTCATAGTCTTCACGAAGACTTTTCGAAGCTAATCTTCGATTTAAAGCTTGCTGCATAAATGAATTTGCGTGGAAATATCCCCACTTGGACGTTTTGGTCCTAAAAGATTGCCGGACACTACAACTTTAGCCTTACATTGGAGTCCACGGTTTTCTAACCGTTATCTAGAGTGTAGACAGCGCAGTAAACTGACGCAAATACGAGTACATCAAAACTATTTAAATAATAAACATTAGAATTATTTTCAACATTTATTTATTGACCAAAGCACATTAACATTAAAGGGAAGTGGGTACAAAGTGTGAAAGGTCCAGTGTAAGTACAGGTAATATTATAGTGATCGACATTTTGTGGTAGGATTATATCAAATGTGCAAAAGTTATTTGAAAAGTGCAATTAGACATTTTAAATACACCAATACTATTACAAGTTGCATTCTTTTCCTGCAAACATTACTGAACACGTTACAAGCCACTAGTTAAGCTAAGCTATAAAGAAAAAACAAGTATCTTTTACAAGGAGTTGAACGCTCTCAGGGCTATTCTGCTAATTACAGCTTAAATCGACATGACAGGTGTTAGCTATTACATTTTTGTATAAATCTAATATTGTTTGGTTATAACTATAAGAGTTGGACTTCTTATATGAGAAACTTCTTTCTTTAGAAATGAGGTTTATAACATTGATATAGGAACTTCGTACTTTTTTGCAAGAAACATTTAGCCCAGAGTGGTCAGTGCGAGTTTTCTTACTTACTCGACGGCGATGACGTCTCCTCTTTTTGAAAGTCAGTATAAAACACATTGACGCTAGGAATTGTTCGCTTTAGGACAGATTCTCTTTATGACAGATTCGCTTTATGGCAGAATCGCTTTATAACAGAATCGCTTTACGGCAGAAATTGTACAGTTAAGTACACTAAAATAGTGCTTAAGTAAAAAAAAGGTATAGGTTCAAACACGAGAGGTACAGACGTTATTTAAATCTATATTAAACGAAATTCATGGAAACGTTTAAGCAGATTTGATCATTACATTTCTGTTGCCCTGGTACTTTCTTTTCAATAAATAATAAAGAAATATTCCGAACGAATAACCCAGTTGAAGGGTGGCATGCCCGCTTTAAAAACAGAATTCCTGTAAAGCCGCCGTTGTATCGATTCATACAATTACTCAAAAAGGAAGCCCAGTATCAAGACAGAAATTTAAGAAGGATAGAAACCTTTTGTAAAGGAAAACGGCGTAGTTTAAAGTTAAAGAAGAAGGATATTAAAATTGACCTAATTATTACTAGTGCACTGAAAAACTAAATTACCGTATTGGAATGTTTAGAACGCTTGTGCAGGGTTAATTTAATACGTTGACTTGAACGTGCCAAGAAGCCTTTGTTTATTTTAATTTAATATCAATAAATGGTTCAATTAATTATTGTCGAGTTGTCTGTACTTTTGCCTTAAAGCGAATCTGTCATAAAGCGATTCTACCATAAAGCGAATCTGTCCTAAAGCGAACAATTCGACGCTAGATGGGGCTCTTTTGATTCTAACGCAATCGAGTAAGAGAACTCGCACTGACCACTCTGGGCTAAATTTTCCTTGCAAAAAAGTACGAAGTTCTTATATCAATGTTATAAAGCTTATTTCAAAAGAAAGAAGTTTCTCATTTATGAGAAGTCCAACTCTATGGTTATAACCAAACAATATTAGATTTATCTGTGCGCCAACGTCGTCAATAGTTGACAAAATAGTAATGATACTCTGTTCTATAAGCTTACCTCAACTAGCTATGCCCGACTTTTACAACCAAGGAACAATAAATTAAGGACTAATTTCAACTAGAACGCGTTAAAACATCAATGAGAAGAAAATTTAGTTTATTCCAAACTGTTTCAGTATCCATTGATGGATCAGATGGTAACTTTATTCTCTTCTGTCCCATTTAACGTGCGACAACCGACTATGATTGTTCAAAACCTGTTATTAAAATTATGTTTTTTTTTTCATTTTTTTAACTTATTAATTCAAAAAGTTTTAGTTTTTGCAGTACTCGTATCTCAAAACCTTGATAATTTTCGGTATATTCGATGAGAATCGGCATGAGCGTGTTTATAGCAGCTCGAAGAACGTAGTAACTTATGCTCGCTATGGGTGGGACCGTACTTGCGGCAGATTTTATAGAATCGATCTTTCTTATACTCTGGTTTCAATAAATGCATTATTATATATGACCTACATAAATATAGTACATCTTATGCTTATGAGTATGTCAGAGAACCCTCACATCGTTATTAGTTTTATTAAATTAATGTATTGACTATTCTACAACCGTGTTTAAGTACTAACCATCTGCAGTCTTTCCTTGTCGAGTGAGATTATGAAAAGGAAATTAATAAAAATGAAGGCACCATATTATTTTTTTAAATGTTTCGCCGACTCATACATTCTACTATAAGAATAAGAATAAGAATAAGAAATATTTATTGGCCTTTAAATAACATTCGTTACAGGCAAGTCTTGTTACATTTTGATTATTAATTACTTTAAAAATAAACTTAACTTATAAATACTTTTATAGTTCTAAGAACAAACAGTTATTATATTATACATTTACATTGCCATTTATTTCTTTACCTATTACTAACATTTTGTAATTGTTGTTCATCACACAAGAACGATGATTCCACAAGCTGCATTGACATATATTCACTGAGTTTATAAAAAGGATTTCTTTCAAAAAAATATTTTAATTTTTGTTTAAATATTTTAAAATTGAGTTCCATCACGCTATTTGGTAATTTATTGTACATTAATATTTTGGTGTAAAGTCCCTGTTTCTTACACTTAGATAATCTGTTGACAGGCAGGACTCGCCCTTTTTTATTATTGCGTGTAATTCTTTTTTCCGGTATTTCCGTATCCTCGTGTACCTCTAATAAACTACTATAAATATAAAGTGATATAACTGTCATTATTTTATCATTTCTAAAGTGTATTCTCGCAGGACTACGTTTTTTATATTATAATGTGACAACTTTGTGCGCGTCGGTATACTTCTAAAGGGGAAATAAATTATTTACACCTAACAACTACACTGACATTTATAAGAAATATAACAATGATGTCATTAAAAACTGCTACAATAGGTTGTATCATAACGTTATGATTGAGTGCGAGACGTATCATCGTTGAAGACACGAACGGCTTATTTCATCCCTGATGAAGTTCACAGAATGTGAACGTAACTATAGTTGGACCTTTCCAACATTCAGGTTCGCGTGAAAACACGTTTTCTTAAACTAAATTATGATATTGCTTTTTATAGCATATTTACTGTTGTATTTTAGTAAAAATACTAGAACAATCGAGCTAATTCAATAAGCCATAATAATGGCACCAGAACAAATTGAAGCATTTGCGTAGTTAGGGTTTCTAACTGCAAAGGGAAAAGCGCGACTATTTAGTCACGCAGCTTCTCGTATGCAAATCTCTGCAGGAGTATAAGTCTGCGCTCAAGCTCTGACGAATCTCAAGGGAACAAACAGGACTGGATATGCCGCGATTATTTAAATTTAGCAATTTAAATAATCGCGGCTTATCTAGTCCTAAATCCTGTATCTCTGCCCCGACTCAGAGGTCGCACGCGGACGGTAGCTGAAAACTTCTATAATATTATGTAAATAAAAGACAGCGCAGAGCCTAAACCACTTAACTTAGAGACATAAAATTTGGAGGGTGTATCCATTATAGGGTGTAGAGGAAATTCAACTCTTAAACAAGTCAAATGGGAGCTAAAAATTAGAAAATTCTTTACATTCCATTTTGTTGCAACGCCACGGGTGACACCTACTTGCCTATATATGCATATACATATAAAACAGCGGCGATTTCGTAGATTTCTATCTAAATGACTAACCAGTGAAAAAAGTGTGAGATCGCGCGCAAGTTGTCATACTACAATGTAATCCTTTCCTATACGTATTATAATTTTTAGAACATTCAAATTAGTATGTAGTAAGTTCGAATATGGTCCTAATGGTTACTGGATTTAGTCCAGAAAATAGAGATATATCATTCCCCTTAATACACAGGATCAATGGTAATCTACTGGCATCCTCTTAAGGGTGTTTAACTTTAGTTCTACAGCTTTTGAAATTTCCATAAAAAAATCCAATGTTCCATACATTTGGTCGCGCGTAGATATTTTTGTATGAAAGTATGAAGAGCAAATTTTTTTGCGAATTTTCTAAACCTGTAATTAAAAAGTTAGAAGCCACCTAGATTACCATTGACCCTGTGTAAATTACTCAGTACACGTTTCATTGGGTTAGTATTGACTTACTTAAATAAAATGTTACTATATGTAAAACTACATATTCTTATGCACCTACTGATCAAGTTAGTGATTACATAATATATATAATTTTGTAGATATTTTCGTTGGGTATGTATGTGGTCATATAACTGGAATACAGGGTCACCAGTTATGGGTGTAATAAGCCGAAAAAAGTCATTGTACTCGCCATTAGAAACAACTTTCACTATGGGACCGGACCATCCCGAAAAAATCAGCTGTTAAATACAAAAAGTTAACGAGTCGTTGACGAGTTGTATAGAACAGCTGATATTTTTCTCGAATTCAGAATTGAGTAAATGAATGATTTATTAGTTAGAAGAAAATTACCCAACACATTTTTTTTTGGCTTAGTACACTTAGCCAATAATCCTATATAAGATAACATATACAAAAATGTAGGAGTAGAAGGTACATCGCTTGAGAGTCATACATATAATATTATAATGTATTTTACACGGAAATACCTTTAAAACTCTACAAATGTGCAAAGTACATTTTTTATTAAAAAATATAAAACATAAACACCCAGACGAAGAAAACAAGTTACACGAGAATTTTAAACCTATATTTACTGATATTTATATTTAAATTGTCATTAAAAACATTTTCATTGTTTGCAAAAGACAAAAATTCGTTTTCACACGCCTAAAGTACCTAACATGACGAACTGACCAAACAAAAAAAATACAACCGTGCTAAGTGCAACCTTAGTGAAAAAGTGACTTTTTATATAAGTATATTTTTCTGACATGACAATAATTTATCCGCAAAATTAATTTAACTGTTATCACTATCAGAAACAGTCGAGCTGGTCATTCTGATCACTGGATTCTGTGTAGAATCACTGGAATCACATTCCACCATCAAAATCTCATCCGGACTTTCGTTCCTGTCTGAATTACTCTCAGTGTACGTCCCTGTAGGTGACTTGTCCTCTATCACCGCCTTTAGATAAGACTCTCTATCCATTATGGTTGTATCTCTCGCTAAAGCTAACACGTCTAGAGACATCATGCTTTTAGATTTCTCAGATTTACTAATAGGTGGGTTGGTATGTTCGTATATGACTTCACGACTGATGGATTTCGTTCTGTTGAGATTTGTGTCGTTCTTCCAACTGTCGCTCGGTGGGGTTCGACCTTGGTTGGTGCTGGTGGAAGGCGCGCTGGCGTTTTTGGGCGAGGTCTCCGTGAATTTCGACTTCTTCTGCTGATTGCTTTCCTTCATCATGAGCAGTTGGTCGAGCTTGTTGATGGTTTCGTTCAGTTCTACCGCCCAGGCTTCGTCGGTCTCGATGTCTTTGTCGATAGGTTTGAGAGCAAGTTCTCGGACCCTCATTCTAAGTTCTTGCAGACTTGAATCTTCGTCTGGAGTCTTGTTTTCGTCGTGTATAGGGTCTCTTTCCGCGCCTACACCTGGCTCTCTGGGTCCTACTGGTATAGTGTCCTTCCCAGGTGGATATTCGCCACGTCTTCTATGTATTTCTTCTGAAATTTCCTCGAGTGCCTTCAGCGATTTTGAGTATCTGTATTTAGCGTCGGCGATGAGACGTTGTAGTTTTTCGATCTTGTCGTTCTGTGCTTGCAGTTCTTCGTCGCAAAGTTTCTTCTCGTCGAAGTATAGCCGAGACTTTACGATGTTACGTTTCAGGTTCTCTTCTAGTTGGGCCACCTGGAATGTTCGAAAGATTAAAGTTATCACAGATTATAATATACATGATAGTATATTAAGTAGCAGCACAAGAAACTGTTACTTTTCAAATTTTAAGAAACTGAAACGTAATGAAAAATCGAGAGGCATTCTTCTTTTTGGCAGATAAGGTAGAATCTTATGCTTTGTTGCATTATTTCATTCTTGTTCTTGTTCATTACAATAAAACCAACATAATATCAAGACCTATACAGACGGAGATGTTACCGTATTATCACAGAAAAAATAATGCAAATAGGGCTCTACAACACGTGGGAAACATTCTTCAATATACTTTTCTAATAAAGTCATAGTTTTTTGTATCAGCAGCCAAGTAGTCAACATTACCTTTCTATCAGCCGCGATGCAAGCCGCAGCTTTCCTCTGATGCTCGCGTCCGCTCTCCGCCTTTCGTTTCTCAGCGTCCATGACCTAACAATATGAAAACCAGATATAAATTTAATAACGACTTAAATATATAATATTTCACCTAATGAGGTTCTACTCCAGGATAAATTTTTTACGATTCAAGGTATTCTAACGTTTAGAAAAAACATGAATCAACAACTGAGCGGGTAAATCAGCCAACTATATATTTAGTCTGCCATGTGGAGGTGATGTTTACCTTGATGATGGCATGGTTGAGAACCTCCTGCCAGTTGGAGTCGAACTGCCACTCGTGTTGCTTGCTCACGAATCGCTGCTCAGCCAGCGACACTGTCTCCTTGGCGGCCGCGTGCAGCTCTGAGAATTGTGAACAACCATAAGTATCAGGACGGAATCTTATATGATGGTTATTTTGTTAGGAGTGTGTGTTACTATCCTCCAGATGCCAAGCGATAAGTGGGGTATTCGCTAATCCTTACCCCAGAATGCTAGATAGAAATATACTTGGATTAATATTGCTCATTTAAACTCATTCTCAGGGTAGTCTGGGCAAATCTCTAAAACTATATATATATATATACAGCTTGGATTGGACCTTTGCCTAGATACTAATCTAGGCAAAGGTCCAATCCAAGCTGTAAAGTCACTACTAGTGGTAAGGGCTCTAGATCACACCCTCTCTGGGATACTAGAGCAGTTTGATAGTCCCACTTTGGGAAAAGGCTCAAGTCGAGGTTCGAGCTGTATGATGGGCTTTTGTGCGTATCGCCCCTGAAAAATGACATAAAGGGTTGGGAATGTGTAGTGTGTGTTTGGGAGTGACGAACTTATAGCAAAAATTCGGAATTGATAATTGACTTTTACGATAGCCAACAGTGCCCACACAAAGCGACTTCTCTCGTGACACTAACCATCACGTGAACTGCTTTTACATCACGTCACAAAAGAAAAACCAAAAACATTAAAATAGTTACAGAGCGACATTGCGAAGGTCGCGATAACAACGTCCATTTGAATTTTCCGCTACAACACTGTACCTACAGTATATATGTATTATATACTATCTTATCTCGGACACACGTGTGTTCTGTTTACATTATCACATGTACATTGCTTTGTACATACAACGGTTGTACAAAGATTTGTATTTCACACAAGTCAGCTAGGCGAAGGCTAAAGATAGACTTTATGGGTAGTTAGCCCGCTATTAGGTCTTCGCGATATTTCGATTACCTCACGATTTTTTTTTAATTGACCGAACGAAGCATTGCTGAGTGTGGCAAAGTTTAATTTCATGTCTCAGTTCGTCGGTTTTTCTGGAAGATGGTAATGGTTCTAACTGACGTCTTCCCGAGGCTTGTGTGAATGGGTGTTCAGAGCCCTAGCTCTGATCACCCTCAAGCCCAGAGGTCCTCTTTTAGTCGCTCTAACGACAGTCAGGGGATAGATACCGCAGCAGTATTTTTAGACCCTGCAACAGGGTCATGACGATGCGGTCTTAGATGTAGCACGCTTGCTTAGAAGAAATCAGTTCATTCGCGGTTCCGCTCACGTCTTGAAAAGTCTCAGATTATAGTTGATGGGAAATAGATAATTGGTTATTGAATTCGCCAGCAGTTTGCGCTATAAAGTGGATAAATAAGTAGGTAAAATATATTTATTTAATGACAAAGATTTGTTTATGACCAATAAAATATACTATATGCAATGCAGTGTTTAATATAAATGCAGAGCACGCTGATAAGCTGTTTCCTGTACACTCCCCTCCTGACTTCACTTAGGTATAGCTACCTAGATTTTACTAAGCGTGATTAAAATGCAGTACCTAACTGTAACGCGCACCTACGTTTTATTATTGCATGGTTATCGATGTCCATATTAAGATTGACTGACTGAGAGGACTTTAAAAAAAGAAGTTGGTTCGCAATTCTTCAGTATCTATTTTTCATATATGTTCATTATTGGAATTATTTTTTGCTCATAGAGATACTTTCCAGTGGTAATTTCCATCTATAGTGTCCTCAATTCCTCTTGTACTTATTGCACCTGGTTGGTATCATCCAGGTGATTTGCGACACAATCGGTGTTTACCTTGGAATTAAAACACCCAGGTAATTATGACGACTTATTTAAGGACTTTTGTGTACTTTTATCAACCACATGTAATACCTCCACCAATAAGCCAATGGCACTAATTTTCAGTTATACCTTTTCAGTTGATACCATATTAATTTTATCAAAACTTGGTTCAGTAGTTTGCTTTGTTAATCAAAATAACTGACAAATTTGTAAAGGCACCTATCTTATTGATGTTGGTTCACGAAGATTACTGTTAATTGTCTTTCCAGCCACTTGCTCGCTGCCTATATAAGAAAGGGCCGATCCAGCTTTGGCGCCAGGAGGAGGTCACATAGTCGTGGTCAAGTCAACAACTTATAATTTACTTTTGATAACAATAGATACAAGTAAAATGTAGGTATTTTATTAATGTACTTAAAAATATTTATTCTTTATTGTACACTTCAAAAACTTAACACATAATAACTTGTACATATATCTGACATCCTGAGAAGCACTATCACGCACGGAATGACGCCTATTTATATTCCATAACCGTGGTGAATGATTTGTCATAACAGCTAGAGGTATCTAAGTCCTGGAACCAGCTCTGACCCCATGACCCCTCCCGTGAATCCGCCGTTGTATATAAGTATCGATCTCTACTAATACCAAAACCTTCACAAGTGCCTACATAACACATAAACATATTTATTAAATCTCGACGCCACAAATTTTATTCGCACTAATACCAAAACCTTCAAAAGCGCCTTCATAATACATACATAATAATATAATCCGGGTTCCGCCTCCCGTTAACACCGACAGAGGCCGTGCATCAAGGCCGAGAATTGCCACTATCAATTAGTTACACCAGATTGATTCGTACTAAGCGGGCACTATCATCAAAACCTTCACAAGGGCCTGAACAATACATTTATTTATCAAATCTCGCCAGTGCCCCGACACCGAGGTCCCTTCCCTCGTTATCAGCCGATATACCGTGCTCCGCCTTCCGCTGGCACCGACCGAGGCCGCCGGTCAAGGCCGAGGATTACTGCGTTATTTATGGACGGAGGATGTTAAGGGCGTAGACTTAGAGACTCCTACAGATTCAGATTAGACTAGCGGCAGAAATTTGCACTAAGTCGAAACCACGAGACAAGCTCTTGACCGGTTTATACAAACGAAAATAAGTTCTTCTTTTGTTTGAGAGCAAGCAAAAAAAAGAGTTTTTTACTATGTACCTGGAAATAAAATTTTTCAAAAAGAATTTTCTAAATAATACCAGCCACCCTCGTCACTGTGATATCGGGTAATATACAAATGAATTCGAACGAATTGAGAACCTCCTTCTTTTTTAAAGTAGTTTAAAAATATGTATAATTTACGGCATTATGTTTTTGAACCCAATAACGCAACAGCTAAAGCTTCTTGTATTTATCTTCCTTTCATCCCAACTAATCTTTCCAACAGAACTCGTATTCAAATGTTGATCCATATCTCACATACATCGGTGTGTGCTAATTGTATCACATTAACACATGTCGGTGCTGACTGCAGACAGACGGCCGTTTGTAACGCGATATGTAGCTCAATTTGATCTAATTCACGTATCTATGCAAGCTCGAGCTGTGCTCGAGTTGCTTTCTCAGGGAAAATGTTCCACTTATGAAAGGTTGCATTACGGAAAACAATAAAAATCCTTTTTTTGATACCACATTTAATGTATTTGTAAACGTTTGTTACACAAATATTTTTTGGTGCCACCAATCCTTAATTTTGTTTTTTTTTTTATTAGTGTCACTCTTACGAATAAGACGAATCTATTGACACCACTTACATAAAAATACAACAAGCCGTTTAGGCTCCAGGGCGTGCCAAAGACAAGAAAAACCTCCTCCCTCCCTCCTTCATTTGTAAAAAAGTGAAAATCGATTTCAATTTGTAATGCAAAATTTAAGTTACATTCGTTTTTCCTTGATTTCTTGAGATTATATCATCAGATGCAGACTTGATAGTAAATGGGACCACCTCAGGTGTATACACTTGCCAATTAAAAAGATTTTTTTAATTGATTCACGAAAATGCATTGTAGGAGGATACTTGCATAAGTCTATGAGGACATTTATCCGCGCAGGTAACTAGGTAGTCGCAGCATCCGCGGACCGCTGATTCTTTTTGAAAAAGCACAGAGGCTGCCTCTGACAAAACTGCTGCATGCATACCGCTCCAACACGGGGAGGCAGAGCGGTTACCCACTAAAACTCCACTTAGAGGGCAAACCTCAGTGGAGCTACCAGTCCTAGCGGCCGCAGTTCCTAACGCGTTGTAGTAAACCCTGGATATTTCCACAAGTCCCTAGCAGCTCAGCGCCTGGAGAAGACTACCATATTTTTGCAAAAAAACACAGTCTATGATTTTGACCCGGTTGTTTGTTTGTTTTTAAATTATCTTTATTTTCCGTAAAACTTAAATAACATGACCATCTCTAGTACATTCATAATCCTAGAGCGACAAATACATTTTAAAGATTAAATATAAACGTTAACAAGCCTTAGCTTTTTAAAACTTATAACAGCAACATTAAACTTGTAACTACGGCATAAATTGTATAAAAAATAAACTATCATAAACTAATTACATACGCAATCTTTAGATTAGAATTACGTTATTGACATCTATTGTAACAATGAGAAATGCTATTGGGTATCTTTATTAATAGTTATATAAATTTATTTTAAAATCCTAAACAATAAAATACAATAACTACTAAACACTACCCGGTGACCTGGAGTTAACTGCCAAATTTACCAACCTTGAAGAACTCCGCTTCGTTCGTCAATCAAAAGATTCGTTTTGTCTTAAGACCTGGATTTTTTCTGACAAAACTGGTACTTATTATGTATGTACTCACCACTGGCTCTTTGGAACTGGACAGCAGCCTTCTGGCACTCAGTCCTAGCACTCGCTGCGATTCCTAGCGCGTCGTAGTAAGGCCTGGATTTGTCCACACAGGTCCCCAATCGCTTCGTCAGCGCCTGCAGACGTCTGGAGGTCTCGTTCAATTGAAAGTGGAACTTTTTCATTGACTCCTGCAAGGAAATGATTGTGTGATTTCAGTCTTGTATTAGATGCCATTTTTGGAGTTCAATGAAAAAAATATACGTCATTATAAAAAATAGGTTTTGTAATTATTTTTATTAGCATTTATTTTTTGTAAAACATTGCGGTACAAACGGCATTACTTATAAATTGACAGAAAAAGTTTATGTTTAATGGGTGGAAGTTTGCGACAACGCCATTAAACGGCCTATTTAAGTAATATTGGGCAGAGACATGAATAACAAAACATCTGTAAATCTGACAGATGATTGTCTTTTTTAAAATCATCTTAAATATGCAACAGTTTGCAGAAGTTACATTGAATTCATATTATACCATCTATTACTATCATACGTATCAATAGCAACCCATAGCATCCCACAGCTGGGCACGGGTCTCACCTAGAAGGGGTGTAGGCCATACTCCACAACACTGGCCAAATTACAGGTTGGTGACTTCACTTATCTTAAAGCTATAAACCTTAAACTACAAGCAGGTTTCCTCCCGATGTTTTCCATCACCGTTTCAACAAGAGATAATTAATTATGACTGAATATGACCATTACATAAAATCGTGTTATATTACGTAAGGATGTAATAAAAACCATCATATTACGTTGCTATACAGAGGTAAACAGAAGCAGGGAAAAAACTAATATCACCGGAGCGTTCTCCGGAAATTCATTACAATTTATGGCTAAGCTTTTATGATGTCGGGATATTTAACTGTGATCCGTTTTTCGCTTTTTTTTGTATACGTAGCATAAGAACTCACTGCGAACATTTCAACACGTAATGCGGCTGCGTTAGTTTAAAGGCGTAGAATTCAAGTTTAATACCGTGCCGCAGCACGGAACGCGCTCGTTGAGCATCATCATAGCGTCACGCTTTTTAGCAATAAATCTCGTTGTTCGTTAGATAATAACATCCCTTGATTAAATAGCGAGAAGAAACATAGACAAGAAACATAGACAACAGAAAATAACAATAGATAAAACTATTTACCTAGTTCTAAATAGGTTAGCTTTTTTCTCTTTGACATGTAGATTGTGACTTGTGTCACAATCATTGTGTTGGTAAAGCCGCCATTAATAAATGCCAATTTATACAAAAATTAGCAAAAACTTAAAAACAAGCATAAAGCAGCATAACAGAGTATAAAGCCGAAAACATATACATTTTATTACATTAAAAAAAAACTGCACAAAGTTTTTCCAAATTTATTTTAGTAGATCACCGGGGCTGTGCGCACACAATCCAATAGTAAATATCCTTAACTCCATAGAAAAAAATTTCACCCCACATTTAAAAACTGTTTTGACGGGAATTTTATATCTTAAGGCGATATTTTTGTAGCAACCACGCAGGAAAAAACAATTTAAAATATGTAGGCATTTTAAACGACTTAGATATTGTTGAGGATAGTTCATGCAATCTGCAAACCTACGCCGTACAAGCTATCAACTGTTGTAGATTAGGTCAATAGAGGACATTGAAGCGCATCTAGATTCATCATCCTGTTTACATCGGGTCGTGTGTTGTGTACCTGCATCTACAGGTACTAGTATTTTTGACCGCGAGGAACTGTATCTGCTTCATGGCACTTTGATTTCGTCAGTCATTAAGTTGGGAATAGGGTAGTTTACGAAATAATATTGTCTTAACTTGGTAATTTATTCAATATTTTTCACCTTTTTAAATCTTTGGTGGGTGTTATTTACAAAACTAACGCTTGTTTGATTCATTTTGTTATAAGAAGACGGGTTTTCAAGCTTATCTGATTATTGGAATGGTCAAACTATAGTTTCGTTCACATTCGGTACACTTCATCAGGGACGAAATGAGTCGTTTGTGTCTTTAACAATAACACGTCTCGTCTTTTATAGATATCATTTAATGTGTAGGTAATTATTATAAAGGCGACTCTATGGAAATTTACCTTCGTAATAACGTTAATTTAGACGAATATGTTACACGGTCTCAAATAGTTATCAGTGCATGTTTTGAAATACAAAACCTAGACTAAATAAAGGCTTATAGCTAACATATACTTAATAGACACAGTGCATAAGGTAATAAAGTCGTTTGTTACGAAATCTGTCAGTTTTTGCGCATTTGTCAAAACGGAGCGATAAAGGCAAACTTACGGAAACCTTGAGGTTATTTATGGAAATAGATAAACCAGTTTAATTTAACAACTACGTAGAGTAAAAAACTTTTTTAATTCGTAAAGGGCAAAGGTAAGCGAGCGCTCAATGGAATCAATCTATGTTGGTATGTTATTGATCGTGACGTAGATCTTTATTCGAGTAGGCACATAATATACAACGAGTAAATAAAGGAAGGTTTCATCATATCGCGAGTATTGAATATCTGGCTTTTTATGTACTTGGTTATCTTTTTGTGCGAAACTAGTAACTGTCACGCGCGGTGTTGCGCCATAAAATGGTATGTAAAGAAATTTCAAAATATAAACCCCTATTTATTAGGGTTCGAGTTTCCAAAAATCCTAATACCTACACCTCTACACCCTATAATTAACCCAAATTGTTGTGTCTAGGTTCTGCGGTTTGGGCTCTGCGATATTTTCTAGCGAATATCAATCAGGCAGTCAGGACTTGATTAGCCATCGGAAAATAGGGAAGCTAGTAACAAGTTCCACAATCTAACAGTTCGTACAATACAATGCACAATGTTACAATGTAATGTATCGTGCAAGATAGCACAATTTTATATAAAATCTTACTGATTAATTTTAGTAGGTACTTATACAAAAAACCGCGTGGCCTAATGTATTTTTTTTATTTATTTGGACTAATGTATGTAACATTTGCATTTTCTCTTTAGATTATTCAAAAGTCCTAGAACAAAAGTTGTTGCTCACGATCACCAGAAGCCACTCTTAAGAGGATGCTAGATAATTAAAATTACCTGTGACCCTGAATAAGATTCAAAAAAAATTCACTAAAAAACTTCTATAGAAGATATATCTTAAAAAGCTAATTTATTTCGTGAACCGGGGCAGCGCTCCCAGGGGTAGAGTCAGGTCGGATATATTAATTTTCAACGTCCTATTTCGTAGTTAACCTATTTAGGTCGGAATATTTACAGGGACAAATGAATTAAATCCCTAGCGATAAATAACACGTAGCCTGTTTAATTTATTCGCCAAGGAAATATTGTTTCAGCCACATTACTAGTAAGACTCGGACGCATTACATTATTTACGCTCGTACAATGACGCTGCTCGCTTCATTTTCGAAAAGAATAGCTGGTTTTAGTGTATAAAATTTTCTTAGCAAAATATTATTGTATCGGAAGGTGTTTACTGGGCCTCAGCTACACCCTATGGTGTTACTACGGATTGATTTGATTATCCACAAGAACACTCTATATTTTCGGTGTAAAACTAGCCTGTGTGTTAATCCAATTAGATATTCTGATGCCAAATTTCTTTTATTTTATCCTACAAAGTTAGGCATTTGAACACAAGTTTGCACGTTCCTCACGATGTTTTCCTTCACCGGTAGCTCAGGCTCTTTTTTGCACGTTTCGTCGGATCGAACTTCGTACCTTTTGCACGGCAATCGACCCCACTAACCACTCGACCAGCATCGCATCTAAATCAGTTTAGCCGTTTGAGCGTAAATAATTAACAAACAAACACACATAGCTACAGACTTTCGCTTTTATAATATTAGTGTGATATTGTGATAGGCCTGCCGCTTGACCACAACTCGCTTGATGTAAAGCGAAGTGTCATACCCAGCTGGCACCACATTTTGTGACAATTGGGAGTTTTAAAATTTTGTTCCTCTTGTCTCCCTGTGATGATGTGATGACATAATCGGGTAAAATAATGTTAGCCAAAGCTAACCTTCAAAGCCTCGAGCATCGTCGAAAAGTGGCTAGCTTAACTGTTTTGTTATCGGATACATTTCGGAGAGTGTGCCTTGGAATTACATAATTTGATTCCCCCATCCCCTTTCTACACTCGGACAAGTAGAGATACTGCAAGACGCCACCGATATACATGGTAGAGATTCCACGGACTCGCACAAAACGCTTTGCGTCTACTTTTATTGTGCGTACAGCTAGGTTTTGGAATTCACTTCCGAGTTCTTTATTTCCCAATAACTATAATCTAGATCTTTTCAAATTGCGAATAAATCGGTTTCTTCTAGGCAAGCGTGTCACATCGTAGACCGCATCGTCGCTTTACATCAGGCGAGTTGTAGACAAACGCAAGCCTATTAGCATATTTATAAAAAAAAAGTCTTTAGCTCTAGACTACTAGTCTACTAGTTAGTAACCAACAAATAGCAAACTTCCTTTTTTCGGGGAAATACCAACTCCCAAATCCCAAATATAGGAAAAAATCGTAGAAACATTACACATAGTTTCGTCAACATTGGTAGAAAAGTACAACATACACGAGTACCAACATCTACAATAACAATCTTGCCATACTGGAAGCAGAGACGCTTCCCTCGTTAAGTCAACAACAGAGAGAGAGAGAGTACGTTTGGTTAAGTAACATTTATTTCCTATGTAAGTGAAAAAGAGAAGAAGGTTTACTTATGCCTGACTGAAATATTAAAAGGAAATTCCGGGAAACTTGTTTGGCAAGCATTTCTTAGTGGCAGGCTAAAGGCTGCCAAATACGTTTTATCTGCCTAATAAGGCTCAGCGCACACTAGTAAGTAAAAGCCGCCAGTATATGCTCGTACTTCGTACTTACAACAAACAAAGTACATATGTAGCTATATATATATAGGTACATATATCACACTAGAAGCGCCTTGCGGTATTACTCGCGGCAGATATTGGATCATCGCACGGGAACACTTCATTTTTTCGGGATGAAAGCTTAGCTTTCGTGTTAATCCATAAGGTATAAGCTATCTTTGTGCCAAATTTCATTCAAATCCGTTTGAGCGTGAAGGAGGAACAAACAAAGACACACACATACCAACTTTCGCCTTTATAATATTAATTATTTTAAACCGACTTCACTAAAACGAAGTTTTAAATTTCTTGGAATCTTTTCTGTTTCTCGTTTTCTCAGAGGCGTCTAGACCGTATTTATGCATATTTTTTTTCTCCGGAGCGGCCATGTTTAAGCCTAAAAAGGATTTATCACCGCTGGCACGGCTTTACGAAGTTAAGTTAATCTCTTGCAAGGCTTTACTGCCCGTTGACAATTAGCCCCTTTAGTTGACCTTTGTGCTATATTTGGCGACACCTGCCCAGGACGTGGTGTTCCTAGAGCTACTCTACACATATTCTCTGCTAAACATGGGGTCAATAACATTTAAAAATTGCTTAGAACTGCTTATAGCAGGGAGGATTTCTTGAAGAGGCGTATTATCCGGACAATCTGTGTAAATAAGGTCAATGACGCTTTAATAATAACCAAATTAACATTACTTTGCCATTGAATGTGCTATTCTACGCAGTTGGCTGGCCGGTTGGCGCAGTTGGTAGCAACCCTGCCTTCTACGCCGCTGGTCCCGGGTTCGATCCCCGGACAGGTCAAACATTTGTGTGCATGAACATGTCTGTTTGACCTGTGTCTGGGTGTTTATTATATATATAAGTATGTATATATGTATTTCTAAGTATGTATATCAGTGATCAGGTTACCATAGCACAGGCTTTGCCTAGTTTAGGACCTGAAGTCCTTTGTGTGGATGTTCTCCCATATTATTATTATTAGTTATGGGGCGATTGTGATGAGTACCTTTGCACCAGAATAGTCAGGAGCGGATTATTTGATTAATACGCTAAGTTTTTCTACATATCTACTTCTAAAAACAAGAGTTACTCAATTCGACTAACATTAAGACTGTATTTTTTTAAATGTTTGTTAAGTACCTGATATCTCGGAGACGAGTAGATATTTTTTTTATGGTTGATAGGGTTATAGTTCTGGAGTCAATTTCATCAAAATCAGTCAGAAACTTTGATCTTTTTAATCGAAATAAATGAAAAAATGCAAAGAAGATTAAGACTTCTAAAGCATCCGGCTTACACCTAATGCAAGAAATCAAGTTACCTAGACATACAGTTACAAATCACAACACGAGCAAAACACTCGTCGAGCCAAACACGGCAACTAACAATAAGACACCGTGGCAAAAACCTGACAAAGCCCTTTATGCTCCAGCTGTCAGTGATTACAACATACATGGTAGTCGCGCGGAGAATGCGTGAGGCGGAGCAGGTTAACGGGCTCTAAACGGCTTTACTACGACTAGAAGGCGCATGCCGTGAACTAGATCTGAGGTGCTCGCAGGGCTGCCAGTGTAGTAACACTATAGGGCTGACCTAAATACCAACAATATGATAAAATAATTACAACTTTAACAGGGGACATTTGACTAAATTCAACAGATGAAAGTTTGCAGTTTTCTATCTTACATTATTTACTTTTTTTATTTTTGTTTTCTTAAGTACTTGTTTGATTTCTCGTAACAAACGCTTTGAAAAACATCTTTCTGTTTTTGATTGTAAGAGTACGAGTAGTCCCGTTGACATCATAATAAAAACCAGCACATAGATTTGATTTTTAAGAACTTGATTTGGTTTCATCATCTTGCTCACACAAAATAAAAACTATACCCAAATCGATCCAGGGGGGCTATCGGTTATCTGTTATTGCTTACAGTATTGCTATAGTCTAGAAAGCAATACTGTAGTTTCGTATCGGCTATGAAAGGAAGACTCTAGTATTGCTAGTATTTTCAAAACAATAAGTGAACAAAAGATTGCAATGACTCCATATATTAGACAGATATTGGCGTCGGCTAGCGCGATGTAAGTACTACTGCTTTGAGTCTAGACATCGCCATCGTCATAGCTTTGAAAGCAATACAAATAGTCGATAGACCCCAGACCATTTTGAGAAACCGGGAATCCTTCATAATTAAGATAAGATCCCGACGAATTCCTCCTCTTTAGAGAAGTCGGTTAAAAAGCCATTATGCTGTCGAATGGGAGTATTGAAAGATGTAACTACATCATCAATCTTCTAAGCTGCCTCGTCACTGCGTCAAGTTACGTCACAGAGCAGCAGGGTGACCGTGACGTGCCAATTACTTTATATTTCATAGCTAATGCCACCTTACGTGCAGGGCAGGGTGCATACGAGTAAACCCTGACAAGGATTATAAGCGGTAATAGTATGGCTACTGTTATACTATGTTAATTTATAACCCCCGATGCAAAACAACGGGGAGTTAAATTTTCTTCTACAATCGGTTCATGGTTTGATGGGTAGACTCGAGTATTGTCCCACCTTTCTGTTACACGTTGTACATATTTATATATATATATATATATATATATATGTATATCTTCTTATTCTCTATACCTATCTGCAATTTTTAACGAAGCGTCTCTTTTTCAGCTGTCAGATTCACAATGAGTTTCCGATCGGATTCGAAAACTTTGCAACACGAATTACGCGAAGCTTGTTACGTAATTTAAAATATTAAATTGTGATTTTTATTTTAGTTTACATTTAGAATCGATTTTCAAGGTAATAATTTAGGATCTTCTATAAAGTTTTGCGTTATTCGTGCTGCAAAGTTTTCGAATCCGATCGGAAACTCATTGTGAATATGCGTGCTGGTCCGGTAAGATGTTCGTTAATCTGTCGATTTGTAATTAAATGTCTGGTTTTGGTACTCGTGTGCAACGTAGTTACCAACCAGCTCTGACGAACGAATCTTGTTAAATAGATGCGACGTGTTTTTAGTCGTCGGGAGGAGGTAGGAGAGTATTTCCTTCAAGAAGTAAGAAAATTTTCAACGACGCGATTTACCGGTCGATTGCCTATTTCGCAGATAAACAGAACAAAACTTTTAATAAAAATTCAGAATATTATAAATTGGTAAAAAAATATTGTGATTGTTTTGAACCGATTACAGAACTACTCAAAAAAATTATCTTCTGTGGAAGTGCTAGTTTTTATTTTAGAGTTTATTTGATGAATGAGCTTTTGGTATTGATTACAAAATAAAGTCTTACGTTTGACCGCAACTTGCCTAAAGCGAGGAAACGGCTGTAACATGCTTGCCTTGAATAAAACGATCCGTTCGCGACACCTAGTTATTGAAATTTCATTTATTTTCAACGCAGCTTTCCTTATTTTATAATGTTTAATGAAGAAATAGTGCAATCCAAATTCATTTAAAGATCATTGGGTCCTTCAGTTTGTCTATTAATAAGACAAAATAAATATTTTAGCGATTTGAAACAGTTATTTAAATAAATTATGTTTTTTAATCCAGACCATAATTTTCCATAATTTTTAATGAAGAAATAGTAAAATCCAACTCTATTTACCTATATTACGTCTTGAGGCCTTCAGTTTGTCCCTCAATGAGACAAAACACATATAATATTCGCCACTTCGCTACAAAAGAAAGTATGAATTTCCCGACTCACCTTTTAACGAAAAGCTTTTAAGCTAACAATACACAAAGCTCTTCAACTCGGGAAGTTCAGTGAACACTCTCAAAGGTTCAGGATGTTGTACTTTGACCGTGGGTATACAAGAAATATCAAGTTAAAAATACAGTACTCTAAAAAAAAACTCAAAACCAAATTCGGCAATACAGTTACAGTTAGTTACATTTTGATTTACAGTTCAGTTACAGTTCATTTACATTCTGATTTACAAACAAAACTACTGGGGCCTCATTTCCTCTGATCTCTCTTTCATTTTTGAAACGTTCGAATAAATTTATTATTCGCTACTGACGTCACTTACTAAAAAAAATTTTCTTAATTAGTCCAGGAAACGGTAAACCATTAAAAAACTGACAAATTGAGAACCTCCCATTTTTTTGATTACACGCAAACTCGCAATACGCGACTGTTTCAGGCGTCCAAAGAGAAAACGACTTTTCTCTTTGGATGGATCTAGGTAGGTCATACCTTAAGGCCCTAGGACTAACAAGATTAATTTTATCTTGTTACTAGCAAGACGGCACCGCCTCTCACCGGTTGTGGTCATAAGGATTTGAACTACATACTTAAAATACATACTAACAAAGAGATATGTTCGTTTGTATGTTGTTTTGTGTATATTAATCGATATGTTCGCCAGTTGTGGACTGATTAAAAAAAACCTTTTTTAGTTCTAAAAGTCATTCAATCGATACATATATACGAGTATATACCTCCGAGGTGGGCCCATTATCTTAACGTCAGGATCTGATTATGTAATCTCAAGGAAATTGAATTAACCAAGAAAGTTAAAAAATCTTAGAAGTCTAAAAATAATTTAAAACAAATTAAATATAATTTTTTTAGTAAATTTGTTTTACGCTTTTGTGTGCACATTTGTGGTACAACCCGGTCAGAATATCTGTGCACCTCGCTGGAATGCGGCGCCTCTCCCGCTTCCCCTATCACCTCTCCGCGCACTCCCCGGTGCGACAGTACGGTTAGCACACCGTACCCAGACCGCCGATATGACGCCACATGCTCAGGTGCACAGATATTGTGACCGGGTTGTAGGTATTTGTGGTTTTAACGTCACATTTTGCTAACGGGACGTTTTATGAAAGAAACACTGTATGTATTTGTGTTTTGTTTTTATATGTACTCTAGGTGTACTTATGTTGAAACTTTACGTATTTTAACATGACTGGCATATTTCAGTAATAAATCTTTTCCTAGACAAATAGTGTCAAAATATTTTAAGTAATACATTAGTAATACCATACAAATCCATTATTAGATGTACTTATATAGAATAGATAATGCGGTAAGTCAAAACAAATATTATTTGCATTGACATTATCACGTTTCATCATTGATTATCTTATTAACTTTATCAGATTAACGAAAGTGCAAGTAGATAAACTTATGATATACCTATTACATAAGAGTTACCAATAACACTAATATGTATATACACATGGGTATTATCAATGTATTGTTATAATTCTGTATTTATTATTTACTACTTGCACCCCGCGGTATTACCCGTGGAAATTTGTTTATCCCACGAGAACAATGTATTTTTCCGGGATAACAATTACGTAGGCTATGTGTTAATCCAGGACATAGGCGTATCCAGCAGTCCGATTGAGGAAGCATCTCCGCCCCAATTCGAAAACTTTACAACTCAAATTACGCAAAACCTGTACAAAGATTCTAAATTATAACATTGAATATTGTAGATCTATAAAAGAAAAATAATCGCATTTAAAGTTGAGATGTTGTACTTCGTGGTGTAAAGTTACTATGAAATATATGCCTAGGTATAGTAAAACCTATTTGAACAATACATGAGACCAAGTGTTGCCTGACTCACTGATAGGTTACAATCAACGCACAGCCTAAACAATGCCATGATATTTTGAGGATGTGTACATTACGAGTATACGGTGTAGAGGTACACCACTAAGATTTTTTTAGTAAATTCAATCACTAGAGTGGGGGTTCAAAGACTGTAAATTCTTTATGTTAGAATAATATGAAAAAAAATCTCACTATCTCACTCTAACATGTAGACGTTACTCATGCTCTCTCCCTCATACGTTTTGTTTATAATCAATAACAACAGGTTCTTTGTTCGTACCGTTCTATAACTTCAGACTCCGTACAAGTGCTGTATAGTTAGTTGAGGTATGGTGTTTCCGCGTGACAGTAGAGAGCACTCACACCTCTCCTGCTATTTCATAATATCGGTAATAAAGGATAATTTAATTGAAACCGATAACAAACGTCTTTCATTGGCTTCCATAAACCTAACACTTTATTCACTTTGTCGCGGGCAAAGCCGCGGGTGAGAGTTACTAGTTTATATGACAAATACAATTACATATGTAAATTTACGGGACCCACATCGTACAAATCTAATTTACGGAACCCAAATCACAACATGGCGTCGGTCCCTTGAAATGAGATTTCACACTTTGCTCTCAGATTATTTGAGTTACTGAATATTTTATTTGACACATTCTAAATGTACACGTGTTTTTTTTATATTATTCTTTTCACATTCGTGTGTACACTGTCATAATTATTTGTGAGTGAGGTCACTTCTATGTCTCAGCGGAAGACCAGCGCTGGCTGCTGTATAGCAACTGGCATGCTGCTGAGTCGCGGCCGGGTTGTTTCAAACACTATACAATTTTCATGTTTATATACACTTATATTTTGTAATGTCTTCTACAAAACCCACCGCACAACCAGTTGAGCTTCGCAGTTGTGTCGTGGGTCCGGAACGAATATAGTAAAGTAATATTTATTGACTTTTAAATAACGTTTGTTACAGCTCAGCTGGCTGAGGTGTTTTAAGCGATCACCGATATCAAGCAAACATGTGCCCGGTTAGGTCGTGGATGGGTGATCGGAACGGATGACACGTTAACAAATATGAAAGCCCGGTTGTTTAATGCCTTGGGATAACAGTCATAGGCTAAGTCAGAGGTATTTGGGCGGCTTGGAAACTGTCAATCTAGGGCGAAACACTGCCTATATACGAATATGATATGGACACGATTTCCAAGTATTAGACGGTCAAGATTTCAATTAAGAGCTAGACGTCACAGACTTCACCAGAATAAAACTTATTAAGATTATTGAGATATCAGAACTGCTTTAAATGTACAAATATAAAAAATAATTTCTTAAAATAACCCACAGTTTAAAATCAACAAAACAAAACATATACCTCCAAATTACTTCACATACCGAATTCGATATGGAACTGTGTGTAGGGTCCATACATTACAACTAACTTGTCTAAAATATTTTCGTTAGAGGTGATTTTTGAAATCAGAGGCGAAGCAACGACGAAGAAATGTAAAAAGTTTTATTTTTAATAGATAGGTTTGCGATTGACCGCAACTGGCCTAATATGTAAAGCATTGACGCGGCCTAGAATGTAGCGCGCTAGCATATATGAAACTAATTCACTCGAGCATTTTCGGACGCAGATCGCGAAATAAAGAAGCGGGCAGCGAATTCTACAAACTGGCCGTTAGCATGATAAAAGTCGACGCAAATCGTTTAGGGTGAGTCCGTATAATCTCTACCATGTATCGGTGGTGTTATGTTTTATCTCTGCTAGTCTGAATGTATAAAGGGGATAAGGCACACTTTCAAAATGTATCCATTAGTTATTTTTTGACAATGCTTCGTTGCGTTATGTTTTTGCTCTCCTCTTGACGTCCGCTTCAAGCAGATATTTTGCTGTTAAAGCTAAGTTACCTAATAAAATTAGCTACTTGCTGTAAGTTATCATCAGTAAAGAAGACAAAAGCCCTGCCAGTATTACTAATAGAAGTATAATTTAAAAAAATAAAACTCACATCCAACTCCAGCTCTAGCTTGTTGATTTCGTCAGTCGCCGCGTTCAACTTCTCCAACTCCACCTGGAAGTTTTTGAAGTATTTCAAACAATCGCACGGCACATCCACATCATAATCCACATTCGGCAACAATAAGCAACAGGTAGCGACGGGAAACAACCGCGACATCAATAACACCCTCCCCTATACAGGTCGGGTAGAAAATAACAAGGAATTCTCGTTCCAAACATGTGCCGGACCAAAAAGGCCGTGCGAGACTGTCTTACAAAATAGTGATAAGAAATCTGTCATTTTTATCTAAGTGTGTCACTTTTAATATGACGTAGTTTATTAAGTACCTTAGGGATTGTTTCCTGTCCCTACAGAGAGAAAGCGACTACATAATGACAATTTAATTTTACTTACTTATTACTTTCTTCATTATCAGTTGGATTAACGTGGCAATTAAAAGATAAATTGCTAAAATTACATGTTTTTTTATTTCCAATTTTAACATTATAGAATACGATTTAGAATACATGCGCTCTACAGAATACAAAAATACTTTTTATTACTTATTGTAGTTGGTTTTTTTCACATACAAATTTGCACATTTGCGTTTTATCTACGATAGTATTAATATTTTAATTATAGTGTCGATTAACGTCCTGTACGTTAGGGGTTGGTATTAAATTATGTACCAGGGTTACAATTGTCTCAAATGCTATAATGGTAGTTAAATTTTACCCCCATTTGTGGCCTTAATTTTTTACTGATTTTTGGGCTAAGGAGGAATTACACGTCAAATTTATCGATATTTATTTATTTATCAAATATTTCTTGCTTTCGATACCTATCTAACACCTCTAGGTACATCTTACGATAACTTCTACTTAACTATTAGACAGTTTCTGCGTAAAATACCAGCCAGAGAATAATAGACATGTCCTCTAACGTACAGGTTTTTATAAATCAGCCGAATATTATGCACCTTAATTTTAAATATCGTGATATATAAAATTAAACTTAAAATAAAGAGATTATATTTAAAAAATAATAATATGGAATGGTTCGGTTTTATCTAAGCGGTTTGACCTTTATATTTAGTTTTATTTTATTGCAATGGTTGTGAACACTTTGATTTTGGTAAAAATTTTGGCGCTTTGCAGACGGCGGGTCCGGACGGTTTTTATGACCGCGAAACAAGGCGACGCGGTCTTTTTAGCCTTTATGAGCGTAAGTAGTATAGGATTCCCTGTGCGCTATCGGCCCGACCCGCCCCGTCTTCTGCAAAGCGCCTTATGGGTAGTTTAATTATTATGATGTTAGAATAATGGTAAGCGAGGCTAGAAAATGGGCTGTAGCTCTTATATAAACGATTTAAAATAGGCTCAGCAATCTAAACCGCGCAAAGTGAATCGGAAAGTGCAAGTAAGGCTTTCGTATTTTGTTTTTGACACAAAAATGTTACAAAGAATACATTGAATGTATTCTAGACTAGACCCCGACATCTTTCTGTACTTGTATGAAAAGCCTAAACCGATTTTCAATGAAGCTGAAATTAAAAAAACCTGTCTATATATATATATATATATATAGGGTTATCGTTTTGGCGTGCAGTAAGCTGGACCAACTCTGGATTCGATAAAAATCAATCTGTGTCATACATGTTATGCACGACCGCGAATCTTTTTTATGGAACAGCTGATTTTTCTTTCGTATTCAGGATATAAACCCTACAGTAAAAAATATTTGTAATGATGACTAAAGTGACTCGCTTTCGGCTTAGCAGGTACACCTTTAACATATAACCCTATAAGCATTTTGTAAAATAAACAAAATATTAAACAGATCAGCTGAACCTTGTCTGATTTTAAATTCATGACCCACTCTGTATCTAGCCTTGCTAGCCCGTTTTATATTATACTTTACATTGTAACAAAATGAGATTACATTTCAGTGAGTAAATTTTTTATGCGCTACATACTTTAATTAATATAAACAAAGATAATTTCGATGAGAAAGGATAGAATCAGTTTATTGAACTATTATAACATATAGCTGTCACCCGAGGCGATGCCCGCGCCAAAATTAAATATAATAACATTTCGCATTTTGAACCCCACATTTGGGTAGAATTTCCAAAAATCCTTTTTTAGTTCATCTCTACGCCTTATAATAAATCACCCTCCAAATTTCTTGTTACTAGGTTCAACGGTGTTTGTTTTGTTGTGGTTTCCTAGCAAATGTCCGTTGGTAAGTCAGGACTTCCTCTTTTATATAATTATAGATATATAAGAATTCAATGCAAAACTATTAATCATAGAATTTATAACTGAAAAATACTGAATATTAAACTTGTATTGAATTTAGATTATATTTCGTAATTATTCTAAAAAACATTTCTTATCCTTTGTCACATTATTGTGCCTCAATAAAGTACTATGAAAATGAATATATTCACTGTAAAAATAATCATTAAGATAATTTATTTTTTTCATTATTGAAAAATCAATACACATTAAAATACTTATATTTACGCTCAGCAAACATTTTAAGCAGTGGAATATCATAAAATTATATTTTTTTCCTATAAATATAAGAAACAGTATTATTTTGATATTCCACTGTGTATGTTTGCCATTTCAGTAGTTTTTACACGAAATACTCAAATTATACACGCACAAAATTTGGTAAAAATAAATTCAACATAAAATCGAAATTTTATAACTACCGAGATTCGAGGAATCTTCACATATTATTAATTTAGTTATCATAAAGAAGTCTAAAGACAATAAAATTACATGCTAACAAGCAAAATTGTGGCCTTTACCAGTAACAACAAATAAAGCAGGACCACGGCATTTTTATTTAAATTATGTTTGTGTAAACTTATAGGGGAGCTTTAATGAATACTGTACATACACGTCCGCCCCGCACGACACCTAAATCAGGAATGAGAATTCGGTGATAAAAATGCTATGTAGTGGGGGTATTTTCGTGCATGAGCACATTTCATTAACGAATCACAGATCGCGTCTTGACAAGTCCCTGCCTCGCACTCTACCCTGCGCTAAAGAGACCCAAAAATCGTCACTGTACGCCTAAGGTCATTAGTTTACGTTATTTACTCCTGATATTAGTAATTGATTAGGGCGGATACATAAGAAATCAATTAAGTAGACATAAAGCATTGATTATTCTCGAATATAATCGAATCTTAGCATATAACCGATTGCATTTCAATCTCTAGTAGTATCAAGGCAAGGAGGTATATTATGACGAGCCCAGTAAAAATTACATACTTTTATCTTTGCCTGGACTAAGCATTAGACTAAAAAAAAGTTGAGTTTTTTGATAAAGAAGAAAAATATATTTTTGTTGAATCGGTCCAGTCGTCTTTGAGATATAGAGAACATACATGAATAAAATATATAAATGATTCTAACGAATTGAGAAGTTCCTTTAAGATTAGTAATAAAGTGACAATAGAATCGAAGTCGGGTAACGCATATAAAAAAAATCAGTTGACTTTGGATCCTAGTCGTCAAAATTGAAGCAAATGTGGCCCTGCTGTTTGTTATTACATTAATAAAAAGGTATTATATGTTAAAACAATGTTAGTAGTATAGTGTCTCTAGTAGCCTTACGTAAATATAATCATTAGGCCTCTGCGAGATAAATTATAACTACAGCTAAAAATAATTAAACTCATAAGAAATAAAGCAAGATGAACATTTTAAAAACAAAATAAAATGTTATGCTATTTAAGTTATAACAATAAAAAGATATTACGTTTTCAATTACAAAGTATCAAAGTGACCTCCATACTTACATTAATATTGCTTTAAAGCTTTAAACTCTGGGGTTACAAGGGTTAATTAATATTTACAATCATGAAAACAAAAGATTATCAAATTGTGATGAAAATTTTCTATCATACTGGTAATGAAATAACATCCATGTGCATAGCAAAATGACAACTCGTGAACAATATACAAAATACAGAAAATGGCACGATTTCTATTCAGAAAAATATAAGTTCTATAACTCCATCGAAACACATCCTTATCGAATTATACAATCCAGACATTAAATATTATCTCACAATTTTTAAAAAATTGACAGAGCTATTTGTGATAAAATTGTGGACAGGAAACAGTCCCATAAGGTACCAAAAACCTCGGAGATATGAATGAGAATCTAACGCGGCGCAAATGCAGAATTTTTTATCGGGTGGTTTACAATGACCGCTCGAAGTGATCGGGCGGTATCGCGGGTTCCGGATCAGGGCAATTCACTATCGCAAATGTATTTCCCGGAGACGAAACGTCGCTTCACGAGGGACAGCCGGTACCCGGAGCCGAGCAATTCGAATTCGATACCCGACAAAGTGGCGCCTTCGCAGTTGAACTGAGCGGAGATGGTAGCGCGCGGAGAGGGGCCCGAATTCAGCTCAAAGCGCGCCTTCAACGACCCAACGCCCCGCTCTTCGGAATGCTGCGATAGCTCTGTGAACCGCCACAGAGCCTGCCCCGAACCACCCGTCTCCCCGTTCCATGCAGCCTTGGGCATCGCGATCACATTTTTAACCCCCCCGACCATCGGTACGCACACCGACACGTTCAGAAGCGGCGACGGCGGAGACATAGCGTGCTGGTTATATTTATAATCCACTTTCAAGTCAGTATGCTCTCGCTCGCATTTCCAGTACGAGACCAGCTGAAGCGGACACGAAGCGGCACCAACCCGAGGCCGTATCTGGTATTTCAGAATGTCTACGTTGAAGTACTGAGCGGTCGGATTTTTTTCCGACTGCCGCTTGAGTAGTAAGCTCAGCGCCGGCATGTTGAATTCGAGCACGGTGGTATCACGCGTCGATAACATTGTGTTGATGTTGATCAACTGCTTATTCGGCAGGACGTTGTCCAGTCGGTGTATGTTTTTCAATCGGAAACATAGTTTAGCTGGGTTTGGATTATTAGCAAGCACGCCCACGATACCGGTGGGGAACGAGAGCATCATATCGCCCGACATTTTCACCTGGCATTTAGTTTCTTCCGTACCGCGGAAGTATGAGTGTATGATCTCATGGAAGGCAACCGCTAGTGGGATCGTGTCCGCCATGCCGATGGTGAGCGGCGACGGTCCCCGCGAGCCGGATGAGCCGCCAGCTCGGAAGTCACCCTCGGATCGACGCGACGGAGGCCGCGGGAGCGAAATAGTCGATATAGTGGGCGTCGACGTCCGCACGTTGTTTTGACTCATCTCGCCTACTTCGGAAAACAGATCACCTACATCAGCATTTAATATGGGTGTGGGACTCTCTAGCACGTGAGACTGATTCCCTTGCAGTGGCGCATAGGGATTGGAAGCATTCCCGTGTGGTGACGTCGGGTTACTCACAGTAGGACTTTGAAAGAAGTTCAAGTCTAATAGATCGCTGCTAGCCTTGCTGGTGTTCGCGTTGGAGCCGCGTCGCACTGTGTTCCCGATCTTGTATAGTGAGATGTTTTCTACCGTGGCTCGTAGCTCATCCACACTCGCCGACATCTGTGGTGTACCGTTACTTATCGGTTTTATCTCAACGTGAATTTTCTTCTCTTCTCTATCTTCATCCGAGTCTGAGTCAGAAGATGAACTGCCTTTTTCATCTCTAGGTCTGATGCAGTAACCTTCTTCATCTACCTCTGGAGAGTTCATCAGATCTTCCTTATTTGGAACCTCCTCCTCTTTTTCGTCCAAGTCAGACTTGTCACCGATGTTAGAGTTTTCCGAAATCTCATCCTTCTTTTTTTTGGACTTTTTTGGCTTAGCTTTAGTTCTTTTGCTACGTAGGAACCACTTGGACTCTCTAAGATTTGTTCGCCCCATGTTCTCATCTTTGTCTGGAGCTACAGGAGTCGCCGGAGTCCCGCTAGGGCTAGAAGGCGCTGAGCATGGCGCGGCTCCCTCTACACTTGCACTGGGTTCATCTTTGCTTTGAAAATTTGGAGTAAATAGGTTCAATAAAGAAGTGGTACGTCTTGAGGTCTTTGTGGCAAATGAAGGTTCTTTTTTTGGAGCTTTGGCTGCAGGAGCAGGCTTATGAGAGCCATTTGATACTGTAGAAATCTGATCTGCTTCTGATATTGAATTATTAGCTGAGTTAGGCTTGGGTAATGATGGAGGTAGTTCCACTAACACTGCTTTTTCTATTGCACTGTATTTCTCTATCAAAAACTGTTCAAGGAGTTTCTCTACAGTCAATTCGAGACATTGGTGCTTAAAGTCTCTATGAACTTGGCCCATCAGATCATGATTATTTTGAATAATTTCAGCATAGGCATTAACAAATTGCTTCATTTGCTTCAAATGAGCTTCCTCCACATCCTGAAAGTGTTTACAAGTCTGTGTCATTTTCTTTTCGAAATCCTGTTTCACTAGGTTATACTTTTCGGCTAGCTGCCTGTAATCTTCATGAAGTTTCTTCAGCTTCACTTCAGCTTTTTCAATGTCTTTAGCTGAACCATTATCTTTACGTAACTTCTCTAACTCTGCAGATTTACTTGTGTACACATCCTTGGCTTTTTGTAATGCTTGTTTAGTGTTTTGAATGAGTAAGACTACCTCTAAAGTATTGGATTCCGAGTCTTTAACAGCCTTGTGCTTTTTGTGTAGCTCTTCCGCATACCTCGCTACATCTTTGACCAGCTCACTAACTTTTTGGAACATATGCTGGTGCAAATTAGATAGTTTCTCTGCGGAGCACTTGAGAACGCCCCAGAATGGAGCGAAAGTCCCTTGCGAACAATTACTGTTCGCCTGCTTCGCTAATTTTGCTAACGATTTTGAGTTCGTCTCCTCGATATTGGATCTCTCCCTAAGGTACTCTGATAATTCTTTACTTGCGATAAGCCCGTATTTCATGTTTTGGTAGAGTATTTCATATCCATTATGCTCGTTGGCAAAAAAATCTACAAAGTTGACACTCATCTTTGCAATTACGATTTGTTACGTTTACAATTACTCAGTACAGTAAATAGTCACTCACTGACCTGTATCCTAGGGTCGAGCTCAGTATCACCATTGTCATCGGCTGGTATAGTGAATGAGGATTCTTCCATTGTAGTGTCTACGACGAGGAAGCCACCCAATCACCCGAACTAAATTACATCACCGACTTAACGGAAAATAGCGTCACCTTCACAAATTCTATACACACGAAACTTTCTTCAATAACGTACATCACAATGTTCTTAAATTTTACACATGAATGTGTATAATCGCTTGTAACCTGTATAATTTATCAAAATAAATAGTAAAATAAAAAATTTTCATTCAAGATGACGTCGTCGTCCTCCTCCGTGACGTGACGTCAAAACAAAACAATAGACAAGGAAATAGAGTTGTTTTTTTCTCCATATCCTTGAATGAAGTGTTGCGCTAAAACGCCAATATTACTTTACAGATTTGGCGGCCTTGTGTAATCGACTCGATTTTGTTAAGTGTACAACATGGTCGTTTTAAAGTTAAAAAGCAAAACAAAAATTATGCCCATAAAAAAGTTCTAAAATCATATACAATACATATCAACGACGGCAGCGATTAGTAAAAAATACCCCTGGCGCTGGGTGGCGCTAACATCACGTTTTATGCATACCGCGTCAATGCATAGCTGCTTCACTTAAGAGGCGGCTTACAAAATACCGAATACATACGTATTTTTCAGCGTTTTCAAATTTCAAATTGTCTACTTTGGCATAGTTACTTTTATTTGCGATAACTTAATAAAAATAGATTGTTTTCCCATCCTGTATACTCATGTAGTGAAAAAAATATTTTCGCCATTTTATTTTCAACCATAAAGGCTGTGAAACATGTCCTTAAATTACCGAAGTTTTCCTTTTTTTTACGTAACTTAATACCAAAGCATTATTTGGTTTGTGCTGAACACATAAGCATATATACCTTTTTTTAATGCAGTATCGATGTATTATTTAAAAAAAAATTAAAAGTAATATGTATATAATTATATATATCACTGCGCTAAGAACATGCACTCAGTCACGCTTGAGAGCTCTCTGAGTCGTGTCGTATAGCCATGTTGACGCTTTAAAGTGTGCTTAGTAGAACAACATACACTTGCTTTCTTTATTTTTCGTGTTTCATTTCAACAAAATCTAAGTTTTAATAAATCGTCGTGCTGTTTGCATTTTTAGCAAAACTTAGCGTACAACTCAGAGATAACTCAGGTACAACTCAGAGTCAACTCAGGTATAACTCAGGGTCAACTCAGGTACAACTCGTTCGGTCAATAAAATATAGTAAACTTTGGATCAAGATCGTTTTAGTTGTCACGCTACCAGCTCTCTGGTGCGAGTGGGTGGGAAGATCTGAAGGAAAATATCGGTTGCGTAGCTCACCGACTATCTCGTAGCGTAAAATACCTAAACTTGCGCAGCGCCCAAAAGTGAGAGCCCTCTTAAGACCACAATCTTAACCGCAGCTATTTCAATTCAGTTGAAAAGATAATTGTACGGAAACCCCTCACTGGTATGTCAACGTGTATTTTTTAACCGATTTCTAAAAAAATGGAAGATCTATGTTCGTCTATCTGTATTTTTAGGGTTCTGTACCTGAAATGGAAAAATCGGAACAATTATAGGATCGCTTTTTTGTGTGTCTGTCTGTCATGATCCTTGTTTTTACGACTGCTTACGAATGGAGGTATATATATATGTATATATATCGAGTTAAAAACGACCAAAAATCACGTTTGATGTTTGGGAGCGCCCTTTAAATATTAATTTTATTTTATCATTTATTTTACAAGTGAATATACAACTAAATATTCAGACAGACAGACACACAACAAAGCGATAGGATCGCTTTGTTCGCTTTGTTGTGTGTCATGATCCTTGTTTTCACGACCGCTTACGAATGGAGGTATATATATATATAGTTAAAAACGACCAAAAATCACGTTTGATGTTTGGGAGCGCCCTTTAAATATTAATTTTATTTGATCATTTATGTTACAAGTGAATATACAACTAAATATTCCATCCATATGTGAAGCGTTTATCTGTTACTTTTATTAGGTATTTTGAAAATATTTAAATGTCAGCTAGGAATTTAATCACTTTTATTAAAATTGAATATCGCAAATACATAAGTAAATCAGTTGATATAAGACAGGTAACAAATCAGGAAAGAACGTGTCAGAACGAGCGATGGTCAGAGACGGAATGAACAAGACAACACAATTTATTTTCTTAAAAACTCCACCCTCCTTTCAATGAAACCCTGGGAAATTACTAATTCCAAATACAAATATGGCAATACTAAAAATGGATAACATTTCTATTGAGCAAAAAATGACGTTTGATTTATGGAACCTCCCATATATGTTCTATTCTATTTTTAGTATTTGTTGTTATAACAGCAACAAAAATACATCATCTGTCTTGCTATTACGGTTCATGAGATAGAGACAAATGAACAGACGGATAGATGGATGTACGAACAGACGTACGGCGAAGTCTTAGTAATAGAGTCCCGTTTTCATCCTTTGGGTACGGAGACCTAAAAATGTCCGCCCGTGAGAAGCTGGGACGGGCCGCTAGTTTTATTTTATTAGCTAAGTTATTTGTCTCGATTTATAAGCCCATAAATCCAAGGTATTTAATAAAATTCATTTAATTTTGTATTATTTGATTAATGGCATGTCGGACCTTTATTTTTATGATATTGTTTTACAAAGCGAATGTACACTGGTGGTGAGCCTTGGCAACGCTAATACATCAGTAGTTATTCGTTTGAGCTTAACTCGTACATCACTACTTATTTGTCTATGGAATTGAGGCCAAAAATAAACATGTCACGGCATAAAATAGAAACGATCGGATCTCTCTTTTTTTTGCATCACATTTGCGGAACACTAGCGCCAAATTGACATTTACGCATCTCTTTCTAAAGTTGTCGGATTTCATGATGCATTTTCTTCGACAGTTTGACGTAAATACAGCTTCAGTTTGCTCCAATTTTTTTGGGGTTTTTCTTCAAAGTGGAATTACTCTAAAATTATTTTTATGAGTGACATAACTGGCACTAGCTGTGTTTTTAAACTGTGCACAATAAGTATTATTCGTGTTCAGATTTAATTTCTGGAGCCGTGATCGCATTCAATCTGTATGCAACTGTTACGCGTCGCCTCGGCTATGTCTTACCAAGGATCACCTTATTCGGGGCCGGGGGATGAATACGACTTCGAGGACGACGGGTACGACGATATAGACGAGTACCGGGACAGGGAAGATTCGTTGCAGCCGGCGGTGCCAGCAGAAGACAGTGATGAAGGTATGTTACGCTTACATTACTATTAGCTTTGTCTAGCTTTCTAGGAGAATTAATTCATCATAGGCTCGCTTTCTCGATGAAAACAGCTTCGTTTATTTAGTATGTGACATGTAAACAGCAGTTATGTAATTAAAACAAGGTTATTTTGTGTATGGATGCGCCCAGTTCCCGCGTATTCGCGATCTATCTGTTAAATGACGCAATGGCGATGTTTTTGTGTCACTTTCACCGTAAGTAATTGTAAACATAGGTTTGGGATAGTTTACTTTTTAACCACATCAAGCTGAGCCTACTGGCTAAGGTAATCTTATTTGGTAAATTCTTGTCAAGCATAGACCACATAATCACATTCACCATACACCATGTATTTAATACCTTCACTTGTCGCAGCAGATAAAAAATGCTGTTATAATTCTTAACACCAATTTTAGCCTTTAACTTTGTTACAATTACAAACCCTACCAAAAAAAGTTTATTGCTAGAATTTATCAAAAAAAAAGTAATGGTTGCTAGGTCCTAGGCTAGTAATGGTTGTTGTGATGTTGCCCCCTGAAGAATATTAAACAATAAAACTTTAAAATAAATTGTTGCGCTCCACTCAACATACAACACTTTTATAGTTTGTGCATGCCATTTTTTAATTAAATCTTTAGTCGAAAATTATAACATATCCAATAATTTAAAGTCAGACATCGGCAAAGCTTTCTTTCCCCTTCAGCTTGCCTTCCAGCAAAGGCCTCTTTCTGGACTTTACAAATATTCCTGTTTTGTGTCAATTGTATCCAGCTTCTTCCTGCATACTTCATAATTTCATCTTCCCATCTTATCAAAAGCCTACCTCTAATCCTTTTTCCTTCTCTTGGGTACCATTCCAAGATATCTCTTTTCCACTTTCCTTTTTTATTTCCTGACATATGGCAGCGCCACTTTTGTTCCCTTATGATATATGTTATTCTTTTACTTCATGTTTTCTTCCTTATGTCTTCTAGTTAAATTTTATCAACAAGTTTTATATTTAATATGCTCCTCTCTATGTTGTTCTGGCAGATTTGGATCATTTGTACTAAAAAATGATTTTTGGAAATATAACCCCTAACAAGGGCCAATAAGAGTTCATAACCGTTAGAGTTTTTTAAATATTTAATATAATATCACGGTCAACGCCATGTGCTAAAGCCACTAGTCCTTTATAATTAAAGATTAATATAAATGTAATGACATTTAATTGAACCTTATTTTCCTTGATAAATTTCAGACACAGAAGAAGCAAGTGAGACAGAAATAGCAAACAATGATGATCTACCCGAAACGCAGAAAGAGAGAAAAGAACAGTAAGTTATATGTTCTACTCATTATACCTTATATGAATGAATTTGATAAGTGATGATATACATACTTTATGCAGTCATTATCATAATCTTTCTGTCCTCATCCCACAACGTGGGGTCGGCACAGCAAGTCATTATCTTCCATTCTCTACTCTTTCAGCCGTCATCTCGTCAATCACTCACCTATCAAACATATAAGTCTTTACACAAATCACCTACGTCTTCTTCCGTCGCCTACCTCTCTTACTATCATTTTATCATCATTCATACATTGTCTGTGTATTTTTGCTTGCACATATTCAATATAATACATTATACATATTTTAATATCTCTTAAAGAATTTAAATAGCACTTATAGTAACAGCTCTTCGGCCAACAAACTTACGAAATATAAGTAATGAATTAATATTCAATTGTCAGTATACTTGAAATTCTAAATTATCTACAGTTTATAAAAGCAATTTCTTATTTGCTTTTTAATAATCTTTTTCTTTTTTTTTTTTTAATTTATTTAAGGCTTATTCGCTTAGCGAATATGTCGCCTAATATTGAATTACAATCAAATAAACTATAAATCACGCATTCTATTTAAAACTAATTTTTTTAATAATCTTATACAATTTTCTACCAATATACCCAAAAGAGAGGAGGTGCACAATTTGGTTGTTAAATTATTAGTTGGAAATGGCTGGACAGAGATGATTTGTTTGAAGGGTATATTTCCCATGTTCACCGATAGTAAATAGTAAAAACCACTCCAGTAGACTGGTTTTAAATATAAAATTGAAAAAAATTACATTGTCACCTGCCGAATTTAAATCAGTATGTAATTACTTTTAATTTTTTACAAAATTGTTATTTTCTGCAAATGTTTGCATATTGTTTCAATCAGGCTATTTTATAGACTCTTCCAGGACAAGCTGGCGGGACTCAAGAAGCAGTTGCAGCAGCTGGAAGATGGCGTGCACCCCGAATTCCTGCGACGAGTGAAACGGCTAGAGCATCAGTTGCACGAGAGGCTGAGGATCAACAGGATATACAAGTGAGCAAATACAGTTTCTTCTAATGCTATGCCCAAAGACTTTTAAAGTTGTAAATCAGCTAGTTTTTTCTAGGCAAGCGTGTTTAGTCGGCAACTTGAACTCAGGAAGTAGTTGTACCTTTTTTAATATCAAGTAACAGGTCCCTAAAATATTACTCAGACCAGAGACGAGTTGCATTTTTAATTTTAATGATAGGCCTCCCATCACTAAAATGTAAAAACAAGGACCAGGAACCATTTGTAACTTCTAATACCCTTTTTTTGGGTTTTTACTTTAGGCCGCATCAGGCAGCTTGTGTTTGCATACTTATAGAAAAAAACAGTAAAATATATATATTTTTATGACATGATCTTTATTTTCTTTTTTAGCTGTATAAAAACATAATTTCAAAAAAAAATTTATTTATCACATCAAGTAAACAAAATATTTGAACTGCCAAACATACAAAGTGATCAGCAGGGAAGTGAGTTTATTAGACTTCAAACTCATAGAGCAGTCGTGTGTTATACTTATATGCTGTCAAATTGTGCAAAAATTTAATATAACACACTAGAAAAATGGATGTTTCCAATTTTGTGATGTTCATAATTTTTTTAAATCCTAACTAATATTATAAATGCGAAAGTAAGTTTGTCTGTCTGTCTGTTTCACTTTCACGCCAAAACAACTAAACCGATCTGGATGAAATTTGGTGCACACGTAGATTGGACCCCGAAAAGGACATAGGATTCTTTTTAACTGACTTCAAAAAAGTAGTTCCGCCATTATCTCGACAATCCAATGGGGAACTACGCGGGTGAAACCGCGGGGCACAGCTAGTAAATCATAAATCAGACTGTATCATGATCTTGGCGGTACATATTGTATGTCATTGTTGCTGCGCCCACATCCCACATCCCAGCTTACTATTGAATTCTATTTGCTTGTGTTCATGTTATGTTGTTGTTGTCCCTCCATAGAGATCACATGTACGACGTGGTAGAGAGGGAATACATCGCGGAGAAGAAAGCCGCAGCCAAGGAGTTCGAAGACAAGAAGGTGGAACTGCGGGAGAATCTGCTGAACGACTTCGAGGAGAAACGGAGGGTGATCGACAGCGAGCGGAGCAGTATGGAGCTCAACGGAGAGTCTATGGAGGTAATGTTATAAAACAAATTAACTATAGTATGGTAACTTCGTCAGTCTGTCTGTTTATCTGTCGACCTTAAAGTTTACAGTCCAGTGAGCGAGAAATACTAAAGTGTTAAGTTCGTGCTCGAAATTTCCACGATATCCACACAGAAATTATACTTAAAAAATCTATTTGTTGAGCCTCTCAAGACAAAAAATAACAATAAAAAAAAACTGTTCCCACCTATGACATTTGCTTTTCAGTCTGGTTTTGTAATGCTGCTAGTATAAAGAGTTTTATCACAATCCTGAGAAATAGATAGCACGGAAAAGCATATCTTTTTCAGTATCTCATGAGACTTTCATTTCTCTCCAGTAACATAAATTTTCTTTAGTACAAAAATGAATCGCTGAATGTGTTGCTAAGCGCAAATCTTGAGAGCAGCTGAACCAATTGTGCTAATTCTTTTTTTAGAATATTCCTTGAAATTAGAGGATAGTTCATACTTTGAGAAACTCATACTTTTCTATACTCCCTTACAATCGATTCGTAATATTACTTAAAAGTCATTTTGAACTTTACTACCATAAAGTTTAAGTGTTAGTGGAGAGGTTCCGGGAAGGAGAAACAATTGAGAGACGATAGTATCGTATAAATATTAACGTCAATATTTTCTGACCCGGCGTCCCGAATAGAAGAATAAGTATTTAAAAAAATAATTAAAGAAACGACTGTTAAGCGGTACGAAGTTCGCCGAGTCATCTTGTTTAGTATGAAATAGCTTGTTTTTTACACATCCTACTTAATGTGTATACTTCCCATATGGCAGGTGAAGCCAGTAATGAAGCGGATACTGAGACGGCGCGCCAACGAGCCCGCGCCGGCGCCCGAGAAGCGAAGGAAGCCTCTCACCACCACACTCACCTTCCAACTAGACGAGCGCGACATAGAGGCCGACCTGAGGGCCATAGCGCGACACTCGCCACAACCCCAGCCGAGGAAACATCTTAACTCTACAAGCTGTAAGTTTTATCTAAAACTAGCTGTGCCTTTATTGTAGTGTCTTTTCCTGGAGTCCAATCTACCTGTGTACCAAATTTAATCCAGATCGGTTTAGTGGTATTGGCGCGAAAGAGAGACAGACATACAGATAGTTTCTTTCGCATTTATAATATTAGTTAAGATATGCGTTTCTACGCAATTGTCTGTATTAATTTTTCACTGCGTCTTCAAAAGAGAAGATATTCAGAATTAGTCGGAATATATTTTAACGTATCTTCTCCTCATTACTTAAAAAAACTGGACGGATTTCGAAAATTCTTCTTTTTATACCTTTCGGGTGCCATATATAACTTTTATCAGAATCGGTCCAGTAGTTTGGTTTCACAATCAGTAGAACACATAATTTCTGGATGCATACCGGACACTGATTTGAGGTTTGTTGTATTCATACTCGACCAATATATATTTAATAACTGACCTTCTCCTTGACATTGGCATATATACCGATCGTATGACGCAATGTTTAAAGAATATAAACAGTGAAAATATGCTTCAGGCGAATCGCCAGTCCGTGAGAGCAGCGAGAGCACGACGGAGACTCGCGTTGAGGACGGCAAGCTGCTGTACGAGCGACGGTGGTACCACCGCGGGCAGAGCGTGTACGTGGAGGGACGCGACCTGCCGCGGACGTGCGGACACATACACGCCATCACCGACGATGCGGTGAGTACCACCGCACTATAGCGCCTCTTGTCAACAACACAACTGGTGGTCAACTCTGTTTGGTCTTCTATTATTGATTTTATTTCTTTCTCGTTTTTTCAATATTTAGTTTGATCAATCAATCAACAAAATAGCTAACAGGTAACTAAAGTGCACGCACGAAATTTAATAAAAGTTAATCTATTTTCTGTGTGTCCAAGACACCGGCTTGTGCGGAGTTTGGTACCCGTTGTTTATATTGTACTCAAGCTAATCTAACATTATTTTGATATTATTCAATATACCTGTAATATGTTAACCATGTGTTTTCATAAATAAATATCTTTTATTTTTATCTGTCATTTCAATTGTCTCGGAATGACAATTGCATTGTCATTTCGACGTAGAATAGATCGAAGTTAGTATTAAAAATTATATTTTGCTTAAAACTAACTGTAGTTTATTATATGTCGAAACGGCCACATTATCACAATGTAATATGACTTTGAAATTCAAATAACAAACTGACATTCTGAGACATGATGATTTAAATAACAGACTTGACCACCTGGACGGAATCATTCGCTTCACGCATCCAGTACTGGCCAGTCTCTCGATAGGTTCGAGAAAGCATTACCATGACTACGGGTTAGTTTGAAATTATTGTAATCTGTTCAGACTTAGAAGAAAGTTTTCGAATTTCAAAAGTAATCTTTCGAGGATAGATAAAAGCCACTATAATAAGATGTTATATACAAAATATTTAGTGTTTTTCCGCCTCGTCTTGATAAAGAGCTCGCAGAGGCGCAACAGCTCACTTTCGAGCGAGCGATTGAAGAGTCAACATCTCCTGAGGATGCCTTGTGCTAAGGCGAAACACGTGTCGAGGAAATCGGATACTGAGAGAAAGAGTAATAATAAGGTGAGGTGTAGCGGTGGTGAGGAGAAACCACACCATAAAAACAAAAATATTTTTCGATTTCTCACGCTGACATCAAGACGAGGCGGAAAAACACTAAATATTTTGTATATACCATCTTATTATAAATGGATTTCCGCAAAGGAACGCCTGACTCCATCAATTAAAAGCCACTATGTTAACTGATATCAGAAATAAGAAATCTGTCCTGTAAGAGTCAAATAGTGTTCATACATGGTCTTCACTCCTAAGCCATGACCCAAGTTTTTTTAATGCCATCAGTTATTGATCATCCTCATTACTCATAAATTTAAGAAATATTTTGTTATATAAATGTAATTTTTCTTATGTAAAATTGTGTTCTTACACTGATTTTAAAGGTTTCTCCTACGAGTAATTACCTACAACTTCTTCTGAAAAGCCAGTTCTATCCAATTCTGCTTGAAATATATCTCTAAACTGAATGTTTCATTACAGATATGGGTGAAGAAATCCAACTTGGAAAGGATGAGGATATATGTGTCGCAGTTAGCCCGAGGCAAAGTGACATTAAAGAGAAGAGCCTCGTAACCACGGAGACTTGTGACTTGTACATAGTGGTGTAACTGTGCGAGTGAACGGATAGACGACGCTAGTGTGTGATGTGGGGTCTATTAGACCCGGGGTCAGTGAGACCCATGGTTGTTAGACCAGGGTCAGTGAGATCCATGGTTGTTAAATACCAATGTCAGTGAGACCCTTGGTTGTTTAAGAGCAGGGTCAGTGAGATCCATGGTTGTTAAAGTCCAATGTCAGTGAGACCCATGGTTGTTAAAGAGCAGGGTCAGTGAGACCCATGGTTAAAGACTGGGATCAGTGAGACCCATGGTTGTTTAAGATCGAAATCAAAGAGACCCACGGCTGTTAAGACCAGGGTTAGTTTGACCTATGGTTGTCAAAGACCAGGGGTCAATTTGACACATGGTTCTTATTTTGTGATGTGGGGTCTATTGTGGCCCAGGGTTCTAATGAAGCAATATAAGGAAGGTCAAGGTGATATGTAAAAAAAATGAAATGTGTGCTGTCATCAATATGATCAAATGTAGGAAATGCATAAAACAAATATGAATTCCAAAAGAATTATCCAATTATCTATTTCTCGGAAAGTGTAATCTGTTTCTTTTAAAATAGTGTTTTTATAGAAATTGGTATAATTTAGGAAAGCATGCTTCAATTAGGCCACATTGTCACTTTATATCAGATGAGTTGCAATCAATTGTAAGTGTAAAAAAATAAACCAATGACCTCTTTTTATTATAAAAGTTCAGATTTTGTATAAGTACTAAAAATACAGTAAATATTACATTTTGATTATATCAATTTGAACAGTGTTATTGTAAAGAATGGAACAGCAGCCAATACAGTTGACTGCAAACCAATCGCTATTGCGTATGCAAAATACCTACAGACTGGGTTATTGGTTAGGGGTGTACCGAAAATGCGCCACTGTACTTATCAAAACGATCAACTCACTATGGGATGAACCCGATAATCGAAAAAAAACGATGATCGTAGGAAAAGTCAAGAAAACAGGACGGCCCGCGGTAAAATGTATGGAACAACACTTTTTTTCAGCCTCCCTATCCTCTAAAATTAGGCATGAAAGGGGTGAAAACAAAAGCAAACGTTGAAGCGGAGATCTAACTTTTGTTAGATCCCCGCTTCAACGCTGTCAAAAACACAGTTTGCTTTCTCTTGTTTTCACCTTTTTCATGCTTAAATCTAGCCGATATGGGGCTGGTCCTATAGTAAAATTGTATCCTAATAAAAACTTTTCGGTTAAGTTCACCCTAAACCAATAATTCCGTACATTAAATGAAAACACAGTGCCTTTGCTTTTTCATAATTTGGTCGTCAGCACAATATTAGCCCTCATTATGTAATGTCATTTGCGATAGCGAAATCCCTTGGTATGGATTATGCGTTCCTGATATCACTCACACGCATAATCTTTGTACAAAAAAGTGCTAATTGAACCTATCACTATTCTGAAAGACCTTACATAGTAAAACTACATTGTCAAAATCGTTTCTTAATTTGTGTATTTAAATTCGCCTAAGGTTCAGAAAATGCTGGTACATATATGCTCCTTGTTGTTCGTACATTTCCAATTCTATTTAAATTGGTCATAATCTCACGAATTTTTCTTTCATTTTTGTAGACGGGGTACATTTTATTAATGAACATGTGATCCGCCTGACAGTTGATGCATCTGTAGTTTGTTGATTCACAAGTTTCATGTTTTCCTGCGCATCTGGAACAGTACTGCTTTCTGGATTGACAACATTTGTGATAATGTCCAAATCTTAAACACTTTGAACATTGAGTGACAGGAAAGGTGAATGGTTCTACATGTAGTCTCATGCCGTGGATGAAAATATGTTTAGAAAGGATCTTTAGTCAAACAACGCGGGGCGAAGATCAAAATCATACATAAAAAAATACGGGCCCAAAATAGTAAAAGTAGAGATTATTATAAAACATCATCATGACTGAAGCCACTTTTTTAAAAATATTCTATAATTTCAAATTTTCATAGAATTATTAGTGTGAGTGGAAGAACAAATAAACCAAATTCTGTCCCTTAGCTAAGACAACCAATGGCGATCGGTTTGAAGTTACAAAATAACGCCGCGAAAGCATTTCTTTGCTTGCAATAAATAATGGCACAAATGAAAATTCGTTTATAAATATGTTTGTCATAATTTTCTTCGTATTATTTTGTACATAGAATTTGCACTGAAAAATTGGTGAATCTTCGCGTAAATATTCCTATGATTGTTTTTAACAGTTCATAAAAAATATTATATTTATATATTTTGTATTGTTAATGGCATGAGAAAATAATGTAATCATCAATAACAGTTCTATGGAGGTCTGACAGGTGACGTTCTAACTTAATAGCTGAAAAATTTTGGTTTCTAAGCCAAATGATAGCTCAACTACACTTTGGTAGTTAGTTCCGAAGTCACTCATCTATCTTTATAGAACTCATTGGTAATAATGACAAAATAATAATGAACAGGGTCGAATCATAAATAATTCATAAAAGTGATTAATATTATTTATTTGTATGAAAAGAGTTTTTTTTTCATGTAAATGGTAAAATAATCCTCAGTATGGCCGCTATATTCAGCAGTAACCTTTTAGAAACGATTATTATTCAGGGTTGTCGGATAGGGGTACTGAGCTGCAAGGGGGCCCATTTACTGCACATTACGAAAAGTTAACAAAAGTTTCATATTGAAATTGTATGTACCCTCACATTGTCAATATTTATCAAATCAACTTCCCAAAAAAAAATAACTTTAATGGCTGACTGTTATATATTATAATACAAATAGCTTTAATATACTTATAGCTATTTTCCTGGTTTTTTCAAAACGTGAGTGAATCGGTTTCTTGTAAGCAAGCATGCTATATGCTAGGCCGCATCGTCGCTTTTCATCACCCTCTTTCCGCTTATCATCCCCTCTAACCATGTTCTGGTCATGCATTAATATAATTATATATTATACATTTGATTATACAGTGATATAGTATTTTATCTTGCATTTCATGTAGTATGAAGTCGGTCTGTGATTTGTTTACGTTATATTAAAAAAGTATATAATGTAAAGATTATATTCTATGACTCTTTTTAGAACTGTTATTATTGTGATGGAATTATATATTGGTGTATATTTTATTTGGCATGAAATTGTTAGACGAAATATAATATTTTAATCGAGTTTATAATATTTTTATATTATTATCATGTTTTAATTTATAATAAGATGGTATATTATGAATATTTAGTGTTTTCCCGCCTTGTCTTGATGTCAACGTGAGAAATCGAAAAATATTTTGTTTGTTGTGGTTCTTGTGTTTTTATGTTGTGGTTCCTCCTCACCACCTCCACACCTCACCTTATCATTTCTCCACAATCACACACCATAAAAACAAAAATATTTTTCGTTTTCTCACGTTGACATCAAGACAAGGCGGGTAAACACTAAATATTCTTTATATACCATCTTATTGTAAATAGATTTCCGCAAATTAACGCTAAAGTTATTGACTTTGAATTATCTTAATTTATAAACTTGATTTTATATAAATATTTAAATGAAATATTAGTCACCCCAAATTTTTCCACTATTTGATTGATTCTAAACTCTAAACCATAGTTTAGATGTTCACTCCAAAACATATTTTGGAGTGAACATGAAACATATTGTTTTATTGTACGCGCACTGAATAATTGCAGTAAAAAGGTTAAAACTTTATCCATGGCAGTGCATAAACGGCGGCCTTAATGCCAATAGCAATCTCTTTCAAGGCTTTCTAAAATATGGAAAATGCAAATAATCTGCGAAATTTATGACACGCTTTTGTGTTATGTTACGCGAGTAGATTAAAATGTGATTTGTAAAGATTTATCTTTCCCACTTTTGGAATTCGTCTAACAATTTTGCCTTAATCAAAGATCTCTAAGTTTAAACAGCAATTCATAAATTGCTGACGGATTCGCCTGCATTCATTCAAATCTAATTATATATTTCAGCCGGTGATTTTACAAGTTTATCTTCCTTTACAGCTAAATATGAACTTCGCTTTAAAGTGGTATTTAGAAAATAATTGATTATAACGTGTAATTGATGGTCGGAAAGGTCCAACTTGAATCTATTCAACTCATTTCATCCCTGATCGAGTTCACCGAATGTGAACGAAACTATAGTTGGGCCATTCCAACAAACAATAAGGCACGTCTGAAAACTCGTATAGTTAAACAAAATGACTGTGAAGTTCGTTCGATCACATTATTACATGGACAGTATTTTGTACATATGTATCATACATAAATCATTAAATGTACTGATCAAATTATTACGTCTGTACGAATTTTGTACGAACGCTTTTATTTTTGATTAATTTTCTGGATTGTTTTTGTAATGAAATGTCTATGTTGTGACTTTGTAAATAAGAGTATGTATGTATATGTGAAAATGTTTTTACGAATGTGAAATGTAATTGAGACGAGATCTATTAATTATATGAATTATAAGTCGGTTTGTTTTGTTTGGATTGTTTACCTGCATTGTGTCTAACGGTACGTAATGCTGAATAATGGCGTATCTATAATCACCCTGTAGCCAAATCCTTATTCACTTTTAAACGTCTTATAGTTTGGCAAGCTAGCAATGATATAATTAACACGCCTGTAATACTGAAGTATTATATCTGCCAAGTCGAGCAAAACAAAGGCACGGCTGTACCATCCTTTTCTCGAAGCGATTCGAGCTATTTTCGACCTTATATCTTCTTTGACTGAAGATATTTTTTTTCTTTTATCCTTCACGGCTAGGCATTTTTTTCTTTTATCCTACACAAGCTCGCACGACCACGGAAATCAGCGACATTGTAGTCTAGATGAAACGTGCCTAGTATGGAATACACTGGCTCTCAAGGATGGCTACCAGAACACACCGTTATGTGCTTGGCTACAGATTTTACAACTTGAGGGTTACCACCCTCGTTTCCTATCGCTAGCCAGGCGTACCAGAAAACGCTCTACCACAATGTTATGGTTTCCTCACGATGTTTTCCTTCACTGGTAGCTCAGGCTCTTTTTGCATTTTTCGTGGGATCGACCCAACTATCCACTCAGGCACCATCTCTACAAAAATATTATAGCAAAAACAAATGAACATTATGTTATATTTGCTTGTGGAGGCGAGACCTAGGTATATTACTACAAATACACAAGAAATTAATACTTTTATTTTATAACCTCAGATCTCGTTTGCTCCTCTATGCATGATCTATAAATTATGGCCATACCACTAATTTTTATGGGTCAAGATCAGTTGGTCAAGTTTGTTATTTGAATCGTCCCAGAATTCCAATTGCATTGTGCTAAAAAGCTGTTTCGGCATGGAATAGGTCAGAATTAGTATTACAGAAAACACAATGTTTAATACTAACTTAGAACTATTCTATGTCAGAACAGAGACATAAGACTTGGGCACCAAAACACAGGTCTGCTTTCGAACCGCATTGGCACTTCTACGCCTAAGAGCCTGAATAACAAATGATTTAATTTGCTACGAAGTTTATCGCAGGGGCATTGTTAGGTATTTTAACAATATTATTACATTAGGTATCCGAGGTATAAACAAATAATAAAAAAACTATATTCAAATTCAGTAGGTACCTAACTTTTGGGAATCGGTAAAGAAGTGGAAACTTGAGTAGGATGCTCGGCTTTTGAGTGGATCGGCCGAGTCCGAGATAAGCTCCCATTGTCACTCGTAGGATCACTATTGGCAACGAAAATAAAGGAATTATATTTTTACTAATATAGTTCCTAAAAGTGGTTTAAAACTACTTCAATACAACTCGACAGCACAATCTTAACGAATTAAACTATCGACATCTCGCACAAAATCGGTCTTTTTATTTAGGCTGTAGAGGGTTGTAAAGGACGTAAAGACCAAAAGGACGAATGTACGTACATACTTTACGAACATACAAATATTTATATAAACATACACTCGAAAAACTATTACCCTTCTTTTGGGCAGCCGGTGAAAAAAAAAAGAATTCACTAACCTTGATTTCTCTCTCGGTATCTCTACTTTAAGACCGAAATACACTGTTGAATAATGGCTTCGATGACGCTTGTAGCACTCTCAGTGTGATTACAGAAAAAATACTATAAATATAAATACTTGTTTTTTTTTCTGTGCTTTGACACTCCCGCTGCAGTAAGTTCTACACAAGTTCTAGTACAAATACTTTTTAAATCTAAAACACTTACCTTACATATAGGTTGTACTTACCTTCCTAGTTTCCAAAGAAGTATGAGCAAAGATAGTAAGATAGGTAATTGTTTTGGTTTTTCCGGTGGCATTGTCCACTACTGGTGGTTTACTGCACATTTCTTGTGGACAACGGCAATTAAATGATTATTAGTGCTTTTTGTTCCCATAGTACACCGACGTAAAATCGTGATTAGAACTCCCTTTGATTTACTAGTACTAGTGCATTAAACATACAGTCAGACTGTTTTAATATAGCTTTCCATAAAGTTCCCAAAGGATAATACTAGGATACCATAAACAGGAGCACACCTGAGTTTTGATGCTAACAAGTAATTCGCCGAAAACAAGCCTAATATTTTTTACCACCCATATAACTGTCATTTATGTTCATACGATTAGACTTAACAGAAAAGACTCGTTTAAGAATCAACATTTATTAAAAATTTTAATTATGAATGAAATATATTTTATTTAAATAGTTATTTTGCGTAGATAAAATGGTTAAAATATATAATACATACAATCATCACAGCTGTAGCATCTTTTTTATATTTAAACTAGTCATAAAATAGCATCTAATATTTTAATATTAGATGCTATATATCAAGAAAATTTGGTTATTACATTTTCCAATACGATTCTTAACTTATAAATTATTTAGAAAACTTAACGATTCGAGATATATGATGGTACTAATAACCTAAATATTACAATCATATCACAGGGTATGTACAGTAATCATCACAGTTGCAGTATTTTGTTACTTTAAGTAAATATCTAATAAAAAAATAACTTATTTAAAATTTAAGTGTTAATATTTGATTTATAAAATGTGTTGGATGGTTACACGTTTGAAAACATTAAACGTTGGTTACTTTTCATCCAGTACGTTGTATAAATCATATATTATTTTTTAACAACCATGAACATTATTTTGATTGTTTATGTCAGTCATTACCCTTAAGATTTCCTTTAATATTCACCTTAACACAGAATAAATAATAGCAACTTAGGCCTGAGGCTTAGGTATACTCAAATAACAGGTAAATTAAAATATTTGTCCTGGTACAAACTAAAAATAAATAAACCTGAAACATTGAACAGGGGCCAACAATCTAAAGCTGATTATTAAACATGTTTAAGTAGATGTAAGTACGTGTGTATTTGTCTACCACTCATAGACTTGTCAAAGCCATTATTTATAAATATCTAATCCGCACTCCACGATTGGACAAACATTGTGTTTGGCGCGAGCTTAAAGCTCGCCAAATCTTTTTAATTTGCATATGGTGTGGTCTAAGTTACGAGATATTTACATTCACATTAAATAAAACGAATCTTACCAATACCTACGGTAGGTTTTTTCATTATTATGTTTCAATAGTTTATTCAGAAAGAAAGAAAGAATTTATTTATACCAAAAAACTACTAGTACCATATTAGACTTCACAAATAATATTTAAGTTTCTTGGCACAAACCGGCTCCAATTCAGCACACATTTAGACACATAGATAGACATAAAAAAATAAAAACTTAAATCTTAGACTGTTAAACACACTGGACATTTCTGGACGCTGAACCATTCTCAGCCTGAACGATCTTGCCTGTACCTACGAGTACAGGTACCTACTTCATTTACGGTCAAGTTATTTTATTCACTTCGTATATTAGCTTTTAGTTCAGACTCCATGATGGAGTGGATTAGATGGTATGTAGTAGGTATTTGTGATTTCTGCGGGACGCGAACTACGGATGATTCGTGTAGAGAAAATCTTAGTCACTAAGACACGGGCTATTTTGAAAAAAAATGTATACAAATTGTATAAACTATCACCAAAACTTCAGGGTAAACTTCAATTATAGGTCTCCTTGACCTTCGAAGTACTACACATTCAGCACTGCAGGCTGCTCTCCTACTCCCTTACTATTGTAGCGGCAAGAAAAATGCATCTTATGTGAAAAATTCAGCTTTCTAGCTATCACGGTTCATGAGATACAGCCTGGTGATAGACGCACGTGCGGATGGATAGCGAATAATAATAAGGATCCATTTTTACCCTTTGGGTACGGAACCCTAAATATTTTCACCCGATAGCCAGGACTGGCCGCTAGTTTCAAATATTTTAAAAGACTAGTCCGTTTAGGCAATCCTTAAGTTATATAAGTATTTAGGTATTTAAAATTGAAAGTTAGCATTTGTTCTATGGTTACTACGTAGGTAACAATTTTGGCACCTGTGCCAACAGTAGATTACTATGGCGACAGACCTCTGACGCTTTGTTTACGTGAACCAAATGCATAATATGAAGGCAACAATGTCGCATTGTCTTATATTATTTCACGAATTAATAATTACATAAACTTACGCAGCATTGGATTTTTTTGCTTTATGAGTATGCTTAAGATTGCATAAGTAGATGCAGAAGTTCAATCTTCGTTTTTCAAGTTTGGATGATCATCAAAATGTTTTTGCTCATATTATAGCTTATAGGTATTATGACTGATGGTGATGGGGATTCCAGATACATAGGAAGATAGGAAAGACAAACGGAATAAAATATCGACAAACAAGTTCTACATATCCGCAACGAATTCAAATTATATATTACAAACAAACTTACATAAGTAGATTCTTCCATAAAAACGGAACGTACCTACATAATTTGTTCATCTTCTAACAACAAACAACAAATTAAACAAATTGAACAAATTATGTACGTTCCGTTTGAACGTACATAATTTGTTCATCTCCTAACAACAAACAACAAATTAAACAAATTGAACAAATTATGTACGTTCCGTTTGAACGTACATAATTTGTTCATCTCCTAACAACAAACAACAAATTAAACAAATTGAACAAATTATGTTCGTTCGTTTGAACGTACATAATTTGTTCATCTCCTAACAACAAACAACAAATTGAACAAATTATGTACGTTCCGTTTGAACGTTCATCTCCTAACAACAAACAACAAATTAAACAAATTGAACAAATTATGTTCGTTCGTTTGAACGTACATAATTTGTTCATCTCCTAACAACAAACAACAAATTAAACAAATTGAACAAATTATGTACGTTCCGTTTGAACGTACATAATTTGTTCATCTTCTAACAACAAACAACAAATTAAACAAATTTAACAAATTATGTACGTTCCGTTTGAACGTACATAATTTGCTCATCTTCTAACAACAAACAACAAATTAAACAAATTTAACAAATTATGTACGTTCCGTTTGAACGTACATAATTTGTTCATATTCTACATTCTTTTTTAATTATACTTACTTAATCGCCAAAAATTTAAATTGCCATGTAAAGTTATTTCTAAACGAAACTGATACAAATCTTATTCTTTCCCTTAGGAAACAACTTCGCTGGCGTTGTTGTTTGTCAGTTTGTCGCTAACGTCGGTGACTTACGCCAGCGGATTAAAATTTACTGGCAGATGGTTATCAACGGATTTATTGAGTTGCTACTCTTATACAAACGGTCCCCAACTGTCAGCCACTGGTGCCCGGATTGTGAATTACGTACTTCTTTGTGCTGATATAATTATGGTATGAAAAAACTGCATGCAGTTTATTTTTTCTAGTTTTACTTATCCACCGATACCTCAAATATAGAAAGTACCTACCAAATTTTTGTTTGAATTACGAATTTCGTGTCGTATTTGTCTGAGTTATTAAGCTGACTTATACAACTTTTTTTAGACATTTTTTTAGATCTTTCTCTTACGTTTATTCTAGTGTTAGTCTTTCCATAGAACCTTGACTTGCTACAGACTTGAGTGCTGACCGCCTATTTGTTTTCCAAACTTTTTTGCTTCTATCTTCTTACCAAGAAGTCTGCGCAAAGGAGTGTCTTAACATTCGCCCTTATTTGCTTTGTCTTATTTGCAATGTTAATAAGTATTTGTCCAATAAAGCAAACGGCTACAGGTAAATGCGCTTCGGTACGGAACCAGACCCTCGTATAGTCGATCAGGTTTCCAGGATGACGATAATGAGAACTTTTGCTTTATTTATGTTTTAATTTGTAGCTTAGCCTTAATTATTTAGAAAGTATCTTGTAGTTGTAGTAGTTTTTAGCTATGATGGCCGAGTGGTCAGTGGAGTCGATTGCCGTGCGATGTTCGATCCCAGGAAATACTAAAAAAGTCTGAGCTGCCGGTGAAGGAAAACATCGCGAGGAAACCATAGCATGGTGGTAGGAGTAGAGCGTTGTCTAACGCTCGCATACTAGCTATCAAGTTTAAAAAACTGTCGCCAAGCACACCTAATAGTGTGTTCCGGCAGAGCCAATGTAATCCAGACCATGCATGCTACTTCTAGGGTCAAAATGTCGCTGATTTGCAAGGTCGTGCGAGCTGTTGGTTAAATCAAATGCCTAGTTACCATGGATAAAAAATTAGGAACACTAAAAATACGTAAAATTCAACACTAGTGACTGTTTTCACTAGTCGCTGTATAGTACTTTATTACTATTAGCTTTTATAATAAAATATATTAAATATTTTGAGTGTCAAATCATTCATCAGATTAGCATACCTACTTACCTAATTTTCGATTTATTAATGCCACAATAAAACAAAATTATTAATTGTAAGTAGATACGATAAGTAAATGCTTTCAACAAATAACTGTAAAGATTTAGATGGATATCTTAATTTCCGATGTTGTCATCATTTTAAAGCCACCATAAAATAGTTAAATACTTGGCAGAATAACAATATTTTTAACCAATCAATACTAATGTGGTGCCTCTTAATCCGCAGTAAAGTAGCACAAGCAAAACGAATCTCTAAAGTGTGAATCGCGATGAATCATTTGTTTTGTCGGCGTCAATTAACTGCTCAAATACTCAACACTTCATTAGCTATTAGTTTTCTGTCACACATCTAGTCGAATTGTACTGTTACTTATTTATGGACAAAGTCAATTTACAAAGTCGATGTCCTGGCTGTTGAGTGGCCGGTGGCGGTTGGTTCGCGTGACTCCTCCGCTCATTCGGAACCTTGCCTCCGATGCGACACTACCGCTCCCAAAATTTCGAAAAATTATTTTGGACCGACCGCCATTCGGCATTCGGATCACGCGTAGTCCCTAGGCCGTCCGCCGCGACGCGCCACTGACACATTTCTGCCGTTTCGCGCGCCGTTTGAATTTAGAATAGTTTTTCATTTGTTGTTTTTCTTTTTCCTTCGCTTCGGTGATTTGGACATTTTGTGCCAGTATCCACGTGAAAATTGTCTGTGATTATTTTCGGTCTGTGAACGCATTTGGAGTTAAGAACCGAGGTGAGTTTAAATATAGAATAAGGCATAGAACTTATATTATCGCAAAGGAGTTCCATTTCGTGCATGTATTCTTTTATTTAATTTATGCAATTACGTGTTTCAAATAAGTAGGTATTTATGTTAAAAAGACGGCAGTGGACAATTCCCTTCGGGCATGTTAATGACAATAATCTGACGTAGTCGTTAAATGCACTGGACCCGGTCTTTACCTACGAGTTGCATGTCTTCTTGAATTGAAAAACTTGCAAGGATATAATTTTCCAATTAATTGCCCACTTTACTGGATTTAGCGAGATCGTTTTAATATTCTTGATTAAAATTACTTTTAGCATTTACTACTATTTTATGAGCGTAAACTTAAAATAATGCCGAGACTGTCTCTTTTGATTAAGTTTGAATTTCTGTTGTTTTTTTTTATTTTTAATAGATTTATATTTGACTCTATCTGCTTAATTTTTAGTACCTACTTTCGGGTTCTATGTACTCAACATGATAGAATACAGATGGAGTGAATTAAAAAAATAATAAAAAAGTTGTTGCCTTTCTATTTCTTATTTCAGTATAGCAAGGACGCAACTTATTTTTTTAAATATACTGAGAAATGTTTTAAATGTTAATTTTCTTAACATTAACATAAATCTATAGCCTCGACCCAAATCCTAGGTCACAAATCTGCATACATTTTGTGTTAGCTTTTCGATCAGGTCGTTAAAACACTGGGTGTGTCTGACTATCCTTAAATTTCACCTTTAATATACCATTAAATTAGATCTTCTTGTTTCTTATGGTAGGTAGGTACCGTAAAAAAAACTTCTAAATAATTTTTGTTTAAATTATTTTTTGGTATAAAACTTAGGCCAATTATTATTTTATCAAATTAGGCGCTTATTTTTTTTTACTTGTAGTAGGTAGTTTCTGCGACCACAATATTCCTTGCAATTAAGACAACCATTTGACCGATTTTTCCTCACTTAGAATAAGTTTCACATGGCCATATACTTATGATTGAAATCAGTCGGTAAAGTCGTAAAAAGTTGAGGTCAGTTCAAAGCAAACCTTTAAATTTTCGGAAGAAACTCTCTCTTTTTTTAAATCCCCGATGCTGAACAAACAATTTTTGCAATCTGTAGGTATGTATTTACAAGAATTTTCGTCAAGATCTATTGCGACAATAAAAAGCAATTGTGATTTTATGTAGGGCTTACTTATCATTAAATAATATTTTCCAATATTTAAACACTAATTGCCAATTTCAAAGCATTTAAAATAGGTTCCAATGCACATAATAAACAAAGAAAAATAACATAAACAAAAGAGACGGGTGCCGTCACAGGCGCAGTATTGACGGACTGGCCGGTAGGTAATACTTAAACAAGTTACAGCTGACATTTCCTTTTTTTCTCTTTTATATAAAAAAAGAATCACCAATACACGGTCTCTCAAGCTACTGATACTAACAAAGAGCGATGAAACTGTTAAAGTAACTCCTTTGCATTTTGTTAATCTGTGGGTACTCTCAACAAATACGCTGGCTTACGCTGGACTTCAGATTGTCGAAGTGACAATGACATCAGCGCCAAAATGGCGTTAATATTGTCACTTTGGACAATCATTTTTGCATGATGTTATGGCGTTTCCTATCGCTCGCCTGGCTAGCTACCACCCTCAAGTTGTAAAGTGAAATTGTGTTCCTTGAGAGCCAATGTATTCTAGACTAGGCATGCTCCATCTAGGTTTACTACAGTACTGACTTCCGTGGTCGTGCGAACTTGTGGTTAAATGCCTAGCTAAGCCGGGTAAAAAATAATAATAATGTCATTTAGGCGCCGATGACAGTGTGAGCGTCTAGTATGAGTACATGGAACTAACATAAACGTATCCATATAAGTGATGGGATAGTGACAATTTCAGTAGGTACCAAGCACCTGACAGGCACGATTCGAACCGACTCGAATCCAAAAACAAGTGCCATTTCCTAGTGAATATTTGGTCCATATACGAGTAATAGGTCGTTAGGTACCTTCTTACCACATATGGCTGATAGGTCTTAACCAGATCTAGATAAAGCTGATAACATCTCCGCAATCCATCTGTCTGGTTGAAAATAATGACAGTTTATTATAAGTAATTATTTTTTTACTAGTTTTTCTTTGGTCCAACTACGATATTAAGGTGCAGAGATGATTTATTGTAGGTTTTTAAATTTAATTTAATTAATAGCTGCCAGTTAAATAAATGGTTGAGAAGACATTGCTTTTTGTACATATTTTAAAACCAATTTCAAATATGGAGGAGGTTCTTAATTCGTAGGTTTTTTTCGGTATCTCTACGATTTCTCTTAGACACGTAGTTCGTAGATTGTTTTCTTTGTTTGATAGGGTATATACTACACATAAATAAAATTGAACAAAATAGGATAGGTTCAGTATTTTTGTTTGTAAATCAAATTATGAGAAAAAATTGTATAGTTCCTTCAAAAAATAGTTACAAAGCTTTGTTCTACGATTACATAAATGTTTAAATACTTACATAAAAAGACCTTCAAATAATATTCGCAGACTCGTTTTGAATAACAAAGAAAATACGGCAGATAATTTCACGCTTTGATATCTTCTTGTCACACTTCGTACCATATTTGGCTCCCTTGTAAAAGCGCGGCATTTCCTTTCGACGTTAAAATAAGATTGATCCATATTAATTCATAAAAAGGTTTACTATACAGGGTTATCGACTTAATATTAAAGGGGTCACTAAACTCATCATTATGAGGAACTTTCCTCATGAAACCAATCCTTTATAGTAACAACACAACTGCAGTTAGAATATAAATAAGGCTGAGCGAAGGGAACCCACTCTGACCATGTAAATTATACTGGGTATATTTAATTAACAAAATCAATTAAATGATTAGAAAAAACTTTTCGTAGTGTTATTAAGTTTCACTCGGTAGAGATGTAAGCCATCTTAAAAAACAAAAAAGAAACTACACTTAGCTTAGATGTCTTTGTTAAAAGAATATATTATATTCGTAAGTAAAAAAGAAAATATAATTTAAATACTAGACCTTATATAATTTAAATGTATTTGTGTTGGTACTCGTAGTAATCTATCAAACTAACAAAGAATATTTCTGAATCCGTGTAGGAGTCGACATACGTCTTCTATTATTTCATGTTGCCTCAAATATTTAAAATACTCCTATCCACTGGGCAGGAGTGTGGCATGTTATATTTCTATTATACGTCATGTGCTTCTATTTAATGGCTGTTAACCTTTCCACTTAATAATACCACTGTCCAATAAGATTAAAATATCGACAGGGTCATTCTGTGGTCATCTACACATTCATCTTGGTTTTTATTGGTTTTGTATTTGACTAGATTAGCGAACGACCTTCAACTTGACTTCGTTTCAACTTTGCGCTTTGATATAGGTAGGAGTGTTTTCACATACGTAAAGGTCTCTATAAATATAATATAAGCTATATTATAAGTATTCTGAAATAAGCCACGTAGGAAAAATACGTAAATAAACTTCGAAAATACTTACGGGTCATTGTTGGTACTGAAAACCAAGCCTGGAGTTGCTTTCTGTATAGTGTCGCTGATTTATAGGTCGGTCCCAAAAAGGTTTGTCTCATAATGGGACAAATGAAACTATTACATGCCACAAGTCCCACGGACTTATAGACATATTTTCGTCGTTTTACTTGAATTGTGCTCATTGAATTGAGATACAGTGTTCCTTTATTGTGATATAGTACGCGTCGAATTTACATAATAATGAATATCATATAAACAATTAAGCATCGCAGACAAAAATGAATGTACATAGTAATATACAGTAACCAAAGATTGTACGGAGACAACAAATAATACACAGAAACTACTGAGAAATAGATAACCATAATCGCGAACAGGTATTACTTTATTTATTTTTTAGTAGGTACATTTTGAGCCTGTTAGTGACCGAATTAAGACAAAAAAGACTTGATACGATCTATTTATCGCTTATTATCATATCAGAGCATCTATTTTCAAGATACTTTTACTAAATAAACATAATAATAGATTATAAAACATTAACCTACAAAAAATCCTCCTTAATCTTGCTAAATCAAAAAAATGCTGTCTCCAAACCTTTCACGGTGAATGAAACATCCCGTTTAAACGAGTGGCTATGAATGTGGACTGCAATCGTTTTAATTTATTGCATTGATATTAATTATAATTGTCTCCAAACAGAGAATTAACACGAATATTTCTATATAACAGCTGTAAAATGCCCGCTCCCGTGTTCCGTGCGAATGCAAAGAATGCAGAAGATAGCGTAATCGTTAAGATCGCTTGCGAAGATTAAAATTGTGAGTTGTTTTTTTTTACTGTACGCATTCACAATTATTTTTTTATAAATTTTATATTCATACAAATACAAATATAAGGCCATTTTTATTTATGTAGAGTGTAATAAGTATGTGTTTGGCTGAGTAGCGCAAGAAAGTAGTGCAAGAAGCTATATCAGTTTTTGTCAGACGCATTCATGATTCACATTTATTTTATATTTGTATTTATATTCATATGTAGAGTGTGGTAGAATTTAATAAAATTCCAAAGTTTATATTATTATCGGTCTGGATTTAATTTTTTTATAACATGATTGAATTTGTGACTATTGAATATTGACTTTAAAGGTATTTACTTTTTTGTCATGTTTTAGTTGCAATGAAAACACTCTGTTTCATTTTTGGGACAACCTCTATTCGTTTGAGTGACAAAACTGTAGGTAATACATGCGAACAAATTGATAATAATATTCTGTAACTGTACTGTGTTTCCAAAACTTTCGAAACAAGATTTCTATCCGACTAGTCCTGTTGAGATTTGTCCCTTGGATAAATGATACTACTTTTGTCGCACTTTGAAGGTGTTCGGGATAGGGCTGAATGGTGTGCCTTGGGAGATATCTTGGCTGATTTAAATTGTTAAAATAAACTGATAATTAATATATTAACAAAAACTGCGTCAGAATAATATGTGTAGTAACATATTAATTAATTTTATAACTCATACTCCTTCCACGTTGTGTAAGGTTACGCGGTGAATGACAACACAACAAAAACACACGTGGGATGAATCCTTAAAATTCTTTGAGCGAGTTCTTGCTTTACTAAATACATTGATAGAACTTACAATGTTTCGATTGCGCAAGATCATTGAAAGTCTTTGGGCTAGTTAAGTTTTGTTTATGTAGTATGTACCTATTTAGATAACATCTCCTTAGATCACATTAGCTAGGTAACTTTACCTACTTATTTTGTCCGGCGAGTCATATTACCCACCTGAACAAAAAGGTGGGTAATGTTTTTAGAGAGTATGTTTTTATGAGTGTATGAATTTGATCCGTTTGTAGGCATGTATGAATATTTGTGACGTTTTACAGCCTAAAGCAATGCCGCAATATGTCAACTGCAGTTGACCTGCTTTAATGTGTGAGATATCTTTACTCGTATATTTGTCTGTTCTTCTTATTTCTTTCAGATGGTCATCAAAGGCTATACTTATACATTCATCTACACATTAAACAGTCGGTTTTTTAAGTCACCTCTAATCACTTCTTTGTTTAACAAGATACCTTAGATTAATTAATTGTAAAAAAAACTACTTGTTGAAATGAAAACTGATTCATATTAGGACCTTCATTTTAAAGATTTTACTTTCTGAAGAATTTATATTTGTTATAAGGCTCTTATCTGATTAGTAGCACGAATATTTTTACCAATATGCTTAAGAACTCGAGAGGTTGCACATTATACAGAGCGATGATGATAAACTATAAAAAAGATACACTATTCAAAATCTTTTTAAACAATATGTTCAAAAATTAAGAAGTATCAAGAGACATTTTTCGAACGATTTACAAAACCCTTTTACCGGTAAAGACTTACGTTCAAACATCTGCCTTCAATCCAATACAAGCTCCATTGATATAAAGAGTTGCGACAGTCAACAAAAACAATTGGTATTTATACACCGGCGCCGGCAGATCACAATCCGCGCGTTTAATTTAAACAGTTTTTAAAAACGATCACAAAAAGTATATCAATGAATGCAGTCAAGCAGGCTCCTTCCAGCACCACGTTTTTGCAACTTTATTCTATAAAACCTTACTTAAAACTTGCTCCATTTTCGCTCTATCTTGACCTTTACAGATAAAATAACAAGAAATAAAAAAGTGTATCTAGATGTTGTTGTCGTGATATATGTACGTTTTTAAATTATAATAGGGTCACGTGGATTGTCGTAATAGCTTTACTTGAAAACTAATTGCTTTAATGTAGCATTCAATAAGTTTATTTATCACTAGTAGGTAATGAATACACGCTCCAAATTTCATGTCTTCAGATTTAGCGGTTTAGGCTCTCTACGGCGATTCCTAGCGAACATCAGTCAGTCAGGCAGGACTTATTACCTACTCTATTATATAATTATATGTAATATATAGATCTAGAGCACGGGAATACTCGTCAATACCTTGTCAATACGCAAAACTCTTCGTAGATATTATTTTTAATGAACCAATTAGATCACCTTGCAAATGGTTGCAAAAAACATTGTTTAGATATTTTTGTCATCATGTACAACAGGGCTTAGATAGGCTATTATTTTTTGTATTAAATATAAGCATAACTGACAGACTAGGCGTATCTGTCAAATTAAAATATCTGGAAGTTAATCAACCTATAATACGACGTAATGCAAGAAGCCAATTTCTTATTAATGAGATTGATAAAAAGCTTTTAAAATGTATATAATTGTTCGTTGTCGTTAATCCTCTTTCAAGTCGAACCTAAAAGGTCAACCAGTCAATAATTAACTTTCAATAGTGACTTACCTATTTCCCTATAGTTATATCAATAAATACATATGAGAAAAACATCCTTTTTTATTTGTTACATAGCAATTATCTATTTGAATAAAATTTAGGCACACTTTACTTTTATGGACAACTTTCATTAGGAATAGGTTAAACGTCGAATTCAGCTACTTAAGTGACCCTCCTTTGTCCTAAGGTTACCTAGAAGAGATCGATTTTTCTCGTAGCGATAGGGCCACGACTTGTGGCGCTAGATGTAAATTTATATTTTTTGTATTGTTATTTATGTGTGTTTACAATAAAGCGTTGATCTATATATCTATCTATCTATATGGAATAGTTGTTTTTTTTGTTCTCAAACCCAATTGTTCCATTTTATAAGTTGTTCGTTAGGGTGTGTATAGTGACCTATTTTCGGGTTCGTACATCCGTAAAGATGACCTTGTAAGTAAAGCAATATACACAATAATTACTATACGATAAAAAAAATAGTTTTGATATTGTATAATTTAATAGAAAATAACGATGCTACTGACTTGTTCTAAATAACGAGTAAAATATTTTATGAAAAACATATATATTGGGTTGGTAAGTTTTGTAAGTACCTCGCAACCTGGGATACTCCCATCGGCTCCGAAATTTGCCCCATCAATAGGGCTACATGGAATATTCACTCCCATCTGCACATCGGTACATAATTAGTGTATGTTCTCTGATGTAAATTAACTTTGCAAAACGACGGCCGCAAATCGTCCTACCCAAAAAATAAAATACAGTGGAAGAATTCTTCTCTTTTTGTCGATAATCATTTTGTAAATTTTGGTTTGATGAAGTCTGAACTTTATTGAAATAAATTCGCATCGACTATCGAAACGAAATTAGAGTACTAAGGCATTCTTTCACGTCTCTAGCAACGCTTGCATTGAGTGCGTCTGTAAAGCTGCTGAGAGAATAAAATTAAATAAGTTGTAACGGAAAAAAAGTTTGAACACGATATTACCGTAATTGGATGGGAAAAAACGAAGGAGAGTAACGAACGTGTCTAAAGAAAATTAATGTACATATTTAATTATGATCAACTTTAGCGCCTGACCTAATCGAACTATCTTCTGTGAAGACTGAATCTGAATATTTTAGAAATAAAGTTTCAGGATTTTATTCCTATTTAGTCTAAGTGTAGAAAAAAAAACATTGTACGATGTAAACATTTTCATAGATCAATCACCAGCATTAATTATAAGAAGCGTCAAGTAGATTGCCTTGGTATTTATTTTTACCTTTTATTAAGCCAAAAAAATTATTGACGAGCAAGATGACATGCAAAACAAAAAAGCAGGTTTTTTATTTATTATTATTATATAACATGTTTTTTTTTTAAATTCTCATCTGATGTACCTAAATCGACGCTACAGCTTATCTGTCAGAGATGGAACTCGCTTGTCTACAAGAAAGTAAGCCATTCACGAGTGGAAAATGCCTCGATTATAGTTATAGGGAAATAGATAAGCTGGCAGTAAATTTCAGTTAGCAGACCGCACACTAGTGGCACTTTTGGAGTGTATCGGCGGCGTCTTACTTGTCTTTCTTTCCTGATCGTTTGGATTTTAACTCTTGACAAATAACCATTGGCGGATTTACCCTAACCCTCAATAGGCCTAGGGCGGCCAGATATTAGGGGTGTCCTACAACCAATCTTCTCAAGAAAAGGAAGCGATTATAATACAAAAATATGGTCAAGTTAGGGGAATACCCCATTAGCACAGTAATTACGCTAGCTACAGTTGTACCTTGTATCTAAATGAAGAGAACAAACACTGCAAATCCACCATTACCTATACATAGCAAGGGTTTATTCAAGTGTTTTCTTTATACATAATCCATAGTATCGTAATCCCACAGACTATAAATCATTCAATCGTTCCCAAAAGTATAAAAAAAATATTTACAATTACAGTTTTCTTTTACAATTATAAGGTGACTCTATAATGTAGAGTCTATACAACACACACACACTTTCCCATTTACAAATGAGTGCGAAAAGAATAAAGCTACAGCGGTTACCGCGGATAGTCACGACAAAAAATATACTATGTCCAGATAATAAGCGAATAATTGATCGTACGGGGTGTTGTTTTATGACAACAAATTAAATGGCACTCGTATTTCGTTGTAAACACCTTTTCTGGGAAGTCAATCGTGTTGTCACATCTGAGAGCAAACAAATCGCTGTGTTGCATTCTCCTCCTTGAAATAATTTAAGTATTCATTCTGCATTATTTGAATATACTGAAAATACAGCTTCGGATAATTGTTTAAGTTAATCTTTATGAAAGAGTACTGTAGGAATAATCTAAAAATAATTTAAAAAATATTCTCTAGGAATCAATGTAGCGCTTTGACCGCAGAACCTAGACACATTAAATTTGATGAGTGTGTTTACTATGAGTGTAAGGGTAATATGTATATGTAAGGGTCTAAGAAAGGATTTTTGGAAATTCAACAGATTACATATTAAGTCACGGGCTACGCGTGGGTGACTAGTATTTGATAAATATCATTAAAAAAATAACTAGAATTGTATGTACAATTGCCTCGCTTTAATAAGAATGCTCCTCTCGTTAAACGTTTCTGTTTAGGTTTAGATAAATTAATTTAAAAATAAATAAGAACCAATGTAGGAAAGGCCGACATACGTTTTTTTCTTTATCAATGTTATTTTTTACTCTGAATATATAAGACCTATTTAAAATATAGATATCTATAATCTTCTATGATCTGTCGACTCATTAAATTTACACCATTGCTAATAACTGCTTACGGTCTTACCAAAAAAAAAAAACACTTTAGTAAGATCGTAACTATTACTATATTAAATCTTATCTTTAAAAAAATATACTACGACAAAATACTAGACACCAAATGCTAAAATTGATTGTTAGACACTGGTTAAACAAGGTTAAGTGGTTGTATACATTTAGAAGGGGTGGTTATATCTTGCTGCGGACTTTTTCAAAACAATGAACCAAAATATCTGCTAAATAGGTCCAAATCTTCTGTGGTAAGACCGTTAGTGCCTATTTCCGCGTTATTCCAGACATACTTAAAATTTCTTAGTACAGAACTTACATGCAAAGTGATTTATGTACCTTTACTGTTTCGTATCAGAGCCTTAAAAGCAAGACAATAGCGGCCGAACACACCTTCTACTGTATAAGGGTAAAGATATTGAGTCTAGTACTTTGCTTTCACACATGTTAAACTGCGAGTACTTTGAGGTTTTATAATGCAGGCGGAGCAAGATTTAAAGCTTCATCCTTCGGGATTGTACATTATTTTTTTACTTCTAAAAGTTACTAGCCCTTGCCCGTAGATTCATCCGCGTTGTTTTCTTTGTCGGAAAAATAACCAAATAGAAAAAGGTAATCTCCAGAACTCGAAGTATAATTGTTAATATCAAGTCAATCCGTCACTCGTAACTACTATGAGAACCAATTACAAAAGAAGAAATCTTTTTTTTTTGATTCATTGACATAGGTTTGTCTTGTATATGTAGTGCTCGTGGTATCGTAGGTGCCGAACAAGACAATCGGTTTTAATTTAGTTTTTGTTTGTTTAATAAGTGTGGTTTCCAAAAAAAGGTGTGCATTGTAAGTGCCTATATTAGCAATAACGAAATGAAATGAAAATAGCAGAAAGATTACCTATAGACCATTTAAGATCTACAGATAATACAAATGCTTCAACCCACCACCAGAGGGCTGCGTGCCTAGTTGCTAGCCGCATTACCACCCTCAATGGCAATGCTTATAAAGGTGTTTACTTGTTTACTCTAGAGACAGAAACAGGTTGTGTTCTGGTGAAAAATATCCGATATTACTCTTTTCGCAAGGCAATTAAGAGATCTTTAAAAAGCTTTACAAATGATGGTCATTATTGCTAATTAAGTGGGGTTCAGATAAAATTATAGGCTATGCTTCTGTATGGCTAGGTACTGATAAAATCACTAACAAATTAATTGGGTATGGAAAATCTGAAACTGAAAGGTAGTTAATAATGAGAATGAAAGGTTACATTATAATATTTTACCTACTTAATTACTTGATACATGCATTTAAAAGAAAAATAGAAACTATAAAATAAATATTAAATAATATATTATGTCTGTTTCTTTTTTTTCTATTTTCAATAGAAACAGTCTTACTCGTAAGATGACAATATATTTAAAGAAAATTTGTAAAGTTAAAGTCACATGATGATTAAATCGATTAATGTTTCAATTTCATGTTTGGTCGAAAATCGGGACACTATGACTAATAATCTTCGCTGTCCGTCCGTCCGTCCGTCACCAGGCTCTATCACATGAACCGTGATAGTTGAAATTTTCTGATAGACGCTTGAACCAATATTGTATAGGTAAGTGTTATGGAAACCTCCTCCGACTGCCTCTTGGTCCAGAGATGATCCAGAGCGGGATATCTCAAACAGTGGCTCTAATGAGTAAGTAACCAGTTTGTATTACCGAATATACCTTATAGCTTCATAGATTGTACAAACACCTACACATGTAGTGTATTTTAATTTTTACAATTGATTGTGCCCTTGATAGAAATATTTATGGAACTGATTAAAAACGCTAAAAAGTCGACTTTTTAAAAATAAGGTCAATTTTGACTATTGAAATCAGTTTTTTAATAAATAAACGATAAAATAAGATAAAATGTATATGTTTTAGGTATTAGCGCCTATATTAATGTATGAGTACAGGTTACCCTAAATACGAGTAGCATATAATTATACGTTTAAATTAAAAATTCATAATTGTAAAAAAGGGGTTAGGTAAACTTAAGGAGAGACCTATTTTACAAGATCCTTTCAACGCTTGGCCGAAAAATTCCAATCCAATTAATCTGATATGCCACAGTTTCTAAGGCGCCTAAACGTCATTGCCACCTTGAATTTTACATAAACTAAGCACATACAAGACGCACGATGTTTTTTTAAATACCACGGTCTAAATCTTCACGGGTATCTTTGCGACTATACGAATAAATGAATATATAAACTCTTTATTGCAGACACATATAAACACCAAATATACAGGAAAAATCTTAAATCTAGTGTCACAATTGGCGACCTTATCGCTCTTCCAGGCAACCTTAGGATGGAGACAATTTATAAAATAAATAGACTAAAGGCGTAAAATAAAGGATATCAACAAATTAAAATTTAATATACTTTATATAAATGATTAACAGCTGAAGAGAGAGAGAGAGAGAGAGAGAGAGAGAGAGAGAGAAAAAAGAAGTACCTACCTAATGTACTTATGTAAATATTATCATGGTAAAATATTTAAGTACCTAAAATATATTGTTATAAATATATTCAGTTCAGATGCGGTTTAAAGATCAGTTTACTTTTTATGAATGAAAGCTTCTCATTAGCCAATCACGAGCATTTATCTGTCCATATCGTTATATAGAGGCGAGATGTTCCGGCAGCCGTTGTCACAAGGTCCCATCGTATGCCAATTAGCGGTGAAAAAACTCAGTAAGGGCCCGGTAATGATCAGCTCAATCAATAAACGCTTCTGTAAGATCGGGGTAATCAAGGGCTTTTGATTTACTTATAACAGAATACCAAAGGAGATATACCAAATCTGTATCAATTAAGGTTACACTTAATTGATTTGATTTTGATTTTGTTAACCTAATATTATGCTGTAAATTTGTGCTTAAGTTATTAGTCATATTTTGAGCATGTTCTCTGACTTCTCGAAAAGGGGAGGTCTCAATTCGACGGCTATTTGTTAACTGATTTCTCGGATACAGCTATATCGATTTGAAAAACTCTTTCTTTGCTTGAAAAAAGGGTTTTTTTCAAATACCTACTCCTCAAACTGTCCCATTTAAATTTTATAATAATCAGCCTAGAGGTTTTATATTTAAATGGAAATAACTGAAAAAGTTGTTTCGGCGCCAATAATAATGCGTCTTAATGGAAGTCAGGAATACCTTTTTGTAGAAGAACTTGTTAGTTAGATAATTGGCCACTGGTCTTTAACTAGTTCAACTTTTAAAATAATTGAACCATTGCACTTAGTGAAGGCCGTGGTCCAACTGGTTGGAAGTAAAGCGCATACGGACCACTGCCTCGTACTCTAGTAATGCATCAACAAAGTGCATGGCTGAAATTGATCACGTTACTGAGATAAATATGAGTTGGCCTTTCAGAAGAATGCAATATACTTATTGGCACTTGTGTAAATAATGTACTTTCGTAACTTTAGGTAATAATAATAATGCAATAATTCACAAAGCCACTGATAAATCCTGCCAGAAAGAATTTGCTTTAGGCGATATGGCCGCCCAATGTACTGCCATTGTCTTTATTTATATGTTTTTGATGTATGTTTTGTTCGGTTTGCAATAAAACTTCATTCAGACATTCTTTAATTTATTTTATACGAATAGTCCTAATGTTTATTGAAAAATTAGTAAAAGTGATGTTGAGTGGTTAAATACATAATTATTAAACGATTAAGTTTTTAGTTTTTTTTATGTCTACACCCTCTTTATAGGGAAAACCCGTGCTCAGTGGGACGCTACGAGTTAATACGTATCGTAACGTTTTCATATATTGGATAGTAACATTTAGTTAAATCAATTATTTAGATAAGATATGTAGTAACCTAGATCTAGGTAGGTATGTGTCACGAACATTTTTAACTTATAAAATTTATGAGTTAAGCATCCAAACTAATTTTCAATACATAAAGCAATGTCCATATTGTTCATTTGCAAGTATTTAATAATTAATAAGTTTATTTCCATTTTTTTTTAAATTTAAATATGTGGAACATATCTCTTTATTGACAAAAACTAAAAAAGAAAAAGAACCTAAACTGTATAAATAATTAAAAGTCTGAAAAAATTTTATGTCCGCGTGGCAAAGTCCCAAGAACGCAGGCAGCATTACAACTCCTCGGTGGCAGCTGTACGAGAGTGGTACTCCAGCCCCTGACACTAGACTTGGCGGAGCTACCACACTCCTATAACCTAGTAGAATATAATGTTTTAGGTAAGTATAGTTAATTTTAAGTACTGCTGTGGACGAAAGTCTGGTATAGTAATATATTTCATTTCATTACCGCGTTAAATTAAATAAATTATTATGAAAACTCGACCCTATTTGAAGAACAGTAACTTGTCAGTATGAATCACTGATGAACAAAGCGTTTCAAAAATATACAGAATATTTGTCATCGTGCAATCAGTAAAAAAACTAGTTGGAGGTCATCGAACGGTTAATTTAATAGAATTATTTATCAGATATTCACGAGATTGGACATATTTTATACGGAGAGGTTAATAATAAAATCAAACAAAGCCAAAATATTTGTTTTCAAATAAAGTTACAAAATAAAGCTTGAAAAAGATTCTATTCTATCTTTGTTTATGGCCTCTGCGGTGTAATGGACCGCAATTTTGCCAATGTCGTGTAGCTAAGAAGACAAACGAAGAGAAGATTGTCCGGTGTCGCGAGTCTCAAAAAAACACTGCTCAGGTGCTCATTGACTGAATTTAATCGTTTTGAATTTTGTTATATAGACATATACCTGGAACAAACACAAGGACAGATACAGGACGGTACAATTGTTAGTAACATAAAGTATAATATATAGTTATAGCCTAATTTTGTTAATTGTGATATATTTACTAAGGACATACACATAGGGAGAAAATACAAGAGGAAGAAGGGAGTTTGAAAAAGATTGTGATCATAACTATGGTAACGAACTGTATTTAAAATTACGTACGTAGTAAGTAAATAGATAATTATATAGATACAAGTTGGTTCATAAATTTTTGAGTTCATCTGCTGGGCACCAATTTTCCTAGAAAGCAATCCTACATCTTGAATCTACATCTTCAAGATATAGATATACTAGTAGATGTCACCCGCGGCGATGCCCGCGAAATATATGAAACAATTTAATGAAAAATAGAAAAAGTAAAAGTAAGCAAATAGAAAAAAAGAAGTATCTTCAAACTTCAAAAATAGTTTCATACTTTGAATCCCCATTTGACCACTTAGGGGTTGACTTTCCAAAATTCTTTGTATACCTCTACACCCTCTTTTGAATATACATACCTGCCCTCCAAATTTCATCTCTCTAGGTTTAGGCTCTGCGTTTATTCTTAGCAAAAAAAAGTAGGTATACTTTTTTTTAACGTTGAAAAATGCTGCATGCTTATCGCTTCACCACGGAGAAGAAGAGTGGTTATATGGGATTTTACCCACTAAAACTCCACGGTGTCACTCCCTGCCGATAACTGGCGGGACACGGGAACGCTATAGCACTTATCCGCGACCCGCCACGGCTGTCCGTCACGGGACCCATCCCTCGAGGAGTAGGTACACCTATAATTATGCTATATGGAAAGCAAAGTAAACAATTTAATCATGTGGCAAAAACAAAGCAGAGATATACTAATCATCTCATTAATGCTCCTAATTTACTAAAACATTAAGGTTATTTATAATTAAAATATCAATTTGAGTGGTCTACAAATCTAGTTTAATTACCTACGTTTGATTTCAACTCATAATAATTATTTACGAGTAGGTAACTTAATATGTAGTTAGAATGAGAATGGCATGTTATCAAATGTTTTGTTGTTCTTATCAAAATGTTTGAGCTCAGTCCCAATAATCCTTTTTTTGGTTATCAGCTTCTAAATTTTTCTTTGGTCTACCAAAAATAAAAATGAATGTCTTCATAAAGATCAAAACATTTCCTGGATCCAATTTTAAAGCTTTTGTCTTTATCTAAGATGTTTCTTGTATACAATTTAGTTATAATATTTTTGTTGTTTTCATCTATATCAACGCGTTTTTGATTTAAATCAAATTTACACATCTTTTAATTGCGTTTAATTGTCTGTAAATAATTTGGTAATTATGTTCGAGGGCATGTTACAAACAAGTTGACATTCATGTCAAGTATTGTACATATAATATTAATTATGTTGGCATATGCTGCACAATATTATAAAACTAGTGTATTACTATTTTACTAATTTCTCTCTTCCAAGAATTTTCCGAATGTTTCACACAACTTGTCCACGTTATATTCCCTGATAGTTTTTTTATGCTACTTCCCAAAAAAAGGAGTTTATAAACTCGACTGTTTTTTTAATGTTTGTTAAATAATATCTAAGTGATGATGGATGGACAATATGATTTTTTATTTCAGAGCATATAGTACATATTCACTGTTTTGACACAGAAAAATAAAACGATTCCTGTCTGTCCCTTTCCAGAACTAAATCTCACTATTATATTAATATTTTGTACCGCTTATAAGGCGGCTTCAAAAATTCGTTACATGGAATTCATATACTACTTCAATTTAAGGTAATTATACCATAAGCAAGAGATGTAGGTAATGTACATTGTTCCGACTCACGGGGCGTTTGCGCGATTTAAACTGGTACAACTCCATCTATCGGCGAGGCTATGTAGCAAATATCTCTACACATAATTATAAATGCGGGCATAAGCCTACTTGTTAGGGTTGCCAACTATACTGTTTTCAACAGTAATATACTGTTTTTCACTAAATTATACTTTTTACTGTTGAACAAAAATAAAGTATACAAAATACTGTTTTCAGCAAACACATAGTTACGTGTTATACTTAAAATGAATACTAAGTGGCGGGAGAATAGAAATAGAGCATCTATTAATTTAATAAAAAATAAGCTCCTCATTATTTTAATTTCAGCTATAATTATGATGTTTATAAAAAAGGTAAATTGGTAAGTTGTGCGAAAAGTTCTAAAAAATATGCATTTAAAACAATAAATAAATAAAATACTGTTCGTTTTTCTAAAATACTGTTTAATATTCTTCACAGACCTGAATACTTGTGCTTTATTTCTTGTAAAAAAAGTTGGCAAGCCTACTACTTTTTTTCCCCGGAAAAACATATATAACATTGGTAATAACCTATATGCGATAGACACTAGTATAGTTTTAAAAATGTATGGAGCTCCGGCCAGGACAGTGTACATGATACCATAAATACCTTAGGGACTTTTAATCTTTAAAATATCAACCAGATTCAAAATAACGTAACTTATCGCAGTGTACAAGATTAATTTTGAATCAAAATATTTTCATGGCATTTACGCAAAAAGGTGATTTACGCGTTTTTATTGTGTTAATTTTACATCGGTGATGGGCGGTACAATTGAAATGTGATATATAAATCTTCCAGGGATGCCATAATTCCATTACAATTCACAGAATTTAGATATTTTTGTACACAATAAAGGAGGTGACTGACGCATTTTTCATTAATACACATGCAATATTAACCATCATCTTTAGGCATTTTTGGTAGACGTACACCTTCCTGACCGAAACTGAAACAAAAATGCTGTTACCCGCGGCGTTACCGTGGTTTATCGTAGTCGCGAGTAATTGCCTTAAAACATATGATCAGCTAATCTTTGCATGGCACGTCTTGTATCATTACTGAATTTGTCAATCTCGATCGACCGAGCTGATCATTCACCTAAACAACATTCCATCGTCACATTCGCCTCCACATCGGAAATGTCACCGAGGACCAGTCGCCACGACCCTGACATTACAGCGGAGATCGGTTCCGCACGCTAATTCACAAATACTCTTTGTCAAATATTGCTGGCTGAATGGTAAATTTTACTTGGAGATGGTAAATGCATGACCCGTGCTAAGCCAAAAGCTTCGCGTAAGTGAAGAAGAAAAAGATGTCTTATAAAAAGAGTTTTCCCGCGTTCATTGAAAAAATTGCGTCTTCGACTGTATATTTATAGCAAAAGCAGTTCTCTTCTTTAAGTATAATAATGGTCGATTATTAACCATTAATGCCTTGTTTATACGCATAATTGTTGGCAAGCGATATAAATTACGTGGATTTCGTATTCACGGGAAATCTCCATAGATATCCTAGTCAAGCCTCCATCACTTTACTAAAGTACATGATCTGACTTATTACTTGATATTTGACTGTATAACGTTATAATTTGATTAATTCAAAACTTAACAATTCATAAGTTTACAAATAAATATACATGGTTGCCTGGAAGAGATCGCTTTAAGCGATAAGGCCGCCATTAGAAATCTAGCAATTTTTGTATTGTTTTTTATTTTTTTTAAATAGTGTATAAGCTGGTTTTTAATAAAGAGTTGTCTTATCTTATCTTATCTTATACAAATCGTACACAGATTTGTACTTTGCGTATATGGTTCAAACTAAAATGTCATTAAAATGATCTAGTTAGTCATTAAAGAGAATAACTAAAAAAACTCCGCCGAATCTTTTTATTGAACATTTCTTGTTTACTTTCGTACATTATTTACTTAGTCCAAAAACAGTCAAACATATTAAGAGGCGAGATGGTGTTTTTCGCGCGGTTGAAGTGGACATTACCATACAAAACCGTGACAAATCACCAATAAAGCAAAACTACGGGTCGATAACCTAGTAAGATTATTGAGAGACAGATGAACAACATTTTTAAACTGATGTAAAAATATTATAACGCCACGAGGTGCCGACGTGACCCACGGAAATTTAATGTTCCCACAGGAACATTACCTTTTTCCGGGATCAAAGTATCCTGTGTTAATCCTAAACATTAATTATCTTCTTGCTAAATTTAATTCAAATCCGATCAGCAGTTCTTACGTCAAAATTAACAAGTAACATACAAACTTTCGCGTGTATAACTTCAGCAGGATATAACATCGTGATCACAATAATACCACATATAAAGCCTGTATATGAAATGGATCCCTGTATAATACAGGGATCATTATCACCAGCATAGCACATCCATAACCGAAAACTCTGTAAAGGATCAAATAGAAAGTAGAAGTTTCATACAAAAAAAATATTCTTATCTGTCTAGGCGACTCAATAGAGATCGGATAACACAAAACTAATAAGCTATATACAGGATTATCGGCTAGGGATGTACTAGGAAAGAGGGTTACTATACTCATCATTACAAACAACTTTCAGAAGGGATCAACACTGAGTTCGAGAAAATAAAACAGCAGTTCATAAAAATTGGTCTGAATTCAGTAAAATAATTAGTCGTTGACAAAATGGTCGTTGACAAAACAGCTGTTATTTTTTCAACTTAAGGGTTCGTGCCATAGTAAAAGTTATTCCTTAGAATGAGTATTGTTTTCCTTGACCCCTTTCGAAAAAAATTGTTTTCATTTAGACCTTCCTCATATTTTTAAGTCTCTGATAATGCTAAATATTATGAGTACACATTCTGATTCTGACTAATCTTAGGCGGTGTGTGCATCAAACACATTTGGACAACGCTTTGCACGTTAAAGAGATTTTAGTCAAAATCCTAATGAGTTCTTAGTAAACACTTATTGAAGAGAGCCTTTTGGCTGTAGTTTGAAAAACATTTCTAGTGGCTATTAAAACTGAGTCACGGATTCTGATCGAGTCGTTTGCATTTGTGGCACTTGTGACGCAAGTGATACACACGGCAAGTCACGAATCTGCCTCGCTCTTATTGTAAAAGCATAATGCTTTATAGCTGCTTGTAAGCGACATGAAGGTTGGTAAGCTGAGGCTATTCAATTAGGGGCAGAAAATATCATTAGTTATTAATAAATCAACATTTGTTGATCATAAAAGTGGTTTAATATGTATAAACAAAATTGGAATTGAACTTTTGGACCTCGATTTTAGTCCACTTAAGTTAATATAGGTCGCAGATAACTTTGTGCTTGTATCTACTGTTATTAGAACTACTTGTAACACGTAATGTATAACTATTTATTGGCGACACAGGTATAGAATTTTTAAGTAGACAAGGACCTAAAACATTCCCTTGTTGAACTCCATTTATAGATTATACCATCGTAATGAAACTTGTTTTCTGCCACGATACGACAACAATTCTATTTCGTTTTATAGCTCTTTATTCCAAACATTGTAAGAGATTTGTTAGTCATTCTTATAGAAACAAAAAACAAACCATATCATTAGCATCATTAAAATCTATTTGTGATTGTTATTATCTCTATTCTTTTATTGAATGTCACTTGTGAATTGATATTTTATTTTTACGACAGCCTGTTTGGTATTTTGATTTGAGCTTTGATGAATTCATGTGATAGGTATCATGTAACGAACAAAATATGATGTCAATTTGAATATGTTAATTCGAATGATTTCTTTTATTTGTTATAATACTTACCAATCAAAAGATTTCATTGTAGAATAGCTATCGATTACGTTGACAATAAAGCTACGTATATGCCTAATGACATTAAACCAAGCATGATCTTTAACTTTCTTATCACAAATGTCGGTAGTAAATTGCTAATTGCTAAGAAAATGTAGCTTAAAAGGTGATTTTGTAAGTTCAGATTAAAAAGACCTTTTCAATGAAGGTCGGTCCTTCGGTAGTTCATAAAATATCATGTCCCATTCAGGAGAAACTGTGAAACGATATATTACATGCGAACCAAGACTACCGATAACGCCTGGATTAACCGACCATACTTAACATCATCACCAAGTTTACTCGTATCATTGAATATTGCAACTATGGCTCTTATTCCCATGTCACATAAATGCAAATAAATTTCTTCAACTGATTACGGTTTCATTGTAAACTTTGCATTATCTTGTTGGCAAGCTTTACCGATTGTGTTCGTTGACGCATGGTTTTGCGCCACAGTGATTTAAGTACTCTCATTATTTCGATTTGGCTTTCAATTTCTCACTCTTGGTTATTTAAGATTGCATACCTTTTAGAGGCCGAAATGGGAGAAAAAGAGTTAAACATTTATTGAGACATTTATTGCTCGCTATATCTCTTTAATAATAGAACAATAATTAATTTGGGCAGCGATAGAAAAAGCCTTGATAATAAAATTGTTATCTAATACAGTTTACATACATTGTCAAAAGATTCGATCTTTATCCTCGACCTTAACTGTTTTATTGTTTGTTCCTATAGTAAATCTATTGCTCTTTATTTTCTGAACATGAACTTTAAAAATTCTTATTTAGCGAAAACAAAAAGTGCACTTTACTAAAAAGGTTTCTAAAGCGATTATTTATATTATATTATACCAATAAAGTTTCTGATATTTATCATCCATAAAATTGTACAAAACAAGACGAAAATGTATTTTCAATATAATTACAAGGTACTTAATCCGAAATACGTGCGAATTATAGTTCGATATAGCAATTCGATACTGCGAGCCCTTTTGTGAAGTCATAAAGTTTAAAATTTACGCAAATTGATAAGGGTATGATTGGTTTTATGAGTGAAATTGAGAAGATCGTTCATTACAAAAATAGTGTTGATACAAAACTGATACAGGGTTACTCAATTGAATTCAATTTTAAAATATCTTTGTTTAGTATAAAATAGTTATATTAGAGTACAAGCACTAGTAAGAAATTACCCTGTAGATTTTGCCGTCCCTAAATTAAACGACATACATACCTCCATCATCCCGCCTGTCAGTTATACGAAGGCCTCACGTCTTGATGTCTATCAATCTTACATCCAAATGAGCTGTAGTTTTTGTTAATAAGGTATTTTTTAGATCTCTTCTGTTACAAAAAGTCAAAAAGCTGAGTGAAGCCGGCCTTCGCCGTCACTTGCAGCCTCGAGGCGCCCCGAGCCATGGCCCTTATATCCCTAGGCTGAATACGCCCCAGGTAGGGTGATTTTGACTGGCACATCGATACCAAATATTTTTGTGGACTTCTCAAAATTCCGTAGATAAAAATCAGATGTGTCATAAATACAAAAAGTTCGTTGACACATCACCAATTTATGTAACAGCTGATATTTTATTTCGTAATTTAGTATTTTAAATTATTATTCATATTATATGAAAAAAAAACGTTTTTAATTTGTTTCAAATCTTTAAACTAAAACCCTGTATATTTGCAATAGTTATAGCCTGAAGGTATAACTTTCGAACGTCCTTGACGAGTTTTTTATTTGTTTTGCGTGTGAATCCTGTTCCCGTAGATTCCATTCCGATCACGTCTTGTGTTACTCCTCAAACCTTCGCCTATTGACTGCCAATATATTTACTCTATGGCCATTACATCGATTACTATGAGTCTTGGGAAATGTTTTCTTCGTTTGGTTGATTGCCAGCGGTTGGTAACATGATAGATAAACTAGACACCTTGTTAAATGCTTTTCAAAAAGTAGGTACTTGTTAATAGTTCGTAATTACATTACCATATTATAATTATTGTAATCCTGTTCTCACTTATTAACAAGGTACTGTAAAGTACGGCTAAGTCCTCTACCAGCAATTTGGCTAGCGTGGTGGACTATGCGCTACAGACCCTTCATAGGGGAGACCCGTGCCCAGCTATGGGTTGATATGTAGTAAGGTACTGATTATATGCAGATTGTGCAGTTCAAGTGCCTTTAATTTTATTTTTACCAACTTACCAAAAAAAATAAGAACTGCCAAAATGAAGGTGATTATTTTAAGGTGATAAATATTTTATTTATTTTGCTAATGTAGGTAGTTTTTATCACAATTTGTTAATCTTGTGTTGGAGGATCCAGATCGAAATCGGAGAAATTCGTCCAAAAACTTAAAATTTAGAACAGAATTATATATTTACCATATCTATACTGTTTAAAACGACAATAGTGTTATAAGTTCGACGTGTCTGTATGTTTGTCTGTCTGTGGCATCGTAGATCCAAATCAGATGAACCGATTTTGATTTTTCGTATGAAAATATATTTACCTATTATAATATATTTCTTATATTTGGTTTATAAACCTATCCACATAAATCCCAGATTATTATTATTACGTATAAGAAATAGTCAAATTGCTGAAATCTGTTTGTTTTTTAGTAACAAAATAGAAATAACTAACTACAATATCAAAATATATAGGTATATCAGAAAAATTACCTATAGAACATCTAAGATCTACAGATAATCCAAATGCTCCAAAAGGCAGCATGCCGACCATACTAGCCGGCTCAAATATATAACCTCTACCGAGGCTAGCCGCTTATGCTGTTCCGTTGATAATTAGATTTAGTATGTTCTTAGACAACAGATATTCGTCAACTTATGCAATGAAGATTGTCATTGCTATACTTACTGTAAATACTATATAAGTCAATTCTTACGTGCTTCAAGGTGCACTGTATTTAACAATGAAAACGATATTATGCAGGAAAGTACGGTTCGATTTTGTGTCCAGGATAAGAGGCAATTAATGTTTGGAAGTGTGAGAATATATTATTAATATATTGTTAATATATTATTAATATATTGTTAATATATTATTAATATATTGTTAATATATTATTAATATATTGTTAATATATTATTAATATATTGTTAATATATTATTAATATATTGTTAATATATTATTAATATATTATTAATATATTGTTAATATATTATTAATATATTGTTAATATATTATTAATATATTATTAATATATTCTCTTAAAAATTACGAACATAATATGACGCTTATGGTTCATTTTATTTGGTCTTTGGCAGTACGTATGCGATATTATCATTTTAGTTATTCTTTTACAGCTGCTTTACAACGATATGATGTATTTTTCTTTGGTTTCTAATGCTAGTTACCTTAAGCAATGTTATAGCATAGCTATTTGGGAATAACTTTTCCTCGTGTAGGCGAATTAGTTCGCCTGGTGTCAGAGTTTCTAGGCCGCCAGAAGGCCCCTGACATGGTCTGCAAATTGTTGTCCGATGTCAAAATGCAATGCAACAAACTGAATAAGGTAGCTAAAATCGTAAAGAGATGTGTAATATTTCTCGTTAGGTACTTCCGTATTTCTCTTGCATATACATTGTGTATTATTGTCATTGAGTACTGAACTGAAAATTAAATTAAATTAAATTTAAATATTTAATATAATAAATATATTTTATTCAAAAATAGAAAACTATTCATACTTACAAAATAAATAATACTACTAAATAAATACTAACACTTATTTTTTCACTCGTATTTTATTTCTGGAATATGTATCTATGCATCATAATATTGTTCGACAAATTTCTGTGTTTCTAATATAAACTAAACTCGACCCAGAAGTCATAAATTTAATAAGGATACATCTAAAAATTTGCTGTGTTTGTTTTATTTAAATTTAAATGCATAAATATTTGCTGATTTGAATATAAAACGTATTAAACACAGATTATGAACTGGAAATGAGGTCAGTAACTGTTTAATGAAGCATGTTTAAATCCCAAAATATGTTATTTATATTTTTAAATTTCTGCAAAAGACTTGAAAAGAGGTTCTCAGGTTTCTGCTTTTAAAATATTATTATGTGAAAAAGTTGTCGATGCGTATTAAATTACTGCATGTTTATTTTATATAGGTTTACTTCCCTTTGACCCTAAATGGTGATAATATATAAAAATATATCGTAAAATCGCGAAGTACACGTAAACGCCTTGTTAATTTCTTGTTATATTTGATGGTAAGTACCGACCTTCCTGTAGGTACAAGGTACTAAAGTATATCAACTAATAGAATATATCGAAATACACACGGTATTATTAATAAACGTTTTTTCTCTTGTTTTATACGATGGAGAAAGTCACGCGTCAAAACAAGACAAAAGACGTTTAAAGTAAATATGCGTTTATTAATAAGCTCGATAAGATGTAGGTACGCCATAGTCAACTACGATAAATTTCTTATTTTTTAAAAGATTAAAGAGAGAGAATTGCCCTCAAAAATTATAAATGTGTGTTTGTTATTTGCTTCTTAGTTCGTTTGTTTTTCTTTTCCCCAGGAATGGACTCACTGATTAACTTGAATAAGTCTTTGGTAAATTAAGGACTGAAATGAGGTCGGGAGAGTTACATAAGCCTGTTTTTCCGGGATAACAAACATCACGCAGCAAAAGCCGCTGCAAATTTTTAGTGTGTTATAAAAACTAAAATAATTACTCATTAAGTACCAATTTAAAAAAAACAGTTTCAACCTATTCCATATCGGCAGGCTCCTTTTTTCCAGTTATTTTGGTTTAAAAACTAAACTTCTGTAAGTACTGATTTTGAGAAAATTGATGGATATAAAATATATAAAAATACAATTTAATTGTATAAAGTGCTCCATAAATATATATCTGAGATAAAAGATTTATAATAAAACATAATAGTATTGAATAAAACTCAGATTGGTCTGATTATGATAACAGAGACATTAAAATCATAAAATAATTTTGAGTGGAATGGCTAATGAATAACAATTTGGGCTGACATTCAAAGGTTGTTCTAGATTGCCATTCTACTAAATCGATAGTCATCAAGATGATTGTAATCGTTTAATTTTATTTTAAGCTTGTATATTATATTAATTTACCAAGCGAGCGAAACATCCCCGCTTCGAGTCTGGTAGATGGTTTTATAATTTTTCAGAATGTTTGGATATTTTTATTATTGAATTATATAGGCAGAGTGGTTCGCACTGGTGTCAGTTTCCAGGTCTTGCAAAAGCTGATAGGTTTTGGTAATTACATATGATTTGGTTTTTAACCATTAATAACATAAAATTTAGTCTAATAAAAAAAAGTTATAGAGGTTAAATCTAAGCTATTTTTGATTTCTTTTTGCGTCGGACGTTTTCGATTGCCGCGGAGTACTTCCCACAAAAATAGGAAAGTTTGTTATGTCGCTATTAACAGAACAGATTTTAATATAAACCATCTTTTGTTTCTTGAACTACACGTTCTCTTATCAAGCTACGGTGTCCCGGTGCTGAGCTCGGGTCTCCCCTATAAAGGTGGTAATGCCATATTCCACCACAATGGCGAAACAGAGTAACAATAATATGTTCCATTTACGCAACATTGTATTTTATTCGCACCGAATTCCTTTCTGATAAGTTATTTATTTACTTATCGTATAGTTTACAGGCAAAACAACTAGAAACATTCACGGAGGCAAAACGAAACGAAACAAGGAAGAAATCAGCACACGTACCTACGAGTACACGGTCGAGGCGTGGTTGTGTAACAAATTATATGTATTTTATGTACTATGTGATATGTGTATCGCATTCTGATATCTATGTATGCAAAGAGTAAGTCCTGACAGATTTACTGAAAGGCAATATCAACGTAATGCCTAAACCACTGAATCTGGAGACGTAATTTGGAAGGTGTGTTCATTTTAGGCTGTAGGAGTGTAAAAAAGGGGTTTTGGGAATTTGATCCCCAAGGGGGTCTAATGGGAGTTCAAAGTTTTATAGGCAACGGTTATAAAGAAACAGTCGAGCGCTACCGTAGGTCGTATGTAAATTGTAGGATGCGGTCGTTTGTACTAGGGATCGAAAAGTGCGTGGTGGTCAGTGATTGCAGCTTGGAACAAAAAATAAGAAATAGTAAAACAAGAAATTCTATAAACAACGTTAACATTGGAAAAACACATTTATTTAAATCCAGTTAATTTCAATAGTGCATAATTGATGATTAGGAATGTTGTGATTGTTTAAGAAAATAATTTAAACTAATTTTCTTATAAAAAACAGCATTATTATAACTTATGAAGAATTAAAGAATCGTAAATAAATATAGACCGGGTGTTTCGCACAACCCGACATGAGCTCGGAAAAAGTCTTGACTGCTTTTATATAGGTAAGCACCGACTTTGTCTGAGACCGAGGTATTCTGATATATTAAATAACCCATAAAATATAGGGCATCCGCCATGTTACACAGTTTTACAAAAAAAAAACTTCCCGTTTACTTTTTGCCGATTCTCAATTAGGAAACATTTTCTCGAGATACAAAATATATGCATGAACGAGTTTGGTATAATTTTAACACTGGTCGCGCCCTAGTTTTTTGTAGAGCTAAGAAAATGCCAGAGGTCCAGAAAAAAAGACAAACAAACACATAGTCCAGTTTTAGTTGACTTCCGTGTTCTTAAATTAGGTATTTTATCACATAGTAATTGTTTCTATATTATTACTGGTACATAAATGTACATTTAAGCAATTATAATTCAAATTGCTCAGTCGGGTTTCTCGATTACAACAAAATACCTATACGAGTAAGTATTAGGTCCTTACATATGAAATTGGCGTTTTATCGTACTGGCCACTTTGATCTCAAATATCTCTTCTTTGGTTAGGGATTCCAGTTTAAAATTTATACAGCTATTTATTCATACATTTGTATTTCGAAAACTGTAATTCATTTGTTTTGTCCTCGTTTGGTTTTTTCTTTGCGTCACGCAGTTTACAAAATGGAAAGGCTTGAAATATCCGAAAGATCCGATTTAAAATCCCTTCATTATTGTGCCGGTTGAGTAATGTAACGCAGCAGTTGACGCGCGTTTGTCGGTTTGCTGCACTCAATTCATGACCTTTCAAGCTTTTTCACCTTTCCAATTTGCTTCAAGTGGATTAAAACAGTGTTATCACTAACACCGCAGCCTGCAGCTAACTCGGACGTGATTTGGGATGGATCTGCTTCCACAATAGCTTTCAATTCTTTATTAGCAACTTTAGTCTCCGGCCGTCCACGGGGCTTGTTCTGCAGGTCGAAATTTCCAGAACGAAAACGTTGGAACCAAAAACTCACTGTGTTTTCTTTTGCGACACCGCCGCCATACACATCATTAATCCTTCGAGCCGTATCTGCAGCACTGGTACCACGGTGGAACTCGTACTCGTAAATAACGCTATATTTCAAGTTTTCCAATTTGTAAACTGCGTGACGCAAAGAAAAAACCAAACGAGGACAAAACAAATGAATTACGGTTTTCGAAATACAAATGTATGAATAAATAGCTGTATAAATTTTAAACTGGAATCCCTAACCAAAGAAGAGATATTTGAGATCAATGTGGCCAGTACGACAAAACGCCAATTTCATATGTAAGGACCTAATACTATTTTGTAAGAAACTAGGAACCTAAACTAATGTATACAAATACATGCGTCTGCTTTCTAGCAAGTTAATTTTTAATTACCTACTCAAATATTTCGTTCAATGAAAAGATACCAACGAACTCTTTCAATTTCTAGCTGGCGTTTATGTCTTTTTAACATTAATATTTACATGGTTACTACAAAGTTTTATCAGCTAATAAACAAAATATCAAATTACGACAAAATGGTTGCATATTTACTCGTATAAATACGTATTGAATGAACCGACTTGGTCAACATTCGTTTTCACAACTTTTTACGGCAGAATAGCTTTGCTACGAGACTTGCGCATTTTTGGACGTGTCATGTTTTTGTCGGGTAGATAGTTCTTGAATATGAATTTAGTGAAGTCCCATTGTAAAAGTTATTCGTAATTATAAGTGCCGTGGCCGTGTTTCGGTTTTGTGAACTGGTAAACTTGTATACCAACTGACTTATATTAATTTATCACGCGTTTAATTTGCATAGGGTTACCATATAAAGCATGTCATAAAAGATCCAATTTGTACGATAGCGGTATTCAATACGTGCTAATAGTTTCGTTACCTAGTTGATCTGGTTTCTTTATTCATTTATTTTCCTGGCAGAGGTCAACATTACTATACTTTAATTTACTTTATGGTCTTTATGTAATCTATGCGCCATTCTTTTTGTTGTTGTTAGTCATTTTAGGCACTTGTCCAGGCCTATATATTTTACATATAGACATTTATATTTTGCTTTAGGTATGACTACGGTAATATTACCTTCTTTTCCTTTCTTCTATACATTGTTATCGGCTAGGGGTGTACTAAGCCGAAAGAGACTCACTATGAATCACTTTTACTATGGAACCAGCTCTGAATTCGAGAAAAATAAACAGCTATTTTTTGAATATCCATAATATTGCCAGTTCTATAGAAATAGAGAGATTACGTTCTATTATTAAAACGAAAACACATAGGCATCGTTTCTCTTCTTCATCTTAGATTACTAAACGTATTCTTTAATTTATAATTAACTTAAATTTCAATCTAATTAAAAAAATCATACATAAAAAGCAAAGTCAAAATAAAATATTATGCATATATGCATTGCCATCGTTCTCCATGCACCGTAGTCAAGGGTCACAATATTTCCCAGCGCCTGTCTACACATCAGTATGTCTATACTAAACCGTCAAATAAACATACAGGCGAGCCCCCAGCCAAGTCAAGTCTGAATGCCAAGGGCAAGGCCAACGACCTTCCTGAATTGGACACTGCCGATGATTACCGCAAACTTGTACTAAATATTTATGTTAACTAGATATTGAACGTATATGAATTGCTGCTGTCCTAGGGACAGGTGGAGACTCGGAAATTTTATTAAAAATACTTCTCAATAATCTATTCTTACTCAATACGCTACTAGACGTGACAATAAGTAAAATTAAACATAAAAATAACATACTAAATATACATGATAAATATACACAATAATTAATACATTATTTAAAAAAAACGCTAATATGAGGTTTCCTTGGATATTTGGCCTTCTTAGATTTGAAATTTGTCAGAGTGTATATAATTGTACTAGTCAATTCTTTCCATTTGACACGCACATTAAATGAATTGTGACAAAATTTGTATTCAAATTTAATGAGGGCATATTTGGCTGCTGGAGTGCGGTTATACGAGTAATAAATACCCCATCGTTTTTCGTCGGGGTCGAAAATAACAATAAATACCTATAGTGGTCAACATTTGTTTTATTTGTCCTTTTGTGAACATTTAGCGGTCTCTTGAACAATACGAATCACTACGTAAATCATAAGGCCTCCCAAGAAGAAGATTGCAAAAGTAGTTTAATGGCTGCACCGATTAACGAATCAAGAGACATTTTTTCAAACGTATACAATACAATAAATAGCAGCAATTTGATTAATTATGACAGATAAATTGCTTCGCGCGCGATTTATTACTCTTTCTGAATATTTTGTACACAGAATGAGATTGAATGCCACATGGAAATGTATTGAACGACAAATCATTTCCTTGAGCACAGCCGTCAGAAACTTAAGACTCATTGGTTTTAGGCAAATTTGAGCCTATATAATTTCTCTATTTCATTAATCAAATTTCCTATTCCTACACTACACGATAACATCTCTTATATAGAAATAATCTTAATCTGCATTTTCATTAGTTGAAACCGTCTTTATATTTTATTGCTGTATCTTTTGTTTTGTGTGCAATAAAGCTGTAATAAGTTATTCGATTTTCTCTGTTTCTAGGCAGCTTTCTTAAAAGCGCGCGTGAATCGGTTTCTTTTAGGCAAGCGCGCTAAATCCTAGGCCGCTTTACATCAGCTGAGTTGCGATCAAGCGCAAGCCTTTTAGCTAAAAAATGACTCATTCGTTCATTTCGCTTTATTTTGCTGCGTTAGCTAAATCAGCAAAACTTGGAAGCTAACACTGTGGTAGGATGTTTTCTAACGATTGCCTGTGTAGCTACCAAGTTGAAAATGTCTTGAGAGCAAATGTATTTTAGACTAAGCATGTTCCTTTTAGGAGCACAGTGTCACTCACTGACTTCTGTCGTCGTGCCAGCTGGTTATCAGTTTCCAGCCAAATAAAAAAAAAATAGGCGAGAGTCTCCTTATTATAGGATAGGCTACCTCCAGGTCAATTGATTGTCAGTAGCGTAAATCACTCACTCAACCTTCATCTTTAAGCAGGTTTACTCAAGATAAGGGGAGAAAGCTTGGAAGAAGGGTGAGGAGAGAGCGGGCAGCTGTTATGTGCAAATAATGATGTAATTGTCTTCTATCGATCATACATGTAATTAACGGCACTGTATGCACCTAGCTATGTAATATTTAGTTATTGAGTGGTAATACGTACAATCTGGTTTACGCAACCGCTGACCGTGACATTTGCTGAACAATCTAGAGCTGTAACACGCTGTCAGTGCTTCAGATCATATTCCATTTGATATGTTGCTCGCGTGATCGGTTAGCATCCGGGAACAAATATTTACTGATTTAAAATTAAAAGTTTCTACCGGGCAAGCTTTAAATAAAGAAAACTAGACTCTTTTTAATTGGAAAATTGTAATTAGTTATTTTTGTATTAGTATATACTTACTTTATTGTTTGTTATTTTTATTGTGTCAATGTTTTATTTAATAAATAAAGAAATTGAATTGAAAAAACATATATTTATCTATATTCAGTCGCGCGTGCGCATCCATCCGTGACGGACGCTGTTCGATTCTGAAGGCAACTCGATTTCGCGATTGTAAAAAATGACTACCGTAATTAAGTGTTCCCAGTGCAATATTGTAATGGATGAACTTTTGTGTTATATACAAAACAAGATATCGATAGTAGATGAAGAAACATTAGTAAGAATATGTACATCGTCGTTTACCAGTGATGAAATAAAAAACTCAAAATCATTGTTGTTCGATTCTATCTCCACGGGTAAAATCAAAATAAACCGAAAAAACAAAGGGAAGGAAGAACGAGATTTGAACGACATAATTAACCTATTTAAATCTACGGAACCTGATGTGATTCCTGTTTTTGTGGCCCGTCAACTTGAGAAGTTACCTCCGATATTATTCGATCATCTAGACTGTACAAAGTTATTAAAAGATATATTGAAGGTGCAGAGCGACTTGGCAGTTATTAAGTCTAACTATGTAACTCAAAATCAATTAAATGAGTGCAAAAACGATATATTACATATGAAACATACTTCGCTGCCTACTACGCAGAATGTGAATCTAAAAAGAGGAGGCTGGCTTTGTGACAGTGGACCCATAGGTCTGTCACATATAAATAATTCATCGCTCAACGAGTCTTTAGAGAATTACAAAAACAATTCCGGCTGTACACTCGAATTTAGAGATATATTGAGGGTAGAAGAAAATAAACAAAGTTATTGTGAACCCGTTGAACAAGGTCAGCATTCACATTCTTCAAGACTTAGAAAATCCGATCTGCCAAGCGAGGCGATGACGTCACCGCAGCCTAGGACATCGGGCTCCGTTGTTGCCGCTGAGCGAAGCGAGAGCGCCGTTGTACCTATACCTACGGAATCTGCGCGTCACAGCGAAACAAATGCAGTAGATGCAACTGAGCCAAATGTAAACCTAGAGGGTTGGCAAACTGTATCGAGGCGTAGACGACCGCAATATCGTTATCATGGTGTGTCGGGAGTTGCTCGAGATCTGCAAGGCAATTTCAAAGCTGCTGATACTAAAATTCCGATATACATCACTAAAATACATAAAGATACTACTGAAAAGGACATAGTTGATTATGTGTGTAGTAAAACGAAAGAGACGATCACTCTGGAAAGAATTATATTTAAACAGGAGCGAGAACACAAAGCATATAAATTTTACGTATCTGAACAAAAATTATCAATGTTTCTTAATGACACATTATGGCCGCAGGGTATTATATTTAGAAGATTTGTGAATTTCAAGAGAAATTACTCGAACAGAGTCAACTCTGTGTCGGCCTCTCAACACACTGGAAGATAACATGGCAAATTGCGAGATGTTCAACTTCGTCAGTTTCAACTGTAGGAACGTGAAGAGGTCGGTCGGTGATGTAAGGCGGCTGTGTCGTACTGCTCACGTTATCGCACTGCAGGAGCACTGGCTACTGCCGCACGACATCGACTATCTGAGCTGTGTGGACGACGAGTTCGCGTACACGGGTACATCGGCGGTGGACACAGCGGCGGGTATATTGCGCGGCCGCCCCTATGGGGGTGTTGCGTTACTCTGGAGAAAAAGTATTTTTCAGAACGTCTCAGTTGTGCAGTGTGATAATAAAAGAATATGTGCTATAAAAGTTGATGTAGGTCAAAGGTCATTCTTAGTGATGAGTGTGTATATGCCTACAGATGCGTCACGAAATCTGACGGAGTTCACGGATTGCCTCGGTGCTCTTAGTGCGCTGGTTAGTAACGGAGATGTCGAATGTGTTTACATGCTCGGGGACTTCAACGCGCATCCCGGTGAGCCTTTTTACAATGAGTTGACTAACTTTTGTAGTGAGATGGAATGGACGTGTGCGGATATAGATAAACTCGGCCTGACTTCTGATACTTACAGTTACTTGAGTGATATTAACGGTTGTTTGAGCTGGCTGGATCATTGTGTGGTTACTAAATCAGCTTCCTTGACTGTGCATAATATTTATTTCGACTACGATCACGTGTGTTCTGATCACTGGCCTTTGGTATTATCATGTAAATTAGATGTAATTATTCCAAAATTATTATATACTGAAACAAATATTCAAAACTGTAAAATAAAATGGGGTGATCGCAATCTGGATCAAATTGAACTATATAGCAAACTGTGTCACGAAAAGTTGAGACTTATAGATTTTCCATCTCAATTAAGTTTATGCTGCGATAACTATTGTACTGAGATTAATCACCGTCACGTAATCGATAAATTATATGAAAACATTATTGAAGCTTTATCTAGCGCAGCTATAAAAAGTAGTATTGTGAAAGTAATTAATAAAAGAAAGAAGAGACCTGTTGTAGGGTGGAATAGGTATGTTCGCGAGGCTCACAGGCTGGCTCGGTCCAAGTTTCAAATGTGGTCACTCAGCGGGAAACCTAGGAAAGGTCGTGCTTGGGATGAGATGCGGGAAGCGCGAAAAAATTTCAAGGCTCGTTTAAGGTGGTGCTTGAATAACGCTGAGCAGATAAAAATGGACATTCTTGCCTCACAACTTTCTAAGCGCGATTTCAATAATTTTTGGAAATCTTCTAATAAATTAAACCACAAGCCGGGCCAACCTGCGAGTGTCAGTGGACTGTGTGACTCGAAGCATATCGCCAACATGTTTAAGGACCATTTTACTGTGACTTCGCCTTTGGGTCCATCACAGTCCTTTAATATGAATGGGTGCTGTGGACGGGAGATTTGCACTAAGTTTAATGCGAGTGATATCAAGAAGGCCATTACATCTATGTCACGAGGCAAATCTCCTGGCCACGATAGCTTAAGCATTGAACATTTAAAGTATGCCGGTGTACACCTACCTCGAATTCTTGCAATGTTCTATACGTTATGTATAGGACATTCATACTTACCAGCGGAAATGATGAGGACTGTGGTGGTTCCAATTGTGAAAAGTAAGACCGGAGATATAAGTGACCATAATAATTATAGGCCGATATCATTAGCCACAGTTATGGCAAAAGTGCTTGACAGTTTGCTTAACAGTCAGCTTGATAAATATCTTACCATACACGATAACCAATTCGGTTTTAAATCAGGTCTTTCTACTGAAACAGCAATCCTGTGTCTGAAGCAAACTGTCAAGTACTACACAGACCGAAGTACTCCTGTTTATGCTGTGTTTCTTGACCTTTCGCGGGCATTTGACCTTGTTTGTTATGATATCCTGTGGCAGAAGTTAAGCGACATTTCTATGCCTGTAGAACTAGTACAAATACTTAAGTACTGGTATTTGAACCAGGTTAATGTCGTTAGATGGGCCGAGGCGTTTTCGGAGCCGTACAGGTTGGAATGCGGGGTACGGCAGGGGGGTTTAACCTCGCCGAAGCTCTTCAACCTGTACGTCAACGGCCTCATAGAGCAGCTCAGCAGCACTCGTGTCGGCTGTCATATTGATGACGTCTGCGTCAATAATATCAGTTACGCGGACGACATGGCGCTGTTGAGTGCTTCGGTTTGTGGATTGACGCGGATGTTGGCGATATGCGAAGAGTATGCACGCGCTCATGGTTTATTGTACAATACGAAAAAGACCGAATATATGGTCTTTCGAGCAGGGGGAGGCAGGTGCCCAGACGCCATACCAGACATTAAACTTAACGGGACTGCTATTTCTAGAGTCGAACAGTTTAAATATCTCGGACACATTGTAACCTCTGGCTTGAAAGACGATGTAGATATTGAGAGAGAGCGGAGGGCGTTGTCTGTGAGGGCTAATATGATCGCCCGCAGATTTGCTCGGTGCTCGAGGGACGTCAAAATAACTCTTTTCAAGGCATTTTGCACGTCCTTCTATACTTGCAGTCTGTGGGTGTCATATACGCAAAAACAGTACAGCGCCTTCCGTGTACAATATAATAATGCTTTTAGGGTGGTGTTGGGGCTGCCCTGGCGATGCAGCGCATCAGGGATGTTCGCAGGGTGGCGAGTCGATTGCTTTTACGCCACTATCCGCAAACGATGCACATCCCTGATGCGCAGGGTTCGGGCCAGCCCTAACGGCATCCTCAGAACATTATCACATCGATTTGACTGTCAGTACATGAACCATTGTCACATGGTGCATGTACTGACTAATGAATCCTACTGATAATTTGTAATACGTTCGAAAATTTTGCATTAAGTATTTTATGTATTTTTTATGTATTTATTATTGTAATTTACTTTATTAATCTTGATATATGTTCTTACTTCATATGACTTGAAAAATTAGTTGAAATAAATGATTTGAATTGAATTGAATATATTTAGTGCAAATTTTTGTATGTACCGAATAAACTTAAAAACTACTGGACTGATTATATAAACTTTTTATCCGTAAGGTGACATTACACATAACAATGAGTAATATATACATAACAAATGTAGGCTATATGTTTTATTAAAATAAAATAAAAATTGTATCCTTGCTGCGGAAAGTATAAACGATGGGTGGTACGAAGTTCGCCAGGTTAGCTAGTATGTCTAGATAAAGCATCACACGTCAGTGAAACTAAAACCAATAGGCCAACTTTGCCGAAGTAGTGTGCTTACACGAGGATTGCGTCACTTTTCTTATTGTAGAATGCTGATATTGATGATATACTAATGACCGAACTTATGAGACTATACGCCAATGTTTTCACACTGAATGCATCAACTATCATCTAAATACCTATAGCTATGACCTATATAGGTAGCCACCTTTGCAATCGTTGTATCGGCAACCCTTGCTATAGAAATTCTTGCTTTATTTACTAAGCAGATTATTATGCTTCCTAATTCACAGCTAATACTTGCTTTTTATGCGAGACGACGGCAGTTTGATCCATATTTCTGATCTTCACCTTTCAGTATAAGATAAGATTATGAATACCTACTTCCCAAATGTTCTGTTTTATTCCGTTACACACTTTCCGTAGCGACCGGTGTAACTAACTTTCATCTTTGATTATTGAATTGTTGATTACAAAAATAAGTAAAGGTTACATAACTATAGAAGAAACATTTGCGTAAATGAACCAAGATAATAACGATGTTACGACTCCTTTATGGTAAAGGCGTGAGCTTTAAAAGAAAATTATGAAGCATTAATTACATAATAAAATCTCCAGTAAGCACCTAATTACATGCTATTAATAATTATGTGGTTTTAAGCGTTCCTGTCTTCAAAGCTAATGGAAATGTGGTAACTTTCTCGCAAAAACGTCATTCACGTTTGATCATGTCATTCTATTTTTATTTATTTATTAATATTATAATTGATATCAAGATACTAATCATCATCTGTATAGATAATATTTATGAAAATAAAATCTATGCAGGGTCATCGACCAGGGTTTACTAAATTGAAAAGAGCTTAGGTCATTATAGGTACTCATTACCTACGAACTTTCACTATGGGGCAAAACCCAAAACCACAGTCAAAGTAGAAACCTACAAAATCGAAATCATATCATCAAAATATTGTTTATAGACAGGATTCATAATAATATTGATTTTTATTGACTGACCTTTCTCGTGATTTAAACAAAGATGGCTTGTTGTACATAAATAACAGGCAACTGCTGGGTATATTCGCTGCATCAGATACCCACCTGCTTAAATGCTCTACGAGCACAATAAATAATTATATAGAGGTATAATGATGATTGCTCAATTTTTGCGTATTGATACTCGTAATATCTATTATTAGGTCCATGTGGTCAAATTTTTCATTTACATTACTTTTCTTCTGTATGTAACCTTTATAAATATGATAGAGCAAGTTTTGTTTGATTATGACTTCGTGTTATTCGCTAGGGATCAACGAAAAGCGTAAACCGCTGAATCTATAGCCATGAAATTTTGAAAGTTTATTATAAAAACTGAAAATGTAACGGAAAAATATAAGTATATAAATATATGTTAATAATAGAAAAAAAATTATAAGTATATTCTCGGCACGCTGCCCTTTGGTCGTGGATAGGAGCATTTGGATAATCTGTACATCTTAAATGGTCTAAAGGTAATCTTCCTGCTACTCGTATATTTTTTGTTATTGTTATAGTTTGTCATTTCGTTTTTTGGAAATAAAGGCACATGGCCGTCTGTTAGTTTTTTGGGCTTTAGTATATAAATATGAGTTTCTCAGGTCAGCTAGTCACATCACACTAATATTATAAAGGCGAAAGTTTGTGCGTATGCGTGTGTAGGTTTATTACTCATTTTGAATGAAATTTTTCGATAAAAAGTAAAAGAAGCCGACAACATCTTGAAAATTGCAGAATATAATATAAAATTGATACCTAATTGACCATACGAGAAAATTCAATATTACCGATTATCTGCCGGCCTGTCTGTACCTATACTTATAAATATTGTTACGAACACATTATCCTGTATTCTTATCGTTCTACGAAAAGCTGATTGACACATTTGTAAGAATTGAAAAGCGACAGGAAAGTAAGTAGATAATAAAATGTCAGAGACGTCGCTCGATTGGTTATAACGGGGGTGTAATAAGCAGCTGTCAGTGGCTCCGAAGGACAGGCTGCTGAGTTTCTGATTGTCAGGGCTCCCATTAATTTCCATCTTGTAGCTTGTAGTAAACATGTTGACGATTTATGTCTCAATTTCATCCATTGCTGTATTTTTTGTATTACATAATACGATTGTTCGTTCTTTTAGATAGATCAGAAATTATCTTAACAATGAGAAAAGGTACGGATTTCAATGATACATAATTTCGTCTTATAAATAAGCTATCACTTAAAAACCAGATCTAGCAACAACATAATCAAAATCAGCCATTGTTAGTCGTTAAACGAGCTCGTCCCTTAACTCAAAAGATCAGTTTTATTTCAATGAATTAAGGGTAAAACAATTGAAATCTATTTATATCAAAGTTACACCCACCATGACATAACTTCATAGCTGATATATGGTGGCATGCGTACGCGCATCAGTCAAGGCCACTGGGGTCTTGACCTAGCCGCCTACTAACAAATGCCTGTCAACGCCCCAAAAATTTAAGCTTGACTCATGGGATAAGCTCAAGCGATAAAATAATCATTTTTTTAAGAGATAGGCTTGCCTTTTGTGATGCGATGCGGACTAAGATGGGGCACGCTTGCCTACAAAAAACCGATTCACTCGTTACTTGGATAGACCCAGATTATGATTATGACCCTGTGTGCTACTAAAACTGATTTATTGCAGATACTTTATATGGTCAGATATTGTGAACTGTCACAATATCTGGTAAAGAATTGCCATGTGGCAATTCTAACTCCAAGTTGAGCAAAACAAAGGAAATAGCCAGAAAACATACTTATCTTTGATATTTATAGCGTTTAGACTCCTGCCGGCTCCAACGGAAGACCAGCGCTGGTTGTTCACAACCAGCATTATGTTGAGTTGAAGCCGGTGTGTGCCAGGAAACTTGAATAGGTATTTATCATAAATAGTAATAATAGAAATAGTTGAAAGCGCATGAGTTTTCTTGCACAATAAATTTCTTTCTTCCTTTCTTACCAGCAAAGGCTATTATAGCAAAATAGTCCATAATCCAGAAAAATATTGTTAGGGCGCAAATCAAACTTAGGCATGTGCCTAAGTTTACCATGACCATGTGGTCTGTCGTCTTTATGTCACTGGATGCCAGAGCAGTTCCGTAATCCTCCTCCGGGCGACGCCTCAAGCTGTTTGTGGCAACCCTGTTACACCTTTCCTTCAAAAATCGGTCGGCCCAGTGCACTTTGTGCTTACCAACATTTGAAGCTATATAGAGACCTATGGTGAAGAGCTGCGTCCATCCTCGAAAAAAAATAACTTACATTTGCATACAAACCTCATATATAATTTGTACATGATTTTCATTAATGGAAATGAAAATCGCAGTTCGATGATCATTTTGCCAGGCACTGTAAGTTAACAACTTAATAACTAGGTATCCAAAAGTATTTTCGCGCTTTTGTATTACCGCTACGCCTGGTTGCATGACATTCATCAACGTTGACAATCAGCTTGTACAGATGAAACCCTAAAAGCAAAGCACTAAGAATGAAATTTGCATAAACCAGGGCAGTATTAATCATCTATTCAATGCAAATGATTTCCAATAACATTGTACGCAGCGTAAAATGCGCTTCTTGCGGTCGCTTTTGTAATGTTTGACTCATTTTCCTTAAAAAATATGACGACATTGTTTAAGAAGACGGGTTATCACGCGTACCTGATTGTTGGAAAGGACCAGCTATAGTTTTGCTCACTTTCGGTGAACTTAATCAGGGATGAAATGAGTCGCTCGTGTCTTCAACGATGACAAAATCAGAATCAGAAATCATTAATATTGTACATGGTAAAATAGACACATCTCGCACAAATCACGAATTATGAACATATTTATAACTGAACAAATATTATCGAAATAAAATCGGTACCTAACTGTGTGTTTATACAAAATCAGCTGATTGATTTGAATGAACTCTTTTATTTATTTAAGTGCTCGAAAATAATAGCTAATTTCATGTTCATTTCTGCTAATTAAAAATTATTATTGGACACCAACTAAAGAAAGAACATAAAACAACAGAACAGCTTAAAATCTTTCGGCTCTTTTGGCGGTTAATTTCAGTTATTATTTCGATTTTATTAATTATTTTGATAATGTTAATGATATCCACTAAGTAGGTAAAATAAGTCAATAATTAGCACGCAGGCATAGATAAGAGATAAAAGATTAACCCAATAATTAAGTAACACCATGAAAAGAGGCGGACCTCGTATAAAGAAGGCGAGATTCAATGAAACAGCTATATTGCAATACAATCACCGTGTCACATATGAATTACACGCCATTGATGTGAATATCTCAATTCTCAATCCATATTTTTTGCTTCTATATAATTAATTCACATATTGACTCGTAATAACAGGTCGCTTTCTGAGTAGTAGACCTCGCGTCGTGAGCTTTTGTTGAAATAAATAAATAATAATTATATATAAATAAATAAATGTTTATCTTGACACAAAATTAAAGCTTCCAAAAATCAGAATCGGTTTACAAATGCGATATGTAGAGAAGAGCAGCCGGTTATCTAGATAAACATGCGTAAACATTTTTGCGCAAGCAGTAAACCGTTTTTAAACTATTTTTAACTATTATTAACATTTTCTATGGATTATTCTACCATCATTTATTTTTTAGGCCTAGACGTAAAAACTACGGGCTGTTATAAGTTTGACGTGTCTGTGTGTCTATCTGTGGTATCATAGCTTACAAACGGATGTAGCGATTTTGATTTTTTCGTTTACACGCTGTATTAGTCCAAGATGGCCGCCTCTACAAAATGGCGGAATACACATTTTTTTTCTATTCTCTCAATATGGCCCCAATCATTTGATAAATGAAAGAGCTTGACTAGTAGAATACTATACGTATTTTTAGAAGTAGAGCACTATGATAATTTCAAATCCAAGATAGCTGTCACAGCAAATGTCGGGGTTTATACAAATTTAAATTCTACTTGTTTGCTGTAGTAAGTCATTTCATTTTAATTAAAGACACTTTCTCATAATAATATCATATATAGCTTTTGACTTTTTAACTTTAACTACGAATAATACAAAATTAGAGTAAGGTATTGCCCGTGAACGAGGTATAAAGAGCCACGGAGCAAGCAAGTCATTACTTTTACATTCGGATTACATTTCGTTCTCAAATAAAAGTTCGCAAAAAGTTCGTTTGGATTACATTGAAAAACATTTAATTTTACGTTCGAATATATTTGGATTTTGGGACGTGTGATTTCCGTTACCTATAATCTGGAGACCCCATAATAATTTTGCTTCTTAATTTGATGTTTTTTCCTTCGCGGTGTCTTTATTTGTATTGTACTGTTTATTATTGAGTCAGCGGACGCTAATCGTGTCGTTTGTGCAATAATTTGTTTGTTTTGATAGCAGATGGAGATGAGGAGGTACAAGTCCAGTCGGACGTCTTTCCTGACTTACTGGATATTATTATTACAAGTAAGTTGCAGTTTCTCTCGTAACTTTGAGGACATGGGGGCAGAGAGCTTTACCATTGACAGCATTTCAAATTTATTGACCCCCCCCCCATTTTTATTACCATAATGGTAAGATCAAGTAAAAATAACGTATCCCTTTTTTATTTCACTTAGAATGTAATAATTATGTTTTAAGAGATTCGAATTCGAACTTTACTTAGATTTTCAAAAATCTCTTATAACGTAATTATAACATTGCGAGTAAAAGAAAAGAAACAGTCAATTATTTATGTATAAGTAGATTTCGACTTCATAAATGTGGAATGTTTTCAATCAATCGAATGATTTTTTCTCTGTTTATACCTATATGTTCTCCAATTTTTTAGAGAGGACAGAACTCATTTGTATTTTTTTATTAATTATGATTTGTCTGAGAATTAAGTTGGTTGTTACTTTTGACGCGCTTTTATGAGCTTAGTACCCATCTATCAATAAAGGTAACATCTTTGATATTGATTTTCACCATTTTAAAACGCATCGGATTGATTTGAAACTTTGCACACTTACCTATCAAGGACCGACGATAATGAAAGAATTAAGATATTTAGTCTCAATTAAGACATTTTTTAGTCATAATTTTTTTTTTTTAATTACCTATTAGTTATTATAGACGAGAAACTGATAGTAATTTAGTTACTTGTCTATCCTCATGTTCGCTTGTTTAAAAGTGGTATTTACTTGTCTATCCTATTATTAAGTTACTAGCTGAGCTCCGCGGTTTCACCCGCGTAGTTCCCCATTGGATTGCCGAGATAATGGGGGAACTACTTTTTGAAGTCGGTTAAAAAGTATCCTATGTCCTTTCCCGGGGTCCAATCTACCTGTGCACCAAATTTCATCCAAATCGGTTTAGTGGTTTTGGCGTGAAAGCAAAACAGACAGACAGTCAGAGTTACTTTCGCATTTATAATATTAGTTAGGATTTAAAAGTATGACTTGTGTATTGTCAGATGTTAGGCAGCACACGCCGTGGTTGCGAAGGCCACGGTCGGCTGATGGACCCCCCGGCTCGCAACTCCATGTGGAGGTTCGGATTTCCCAACCCCGTCAACTATAACGACAATGAGCTGTTCTGCGGGGGATATGCTGGTAAGAGATTCAACAGGTATACAAAATATATAATAATAATATAATAATATGGGACAACATCCACACAAAGGTCTTCAGGTCCCAAACTAGGGAAAGCCTGTGCTATGGTAACCTGATCACTGATATACATAAATACATACTTATATATATGTATATACTTATAACAAACACCCAGACACAGGTCAAACAGACATATTCAAGCACACATATGTTTGACCTGTCCGGGGATCGAACCCGGGATCAGCGGTGCAGAAGGCAGGGTTGCTACCAACTGCGCCAACCGACCAGTCAAGGAATTAAAGGGTGCGTATGCCGAAGTGCGTCACAGAACTCAAAAAAAAGACTCGGTACGTCGTATGAAGTTACAAAAAATATATACGGTTAGCTGATAGATTAATCTATGTAAAGGTGATGCGTTTTATTAAGAAATAGTTTTATAAGGCTTTGAAAAAAAATTAATTAGGTAAAAATAAAACGACATTTATTAAAAGTACACTTTTTTCGACTAATTCAAAAAAACTAACCGTGTGAAAATGTTTCAATATGAAAATTCTTTAATATTTCCAAAGTTGTAAATGTTAATTTAGCTTTTACGCAAACGCGTCCCTTAACTAATTTACCAAATAAGGGCTCAAGGATAGATTAGGCATCTTGATAACGATTGATCTCAGATAAAACTTAGTACCAAAGTACTTATACTTACGGTGTTACCAAACCAATCGATCGATGGCATAGGTCAACGTCGATCGAATTTGATCGACGTTGACCTTCTCGTAGGTATTGGTAAAACTATCGATCGACGTCGACAATTCTATTCTGCCATCGATTGATGACGTCGAGCGACGATCGATTGATTGCTCTGGTTACCGTAATGTATAGATAGAACTTTTTCAATTATTAAGATTTAATAATCTAACCTCTGGAACGATTTCGACAAATGGAAGCATTAAGGGATGACAAGTATTCCTAGCCTTTAAAATAATTAAATAATGTCCAGGTCCAGCCGTCTCAAGAAATCAAGTAACCAACATTCAAAAAAAATACCGTCTAATTGCCCTCCTGATTTTTTGGGAAGTCGGTGAGAAGGAGCTCGATCGATCAATCACTTTCATAAGTAGGTATGTTATTCTTGCTTCACCCAAAATTATATGTAAAAGAAAAATTGTCTCCTATAACAAAAATCTTAACACTGAGAAGTAGTAAAAAGTATGTAGTAATACAATTTATTACAATGGCTTCATTTATCAGAGTCTGCCAAAACTCGTCATGGGAAGCCCAAATTGAAGCTGATTGATTGACGTTAATTTTGATGAATACCTTGACGATGCAAAAAAATAATGTAAAAATAGCCTCCGAGTAAGCCTCTCAGACAGCTAGTGACGGCTGAAGTACATATTATGTCAATTATTGTACTCCAGACGTGCTATCATGCTGTCACTGCTTTCAGAAACCAAAATTACACGAACAGCCGTTAATAAAAAGCAGAAACATGATTTTTCCTAGCACTTAAAAAGACAACTGGAATTAGCAAAGCGTAGTATTTATTTTATTTACTTTGGCAAAGGTTTTTTTAACCTCCTATGCAAAAATAATGGGGTGTTATGAGTTTGACGTGACGGGGTGTGTGTCAGACTGTGGAATCGCATTCTTTTTTTTTCTGGAGTGTCATGAAAATCGGCCCAAGATGGCCACCGCCACAAAATGGCGGGTTAATTATTTTTTTTACAACCCCTCTGTATCGGTATCAAATTAAATTGTCTATGGTAACTAATTTTTCGAGCTGTGACTGTGTCCCGATGTTGTTTTTTCGGTCAAACACAGGGCATTATCCTGTACGGAATTGTTTACCAAAGGCTTTTTTTTAAATCTTTTGATTTCTCTAACGACCCGCGAAGGCAACGCTCTATACCTACCTCTATAATTAAAGTTCGATGAACTGACGATCGTTTAATAGATAATTGTGAGCCTATTGTATAAGATTACGAGCAAAAAACCGAGCAAATTGATTAGTAATAATAGGATTTAATGTAGCGTTAATAGTGGACGAAAAAACGTTGCTTATCTTTAAGTGAGTGTGCAGGATATGTTTTATTATGATAAAATAATCACTTTATTCGTTGTCGTGCTGAGCGCCGCGGGAGTGAATTTCAGCGTATGCTGTTAAAAATAATTGCGCTTTTGACATTTAAAGCGGATATCGATACGTTTTATCAATGAAAACGACGAAATTCGAAATTCCATTGGGATATCTTCTGCTTTTTGCGATGTGAGCCTGGCGTTTAGGACTTATATAGCTACCTAAAATTACCGTTAACTCGCTTAGAAGCTGGGTTGATTCAGAAAGTTGTTGTCTGTAATATAAGTAATGGTAAGTATGGAATGCTCTTCCATTGGCTATCAAGCGTGCGCAAAGCCTTGATTCGTTTAAGGCTCAGATTAAGAAATATTATCTTTCAAGCACTATTTACTAATTTATGTTATGTCAATCTGTGTTTTTTATGTCTTGTTATTCCTTAATTTGAATATACTTATATATATATTATAAGTAGATATTTTATGTATGATATTATTATATGTACTCTTGTATGTTGTGTTCACTACTATTTTTATTTTTCTTATCTGTTTTGCACCACCGTCTACGCTAAATTTTATTGTTATATTCCATACCTATAAAGGTTGTCTGGAAGAGATCGCTTTTTAATGATAAGACCGCCTTTTGTGCCATGCTATTTGTTTTTTTTTTGGTGTTGTATTTTTGTGGTGACAATAAAGAATTATTGTAATGTACTAGCTTGGATTATTTACCTGTCCAGGCACTTCATCATTATCATTTGTTTACTCTTCCCCAATGCTGATAAGCCATTGGTAACATATGTTTTTAGTCCAGTCAAATTCTGTAGAGTTCTGTTGATGTTTTTGGGTTTTTCTTGGCCAGTCATATAACTTCAAAACTCTACATTATAATGAAGGTTATTACCCAAAATGCAGGTAGGTAATGTTTTTCGAGTGTTAGTTTGTATGTATGTCTAACTTTGTGTGACCTTCTACAGCCTAAACCGAAAACCTATTTTGATGTGCAAAATGTCATTTGATTCGTCTTTATCTGCAAATGATCATAGGCTAGACATGGTTGCATTTGTATTAATTGTTTAGATAGGTATGGTTTTAGTCAGGGTTTTTGAAGACGTGTAATAATAAGTTTTTTAAAGTATTACTTGTAAAAATTACCCGGCAATCTTCTTGAATTACAAGTGAGGTAGAGGAGATATTTTTACGATTGTGCACTTTTTGACTTAAAACTAAAGTAAAAATCAGATAATCACTACAAAATAGATGATTTTACTAAAGACAAAAGATCTATTGAAATGTCGTTTCCTTGTAGAAATCTATAATATTTGCCTGTAGTTATTAATTAATTTTAATAATTTACCCGTATATTTTAAACTACTTAAAAACATTTACTTTCGCAAGTGTACTTTACGTATCTCAAGCTGGCAATAAATAAATTAAAAACAAATTTAATGAAAAAAATAATAACACATGAATAAAAAAAAATGATTGAATAGATTAAAAGTCTGAAAAAAATTATGTCCGTGTGGTAAAGTCCCGCTGAGCAGAAAGAACGCTGGCAGCATAACTGCGTAGAATTGCCACAAAAATCCTTTGAGCAAGGAATGAGCTAGCTCTGTGAGCTCTTGTCCTCAGTGGCATCGATGAATTTTTGAAGCAAATGTTTTTTAGAAACTCTTGGTACTAGGACGCCATAGAACAAAAGTTTCTACGCCAAGCAGTACGAAAAAGTAGTATCCTCATAGAGGCAATAAAAATACCATTGAAATTAGCGCAATCCATGCCCTGCACTCTACCCCGTGCCAAATAGATCTAACAATCGTCACACAAGAACTGGTTCTACTTGTTTGCCGCATACAGTATTAATGTTTTGTTTTAATGTCAGTGCAATGGGAGCAGAACGAGGGTAAATGCGGCGTGTGCGGCGACGCGTACCACGTGACCGAGCCGCGGCCGCACGAGGCGCGCGGGATGTACGGCAAGGGGATCGTCACCAGGCACTATAGTGTTGGCCAGGTTGGTAGCATCACCATTTTGTCCACCATATGTCCGTTTCACCGTTATTTCAGCTTTATATACTACCGGGCAAGTGCCATAATAAAGGAAAGTGAAGTTACTAACTACAATAAAAAATAGCAGATGGATTACCTAGGATAATCCAAATGCTTAAACCCACTATCAGAGGGCAGAGGTATTATATATGTATATATATATTTCTGATAAAATGCACGATCGCACAGCGGTAAGGCTAAGGTGGACACATCATACATGGATAAGTTGCTTGGTAAGGCGATACAAAATATCAGAAGGAAAATAAAAAATATAATATTTTGCACGTTTTTGACCTTTGAATGTTTTATAGTTTTTAATAAATAGCTAACTTACAACTTTTTAATGTTTATACTTTGTATTTGTTGTTATAGGAAATAGAAATCGAAGTAGAGTTGACGGCCAATCACTTGGGCACATTCGTGTTGAAACTGTGCCCCAACAATAATCCGAGACAAGAAGCCACGCAGGAGTGTTTTGATAGGTAACAAATCTTCATTACTTTTACTCCTTTAATTAAGTTTTTTTTATTTCGGACAACTATAGATACCTGTTGTTAGTAGGTACAAAAGAAAACTTTAAGAATAGTGTTAATACTAAATTAACTTTGATAACCATATATTTGTGAGGCAAGTACTGAAAACCATTTTCACAATATGCTGTCGCAATTTTGAGTAGACCAGCTATTTATTTCAGGATCGTATTGGTACTTCATCGAACTCTCTCCACCAATGATGCCTTTTCCGAATTACGGTATGAAAACATTAAAAACCATCGGTTTGTAATGAGCAAACATTGAAGAGGCACTCCAAAAGCGAGGAAGTCCTAACATTATCCTGAAGTCATTATTATGATAATAAATTGTAAAAGATCAAAATTACCACTGTTTCCTTACAGCGGAAACCGGAAATCCAGTTTGTCTATCTCACTTAACGTATCAACCCATAACGTAGAGAATTAGGCTGGGCTCAGGCCTTCTCTATGAAAAGGGATATATAGTGCACCACGCTGGTTAAATTGCGGATTGAAGACTGAACTTACTTTTGAAAGCTTAATAATCTTCTCCGACAATAGGTTTCCTCACGATGATTTCCTTCACTATTTAAGCTTGTGGTATTTAGGTTAATATGCATATAGGTGAAAACCTCAAAGGTGCATGAGTTTTTCACTTATATACCTAAAATTAGTCAAAATGTGTGTGCCTTCGCAATTGACATGCAAACATACATAACATAACCCTCTAACTTATGATCGTAAAATCATGAACTTTCTGTCCTTTGTTAGGGTTCTGTTTTGGATGTGGAAAACTTACGAGCATTCTTCGTTATGATTCCAGGTTCCCCCTGTACATATCCGATTCACGAGAAGACAGGTTCCTGATTCCCCTGGACACGGCTAAGAAGGAAATCTTCAGGTATCGAGTGAGACTTCCTCCATATATCACTTGTACGCAGTGTGTTCTGCAATGGACTTATTATACAGGTACGTAACACCATAAGGCATTGTCCTTATTAGGCACAGTGAGCACCGAACGCCTAACACCGCCTCGCAGCACCTCAGCCGCTCACTCTACGCCTAATGAGTAGTAGGGATTCCAGAGTTCTGGCTCACACAAAAAAGTTCAAACTCACACCCCTAAAGTCGAGTCAAAGCAACCTCAACGGCTAAAAAAAAAAAAAAAAAAAAAAATTTGGTGTCGTTTTAGGGGTTTTTAGGGTCGTCCGATCGATTGACGCTATCAGATTTGTGATATCTCTTGCGGATCAGGAGATAGCTTTTTGGTTTAAAGGGTTCCAGTACCCCGTCATAAAAGCGTGCTGATCCCTCTATTGTATTCAATGCTCGCAGCCCTTTCCTTTGTAGCCTCTATTGTAATACGCGCTCGGTGTTCTATTGTGCTACGCGCTCGGTGCGTTCCATTGTTATACTACGTACGGTATGACCAAAATATTTTCTTTAAACTAACCTTGGTCCATGGTTTTGGTATTTTTGTAGGTATAGATATTACTTTTTTATCATAATCTAACCTAACCTAAACACTGGTACACAGTTCCCTGCGTGGCATTTTCCAAAATAAAACAACCTTTCTTGTCGTCACATATTTTATTTAAAATAGCATTTAAACAATTCACACACTAATACATCATTCGAAAGAGTACTACTTTTCGCAAATAAATTGACTAAATCTAGCATACTATTACCATGGAATTTACAGAACAAATACACTAAACTATAATGGCCACATACGGGAGTCCAATCATTTTGTATCCTCTTCGTATTGAAATCCCATACTCTGCAATTTCTATCCAGAAAAGTCCTGTGGTACCCCGTGGGTGCTCGACCAAAGGAGTCAAAATATTGACCTACGTTGTTTTTGTCTATGTGAATAGCTACCCAATGGGAGCCTGCCTTAGTATCGGGATCTGTATTGCTCACTAAGAACGAAGGCGCTCCGATATGTATCGGTAATCTGTTCGCTGCATACACGCTGTTTTCTAAGGTCGGGTGAATTTGTCGTAAATATTTCTTAATCTCAAGCGTATTCATACTTGTGATTACTTGCGAAGATAACTTGCTAATGACTAATTATTAAAACATGGCCTTTATATTTAAGAAAATAAACAAAGATGTCAGGTATTATAACAATTTATTTTTATTCGAATACATTATACATCACTTATAACTAGATTACAAACTAAATACAATTTCATCTTAACTACTGTAGTCGACGATTACATTGCGATTCTTATCTATTTCAATTACATTATCGAACTCGGCATAAACAATACAGTTGATGGTTTGAGACAGAGCAGATTCAAAACGAACTTCCAATCTTACGCTACCATTTCTTATCAGATTCCAGTGACTTGATGAGTTTGCTGATAAATCAGGAGTTAAGTCAAAAGCTAGTAGGCAATAGCCTTTAGCATACTCTTCCCTAGATATTCCATTGCCTTCGTTAAGAAAATGTATGCCCGTTCCTGAGAATAATGTATGATAGGCTGCAGTGTAAATATTATTCGTGAATGATGGTTGTAACGCTTTAGAAGGTATTTGCTGACCATCGATATATAAACTAAATGAACTCATATCGTAGTTTTCAAAATTAAAAGGGTTTTTTACGAGACTCCCATTGAACGCTACGTTATTAACAAACCCAACTATACATCTCTTAGGTACCTGTCCCAGGAAAATGTTATCGAGGGTTTTTCCCTGAACCCCAGATGGTATCGTTAAACAATTTATTTTTATTCGAATACATTATACATCACTTATAACTAGATTACAAACTAAATACAATTTCATCTTAACTACTGTATTTCAATTACATTATCGAACTTAAACTAATTGAACTCATATCGTAGTTTTCAAAATTAAAGTAATTTCTAGTTACACTACTATTTTACAACGCTATTTTTAAAAATATAATCTTATTACTTTATCAAACAGTTCTCGACAGATAGGACATTTATTTTTTAAAGATAACATACATTTTCCACAGCTTACAGTGTGACCGCAAGGTATAAAACATATACACACTTCTTCAAATAAACAAATCTTACAAGTCATGTCTCTGTTGTTACTTTTATTGATATCAAGACTATCAAATTGTTTTATAACATCAGCATCTTTATGGCTAATTGTTTTAATGTCTCTATTAATAACACTTCTTATGTATTTCTCACCTTTTACGAGAAAAACATATGCACAATCTTGAAAAAACCGGGTATGTTCCTCCCATGGTATATCTTGAAACATCCAGTCCTTTATACCACCTCCGCAAAAGTAACACCGCACACGATCACTTTGTCCAGTGTAAAAAAAACCAGCTTCAGCCATATCTTTAGGTTTCTGACCTAAGCCTTTCGGCCAAGAGTCAAAACTACGCAAACGCGTTGATTCAAGAGAATAATGACGATAAACAGGTTGCTTGAGCTCCATATTAAAATATTAAGTATTAAATATCAGATGTTAAAAACATGTGGACTTATCGAGTGCTTTCGGATTAATGACAAGAACCAAATCTAAAAACGTATTACGATCGCTTGTCTTCGAAAACAAGTTTCAACTTGATCTACCCAACCACGATATCAAACAATGGTCATCTAAAAATGTACTATTGATTTACCTCTAATATAAGCCGTTATTGCATCCCTTTGTAGCAATAATGCATTGTTAAGGTATGGTCCTATTATGCTTTGTTATCGGTTCATCTGTTTGCATCCGTTGGTTGTAAAAAGTATTGGTAAAGTAATGGTGGTTCACTCCAGGTAGCGGGAATCACAAGTCATAACATGTTCAGTTCTTTGTCTTATTTGTGGACAAAGAGTTGGCTATTCTCTATATAAGCTCGAATTTGAGATAGAGCTCTCTCAGTTTGTGGAAACATTCTTACAGTGAACTGTAGGCTCTTTGTATTATTATAAAGTGCTAGTGTTGTGTTGTTAATCCGAATTCTACAGAATGGAGGTAAGAAAAAGGTATACCTACAACTAATTATTGTTTGAACTTTTTGTAAATCTTCTTTTGTTTATTGTTTCTGACTATCTACTTTACTATATTTTATTATCGTTATCCTGAAGATGTGCTTGCATTTAACCATATCCACCCTGATGTTAAGCAATAACATGATCTTAGATTGATGAGGTTTGCTAAGAAGGAACTTGCTTACTCTAGATTTAAAAGACGTGTACGTCTTTACAAATATGACAAAAACTCATATAATAATCTGTTTTTTTCAGAACATGAATTTTGAAGAAAATACATTCAAACAATATTATTATCAACCTACATTATCAGATGAAGATACTACTGATAACTTAATCATTAATAACCAAACTCCAAAAAGAAAACGAGAGGATGAACAAAATATTGATGAGTTATTTAATTGCACTAAAAACAAAACTAAAAAGCAGTCTCAGTGCTCATCAGTGTCCAGGACTCAGGCTAACGGGAGTGTAGCATACATGACAACAAATGCTGATTACACATCGGCTTCCACACACTTACTAAAGATTGAAGTCTATGATTTGAAAAAGATCGCAAAAATACCGAGCTCGCAACATTGGAAACATGCACAAACACGAGTCAAATATTATTTAAACGAAACAAATCAAAATTTTTTAAGTATGAAACAAATAATTTACAATATTACTAAAGAAATTTCAATGACAGATACTTGCAAAAAAATGTCTTTTAACCATAGTGATAATTAATAACGATGGGTTACTCACTCACTAAGTTAATTTTAGTTCTAAGAATGTACACATTTTGTGAATAGTTCAGTAGATATTTTTTTTTTTCGCAAGAAGACAATAGGTTTTTACCTGACTTAATGTGTATAAGTACTCTCTAAAAGTTAGAATATTCCTCATTTATGATATATCCCTCGAGCTGTCTGAATGGTGACTCTCTTTCAAAATAGAACGTGATTGTGTCAGTGCCTTTTTTGCAAACTCTGGGCTTGAAGTAATTCACGAAGAGTTCGAACATAGTGAAAATATTGTCAAATGTGGACTCGATGACATTTCTGAAGTGATTGATATGGTAGAACTATGTAAAAGAGTGGAAGAATTTGAAAAATTTGATGTCAATTATGACAACGAACTCTATGAAATTTGTGTTGCGGTTGAAAACAGTGAAATGTAAGTAATAAACATAATTATATTTTACCCTATTATTTTCACTACTTTTTTTTTTTACTTGATAACTGGTTGAATTAAAATCTTTATTATCATAGTCAGAATGTATTTTTCAAAGATCACTCTTGAATAATAACAGAAATTTTAAGTTGTTAGCTAGTTAAATAAAAATTTAATGTCCAACATTTGATCTGTTTCAATAACTTTATTTTGTTTTTGTTACAGCCAACGATCATCATCTTCTTCACAGCATCAAGTTCAAACAGGACGAGGAGGAATCACAATGAAACGAAGTGCTGGTGATGAAAACAACGACAACAACCTCGCAAAGATACCATGTAATGAAGAAACCTCAACTTCATATGATAAGGTACAATGTAATACATGTAATATATTAGTCAGCAAAAGATACTTCACAAACCATGTTAAGAGCAATACTCATAAAAATAATGTGTTAAAGTCTCACAGTTCTTTAAAAAATGTAACAGTAATAGAATCTGCTTTCAACCAACGCATTATTTCTTATAAAGTGAAAAGTAAACAGGTAACTAAGTTAATTTTTGAAACACCAGAATTATTTTTAGATTCAATCAAAGACGATTTAATTTTTTTAATTAAAGAAGCAATTAATCAACACACGTCCCTTAAAGTAAACTTTGTTTTACACGCAGATTTTATTCAGCAAACAAAACAATTATCTAATTCTTTTGATTTTCAAACGAGTAATTTTATATTATCGAAAGCAGATGATTTAAATATTTTTATGACAACTTTGCGCAACTTATTAGCTCATAAAATAAGTACATTTGAGAAAAAGGATAGCGGATGGAGTTTGGTTAAAATTGATAATATTGAACTCAACATAAATAAATTTAGTCCTCTACGCGGCACTTCATTCATTGAGCTACCTAAAGATATAAAAGATAAAAAAGCAGTTGTAAACGTGAAAAATTCTGATAACTCATGTTTTAAATGGGCATTACTCTCCGCCTTGTATCCGGTCAACAAAAACTCAGAACGGACATCATCTTACAGTATCCATTCAAATAAATTAAAATTTGAGGGGGTGTCCTTTCCAGTTAAATTGAGAGATATATCTAAAATAGAGAATCAAAATAATTTAAGCATTAATGTTTTTGGATTAGAATTTGATAGCATAACAAAAATACATAGCGTTGTAGGTCCACTTTATTTCACAAAATGTCGTAAAAGTACACATATCAATTTGTTATACATACAAAAAGAGTTCAACGGTCACTATTGTTATATAAAGAATTTATCTCGATTAGTAAGTAAACAGATATCTAATACAAATGGTGCTGTTCACATATGTGATGGGTGTCTAGTACGTTTTACCACCCGAGACAGATTGACCAACCATCAACAACACGACTGTTCTCACATCACTACCAACCTACCTAACAGTGAGAAAACATCAAAAAATTGGTTTGGACAACCTGTATCAAATAACGAAATTAAGTTTAATAAATTTCAAAAGAAAATGAAGATTCCATTCGTTATATATGCTGATTTTGAAGCGTTTTTAAAACCCATACAGACATGCGCTAACGACCCATCAAAATCATATACCAGTAACGTTCAGAAACACGAACCTTACAGTTTCGGATACTACATCAAATGCGCATACGATGACAGTTTGTCTAAGTATGAATCATACAGTGGTCCAAACTGTGCACAAGAATTTATGAAACGCTTGCTTGGCGATTTAAAAATAATTTGTATTAAAAATCACTTTCAAAAAACTCCAAAACCGCTATCAACTATAGACACCGATAAAGTAGATACCTCAAAAACCTGTCACATTTGTGAAACTGACTTACATGGTGAAAAAGTTCTTGACTTTGATTGGCAAACCGGTGATTTTAGAGGTGTTGCACATGAAGTATGTGAGAAAAAGTTCTGTGTCCCTCGTTATATCCCTGTTTTTCTGCATAATCTTAGTAATTATGATTCACATTTTATTGTTCATGCACTACATTTAGTAGAAGGTGAAGTTGATTTAATCCCCCAGAACAAAGAGAAGTATATTTCGTTCTCAAAGCATCTAACAATAAATAACCAAAAAGTCAGTTTACGATTTGTAGACTCTTTTAGATTTTTACCCTGCAGTCTAGACCAGCTAGCAAAAAATCTAAAAAATAATGAATTTCATGAAACTAAAAAGAACTTCCCTGAGAAAGATGATTTCGATCGAGTCAGACAGAAGGGTGTTTACCCATATGAGTTTATGACATCACATGACTCTCTGAAATTACCCCATTTACCAAATCAAGATCAATTTTACAGTTCGCTTACTGATACAAACATTTCAGGTGATGATTATAACCGCGCACAAGATGTTTGGCAACACTTTGTTTGTCGAAACATGTTAGATTATTCCAACTTATATCTAAAAACAGATGTATTGTTGTTAACTGATGTATTTGAAAATTTTCGAGACCTTTGTCACAGTACCTATGGCTTAGATCCGGCACACTATTATACAGCACCAGGGCTTAGTTGGGATGCTATGCTAAAACAAACAAAAGTAAAATTAGAACTAATGACCGATATTGATCAAATTGCTTTTGTCAAGGCAGGCATCAGAGGCGGTGTATCTCAATGTAGTAATCGTTATGCAAAAGCTAATAATAAATTTTTGGATGATTATAATGAAAATGTACCAGAATCATACTTAGCTTATTTTGATGCAAACAACCTATATGGCTGGGCTATGTCGCAGTTTCTTCCCGAGGGGGGTTTTGAGTGGGTGAGCTCGGCTACAAATTTTGAAGTTGATGATACATCTGAATACGGATTTATTTTAGAAGTTGATTTGGAGTATCCTGAGGAACTTCATGATTTGCATTCGGACTTACCATTATGTCCAGAAAATATATGCGTGGGGGAGTCAAAAGAACAAAAACTTGTACCAAACTTGAATAATAAAGAAAAATATAAAATTCATTACCAAAACCTTAAGCAATACTTGAAAATGGGTTTAAAATTAACAAAAATTCATAGAATATTAAAATTTCGACAAAGTCCTTGGTTAAAAAAATACATTGATTTAAACACCGAATTAAGAACAAAAGCTGTTTCAGATTTTGAGAAAGATTTTTTTAAATTGATGAATAATTCGGTTTTTGGAAAAACGATGGAAAATGTAGAAAAAAGAGTTAATGTAAAATTGTTAACGCACTGGGAAAATCACGGTAAAAATTTAGGTGTGCAAGATTGGATTGCAAAACCTGAATTTAGCAGCCTCTCTGTTTTTTCGGATAACTTAGTAGCGGTGCAATTGCAAAAAACAAAAGTGTGCTACGATAAACCCATTTACTTGGGTTTTTCTATCTTAGACATATCAAAAACATTGATGTATGAATTTCATTACGAGTATATGCTCACTAAGTTTGAGAAAAAATTATTAAAAATTATTAAATTATTATACACTGATACCGATAGTTTAATATATCAAATTTTCACAAACGATTTTTATGAAAACATAAAACCAGACCTGAATTCGCGATTTGATACCTCTGATTATCCTTCGAATAATATTTTCGGCTTTCCTCAAATAAACAAAAAAAAATTAGGTTTCTACAAAGATGAAAATAATGGAAAAATTATCAAAGAATTTGTAGGGTTAAGATCAAAAATGTATGCAATTCAAACAGAAAATAAATTGACTGCAAAAGCAAAAGGTGTTAACAAATGTGTAACGAAACGGATGACATTGGAAAATTATAAATCATGTCTATTCAACAGAAATGTTCAATATGATGCGATGTACAGATTTAAATCAATCAAACACACAATATTTACACAGAAAATAAACAAAATATGTTTATCTTACAATGATACAAAAAGGTTAATTTTATCTAACAATGTTGACACATTGGCATGGGGTCATTACAAATTGAGAAAAGTATTCGAAGTGGATATTTAAATAGTATAGTTAAATGTAAGTTGTAAATAATAATATAAATTGTAGATTTAAGATAATCATAATATAATAAATAAGATGTATTTTAGTATTGTAAGTTGTAAATAATGTTACTTTTTTCTTAGTATGTGAATAAAGAGTGTAAATAAATTTATTTTTAGTACTTATCCATTGTTTAGATGTAACTAGTAAATAATGTAAGATTATTAGTTTCCATGTATTTTTTCAATTTTTTTAACTATATTCATTTATGAAATATAATGATTGCAACATAAAATAACGTTTTATTCCCTTTCCAAACCCTTTAGGGCTTACACGTGTTAGAATGTATCACTTTGTTCATCCGTTCACTGCCATAGTAGCTGGTCCAAGCGGGTGTGGGAAATCCAATTTTGTAACAAACTTTGTGAAGTGTAGAAAAGAAATTTGTAGTGCTGAATTTGTTCAAATTACTTGGTGTTTTGATGAAGCGCAGCCTTTGTACAATCTTAAAAATGTAAATTATTGTCAAGGTGTGCCAGACATTAGTATGTTTGATGGAAAGGAAGCTCAACTATTGGTTATTGATGACCTCATGAGGGAATCAGATGGACGCATTGTTGATATATTTACCAAAGGTAGTCATCATAGAAACTTGAGTGTTTTTTATTTAACACAAAACTTGTTTCATCAAGGTAAAGGACAAAGAGACATATCTCTAAACTCTAATTATATTATCTATTTCAAAAATCCTCGAGATAAAACTCAAATCCGATACCTAGCACGACAAGTATCACCAGAAAATACAAAGTTTATGGAAGATTCATACAAAGATGCCACTACAGAAGCCCATGGATATTTGATGATTGATTTAAAACAAGACACTAGTGATATATGTCGTTTTAAAACCAAAATATTTCCTTCAGATGGATATTGCACTGTTTATGTTCCAACAAAATCATTTAAATATGCAAAAAACCAGCAGATTCCCATCATTCATAAATAATGCATCGAAGCTTAAGGACGCATAAAGATTTACTTAGCGCTCTGCATACACTTAAACCAAAATATCAAAAAGCACTTTTAAAATCATGTGATGAGGAAGAAATTAATTGCATTTGTGAAATAATTCATAACGTTTTAAAAGGTAAGGTGCCTCTTGAAGCAAAAGCAAAGAAAAAATTAAAAAAACATAAAGAACTACTCCGAAAACTAGTGCGTAAAAGTACAAACAAAGTTCGTAAACACATAATAGTTCAAAAAGGGGGGTCTTTTTTACCAATAATTTTGGGTTCAATTCTGAGTTCATTAATTGGATCACTTGTTTGAAAAATGGAACACGCTAAAAAAATGTTACTCATTGATCCAAGTGTAATTGAAAAAATAAATCAACGACAAAATAATTCTGAAAATCCATTATCTAGATTAGATACTGAAATGCAAGATATCCTAAACAGCAACATAGAAGATAGAAAGAAATGTATTTTATACCTACAAATATTGCAAAGGTACTTACACTTTAATGAAGAGAGTCGACAACCTATTGAACTTTCTTTAATACAACAAAATGAAGATATCACTCCAACAAATAAAAAAGACGAAACGCTTGATCAAGATCCAGTCTCTACTCAGACTCTGAAGAACGAAGCTAAAACAGCAATACATAGTGATTTTCCCTACACAACAAATAATATTCTGAAATCAATACCTAAAACTTATTTAAAAAAAGGTGAATCCTTATTAAGTTTGCTTACATTAAGTAAAAACAAAATTCACTGGAACGATAGTGATGGTGTTGTTGTTATTGATGATAAAACTATTCCTGGAACCAACATAAATGATTTGATAAACGACTTACTTAGACCATTAAAGAGAAGCGACCCCATCGGTTGGGAAGCATTTGCTAAAGCTTTAAAAGATATCAAAATACCACTCATTTATTTGGGTAACCCAAAACGAGTTGAGTATATAAAAAACTTAACATTGAAAGAACTTGGTGAAATTTCGACTGACGAAGAATATTCCACACCTTCTAACAAATACGTGAAAAAGTATCGCAAAAAACTTGATTGGGAGAAATGGACCCCATATTAAATGACGATGATACTGTAATAGATCCCTTGGAACGTATTAATGAAATATACTATGATGCACGTCATCCAGCTGGATATAGTAGTATAGACAAATTAACAAAGGCTTTGAAAGGTGATATGAACAAAAGTGAGGTTAAGAAATGGCTGCAATCTCAAGAAACTTATACACTTCATAGGCCTGCACGCAAAAAGTTTCCTAGAAATAAGTACGTTTTATCTAATTTTAACGAACTGTGGCAGGTTGATTTAAGCGATATGAGAACATATTCTCAATATAATGATGGTTATAACTATATACTATGCGTTATTGATGTATTTTCTAAATATGCTTATGTTCGAACTTTGAAATATAAAAATTCTGAAACAGTTAAACATTGTTTTGAAAGTATATTTAACGAAGCTAATGCTACTCCAACTCATATACAATCGGACAAGGGTACTGAATTTGTCTCTAAAGATGTACAGAAATACTTTAGGAGTAAAAATATCAACTACTATACTACTAACAATCCTGATATAAAAGCCAGTATTGTTGAAAGATTTCAAAGGACACTTAAAATGAAGATGTGGCGTTATTTCACCCACAAAAATACGTATAAGTACACTGACATTTTACAAGATTTAATATATGCATATAATCATAGCTACCATTCTAGTATTAAGATGCGCCCTTGTGATGTAAATTCAAATAATATAATGACTGTATGGAACAACTTGTATAGTTCTAAAAATGATCTAAATATCACAAGAACTTCTTTACCGAAATTACACACTGGAGACTATGTAAGAATAACCAAATATAAACACATTTTTCAAAAAGGTTACGAGTCTAATTGGAGTGATGAAATATTTATAATCACTTCGGTTATAGATCGCTCTCCATTTGTTGTCTATACACTTAAAGATTTAAAGGAAGAAGCTATAGTTGGAACTTTTTATGAAAGGGAATTACAGAAAGTGTCATATGACCCCACCTCAATTTATAAAATAGATAAAATCATTAGTTCTCGTATGTCGGGAAACAGAAAGGAAGTGCTAGTCAAGTGGAAAGGTTATCCAGATAAATTTAATACTTGGATTTTAACTTCTAACTTACAACAAGTATGATGAAAGAAAGTTTTTATTTGACATTACTTAGTAATAGTTCAATGGAATACTTTCCAGACAACAAAACATCAAAATTTTCAACAAAATTATCAAAGTCTATTATACTTGAAGGAGTGTGGAGTGTTGGTGTTGTTGAGTTCCAATATCCGTGTACAATGTTTACTGTTCAAGAACATGGAAATATAGTTTACATTACTAAACTCATGCAAATGCCTAATGAAACAAAGCCTTCTACTGTATACTATAAAACTCATATCCCCGCTACAAACTATGACAATATTAACCACGTCCTAACAGCATTAAACCACATAAAGGAAAATGTAAGGTTTCGTTATGATGAATTAACAAAGTTTGTGAATGTTACTGTAATAGATAAAAACATAAAATCAATAACGTTATCACCTCAGTTATCCCTTCAGCTTGGGTTCGAACCAAATAGAAATCTTGTTGAAAAAGGTTTCGGAAAATGCCCAGCCAATTTACATTTAGGATTGCCGCCACAATTATTTGTTTATTGTGATATTATTGAACCACAAATAGTAGGAGACGTTATGACTCCTTTGTTGAGAATAATACCGTTAGATCCGGCAAATTATATTTATGGGGCTAATAAAATGCATGTATTTTCACAACCTCACTATTTACCTGTGATGAGGAGGGAATTTGACACTATCGAAATAGATATAAGAACGAGTACCGGACAAAAAATACCATTCCAGTTTGGAACAGTGTGTATTAAACTTCATTTTAGAAAATTATAAAATGTATTCGCAACACGAGAAAAGTAAATGTCCTTACGAACATTATTATATACATCAAGCTGGATCAGGTATAGGAGTTATTTACAAAGGGGCCCCATATCAGCGAGGTCATGGGATCGGTAGCTTTTTGGGTGGTTTGTTTAGATCAGTGCTGCCATTGCTTTCTAGTGGAGCTCGAGTAATTGGAAAGGAGGCTTTAAATGCTGGTGTAGGTCTCTTATCTGACATGGTTAGTTCACGTCCAATGGAAGAATCAATTAAATCCCGACTTAAAGAGGCAAGTTCAAACTTGAAAAGAAAAGCGGATGGTAAAATTGAACGCATGAACATGTCCGGATCGGGATATATAACAAAGAGAAAACGTCAGTCTTCATTCATTCCACCATCATCCGTTAAGCTGAAAGCTGCAAAGAAAATAAAACTAAACAAGAAAAATAGTAAAGACATATTTTCTTAAAATATTTTAAAATGTCTTTTTTACATAGTCATTCCTGCGAGTGCATAAAGTCTGAATTAGATTTATTTGCTTTACCGTCTACACAAACTAGTATAGAAAATGGAATTTGGATACATTACAAACCAATTTCATCACTTGCTGATGATGGACCCATAGAATTTCAAGTACCAGGAGCAGGCGATGACTACATTGATCTATCTCATACGCTTATACATATAAAAGCAAAAATAGTGAACCAGGACTCCACTAAACTGGCTGCATCAGCAGTAGTGGCTCCAATTAATAACTGGTTACATTCACTTTTTAATCAGCTTGATGTTTATTTGAATCAAAAACTCGTATCACCCCCGAATAATACATACGCATATCGTGCATACATAGAAACTCTATTGAATTATGCTCCTACAGCCAAAGACTCTCATCTGAGTTGTGGTCTTTGGTATGAAGATACATCTGGAAAAATGGATTCAACTGATGATAGTAATAAAGGGTTCACAAAGCGACAAGAATTTACAAGTGAAAGTAAAGAAATAGAAATGATCGGACATTTGCACGGTGATTTATTCAATCAAGAAAAATTTTTGATTAACGGTGTTGATATGTCTGTAAAATTAGTTCGATCCAGAGAGACATTCAACTTGATGGCTTCTTCGAATGATTTAAAATTAAAAGTATGCGTTACAGACGCAACTCTAATTGTCCGTAGAGCTCGAATCAATCCGAGTGTGTTACTCGCACATCAGAAAGTTTTAGCCTCTACTACAGCTAAATATCCTATTACACGAGCCGAAGTTAAAGTTCTAACGATACCATCAGGGGTTCAGGGAAAAACCCTCGATAACATTTTCCTGGGACAGGTACCTAAGAGATGTATAGTTGGGTTTGTTAATAACGTAGCGTTCAATGGGAGTCTCGTAAAAAACCCTTTTAATTTTGAAAACTACGATATGAGTTCATTTAGTTTATATATCGATGGTCAGCAAATACCTTCTAAAGCGTTACAACCATCATTCACGAATAATATTTACACTGCAGCCTATCATACATTATTCTCAGGAACGGGCATACATTTTCTTAACGAAGGCAATGGAATATCTAGGGAAGAGTATGCTAAAGGCTATTGCCTACTAGCTTTTGACTTAACTCCTGATTTATCAGCAAACTCATCAAGTCACTGGAATCTGATAAGAAATGGTAGCGTAAGATTGGAAGTTCGTTTTGAATCTGCTCTGTCTCAAACCATCAACTGTATTGTTTATGCCGAGTTCGATAATGTAATTGAAATAGATAAGAATCGCAATGTAATCGTCGACTACAGTAGTTAAGATGAAATTGTATTTAGTTTGTAATCTAGTTATAAGTGATGTATAATGTATTCGAATAAAAATAAATTGTTATAATACCTGACATCTTTGTTTATTTTCTTAAATATAAAGGCCATGTTTTAATAATTAGTCATTAGCAAGTTATCTTCGCAAGTAATCACAAGTATGAATACGCTTGAGATTAAGAAATATTTACGACAAATTCACCCGACCTTAGAAAACAGCGTGTATGCAGCGAACAGATTACCGATACATATCGGAGCGCCTTCGTTCTTAGTGAGCAATACAGATCCCGATACTAAGGCAGGCTCCCATTGGGTAGCTATTCACATAGACAAAAACAACGTAGGTCAATATTTTGACTCCTTTGGTCGAGCACCCACGGGGTACCACAGGACTTTTCTGGATAGAAATTGCAGAGTATGGGATTTCAATACGAAGAGGATACAAAATGATTGGACTCCCGTATGTGGCCATTATAGTTTAGTGTATTTGTTCTGTAAATTCCATGGTAATAGTATGCTAGATTTAGTCAATTTATTTGCGAAAAGTAGTACTCTTTCGAATGATGTATTAGTGTGTGAATTGTTTAAATGCTATTTTAAATAAAATATGTGACGACAAGAAAGGTTGTTTTATTTTGGAAAATGCCACGCAGGGAACTGTGTACCAGTGTTTAGGTTAGGTTAGATTATGATAAAAAAGTAATATCTATACCTACAAAAATACCAAAACCATGGACCAAGGTTAGTTTAAAGAAAATATTTTGGTCATACCGTACGTAGTATAACAATGGAACGCACCGAGCGCGTAGCACAATAGAACACCGAGCGCGTATTACAATAGAGGCTACAAAGGAAAGGGCTGCGAGCATTGAATACAATAGAGGGATCAGCACGCTTTTATGACGGGGTACTGGAACCCTTTAAACCAAAAAGCTATCTCCTGATCCGCAAGAGATATCACAAATCTGATAGCGTCAATCGATCGGACGACCCTAAAAACCCCTAAAACGACACCAAATTTTTTTTTTTTTTTTTTTTTAGCCGTTGAGGTTGCCCTGACTCGACTTTAGGGGTGTGAGTTTGAACTTTTTTGTGTGAGCCAGAACTCTGGAATCCCTACTACTCTAATGGGATCCGGCCTGAGATCCATTCACCATCATTAATCTCATCCATAAGACGATCACCATAGCTTCCAAAACCAGCGGTCCCGACAATTATATTCCGGTCAGAACAAGTTGGAATAGTTTGAATACCGGTTTTTAAGGATTGGTTGTGAATGTGTTTGCTTTTTTTTGCATGGCGTCTCTGATACAAGAAAAATCATAGTGAGGAGCCACGAGTGAGAAACGTTTAGTTTTATTTTGTGATCGTTATTTTATTCTAAAAAAAAAATATTATTACTTTTTCAATTTTAATTTGTGTTTGAGGAGAAAATATGTAAATACGTTTCTGATTTTTTTATTTGGAAACAATTTTTCCTTACCATGTGATGTCAGAATTATTGATTACCTAGTAAGTAATGAATTAATTATTGATGTCACAATTCTTGAAGTGCATTAATTTTATTTGGCTGATACCCGAGTTTCTTTCTTAACTCTATGGACACAGAACGGTCTACTTTAAGCCGACCAATCAGGGACAACCTTCGGACAGTTGACAATTTGACTATTGTAAGATTGTAATTTGACGGTTTCACTTCGATAGATTACAATCTACCGAATAATTATACGTTAAATTGTAAGCAGTACGTAGAGGTTCACAATCTTTTGACAGTTTACAATCTCGCGAGATAGATTATAATCTAACGGTATTTACAATTTTACGGTGACAGATATATTACATATTCCGCCACTGTTAGACGCTTTTCAATCATGAATTCGGGGATGGTTCTTCTGTTTCAAACAGCTGAGGCAACAAACTACAACATTGGGACAACATCCACACAAAGGTCTTCAGGTCCCAAACTATTCAAAGCCTGTGCTATAGTAACCTGATGAATGATATACATACTTATATACATGAATGCATACTTATATATAAAATAAACACCCAGGCACAGGTCAAACAGACATGTTCATGCACACAAATGTTTGACTAATCCGGTTAAACCAGCTATAACCAAGCCAAGCTGCCAGTCAAACATTAAAAACATTAAATTACATTAAACCTAGGTATGAGAAAGTCGTTACAATTTTTGAGTATTTGTTTGAGCAATTTGATTATTATATAAGTATCAAAACAGAGTAGGAATGCACACAAAAATGATTTTAACGACTGTTAGGTTCCATGTGACAAGAAATTTGATAAAGTGGAAAACACCAGGTGTGGTTGTTATTTGAACACCTTCATAAATCATGGGATTTCGCACCATTATGTTCGATTTATGAGCTTTTGCATATTTAATTTAGATAAAATCGATGATTTGTATTTTGATTACCGTAATAAATTTCCTTTTTAGCAGTCTCTCGGTTGGTTCAAATTGTATGAAAGAAACCGTCTCTAACGGCTTGTGTTTTTAGAAAGACCTTATAGAAAAAGGAAAAGAAGAAGAAGAGATTGTTCGTAAAGTTAAAGTACTGTGTACTTTTTACGGATCTGTTACGTTTTTTTTTCAGGGAATATGTGGGGAATATGCCCTAATGGCACCGAGGCAGTCGGGTGCGGGCGATCAGAGACCTTTAGGAATTGCGCTGACGTCAGCATCGTGACAAGCACCGGAGGCCTGCCCCCGGCTTTCGCATCAGATCTCAGGAGAGACTATCCCTTCTTGCTCTACTATAGGGACCTTAACATGCCTAGAAATGTCTTCCCTCTAGTGGTCAGGTGAGTTTTGTTGACTATATTTTGTTTGGTGAAGTAATTCTAGAATATTTTATGTTTGTTACCTATATGTGTATTGTGTGTTGTATATGTGTGAAAATTATGTTTTGTGAATGTTGTTAAGTGTTCCGTGTGGTTTCTCTATAAGTTTGATTTATTAATATAATAAATAAATAAGTTAATTCGTTACGTTTGTTGTTCCACGTTGGGCGCCATTATTACAACTTAGTTTTTGGCGACTGCATTTCGATTTTTAAATTGTATTTTTGTCTGTTCTGTTTTATTCAAGTGATATTAATGTATCTTTTATGATCAATTGTTACAAGAACAATTTTATATTTCAGTAAAATACTAATGTTACTTCTATTATATAACACTTATGTATCTATTATCTATTAGGCGATGACCTATTTCACTGTTTTCATTATCTTAGAGCAACCGTGGATTGTATTTAAAAGAGTTGTTTCAAAAATTTATGGATCTCGGGCCAGGACAGTGTACATGAAACCTTAAATACGTTAGGCACTATTAATCATTAAAGTATCAATCAAATTCAAAATAACGTAAATTATCGCAGGGTACAAAATTAATTTGGAATCAAGATATTTCCATGTTATTTACTCAAAATGATGATTTACACGTTTTTATTGTGTCAATTTTGATATTATACAATCATATTATATAATTTATAGACTAATGTCACCATTAGAGACAACCGAGCATATAAAAATCTTCCAGGGATACCATAATTCTACTACAATTCACAGAATTTAAATTTTTGTTCACAATGCGACTGACGCATTTTTCATTAATACACAGTATTAACCACATCTTTAGGCATTTTTAGTAGAGGTACACCGTCCTGGCCGAAAATGAATCAAGTCCTTTATTAACGTACAGTGTTTGGTCGTTCTCTATTTTCTGCTTGCTTGACATTTCAGAGACCCGAAAAATCGACTTGAAAAAGCATCTTACGTCGTTAGGTAACCTCTAACCATGTGAAATAGATTTTTCCATTTTGTGTTATTAACGGTGAACTATAATATATAAATTTTCTTTCAGCAACGATTTGTCTGAGTCAGACACTGTGGAGGACAGTAGTCTACCGGTCATTAGGTATAATTTGTTTGTATTGTATGGTGGCTCTGAAGCCATGTGGTGAAGGCGCCTCTCCTGTAATTATAGAGGGCGTTGGTGGTTTGCGTCGGGCCGTTCTTACAATTTTTGTAAAGTCCGTATGATACAATAGGATAGCAACAAACAACGATGTGGTCATACGAGTAAGAACGAAGGCAGCTAACGATGTCACCGATAACCAATTATGAGTATCAAAGACTTTATAGTGTTATAAGCAAATTGAACTTTTATCCAGCATTCAAGGCTGATGATGATATGATTGAAATATGAAATCTGGGCAGATAATTTTGGAAAAATTAATATAAATCATCGAGCTCTTAATAGGAACTCTCTAACTACAAGTTACAAGAAACGGTGGGCGCTACTTTATCTATTATTGATAAAATTTATATTTCGATGATTTTTTGAAAACTATGTCTGTAATGAGATCGGTGCTTCCAGATATGCTGTGGGTTAATTAGGATGATGGTAAATATTAGACTTCTGTGCATAGCTATTGGTTTAATTTAGGTTTTCGAACATAGTTATCGAACGGCCCGATGGACTTTTGTGAATAAACTTCTTGCCTGTTGTCTCATTATGTGTTGTAGTTAGCTGTATTGATATGTGTGGAATGTTTTGTCTGCTGTGTCTAACCGACTATATCATGTAGACACCCACTTACTACCCCCATTCCCTTTGTAAAAAAATTACTTTGTTTATATGTGATAATATGTAATTTAAAAGGTTGTACAAACAATGTTATGTTCGTGTCTGTGACTAACTTAACCGTACGATTTGTATATTTTTTGTAAATTTTGTAAACAAGCCAATCGTATTTCTGAGCTTATTTTAATTATTTTTTTTTCCGCTAGTCTACTATTTGTATAAGCAGAGTGAAGCCTTTGACATGAACTACGGTTTTAATTCTAATGTGGGTTAGACCGTTATTACGGGGTGTAAGGTGCTCGTAGCTAGCACCCCGTACTGACTGCCCGAATGGTCGCTGTGTAACATGTTACATTACTTTCCGTAACACCAGCCAGTAACCTTTAGATTTTATTACCCGACTGCGAAAGAATGAGGGTTATGTTTTTCCATTGTAAGTATGTATATTTATTTGGCACGCCCTAGAGACTAAACGGATTGTCGTATTTTTATGTGAGTAGTGTCAAAATATGTGTCTTAGCAGTGAGAGTAAAACTGGGTATATAAAAAAAACTTTAACCATTTAGCAGTTGGGTTTTTTTGCTTCTAATCACTTTCAAAATTCGCAGTATATTGTTAGATTGCGTTCTATAAAATGATTCTTTGAAGTAGGCTAGGATGGTATGGACATGTTATGTATAGAACAGATACTTATTTCACGAAAAGGTAAATGCTAATTCTTATTGACTTCTTCGTAACATCTTCTGTAAGCAGTAGTGCAGGGGGGGGGGGGGCAACCTTAGAAGATGTGAATAAGTTGTGTGAAGTGGGATATGTGTGAAAGAGGAGTTAATAAAGAGATGACTGCTAATCAGAGTAGAATGGAACATGAAGACATGCTGTGCCGACCCCATGTAGTGGAATAAGGACGTTAGATAAGGGCGCATTTAACGGGTTAAAGAAATATCATTAGCAAACTCCGAAACAAGGAATCTAGTCTTGTCTCTGTCTGATCAAAATACTTCAAAGAAATATTGAAAAGTGAGATTAACATCAACTTGTAGGCATTAACGCTAAAGCCATTTTTGAAATCGTTTTTGTAGGTTTTTAAGATTATTCGTTATACACAAAAATAATAATCTTTCCTCTTTGTAATATTAGTGTAGATGACGACTAACACGCTTTGTGATTAAAGCAGCTGTGAAATCGATGTCAAGAACCTACTATCAACTAATAATTTTGTTTTTATTACCCAGGGATCAAGTGTGCGTGCCGTCGCCTGCTTTCCGCAGCCTCCCCGGCATGCTGAGCTGGTGCCAGACCAACTGTCTCCGGTACCCGCCTAACTGTCCTGAAGCGTTATGCACTTGCCCGTGAGTAACTATTTGAACCATATGAGCAGCATTCTAGCCTTAATCATCGAAGGCACGGGGTGCCAAGATTTATTATGTGTTTTCTTCCAGCCATAACGAATTGCTAGAAAAATCTTTCAAGAATATTCAACGCACTAACCGAATTACCTATAGTTAGGTAAATATTTTCTAGGCGTTAATTTTTTTTCATACAACTTCAAAACTGGAGAAGTATAGAAAAAATACAATTTTATAAAATGGCATTATCCGGCGCGCTAGTAGGAATTTGACGCCGAAATATTTTGTGAGTTTGTGCTTTGCTTCCGCGGTGGGTTCCAACCAGTCACATCAAACGAGCCACACGTCAGCTAGGGGCATTTCCCTGTCTTTAATCGAACACTTCTTAAAATTTCTTACCTCCCACCATTCTACATACTCGTATATGTAGGGCTATCTAGGACTAAGCATTTTATGTTAATTTTCCTATTTTTATGTTTCCAGGAACGTTTGCGAAGCTGTGGGAGAATTAGAAGGCAAGGAAGGAGCTGACGTCTACTGTATGGACCAGTGCATCGTGTACCCGCCTAAATGTCCCGAGAAAAGATGCAGCTGTTATTAGACAATAGATATTAGACACAACAACTTTCTAGAAAACTAACACAAAAACACGCAGGAAAATACAAACAAATTTTTAGCGGCAATGTCAATTCAATATTGGTCTGTCAATAGTTTTTTAAAATATGACGTCTTACGATTGGTATATTTGCCAGTGTCAAATATATTAGTTGATTTTTTTCAATAATTGTCTGACAGCATGAAATGACTTTGCTGATTTGTTTTTTAATTTCAAAAATAGTTAATAAAGTTTGATTCCTAAAAGTACAGATTATTCTGAGGATTTAGTAGTAATGTAAATGTGTATAGCGAATTCTTCGATATCTGTACTTTTACAAGCTGGTTATTTAAATGTTCCAATCTTTGTATTTTTGGTTTGAGCAAGGGTTATAATGAATCCCTTCGTTTGTACAGTTTGTAAAATAACATGTAAAAAAATTAGATTACCATATCAACTGTTCATACCGTCCTGTTTTCAATTGAAAGATAAATCACTTTCTTCCAGAATAATCACTTTCGTTCTAAAAAAAGTGATTTTTCTTTCATAACTTTTAAGCAATAAAATTAATTAAAAATAAAACACTGTATATTCTCTTTCCACTTAATAACAGCAATACTACCTAGTAGTCTAATATCTAAAGGAATTTATTCTCTAGCACTAACTTTCTTGCAACAGTAGCAAAGTTTGTCTTTCTTGTTCCTTTGATTTTATTAATATCAAAACCTTAGATCTTCGATTATTAGTAATTTAGTGACGAATGACATTCCTATTTTTACTTATTTAGTCATGAATCTGTCTGTGCATTTGTTTCTACTTTATATCATAACACAGTAATCCGTTGTAGATTAGCGCTGTATGAGACTGTGAGAAACGATCGAAAATTGCTCGGGGTTTACTGTTGTAAACATACTACGACGTTTCGTAGTATGTAGGTACCTATAAAAATAGTTTATTTTACAAGTAGTCCATCGCTCTTAAGTTTTATTTCTCATTTATGTCTCTTCGCTATCGGTATAATGACAAATGGTTTGAAACTACTTAATTAAAAAAAACCCGACTGCAAAATTTTAACCTGTGTGTCTGAAACTTAGAATTTCTCATTCCAATAAAACATAGGTTTATATATTTATATTCATTTTAGCGCCAAAAATATTTATTTTTATACTACACTTGATGTACTTTTGAGATTAGTTTTTGACGCCAAAAGACCTTAATTTTGTTTTTAATTAAGATGTACCTACCCAGTGTCACTCTCACGACTAAGACTAATTTACTATTGACACCACTTACATAAAAATACGACAAGCCGTTTAGACTTTAAGTCAGGCCAAATATATATATATATATATATATGCACTGGAAAAACATAACTCTTCTTCTTTCGCAGTCGGGTAAAAATAATAAATAATGGCCGTATATGGTGTGAAAAACCGATAAATTGTGGTAAAAATGCGTTCTCTTATTAGTGATTCTATTTAGATGAGTAGTTATTTATGTCTAAGGAGACTGGTTACTGACTTAGCGTGGCTATGGGGGCGCACTCAATAATGGTTGATGATTGTAAAGTTGGTAACTTTTTTTAACGTGGAGAAATGCTGCAGCATAACGCTCCACCACGGAGAGGCAGATCGGTTATGTATGTGGGACTCTTACGCACTAAAACTCCACGTTGTCACTCCCTGCCGATAACTGGCGGGACACGGGAACACTGTAGCATTCATCCGCAACCAAAGTCGGTACCTAGTGAAGCTAACGCGTTAACCATATACGGTCGAAGCAAAACCAAAAAAAAACAGATTATTCAATTCAATTCAATGTTTAAATTATGGCCTCTACAGCGTTGCCGTAAATTTGCCAATGTCGCGTGTAGAGCTGAGAAGACAGACGTTAGAGGATTGGCCAGTAAAATGAATATAATGTCCTTGCGCAGGAGGACTGTGACTTAATATATTGAATCCAGGCTTTATTTTTTTTATTTGTTAAAAAAATGGGGTTAGTAACCTGAAACAAACAAAAAAGATATATACATGTACGTAAAACACACAAAAATAATGTTAGTGTTAGTACTACTATACAGATATGTTACAACTTAATATTATTAACTACAATAAAGTTACTAAGTATATATACAAATGGGGAGAAAACAAGAGGAAGGAGAGAGGGGAAGTTAGTGGGGCGAGGAATATCCTTGGGGACCAGATCATATAGGGAGCTGCGAAGGTTTGTACACTCAAAAAATATATGATTAGTAGAGCCTTCATCGAGACCGCATTCGCAAAGGGAGTGATCACGTACTCTTATTTTACGAAGAAAAACTGGAGTGCAAGCGTGACCCAACCTAAGTCGGCATATAGTGGAGGTAACTTGCTTGTTTACTCTTTTAAATTTAAAAAACCACGGTTTTGGGGGGATCGTAGGTTGAATCTGACCATAGAATTTTCCGTTTACTGTTAATGATCTTTTTCGGAACGATTCCCAAGATGAATATAATTGAGGGAGGCACATAGAAGAGAGGTCATGACAGTAAATGTGGTAATGGTTTTTATTCCCTGTTGAACATGCTCTCTTTGCGCAAGAATCGGCATTTTCATTCCCAGGTATACCCACATGTCCAGGAATCCAGGCTAGGATCACTTGGAGACCTAAAGTATGACATTTCAAAAGTTCACTCTTTATTTTCAAAATTATAGGGAACTTGGATTTGGATTTAAATTGATTGGCCATAATGGCTTGAAGACAGCTTTTGGAGTCCGAAAATATAATTGATTTTTTAATGTTATGAGAACTTACAAATATAATAGCTTCAAGAATGGCTACTGCTTCTCCAGTGAAAACAGAGGAAATGGGAGGACATTTATAACTTAATATAATTTTGTGCTTAGGGATCCAAACCGCCGCTCCTACTTCACTATCTTTATTTAATTTAGAGGCGTCAGTAAACAAAGTTAACCATTCATTCCACTTATCACTTACGTTGTTGAAAAAGAGTTTAGCTGGGTCTAAAGAGTCTTTGTCTATGCCGAAATTTAATAGAATATTAGGTTGATATACTAAGGATTCAAAATTCACCGAAAATAGAGGATTGGTAGAAAATTTAACTAGAGGAATGGGGAGTTTACAATACTTAATAAAACTATTAACAATACATGGATAGTTGTTGTCAGTCCTCGTTCTGAGAGCTGTTAGAATAGAGTATAGTTTTTCAATTTTAGGCAAAAGAGGGTGATCGATATTTTGGATAAGCCTAACTAAAAATCGGTCAGCTAGATACTGCCTACGTAAGTGTAGCGGAGCTTCGCTACATTCCACCTGCATATCGTTTATGGGAGATGACTTCATGGCTCCAAGGATAATGCGAAGACATTTGGACTGGATTTTCGTGAGATTGCCTAATGCTTCCTTATTACCTAAATTTAGAAGAAATGACCCATAATCCAGATGGCTACGAATTATAGCGTTGTAAAGTAATTTTTGCGAGAACGGGTGAGAACCCCACCACACTCCAGAAAGGGACCGTAAGATATTAATATTTTTTTCACATTTATTAACTATATAATTAAAATGGGGGACTCCAGTGAGTTTAGTGTCTAACCACAAACCTAAAAATTTTACAGAACTTTTTCGAGGGATTGGTTGATCTCTATAGACTACTTCAATATCCGGAATAACTCTTTTGTTGGTAAAAACAACGAAGCTGCTCTTTTTGGGAGAAATGGATAAGCCATGGTCAAATAACCAGACGTTAAGATAACCCAGAGCTATATTTATGTTATTTTGGGTATCTGAGAGAGATTTAGAGGAAGAATATATAGCAAGATCATCAGCATATTGTAACACATGGCAGTATGGTGCAACAGATTCCTCTAAATCTACAGTGTATAGACTGTAAAGAAGGGGGCTAAGGACTGATCCTTGAGGTAGACCTTTCCACAAAGTTCTCGTTGTTGATTGCGAATCTTGAGTTTTGACAGTGATTGTTCTCTCCATTACAAAGCAACAGATAAAGTGAATCATCCTCGCAGGAATGCTCAGCTGTAACATTTTTGTTCTGAGCAGAGGAAGAAGGACATTATCATATGCAGACTCAACATCAAGGAAAACAGCGGTAAGGAAGGCTTTACTTTTAGTTGCAATTAGGATATCTGTTCTGAGTATACTTAAGCTATCCATGGTACTATAACCCTTTCTGAAACCGAATTGAGACTTGGCAAGGATCTTATTATTCTCTACAAACCATTCGAGTCTATTTTTAATAAGCATTTCTGTTATTTTTGCAGCTACACATGAAAGAGCGATGGGTCTACGGGAATTTGGATCAGATGGTTTTTTACCGGGTTTGAGGATAGGAATTACTATTTGTCTAGTCCAGGAATCAGGGATAACACCACTGCTATAAAAGTCATTAATCAAATTTAGAAACATGAGTTTAGTATTTGGTGAGGATCTAGAGATGAAAGAATAGGGAATACCGTCTTCTCCAGGTGAGGAGTCATGGAGATCACTAAGAACTAGCTGAAGTTCATCAAAAGAGAAAGGGGATTCAAAATGATGAGAAGGGAAAGATGAATTGATGTTGTAGATAGGGTTTTCGTGGACAAAAGGTGGAGCCAATTTGTCTGTAAATATCTCCAGCCAAGAGGAGGGGTCATTCATAGTTATATCAGGAAGACTGTAAGATCCTCTATACCTACGAATTTGTTTCCATACAGTGTAAGATGTGGTTGATGGAGACAAACTTTCACAAAATTTTAGCCACCCAATTTTCTTTTTTGAAGAAATGGTTTTTCGATGTCTTGCCGCTGCCTTTTTATAATAAAGAAAATTGTCAAAAGTCATAGACCGAATATAATTAGCTTCTGCTAGATTGCGTTCTTTAACCGAGGAAGTACACTCTGCATCCCACCAAGGGGGGGATAGGAAATTTTTCTTGGGATTTTTGAGTGGAATGTTGTCATTAGCAGAAGAAATTATAGACTCAACAAACTTATCATAGAGAATCAAAGAGTTTATGTCTTTATTCATATGCATTAATTTGTGGTCTAGGCAGGATGAATATGAGTCCCAGTCAGCTCCAGGAAGGCGAAACTTCAGAAGAGGGGAGGAGGGAAGAGGAACAGAAACCGATAGAGCTAATTTAATTTCGATAGGAAAATGATCGCTTTCGCGAGATAAAGGGAGGAGTTGCCAAGACAGAGAAGGAAAGAGGGATGGTGAGCATAAAGTAAGATCAACTGCCGTTTTTGGATTTTGATTTGGGAGTACTGTTTTTGTGGGTTTTCCATCATTCATTAGACACAAATTGACTTCATTAAAAGCCTCAAGCAACAAAAGGCCCATAGTATCACACTTGTAACAACCCCAGGCAGTGTGATGGGAATTGAAATCACCCATTAAAATGACGGGTGGGGGGACAGATGAAATGATCAAAAGGATATCGGGAATTAGGTAAGGTTGTGGATGAGGAATATATATACTAATAAAAGTAATGTTAAAGGAACGGACAGCCACAGCGTTTATCTCTGGGCTGAAACTAGGAAGCGCAACCTGGGAGAAGGATAGGTTACGGTTGATAAATAATGCACATCCGGCCTTACCGTCGCTGCGGTCATCCCGAAGACATGCAAATCCAGGTATTCGATAGCGAACCCCCGGAAGAAACCATGTCTCCGAGATGGCCACAAGTACGAGGCCATATTTTCTGATGAGAAACAATAGTTCAGGAATCTTCTGACGAAGGCTCCTGGTGTTCCATTGTAGAATGGGAATTGGATCCATTATGGGTTGAGGTAATAGAAGTAAGATGAGAGATCATCTGGGCAACGTTGTTCGGTAGTTGGAGGGAATTTTGTGAGATAATACTGATAATAATAGTAAGAAGTTGGGTAAGTAAGTCAGTTTGAGAGTTTCCTAAGGGCGATGATTGGGAAAGAGGGGTATTTTGAAGGGCACATCCATTTGGAAGAGAGGAAACTGGGTCAGATGAAATAGCCTGGTGAGCAGCTCGGTCATAGGACTTTTGGGAATGGAATTTATGGGCAGGCGGGTTGCGAATTACAGTTTTTTTATATGAAAGGTTTGGCTGCAAATGCGTAATAGCTGGGCAAGAAGAGACTAAATGGGCTTGTGAGTCTTCAGGGGTTTTAACTACCTGACTAAATAGTCTTATTGTTTTATTTCTGCTGCTCGCTTCTTGGTAGGATATACCATCACGGGACATGGTGACTTTTATGGCTTTTTGTCGGGATTGTTCTGGGCAGGATCTACTTGTGGCGAAGTGGTGAGCAGAGCAGTAGAGACAAGTCGAGGCTGATTCCTGGATAGTGCAGATATCACCTAGATGGGGCTGTGCACAACGATAGCAGCGAGGCTGGGATCTGCATTGAGATTTAATATGCCCGAAACGGCAGCAAGCCATACATTGAATAGTAGGGTATTCTCCACAGAGAGTGCAGAGTAAAAACTATACACTCTCTGGGGAAGCTGCTGGCCTCTAAACGTAAGAACTACAGTTTGGGTTGGGACCCAACTTATTTCACCCTCATTTCTGACCTTCCTGTTCAGTCTGCGAGCTTTGAGTACTATAGAGCCTGTCGAACTTTCTAGGGAATCTACGAATTCATCCATTGACCAGTCTACTGGGACGCCACGGACTACTCCCATCCTAGTAACATTGAAAGTAGGAATTAATGCCTCATACTTGTTGTCGTGACGAGTGATCTCCGTCCCGAATAATGTGGCAACACCATTTTGTCGATGGTCTACGGTGCAGACGCTAATGGCAACATTTGGGAACCTCTACCTTTGACAGTGACAGATAAACATTAAGTAAGTGCATTTATGTCGGTCATTCCATCCATTCGGCTCATTCTTGTGAGAGTAGCGGCCAGGAGCACATCTACCAACGGGCACGTCCACCAACGAGCATCCAGCTGCGAGCAACTAGCTGCGAGGCGAGGCGTGGCGTGGTCAACGCGCCGACTGCCTCGGGTCTTTGTTTGCGAGCTAAGTATTTAGTATTAGACGTTTATTACTTTCATATTCGGTTCTAATATTTCCTTTGTGTTCGATACTTATATTTCCATTGTGTTCTTTGAATTCGTAATATTTCTGGCGACATGTAATGGGATGAGGGTAGTTTGTATTATGTGACCGAAGTTGTCCTACCGAGTAATATGTATTGAGCCCATGTGCTATGAATTGATGACGTGCGAGTAATATGTATTGAGCCTATGTGCTATATAAATTGATGACGTGCGAGTAATATGTATTGAGCCTATGTGCTATATAAATGGATGACACCGCAAGCAATAGGTACTGAGCCTATGTGCTATATAAATGGATGGATCCGTGCTGCGTCACGATGCCGTGCGTTGACACGAAGTAAGTAAGGGAATGCATTCTCTACGGCACGCCGCCATATGGTAAAGGGGGCTTGAGTGAGTTCTACTAGATGATGAATGTATGTCTTGTATGAGTATGAATGTTTGCCCTAATAAAAGAGAGGACGGATACAAGGACGGCGGCGGGCTAAGGGTGACTGACCGGGCCCGCGTGGCTGGTGGCACCAGTACTCGGTGGGGCGGTTGTCAGGGAACACACCCACCGGGGCCTTGATTGCTTGCGACTCCATGGTCTGACCGCCCGGTGTATACGGGATGTATATGCAATCGGGGGTATTCCATGGAGGAGTCATAACTGTTCGAATTACTTATTAAACCCATGCTAAGAAAGTCTATCCGTCCTGTTACATGTGAGGTTTAGGGGGGCGGGCGACCCGACACCCGAGCGTCAGCTGGGCTGCATGCCTTTTTGAAGGATGTAGGTAACCCGGGGGTCACATAAGATGATAACTGACGTCGGGCGGGCTGCGCCTAACCCTGGAGTCGTTTCGTGATGATTTATATGATTTCTTACTATCAATTCTTACCGCGTTATTTCTCGTCTTTTACTGAATGCTTAGCCGCAAGTTCATTGCCAATTAACTTTATAGGCTGTACCAACGTGGTAGAGAGTCGGGGGAGAGGAGGAGCGATACATTGACCGGTAGACTGGGCGCTGAAGGAGTTTACGTTCATCGGACAACATATTGAGCAGATGATAATCGGGGTAAGCAACATTATACCTTGTTGCTAGTAATAAGTTCAACGTCACCCCGGTAACCATATTACATGTAGCGAAGCATGATTTTTTCTGTGTTGCCATGTGGAGATAGAGTTACTTGCCAGGAGTATAAAATGATTTATTATTGAAGTTACGCGGGGGCGACGACACTTGTGAGCACTCAGAACCGGATTAGTAAGGAAATGGTTAGCTCCATTATAGGTCTTAAATTGTATAGCGATTTTGTTCCTTCCAACCCTTTTTACTCCATCCCTACAAATGTCTTCTACTTTGTTTGAGTACAAAAACTGTCCGAATTTTATTGGTTTTATTGTTGAACCTACGGTTGCTTCTGGCTCTATTTTAGTCACGTGAACTAGGTACGGACCCGTATCTGTGGGCTCGTACGAACGAATGCCCATAACCGTGAGAGATGGATGAGTGTACACTGTTTGTATGGACGCCTTAGCAGCATCCCTATCTGAAATTGTCACTTTAGCTCGGGAAACGCCATAATCACCATCCTTCGGAGCAGGACGTTTATTAGTTTTAGAAGATGTCAATGTTGAAGACGAACCAGATATTAGCACTGAAGGGAGGTCCGGCGGTTCCGGATCAGGGGAAATGAAATCCATTTCCCCTGAAGCCATTAGACAATAAACTTACCCTACACCACTGGTTAGTGTAAAAATTAAGCACAGGAAGATATATTATAAACTTAAATATAAGGATTCACAAAAAGAACAAGGCACAATCACAAAACACGTGTATCCCTCGGCACGAAAAGTTTGCGACGAAAAACAGATTATATTAACAAGCTGTCACAAGCGGTGCAACTATTTAGTCAGTGTCACTGTCATTTGTTATGTTAATGTCAATCATGACAATCGTTTCGTTTCGCTTATCGTCGCCGTAGGTCGATTGATTTGATTGCGTCTCTGCGTTAATAATCAGGACATCGTTTGTTTCACATTGTCATTATTTCAAATCAAATATACTTATCTGATCATCACATAACATGAGTGATTTACTGGACGAAGATGTAGAATTCCGCGGTGGAACCCTGCAGCTTTCCACAGAGACTGGTTTGATGGAGACTGCGGGTTCTGATGCGGCAAACACAGGAGCTTCTCAGGGGACTGTGCATCCTTCTGTTCTCTCAGGAGCTGACTCCCTCACATCTTCCTCTTCATCTTTCGCCGGTACGTCTTTGATTTCAGAGCTTGTCTTGTTATGGTTACATATTCATACTAATTTATAAGAAAATAAATCCAGTTTCTTCGCCACAAATGTATTACTAAAACCAGTTTATGGCATCATATTTGAGAAGAAAACTGAAACCTAATATAATATAAGTATATGAATATGTAATCGGTTTTTAAAATTAAGCTTATTTTCTCTATTTTATTTCGTAGTTTTATTAAATACTGCATGATTTCCACTTGATAAACAAACTACATTTATCAAAGCCACAATATTGCTGATAAGGCTCAATTCATTCAGATTAACAGCATAAATCAATTAAGAGTTACTTTGTTTTAAGATAATTTCAATTTTTAGATGACAAGATTGTAGTGATTAATGTATGGATGGACCTTTGTATTTAATTATTGATAATATAAATTGTTTTACAGCTGCATGATCCCAAAAATATTTTACTTTCACTTAAAAATAATGACACCTACTCCTAAATCACTTAGTTTTTATGAAACTCATTCCATTAATGATAAAATAAAGTATTTAAATGCAAAAGGAATGTTTTGTACAGAATAAGGAGAAGTAATATGTAGAAGGGATTCCTAATTCTATGGCTGATCAATTACTTGTGTTAAAAACTTAGTGTTTATTTTTTGTTTTGTTTGTGTAATAATGATATATTTCTTGTTTTGTGTATTGTTTGCTTGCTGTGCCGTTTGTAGTTGATGTTCTATAACAATTTATTAGTGACAACCTAATGGAAATAAAATATTTTTTTATTTAAAGTATTGTAAGTGATTTCTGATGATTTCTGAGAGATTCATGAGATCTTTATTTATAATTAGAATTAGAATGCATGTTGAAAGGCTGAATGTGGAGTTCTTTTATTATTGTTTAATCTACTTGCATGTACACACTCATGTTATGCAATAATAATTGAAATTGAAATTAAAATCAGTTCATAGAACTTACTGAAATTTAAATGAACATTGACATGTAAAAAATAAAAAAAACTTTACAAAGAACCTCGTAAGTCTTTTAAGGGTTGTATTGTTAACTTGATGCTCAATAGCAATCTTCTTTAGTTTTATTCTTTCCAGCTAACAGCAGCTTGTTATATTTTTACCATTTTCCTACAAAAAGGTACTCAATTTAACTATATCTACTCGTATGTTTGCTACCTGATATCTCAATTAATTTGAACAATATTCTGCTGGGTGTATGCACGCATACTATTATTACTAACTGAATGTTACCACGCCAAACAAATGATTTCAGCATGAACCATATTGAAATATATGTTTTGACAATAAAGTATATGTCACGTTTGATCCAATTTTAATTCAAAGAAATTGGTCTAGTTTTAAATAAAAATTATTGAAAAAATTGTAGTACGTACCACATATGTATATACGTAGTAATAACTCAAAAGAAACTTGTTATCGTTTTAGAAGCAGGTGGTGAACAACAAGCTACAAATGGTGCAACAAAAGAGCCTTCACAAACAGTATACCCTCGATACGATGTGCCATTCAACAGAGACAATATCAAAGACTTCTTCACGTTCCGGAAGGGTGTGGTAGAGAATGCTATGCAGGAGTGTATCACTGCACTGTTGTTTCCCGAGGATGGGGAGTACTTGGGGTGCTGGCTACTTACAGAGTGAGTTTTTATACAATATAGACACGCAGATGATTGTATAAAATTGTGCCGATTAGTAATCATGAGGGTATTTCTACTACACCTGACGCAATGGGAGTGGAACTGTTGTGCCAGCGACCCAGAGCTGTGCTCCATTATTTTAAGGATCTTGGCTGGTTGGGTTAGCCTGGCGGGGGGAAATGCACAATACACCATAAGCGGGACGTCAGTGCAGGACTTATCGCCCCCACACAGAATAAGAATACAGATCGTAGTATCCAACCAATCTTGAAGATACTTTATGTATAGGTTCTATGAATTTTTTATTGGAGAAGTATTTCTAGCAAAAAGAGTGAAAGTTTTATATGGCGTCAGATATGTGGAACACAATTTTAATTGTGATATAATAAATAATATAAAAATAATAATTGGACAAGGAGTGTACGTTTTTATTTAACAAGTAACATTTCAAAAATGTTGAGTTTGCGACATTCGCAGAATTAATGTTTATAAAATATTATCTATTTGTTTTAAAGTAGTTCAGCATGTCAGTAGTCTTAGTATTTTTTTAAATCATATCTAAGTATTCCTGTGTAGAAAGGCTGTGCTTGTCTGTGGTTATTTTCTCCTATTTTACATGTCACTTTTTGTACATTTTCAGAATAACACTATGGGACAATGAAAAGGAAAGGATACTGATACTCACATCTAGACTACTCATGACTATAAAGTATGACTTCATAGCTATGAAACAGTTGGACTTCAAAAAGACTTACTTAGACGATCTGGACACTATAGTTATAGGAGAACTGGTATATCCACCATCTTCATTAGTTCCGTAAGTAAATTTGATATTTGTCAATTTTACAATAAATATTAGGTATTTAATTATTTCTGTATGTATCTGGGTTTTGTGTGTGTTTGGGTATATTTGTTTCGTATTTTCCTAATGGCACCCGATGGATAATCATGGAGTGAAAGTTCATTTCAAATTATTATTTAAGAAATTTTCTGATGCAGGTAGATTTTATATTTTAAATCATAATGTTATATTTGAAGCATAATGTGGTTTGGGATCGAAATGCTTGTGGGGTATACTTGGTGTAGTGTGATGTTTTGGGCAAACACTTCGCCCATGACAATATTGAAGTAGTATAAATTCTTTATGTAAAATAAGTGGTTACGGTACACGACATTTGTAATTTTGGTAATAGCATTCTTGTCTTCAACAATGAATTATATTTTTTTTATGTAAATGTACGAGTTACACCGTAACTATTCTGAAGCAACGATGTTGATTAAGATGATGAACGCTTACATAGAAGAAACCTATTCTTTCGTGATTTGAATAGAGCTTTGATTGTCATTATCTATTTATATAAAAGAATAAGTCCTGACTGACTGATATTTTGTAAGAATCAACATAGAGCCTAAACCGCTGAACCTAGAAACATGAAATTTGGATGGTGTATTCATTATTAGGTGTAGAGGTGTACTAAAAATAATTTATGAAAATTCAATCTCTGCGAGGGTCAAATAAGGGGTTCAAAAATTTGTACTTATACATTTAATTTTATATCGCGGGCAACGCAACGTGTCAGTTACTAGTTGAGAAATAAAAAACCAGGCAGCAAAATTCACAACCTGGCAATTCGCACAATAAAAGCAGACGCAAATATTAACGTGTGAGTTCGTTAATCATGTACCATGTTACAAATTTACCTGCACTTTTCTACAAATTTATCAAGAGCTTTGAAAATAGGTGTGTTATTTTGTGAATTTTTATATCTTATCTTACTTTTTACTACGTTATTTCCTTGCACTGTGAAGGGAAATATCATGAGGATACCTACTTGTCAAAATTGCTTAGAGCATAGTATTATTCCGTTACTTTTTACCCACAAATAATCAAATCATTTTCAACATTGTGTAAGTTTATTATTGCCACTGATTAGAGATGCTAAAGTGGCACTGGAATGCAAAACACCTACATCTATATGACTGCAAATGCCTGGTATCCCGTACAGCCGTCTGAACGGGCTGGCGACCGGCGTCACCACGGTGGTGAAAGACTGCGTCATAGACCGCCTGTGCCGGCGGCCCACCCTCTCCGAGGACGAACCCGACCAGCCGACACCCTCACTGTTCGATCACAAGTATTTCGAGCCTAGGTACTCTTGTGTTGCATAGAGCGGACATGCTGGCTTTGTACGGGCTTGTTATTATTTGTTTTGTAGGATAGATTTGCTGCTTGAGAAATTAATGGCTAGTTGTTAGCTTAGTGGATAGTTACTAAGAAGTAGAGAAGCTGGCAACGAGTTCTACACCAGTCAATTCACATCCGATACGTGTTCTGTAAATATATATATATATATATAAATAAGATAAAATGTTTATATACCAATAAAAAAACATTTTATTTTTATTATAACTAGAATTTCAAAACAGCTTTTACAAAATAATTATAAACTGTCTAAGTATACATTTTGAATCCGTTACTTTGAAATAGAGAAGCTAGAGTTCTACTCTAGCCAATTTACATTCCGAAATTTGATCTATAAAAACTGACCACTCAACGAGCAAGAGGCCTCTACGAAATGATTCTATGAATTCTGCAACTTGCCAAACAAACTTAAATCGCCTAAAAAATGCTCTGGCTCAACAATAGTGAGTGTGAATAGTGTGTGCTGATGTATAGACATTTACTTAATATTTTAATTTTATTACTCAGATAGTTTTACTCGTTGGGGATAACATTAAAAGTATTCCTAACGAGTAACAGTGTAACTGGTTGGGGATTGTTTTTTGATTAACGTGCCAACGATTCACAGTGGTACAGTTGGGGGTGTTAGTTGTTGGAAAGTACCCTTTTATTTTAGTTTTTCGTTGTTTATAGGTAATATTCTTCTCTTGTCAAATTAGGCAGGTGAATACGATACTATTACTAACATACTTATCTCTTATTACAGAGAGTGTGCAAATATAACTATAAGTACATTGTAACCAATTAGTCATAGTCTCGCTAACTAGGCTGGTTTTGATACGGAGTTTCGTTACGGTCCATTTAAACACTTATACATTCAATAATAGTTTTAGATGTTTACGGAATTTTAATTTATTGTGATTGTGTGTGTGCGTTTTATGTTTTATTTGTGCTTCATTAAAAAAAAGTTGTGTTTGAATCACAAGAAAAATGCCCTGCAGACTGGCGCCGATTGCTTACCGTCAGGCGGTTGTCTGCTTGTTTACATTTCTTTTATTATACTCGCACATCTTTAAACAGCTATACAAAAATATATAAAAACGTTAAATATTTTTTTTATTATTTCTTTCCTTTTCATTGGTGACAGGCGAGTGGCTTTTGGATATAGTATGGTTATGTAGGATTAATACCCATTAAAAGGGATTTCTATAATGACGCCAATAGAGTCTAACTATGAGAGAGACACCCCGAGCTCCTTGTTGAATGTCTCTTACGAAAAGCATGTAGAGCCTGAAATCAAATGGTAACAAACGGTTTTGTGCTCTCCTATTCCTAGTATGAGTATTATTGATTGGGTCCAGGGTAGTATCCAGGTAGTATAGACCCTGGAGCCAAGTTATAATACTCCGGTCCAGGGATTGGGGTTTCCCACTCATACTATTATTATTAATGCTCCAGGTTCAGAATGCTGTATTAATGGTAAATTCTCAAAATGTTGAACGTCACATAAAGTAACGCTTCATATATTCTTAACGCTAATTAGTGGAGTTGATATCGAATAAAGTAAACGTCATAAATTTTCTTGACCAAAACTGGCTGTTGCTTTGAATGGTGATGGCTTTTATCGTGCTTTTTTACGTGCAAGGTATGGAAATAACTTTATTATTCATGTATAATTGCATATTCATTTATTTACCACTTGCTTGCTATGTTTTATCATGAAGTACCTATATACTAAAACTTATATGCGTTCCGTTATCTTGTTTGGGTAAGTACGTGTCATCATTTATATTATATATTTTTGCATGATCACAATAAAAATGCTCTCATGTTAGTTTGCTAATATCTTCTTTAAACTACAAAATACAGATAGTACAGAAGTCTATCTACGTACCGCGTGCGCTCGAGCAACGCACACATAGACACCGCTCACGGACACGATATCTCATAACGGTTGGGAACAGTGTAAATGCGAGTGCCATCCGCTTGAGACAAGCGTCAGTGAAGTTTTTTGTGCAAAAATTTTAAATATTTTAGTTATTATTAGTATATATTCACAACCATAACGAGTGTCACTACCGCGATAGTATTTTGTGCATAAGTAAGCCAAAGTTGATAACCGTAGCGCGACCGCCGAGCGTAGGCACAATAATAGTGAAGTACATACTCGAACATGTGTTTGACTTCTGTAGTATCTGTATTTTGTGACTAAACCCAATGAATTTAATTTTAAAGTGTAATGTAAATATTTTTTTGTTGCTGCCATTGTCTGTATTTTAATTAATAAGAATAGTGATTTATTTAAAAGATTAAATAATATATATATACAAGTCAATTATTAAGTTGAAATGAATTATTTTTTTAAATTAATTCGATCTTCGAAAAATAGTGTAGGAATAGGTAAAATAATGTTAACCTTAATGATTGTTTTCTAAAAACTCATTATGCCTAAAAAAAACCTCTGTATTTAAGTGATATGCTTAGGTTTGCTGTAGATATAAAAAAGATCATAATCTTACAAAATATTTATCACGCCCACAGGCAATCAACTGCCACTATACCATTTACTTATATTTATGATCATATTATAAACGATCATTAAATGCTTCTATAAGTTCACATGGCCATCTTACAAAGCATTAGAGACATTTTAATTAATATATTTAATCTACAATGGGTTGCTAAACATTCGTTTAAAGAATGAAATCTGTGGTTTCGTGTATCATTATCCCATGATTTAATTGATATTGATTTTAAGTGCATTTTAAATATGAATTTTAATATACCCCATAAATCAGTAGTAAATAATGGTATCAAATTAAATTTTGTTATAGATCGATATTGATTTTAAGTATATTTTGAATATGGATTTGATTTTTTGCATTAATAATTGTTCTGAATTAAATGAATTGATTGATTAGAAACTGTTACCTACTCGTATGTAGGTCCGAGGTTGATTTGGAAGATATTTTTTCAAGTTTTATTTTAATTACAACGTGTAACAGAAAGATGTGACAATACCCAACGGTGTTAACCATCCCATCAAATTGAACCCACCATTGCAGAACATCATTTATCAAATTAAATAAAAATATATATTCTCCATACAAAAATTTGTCACGTGATCGGCCGGATCGGAGTTGTATGGAAAACGCAATATTATTTATTGATTTTTCTTAATTTTTTTCCATAATGAGTTTACTTTGATGGGTAGACTAACACCGTTAAGTATTGTCACACCTTTTTGATACACGTTGTATGTAATAATTTATTTATTTTTATTTACTATCCATACTTTACTTCCAGGGAACGCAACCTCAGAGGCGTTCGTCTGATGTGGAACAAGGGAGAACCTTTACCGTTGAAGACTGTTTGGAATCCGTTCAGTCAAGACGTACCTTTCCTTACTTTCGCCTCGCACCCCATCTACTGGCACAAAGGTGAGGAAGGTACTGGTATCGGTCTTAACACTACTAATTTATAATTTTTATCATTTATTTGGGTACATGTTTCATAGTGTGTTTTAAAAAAATATAAAAAATACTAATTTTGTCGTAAGGTGGAAGTGTGATTTTTTGTAAAGAGATCCAAAGTCGTTGTAGGATGTACGTACGTACTAGTTTTTGTAAAGAGATCCAAAGTCGTTGTAGTATGTGCGTACGTACTAGTTTTTGTAAAGAGATCCAAAGTCGTTGTAGGATGTACGTACGTACTAGTTTTTGTAAAGAGATCCAAAGTCGTTGTAGGATGTACGTACGTACTAGTTTTTGTAAAGAGATCCAAAGTCGTTGTGGGATGTACTTACGTACTAGTTTTTGTAAAGAGATCCGAAGTCGTTGTAGGATGTACGTACGTACTAGTTTTTGTAAAGAGATCCAAAGTCGTTGTAGGATGTACGTACGTACTAGTTTTTGTAAAGAGATCCAAAGTCGTTGTAGGATGTACGTACGTACTAGTTTTTGTAAAGAGATCCAAAGTCGTTGTAGGATGTACGTACGTACTAGTTTTTGTAAAGAGATCCAAAGTCGTTGTAGGATGTACGTACGTACTAGTTTTTGTAAAGAGATCCAAAGTCGTTGTAGGATGTACTTACGTACTAGTTTTTGTAAAGAGATCCAAAGTCGTTGTAGGATGTACGTACGTACTAGTTTTTGTAAAGAGATCCAAAGTCGTTGTAGGATGTACTTACGTACTAGTTTTTGTAAAGAGATCCAAAGTCGTTGTAGGATGTACGTACGTACTAGTTTTTGTAAAGAGATCCAAAATCGTTGTAGTATGTGCGTACGATCTCGTCAAAAGCTCGTAAAAATGATGTCATAAATTAACTGTATTTTTGTTTTGTTTTGGTACGGTTCACAGATGACGTCTGACGGGTTTAGCATAAATAAGAGATTTTTTTTCATCAGTTTATTTTTGTTAATAACTCAGAAAGTGAATACAAAAGTCTAGTATTTTTAGTATGAACTCTTCATTACATTATCCCGAAATGGTTTTAGTTTCCAAAAATGAAATGTTGTCAATTACGTTCGTACGAAAATCATGGATCCTAATCATGACCATCCTTTTCAGAGGGTGGTCCGGAAGAGCGGTCTATATACGACATGGAGATCTTTGCTCAGAAGCTTCAACGTGCAATAGAGAATATGCCTTCGTCTTCGTGTTGTATTCACCACTCGCCCATCGTCATACAGAGCTATGTGGGAGTCACTTCTTTACTCCATAACAAGACCAGTATGGGGTTCTTTAAAGTCAGGGGAAAGTTTAGCTTTTAGATCAACAAAAATGTGGAAATATTCGGTTTCGTCAAAGTAACATAAGGTCATCATGAGTTGAGGTACTACTAACGATAAGTAGTAAACAAGATAAAATTAAAAATTAAAAAAAAAACAACTCGACACAAAGAATTTCGTTGTTTCAATAAAGTTCGGCATTTTGTGGTGACGGCCATCTTGGATTTGAAATTTATCATAATGTATTTTACTAGTCAAGCCTTTTTATTGTATACTCATGTTGAGCGAATTGTAAAGCAATATGTATTCCAATGTTTAGTGGCAGTGGCCATCTTGGAACGATTTTCATCAAACATGGCTAAAACACTCCCGACTATCTATCCGTTCAGCTACGAAGCACAGACAGACACACACCCGGACATGCCAATCTTATACCACCCACGTTTTTGCTTTGGAAATTAAAAATAAGTAGCAAAGGGATCAATTGGAATTTTTGAAACAGCGCTAGACTGTTTTTCGCTCTCTAATACTGTATTTTTTCAAATTTAACTGTCTCTTTTTTGTACAGAGAGTAAGGTCCAACTCTAGTTTCGTTCATATTCGGTGAACTTCATCAGGGATGAAATGAGTCGTTCGTGTCCACGACGATGGCACGTCTCGCACTCATCCATCGTTATGGACACGAACGGCTCATTTCATCCCTGACGAAGTTCACCGAATGTGAACGAAACTATAGTTGGACTTCTCTTACAATGAGGTACAAGTGAAAACCCGAATCGTTAGATAAAATAAATCAAACAAGCGTTAGTTTTCTAAATAGAAGAGAAAGTTGGTTTTGCAAGTCAACATTTTAATTTAAATTCGAATAGAATTCATTGATTTTGGAATATTTTTGGCGACTAATACACAAGTAAGTAATCACTAACTACAATCACAATAATAATAGTTTTAAATAGTTTTAATATTAAAAAAAAAAGTATTAAGTACAAGTTAATGAAAAATTGTGTGTAAAGCAGTAGGTACTAAGTTCTTAACTGGTTACCTAGCTCCAATTTCGTAAGCGGCCGAAGCGTTGATGTTCATGTAGGTAGTTTATTGAACTTTGCTTAAATGTTATTTACTTGTCTTAATTGTACAGGGTTATCGGTTAGGGGTGTACTAAGGCGAAAGGGGGTTTATGTCCATCCGAAGGAATAACATTTATTATGAAACCAACAATGAATTTGAGAAAAAAACAGCTGTTTCTACGAGTACAGAAAGGTGTTACAATACTAAGGGTGTTAGCCTTCCCATCAAAGTGAACCCATTGTAGAAGAAAGTTTTGCTTTTCCACACAAAAATTGGCCACATGTTATCGCTCAAATTAACACACAATAATTTTTTCCCGAATTTTGCAAATATTTTTTTCAGTTATGATAAGGTATGACAACCCTTTATTAAAAACTAGCTTATAACACTATTTAAAAACAAACAATACAAAATAACATACTGGATTTCTAACGCAGGCCTTATCGTGGGTTAATTTTGTTGGGTAGACTAGTACCCTTAAGTTTTGTCACACCTTTCTGTTACACGTTGTATATTCTATCGACGGCCATTAAACTTTTTTTATGGAACAGCTGTCTTTTTTTATAGAACTCAAGTGTTAGTCCCATAATGAAAGTAAATCGTGATGATGAGTAGGTATACTGACCTCCTATCGGCTTTGTTTACTCCTAACCAATAACCTTTTATTTAGATACTTAATCGTTACATATTTACTATGTATTTATTTAGGTGCTATTTTATAGGTGCCATGTTATTGTTCCCATTGGTTAGTTATGAGCGAATAGTCATATTGGTACATATAAAGAAAGAAAGAAAGAAAGAATTTATTTGTACCAAAAAACTACTAGCAGAAATTATGTATTTATATGTAATTATAAATTTAAATTGTAGCATATAATGTATGAGATGGCAAAAATTATACTGTGAGCAACATTGCTAATTTTAACTCTTGTTAACATTTTGTTAAAAAAACTAATCTTTTCATCTAATACCATAATCCATAACGTTCGAGTATACTTAATAAAATTTTATCGGCTAGGGGGTATATAAAGCCTGAAGGGGTCACTATAGTCATCCTATGGAACAAATATGGAACCAACTCTAGATCTGAGAAAACAATTATGTTACATAGAAAAAGTTTGTTGGTCGTCGACAAAATGTATGAAACAGCTGATTTTCTTTTCTCAAATTCTGGGTTGACCTTATATTAGAAGTTATTCCGTAGGATTACTATAGTGACTCCTTATATAACATTTAAGTACATTAATAATAATTTCAAGAGTTATTATCGAAATGAGACCTCATATTATTATTTCGATAGCCAATGAATGCTTTTTACTCAATTTTTTTTCCAATTACGGCCTGGCCCTATTGATATTAGACTTCCTCTCGGGTTTGTTATCCCCTAACTGATAACCCTGTACAGTTAGGAAGCATCGCCAGTAAAAGTAAAATTGACTATCGAGGGAAAATATAATATTTCAATAGCAAAGAATGTTTTTATAATGCGTGTAAGTAATATTAAACTTGTAGAAATCAAACTAATATTAAAAACGCGAAAGTTTGTAAGAATGTACGGATGTATGTTTGTTAATCTTTCACGCAAAAACGGCTAAACTGATTTCGATGAAATTTGGTACGGAGATAGCTTAAACCTTGTATTAAATTAGACTAGATTTTTTATCCTGTATTAATGCGGGTGACACCGCAGGGCGCAGCTAGTGCCAGATATATGTTTCTCAATAAACTTCAACCAGTCTGGTAGAATGTACGAGTAGGTTTCGATGTAAAGTTGTTAAATGTTAAAACTGAGATTATTTATTTATTTATTTACTTAATTAGCAATAATCGTAGCTTTTGCATGTAGTATATAAGTATCTTGTATATAAATGCATTCCATCGTCTAGTTTTAGTAATGAAATATTAAGTTATGGTACTTAAGTACTTACTTATCATTGAATGACAACTTTTAAAACATTTACCCCGCCATTTTTATTACGAATACAAAATACAAATATTTATTAGCGATTTAAATTTTTATTAAATTTTAAACTTATAATAATAAATAAATAATGATATAATTTATTTATTTACCGCAATATATATAATCACATTAGAAAATTAAACTTATAAATCTTATTTATAAACGATTAGTTAATATTGGTTGTTAGTTGAATAGTTCTCATGACGTATATTTACACTTTTAAAGCTTTGTTTAATTATTAGTGATTTTATTTTTCATATGTACTCCTTGTTTATTTGGCATGTTAATATATAAACAAGATTATTTTGAATCCACTGGCTCCGAACTAGTTGGCACTGTGCTTCGGTAGCCGGTGGCGTCTCCCGTAACTAAGTTGCAGGTTCATGCCTAAAAATATTTTTTTTTAATGTTGTCAATTATATGTCTCTCTTTTACGCGGGTCTCCCATAAGGAGTGATGGTCATAGTAATGTATCTATAAATAAAAATAATAAAATACATTTATTAATTAGTGGTCTCAAGCTATCATTATTTACAATAAATTGGAATACATATTTTATTATTTATTCAGCATTTTAGATTTTAGGATAATAATTTGTGTTGTTATACATAACGTATGTTTATTTTTGTTATTATATTTAATATTTTTTATTTATTTTTAATGCTGCCAAGATAATTGTGATGATTAATAAATATTCAGTGTAGTAATATCTCTGTGTTTCTGATATAGCGGGCCTACTCAAATAAATATAAAAATAATAATCAAAGTAAGTATTTTAAAATTAATTATAAAGTATAAAAAGGTTCTTTCGGCCGAACCAAATAAAATAATATTCTGGCCGATATTCAATTAAATTGTTTAATAAAATTAATATATCCAATAAATTTAATCAAATGTACGAGTCTTAGACTAAAGTTTTCGTTGAAGAGTATTAGTGTAGCAAGATTTTAAAATGGCTGTGAGAGAGAAAGTAGGCAGGTGTACAGTGTTTATGGACTCTATGTAGTTTATAAGATTGTTGAAATCACTTAAAAATAATACACAACACTTACCTAAATACAATTAATCGCTCTATTCGCAAAATATTACCAAACCTGACTGATTTTCGGCCAGATATATCTGTAATTTTGCATTAATTTGAAATTTTTTTATAAAAAAACTGTAATTATTCAGTCGTATTATATAATCGTATTATCAAACAAAATATCTTTAAAATATTGTCAAGAAAGTCATAGCTCCTATGGCAGTGTTGTGCGGATAGGGTTAGATATGCATATTATCTAATAAAACAACTTATAAAATCTTAAATTAAGTATTTAATATAGAAATATTTATATTTTAAACTTGAAATTGACTGTTTATTAACTTGTTACGCATTCAGCCTTGCTTTAAGTGTGTTATATTATACCATTTAATTCATTCCTATTTTGTATAATATTATCTATTTCAATTATACCAATTTCAATCGCAATTTCTTGTTTTTCTTAATTTTTTCCTTCCTCTTAGGATTAGTTGTTAGGATAAGTTGTTAGGATTAGTTGTTAGGATAAGTTGTTAGGATAAGTTGTTAGGATAAGTTGTTAGGATAAGTTGTTAGGATTAGTTGTTAGGATAAGTTGTTAGGATAAGTTGTTAGGATTAGTTGTTAGGATAAGTTGTTAGGATTAGTTGTTAGGATAAGTTGTTAGGATTAGTTGTTAGGATAAGTTGTTAGGATAAGTTGTTAGGATTAGTTGTTAGGATAAGTTGTTAGGATTAGTTGTTAGGATAAGTTGTTAGGATAAGTTGTTAGGATAAGTTGTTAGGATTAGTTGTTAGGATAAGTTGTTAGGATAAGTTGTTAGGATTAGTTGTTAGGATAAGTTTACATAAATTCAAAATCGTTCCAATCGTTTGGCAGAGTGTAGTCATTCCAGAAATTATCCTCATAGTTAATTGGTAGGTTTTCTTCTTCGCTTATCTCTCTAACGTATCTTATGTCTTCGATCCAAGATAGATCGTTTACAACCTCTTGGTTGTATATTGTAGCTTTTTCAGTAAATGTGTTCTTCTGATTCAAAAGATCGGTTGTATTCCACGATTTATTCGGAGCTGTATCATTCTTGTATGCAGAAATTTTAATAGCGTTTATAGGACTGTGATTTTTTATTGTTTTTGCAGGCATTGCACATACAGCATCATCAGTGAGATTTAATTTACGTGCCATCGTTTTAATATTAATAGATTCCTCTTTTATATCATTAGACTTAACTAAGATTAGTGTTTTTAGTTCAGTATCTTTTCTGATAGTTTTACCATTCTTCTTTCTGGTTTGTTTAGTTTTAACATCTTTCTCCTTTTTAACTCTACGACTTATTTTTCGGGGTTTTCTTTTTGGTTTAACTTCAGCTAATACAGTGTTTGTATCGATACTGTCTGCAGTAAATTCTGTTGTACGAATATCTGCTGCGTCATTCACCATTGTTAATACGTTTAAAAGTTTACGTTTACGAGTATTTTTTCCTGTGGCATTTCTGTTAGGGCTGGTGTTATTTGATTCTTTAGGAAAATGTACTGTTTCTTTAAACTGTTTCAAAGCTGGATCATTTACGACTATTTTGTTATTCGCTTTGTTATTATTGCCTATATCAAAATTTACTAGAACACTTTGAGAACATTCTCCGTAAGTATCGGATTTGGCAGATAAAGCATCGCCTTCTTGTATTGACATTTCAGATATAGCTCTGTGCAAATTAATAATCTCCAAATCTTTATTTATAACTTCAAACCCTTTAGTTTTAACCTTTTTAGTGAAGTCATCTACATCCTTTTTCTCTATTTTGGCTTGCTCAGTTATGCTTTTATCATTATATTGTGTTGTATTTTTTCTTTGGCTTTCTGTCTGATTTAAAACCATTTCCATCTCTTCAATTTCTTGAGAAAGTTGTGTCAAGTCTTCGTCGATTGGAGAAGGGGGCAAGTTTTCATCATCAGCCAATATAACGACATTGTTAAAATCTTTTAACTCCTGCTGCTCTTCCATGATGCCTTTCATACATTGTACAAGCTTTTCTATTACCTTAAACATAAAAATCACATCATGAAAATGTAAGTAGTATCGCTTATATTATAATTAAGTTAAATTTGAACTAGCATTAAGAGCACACTGCCATACTAGGGTAGGATATTATGCCTACATATTTAATTTAACCAGAAATTATAAATAGTTTTTAATAAGCATATCTCTAATGATGTCTGAAAATATAAAACGACATACATACACACTGTATAATTATACTCAATACGTCGAAAATTCTGCGCTTTAAAAGAGCTTGTATTCGGTTGCGAAAGAAAGAAGGTTGTTTTTCGAGTATGCATGTATGTATATTTCTTTGGCAAGCCCTAGAGCCTAAACGGCTTGTCGTATTTTTATGTGAGTTATGTCTATACAGGGGTAGGCACTCGAAGTGTTACCAACTTTAAGTTGCTATAGCAACCAAACTGTTTACAATAAAACGCCCATTTTTTCACAGTCGTAAGTCTATTGTATTGTTCCTAAACATACAGAAGCTCATTGTTTTTCATCGCTGCTAAAAAAAGTTATCCAGATGAAATTCAAACGCCACAGTGTCATTACTTTGTATTTGGCTGGAAAATCGCAACCAGCCATTGTTAATGCGCTACGACATTTACATCTGAATAAAATGTTTGTGTATCGGACCATCACGCGTTACAATGATACGGGTAGCATCAAGAAACGCCATGGAGGTGGACATCCAACAACAGCAACATCATCAGAAATGGTTCGGTGCAACGATAAACCAGCAAATCTATCGTGACAAGATTTTAAACGATACTTTGTTACCTTGGGCACGTAAGAAATTCAATAGAAACCATTAGACGTTTCAGCAAGACTCGGCACCATCCCACAAAGCCCGTGAAACCCAAATCCCCCGTGAAGACCACAATCGTGCAGCGTGTGAAGCCTTCTCGGACAGACTCGATGCTGTTATCCGCGCTCAAGGTGGCCACATCGAACAATATTTTTTTCTTATTAATTTTAAATGTTTTTTTTCTATATATTGAAGTTTATAAATAAAAAGAAACAAAATTGTCAAAATTACAGCATTTTGAATTGGTAACACTTCCGAGTGCCGACCCCTGTACATAGGTTCGTCTTAGCCGAGAGAGTGACAAAAGTAAAAAAAGGATTTTTGCGCCAAAAAATAATCTCAAAACTACAATAAATCGAGTGTGGTATCAAGATAACAATTTTTAACGGTGATTACGAATATATTATATTTATATTATTATAATTATATTTGATCTAATTGACAAAAAATTCAGCAGTTAAGAAAAACACAGCTTTAGTATTTTTTTTTAAATTATATAACAAGTCTTATATATATATATCCTAACTAATATTATAAATGCGAAAGTAGCTCTGTCTGTCTGTCTGTTTCGCTTAAACGCCAAAACCACTAAACCGATCTGGATGAAATTTGGTGCACAGGTTGGACCCCGGGAAAGGACATAGGATACTTTTTAACCGACTTCAAAAAAGTAGTTCCCCCATTATCTCGAAAATCCAAAAGGGAACTACGCGGGTGAAACCGCGGGGCACAGCTAGTATATATATATATATATATATAAGTTCTTTTTGTTACAAAATGCAAGTCACAAATTATTTTGACCCATATATTATTATTACATACAATAGTGACGTAGCATGACATTGAATCCTCTATGCATGTGACCTCACTCATACGGTGTGTAGTTGAATAAAGGCTGTACTTATTTTTATTTTATTATATTTCCTATTCCAAACTACAATAAAACATATAAGACATATAACATATAAGACATATATATATAATAGAACATATAAGCCATATATATATATATATGTTATGTTTTATTGTAGTTTGGAATAGGAAATGCTATTTTTAAAGTTTTAGTAGTCGGGTTTGTTGAAGTCTCTTTAACCACCTGTTTATGGTTGACTTGTTCCTCTCCATCGAAAGGTCGCACCTGTAAGGATTGCCTACATATGTAACTATGGATGACGTCGCAACTTCACATATGTTATATATTTATTAGTAAGTGATGAAGGTGGGTATTGTAGTACAGTGAGTCTTATTAGCACAATTAGGTGATTGTTCTAAAATTTCTAATATTTAGATAGTACATGAGCTTTTCATGCAGTCGACGTCACAACGGAAGATCAACGCTGGTTGTTGTTGCTGTTATTTGTTCCAAATAAATTTTATTCATACCTTATGAATGACTTGACTTGATGAATGACACACAACGCAAAAATTCAATAACATATTTTCCAATTAAGTGCTACAAGGGCAACCTTAAGCATCGACATTCTTTCCAGATAAGTTGTAAAGAAACATTTAAGTCACTGAGATGAGTCATGCTTATGTTAATTTAGAAATCAATAAAACCTGCAGAATTAGTCGCAAAACTATACTATATATAATAATACATGTTTTCTTTAAATGTAATTTATCTTGAAATTTAACTATATCAAAAACCCATTGATATATAACATAATAATTATTAGTGTTAGCCTAGCCGTTGAACGGCTGTTGAACTCGTTGACGCACAAGCAAAAGTGCGCGGGTTCAAATCTTGGTCAAGTGCACCTCTGAGTTTTTCACTCATGTGCATATTAGAATTACCTATTTATTACGTGCTTAAACGATGAAGAAAAAAATCGTGAGGAAACCTGCTAGTCGGAGTAGGTTAATAACTTTCAAAAATAAGTGTCCCCAACCCGCAATTTGGCTAGCGTGGTGGACTTTGGCCTACATCCCTTTTAGGGAGACCCGTACCCAGCATTGGGACGCTATAGGTTAATACGTACCTATATAACAGTATATTAGAAGTCACATAGGAAAATCCCATATAAACTTGCATCAGACCTACTCCGTACTTCCACGAAGGACCGAAGGATATCCTAGCCTTGTTAAACTAGGTTAGGTCCTATTTGCGTAGATAACTGTATCCTCTCCGAGTAATTAGAGCATTTCCATAGAGATTAGCCTATCCTACCTACGCTGTCGACGCTATTGTTAACCCTTTATAGCTAAAGACGTAAAGTAATTTAAATTATTGCGTATAATAAAAGTGTGCGTTTTATGTAATAGTATTAAATTTTAAAGAAAGCCCAAACACTGTTAAGTGACCGTTATAAAACAAAGCGTCCTCTTCCAGGCAACCTTAGAATGTCGCAATATACCAAGCGAAGGCATTGCGGGAGAAAGTGACGTCCCTAAATTTGTAAAAGTTTTTTTAAAGTAGTTACTACAATAAAGGGCTTTGCGACGTGGGCTAGTAGTTAGCACGCTTGTTTCGTGAGCCAGTCGGCCTGGATTCGATTCCCAGACGGGGCGAGAGTTCCAGCGATACGTTTGAATTTTTATTTTCGTGTCTGAGCACGAGAGAAATCCTAGTGGAGAGTTATGACTGTTAAACGTTATATAAAGTATCCATAACCTTAGCTTCCAGAGAAAGCCCTTCTGTATTTCTGAGTGGCCTACTTATTACCGGGAATTTCGGATGTTTTTGAATGAATCTAATCAGCCTCATATCACGGGCAGTGGATAATAGTTTTTATCCACCAGCAAAATTCGAATACTACTAATTAAAACTTCATTAATTGCACCTCTAAGCAAGCGTCATCGTGATATTAAATTTTTTCCGTGTTCGATTTTGTGTTTCCCTTTCCCCAGGAATAAATGCACATGTTTGCATAAATAAATTAATGAATTAATATAACTTAATAGCACACCAATAAAAGATACAGCAACAAAAATAGTCATAGACAATAGTAGTTAATTGGGCGGCCTTATCGCCTAAAGCGGTTTCTTCGAGCCTATGCTAGGGGCCTGGACGTGTAACTAAGAACTCAGAACTATGCTGGTTCAATTCCTGCCTGTAGTGCTGGCTCCTTTCTCGTTCTCTAAGAGGTCCTCTTACCTGCAAAGATCTAAGGTCGTTTAGGCACTTGTCCTGGTACCCAGTGACTTCTTTTATGTATAGCTGTGCGTTCTCAGTAGATATCGGTATGTTATTGTAAATGTAGTCGTCCACCATCAAGCTGATTTGCATCAGTCTTGAATCTATCAATCGCTTCTGAAAGTCACAGATCTTAGATTATAATATTAGGTCTTAAATTATAATATTCGAAAGGGACCTTCGGATAGTCACATTAAAAAAAACGGTGAATATGTTATTTAAGTCGCAAAAAACATTTTTGATCTGCGAGTAGGTATACATTTATATCAAAAAAGCTTCTGATACAAGTCTAGCATGCTTTCATGTATTAGTACCTACCTATCTATATGTACGTGTATGTCTGTCTGATTGTTAGTACTGGCATTTAAGTCGTATTTTTCATTGAATCTTGACATAAAACCTGCATAACAACTATAGATTACAGAAAAACCTAATTCAAGATTTTTATAAGTTTTAATGGCTTCGGGATTTCCTCCTACTCTACACGTCTACTACGGCGCATTTTACTAGCAGTTTTATATTATATTGATCAAGAATATCCAGCGCACAATTTCGCAACAAAATCTGCCAAGAGATTGTTGAATTATGAGATCGTAATAGCTGCGGATAGGTACTGCAGAATATTTGATGCTCGCGTGGTATTCCGTTCGCAGAAATCTTATAAAGAATAAGACGTGGAAATACAATAAAGAAAGCGAATAGTGAAGAGGCAAACAAATAAAGTATATTATTACCTGTTTCTTAATCAAGAGAAGTTTTATATCCGTATTTCTTGGCATGTTGACACGGTTTATAAATTAAAGCAATTGAAAACAAAACAGCGTTTTCCCGCCTCTTTGTTTTTTTTCTCTTCTTTTCTCTTACATCAAAAAAGTTTGAGGATAGTTTGTATGTAACGCAAGGAGGTTGGATAGTGAAACGTAAAAACAAGACAAGGATCGAAACCAAAGAACCTACGCAGAATTTGAGATAATTATTTAGAGGAGTGTTATTTTTATAAATATGTACATAATATAGAAATTAATATTAATCTAAGCAAAATGTTTTAGGTACATTTGCAGTTTAGCATTAAAAAGCAAATCCTGCATTCGCAGATACTTTATCGGTTATCGGGAGGATGAATTCAGTTATATCCTGCCTTATTTCATTTAATAATAGATGATAAGGTATAAATAACACTACATAACCATTTATTTAATCAGTGCAGGCTTGTGACAACAGCCAATACAGCTTTAAAAATTAACTTATTAAAAAAGTATTTAAATAGTTTTGAATTATTGTCCCATTTGGGACATAGTGCGATTTTAACATTCATCCAACCTAATCATTTAACTTTTTAAATAAGTTCAATGGATTAGAACATTTACTTGCTCAAAATGTATTGGTTTACGAGAGCATTTATATTGCTCTACGGAATATTTGTAGCTGAAGCTGGATACGGAAGTCCTACGTATGTTGGATCCCCTGAATCGTAAGTACTTTCTACAGTTAATTGACCAAGCGAGTTTATTTGTTTGAAGTCTGGCTAGTTTTGTTTTTGTTTATCAGTAGTCACGGATAGTAAAGTTGGTATGTTTGTTTAGATGCTAGTACTCGTGTAATATTTTTTTCAATTTCCAACTAATCTTCTCGAAACTTGTTAGTTAATACATATATAAGATTTTTGTTTTATATTTAATAAATAGTTGTCTGGGATCTTTGCAACTGCGCCGACCGACCGAATTCAATCATATTTGATAGATGTTTTTGTGGGGGCTTCTATACAGAATATCTTTCTCTTGTACTTTATTTTATCAGCTGTTATGTCCGTACTTCAGTAATCCTTTGCTCGTGTATTAATTTATTCCAGTCTTCATTACCGCTAGAGCTTTCTTTTAATGACGAAACAGAAGAATGCTCATGCAACTATGCATGAGCATTCTTCTGTTTCGTCATTCCTACTACCTACCTACGACACGACTCGAACGTTATTGACTTGGCTGGATTCTAACCGCGACTTCTAAAACGTTTAGGGACCCCTTCCCTGATCCCCGTCTCTAGATCACACTTCCGAGTTATTGCTATCGATCTCTTGCCATCGAAATGCAGTGATCTATTTACTATCAAATTTTGTTCCAACTAGTTTATAATCTATATTTTTACTACATTTGAAAAAATATTTCTAGTCAGCTTCTCTATGATCAGTGTATCCTAGTGTATTCTGAATCTTCTCTTTACCCAAGGCATGCCATTTGCCCACAGAATAATTAAGTGACTTACCTTACAAGTGACTTAGCCGTTTGCAACCTCCGTTTCGTTTTCAGCCTATTCTTTAGTACCTAGGTAGGTACATCTTTTGGTCCACCTTGTCACATGGCATCCTACACTGCCGGTTCGCATTCTTCCCACTAGTACCATAGCACAACGGTATAGAAATATCGAGTTTTCATTTTTTTTGTTCTAAATTTCCAAATGTTCCTACTTACACAGCTATATACATTTTCCAGGCAATCCGACGTCCAAGCGCCGGCCTACGTCCCTCCCTACCTAAGAAATCAGCAGTTCTCAAACACCGGCTCTCACGGTTACCACGGCATCAAAACGTCATACGGCGGTACCAAAACTTCTTACAGTGGTACTAAAACCTCTTACGGTGGTACCAAAACTTCTTACACTGGTACCAAAACCCAGTATGGAGGTACGAAAAACCCACAGTCAGGTGCCCCGTCGAGATACAGCGAAGCAAAGTCTTGGAATACCAACTCCAATGCAATGTAAGCTCTACCAAATGTTTCTTAATTTTACTGTGTTGTCTGTGCTTACAATTTTATTTAAAATCTTTGTGAAACGGCGCTACAAAGCTTTAAATTGTACATTTAATAAAATTGTAAAGGACACTACTGAATGTGCAGCTCGTAATGTTATTTTCAAACCTTTAATTTCAGTTTAGAGGTCGTTACTTTGACTTAATTTTATTGAAATTTAGTAGTTATATTCGGAATGTACTTATGTTATGTAGGTAATCTTCTTTGTGTAGGCGAAGTGGTTCGCTCTGGTGTCAGAATTTCTAGACCACCCGAAGGCCTCCGACATGGCCTACGATTGGTTGACCTACGATTTAAAGTGACATCCGACCCGCTGTAGCGCTCAGTTGTAAATACCATTTCACGATTACTCTTCCACAGCCTGTCTAGATAGAACGTTGCTAACGTTGGTGGTTGTTCGAAAACATCTTAGTGCACTGAGTACTGTTTTGTAAAGTACTTATGTAAAGCACGGACATAATATTATGACGACTGAACAGCAAAAAAAACAAGCGATATGTCAGTGATTTTCAATACAATACAAAATATCATATCTACCTCTAAAAGTACGACTTAATCTCGTTTATTTCTTTAGAAATTAGTCACATTAATGCATTTTGGTTTTCAGGCCCAGTTATAACGATTTCTACAGCAACGCCAACTCCAATCCTCTATTCTTCCAACGTAAGTGACACTTTTGTACTATTGCACCATACATTATTGCACATTTTTACATTTCAATTAATTTGTTTCAAATTAGACAAAAAGTAAATGTTTATATTTACTTTTTGACGTGTTTGTTAGAATTTTACGCGGGATAATAAAAGTCTACGGGATAAGGTGTGGTATATAAAAATTGAACAGCGTATCTAGCGGACCTGAATAAAGGAACCTCAACCTTTTATTTTGTTCACCAAATACAATAAATACTTCTCTATTTTATACCTTTTTGAAAATTACTACTGACAGTTACTGTGTCGTGGTTTAGCTGCTTTTTACCCGACTGCGAAAGAAGGAGGGTTATGTTTTTCGAGTGTATGTTTGTAAGTATGTTTATATCTTTGGCACCTTCCAGAAACAGCTTGTCGTATTTTTATGTGAGTTTTGCCAATAGATTCGTCTTAGTCGTGAGAGTAACACTGGGAAGGTACATAAAAAAAATAAGGATGATACAGAAGTTTTTTCGGCTTCTGACCACTTGTTACTTTGGTAGCGTGCTGTTAATCTTTCTTAGTAAGCTTCGGGTTATAAAACTTAGAACCTTCATTTGACCCCCTGAACCCGAGGAAGAGTTGAATAAAGAATCGATCTATCTAACTTACCTTCTAGAACAAGCAGGTTTTCAACGACGTTTTCTTTCACCGTCTATGCAAGTGGCAATTAGAAAGCTAGCATGTTTTTTATATTGTTTGTTTGTCAATAGCTGTTTTTTTTTATAAAGAGTTGTCTTAATTACTTATAATATGCACATGTGTGAAAAATTCAGAGGTGCATGCCTGTACCAGGGTTTCAACCACTCTTTTTCGTTTGTGTGGCAAGGGCATCCAAATTTCACGTATCAATGTTTTAAAGGTTTAAGCTCTGTGACCTGTCAGTCAGTAAGTCAGTCAGGATCTACTATTTTATATTGACAGGTCACACTGGTAGGTATGATTGACAGGTCATACTAACTGATAGGTATATATAGATAAGAAGATACGATAGAGGTTTTAAGGATTTGGGAAATAGCGCTTTGATTATACTTTTATTGTACTCGCTGCCGGATTTATCTGACTATAATCTGGGTCTTTAGGTTGCAAGTGCACTTATCGATTATTTTTAACTAGAGTTAACATCGTCGCTTATCACGGCAGTTACAAGTCTAACACAAGCCTGTTAACCTTAAGGATAATCCTTACATGACCGTCACCTATTTCCTCGGAGTCGGCGAGTCCAGAGACTTGATTTCTAAAAAGAAATACTTGTCCGTATTATACCGTAATGGAAGTCTGTAAATTTACTTTATTAAAGAATTTATTATTTGTTTCCATTACAGGACGGACATGTTTATTAAATATTTTCTTGTTATGTTAGGTAGTAGGTAGATACAGACCAAAAATAACCGATTTTTCCTAAAATATAGGTACCTAACTCCCGATAATCATGGCGCGTGGGCGTCTAATCGTTAACAGCGGAAAGGGCGGACTTAGCCGCCGTCCTGTCCGACAAATTGGCAAAAATAACCCGACCTATACGATAGTCAATGCCACTGATAAAATGTGCAGCGATAAAGATACCTATTGCAAGCTGTGTCAGGGTTAAACTGTTATTTCTTGACCAAAATGACAAAGTATCTCTGCTTCGTTTCTGGCAATTGACAACATTCCATTTTTGCAAGGTGATGGAAATTCGAAAACCATTTCGAGATAATCTAATGAAGACTTCGTACTAAAAATACCAGATTTGTCTCATCACCTGACGGTCTTACGTCAAATGCCAACAATAAAATATATTATTGTATTTTTTTTCTTCTATTGCACAAGGAGAACCCGTAAAGACTTTCCTTGATAATATTACAATCTAGCCTAAGCCCAAGGCTAATAAGTAATTTTAGTTTAACTTAATCGTCTACAAAATAATGTCTCTAAGAATTTGTCCATCGGCACTTTTCTTATTACAGTTGTTAACGCGAAAACACTTTGTTCGTGTTTCTTAAGTCTTAGCACTTTCACTATTATATTTCACTATTTTACTTTTAACACTACACTAACTCGAACGGTTTAGTTCTTTTTAGTCTTCTAGTTATCTCAGTGTGGTCGAGGAGCTGGATAGCCTCGACGTTGGCATGATGGTGAAGCCGGTTTTGGTGAGCTTCAGCGTATTTTTTATCACTTGTTCAACGAATTCTACTTTTAAGTCCTGGTGAAGATCGTTGTTTCTTATGTGCCAAGGTGCATCAGTACTATTATGGAATCGTTGGATCATGGGCCTATTACTTTTAGCGGCACAGCCCCACAGCTGTATACTCGTACCATGAGTCCATTTTGGCATCAGGACTTGTTAATACACTACCAGTTTGTTATGTATTGACAGCTGGATTGCTATAGTGCAAATCCAGCTGCTCTTTTTTCTTCTTGACGTGTTCTTTCCAGCGAAGCTTCACGTCAAGGGTCATGCCTAGAAATTTTGCTGTATTCTCATATGGTATTACTTGACTGTTGATGTAAACTGGAGAATACTTGTGTCGTTTATTACTAAAGTCTATGTGAATTGATTTGGATTAATTTAATTTTATCCTCCATTTCGTCGTCCAGTCATAGACTTTATTCACAGGCATTTGAACTTTTTCTGCAGCTACTTCATGTGTATTCAATACGGCCATGATAGCAGTATCGTCAGCAAAAGTTGCAATGGTGTTATTTTCTGGCTGTGGTATATCACATGTGTATAACAGGTACAGGACCGGACCTAATACACTTCCTTGTGGTACACCGGCTTTTATATTTTTTTAGATCTGAATAGGCATCTAACACTGACGAGCAGACTTTATCTTCCTCAAGGCTTTTCTCAATCATGGTTGTTATTCTGTGCACCTGGTGTATTGTTGAGTGCTTTTCTCGAAATCCAAACTGATGGTCAGGTACAAGTTTTAAATCTTCTATCACTGGCTTGAGCCTTTTCAGTAACAGTTTTTCAAGTAATTTTGATATTATTGGTAAGAGAGATATGGGTCTATATGATTGTTTCATGTGGTGGTTTATCAGGTTTGGCGATCATTATTACCTCGGCAACTTTCCATAAATCTGGCACATATTTCAGCCTTATAACAGCGTTTATAAGTGTAGTAAGTTTGACTACAGTTTTCCGCGGTAAATTTTTTAGCACTTCTCCGGATTATTGTATCTGTCATCTGTGAGTGAACCATACCAAAAGCAAAACAAACAATAGAAATATAGATAATTAATGACTTATTTTTTTACGAGGTTTTGACGAGAATAACATTATGCTGAACATTTCTTATATTTTCAAAAATCTGTAAACACATAATCATTAGATTAAACAAAAATAGGAGTTAGTTATTTTTCATTTTTCTCTCCATTATCGTAATAAAAAGAAGGAGACAAAAATTTTAAATGTTGTAAATTGCTTGTTCCGTCGGATGTTTGTATGTCTCCTGAAATTTCGTACTTGCGTATAAATCCTAGTTTATGTGTTCTACGATTTTTTTAATCTTCGGTCCGTTCGATTAGAACGGCATCCAAAAAAAGGCATGTGTGCTACAGCGATATTTACGAATTCTATAATATTTTGTACACACACAAAGCACGAAATGAATCACAATTATTCCTATACGTTAAAAAATCGGTCAAGTGGTTGTGGATTTTTTTATAAAGTCACCTAATACCGCGATATCAAGGCCGACAGTTTGAGAAACTACTTGTATTATCCGGCGCGTTAGTTAGTTCCAGGATATTTCCAAAGACGTTTTAAACCCCGTAGGAACATGGTCTGGTCTCCCAAAAAGGTCGGAGTTTAGAATTTACTGACAGACTTCATTAATACCAAATACTTGCTACATGCACGCAGTGTTCCCAACATTACAATTTCTGGATATGTTATATGCATATAGTCGCATAAAGTACCGTGGTCGTGAGGTTGACAGTTCGCTGAATTACTAGTTCTAAGAGACCTAATATATAATTTATATTGCCTCTAGCGCAATGCACGCCCGAATGCCAGAACTCCGGCATCTGCGTGGCGACCAACACATGCGAGTGTCCCGCTAACTTCGCCGGCAAGTACTGCGAGTTTGAGAAGAAGCCTTGTCTCAACTTCCCTCCCCTGCCCATGAACAGTGTGAGGAATTGCGGCTCCGAGTAAGTAACAACTAGGGCAGGAATATCGGAATATCGGAATCTCGGACCGCGATATCCAATATTTCAATTCCGATACTGAGAGATCCAATATTGTAATATCAGAATCATGCCAAATATTTGTGTTTTTAAATACCAGTGCGTCACAATTGGCCACAAGGCATGGTAGACTTGAACTATAAAGATGAAATACCTATTATTATGTTAGCTTAGCTCCTTGTGTAGCATAATAGAGCGCTTAACAGTAGGTATTTCTGATGCCAGAGCTTGCAGCATCACACCCGCCCCGATATACAACTATACGTTACAACTTTAAACTTCACTCTCCGACAAAATGCTTAATGGTCTGTTATTTTTGAGAACATATTATCAAAAAAGTGCATATAAATAATATTTTATTAATAATTAAATTTCTACCATATCATTTATTGGAATAATAATATTATAATTATATATAATTAATATTATAATAAAATGGAATGTATAGAAGATTTAAAACTTTGAACCCCTATTAGACTTTCCAAAAATCATTTCTTAGTATACCCCTACACCCTAAATACTCCAAATTTCATGTCTCTAGTTTCAACGGTTATAGACTCTGGATTGATTGTGACCAACGAGTCAGTCAGGATTTATTATGTCATATGTATAGATGACTGAATATCTTTTATTGCACAAACTTATAAAACATGATAATTTTTTTTGTATGGATTGATTTTAATTGGTAAACAAGGTCGTAGAAGACACTATTCCCTGAACTTGCGGAAATGTTTCGGCTGTACCATATAGCTTCTTAGTCTTCAAAGTTAGAATCGACCTTATGCTGTACAACTTCCGATGTAAGAGGAATAAAAAGAAGACCTTTAATTTATAACGACTGCCGTAGCTTTGTGGTTGGGATACTCGTTTGCGATTTAGGAGGTATCGGCTGAGAGAAGTTTTTGAAAGGTGTGCATGTGTCTGTGAATTTAGCATGGCGTCCACAACACTGAAGAATTCTGAGCTATGACTATTATTTATTAATATTACCAGGCAGTGCGTCATCACCTGCATGTCTGGCCACAAGATGCCCGACGGGTCTACCGTCGCCAACATTCGTTGTGTGGACGGCCAGTGGCAGCCTGCCCGAGCTGACTTCACTACTATCCCTGACTGTCAGCCGGAGTGCGATCCACCTTGCAAGAACGGAGGCTTATGTCTGGCCATCGACACTTGCAACTGTCCCACCGACTTTAGAGGACCTCAGTGTCAATACTGTGAGTATGCCTGCTGCATTTTTCAAGCATAATGTAAGAAAACAAGATAGAAGATATTACCTTTACTTTATACGCACTTGATATATATACACACTCACAATCACCACACACACCACACTCAAACTTTCCTTTTTATACTTTACTCGAATGGTGCTGAACGACTTCACACTTGGAAAAGCATCCTTTGCTAGTAGACTGAAGGCTCATTTTCCAACAGCCGTTAGCGCATGCGACGTCCGCCGCCTGGGATTCAACGGCGGGTACAAATGCGGTGGTGATGGAGAGAAGTTCAGCTGCAAGCTGACGTGTCCCGCCGGGGCTGCGTTCAGCTCCACTCCCGCGCCGGTCTACTCCTGTCTCTACTCCGAAGGAGTGTACAAGCCGCAGCCTATCCCGCACTGTGTCTTTAGTAAGTATATCAATAGTTCAGCTGCAACCAGTCTAATCCCGACGGGCTGTATTGACATTTGCCAGATTGAAGTCGGTTGTCGAGTTTCAGTTTTTCAGATTTACTTGTTTCTAGGTCAACAAAATTTTTCTTTTAGTTAGACATTTCATTGTTCTTATTAACGGCACTTGCCCGGTACTTAGACTAATTATGTAAGTCAAATGGATGAAATTGAGTAACTTATTTTTTTAACTAGTTTATTCTATATTTGCTTTCAGCTGATGTCGTAGTGATTCATCCAAGTGGCAGTCAAAATAGTGTAAGTAAAGTTAACATGTATATTTGGTATAACGTTTGAGTAAAGTCGTTGTAATGTATCCCTGATATAAATTGATATTAAATTAGTATCCCTACTCAGTACTTAAAGTCTTTAAGCTTAAGAAAACTTTCCTGTCATCACCAAATTAATCGACTTTTAAATTAGCTGTGATCGATATTATATCAAGATAGTACTGTAAACGATACTATCCTATTTATTTTAATTGATTAAGAATAGAACAGTTACATTATTCAAGATTTTAAAAATATAATAGCTCAGCATAATGTTATTCTCGTTAAAAGCTCGTAACAAAATGATGTTATTAATAATCTGTATTTTTGTTGTTTCTTTGGTATGGTTCACAGATGACAGATACAATAATATTTTCATCTGTTTTTTTTTGTAAATATCCTTGAAGAACGTCGATATAAAAATATGGTATTTTTAGTATGAACTCTTCATTACATTATCTCTAAATGTTTTTCGAATTTCCATCACTTTGCAAAAGTGAAATGTTGTTAATTAAGTGACGTTAGTATCATATAAATATTAATATCAATATTAGTCAATATTTATGTGATGGTAACAATACTCAAAAATAAATTATTAATAAAATGAAATAAAATAAGTAAGTAGGTATCATAAAAAGAAATCTAAAATTTCCTGAAATCTTTTTTTTTATCATACTAGCTTGCCCGGCGACCCGAATAGCAGAATAAATTTAAAAAATAAAGAATTGTCTGTTAGGCGGTACGAAGTTCGCCGGGTTAGCTAGCTAATGAATAAAAATGAAAATGATTCCATTACAGTCTTACTACACCGTCCACTCCGAGTCAAACTCAAGTTCGTACGGCTACGTAGGTACCAAGACTCACTACGGCAGCAGTAGCTCAGGCTCTCACACGTACACTTACGGGAAAGGAACGAGCGTGGTGGTTCAAGACCTCACTCCTAAGGGAGGCACCTGCCTGACCTGGGCTGGAGTACATTACAAGACGTTCGATGGAAAGGTTTACACGTAAGTATTTATTTATTTAATAATAGCTCACCCAACAGCTATACTTATAAAGTAAAAGTAAAAGTAAACAAGCCTTTATTAAACTACGTACAGTGACTAAAAAGTTGCTTACTAAACATAGTTTCTTTTCTTTTTAAGATATGTTAATATAATTACTAGGAAACAACGGTACCTTACATTACACTGAAATATATTGTTATAAAGATTCCCTCATTCAAGTAAAAACAATGTTAATTATCTTTTATATCCAGTCAAGTTGTGATATGTCCATTTATTAATGTATGTTTTGTCCAAATTATTATATGACGTCATGTTTTATGTACATATCGCCTCATTGGCGGTAGGCCTCCCCCAGTCTTGCCCATAACTTTCTATCTCGAGGTTTGGATGAGGATCGCACGAGATGGAAAGGTATATCTAATAGGTAAATAAATAGAAATAGAGAGCTAGTTAAAGGGCAACACGAGTAATAACAAATAATAAGGAAATAAAAATAACTATATGCAATACTAACCACACAAACAAACAAAAACACATATGCTCTCATAACATAAGGAAAAAAACGTACTTACTAATATTATAAACGCGAAAGTTTGTAGGAATGTATGTGTGTATGTTTGTTACTATTTCGCGTAAAAACTACTGTACCGATTTGGGTGAAAATTGGTACGGAGATAGCTTAGACTCTGGATTAACACATAGGATACTTTATATCCCGGAAAATTGAAGTGTTCCTGCAGGATGATCAAGTATCCACCGCGGGTAAAACCACGAGGCGCAGCAAGTAATAAATAAAGTAAACCTAATGCTTAATAAATTTGTATATATGTACTTGTTCTTAAGTTAGGGTTGACCTAACCCCTTGCCTCACAAGGGAAAGGGCTCAATTACTAGTTCAAATGACATTCAAAACTCATTTATTTAGATTATTAAAAAATCCTTTACACAGCATCAAATGAACAATTACACTAAAATAAAACGCACAATAAAGGAAAACAATCACTAGTTCGAAAGGAATAATAGTTATTTTCTTCCCACCATCTCGGAAAGAGTATTTTTGCTATTCGATATCTGAGCGCAAAAGCCGTTCCGTGTCTGAGATTTTAACAAAATAAAAAAGGTTGTATGATGAATTCGGCACCATAGAGGTAGAAAGAAGAAGAGAGAGGAAGTAAATAGGTTGAATGAGGTTTTTAATTCACAGAACATAGTGCACATGATATTCAAAATTCAAATTTACTTTATCCTCTAGCGGATATAAACGGCTTTTGCACTCAGATATCGAATAGCAAAAATACTCTTTCCGAGATGGTGGGATAAAAAAGTATTTTTCTTAGTGACGTCCCAAAAAAGAAGGAGTTACTTAATTCGGCAGTATGTTTGTTACCTGATTTCTGGAAATAAAATAAATTTTTCGAGACGGCTGGACTGATTTATATCATTCTTTTTTAAATTCTAAGGGCATGCTTTTGTTGTGGTCCCGTTTAAAGTTTATCAAAATCGATTTTAAGATTCTAAATCAAAATAACGGAAAAAATATTTTGATTTATTACTTAGTTTTATTTTAATTTACAAATTAAACCCCCTCAGCCTTATTAATAAACGCGTCTTGACTTAGAGCATCTTTTGTGTAGTTCTATCCAATGGATATCGTTACGCGCCAAAACAAGGCAAATGACGATTAAAGTTAAGACTCGTTTATTAATAAGGCTGCCTAAGAATAGCGTCTGCCGTAATTGAAGACAATTATCAAGTTTTTACTAGTGATTAGAAGCGATTTATTATAACCCGACCACTAAATCTTTAAACCTGTGCATCATCCTCAGTTTTTATTTTAATTTTGATGTACCCAGTGTCACTCTCACAACTAAGAAGAATCTATTGACATTACTCACATAAAAGTATGACAAATAGGCTCTAGGGCGTGCCCAAAATATACTTGCAAATATATACACTGGAAAAACTTTGTTATCCTGTCAGGTTCCAGTCTCCATGCCAGCACATCTTGCTCCGCGAGCCCAGAGAACACAAGTACACAGTGGAGATACAGCAGAAGCCCTGCAAGAGACATACCTACTGCCCCGTACAATTAACTGTGTACCTGGAGACCAAAGCTTATATACTTTCTACTGGAGGTAAGATAAGACAGCTCTTTATTAAATAACCTGTTTAACAATAAATAATTATAACAAATATAACCTTAGAATTCTGCTGAGCTAGGTAAAACCTGTATACAAATACAAATTCTAGTTTCTGCCAATATAACACCTTAGAAATATATACTACGTATTTTGCCTGGAAGAGTTCGTTTTTAGCGATAAGGCTGTCACTTGTGGTAATACATGCAAATTTATATTTATGTATTGTTATGTTTTGTATGTGTACAATAAAGCGTTGATCTATCTATCTATCTTAATGTGTGAGGTATGTATGATCTTATACAAATATACTATTGAAATCTTTGGAATGTTATTTATTATTGAATATCTAAATAGTGTGATATTTTAAGGTCTCTCTAATATAAGTAATTATCATGTACGCGCACGGTTGCCTGGAAGAGATCGCTTTAAGTGATAAGGCCGCCATTCAAAAACTAGTATACGTTCATAAGTTTATCTATGTTATGGTTTATTTAAGCTGGTTTTTAAGTTACATATGTATACGTTTTGGATGTGCAATATGCAGTTCAAAAAATAAGATCGTTAATGAGCTCTCATATTTTTTGAGTGAATATATTACTTAGTTTTATTTTAGTTAGTTAACTGCTTAACGAAAGAAACCTGTTTGTTTATTTTATCATTTTTGATTGTTTGAAAGTTTTAACTTAATTTCGATAACATATTATCTCTGAAATGAGATTAAATGTTATCTAATCTAATGATTAGATATTTCTATTTTTTCATTTTATTACAGTATTCACATTATAATCTCAGCCTTTATAGGGATTCGGCCAAGCGTTTGGTAGACGGTACAAGTGTCAAAAAAGCTACTTTTTTGGGTCAAAGAATCTCTATTGCCATCCAACGTGGCAATGCTGCCAGCATTTTTGCCACCTTTCTCTCAACTAACGGACTTTTTTACCTAGTCTTCTTTTTTTAGTTGTAAGTAGATTTCGTGTCGATTTTATGTCTACACCTACATTAGAAAATATCCATTTTAAAATGTAAATCGTGAACGTTCTTAATTAAAATAACGACAAATTATTTCTTACTGACGTAAATACAATAATATATTTTGTAAATTTGACATATTAATTGACAATGGAAATAACTTTACTTTTAAGCTTAGCTTTAAACATATTCACGTGCCTAGGCATGTGCTTAGGCAAAATAGGCAGAACTGTTTAATTATGCAAGATCTGTACTTTACCATACTTTGGTGAACATATGATTTGAATTTGAATTCGAATTTAGTTTAGTTAGTGTTTTAATTACTGTTTTATAAGTTTTTGTCACAATAAATATCGAAAAAAAATTATGATAGAACTAAAATTAACTATTGATATGTCATAGAGGATGGCACCGTGATTTTCCGCAAGAGCAACCGCATGATCCCAATCCCTGCGTCTCTCCCCGGCATCCGCGTCTCAATGCCGAGCGACTACGTGCTTGTCAACTTGGACGCGCATGGCGTCGCCATCAAGTGGGACACTAATGTAAGTATAAATGAATGAATGAACTCTTTATTTTCTTGTTTTGTCTCGCTAAAACTCGAGAACGGCTGGGCCGATTTAGCTGAGTTTGGTTTCGAAATGTTTGAGAAGGTTCAGGAAAGGTTTTATTAGCCGTGTATATTTGCCAAAATCGGGCTGTAGTAATTAAATTAAAAGTACGTGATTTCTTTTAAAACGATTGCTGAATTTAAGTCTGTTGACACAAAAAATTGGTGCATCCTGAGCACTAAAGCACTGCGCCGCCTGACAGATCGATTAACTACTTAAATAAAAATAAAGGTAGGTATATAATAAAGTACGCGAAGTAATCATGCCTAAATTGTCAAGTAAAGATTGAACCGTTGTATCTTCAGACAGCAGATCAGATTTTTTCGTTTCCTTATTATATTTTCACGATTTCTTTAATGGCGTAACTGTGATTCGTACTGTTTGGTAAATTCGAGGTCCCATGTTCAATTTATGGCCGGGACAGGTATTCAAATTATAAGTTTTGAATGTTTGTCTGATGTAATGTGAGTGAGTGAGAAATCCCAGTGAAATGATATAAATTTAAAAGAGCATTTTTTCTTACAGAACTTAGTACAAATTGAAGGCTCAGTCCTTTTGTGGAACAACACGGAAGGTCTATGCGGTACTTTGGACAGCAACCCAGAAAATGACCTCATGAGTAAAGATGGGAAGATTGTTAAGAGCGTATCCATGCTGGCGTCCTCGTGGCAAGTTAACAAGATTGGAGGTATGATAGCAACCATTGAAGTGATCTAATCGAATTTTAAAATAACAAAAATCTAAAAGATAAATATGGACATTATAGGTTTATGATCAGTATAAATAGTAAATTTTATACATTGACAAAATTCCTAGGCCTTATTGTTGCTTTATATCAAAAGAGTTACGGTTTGAGCTGCACGCCTAAAAGCTGTAAAAAAATAGTACAAATTGTAAATATCTTCGTAATTCGTATGCTTTTTAGGGTTCCGAAACCAAAGGGTAAAATCAGGACTTCACTCTCCGTTTGTATGTCGGTTACCAGGCTATATCACATGAACCGTGACAGCTATGAGTAGACAGATGATATATTTCTGTTGCCGATATAACAACAAATGCTAAAAACAGAATAAAATAAATATTTAAGGGGCTATATGGCTTACAACAACCGCGAGTCCGACTCATATTTGACCGATTTATTTGCTGCATGCACATATTTACTTGTTTCTGTGATTTTCATCTCTTTATTGGATGATTATTTGCATATGCGATACTTGGTCGTTAAAAAACAAATACATCTATTGGACTCAATAAATCGGCACTGTTTAGATACCAGTTGGCCCAATGGGTCAAATCTCTATAGCACTAGTGAAATATAACCACTTTTTGCTGCAAATTAGTTAATTTGAACCCTTCAGTTTTTTTTTATCAAGTAACGTCTTGGAAACGTGGTTCGACAACCACTTCGTCTGCTGTAAGCTAAGATGGTCTAAAGCGAAGCAAGCCTGTCTAGAAAAATACTCGCGACTAATAGGTGTACCAAAAATATTGCTTAATCATAAATTAGTTAATGGAAAGTTCGACATCGATGGACGTAATTTTAATTTTCTAGATATTTGCGATGCAAGTCCTTCAGAGAGCGTTGCGTGCGCCACAGAAACTGCTGACGACGTGGCTAAAGCCACGCAGTTCTGCACTGAAATGATCAGCATGAAAAAGTTCAGAAAATGCTCCAAGGTAAATAATTAAACTTTTTCTATTTTTGTAATCTATACTTATAATAAAACTGTATCAGGTCAAATTCTGTACATTGTATTAATTAAAAAAAATCTTTCGCGGGGGGTATTATTAACGATACAGACCCCAATTAGAAGGGGGAGATGAAAGTCTAATTTAACTCAGTAACACGTGCTTTGATTTGGATGATTCTTTGTTTGTTGGAAAGGACTAACTGAAAGTAATGTTAACCAAAAAATTAGTGGGGGTTCCCGTGTGAGGGGGGGATGAAAATCGTATTTAACTATAACTCGGTAACACGTGCTTTGATTTGGATGATTCTTATTTTGTTGGAAAGGACTGACTGAAAGTAATGTTATCCAAAAAATTAGTGGGGGTTCCCGTGAGAGGGGGATGAAAATCGTATTTAACTATAACTCGGTAACGCGTGCTTTGATTTGGATGATTCTTATTTTGTTGGAAAGGACTAACTGAAAGTAATGTTATCCAAAAAATTAGTGGGGGTTCCTGTGGGAGGGGGATGAAAATCGTATTTAACTATAACTCGGTAACACGTGCTTTGATTTAGATGATTCTTTTTTTGTTGGAAAGTTCTAAATTAAATTAATTAAATAATGTTATCCCGAAAATTAGTGGGGGTTCGGCGTGGGAGTGGGTATGAAATGTTGTATTTGAGTATAACTCGGTAACAGATGCTTCGATTTGGATGTTTTTTTTCGAACTAACTAACCGAAATGATTGCACCTCAAAAAACTATTACATAGGTTTGTAGTTTAAACAAAAAATCTTTTACGCCTACATAAAATACAATATAAGCAAAAAATTCCTACGAGTTAAAATTAGTGCTGAATTCGCAAAATCAAATGGGGTTTACTGCTATCAGTCTTATAGTTTAGTTCTTGGTCAGTTTAGTTCTTGCTAAATATAATAGTGCGAACTATCGCTTTAATTAATCATATTTATAGTTCAAAATATTCTATATATTTTAGGAAGAGCACTGAAATTAATTCTCTAATTATTAAGTCCCACCGACATAATTATGCAAGGTTAGCAACCGCGAACGAAGTTGCGGGTACAGCTTGTTGTAAGAATATTTGTACAAAACAGCAGGGGCGAGCACGAGATTTACATAAACATGACTTAGGAACTGATTAGGCACCTACAAGTTTTGCTGTCGTTCGTTGTTTTGGTCTAAAAAGTTTTGTCATGACGTCTTCAAACAAGTTTAGCTATGACATATTCACTCGCTCTAAAAGTTTGCAGTGCGAAAATTTACAAGCAGTTTCCCTTTTCGCTATTAAAAGATAGCTAATGCCTTTTAAAAAATACTAGAGAAATTTAAATATATGGATCTATACAGGGGAAGTTTTATATGATGAACTTCTCGAAGTCTTGATTTGAAATAAATTATTAGGTACAATTTATTTTGGAGTATGTTCTTTATTAGATGATTATGTGTATTTGTGTTCCAACACTTTAGTTTTTAGCTTACTAGTAGAAATAGAGTCGCCGTAAATATTAATATTCGTGTTGTTTTTCAGGCCATGGACGTGATGCAGTTTTTGGAAACATGTAAATGGGATTATTGCGCGTGTGCATCCACTTTAAGTAAGTTTTCAGATTCATAGACCAAATTCAGTATTAATTTTAAATATCCTTGCGTACTTTTAAAATATATTTGAGTAGTTTTGACGAAGAGGTCAAAAAGAGTGATGGTAAGCCGCAGTACAGGAAGTGAACGACCTAAGAAAACGTGGATGAGTTGTGTGAAGAGTTATACGTGTGTAAGAGAAGTGAATGAAGAGATGACGGTTAATAGAGTAGAATGGAATAGGAAGACATGATGTGCCGAAACCTTGTAGTGAGATAAAGACAGGAAGTGATGATACTTGACTCTACTTTTATGAAGAAAAACTGCAAAGGAGGTCTAATGCTTACTGAAATAGTCTATTAGTGTATTGTTTCTTTAGTGGTGTACCTAACCTTACCTACTAATATTTTTGTTATAGTTAATCTTTCAAATTTTCTATTACTTTTACAAATTTACTGTACGTATCATGGCGTTTCACTACTGGCTTCGGGTCTCCCTTATATAGGTCACAGTTTACCACCCTAAACAAATTGCGTGTTGGGGACTTATTATCAAAAGTTGTCAAATCACACATATATTATAAAAGCGAAGGTTTGTATGTGTGCTTGTTTATTCCTCCTTCTTGATTTCAAATTTGACACGAAGATAGCTTATACCTTGGATTAACACGTAGGCTGCTTTTTATCCCGGAAAATTGAAGTGTTCCCAGGGGATGATCAGATATCCACCGCGGATAACACCGCGGGTCTTAGTAATAAATAAATGACAATTCACACTCATAGCTCCCCACAAGGATTTCTCCTGTGTTGGGTATGCCTTGCAACATACACAAACACACGCACAGCAAACCCAGACCTAAAGACAGATAGTCAAATTCATCGTTCGATAATGACCCCAATTCGGGTAGGCCAAAACTAACCTAATATTGTCTCCTCTCTTTTTGTTTCCAAAAGTGAAAGAAGGATGGATATAATTTTAGGAACTTTTAGTTTAGTCAGTGTGACTGGCTGAACTGGTGTCATTGTGTCCCTTAACATTCTTATTTTTTTGTAGATTCAAAAGATTGTGCGTGTCGAGCTATATCCGTCTACGCCAAGGAATGCCTGAGACATGGCGTCGAAGAGATGCGGAGCTGGCGAGACGCTGAGACCTGCCGTGAGTAACCAATCCTTAACATATTCACCCAATAATGAAATTTAGGGTATTATAGTAGAGTAATGGAGAATATTCTTCTTCTTTTATAAGAATGGCTCACTTTTTTGGGATTCCGTACGTAAATAGTAAAAACAATATCTTATTACTACTACTAGGCTGTCCGTCTGTCTGTCACCAGGCTGTATCTCATCAACTGTGATAGCTTGACAGTTAAATTATTACAGATGATGTGTTTCTGTTACCGCTTTAACAGCAAATATTAAAAGCATTAAAATAAATATGTAAGGGACTCCCATATAACAAATGTGGTTGTTTTTTGCCGTTTCTTGCGACGCGACGTGATATTTGCCGTTTTTTTATTAATTTTAATAACGATAACAGGTAGAAACTTGATCTTATATAGATAATGTTACGGAGTCGTTAGTGCGCAAGTCCGACTCAAATATGGCCGATTTTTAAATTTTCTGACGTGGCTTTTGATTATTAGCCTGGGGCAAACTATAAGGCGTATTTGGTCACTGAAATTTCTCTCAGATATCTTAGACATAGAAAGTATTAGAAGACTTTGGCCCGGCTGTTGGATAATAAAGGTAGACAAAAAATAATAATAAATTTTGGGCAGCGCCTCTAAGGGACGTTAGAAGGCCATCTAATTTCTATCTAATTAATATGCCTATACAATATTAGTCGCGGTACCTTACTAAACTGCATCTTATCTTTTCCAGCTATGTCTTGCCCCGATGGTAAACTGTACAAATCATGCGGCCCAGACGCTCAGCCCAGCTGCGCCTTTCCTCTCGTACCATCCAAGGCTGATAACTCCACCTGTGTGGAGGGATGCTTCTGTCCCGAGGGTCTGCTGCTGGAAGCGGGGAAGTGTGTCCCGAAACAAGAGTGCCCCTGTCGGCTGAGGAACAAGAACTTCCAGCCTGGTAGTGTCATCAATAAGGACTGTAATACTTGGTAAGACCTGGAAAGTGTCGAAATAGAGTAATAGATAGAAAGATATTTTTTTTCCATTGACACCCATATAAATTCCCTTTGATAAAAAAAATCCTAGCCAGTATCTACTTGTTAATTTAGCACGTGGGAGATCTCTTTTCCCTTTTTGCGATGAACTCTGATATTACTTTAACTGTTCCAAAGAAAGAAGCCAAGAAAATGAGTAAAAAAAGAGAAACTGATCTAACCAAGCGGCTGGATCAGTATCCCTTGTTCTACTCAATAGTGTCCCTTGATGGCGTTTGCGTCAAAGCTAAATTAGCATATTCAACTTTGGAAAATATTAAGAATTGACTAGGTTTTAAAAAGACTGTATAAACGCGTTGAGATTTATTAAAAAGATTTTTTTGAGAGATCAATAATTAATTTCATCAAAAATGCCGAAATTGAACTCACGATTAGGAAGTGTCGTTTTTGATCAATTTTGTATTTTTTTTTCAAAAGTATTTCAAACATTTCGCACTGCGTTTCTGTAAGACAGTTTCTGTAAGACAGTTTATGTAAGACAGTTTCTGTAAGACAGTTTCTGTAAGACAGTTTATGTAAGACAGTTCCTGTAAGACAGTTTCTGTAAGACAGTTTCTGTAAGACAGTTTCTGTAAGACAGTTTATGTAAGACCTTACAATATATATTTTTTGTAATATGTATTTTTATTGGTCGAAGATAGAATGGGAGAAGACTTCTACATCCTTATTTCATCTCAATAACCTCTTCATTTCCTCCCCAGTACATGCCAAGCTGGTGAATGGACTTGCACAGCGGTCCCTTGCGGCGCGCGGTGTCGAGCGGTGGGAGACCCTCATTACACCACCTTCGACGGCCTCCGATATGACTTCATGGGAAAATGCACATACACCATGCTTCAAGCTGAAAACCTTACTGTAGAAGTGGAGAACGTGGCCTGTTCTGGCGCCATATCTGAGGTATGACATATTATGGCCTAGAAAATATGGCACAGGTAAAGACAAACAGTCAGTGTTGATATTGGGTTGCCACAAATGGACATTGTTGGCTATTGAAAGCTAAAAGTCTTAAGGCAACAGATGACAGTTCTGCATTTATCAAGGTATAGAAAATTGTATCTTTAAACAAGATGGTAAAGCATCTCAACTGTAAGGTTGGCAAAACTTTTTTTCATTTCAAAAATTATTCGTTGGCATTTTTGTCTTTATATGTCGAGTAAAATTTTTGAACTGTTCTTAACGAAATGTAATTATTACGATTTTTCAACTTTCAAAATCTCTTCGCCATCCTCCAGGCCATGAACCTAACCCCAGTGAAGAGTTCCAACAAGCCTTCGTGCACGAAGGCTGTCACCCTGAGGTACCGAGGTGTTGCCATACACTTGCAGCAAGGAGGCATCATCACTGTCGATGGCAAGGAAATCTCTACCATACCTGTCATGGCGGGAGACATCCGTATTAGGGCTGCGTCATCGCTCTTCCTCATTGGTAAGGCTACTAAAATAGCACATTGTATTATTGACTGAGCAAATCAGAAGATACTGGTATACAATTTTTTTTTACTAAATATTATTTAAATATTTTTTTTCTGTCGGTTTAGAAAACAATCGTGTATATTATAATATACGAGTAAGTTTTTCTGGATCTCGTTACTTTCAACTAGATCTTATTTTTCAACGAATATTGTTGAAATCTTGAGAAACTTGATGGCCACAAAATATTTCGTGGAGAAGGAAGGAACTTGTACTTTGTGGTTGTCGGGTTATCGAAGATTTGGTGTGTATTTTGTTTAAAGGGAGGATGTTTGCTCCAGATAACATTTACAGCATAATTTTCGACAGACCAACAACATAAACGGTCTATAGGTTGTACGAGTAAAACGACGCCAAAGTTTGTGCTCTTGGCTCCAGCCGTACTAATGATTAATATTTCGAAAACTAAGAAAGTTTATTTTATTGCAGTACAATTACCAAACAAAGTAGACCTGTGGTGGGATGGCAACACTCGAGTCTTCATCGACGTACCGCCGACATTCCACGAAAAGACAAAGGTATGACTGGATTTTGTACTTCAAGGTGTATTAATGACGCTTTAATTTTGATTTTATTCACTTAGATGTTATCATCCAGGTAGTAGGTAAGTGAAATATTTTTTACCATCGAAGTCAGCGATACTGTAGCCCTGGATGGAGCATGCCTAGTCTGGAATACACTGGCTCTCAAGGAAGGCTTCCGGAACACACCATTAGGTGCTTGACAGATTTTACAACTTAAAGGTGGTAGCTAACCAGGCGAGCGATAGGAAACACCCTACCACCATGCTATGGTTTCCTCACGTTGTTTTCCTTCACCACTAGCTTAGGATTTTATTGCTTGTTTCGTGGGATCGAAACTCGTACCTTTTGCACCGCAATCGACCTCACTAACCGTTCGACCATCATCGCTACCTACGGTATAGCATATCACTAGCTAGCCATTAATAGACATTATATAACACAATTTTAATAAGCTAATGATAACTCATGAAATCATTAAATCGACCATGATCTGGTAGAAGACAGAATTAAAGTTTAATGTCTTATTTTTATAGTGTGGCACGTTTCCCATAGTATAAAACTTCGGTATAATAAGAGCCCAAGTACCAACCGCCTGTTTTCGTGGAGAAGATGAGCTCTGCCGCCCAACCCTGCCAAAGAAGAAGATCCTACTCCTATTTCTCAAGGAAGAACACACACTTGTCACCAACGTTTCCCGATAGATGTAATCTTGGTCGTTTTAAAGTCTGAAAGTGCAATACCTATATCCACATCGTAACTCGAATGGTCTGACGAAACCCGGTAATTTTTTGTTGCAATTTAATTAATTTTCTCTTATTTAGGGTCTCTGCGGAACCTTCAACCTAAACCAGAAGGACGACTTTCTGACCCCTGAGAACGATGTGGAACAGTCGAGTGCAGCATTCGCCAACAAGTGGCGCACCAGGGAGTTCTGTGACGACAGCGCGGCGCCAGAGCCTGAGCACCCTTGCAAGGCTCGCATGGAGAATAAGGAGGCGGCCGAGAAATACTGCAGCAAACTGAAGGGGAATGTCTTTGAAGGTTTGTCTGGTGTCATTTACTGGTTGTGTTTGTGATGAAAAATATTGGTGATGATGATGAATGTTGATAATGATGATGAATGTCAGTGCACTAAAAATAGTCTATGCAGTATCTTGACCCCTGATAACGATGTGGAACAGTCGAGCCCAGCGTTCGCGAACAATTGGTGAACCAGGGAGTTCTGTGACGACAGCTCGCATGGAGTATATGGAGACGGCTTCTCGGCCGTCTCCTCAGTTCTCTTGCAAGGTTGACTCTTGAAGGTTTGTCAGGTGCTATTTACAGGAACCGTTCGGGATGAATAATTCATCATCATAATTTCCATCACATAAGGAAAAAATACAATCATGATTTTACAAAAAAAAAAAATCTGTATATAACAAACGTATAATGTTTTTTTTCTTTTTCCAGCATGCCACTGGCACGTAGACGTTGAGCCCTACTACGAAGCCTGTTTGTACGATATGTGCGCGTGCGAGGGAGACATATCGCGTTGTCTCTGTCCCACGCTCGGGGACTACGCCATGTCGTGTGCTAAAGCTGGAGTCATGTTGCAATGGAGATACAACGTACAAGAGTGTGGTAAGTGTGAGGGAGAGGGAAACTAGTCGCGTTGTCTCTGTCCTACGCTATGCTATTTTATAGTGCGGTTTTAGTGCTACTTATAATTGACAACATTTCCAATCTTCTACTCCCTATTTTTATTACGATAATGGAAAGATAAATGAAAGATAATGTACCTCTATTTTTTTATTTTACTCATAATTGAATAATAGCTTGTTTGAGGTTTTTGAAAATCTAATAAAAGTTCCGAATAATGTTATTCTCGTCAAACGCTCGTAAAAATGTTGTCATTAATTATTGGTAATAAGGCCGTTTCGTTACCGTGGTACCATTAGACGGTGTGAGTACAATCAATAGTATTGCGACATTTATTTTGCCGTCCTTTCCATTACATCGATTTCAGAAAACTACTAGTACCTAGCTGTCACTTGTCTCGTGGTTCCAGTGGGATAAACTAGTCTCGGTAGTCCCACCATGAGGTAATTTAATGGGGCTAGTGGTACAGCTTCGTAATTTTAATTGGGTATAATTTAGACAGTCACCAAATATTATTTTTGGTTACTAAAATGGTTTAACGGTCACCAAATTATGACACTCCGAATATTTTCGGCAACAAGATCCGCAGTAGCTTTAGGTCATTTTTGTGACATTTTGAATAATTTCGGCAACAAGATCCGCAGTAGCTTTAGGTCATTTTAGTGACATTTTGAATACTTTCGGCAACAAGATCTTTTTTTTTTTCTATTGCACAAGGAGAACCCGTAAAGACTTTCCTTGATAATATTACAATCTAGCCTAAGTCTAAGGCTAATAAGTAATTTTAGTTTAACTTAATCTTCTACAAAATAATGTCTCTAAGAATTTGTCCATCGGCACTTTTCTTATTACAGTTGTTAAGGCGAAAACATTTTTGTGACATTTTGAATACTTTCGGCAACAAGATCTGCAGTAGCTTTAGGTAATTTTTGTGACATTTTGAATACTTTCGGCAACAAGGTCCGCAGTAGCTTTAGGTCATTTTTGTGACATTCTGAATACTTTCGGCAACAAGGTCTGCAGTAGCTTTAGATCATTTTTGTGACATTTTGAATACTTTCGGCAACAAGGTCCATTTTAGGAGAAGTAATTTAGTGCCCATTTCCATCCATTTGGTAACAGTCTATTATTTTGGTAGTAAAATAGGTACTTTTTTGAGCGGTGTTTTAACACGAGCCTTTTTAATTGTATAATGTTTGCACAGAGCTGCAGTGTAGCGGAGGTCAAGAGTACACAGTATGTGCGGACAGCTGCCTGCGCAAGTGTTCGGACACATCGATCGCAGACGCGCAGTGCACGCCGCGCTGCGTCGAAGGCTGCGCGTGCAAGCAAGGAGAGGTACACAAAAATATTTAGAATCTGTCAGGGACTCGCTGACTAAACGGGGAACAAAAATTTTACACGACTGCGAAAGAAGGAGGGTTAGGTTTTTCAAGTGTATTCATGTATATTTCTTTGGTACGCCCTAGAGCCTAAACGGCTTGTCGTACGAGTATTTTTATGTGAGTGATTTCAATAGATTCGTCTTATTCGTCAGCGTGACACTGGGTACTTCAAAATAAAAATAAAGAAATTATGGATGATACACAGGTTTAACGATTTAGTAGTCGGGTTTTTTCCGAACTCGATACTAACCACATGTTCCATTTTAAATCGATTGAAAAAACTTAAGCTTTTGCCGACTCAGAAGCAAATCATAAATCGATTATAGATTATAAAAAAATCTCTGCTGTTTTACAGTTGTTAGATGACAACGGCGTCTGCGTCCCCGTGGCATTATGTCCGTGCTTTCACAAGGGCATGCAGTTCAATGCGGGATACAAGGAAATACGAGCCGGCAGGCGGGAGAGAGAACTATGGTAAATTTAACCTTAACTAGCTGCGACGAACTTCGTTTCACCTGACAGTTATATATGTTTAAACCTTTCCTGGAGTACCACAAACATTTCAAGACCAAATTTAACTAAATCAGCCCAGCAGCCGTTCTCGAGTTTTTGCGAGACAAACGAACAGCAATTGATTTTTATATATTAGAAGATTATTACACGACATGCGTGAACTGTTTCAGGAAATTTAGTAATGTTACCCTGCATTGAACGCGTATTCAAAATTTAGTAATGTTACCCTGCATTGAACGCGTATTCAAAATTTAGTAATGTTACCCTGCATTGAACGCGTATTCAAAATTTAGTAATGTTACCCTGCATTGAACGCGTATTCAAAATTTAGTAATGTTACCCTGCATTGAACGCGTATTCAAAATTTAGTAATGTTACCCTGCATTGAACGCGTATTCAAAATTTTCATTTAAAATTTCTTTGGTACGGACAATTGAAGATCTATGTTGTTAGAACAAAAACCGTACGTTGCTGTCCGTACATATAATAAAAGGTGTATATTTTATCTCATAACTAAGCTTAAAGAGTAGACTGACAAGAGTAAAACTGGTGTATATTTTATCTCATAACTAAGCTTAAAGAGTAGACTGACAAGAGTAAAACTGGTGTATATTTTATCTCATAACTATGCTTAAAGAGTAGACTGACAAGAGTAAAACTGGTGTATATTTTATCTCATAACTAAGCTTAAAGAGTAGACTGACAAGAGTAAAACTGGTGTATATTTTATCTCATAACTAAGCTTAAAGAGTAGACTGACAAGAGTAAAACTGGTGTATATTTTATCTCATAACTAAGCTTAATTCATGGTAAATTGAATTAATCCATTCGTGAATTAATTTGAATTACACGGCACGAGGAAAAGTGTAATACCCCGTAAATGCTGTGCATCGTACATACTCCCAAAGGAAGAATGTTTTTTTTTCTCAATTGTAAGTTGGTCTCATAGTATAATATTTTGATCATGATGAATACTGCTCCTTTGATTTAGTACACTTCGAACCGAGTTTTATTGTTATACGTACCTACATATTTTTGTTCGCTTCAGCACATGCATAGGAGCGAAATGGGATTGCGTGCCAGCTACTCCTGAAGATATTAAAAACTACCCGCCGGCCGAAGATATCCGCAAAAATTGCAGTTCCACTGCCAACATGGAGTTCACTACGTGCGCACTTTCTGAACCTCTTACTTGCAAGGTAATATGACAATTGATTAATGCTCTTTTTTAATAGCAGTTCCTAACACACTCACAGCTTCTTACCACCTTGTAATGGAAAACACCGTAAGGAAACCGGCTTGTTGAAAATAAGCCAAGTCCCCTACCCGCAATTTGGCCAACGTGGTGGACTATGGCTTACGCTCTTTTATAGGATAGACCCGTGCCCAGTAATAGAACACTATGGATTGATATATTTAAGTTCCCAATTTCATATTGAATTGTTATATGTTTAGAACATGCACTTACCGCCGAGCACAGTGACAGCGGAGTGCCGCGCGGGCTGTCGCTGCAAGCGCGGCTTCGTCCTCGACAGCAGCACGCGGCGCTGTGTGGCGCCCGAGGCGTGCCCCTGCCACCACGGCGGCGTCAGCTACCCCGACTCGCATGTCATGCAGGAGGAGTGTAACCAATGGTAAGTTATTTGTTTTGTCGTGTAATTTGTGGCGTCACACGTTCTGTATGTTTGCCAGTGTCAAGTTTTAATATACATATAAATGAAGTCCTAAAGTAATCAATCGAATTATAACTCGTATTTCGGAAAAAATGTGTATAATTAATTAATTTACGTAAAAAATCACATAGTTAATGTTCAGCACGTATACTATACTTTTAAGAAAGATTACAAAATTTTAAGAAACGCACTTTTCTTCCGGGTACTGTACAGTGACCTTCTTCGGCATTTTACACTAACTAAACTGATAGTTTTTAAAATTATATCTGTCCTTTTCACACTTATGAAAACAAAATTAGAAACTGAACAAAAAATGAGAGACGACAATTTTAGAACTGTCAAATTAAGCTGATTTAGTAAGTCTAGCTTCCTCGAACAGGAGTTCATATCAGTTTAAATACAGTATAATGCGACTAGTACATAGTCAAAGAAGATTAATACTACTACGTACCTACATAGTATATGTCACATACTTATTCTGTAGTAATGGGATGGGATTTGCATAATACTAATTTTTTTTTTTAATCTAGAATAGAATCTTTTCTTATAAAGTTGTTGCGGCCATATCACCTTGTATAACTTAAAATGCTGAAGAAGATGCAATATGCAAAGAAATACCCGCACTGACTCGCTTTTGGTACAAGAAGATTGATTGAAACCTATAAGTATATTAGCTAAGGATTTTTGACAATTGAATTACTTATAAGTCAGCAGGAAAAGCCGCTACTGCAATAACTAATAAATCATGTGCGTTATATGGGTAGGTATATTTACGAAAATACAAAATAATCTAATATATATCAGGCCCAAGGTGTATCACTGCTGGGCCACGAGTCTCTCCTATAAAATATGTGGACCATAGTTTGACACGCTGGTAATAATTTAATTGCAGACAAATAATATCGTGACAAAAAGAGGGTAGTTGGAGGCGCCGGGTATCGATCCCGGTACCTCTCGCATGCTAAGCGAGCGCTCTACCATCTGAGCTACGCCCCCGATGTTTAATTCAACCAACATTTTAGTCTAAATTACAATAAAACGTGCTCTGCACTCGATTGCCTCGAGGCAAGGATATTGCTGCGTACCCGCAAACGTGATTTTTTCACCTTTCACTGCTTGATTCAAAACTGATTTTGCAACCTGGCCTGCAAGCATTGTTAATAAATTTATAACTAAATTAATTAATTAATATTAACTAAATTAATTACATTTAAGTATAATTTTTTTAACATTTTAAGTATGATTATTTATAATTATCCCAAAATGATAAATGTTAAATTAAACAAATAACCTCTCGCTAATCGCTCCCGATGCAAGAGCCTTTTACTTTCGATTTAGGTATTATGTTCCTAACAACTGCAATTACCTACACAATTCTTTTATTTCACCACATAAAAAATCGTCAGATAATAAATATAGTAGAAAACGGGCACAAAATGCGGTCTTACGCTAAAAAGCGATCTGTTCCAAACATCATTACTAACAGACCACCATTACTCCACATCGGAGGTTGCTTAGGAAAACTTGGTTTTAAACTCTCCACCGGTGCACCATCTGGGTGGTCAGTTGCTGCGTTACCGCACTGGATGGCTATCTATTCCAAAGCTTTGCACCAGGAATGAGCGGAAACGGGATTCACCAACTGCATCTCTAATCCGATGCCATATGTCGCGAACACAATCGATCGCCTCAGCTCCTTGCCTAACTAACCATCTCAGGTTACTGACAAAAAATTTCAAAAAGAGGGTAGATTGGAGGCGCCGGGTATCGATCCCGGTACCTCTCGCATGCTAAGCGAGCGCTCTACCATCTGAGCTACGCCCCCATATGACACTTGTCACAGTAAACGTCAACCGAAGAGTTAAAATGAATAGGAGTTACAAAATATTTCAAAAAGAGGGTAGTTGGAGGCGCCGGGTATCGATCCCGGTACCTCTCGCATGCTAAGCGAGCGCTCTACCATCTGAGCTACGCCCCCGACATAATATCTTTTGAAACAAGCTACGACATTGTAAATACTACTAACTAATTACAATGCATGCCGCGTTCATATTGCGCACCTTTCACTTCACCTACTTTTACAGGGTTATATGTCAATCTATCAATTATTTATAGTTTAAGCAAACATGCAGTCGTATAAAAGTACAAACATACGAACGTACGAGCATATAAACACACATTCGAACATGCTGACAGCCGAATGAATATTTTGCTAGGCTAGAAGCAGAGACGTTTCACTCGCTCGATTACCAAAGTTACTCATGCCGGTTGTATAAACTATAAATGAATTCCATAAACTCTATGGGTTGTTTATCAAAGGAAAAACCGAGTCAGAGAGACGAAAGAGGTAGTAAGTATAAAACTACCAAAAATATTTTTTATATATTATGTAGTAACCAAAAAATTATGCTTTTGTAAATTTTTCGTTCATCTGTGTTGTAAAACGTTGCTTTGTACCAAATTAAAAGATTCTGAGTTTACGGAAGCATCCTGTAGGTTTTGATTCTGAGTTTACGGAAGCACCTGTAGGTTTTGATTCCCATGCGTGCAGCAATTTCGCTGCAAATTTTCGCATTTTGGCTGTATCTTTTGATTGCATTGGTTTAGAAGTTTAAATTTTTTCACAGCTTCAACGGACAGTAGACTTGAGTTTTTGATATGAATTTTAGCTTTATATATCCACGCATTCCTGAGAAAAAGTGTCTTGACAGACTGACGGACAACAAAGTGATCCTGTAAGGCTTCCGTTTTTCATTTTGAGTTACGGAACTTTAAAAAAAACAGAAATGTACTTACAATATTTCAGGCGTCCAACTTTTAGGTGTGTATGACCGTTGAAATTTTGCCAGGAGTTTTGATGTATGTATGGACCTTTGGTAGATCCCGTTTGCTCTATGGAACATGACGTAACAGAACAATTTGAGAAAATATTGTCCCTATTTGTACTATAGAACTAAACACTAGCTTTTACTCCCGTTTTTATTTATCCTATTCCGAGATTTAGTCTTTCTTTTCGCCTTATTTCACCAAGACAGACAGAGACAGACAGAGTTCCTTTCGCATTTATGACTTATGATATTACTATACGAGTAATAATACTAATAATCAAGACAAAACATACTAGATGTATCATATTTTTCAAAATAATATTTCTTTAATTCTTTTATAAGCAACTATCCTGTCCCTCGCGATGTTGCCCGCGTAAAGTATGATCATCTCACGGGAATACTATTTTTCGCAGATCAAAAGTAGCTTAAATTTTTATCCAAAATATAAGCTACCTTAGTACCAAATTTCATCAAAATCCGTTCTACTAGTTTGAGCGTGATACAGTTCCAAACAACACACATATATAAATGTATACAAAGTTTCGCCTTCATAATATTTGTGTGATAAATTAAAGATAGAAACTAAAAATGAACGTGAAAGCTAACAAAAGAGATTCCCGAGGTCCACCTCAAAATAACTAGGTTTGTCACGGAGATTTATTTTATTCCGTAGTCTAATGAGTCTTTTTCACCTTAATAAAGACCATAACCCTGTACGAGGTTTTGTTTCGGCTTTATCTAGAGCAAACTGGATAGTGCAAGTATGTGACGTAAAGAAACCTTGGCATTCAGCCAAATACGCTGTCCCCGGTAGTAAGTTATGTAACGAAGTATATATTACACATACGAAACAGATACCTATCTTTTTGTATATGATTGATCGATCAACTATTATATAGTCATAAATTTGGGGAATATAAATGAGTTTAGTAATATATTATTACTTACTATTTTAGCGTATTATACCGTCTTTAAAAGAAGAGGTTCTCAATTTTGTTCCACAATATCATTCAATTCATAGTATTAGTTTTATTTTTCTTTTATTAAATTAATCAACCATAACTGCGGGCCCCAAATTAGACGAAGCCTGTAACTTGCAGCCCGATTTAAAAGGTATCCAGATATTATATAGTGATACCAAGCTAACAAAACTAATGTGTACATACGTTCTATTGAAGTTAACAAAACTAAATTTTAGAACTTAGGTAATATTAGTAGGGATGTTTGTTTACGAGAAATTATGTACTCGAGTGCGGGTCGTAGTTTCCTCTAAATGTCGTGACGGTGTATTAATAAAAAAAATTGGATATTCAACCCTATTGACGTATTGTGGTACATTAAATTTAATTGTTCAGTGAGTCAGAGGCACACGTGTGACTTTCTAACTTTAAATAAATATTTCCAATATGATAAACCTTCTCTTTAGTTTCTATGCCAACTGACGACTCAACTGTGACGGCCGGCACACTTTATTTTTTTCTCGATAATCACACAAAAATATCACCCATAAGTATTGTCACACCTTTCTGTTCCACGTTGTATAAAAACTTTTATTTTGTGTATTTCCTAGCGTGTGCAAGAGCGGTAACTGGTCGTGTACGACTAAGAAATGTGCGGGGGTTTGCTCGGCGTGGGGTGATTCTCACATCTCGACCTTCGATGGCAGCGACTACGACTTCGAAGGCGTCTGTACTTATATGCTGGCCAAAGGCAACCTGGACGGCAAGGATGGATTCGATGTCGAGATACAGGTAATTTCAAAATCATTGTCGGCAAGCGCTTAATTTTTTAAACAAATGACAACATTTTAAATTTTTGGCCCCATCATTTTTATTACGATAATTGGAAAATAGCGTATTACTATTTATTTATTTTATTCAGAATGTAATGATTAAGTTTTTAGAGATTTTTGAATACATAAGAAAAGTTCAGCATAATGTAATTCTCGTCAAAAGCTCGTTGAAAATGATGTCATTAATTATCTGTATTTTTGTTGTTTGTTTTGGTACTGTTCACAGATGACAGATACAATATTATTTTTTATTTTTGGCATCTGACGGTCTTAACATAAATACGTAAATTATTTCATCAGTTTTTTGTAAGTAACTCTGAAGAAAGTGGATATAAAAATCTGGCATTTTTAGTATGAAGTCTTCATTACATTATCTCGAAATAGTTTTCGAATTTCCATCACTTTGAAAAAATGAAATGTTGTATTGCCCTATTTCTATTCATCTTTACAAAATATTTATCGGAGAAGGCTATTCGAGAATAAGTGGAGTTCCAACCTGCAATTTGTCCATACCTCCAAGCGTGGTAGACTACGGCCTATACACTCCCTTTACAGGGAAGACCCGTGCCCAGCAGTGAGACGGTGTGGGTAAATAAGACAGATTTAAGACAAGGCACAGCGTAAAAAATTACCAGACGTCCCAGCCGATATTTTTCTATTGATTTATCAAAATTCACTAAACTGAAAGTTATTGGTTGCTCATCAGTCTGATGTTACACCTAACTCCGTATTTTAATATAAACCATTAGTAACCAGAATAGGCAGAGTTGTGACACGAGAGACGTGTGTTGTGTACGGGGCAGTTAACTTCCCGGTTGGCGCAGTTGGTAGCAATCCTGCTAACCGCGCCGCTGGTCTTGGGTTCGATTCCCAGACAGGTCAAACATTTGTGTGCATGAAAATATCTGTTCGACTTCTGCCTGGGTGTTTATTGTGTATATAAGTATGTATATCAGTCATCAGGTTACCATAGCACAAGCTTTGCCTAGCCTGGGACCTGAATACCATAGTGTGGATGTTGTCCCATATATATCCAGCAGTGGACGAGAGTAATCTGATGATGAATCAGTAGCACTGTATGTTTGTGATGGTGTTTCAGAACGTGCCGTGTGGTACAACGGGTGCGACTTGCTCCAAGTCTCTGACGCTGAAGGTCGGCAGTGGGGCCAGCGCTGAGATCGTCCCACTTACCAAGAACGCGCCTCTTCCAGACGTCTCCCAGCTGAAACGGTAAGTTGGCTCACAAATACATAATATAGACCAAATATTTTTCAGTTTACTCTATGGCTTAAGTATCTGAATTAAAGGAATTTATTATTATAATTATCTCCATCTGTCTGTCTTAGCAGGTGGTTATTATATAGATGCGACTTTTGGGAACCCGACTGCGTAAAATTCATACCACTATATCTTGACACATAAAATGTCACTATACAGCTAGCTCGAGACCATCTGCAGATAAATACGAATGCAATGACAACTCAAAACACATGCACAATCGGTCTCCTATTGTCAAACTGAGCCCAATGGACACACTATCGGCTTACACCTATAAACTTTAGCTATGTTTTAAAATATTTGAATTTCTAAAAGGTTTTTCTCACTGTTAGGTTCTTTTCTCAACTAGCCTATTTATACTGTGTACAGGATAAAGCTGCGTCTAGCTGGTGGCTACGTATTCCTAGACGTGCCGTCGCTGGGTGTCAGCGTGCAGTGGGACCGCCAGATGAGAGCGTATGTCAAAGTCGACTCTATGTGGCATGGACGGGTAAGGAAATAAAACACTAAATTATAGACTTTTCTAGGATATTTCGTTAATTGGGAATAAATCGGAGTTTACTAGCTACATTGGATTGGCTCGCCGGAGTCTTACCAGCTTTGGGGTCTTTATCAAATGGTCAATCAATGAAACTATAAAAATATAAACATTCGACAGTTACGTTTTACAATCTTTAAACATAAAGTTTAACCATCCTAATTATTACTTTTTACTTTGATTTTTCATCCGGTGTCATACAGAATCTTTATACAGACTCTCTACTCTCTACTCGTACTGTATCTTCATAGTTACTAACTCATCCACTCTGATTCATTTTGCAATGCTGTAAAGTTTAAATAAAGATAAACTAATCTTATGACTGATCTCATTCCGCGTTCTCTACTATTTTCTTACTGTGACAAACGGAGTTATGTATTTATTTATATTCATAAATGGGCAACAACTTGGTTTCACACTTCACATACAAGTTTTTAAGATACGTCTATCCAAGCAATAAAGCTAATAAAATATTTTTTTAAATTTTTAGGTGAAAGGTCTCTGCGGCAACTACAACGGTGATCTCCGCGACGATTTCCAAACGCCCTCCGGTGGACTTGCAGAGTCATCAGCTCTCATATTCGCTGACTCCTGGAAACTGAAGGCCAATTGCCCAAAAGCTCAGGCTGTTACTGTAAGTAGTATTTTAAATTTAGTTAGTAGTTAAGCGAACGAGCGATTTGGCAAAATAATCTTTTATCTATCAGTATGAATGTTTGTCTAGATATAAATATTCGTGTATAGGTCGCATTTTTCGATGAATCTTAATGAAACGAAGTAGGTATACGTATACAAGCTCTAAAATTTGATTAACCGTCGGCGATTTTCGAAAAGGGCTGCTTAAATCTCCAAGTAGAAGAGAAGTTTTGCTACGGTGATTTATCATTGCCGGCCGAATACATTCATATTTGGCAGATACGAGTACATAACTCAAACTTAAAGAAGAACAGAACCGGACAAGAGTTTGTCAAGATATGAGCTGTGCTTGTGAAGTCAACTGTTTGCAAAACTGTTTTTGTCAACTGTTTAATTTTATTGATACAACCAGGATCATTGCGCACAACGTCCCGCGCGTCGCGAATGGGCGGCGAGCACATGCGGAGCCCTAAAACGCTATCCATTCACACTGTGCCACTCGGAGGTGCCTCCCGCGCCGTGGGCGGAACGCTGCGAACGTGACGCGTGCGCGTGCGACGCCGGCGGGGACTGCGAGTGCGCGTGCGCAGCGCTGGCTGCGTATGCTTACGCGTGCGCACATAGAGGCGTGCACGTTAAGTGGCGGTCGCAGGAACTTTGCCGTAAGTCTCACACTATACTGGCGTCTGTCAATTTTGACAAGAATTTGTATTATGCCTGTAGTCTGTACATAATTTTAATAAAAAATCTACACAAAACTACTTAAAAAAATTCACATTTTAAGTAGGTTTTATCGCTATAAGTTGACAGAATTCCCAAAATGCTTAGCAATTAGACCAGCAAACAAAACTATAACAGCTTATATTTTTTCGCTTTTTAAGGCTTTTACGGGTAGCATTTCATCTACCACAATAGCTTTGTAACTACTTAAGTTATTTAAGTGAAACTAACATATTATTTTTTATTTCAAATGCGTATTTTATTTTTGTTGTACACAGCGATGCAATGCGACGAAGAGTGTTCTAACTACGATGGCTGTATATCAGCGTGTCCACTGGAGACCTGCGATAATACACTCTATTACAACGACATAAAGTCCAACTGCGAACGGGATACTTGCGTTGAAGGTAGGACATACAGACCCCAATAATTCTACCTACAAAAGGTTTTCAGTCTCGTTCAAAACTCATGTACAAAGTCTGCAACAGCAATTGAATTAGCGCATTAATTTTAATAAAAAGTGGTACATGGTTAAAATTTTATCTGTAGAGTATTTAAGCGATGTATTTGATCATTTTATTATGTTGTATTAACTTATTTATATGTTCCATAACATCCCTGATACATAAAAAATTCCAAGTAGAGGGTCATTGCAAAAATAATAATAATAATATTAGTTTAATAGAATCAGTTCTTGTTCATCCAGCTGTTACCACACGCAAGTATTTATCAAAAGATCTGTCTATTTTCTAACATCAGCTGCGTATACTCTACTTTACGAACGTTTTACGTTTTTTTCTCCCATTATAAGGTTGCAGGCCCAAAAAAGCATGCACAGAAGGCACCGTCTACAAGAACTCTTCAGCCACCGAATGTGTGCCGCGAGCCAAGTGCAAGCCGCCGTGTATGACGTCAGACGAGGGGAAAGAGATAGCTGAAGGAGAGACAGTGACAGAAGATGAGTGTCACACTTGCATCTGCTCGAAGAACCATGTCGTTTGCACTGGACAGCCTTGCTCTACTGAAGAGGTGAGATTTGTTAACCTTGACCATTCATTACTCTGGTGTCACTGTAAGTATATGACGTCACTGTTCGTGTATGACGTCAGAACTAGACAGAAACGGACAAAGACCACCTGGGAAATACTTTTTTTCTTCTGAATGTACTTCTGTCGAATAGAGAATCTGTCGAATCCAGAATCTGTCCAATAGCGAACAATCGTTCTTAAACAAGAGTCCAAGTCATATGTTTGTGATTTGTTTTCATAAATTTTGCCCAAAGGGTATTTTATGTTGGAAATATGTGCATAATTCAAATGTCATTTCTCGAGCAGAGAATATTTTTATTTCCACAACCCACGCTAGTATCATTTTGAACATAGTTTCACGGCATCGCCACCCGTGCCAGCTGATCATGCCGGAAAGTGTTGTAGCGCTATCTATTGGCAATATTTAAAAACAAAATATATTGTTTCTTGTCCGGGCTTCCCCTACGTAGGGCATATCTACATAAAAAGAATTTCAACGAGTTGTGAACCTCGTCATTTTTGAAGCAACTATATAAAGATTTTTTTATCTTACACAGCTAGGCATTTGACTTCAAGTTCGTACGAGCACGGATAGCAATACTGCGACAGCGATACTGTAGCCCTAGATAGAGCACGTCTAATCTAGAATACACTGGTTCTCAAGGAAGGTTGCCGGAACACACCGTTAGTGGTAGTAGCTAGCCAGGCGAGCGATAGGATAGCGATAGGACAACCATGCTGTGGTTTCGTCACGATGTTTTCCTTCACCGGTAGCTCAGGCTCTTTTTGCATGTTTCTTGGGATCGAACCTCGTTCCTTTTGCACAGCAATCTACCCCACTAACCACTCGACCATCATTGCTACAAAAGATGTATTTGTTTTGCAGCCCGACACCACGCCTACAGAGGAGCCAACGAGCTTCAGTCCTCACGAACAGCAGATGATATGCGTGCAAGGTTGGACGCCGTGGGTGAGCCGGAGCGTGCCCGAACAAGCCACCAACGGAGACAGCCTCGAAGAAGAACCCTTGCCTCACTACAACAAACTGGTAAATTTATTAGGTCGTGTTCCATTTCTGGCCAAGAATGGAAAAAGGCGTATGCCAAAAATGCCTAAAAATGCATAAAACATGATATTTTTTCTTTTTTGTAAATGTCTAAAAGTGGTTAATTGTGTATTAATCAAACCGGTATTACTCGTAGTTCACTATTTTATTGCTTTTAAAAACATAGAAGTTCTCTGGTAAATGAAGTGGAATAATGGCATCCTTTCAGCATTTTTGTATTCATTTCATATTCACTCGAATGGTCATATAAGGTCCATAAATTGAACCATCTGAACCTGTGATCTCATTCGATGAATTCTGAATTTGCTCCTTTTTGTTGTTGTTGCTTTGCTAGCCTATAATGTCCGACTGCCGGGCAAAGGCCTCTCCCTTTTATGTTGGCCTGAGCAGCGTATTGGCAGTCAGTGTCAAAACTTTTCGAGTTCATTGTGCCATTTCTTGAGAGAGCTGCCACGATCTCGCCCCCATCTGGGACTTTACTGTGGCCCAGCGTTCATCTGGCATGCGACAGACGTGACCGGTCCAGAAAGTCATAACGAAAAATCATGAACATGTGCATTCTTCCCATCTAATCTACGGTGCTTGGTCTTTGACTAAGGCCAGAAGAAATCCAAGGGATGCAAGCGTGCGATGGAGCGTAGTATCTTTTACGATATAGATTAAAAATATTATCCAAATTGAAACGAACACGTCCACAGCTGATCGGGTCACCGATGTGCGAGCCAGAGAACCAGACGGACATAGAATGTCGTACCGTGAACTCGCACCAGTCGCCTAAAGACACCGGACTGAACGTAGAGTGCAGTCTGGAGCGAGGGCTGGTCTGCAGGGAGAAGACTGCCACCTGTCCCGACTTTGAGATCAGAGTCCTCTGCAAATGTAAAGGTAAGAAAGATATAAACATGAAAACAAACTGTTACATATCTATTTAGCCGTTAGATCAAACTTGTGACAGTAACTGCCTATGACTTTAGGATGACATTTCAAACGACACAATTCGGTAAACGAGTATATATGCAAATCGCGGCGTTAGCTGATTGGCTGATATAAGCCCCGCTGGCCGGTGATTCGCGGCAAGTGCCAGAATTTATCAAATGATGAGATTGGTTATTTGATTTGGTAGACTGTTAACAATATAATGCAAAACTGGGCGGCCTTATCGCCATAACATGAAGTTTAATACTAACTGTTACGTATTCCATGTGAAAATAACCATTATGACGCAATGCAATTTTAATTTTGAAACAATTCAAATACTCATAATTAGACTTGGGCCCTAATTGTCGAATAGTTGACTAGTTTTAATATTATATAATCCCAACATAAATTAAAATCAATTTGAAGAATGGTGTTCCAATATAGTGAACGCTGTAGGTACTCATTGGTTTAAAACATGTTCACTGATCTATATTATTATCTAATGTACCAAAAAGTTTTCTATACGTATTAAAAACCAAAGGACAGTGCCGCTTTGCTAACTGAGCATAAGAGCTGTGTTCATTAACTATGCCTAGTTTAAGTATCTTAACCAAGTTGTATATGTAGGTGTCGTTGTTGTCTAAACTTCTATGGATTGCATTACTGATGGCTGGAGTACACTAAATCCTGAAAAGATATATATATTATAAAATCCAAATAGGAGGATCAGTCACTATTCTAACCCATCGATATCTACACAAGCATTTCATTTAAAATATTCAAACAAAAAATAAAATATTTTTTGAAAGAAATCCTTTTCATAAACTCAGTAAAATTATATCAATGCAGCTTGTCGAATTATCGAAGTATTTAAATTAGTTTTTTTAAGTTTATTTTTGTAAGTAATTAATCATTCATATGTAACGGTACTTGCCTGCAACGAACGTTATTTAAAGGACAATAAATATTTATTATTCTACGGCCTACGGCAAAGTCTTGAATGAGTGACCGTAGATTTAAAACATGAACGTGGTTTGTGTGATATATTAAATCTTTCATTACCAAAACGATAATCTACCTAAGATATATCTTAGATCCAAGTCTTAGGATAACAATACTTAAATGATAATGTCAGCTTCTCTTATACAAAAAAATATGATTCAGATTCGACAAGAAGCTTATTTACCTTTACACATCTCTTCGTCCACATAAATAATAGGAGAAGCATTGATAGAACAAGTCTGTCTCAAAGCGTCGGTTATGATCCGTTGGCCGTTCCCCCCTCGATTATACGACAATAAGTCTGCTAAAATTCTGAAATATCGAAACCGAAAACGAATAGAAAATTGATTGTTTTGGTCTGCTTGTTATGTTTATTTTTCTATAAAATAAACGTGACGCCGTCGATCTTGAAGCGATAAAGACATAGAGAGAAGATATCGTTTCTGATTTAACAAACAAAATATGTTTATAAATTAAATAATATGGTATTTATAGTAGATATGTGATTAACAAAAACGAAGACTCACCTAACAGCAATATCTTTAAGAAACTGCCCCACTTCACTGTGTCTATTAACTGCCAACGCCTCCGACCTCACAACATCCTTATGTCTTATAGCCCAATTCTTACCAAGACTTTGTAACGGCTTTACCACTATCATGTTCAAATCTAACACAACCCCACCTCATTTATAAAGAGTTAAATAACGTAAAATATCTGCCGTGTGTGTTACTGGCCATAAACTTTTGTTTATTGCACCACTGGTCACCAACTTCTCTAATGGAGTTCCTGCAGCGTATTCTTCTATATGCTGTCTGTAGAAATAAACGTTCCATATCTGATCCAATGATTTCAAGCTTAGATCGTAAACATGCTGCTTTGTCAGTGATGATGTTATTAAAACATGCACGGGCCAGTCAGGATTTGCTCTGGCAGCGGATTCTATAGCGCACGCTTGAAGTGAATTCATTTGTAACGGGCATGAGGTATAATGGAAGAATATTGCATCGGAATACGTGTAAAAATTCTCATCAATCGCCGGTAATATGTTGCCAGTTTCAACGTAATGATATGACGCGTCTTCGTAAGGTTCTGTAGGTTTACTACTTGAGAAATAGATATAAATCAACACTATTAAAACTATCAGTGACGCGATCAGAACTTTGCTTTGTCTGTATTTTCTGAATACTTTTATTGTGTACATCGTTTTATATGAAATCACTGAAGTTAAAATCCTCAGCTAAAGCTCACAAAACGTTTTTGATCGGTGATAATATACGCTTCAGCACAACGATATCAAGTATAAAATATGTTAGTCAGCAACAGGGCTCAGTGAAATAGAGTCAGCATTATATTTATTTGTAATCTGCAAAATCGGCATTCTCGCTGTAATGCTACTAACAGTTTCGATTATTTATAGTGTATAGTATAGAATTTTGTAGTGAAGATGATTTGGAATGGACGTGTGCTGATATAGTAAAGTTAGGTATATTGTCTGACACATATAGTTTTATCAGTGATGCAAATGGGTCTGTAAGTTGGTTGGACCATTGTGTTTGTACGGTGTCAGCGTTTCAAACTATTACAAATGCTTTTATAAAGTATGACCCTGTGTGGTCCGACCACTTACCTCTCATAATACAATGTGATCTAAAATTAATTAAACCAAAAATAATACAGGATAAATTAAATTTGTATAATAATAATAATAAAGTACGATGGGGTGAAAGAAACCCGGAACAAATTAATTTGTATAATAGATTATGTAATGAACAATTGAAATTTATTGATTTTCCTTTTGAATTATCTAATTGTAGTGACAAACAATGTAATGACTTGGACCACAGGCATGTAATTGATGAAATGTACCAAAATATTATTGATGTTTTAAGTAGGTCGGCATGCGAGAGTCACTGTAATAGCAAGCCTAGCAAGAAAAAATATGTACCCGGATGGAATAAACATGTTAGGGAAGCTCACGGGATAGCCAGATGTAAATATAAAACATGGTTACTATGTGGTAAACCAAAGGTAGGTCATGTCTGGGATGAGATGAGAGAGAGTCGTAAAATCTTTAAATCTCACTTAAAGTGGTGCCAGAACAACAGTGATCAAATTAACTCTCAGCACTCTGGGCATGATTTTCGTAGCTTTTGGAAATCAACTAGGAAGTTGAATAGCAAACCTGGCTTACCAGTGAGTGTGAACGGTGTTAGTGATTTGAAGTGTATAGCAGATATGTTTAAGGATCACTTTACTGTAACGTCGCCACTGGGGCCGCCAAGGTCTGTCAATGTAGGTGGACAGCATGGGCAGGAGATGAATACCAAGTTTGTAGCAAAAGATGTTAGAAAAGTTATTAACTCGATGTCACGGGGGAAGTCTCCTGGCCATGATAGTCTAAGTATTGAGCACCTAAAGCATGCTGGGGTTCATCTACCTAGACTTCTTGCTATGTTCTATAGTCTATGTTTGGCACACTCACCCGCAGAGATGATGAGAACCTTGGTGGTACCAATTGTTAAGAGCAAAAATGGTGACATAAGTGATAAAAATAATTATAGACCAATTTCATTAGCTACCATACTGGCAAAAGTGATCGACAGTTTGCTTAATACTCAACTTGATAAATACTTAAATATTCATGATAACCAATATGGTTTCAAGTCGGGACTATCAACGGAGTCGGCTATTCTGTGCTTAAAGCAAACTGTCAAGTAGTATACCGAGAGAAGTACTCCGATATATGCGTGTTTTCTGGACTTATCGAGGGCATTTGACTTGGTTTCTTACGACATCTTGTGGCAAAAGCTAAATGACATTGCCATGCCCGAAGAACTAGTCCATATCTTCAAGTACTGGTATCTAAACCAAGTTAATGTTGTTCGATGGTCTGGTGAGCTATCTGAACCGTACAGGCTGCAGTGCGGGGTGAGGCAGGGGGGGTTGACCTCACCGAGGCTCTTCAACCTGTACGTGACTGCCTTAATAGAGGAGCTCAGCAGGACACGTGTCGGCTGCCATATTGACGGAATCTGTGTTAATAACCTAAGTTATGCTGACGACATGGTGCTGCTGAGCGCATCTGTATGTGGTTTATCTGCTCTGATGAGAATATCGTAAATCAAATCAAATGTTCATGGCAATAACTATTGCTTTATATGTTTTGTACGAGTGAGCTGATAATCTGTAATGAGAAAACTTTGCCGGTTCAAACGTTTTCTTGCCGCGCCATAAACTGTTTCTTTGGAAAATGCGTAGGTATATTTCAAAATGTCGTGCTGGCCTCTTAGCCAAAAATACTTAAGTACCTACAGCTACTCCCTTCATTTTAATCGTTAAATAGCTCTAAAAAGCTATACGATAAAGATACAGCTAGACAATTACCAAATGAATAACTAACGATCATTTGGACTGTGAAACATTTTTAGTCTACATAGCTTTGATTGTTCCTACATAGGTTATACAGTATCTTTAAGTATTGTGTTTTTGTTAATAGGCCTAGTAGACCCATAAGATTTACGTTCGTAATATCTCATTTGTAACACACAATCGCAATCCACAGAGCCAGATGTGTGCAAGAACATCACGACACCGAACACGAAGCACCCGACTGATTGCTCTAAGTTCTACCAGTGCTCGCCCAGTGGTCCTGTGCTCAAGGACTGCGCCCCCGGCACCTTGTATAATAGCGAGATCTTCGTTTGCGACTGGCCTATGAACGTAGCCTTAATCAGACCTGAATGTAGAGCTTCAACCTCTACCACACGTAAGTAACTCTATAGATATTGTAAAACTTATGTTACGGTCGTATTTATCAGCTTTTTGAACTACGGGAACTAGCTTTTTTTATCCTACACAGCTAGGCATTTGACCAAAAGTTCGCACGACCACGGAAGTCAGCGATCCTGTAGCCCTAAATGAAGCATGCCTAGTTCGGAATACACTGGCTCTCAAGGAAGGCTGCCAGAACACACCGTTAGGTGCTTGGCGACAGATTTTTCAACCAAGGTGGTAGCTAGCCAGGCAAACGGTAGGAAACGCCCTACCACCATGTTATGGTTTTTTCTCGATGTTTTCTTTCACCGGTAGGTATTAGCTTACTTCCAATGGTAGGTGTTTTTGTTGTATTGCGAGTAATATAACCTGTCAATAAAAGAAAATATTAAAAAATCTTGAGTAATTGAAGAAGCCAAAATTTCCTTAACATTTAACCATAACCATTCATCACGTTTCGATAACTTCTGTTTGTAATTTCTGTTCCGGCTCACACCAAATATAGTGCGTACAAAAAAAATATTTGAAAAAAAGATAATGTCCCGTCAACAGATTCTGCAACTACATTTGCCCCCACAAGCACGCCCCTTCTGACGACCCATGTCCCGGTAGAGACGACTACCCCCTCGCGTTGCCCCCCTGGGCAAGAGTACCGCGACTGTGCCTTCCCTTGTGACCAGCTATGTGATTCTTTCAAGAAAATACTGATGCAGAAGGGCAGATGTCATGGAGAGGTAAGATCTCAGAAATGTTTCATTAGCTTAGTGATATGATCAAATGAGTTTCAAATATAGATATAGATAGATAGATGAACGCTTTATTGTAGACATGAAGTCACACAAAACATTAAAAAAAATACATGTAGTGCCACAAGTGGCGGCCTTATCGGTAAAAGTGATCTCTTCCAGGCAAACATTGTGCGATGTAATGTATGAAAAAGCAATCATTGTGCGACGCTATACAAATTTCAAACACTATGTACGCGTTATGCGTAGTAAAGCGTGCGTACTGTCTTACGTTGCTGAATGTTATTTGTATGTACTCGTATAATTCTTTAAATTTTTCGTAAATGGCAAACTTAGTTGTATAGTTATTTATTGCATCCAAATCTTAGTCTAGGTTTATGTACTTGTGATGACTCAAACTAACATAAGGACCCTGCAAGGGTGCAGCAAAGTGCATGCAACTTCAATTAAACTTAAAATATTATTAATACACCTATGTTATTCTCGTGCCATACAATTTTAATACTTTATAATGAAATAAATCTAATTGTAAATAACTTTATATATATTTTTTCCTTTTATTAGTTTAATTGCTATGTAACTAAGTATTTATTGGTAGTGAATTATATTACATGGTTTATTTTTTTTGATAACTAAGAATCAAGCAAGGTTTATATTTGTGTTTCTAACTTAATCAGGCTCGTGTTGACGATTTCTCAACTCTTCAGTAAGCATTATAAAGAGCAAATTTGTTTTTAGAAATGTGTGGAAGGCTGTGCGCCAGTTAACTGCAAGGCTGGTACGTATTGGCGAGATGAAAAAACTTGCGTCGAGAAAGATGACTGCACTTGTCTCAACGAAGGAAAGATTGTTAAGGTAAGTACTTTTTACTCGACTGCGAAAAAAGTAGAGTGTATGTATGTATGAATATATATTTCTTTGTCACACCCTAGAGCTTAAACGGCTTCTATTTTTATGTGAGTGGTGTCAATTGAATCGTCTTTGTCGTGAGAGTGACACTGCGGGTACATAAATATTAATAAAAAATTGAATTAAGTATGATACACAGGTTTAACTATTTAGCCGTCGGATTTTTCGAATTCGCATCAAACCACTTGTTGTATAGAAATTAATAACAAAACAAGCCTTACATGCAATTATCAATCTCCGTGCTGTATGTTTTAAAAGTAAGTTTATTCTAGGCATCTTCATCATACCAGTATAAAAATCAAGTATCAACACGCATTTTATAAATGCGAAAGTGTGTTTATTGGTTTGTTTGTTCGTCTTTTGTTTCCACAGAGATAGTTCAAGATCCTGAAAGTGCCGTAGGTTACTTTTTTTCTGAAAAGACAAACAACGCGGGCACAGCCGATGGTAGATCCGCGTGCAAAAGCTAGTAGAGACTATAAACGTGTCAGTCTGTACGGTCCCAGTTCAGACCGGACAGTTGGTAATAAGTAAATAGTAGTAATTAAAAGTTATAAGTTTATTAACACAATTCACAGTAAAAACGTGTGGAGATTCACTCACTTAGCCGCGTGTCTTTGGCGGCGCGTCAAAGCGTACAGTCTATGGAATTATCAAAACATGCTAAGTTGCTAATACTGTAATGTACTCTGTACACAGTCATCAGCTTTCTTTCTCTACACAGCCCGGTGGCGTCGTCAGCGAGGGTTGTCTCAAATGCCAGTGTCTTCACAACGACTTCCACTGCGATTCTGACGAATGCGTGTCTGTTGTGGTACCTCCTTCTGGCTCTACGAACCAGCCCTACATCCTTCCTCCAGTCAGGACCACTGTATCTACCACTACCATTGCGGAGTCTCAGTGTGAGCATGACAAGTAAGTTGCTTTCCCTCTTATCGTGTTGCAATAAGGTTTACTCTTCAACGGCTTCTATCGCAATTGACAACATTTCATTTTTGCCAAGTGGTAGAAATTCGAAAAACCAGTTCGAGATAATGTAACGAAGAGTTCATACTAAAAATACCAGATTTTTATATCCACTTTCTACCGGGTTAGTTACAAAAAAACTGATGAAAAAAATTCTCGTATTTATATTAAGACCGTCAGATGCCATAACATCTGTCATCTGTGAACAATACCAAAACAAACTACAAATATAGGTACACCACTGGCTAATACACAAATGTGTAAAGCCATCATCAAGAAAAAAAAAACAAATATACACATAATGAATGACATCATTTATTAAGAGCTTTTGACGAGAATAACATGAAGCTGAACATTTCTTATATTTTCAAAAATTTCTTAAAACGTAATTATTACATTCTGAATGAAATAAAAGTATAGGAGTTCGTTAATTTTAATTTGTCTTTCCATTATCGCAATAAAAAATGGGGAATCAATGATTTAAAATGCTGACCTTTTTTGACGCACGGGACACTGCAACTCGACCTATGTTACTATTTTTAAATGTTTGTCTTCTTTAAGTAATTTTTTGTAGTAGTAGTGTCATGTGTGTACAAAATAAATGAGTTCTTTCTTTCTTTAAGTATTACAGAGTCAGTGAGCACAACAAGTGAGTTATTTTCACTCTTGTTGCGTCGCCTAAGGTCCGTTTGTCAACGACTTCCATTGCTATTTTGAAGCCTGTATCTTCGTCATATTGACTGTTAACATTTACATTCCCTCTTGTTCCATTACAATAAGGTTTATTTTCCAATGATTTGCGGAACAAATGCCAAAGAAGTGTAAAGAAAGATAGTCTCTCATAGAAGACAAAATGCGTGAATATTCATTTGTCTTTGTCTTTACAGCTACAAGAATCTAGTGTGGAGAGAGATTCCGTTACCCATCTCCGCCTTCAGAGCTTCCTCGAGTTTCAACCGTTTCCACTTGCCTTACAACTCGCAACTTAACAAAGACGATCGTCAAGGTGAGTTTTAACCGTCAAATTTTTTTTGTTTAGCATTTTTCCTTTTATATGCAATATTTTTAAAAACTGATAAATTTGTACAGCCGCCTGCCGAATTGAAGTGAGTTGTCACCTTTTTAAATATTACCTTGTTAGAATTACATAATTCTGGAGTTTCAATTTCATCCCATGAAAACCTGTTTGTCCAAATTTATGAACATTTTTCAAAACAGCCTGAATAATTATATTGCATTGTTGTCCTCAGGAGTATGCTGGAAGCCATCTTTGGGCGACAAGAAACCGTACATTCAAATAAAATTGCCTCAAAGTGAATCTATATTCGGTGTGGATCTGCAGGGATGTTCCAACAAGGATGAATACGTTACTAGCTACGAAATAATGTATGGAGACGACGGTAACTCGTTTACTACTGTCATTGGAGCTGATGGCAGGCCCAAGGTAAGGAGGAATCTTAAAACCAGCATATTTAATTACACTAATATTTCAAGGGCGAAAGTTTCGGCTATTGCCCACAGTCACCTCTTAAAACCACCAAGGTTAACTGTGGCAAATTTAGTTTATATTTTCGTGTTGCTTTGTCACTTCTTACGCTTATAGTTCAACGTATTTGATTGAATCATTGTATCCAGAATAGCTCGTATCCTGGGTTATAACACTTAAGCTATTCTTAATCCAGGAATAGTGTAGTGTTTCTGATAATCAAATAATTTGTCAACCACGAATCTTCGACGCCGGTAACACCGAGGGTCGCAGCCATAAATTCAAAAACCCTAGAGAAATACTAAAACTACGTATTTAATCATTATGGATCTGTGTATATCTTTGTGTAACAACAAGTATGATTTTACAATTTTATATTCTAGTAATATATATATATATATCAATGTATTCTCCATTGTCTATTTATTTTGAATCTCCCCTATCCGCAGATACAAAGTTACCAACATAAAGAAATCATTAAGAAAAAAAACAAAGAAGAAACTTAAAAACAAATCTGAAAGTAATATATTCTTTCATTCATACATATTGCATTATACTGCTATAAGTACCTATAAATTACCAACACTATCCATATATTATTTAATGTATACTACTTATTAATATAAAGATTTACCTAATCACTTAAATTAAAAACTCCGTCCAACTCACTGCCGTGTGGCAATGTTCCCAGGATGCTGGCAGCGTTACCTCGCTATAAATAAATTAAATACTGAATAAATATGGTAAAAAAAAAACTTCGTATTGTACAAGTCAAAGTACTTAAGCATTGTTTTCTAATGCGTAGCAAAGGCTGTTCCTTACCATTTTCCATTTGTCTTTATCTTTGTCTGCCAGCATTTATTGAATTTATATATATCCTCCTCCTTTTCTCGATCATTTGCACAGAGTGGTTACTGGATTATCTTTCCCAAATATCATCCATACTGAAACTAGTTAGCATTTATTCTATCCTTCTTATTTTAGTTACGTAGATTATTATTTCCCCCACAGCTATTCCGAGGTCCTGAAGGCAACGAAGACACAATGAGCGAACTGATCATACCCCCCATACAAGCCCAATATATCCGCATCCGCCCCAAAACTTGGCACAACAACCCTGGCTTACGGCTCGAACTCATTGGGTGCGAGTCTGAAGATACAACCATTCCTGAAGAAACTACTGAAGCTCTACTATCTACGACTATAAAGCCTATAGCGTTTGATTTGACCAAAGAGCCGAGGCTTTTGGAAACTACGAAACCTACCGAACCGACGACAGTCAGAAAAGTAACGGAGCCGCCAATTTTAGTTACAAGCACAGCAACTCCACCACCAGATTGTTCCCCTGATAAGTAAGTTCATGTGGTTTTTTACCTTGTTTTTTAAATGTTGAAATATTTCCAAATACACCAATGCATGTATATTTCTAACATAAATAAACATACCACAAATATGACGTAATATATTGTAAGTTATCTGTAACATCCAGTCCCTCCCCAAAGTTGTATAATTTTCATTCATATGTATGGAAAAGTATGTCCTGACTGACTGATATTCGCAAGGAATCAACGTAGAGCTTAAACCGCTGAGCCTAGGAATATGAAATTTGGAGAGTGTATTATAGGGTGTAGGGGTGTACTAAAGGTTTAAATATCTTTATTCAATTTTTTCGCGAGCAACGCCGCAAGTGACAGCTACTAGTCACACTAATATTATAAAGGCGAAAGTTTGTATGTGTGTGTGTTTGTTTGTTCCTCCTTCACGCTCCAATGGCTGAACGGATTTGGATGAAATTTGGCACGAAGATAGCATATACCCTGGATCAACATATAGGCTATTATCCCGGAAAATTGAAGTGTTCCCAGGGGATGATCAAACTTCTACCGCGGGTGAAACCGCGGGGCGCAGCTAGTATCTTCATAAAGAAAGTATTTGGTTGTGTAAAATGTTATCATTTGTGTTCTGTAAAGTTGTTTTTTGTTACAAATGAATATATTTATTTGTCATAATGTTTGGGTCATATCATAATATTAATTAATTGCGGTCCTTATTTACTGTTTACATTGTTTAGCTTCATGGATCTTATGTGGGGCGATCAACCACTGCCTGACTCTGCATTCAGCGCGTCTTCGGTCGTCAGCGAACTTTTTCAGCCACAATCTGCAGTTTTGAACGGAAGACCGCTTGATTCATCAGGTAATCATTCATTTATAAGTCTATTCCCATGTTGAGATAAGATCTGCACTGCCATTTCTATCTGGAAGGGAAGGAGTTAAATACCACTTTATACTATTTCTAAGTGCTAGGCGCAGAAAGTCAATAACTGTTTTACATAATTTACGTAAGTATTACCATTCTACAATAATTTATAAGGGAATTATATTAGAAACCAACATAAAAATTAACGAATACTTACTTACTGCGCGATTTTTTATTAACATTCTAGCATGAAGTTCTAAAAAAATAATAATTTGAACGATCGAGAAGTCCAATTAAATAAGTTAAACTTTGTTTACAAAAAACTGGTAATTAATTACCTATGTACTCCAAAACTGGCAATTACACAAATGTAGGTCAGGCAAACGCGCATGTCATCGTCGTGACCTAGTTTTGAACCGGGGTGACGCCGCGGCTTAGGGAGACCGTGGCTTTCGCGTTCACTTTGGTTAAACTTGAATTGAAGTTTTCTTAATATTTTTTTACTAAAGCGGGTTAAACAAAAAAACACGGGTATTTTATTTTACTATATTCTTTTACTATACTAAACATACGCACTCAATTTAAAATCACTCCGTATAGTTGAATGAATGAATGAATAAACTCTTTATTGCAGACACACAAACATCAAATATACAGGAAAAAATCTTACATCTAGTTAGTTATAGTTGTCATTTGGTTCGCATAATCAGGACTTCACTTTACTTGACTTTCCATTTAGTATTATTTTATTTCACTCAGTGTTTTTAAACTGACGTAACTTTGCCAACACACTTAATTTTAACACTATATTTTATCTCGTCATTATCGCCGTTGCTTATAATCTAACAATTGTTTATTTCATCAGCCGGCAGTTGGAACCCAGCTCTAGAAGACAAGGAGCCCTACATTCAAGTGAAGCTGCCTCGCCGTGAGCCTATATACGGAGTGGAACTCCAGGGTTCTCCCATCTTCAATCAGTACGTCACCAGCTACCAGCTCCTGTATGGAGACGATGGAGTTACCTTCAGCACGGTTAACGGCAGAGACGGGAAGCCTAAGGTAAAACATGGATGGCGCTAGTGACCTGCGCCGCCGCGCAAAGTGACTGGCCGTGTGACGTCACTGCCTAAGCCGCCATTGTAACGTCCCTCCTCACGCCTCTGCCAGCCGGCCATAGAGGGTGAAAACGTTAAAAGCCAAGCCGAAACACCGTCAGGTCTTAGTCATTCAAATGCATAGGACTCATTTGTCCTCCCCCTCAGGGAGGTCTGGGCAAATTCGCTCTAAAAAGTTTTAGCTAGGATGCCACTACCAGTGGCTAGGGCTCTAGGCACTCCCCGTCTGGGTTGCCAGGGCAGTTCGTTAGTCCCTCTCTGGGCGACGGCTCAAGCCGAGGTTCGTGCCGTCTGAGGCGCCCTTGTGCTTGTCGCCCCAAAACTAAAATCAAAACCACGGTCCAGCACACTTGCGCTCGCCAAACTTCCGGTCATGCTGTCTGAGGTCGCCTTCGACCAGCAACAATATTTTCTGAAAAAATTTGTCGGGTCTCTTTTAACCGCTTAATATATGATTGAAAACATCTGTTTCTGCGTTTTGTCTTCATCCCGTAACAATAGGTATACTACTAGTTTACTATTATATAAGCGCGTGGTTTGAATAAGTTCGTAAGGTAACAGAACTTTCTCTATTCATCGATCTAATCATCGAAATTATCTTCATTTAGCACGCAATCTAAAATTGTATCACCCGACTTGCTAACTTATCTAAAGCAATGATATTTCTTTATATTTATCTTCGAAAATCCTCTTGTGTCATTGAAATATTAAGATTATTCTTATTATAAACTTTGCACAAGTTTCCCATTGTGATCTTCATTCGCAGGTGTTCCGCGGGCCAGTCAACAATGACGATACGATGCGTCAGATGATAACACCTCCCATAGAGGCCAAGTTCTTGCGTCTCCGTCCCCTCACGTGGCACGGGGAGGCTGCTGTGAGGATGGAGTTCATTGGATGCTGGGAGACCACAACCAGCACTGAGAAGACCACTGTCACAAGTACCACAGCACCTACTACCAAAATTCCTAGAACAACAATCCCTAGAACTACTTTCCACGCGACAACGGCCGTCCTGCTGACTACAGTAAGTATCATAGTAACAATCATTATTACTCGACTGTCTAGAAGGAAGGTTATGTTTTTCGAATGTATATTATTATGTATATATTTTTGGCAGGCCGGTTGGTGCAGTTGGTAGCAACCCTGCCTTCTGCGCTGCCGGTACTGGGTTCGATCTCCGGTCTTGTTAATTATTTGTGTGCATGAACATGTCTGTTTGACCTGTGTCTGGGTGTTTCTTATAAGTATGTTTATCAGTGATCAGGTTACCATAGGCACAGGCTTTGCTTTGTTTGGGACCTGAAGACCTTTGTGTGGATGTTGTCCCATATTATATGTATGTATGTTTATTTGTTTGTCACGCCCTAGAGCCTAAACGGCTTGTCGTATTTTTGTGTAAGTGGTGTCCATAGATTTGTCTAGTCGTGAGTGTGACACTGGGTACAACAAAATAAAAAGAGGATGATGCACAGGCTTAAAGGTTTAGCAGTCGGGTTTTTGAAGTCACTTCTTACAACTCGTTTTGTAGTCATTATTTTTGACTGGGCAGGGTAGGTTTAACTTAGGTTAATGTTGAACCCCAACTGCAAAAATAACAATCAAGCGTCAGATAATAAAGTGTAGGTTTATTTTAAATTTGTAAACAGCTTACAACTTTTTTAAGTATTTCTGGAGTGCCTTTTTTTACATTGTCGACTGAGTAACTTTTAAACTTCTTTTGTCACACATTGATTATTATGTAGTATATTTCCAATTATACTCCTACCAAGTCCAATGTGCTAGGTACTTGAGTTTTGTTACCTTTGGCAGATACTACCCTACTCCAAGATGAAAATGTAATTTGTGGTCTAATGACATTACTTGAGATAAGTTTAGTAAGTTTTTTGCTGACATAGTTTTCTATCACTTCAATGCCACATAGTATTTTAGCGTTAGAATGATATTAAGAATTTATATAAAGTCGCAAAAACTATCTTGGTTGTGAGGTCGCCATTTCTGCGAACTACAAGTTACGTTTATATCTCATATTTAATCAATTAAGTTAAGACGTTGTTATCAGTTACAAAAAATACAAGAGCAAAAGAAAAAAATATCTAATCAAATTTCCACAGATTCCTTCCCCGCAATGTGATGAGCAGCTCGGCATCGCCGCTGACCTGCCGCTAGATAGCATAAAGACCAGCTCCCACCCTGAAGAGAAGAAGTACCTCGCACTAGAAGGTCAGCGGGGCTGGAGACCGCTCTACAGCACGCCTGGAGAATGGATCATGGTACCTTTTGACAGTTTATCTTTGACAATGTTTAGGTGGTACTTTAGCTCACTTTTACGTATTAGGCGAGTTGCAGTCTTGCGTTTGACTGCAACTCGCCTGTTAAATAACGCTTGCCTTAAAAAACCGATTCACCCGCGTCTTGAAAACACCCAGCTAAGCTATCGGGAATAGAGAAGCCGGCTGCGATGTAATGTAAGGTCGGGATATCGGAGGCTAGTGAAACCACTGAACTATGGATGGATACTGTCTTATATATTAATCAAAGCTATCTTATAAATACTTACACTACAGATTATCAATAAGTTACTTACTACATCACAGTAATGCCAATAATAATAATGTACCTAAGTAAAGACAAGACGCAAAGTCAAAACAAATCTCTTTACTCAAAAGTAAAAAGTTTGAAAAGTAAAGGGTTCAAAAGGGTTTCTCAATCAATTGTTAAATAAAAGGAAAGAGGCTTACGAAACCTGTACAAGAGAATAGGTTATTTTTTAATCGTTCGGTCTCTTTCTGCACACATATCATTATGAATTGGTATTTATAATGGTTTATACAAATATATTCTTCTTTGTTTTTTGGATAACCCCCCTTTTACTATTTTTCTGGATTTTCCTTCTTTCGTGTCATAGTCAATATCTGCTGTGGACATCTCCCTGTAGCTACTGTGTTTTTTCTGTACAGTTTAACTTCACATCTCCGCGCAATATAACCGGCATCAAGACAAAAGGCGGCGAAAAGGGATGGGTGACCACTTACAAGGTCATGTACTCAACCGATACTACAGATTTCAACCCAATTGTTGACAGCAATAAAACGGAAGTGTATGTATATTGCTCTCTATTCTTAGTATTATAACGCTTTGGCAAATTTTCCCGATATTTTGGGAAAGTTACCCTACTGTTATTGAAACACAAAACCATGTTTCATTTGGTTGAAAACGTGACCTATGCGCGAGTACCAACATCGATAAAAACTGACTTCAATGTATTCAATCGTATTGTTTTATGACCAGACTGTTCCCCGGTAACTTCGACAAGACTTCTGTAATGGAGCACGAGTTCAGGCCGCCCATACGAGCGCAGTACCTGAAGGTTTTGCCTATAAAATGGAAGGATAGCATCGAGATGAAGATCGAACCTATAGGCTGCTTCGAGCCTTACCGTGAGTGCATTATTTTAACCAACATTATGTATTTTTGTAGCGATGATGGTCGAGTGGTTAGTGGGGTCAAATGCCGTGCAAAAGGTACGAGGTTCGATCCCACAAAACTTGCATAAAGAGCCTGAGCTACCGGTGAAGGAAAACATCGTGAGGAAACCATAGCATGGTGGTAGGGCGTTTCCTATCGCTCGCCTGGCTAGCTACCACCCTCTAGTTGTAAAATCTGTCGCCAAGTGCCTAACGGTGTGTTCCGGCAGCCTTCCTTGAGAGCCAGTGTATACCAGACTAAGTATGCTCTACCTATGGCTACAGTATCGCTGACTTCCGTGGTCGTGCGGATAAAAAAATACAGTTATTGATTTTAAGAAGATAATGATGCAGTAAGGGGTCAACAGTAATCATCATGACGAAGAGCTTATAATGTAGAACTAACTCAGAAAAATGAAATCACTTCTGCCAAATATTTTCTCAATCAATGAACGATAATAAGGAGATCTGGTTTGTTTTTTTATTAAATTTGTTCGTCTATAAATGATCTCCATTGATCAAACCATTGTCTTTCTTTTGAGCTTAGAACTCTCTACGATTACCCTGTGGGTACTCGTATATAGACGCCATTTTGATTTTGAATAAAAACAGCTGTTAGACTTGTTCTATATTGATAGCAATTTGAAGGCTTACATCGATTTCTAATCTAAGTATAACGATAACATTCTACAGTGGTCCTTTTCTAACTTGCTTCGAAAGAAAAGGATCACACGATAAATATTAAGATTTTATTGGTCATATTAAATCCAAGCTAAATAAAAATAGGAGAGTACTCGTTGGAATTACATAAGTTATCAAATAAAGAATTTGTTTTTGGATTACTATTGTTGCCACAAGTGTATTCAGAATAAATAAGTTATTTCTTTCTTTATAAATTGTTGCCTAATATAATGTACTGTCTTGTAGCGCCCACTGTCCCACCTACGACTACCGAACCTACCCCGGCGCCTCCCTGCCAGTTGTGCCCCGGCGTAGTGCCCCCGGCTTCGGGCTGTGGGTGCTTCGGTACTATGTTCTACGACGCGGAGACCTGTGTGCCGCGAGAGCAGTGCCCCTGCTTGCTGTCCTTTATGTCGTGAGTATATGTAATAGTGTCCCTGCCAGTTGTGCCCCGGCGTAATGCCCACGGCTTCGGTCTGTGGGTGCTTTGGTACTAAGTTCTACGACGTGGAGACCTGTGTGTCGCGAGAGCAGTGCCCTTGCTTGCTGTCCTTTATGTCGTGAGTATATGTAATAGTGTCCCTGCCAGTTGTGCCCCGGCGTAATGCCCCCGGCTTCGGTCTGTGGGTGCTTTGGTACTATGTTCTACGACGCGGAGAGTTGTGTGTCGCAGGATCAGTGCTTGCTGACCTTTATTTAGTTTCGTGAGTTTTAATTTACTCTTATTTAAAGAGCTTTCCTATGTTAGATTATTTCGTTACTATCAATACAACTTTGTTAATTTGTTAATGTATTTATTTACGTCTTAATTTTAATTTGACTTTCATTTGATAATTATTCGAATAACATTATTTTAAAGTCATAGTGGTAGGTAGGTAGGTAATAATATTAAAAATACATACGTTATTAATGCCATTTAAATATAATTGCAGTGATAAGTACAAGTGCCTAAGTATTAGACATTTTCAGTGTAATTTTATTTAATTCACTTTTAATAGAACCTTAAAAAAACATTACCAGCAGTGACTGCGAACCGTAACGAATTATGATTTTCAACCTTAATACTTCTAGCCTTTAGGTACAAATTTGACTGGCACGCCACCGTCCACAATTTGAGCTAGGAATGAGGTTTTCTTGACAGACAGTTCAGTCTTAGGCGATCCAGGTAATACCGTATATCGATGAAGTACTGTCGCCAAGCCTGTTAAAGAGATCTTCATTGCTAATTTGGAACCTGTAATAAAATCGAGTTGTAAATTATTGATATTTCGTTATTTACGGCGCAAGTAAAAGCCTGACGATAGCTGTAAAACTCTGTTGTGGATCTTTAAAAGCTTCGTAAGCGACTAAACCAACTGGTAATAGGTAACTAAACCATAACAAAGGCAAAAAGCATAAATTGGAAGAAGAATAAATTCAAAGAACTCAACAAGTATGGAAAATAATGGTACAAAAATTAGTAAACAAACCTATGCATTTCCTTTGGCCTTCTCCGAAAGCTAAATATTGATGACTTGGAATTTTCTCGGCATTCATTGAAAACCTTTCCGGACGAAACTCGTAGGGATTTTCATAATACCCTGGATCTAAATGTAAAGCTTGAATCGGGATTGTAATTTTGATTCCTTTGTCTATGGTGACATCCGTGCCGGGTATAGTATAGGTGTCAGAGCAAATTCTTCTCACGGCTCCAATAGGTGTAAGCAATCGCATCGATTCTTTGAAAGCCATGTCCAATTGAGTCAGTTCTTCAATAGATTCCATGAGATTATTATCGGTTTTGGATAGAACTGAATCGATTTGTTTCTGAATCTTCCGTTGGATATCCAGATTCTGAGCAAGATAGTGTAGTGTGACAGCCATGGATGTCGCAGTAGTCTCGAATCCGGCAAATAAAAAGAAAAATAGCTGCGCAGCAGTGAATTGAAGAATCGCTGCCTCCTTATCAGCTGCGTCCATTTCTAAATTGTTTTGTCCAAATCTCTTAGCAGCCATTCCCACAAAAATATCCATAAAATCCTTATTACCATTTACATTTGGATTTAACTTTTTGGACTCGTAAATATGTCTAGTGATTTCCATTAACATGTTCTCCAAATCGTCATCAATGATTTTGAGATAGTTGAACAAGAATTCCGCCTGTGGGTACATTTCAGTCAGCGCCACTAATAGCATTTGCGGTTTTGTTTTGACGAAGAATTTCTTTGCTAAATCAAAGAACTGGGTTTGTTCTGATGTAGTGTTGAATTCAACACCGAATGCGCAAGAGCCAATGCATTGAATTGTATAGCCCACCATCATATCGTATGCGGAGACAACTTCTCTACGATCTGCTTGTAATTTTAAAACGGTTTCCAAGTCGTCGATACATTTGAGTATCTGTGGTGACATTTTCTGTATTTTGCTCAGCGTGAAAGCTGGCGTTAGCTCCTGCCTCATTACTCGCCATTCTTCAGCTTTTGCGAACACAAGATTGTGGAGCAACGGGTCTTTTTTTGTATTCTCGTTCAGTCCTCGGGAAACAAAGTTCTTGAAATCCAGTGACAGAATGTGTTTCACTATCTCCGGGTCTCGGATGAAGAGTTCTGGAGTAATTCCTCTATAATAGCCAATAATCTTTTCGCCCTTAAACTTGTTAAGCATTTCGATTCCAATTTCTGGTGCGCTGCGCAATCCGAAGAAACTTTTAAGGTGATTCCCAAAGAAAGGGAGTGGCCTTTCATGTTTGACATTCTTTTTGGCCCAGTAATCATGATTCCTTGTAGTGTATTTGTAAATTAAAAAAATACACGTAACAGCAAGAAATAAAAACAGCATCTTCAATAAGAGTTGTTGATCTGACTGAAGTGTGCGGTCTTATAATAAAAAAAGATACCACGAAATTTTTATTTTACCTAAAGATTAACTGATAAAAATATTACAATAACAATAAGTACGTTTGCCTAATTAACTTTATTACTATCACGTAGTTTCGTTGCATCCCGTTACATAAATGACCACAGACGGTCCACGTGAATGGAACGTATCAATACAAAATGAATAAAAATAAAATATTAAATGAATGTTTAAAAACTTAAAACCTGGCGGTAAATTTCATTAATACTTAGGTAATGCTACTCGTATTAGTAGGAGCGTGCTACGGTGCCACTCTTGAGTTTTATCTGTATAACCCGGCATAGCATCGCACTGCTTTTATAATCGCGATATGTTAATGGATAATTTATTTAAGTACAGAAATAAATAAATAAATCATTTGCAAGACAAAAGAAAACCGTATCTAACTACAAACTTCTGGCAGAAAGGAGAGTTTCCAGAATTCTGGCTGCAACTTGTTGTTTGTTTTAGTTTGTGTTTTAGGTTTCCTTACCCAAAGGTTAAAAACGGGACCCTACTGCTAAAACTTCGCTGTTTGTTCGTCCGTCGTCGTATCTACACAGTTAGACAGTTGAAATTTTTGCAGATGATGTATTTCTTTTGCCGCTGTAACATACTAAAAACAGAATAAAAAAATATTTGAGGGGGGCCCTCTTAAACCTACTGCAGAGGTAGAGGTGGAGGAATTTCCTCCTAATTGTTCTACGAAATTAAAGTAGGTATGCTGCGATATGTATTTTAATATTTACCTAGTTATATAAAATAACAAGTCCTGACAATCAACGCAGAGCCTAAATCGCTGAGACATGAAATTTGGAGAGTGTCATTACAAGGTGTATAGGCGTACTAAAAAAAATTTTTTGGCAATTTAACCCCTAAAGAAGTCTAATGAGAACTAAGAATTTTATACCGCGTGCAACGCCGCGGGCGACAACTACTAGATATTTTATTACCTTTACTTAATTTTTTCCCTTACTAATATCACTCCGTACCTACACTCCACGCTTCAGAATCACAAACCTACTCGTCATTATTTTTACTTTTAATACTCGATTGTTTGTACGTAAATATAGTTAATATATATTATGAACATTACAAAAAAAAACTCAATTAGCAAAATAATATTATTGTATATTTATGCAAGGTGAATATTTGCGTAAACAAAATTTACATGTGCACTTAATTTACAAAAAAATATATTTAATATGCATTTACCTAGCCTTTGTTTTAAATGGTGGTTTTTAGCTTTTTCGTGATTTAGGTTAGCGTGAGATATATTTTCAAAATATTCTCCTGCTTTAGAGCACTGCTAAATAATGTACTTGATGTTTATTCACTAAAACCCCTCCGTTGGCTTACCTCTGTGTATATTTCGAGGATTTGGGGATACGTCAGTCAGATACCGCTTTCGCCAGAAATTATTTTGGCTTATTGTAGCTCAATTTCATTAGGAATTACTAAAGTGGAAAACTTCTTATAAGTATGCATAGAGGGATATCCATTGAGAAGCTACTTAGGTATGTTATGAAGGCTGGTCGTCTGGTGGACCGTTCACTAATATCCTACATGTCCTAGCACTTATCAAGTACATGTAGGTGGTCAGTCCCAAATCTGCAAATCTGTGTCTTCACTTCAAATCTGATCAGTCACAGGCCCTTCGAGGCCAGACAAGGCATAACCAAGATATCATTTGACTACTCCGGTCCCAACGTCTATTCTTCGAAGGGCCTATAATATATTATTTTGTGTCTGTTTTTACCCGACTGCGAAATAAAAAGGGTTATGTTTTCTGAGTGTATGTATGTATATTTCTTTGGCACGCCTAGGATAAAAAAAAATCTTCGATGGGCACGCCCTAAAGCCTAAACAGCATGTCGTATTTTTATATGATTGTTGTCAATACGTTTGTCTTAGTCGTGAGAGTGGGTACAACAACATTAAAATAAAAACTGTTTGTGGGTGATACTTAATATTAAAGATTTAGCAGTCGGGTTTTTATGAAATCGCTTCTAATCATTTGTTACTTATTAGTAACCAGCCGGAGTAGCAGATAATTGAAACATATTTTAACCAGTAGGTATAAAGTAAAGTAAAAACAACAAAACGTTCAAGCCCTCTACGAGTGAAAGTATTTGATAGGTAAATGCTAAAAAGCTGCAGCGTACTTCAATGCAAAAGTAAAAAAATTAAAATTGTATCATATATTTATACTATATAAATAATAAACTATCATTTTATACAGAAAAAGTAAAGGAAATTTTGCATTTTATCACTGACTCCAAAAAGGAAGAAGTTATCAATTCGTTGATGCTTTAATTTACATACTCGTATGTTCCCCGATTTCACAGGTATGGCAGGGCCGATTTGAACGAAACTTTTTTTGTTCGAAAGGTTTATTATCAAAATTGGTTCAGTAGTTTTTTTTTAATCAATGTAACTTGAATATTTTTGAGTTACTTTTTGTAACGTAAGGATTGACGTGCCGAATTAAAGTCGATTTTCGGTTTTTTTACTTTTACCAATTAAAGTAGGTATTACCGTTGTAATAATTTTAATAATTTAATTTTTGGTTAGCAAATTATGAGAGGAGAACTCAATTAATTATTTGTATCTCATATTTTATTATACTTTATTTAGAAAAGTAACGCATGTCTAGTTCATTTTGTTTAAGAATATGCGAAACGTGTCATCGTTGAAGACACGAACGACTCATTTCGTCCCTGATGATGTCGTCCCTTTATTATAATTGGTCTTATTTTATATTTTTTGTATTATAGATACCCAGTTGGGACTCCGTTCAGGGGTGCCAACTGCGACGAGTGCATGTGCAAGCTCGGAGGAATCACTGACTGCAAGCCCTCCAAGAAATGCGAGTGCAACAACCCTGTATGTTTTTTTTCATCAACTTTTTTAGCATTTGGATTATCTGTAGATCTTAAATGGTTCATATTTAATCTTTCTGCTATATTTTTTGTTGTTTTTGTATGTAGTCATTTAGTTTTTGGTAATAAAGGCACTTGCCCAGTAAATATCGACACTTTTTTATACACAATTAAAAAAATATTTAATGAATCTATAACTCTCATCGAATACCTAATATAACCTAATATAATATTTATTTGGACACGGTCCAACACTCCCAAAAAAAATTTATGCCATTTTCTTACTAAAGCGGTGGCAGGCGTTATAAATTTTAACGTTACTATGTACTTAGATAGGTACTGCTTTCCTCTCGCTTCTTATAAAATACGAGTATATCAAGAATACATGCTTCTTATAAAATGTATCATATCTGTAGCCAATTTTGTACGGTATTATTTTATCCACCAGCCTGGAGAACGCGGCAACTTAGTCGCTAAGCTGATCCCTTCAACTTGCGAGTGCGTCTGCGAGCCATGTCCCCTCGGAACACGACTCTGCCCCACTTCCCAGAGCTGTTTGTCGGAAGAGCGTTGGTGCGACGGCGTTGCAGACTGCCCGGACGATGAGCTCAACTGCACGATCACCACTACCGAGCCAGCGATAGTCACTGAGCACGAAGTTACTCTCCTTGTTACTCCGCCGTCGACTATGCTCACTACCACCGTCCAACGTAAGTCAATTTACATCGCGAGAAGTTTTCAAATAGTTTGATCGAACTCAACAAATCTGGGTAAGTTCGTTTGATCAGAACGTATAAGAAAATATTGGGCCCAATTCTGAAGCATTGTCAGTTCTAAAGACTTTTCATGCAGTTTTAACTAATAAAGCATCATAAAAGATTGTCTTGCCTTACTGAAATTACCTCAAAAGACTTTTTTTTTTTGCAAAAAGAAATATTTAAAATTTTAATATCGCTTAAAACCTTCAGAAAAGATAAATAAAGTAAGGGCCAATAAAGGGTTGTGTGATTGATGTTTAATATAGATATACCACTACATATGATTGAACGACACCCGCACCATACAAAAGAAGTACTGCAAAGAAACAGTTAAGTTTTCTAAAACCAGGTATCAAGAAGCTACTGTGGAAACAAAAATTTTATAAATGGAAGTACAGAAAATGGTTCGTTAGACCATACAAAATTGGTAACTGTAATGAAGCGAAGAATTGGGCGCGTAAGACGTGGTCAGCCCTTAAAAAACCAGTGATCAGAGCACAAAAAAATCATTCAGGTATCTACTTCCATATTGGCAACATCATCACAAAAATTTGCTTAAAGTTGTTGTAAGACCAATCTGATGCTTCGATTGTCGCACAAACAGATCTATACGGTAAAACTACGGCAAATGTTGCTGACCACCTCTGTAAAACTGTTCCCTGCATGGCGTTATTGTGCAAATTGGCAGCAACTCTTTTGTGCAAGACATGCTTTATGCGAAAGTTAGACGCAGATTTCGTAATCTTTCTTTTTTACCGATTTGTACCCAATATGCTATGATGATCTTAAACGGGACACACTTGCCGTGAAGAACGTCTCATTCATAACCTGACTAGGATCAGTGGAGCTATCGCCTAGTTTGGTATTGCTCGAGTTAGCAATAAAAGAAGTGAAACAAAGGCTAGCAATCTTGGTTTCGTTAACTAACTCTACCAATACCACCAATGTTTATGTTTATCCGGAACAAAACAACAGGCCAAAACCTAGCTGCCTGGGATCTTATTTTTTATCGAACAACGAGATACCTTGCTGAAAACACGTGACGTGTTTTACGTTATGTTGACGCAATTCGTTACTCTGATGATACTGCACGATATAAATTTTAACATTGCCTTAGTGAATATACCGCTCTACGTGAATTTGTGCATAAAAAACGCGGCCGTTAAAAACGTTACGTGTTGAAATGTTCATAGTACATAAAGGCCCTGACAACTTTACTTTTCTCTACAGCTCGTGTATGCCCGGTGGTCTCCTGCCCGCCCGGGTACCACGTAACCTTCACCAGCTCTCGCCCCCGCAACCCGTGGACTTCCGACATTCCCGCACCAAGACCGAGATATTCTTACTCGCGGTACACTAAGGGTGGGTCAGGATATAGGAAGGGATATAATGGCGCTAAAGGCGGATTCTCCAAAGGTGGCACTAAGGGTGGATACAGTGGTAAGATTGCTTTGAATTTAATCATACATATAAACAAAACCTTATAGCTTAGTTATGGCCTATAATTGCAATTTAGCAGCAAATAAGCTAGAAGGAAAAAGATGCTGGTTGGTACTAGTGCTGAAACCTTGAATATTTAATGATGAGGTTTTACCTTCAGCTTTTCAGCAACCGAACTTGGACAACATTCGGTCGCGATGATTAGTCACAACAGATCAGACAAAAATTTGACTTGTTTTAGTTTCATTTGTGGTATAAATTTCTCTGGATTTAATAATAGTTTATCTAAGCTTAACAATAGGTAGGTACTTATAATACAACTATATACCTGCTTGTAAAATTTAGAAAATATATTTTTTATACATTGTCTCGCCTTTTGTCAAACTCTACTTATAAAGAAAGACAAGCATTCAGAGCTATATCAAAATTTCGTTTTAGGTCCACCTCCCCCACCGCCCAACAACCAAGCCTTCACGTTAGACAAACCCTCCGTGAGCCCCACCGCTGCGCCCGTGGAGGAAGTATGCCCCCAGTTCAAGTGCATCCCGCCACTGCCCCCGTTCCACCGGCCCGACAAACCAGCCCCCCCGCCGGTCTGCTCCGTGCCCCTCTGCCCACCTGGGTACACTCTCCAACAAGATACGTTGATGGATGCCAACAGATGTCCTCAGTAAGTGGACAGATTATTATAGATTCGACTGCGATAAGGATCAGTATTGTTACAAGTGGATTTATTTAAGTAGCTGTTTTGGGTTTTACTGTGTATATTCCAGGCTAGGCATACTCCATTTAAGGTCACAGTGTTGCTGACGTCCGTGGTCGTGCGAACTTGTGGTCAAATGCCTAGCTATGTTGGATTAAAAAAATCCGACTTCTAAAGTACACCGCCAGTAGTTTTCAATATAACGGAAACTTTTGATGCGTTAAGCTGCCTGGTCTGAAATACACAGGCTTTCAAGAAAAGCTGCTTAAACACATCGTTAGGTGCTTAGCGATTGATATTATAAACTTAAGCGCCGCGCCGTATAGCTGCTAATCAGGCGACCTGTAGCAAACACCCTAAAAGCAGGAAATGTATCAACACGTACTTAAATTTATTTTATTTATTATTCGATACACAAACATAAAAACGCATTTACATCTCATGCTAATGCAAAACAAAACACGTTCAACATTAAGGCGCGTTTATTAATAGAGCTGTCTGTGTTTTGTTTCTTTACCTTAGATTTTAATTCTACCAAGTAAAAAAACTGATCTTTCTTATACAATAAAAAAGAATAGTCAAGTAAGTATATTTTAACATTAATAATGTACACAGATATGAGTGCGTGCCTCCACCCGAGAGACCAGCCTTCTGCAACATGACTGGTCGTACATTCAATACCTTTGACGGAACTGAGTACAAATACGACGTCTGCTTCCACATTCTAGCCAGAGAGACGCGGTACAACGCGTGGGCTGTGCTTGGTGAGTTATGCCTGTACTTATTCGATGATAAATCATCTAAAATACGAGTAGTTAAATTACACGATTTGATAGCCATTAGACAAACCCTCCGTGAGCCCCACCGCTGCGCCCGTGGAGGAAGTATGCCCCCAGTTCAAGTGCATCCCGCCACTGCCCCCGTTCCACCGGCCGGACAAACCAGCCCCCCCGCCGGTCTGCTCCGTGCCCCATTATTTACTTATTCGACGTATACTTTCAGCATTTATATTATTGCGTTGCCCTCGGTCCTAGATCTGTGTGCAAATTTTTAGATCTAATCGACGTGTTTATCAAAGAGTATCTCATCTTTAGTTAAAAACTTAAATCAACGAGTTGTATTTTACATTTTATTCATAATTTGTTTCAATGCGGTACCATAATGAAAGTTTTTCGTAATGATTTGTATATTGACCTTCTTTTGGATAATTACATCCCTAATCGATAATGTAGATATGTGCCATGAATTGTACGAACCCGAGATTGGGACTTATTAAGTTCTAAAAGGTTTAACTTTTTAATGTTTCGATGTACTTATTTCGAAATACCTTAAGAGTAGTACAGTCACACAAAAGTGGATGAATCCATGTGAGTGATAACTTGCTATCGCACGATTCTATTGTTTGGGATTTGCTTTGAAAATGACAGCAACCTAAATACGAGTTCTTTTTAACCAGTCCGCAAGAAATGCAGCGCACAAGGTTGCTGGAACGAGCTGCTTCTCCGTCAAGATGACCAGCTTCTCTTAGTCAAACCCAACCTGATGATAGAGTACGACAACTACGAATACACAGTGGAACAGACCACGAAAATTTGCTTCCAAAAGAACAGCTTCGACGTCATGAGGGTCGGGAATGGAGTGCTTATCAAGTCGAGGAAGTACAACTTCACGGTGATCTATAGCAGTGAGGGAGATGTAAAGATTGGGGTGAGTAAATATGTGTTCTTAAGGCCATATGTGTCATGCTACTCAGCACAATTGCATTCTAAGGCTTGTATAAGCATTATCTACCTCGCCTTCTAAATTGAGACCATTTGACATCTGATACAAACTTATACAAATCATCGAGTCAATCCAAGTGCAAGATTGTGGTATTCTTAATTAGTCTTCCAGCGGACTGTATGTAAACTCATAATTTATGCAAATTATGTCGTAGTGCCTTAATAAACCACGATAACAGTTGTGTAATACGCTAACCAACGCCTTATCTTATTCAATTAGGAGTACTGTGGTAAGTTGTTAGAGAGCAAATCTTGTCTGACATGAATTGTCTACAGGTACTAAAAAGTTACATGGGAGCAGTGGACGGGCTATGCGGGGCTTATGATGGAGACGCGAGCAACGACCGCCGCTTACCCTCCGGTGTCGTCACGACCAGCATCGAACAGTTTGGCCAGTCTTGGGCCAAACCTGGCCTTAGACCAGACGCCTGCGAGGTCAGAGTAACCGCTGCGAAGAAACAAGAGAGGATTTGGAAACTCTGCGCCGCTATTACGTATGTTTTTTGTTAAGTTGCCATCATATAACTAAAACAATTGAGCATTTCTAATGGCGATGATTATCGTAACTGCTGATATGTCTCCAATGTGTTATAAAACATTACGTAGAAACATTAGTTAGAAGAATTTTTTGTAGTTGTCTAGCGTAGATAAAAGTAAGCTTATAACCTAAATGCCTTAGTGTAGACTCTTTCACGTCGAGCCATATTATGATTCATGTCAATTTTAGTCAGAGCACTTATTTTGTAGGCTATTGCAATCGCAATCCATATCGTGATTTATAGCTTGGATGAATAACATTGATTGTGGTTGTAAGGCCCCAGAATGGATCAGTGGCTAGTTTACTAGATTAATTTATTACTATTTCAGCAAAGAGCCGTTCACCAAATGCTCACCCGCTCTGAACCTGGACAAGTGGCAGAGCATCTGCCTGGAGAAGGTGTGTTCTTGCAGCGAGCTTGTTGTCAACGGTACTCAGAGGAGCGAGGAGGAGTGCCGCTGTCGGGTGCTGGAGCAACTTGTGGCTGAATGTCTCGCGGGAGATAGGGACGTGGATGTGGCTGGATGGCGCGTGCAGATGGACTGCCGTGAGTTTTGCTCGTCTATGTTTATTATTCAATAGCTTCTTACTAGTCTAAGACATAAACAATATTGGTGCCAAACCTAAAAATCCCTTCAACAGTTTTTCCGTAAATAATTATCAATGACATGTACAAACTTTTGCGTTGATAATATTACTAGCTGTGCTCCGCGGTATCACCCGCGTAGTTCCCCATTTAGCTATAGAGGTAATACAATGGGGGAACAACTTTTTTGAAGTTGTTTAAAATGTATCCTATGTCCTTTCCCGGGGTCCAATCTACCTGTGTACCAAATTTCATCCAGATCGGTTCAGTGGTTTTGGCGTGAAAGCGTAACAGACAAACAGACTTACTTTCGCATTTATAATATTAGTTAGGATTAGAATTATAGGCTTGCCCTAACATAATAAGAATAACTGTTGCAGTTCCAGCTATGTTTTGCACTACAAAACCCAGGCCGGTAGTGCACTGCAAGAGTTATGACGACATTAGTTGTTAATTTGTGCACTTGTAAGGTTTACTCGTTTGTGATAATTTTAGTTAATCGGATATTTCTCATCCGATTTAATGCGCTTTGGAATATTTTCATTCACTGTTGCACAAAAAGTTATTTCAACAAGTCAAACATAGGCGACTTAATGCCTGTCTTAGTGATTCGAAAATATAGCTGCATAATATATATTTCAACGCTTTGTTTTTAACACATAGTCTATTGGGCATACAATGTGCCCAAACGACTCAAAAACCTTAATTTTTCCAGCTGCCGAATGCCCCGCTCCATTCGTCCACTACGATTGCTACCGCAAGCGTTGCTCGCCCACTTGTGGTTCCAACATGCCCTGTCCCACTATCACTGGAGAATGCTTCCCGGGATGCTACTGTCCTGAGGGAATGCTTAAAAAAGGAGACACGTGTGTGCTACCATCCGAGTGTTTGGATTGTGAGTATATCTTCCACCAATGCTCCAATGGGTACTTGCCTAGATTGCTTTTCTGTGTTACTTGCATTCCACTGTCTTACAAGAATCCCCCTGAAGTGCTTGAGTCCTGAGAAAACGCTAAAGAAAAGGGACACGTCTGCACTGCCTTCTGCCTATTTGGTTTGAAAGTATTTTACATTCAATGTATGTTGCCAAATTTGTCTACTTGTCCAATTATTGGGTAAGATTGCTTTCCGAGGTATTTATGCCCTAACGTTATGATTTCTGACTTTAAGGGTTCTGGGTTTAAAGAGCGATATAGTATTGCACATGATCCACTAAGTATTATAAAGCCAAGAGTGCCACTTTCTTCCGGCACCTCTTTAGCTTCAGTCTAAGTTTGAAATATTATTTTATTCTATGGTATTTTATACAGCGAAATCTAGTCATAATGATATACGCGTCACCAAATGAAGATTGTCATTTTAGTAGAGTTTATTGTTCATGCCGTGTTTTTTATTATAAACAGGCGCGTGCAACGGTGTGGGCTCGCCTGCTAAGTACGTGACCTTCGAAGGCGACGAGCTGCCATTCCTCGGTAACTGCACCTACCTGGCGTCTAGGGACAAGAATGAGACTGGACATCATAAATATGAGGTATAAAACATCTCTCAAATAGACTTGGTTTACAAATCAGCGAACAAATATAAAAATACTGTTTTTTCTGACGACAGGGAAATTTACTGCGCTCCAAGTTTTCTATTTTCTAACCCAGATTATAGCAATCTGGGTATTTTCAAGTCGCAAATGAATCAGTTTCTTCTGGGCTCTTGCCCAGCTGCATCCTAGGTCGCATCATCGGTCTACTTTAGGTTATTTGCAGTTACAGCCATTAAAACTACATTCAATAAAAAAAATCACAATAATTATAACAAAATATGCTTTTCATCATATTGATCAGTAAGAAAACCCATTATTAGGTTTGATTCCTCGAAAAACCATAGTCGATGCTTCATACTACGTCATACCTAAGTATAAATTATATTCTATTACTTTTATGTAATTTGCCCACGTTATTTTTGCTTATTATAATTACTTATATGTACACAGGTGTATGCTACGAACGGCCCTTGTGACGACAATCCATCCGCGACGTGCGTTAAAGCCATACATCTCATCTACGAGAAAAACGTCATCCATATCACCAAGGATCTAGTCTCCAATAAGGTAACAAACAGCTGATTTCGAAAGCTCTACTCTGGTATAGCGCTGGCATCAATGTAGTGTCTTAGCAAATGTACTTTTACCCGTAGCACTACCAGTAACACGGGAAAGTAAAAATTCCCTTCAGTTTATCAGGGCCAAGCGGAAATGCCTAAGAAAAAAAGGAAAGGAACTCAGATTTCCTACTATGGTTTGAATAGCGCTTTAATTGAAACGATTAAACTGGATATTTTCAATTATCAGACTTATTTATTTATTTTCATCAATCGCACAGAGACGTTTGGACTAAATAAAAAAAATACTTCTTATAAGGACTTTCAAAAAGTCTTTACAGTTGGTAAATTTTTACCAAAAATCACCTGTTGAAAAATTGACCATTGACAAATTGTAGTTGGTTTATCACTTTTTTAAGTATTACTTATCGTATTTAACAAGATGAAAATTGTTTTTCGCAGCTATTGACCACCATCGGTAGCACACCAGTGTTCAAGTACCCGGTGAAGAAAGAATGGGGTACCATCAGCATCGACAACGGACAACTACTTACTGTCAATGTGCCGGACATACACCTTGAGGTAACGTACCAATTCATTGAAACATCATCACCCACTATGTCGTCATCAGCCTTTAACATACGTCTCTCCTGGAACACTCTTGTAGCGATGATGGTCGAGTGGTTAGAGTTGTCGATTGCCGTGCAAAAGGTACAAGGTTCGATCCCACGAAACATGTAAATAATAGCCTGAGCTTCCGGTGAAGGAAAACATCGTGAGGAAACCATAGCATGGTGGTAGGGCGTTTACTATCGCTCGCCTGGCTAACAATCACCCTTAACTTGTAAAATCTGTCGCCACCTAACGCTGTGTTCCGGTAGCTTTCCATGAGAGCCAGTGTATTCCAGACTAGCCATGCTCATCTAAGGCTACAGTATCGCTGACTTCCGTGGTCGTGCGAAGTTGTGGTGAAATGCCTAACTGGCTAGGATAAAAAAAAACACTCCAAGCGAATACACTAAATACCCCGAGCGAGTGAGAAACTTATTGCTTCAACATCGATTAAGAATAGGCCTTTCCAAATCGCTACTGAACTTCAGTTCGTTTCATCTAGTCATGTAATACTGCCTCCCTATAAATATCCCTATAAATATTATATAATATCTGTTTTGCACCACAGTCTACACTAAATTTTATTATTATATTTCATTCCTATAAAGGTTGTCTGGAAGAGATCGCTTTTTAGCGATAAGACCGCCTTTTGTGCCATGTTATTTGTTTGTTGTATTCTTTTTGTGTTGTATTTTTGTGGTGACAATAAATAATTATTGTATTGTACAATACAATACAATAAACTTTGACTCATTTTCCTACGTGGTTTTAACACGATTGCCCGAAAGATACAAAATGCCTGAACAGAGTCGTTAGAATTATTCGTAGTCAATGTGCTGATATTTTCAAATGAATAAGAAACATGTATTCTTAGGATTTCGATGAAGCATTTGGATTATCTGTAGATATTTTCTTTAGATCTTTTTTTTAGAGTAATAATTTAAAATATGTTTTCTTTTTGCAGCTGACAGTCATGTACCCGAAGCTAGAGTTCACAGTACGCGTGCCTTCCTCTATATACTCCAACCGGACTGAAGGTCTGTGTGGGGTTTGCGATGGTACAGACTTGCTGTTACTCACCAGTAACGGCACTACTACTGATGACTTCGACGAGGTAATTTATAATTCGAAAATCCAACTAGCGCTTGCCAACCATCTGAAGTTGTAGCGGCCTTTAGTCAACAGCTGCATCCTTCATAGTAAAGGTAATTTACTCTCTACTCCACTGTAAATTTTTTTGGTTATTAAGCTAAGGAGCAAGTTTTAGTGAAGGGTCGCTCGTTCACACACTTTTCTGCCGATGTTTTTGTTTAATATGGTTTCCATTATTACTGTAGGTAATTACTATGTTTAAAATGTGTTGGATGTATCATTTGTACCTACATAAAAAACTTATGTTTTCATGTACCTCTGTACAGTTTGGCAAGAGCTGGCAGGCAGGGCCGGAATCGCTGACGACATTGGAAGTGCCCCCACAAGAGCAATGCGATGCGCCCCCGCCGCCGCCTGAGTGCGTTCCACCACCTGCCGAGTCCAACCCTTGCTACAATCTTTACAACGCTGACAGATTCGGTGAAGTAAGTTTATTTACAAATTGAAACTTGCAAAGAGGAAGAAATAAAATGAATAATGCTAAAAGACAGAAAAACTTTGAGTTTTTGCAGGAGTTCTTCCGATAAAGCTCCTTCTGGCACTGTTTTAAACCCCTTTTAGGAGTAATATTTTTGTTTCATTGATGGCATGAGTACTTAAACGATTTGCCGTCATTATTAAGTGTTTAAAAGTAGTAACATTAAATTTCATTATAAATCTTTCATTACTTTCTTAGTATCAAAGGTTGACAGCCCTCTTAAGAAAAAGAAGTTGTGGTAAAATTTTGATATATTAAAAATAAACTTGTCCCCAGTGTCGCGCCTTGGTTGACCCCACGCCGTTTGTTGAGTCTTGCGAGGCCGATCTATGCGCGAATGCTACTGACGTCTGCGCTACATTGGAACGATACGCAGCCGCTTGCAGGGCGCAAGGAGTTTGTCTAAGCAAGTGGAGAACAGATCTGTGTCCTTATCCCTGGTGAGTCAAATGCTTCAACGATGTCTGAAGTTTCAAGTTGAGACAATATAATTGAATTATCAAGTTCAAACTCTTGCTAGACTATGTCTTCAAAAGTATTGTATCAATAAATATAGTATTTTATCAATCAAGATAAAAAATTATGAAAATAAAATGATATAAATAGTATTTATACCAATTGTTGCAATTTTTTTGCTGTAATTCAAATAGTTAGTCTTAATATAGAATTGTTGTTTTATGTTGTTATCCGTTACTTGCTGAAATATTTTTAAATGTACTAATAAATCTAAACGTAAATGTCAAGGATGATATGTAACAGAAATCTCGTTTTCTGCTTAACATTGAGTTTAATTAATGTAAAATTTTCAGTGAATCTCCATTGGTGTACCGCGCATGCGTATCTTGTGAGCTAACATGTGAAAACAAAGACGATCTGAAGTGTGACAAGCAACCTGTAGAAGGATGCTTCTGTCCAGAAGGCAAGGTATGTAGACTTGATAAACCACGTACTTAATCTGACATGCGTAGTAAACGATCTGTAGGTCTCAATATTAACTTTTAATGAATCTTGATAAAACGTGGTATACCTGCCTTAATTCCTGATTTTGATACGAGTTAAATTTTTTGTTAGGTCATCGGAGATTTTCAATTTAGCCTACAGCGCTATTTACTATCCGATTTCTATAAAATCTGATTTCAAAAACATCTTCATCTCAATTTTCAGTTAATAATTTGAAATACAAAGATAATCAGCCATTTTGAATAATGGATATATCTGTCTTCGAGTCTGTGTTAGTTGTACTTATGTTTCTGACTGATACATAGCATGCTCAACACGAGAAGTTCCAGAAAGGAGCTATATATAAGTGTGAAGAGTGTTATTTTTATTATTTAACTATTTTCGTCAGGTACGAGTGAACAACACGTGCATTGAGCCCCAGAAGTGCTTCCCTTGCGATGCCAATAAGGAACACTTCGCGGGAGACAGCTGGCAGGTAAAGTATAGTTTTGCACATAACATGAGAACAAAACTTTTAGTAAATTTTGTATAAAAATATGTTTCATTTGACCTTTGTAGGAGAATGCTTGCACGAGATGCACTTGCAGCAAGGTATCAGGCGAGCTTGCAGCACACGTGGCGTGCATCACAGAATCGTGCACCACGCCCGTCTGCTCCTCCACTGAGGACTTGCTGTCTGAGCCTGCCGCACCTGGCGCCTGCTGCCCTACCTACGTGTGTGGTGAGTAGTTTTGACAGAACCTCGATAACATTTCACGAGTAGCTACCCGTAATATATTTAATGATAATGTAAGAAAAATATTTGTTTGAAACAGAAAGCAAACTTAATCATACAATTTATAAAATCAGAATAAAATTACACATTACTGTTTTCTGTCACAGACTAAATCAAACAAGTAGATGCGCTCACAGTTGCACTCCTTCATAAATTTCTCTTTATGGGAACAGCTATGTCTGGCTAAGAGCTTTTTGAAGTATTATATCTTATTTAGAAAACTTACGCGTGTTTGATTAACTTTGTTTAAAAAGAAGGGTTTTCACACGAACCTGATTGTTGGAAACATTTTACTTGAGGAGTCGTTAAGATGCTACCAAATATAATGTAATACGTGTCCTAACTAATGGCATGTCCCGCACTGACGTGTGAGGTAAGTGTGCGAGACGTGCCTTCGTTGAAGGCAGGAACGACTGATTTCATCTCTGATAAAGTTCATCGAATGTAAACGAAACTATAGTTGGACCTTTCCAACAATTATTTAAGTATTATATCTGGTAGTATTTTTATGACTCCTGAATTTGTCGTAGTCTTAGCGTCTCATATACGACATAGGAGATACTAGGCACAGGGTTACGCAAGACTAAGACGGGACGTAATGAAGACTCCTTGTGGTCGTCTTATATACTCAGTGCAGTTCTTAATTTCTTTGTACTCAGGTCTTAATTAAAGCTTACTAAAAGTAAAAGTAAAATAAGGACTTTGCAGGGTACGAAAATGTGAGGTGGTAGATGCAAAAAGTTATTACAACAACATATACTAACAATGACGCTAACAACTTATACGGTTATACTGATAGTAAAACCGTGTAAGTTGTAGTTGTAGGGGAGATTGGAATTTCTTTATTGCATTTTTTGTACCTACATGTTGTGTTTTTGACGGGATAATTTTTTTCGTAAAGGGTACATTTTGCTAGTTTTCTGGCTGATAATTTTTTTTACTGATTATTATTTGCCTCATAGAAACGTTCTCCTCCTTGTTTATGCGCCGCTACATGATAAATATATCCACACTTTAGTAATATAATGCTTACGACAATTTTCTTTACAAATTTACAAGCCAGGGCAGGGCCCGATCTAACAGGTTCAAAGGCAAAGGAAATTTGAATCATTATTTCCGTAAATTTGTTTCGTTACTAAAATGTGTACACTGCCTCAAATGGCTCTGTTATGACCTGCCAATGGAAATCAACTAAAGTTTTGACATACCAGACCCACGTATGCTCTCTATCTCGTTTTCAAATTTCATAATGTTTGCAGTTGAGAAACCCATTAAGAAAGAATGCGTGGAGCCGAAAAAGATGGAATGCGGATTTGGACAAGTGCTCAAACAGAAGACGGGAGCGGATAAATGCCCAGAGTTTGCATGCGGTGAGTTGTTTCCTTTACAAAATACAAGATCGCATCAAGTTAGCGATCGTGCAGTGTGAAGACAACAGTCTACGCATTCGACGTGGCATAATATTCGCAAATTTGCCCAATTTCTGTATTCGAAAATATTTGATATATTCAATATCGTATTTTAGAGTGCAAGCCAGCCAGCGAATGCGAAGATATTCCAGCAGAAAGCGAGGTTGAGATGTTGGAGTCAGGATTAGAGCGTGTAGTAGACGAGTCCGGTTGCTGTCCCAAAGTAGAGTTCATCTGCCGAACTGACAAGTGAGTTCATAATTTGATTGTGTTATAATACGGTGTTTTATCTCTTTAAGAACTGTCTTCTTAGACAGTGTTGACTGCAACTCGTCTGATGTTAACTTTAAAACTGGTGATAAGCCAGTTATAAAGTAAGTAAGTAAGTAGGTACTGTGTGCTTATGACAAAATGCGCGGTAATTGGCGCTAAACCTACGTTGGGTTTGTCGCCAATTGTTGCATTGAGAACGAATTTATTACCAAACGCTATTTGTATCATGCTCTAACTTGAATCTTATGGCAGAAGAAACAAAGGCGGCAACTTTTAAGTAGTTTATACCTATACCCACTTGAAATATTAATATTTTGTGCACTTAAAGTATAAGTTAACTAATGAATATTGCTATCACAGATGCGCGCAATCACCGGTCTGTCCACAATTTCACGATCTGAAAGTATTCAACGTCAGCGGGAAATGTTGTCCTGAATATAAATGCGGTGAGTAACTACTTTTTTTAACCTAGATGTAGCTTGCCTAGTCCTTGGGAGCCAGTGTGAATACACTGGCTCACAAGGACTAGGCAAGGCTGCTGGAATAACAATAATCTCTAATGCTGGTTCTCTCAAGCCAACTTTTATAGACCAGCTAAAAGTTGAATTTCGTTGAGAAACGTCATTTAATCGTAAGATTCTTAAATGACAATACCATTCAATGCACTTCAAAAACTGATATGTTTGTGTCCAGAATATGATATGAGATAGAATAGACAAAGATCATTTTGATTATAGAGCTGCCGAAAGACAAGTGTGTGGTAAAGCTGGAGTGGGAATCGTCTCCGAGTGGTGGTGAAAAAGCGCGTAATACTCCGGAAGTTATCTTAAAAGAAGTAAGTTTTTTATTACAACGGTCATCCATAGATTTAACTAGGTTAAACTAGGTCTGATATTGTTTAAGCGCAGTAAAAACTGGAGCATTGTAATAAACTGACTATGCTATTCCTAATTGTTTGCAAGGCTCTGAATCTGGTTTGATACCTTCACACACTGATTAGTCTTGGTCCTTATGCGCCCTTGCATCACCCAATCGATACAATAATTAACGAACGTTCATATGTTAAAGTAGTGCAAGACAGTGTTTTATTTAGAAAATGGGGCCGCGTTTGATTCATTTTTGTTTTACAATACGGGTTTTTACGCGTACCTACCTGATTGTTGGAAAAGTCCAACCGTTCACCAACAAAGGTTCACCGAATGTAAACGAAACTATAGTTGGACCTTTCCAATAATTAGATACGCGTAAAACCCGTATTGTTAAACAAAATAAGGCGGTGTTAATATCATTATCTCAAAAATGCCATTCCATTCTGGAATTTTATATTGAATGCATATTATAGCGCACCGCATTAACGCAATTTTGCGATGACACTTAATTTCTATCCCCAGATCGACGCAGTATGGCTGGACGGTCCGTGCCGCTCGTGTCGCTGCGCCGCGGAGGCTGCGGGCGCTACGCCCCACTGCAGCGAGACCAGCTGTCCCGTAGTAACGTCAGACGCGCAGTTCGTCGTCGAGCCGCGGCCGCAGCCCTTTGCGTGTTGCCCTGCGCTCGTTCACACAGCGTGTCGCGATGGAGACAGAGTTTACAAGGTAATGAGGGTGCAGACCAAGGTCTTTGGAAATGGCTATACCTGAATTCATCGCTCTGAAAACTTCTGGCACTAGATGGCACTAGATGTAAAATTTATCTTTTCGTATTTTTTGCATCTGTGTCTGTAATAAAGAGTTTATAAATCGGTCGATTTTTCGATTGTGTGGTAGCAATTCTGCTGACTCCGATGAGTGCAAGCCGATGTTATTCTTCTTAATTTACAATTTTGAATATATTTATAATTTTTTTAGGTTTTTCACAAAAATACTAGACTAGGTAGACGTTTTGCCATTGCTAATCATTTTTTAATTTCAAATATTTTCTTTCTTTAGATTGTCAGTTACGATAAGGTAGTAATTTTTTTTTTACAAAAATTGCAAGATAAAGTGTTAAAAAATGCTAATAAAGAAAAATCTATCGCAATTGATTGAGTAAAAAGAACATATTTTCCTAATTAGCAACTCCTTCATTGTGTACAAAAATATCTATATTCTGTGACTTGTAATGGAATTAGGGCATACCTAGAAGATTTATGTATCCGTGATTGGACGGTACTGGTACCACCCGTCACAAATGTCAAAATTGATACAACAAAAACGCGAAAATCACCTTTTTGCTTAAATAAGCTGGAAATATTTTGATTTAAAATTAATTTTGCACACTGCGTTAAGTTACATTATTTTGAATTTGGTTAATAAATTATAGATGTACACCTTCCTGGCCGGAGCACCATACATTTTTGAAACGTCTCTTTTGAAAAATATAGTCTAAGAGCTTTGTTATTTTACACGCAGGCGGGCGAGAATTGGACGTCAGCGGACGACGTGTGCGCCGTCTACCGTTGTTCGCGAGTCGACGACAAGAAGCTGGAGCGAGTGAAGACTGTGCAGGGATGCGACGAGGACTGTCTACCAGTAAGAATTGCTTACACACACTTTGATTAATTATAAAATTGAGGTGAATCTTTCACCTCTAGTTTTTCGCTTACTCCTATATTTACCGGCTTCTCAAAAATGAGAAGGTTCTCAATTCAACGGTTTTTATGTTTGTTACCTAATTTCTTGGACACTGCTGTATATAAGTAATATGCAAAAATATTTTGTTTGAAAGTTACTTGTCAAAATAATTGAAATAACAAAAACAGTTCTAACGGTGTTTACGTAATGGAATTCGTTAATTTTCTATTTCTACCCGACTGCGAAAGAAGGAGGATTATGTGTTTCGAGTGTATGTATGTATGTGTATTTCTTTGGCACGCCCTAGAGCCTAAACGGCTTGTCGTATTTTTATGTGTGTGGTGTCAATAGATTAATCTTAGACTTGAGAGTGACACTGGGTACATAAAAATTAAAAAAAAAAGAAATTAAGGAGATTGGGCTGTCTGGTTTATTTGGAACTCGCTTCTAACCACTTGTTTAATGAACTTGTTGTAATATTAGGGTTGGCGGTACGTGCCAGCTAGTCCAGAGGTACATAAAAATTAAAAAAAAAAGAAATTAAGGAGATTGGGCTGTCTGGTTTATTTGGAACTCGCTTCTAACCACTTGTTTAATGAACTTGTTGTAATATTAGGGTTGGCGGTACGTGCCAGCTAGTCCAGAGAGCAAGCAGTGCTGCGGCAAGTGTGAGCCGGTCGCTTGCGTGGTGGACGGACAGGAACGACCCATTGGAGACAAGTGGGTGTCAGTCGACTACTGCACTAACTATACCTGCGTCGATGTGGATGGAACTGTAAGTAACAATTTCAAAATAATAAAAATTTAAATAAAATATGCGTTTATTCCATAAATTTAAACATATTTGGTAACATAATGATTTCGGCTAATTTTTTTACCGATAGTAGATAGATAAGAAATTATTTACTTTATTGTATAATTCCCAGGATGATTGTGTTTTATTAATAGATTGTGTTGTGTTGGTGCTTATGCGTGAAAAGGATCTCTGTGTCTGCTAATAAAATAATTACATTTTATTTCATATTTAGAGTTAAGCAGGTTCAATTAAATTCGATAAAAGATCTCGTAAATTATTTCCTAGATCTCGTAAATTGTTATTGTTATTGCGTTACATCAAATATTACTATATACAGGGTTATCGGTTAGGGGTGCACTAAGCCGAAAGGGCATCACTATACTCATCCTAAGAAACAACTTTCACTATGGGACCAACTCTGAATTCGAGGTTGGTCCCATAGTGAAAGTTGTTCCTTAGGATGAGTATAGCGACCTCTTTCGGCTTAGTACACCCCTAACCAATAACCCTGTATATATATATTAAATTTATTTTTAATCTTTAAATTTTATGTCCTATTCTAATATATTTTTCTATGTTGGAATTACACGATTTTATTCACTTACCGGATTAGTAGAAATACTGCAACACGCAATTAGTACATGGAACAAGTTTCTCAGATTCGTACGAAACGTTTTCGTTGTACGAATTAAGTTCGTATTGATTGTTGGGTTGGCAGCGGCGCGCGACCGCACGACCGTGCTCGTCGCGTGCGCAGCTTTAGGACAGCCATTGTTTTGATATTCGCGCCTGAAATTATATGACATCACAACGTGTATATATATCTAATAAACACCCAGACACAGGTCAAACGACATGTTCACGTTGCACATTAAACATTAATCGGTTTTTATTAAGCAAGTGCGCTGCGTCTGACCACATCATCTCGCTACACGCAAATTTTTATCAAACAAAAGACAAAACAGTTGTTAAAAGCCGCATATCTTATAAAGACCACTATTCTCAAATGTCTTTTCTTCCACAGCTTCAAGTGCAAAGTTCAAACGAGACGTGTCCAGAAGTGTCGGAGGCTCTCAAGAAGCAGTTCGTGCTCAAGGAAGACAAGACTCCAGGGAAGTGTTGCAGCACCCAGGAACCGGTCGCCTGTCGGGTCGGCAACAAGATTTATCAGGTAAAAACACTACTGAATAATGTCATCCAGACTGCATGTTGTGCGATTGCTGTTGTATTTATTCTCTAATGTTGTTTTGTTGTAACAAAACGAATTTGTATTGTATTGTTATAAGGGTAATCCAACTGTTTATTAAAAACTTTATGATATTGTCATTTTTTTTCTAGCAGGAATTACATCTTTGTTTTTATACGTAATAAATTTGGAGATCCGTTTACTTTTTTACTGTTTTCAACTCTTGATTTTTAAATTTTTTTTACTTACTAAGGTTCAAAAAACCTAGCTAACAATTTTTTTACTCGTAATTTAATGTTCTCAGCTTCCTCCTAATCACACAATAAGCTTAAGTGTCTTAAAAGTAAATTCCTAACTTAACCCGCATCTCATACACCATATTTCTGTCCTTATTCCGCTACGTTTGGTCTGTACAGCATATCTTCCTTTACATTCTACTATATCTGCCGTCATCTCTTCATTCTCTCCCCTTTCACCTATAATCCTCTTCACACAATTGATCACGTCTTAGATCGCCCCCTCTCAGCAGAACCGCTAACCACATCAAAGTTCACATCAAAATCTTAGATCTTATTTTCCGACGTCAAAGCTTTCGAAAAAAGAAACTTACATACTCTTTACGTAATCATCCATATTGTTATTCAGGAGGGTCAAACCTGGCCGTCAGCCGACCCGTGCAGGAACGTGACATGTTCCCGAGATACATCCGGCCGCCTGTCGCACGTCGACACCGTACAGAAGTGCGTGAAGGAATGCAAACGCGGCTGGAAGTACCTACAACCGACAGACGGAACGTGCTGCGGACACTGCGTGCAATACGCGTGCACAGTCGACGAGGAGCTGAGAACACCAGGTTTGGCCCTTCCATTCATAAATGTGTGTGTGTGTGTAAGGGAGACAAAGAGACCCTAGCAGGGGAGACAAGGATTTTCCATTTTCAGGCCCGTTTTTGGGTGCCGTGTTTCTCCTGATTTCTCCCTTGGAAAGACAAAGGTATCCTACTAATATCCATGTCTGCCCTACACGGGAGAGACAAAGACCTTCCATTCACAGATGTGTGTGTGTAATGGTGGCTCCGCCGCACATGGGAGACACGGACCCTAGCAGTATCTCTTTGTCTCCCCTCAGGTAGATACCAGGAGAGATACGGCACTGAAGCCTGATTATAACACAGAAAAATATATGAGAAAGAGAATTGCGATACTCCTAGAAAACACTGTACGTTGATATTTAAGTCACTGTTTCTTTGCTTGAGTTCTTTGCGTGTCTCAAGTACAATATAAATAAATAAAATTCATTTATCGCATTTAATTACATCCTTTTTTACAAACTATGATAAGTATAAAATTAAAAAAACATGTATAGGGGTCTAAAATAATTAGCACGGATCGTATAGCTATCTATGTATGTATGAATTTCCTCATAAAATTTTATGAACGGCAGCCGTCTCGCAGCTAATCACGGAAGGATCTCAGGTTATACATTCCAGGTCTTATGTTATAATCAAACAATGGAGAAGTTTACTAACATGAATATAGTCAGGACGGGATGAAGACTGCAGGAGATAAAGGAGGTTGTTCTGATTAGAGAGAAACTAAGTTGGGCGTGGTTATATCGTACCAGAACCTTGTAGAGTAAAACGAGAATAGAAATGGGTCGACAACTCCCTGAAAGGTTTTAGTTAAAGGAACTATTTGGTGCCTTAGACTTAGTGGACATGGTGAGAATGGTTGCATACAACTTCGTATTATCAAACAAAATTAATCAAACACAATTCAAGTAATGCGTGCGTGAGGTCACTTGGCGGCTCCAGCGGAAGACCAGCGCTGGTTGTTATAACCAGCATTTTGCTGAGTTGGGGTCGGGTTGTGATAAATATTTCATTACTTTTAATTTATTTATTATTATATATAGTTTGGTTGTAATAGTATGTGTAATGTTGTAATTATCGCAAATAAACTATTCATTCATTCATTCATTCAATTCAGTTTTCTAAATTTTCAATTTCAGTTTTCGAAATCATAGTTTCTAGTTTAGCTATATAAATTTAATGAATTTAAACTCCACCTTTCCCATCTCTCCCCAGGCGACACATGGCAGTCAACCGACAATTGCACGACGTATAGCTGTGAGCGTGCAGGCGAGGAGGTGTTCGTGACTAGTGCACGTCAGGCGTGCGCAGACGTGTCGAGCTGCAAGCCACAGTACCTGCGCAACGAGACCTGCTGTCAGGTGTGCGCAGAGCCGCCTCAGGATTTGAGTAAGTCATTGTGAATCGTAGCTAGAACTCATTCTGTCTGTAAAATACCTGCCACATGGCAGTCAGCCGACAACTGCACGACGTACCTATAGTTGCGAACGTGCAGGCGAGTAGGTGTTCCTGACTAGTTCACGACAAGCGTTCGCAGACGTATCGCGCTGCAAGCCACAATGAGAACCAGCGCAACGAGACATGCTGCCAGGTGTGATGCAGAACTTTTTGGAACTTTACAATTTTTTGCTTTGAATTGAAAATATACAGCTAAAATAAATACATATTAGTAGTTTTCAATTATATAGGTACCTAACTTCTAGTGTTCATATTTAGCCTCATGCTATTTATTTTTTGTTCAAATAAATAAAAATAAGCCCGATTTTCTTTGGAAAAGTTCTGGGCTAGCCGCCATTGGCAAGTCTCTTCTCTGCTCTACTCCTATTCTTAACGGCAAATGTGATTCTGCCACAAAATGCCATCCTGCCAGTCAAATCAATGAAAATAGGTTTGAAGTTCCTACCCTTAAAATCACAAAACATAATTAATTGGCAGTTGAATATTTGCCAAAGGATAGTTCTGGTGGAAGACAATTTTGAATCTACGACAATAAGATCTTGCCATGTCCACAATAATTAACTTATTTCTTCATTCCGCAGAGACTTGCGTCCCCGAGGCAATGCCCATCGAGTCCACCGTGGAGCTGGTACGCAAGCGTGTGGGTCCGCACGGCTTGTGCGTCAACAAGCAACCACTGCGTGGCTTCAAGGAGTGCCACGGGACTTGTACCTCTGGCGCCTTGTATGATACCAGTAAGTACCTTCACATACATCAACAACCTCCACAGCAGCATTACCAAACAATATGATTATCTAAATCATGACTGAGCAAGCACTTATAATATGTTCACTAGCTGCCTTAACTAAACTGTAAACGTCACGCGAAAACACAACAAAGATGACGAATTTAATCACATGTGGCGCCATCGGTCGCTTAAGAGAAAATTATTATTCTGAAAAAAGTTATTGAATTCTGCATAATAAAGGCATCGTATCAACGCAAAAATATGGCTGCTTGGGAAGCTTGTAATTTTATAGAAATATAAAAGACAGTAAAAAATAAAACGGTAAAGCAAATAATGTGTTAGATATGTGTAATAAACACTGGAATCGGACAACATTAAAAGTTAAAAAAGAGCTATATCTTATTGTATTGGACAAGTTGGCGGTCTATAGCTATCTTAAGTACCTTAATTTGAAAGCGTTCGTGAATTTCGCGGCTGGCAGAATATCGACAGTGGCCTAATGGTCAAGGCGTAGGCGTGTTACCAGAAGATGCAGGTTCGAATCCTGGCGTTCGTGAAATGTTTCGTTCGCTGTCTTATAAAGTATTATTATACGTAGTGTGGTTTAACACTTGTAAAAAGAAGAACTTAACATACAAAAATATAGTAAAACAATAGACGCCCATTGAGCCGTGCTTGTCATTTAGATCGTAAGTTCATTACGCCTTGATCTGTAGCCTCAATCCCTGTGCGCTAGCGACGTCTATATTTACAAAAAGTATAAAAGTTGAAATTGTGTCACGTTCACTTTGACAGCGTTGAAACGGCTTAGGTACTGCCAAAACGGTTTGCTCTTATTTTCACCTCTATCATGCTTAACTCTAGCCTGTAAGGGCACGATAAGGCAGTTTTGTTGTGATTTAAAAGGTTTAATACACACCAATATTTAATTCACAATCTTTTAATAACTTCCTCGTTGTGGGATATACTCGTATCACGAAAGAAAAAAGTTTTTAATTGATTACTCCTTGATAAGGTTAGGGCCTAGCAGAGTAAATAAAAGTGCTCAGTGGTAGGGGGAACGTAAAAGGGTTTATGACATTATAATCCTTACATACGACATAGCGCCATGGGCACAGTGTTGCCAGATAACAGTTTTGTGTTCTCCCCAAATCTTATCCGAAAACCCCCCAAAACTAAGGTTTTGAAGAAAAATCCCCCCCTTAAATTGCTAGCGAGCTAAGAACGTAATAATTGTAAGATGTCATTTAATTTCTAGATTATAATAATTTCAATAACATTAGGTATACTTAATTACGAACTCTTAAATACAGTACTACTTTCCCAGTTTTTATATATTTGTGCGTTGATAGGACCATTATGACTAATCTAAGTAATCAACAGACTGAGCGAGGCACGATACGATTGACCGAAACCGATTCGCTGGTGGCAACTTTGGCACCAGTCAGCTCGGCTACCATTGTGCGCAGCATTTTGCTTTGCTAGCCATTTTGTTTTGCTGTTTTGCTACTAGTTATTGGCGTTAATTTATGCCTGTACAGTTACTGTATTTAGAATAACTATGGCTTTTCGCTTATCACAGGTTTGGTAATAAAAATCCCCCAATTCCCTCCAACCACAGTTTTCCCCCCAAAGATCCGCCCAAAAATATGTTCTCCCCAAATTTCCCCCCACAACATAAAAAAACCCAAATTTTGGGGGAATTCCCCCGAATCTGGCATCAGTGCATGTTGCCACACTTCAACACTCCTCTAAATGACACCATTTTACTGCCCCCAGAGACCGGTATCCACGAGACGAAGTGCGAGTGCTGCTCCGCGATACAGTACGAGACCTTGGAGGTGACTCTCAACTGCGAGGACGGCAGCGAGCAGCAACACAAGCTCGCTTCGCCTGTAGTGTGCTCCTGCAACCCTTGCGGGGCTGCCATACCTACCGATAACAACTACTGGGGGACTAAGAACGGTAACTATTGAAACTGGTTGGCGCAGTTGGTAGCAACCCTGTCTTCTACGCCGCTGGTCCCGGGTTCGATGCCCGGACAGGTTAAACATTTGTGTGCGTATATATATATAAGTATGTACATCAGTGATCAGGTTACCATAGCACAGGCTTTGCCTAGTTTGGGACCTAAAGACCATTGTGTGGATGTTGTCCCATATTATTATTATTAACTGACAACATTCAAAAGGAATTTTTGGAAATTAAAGTCCTAAATTTTCTTATATTCGTGGGGGGGAGGGTTCAAACCTTGAAACTTCATTGAAACATCATATCCACTAGTAATAATAAAAGAAGTATATAAGGTAGCTAGCATGGGCATGGGTTTTTATCGAGATTTAAAAAATATATATTTTTTTTCGCAGGCTACTCCGGTATCAAGAACCCGCCAAGAAAAGGCTACCCAGTGAGAAATGAGCAACTAAAGGCCGAAGAAACGAACGAAGATTCCGACGACATCCCGCAAATATTCAAGAGGTTCGGGGAAGAATAACAATTCTTTATACAAAGGAAAAAAAGACTTTAACTAGGATACCTCTGTATTTTCAAGACAAATGAAAATTAATCTTATATTTAAGTACTTTTAAGTATAAAGTGCCGTGTAAAAGAGAAGAAATATTTCAGCATTTGAATCTAGTCTATGCGTGCTTTTGTCTTGAAAATGTAGATATTGATTTATTTTATTAAAGTTATAAGAAATGATGTAACGTTAATGTATCACAGCTTTATATTTGTAAATATTAATTAAATGAGACATGATTATACTTGCATCTCTTTCATTTCCTAACTTTAAAAATTACAGGTGACAAGAAAATATGGGAAAAAAATTAATAAAAACTAAATCACAATTTGAGATAATATTTGTAATGTATTTTTATATTTATTCATATAATTTACAAAATAGTTTTACAGCCACGCTTCTTTTACCCTGACAATGGGGCCTATTCGGAGGCTTCAAATGATAAATAATCCCGTCTCTTTCAGATTTGCTTAAAAAGAGAGAGACGGCAATGATTTCGCATTCGAAAACTTCAGAATTGAACCCAATGTGTTCTTATATTGACCCATAAATCATACTTATAACATAGTAACGGCATAATAAATAAGTAACACATATTTACAAACAAAAACAAAACAACAAACAGACAAGGGAATCAAGGATGTATAAGTACAGATATAAGTGACAGCTAAGACACATAATTTAATATTGTCCTCGGTGACAGAGAGGAAAATTGAGTTTCCCGCGTTCCCTGAAACAATGGCGCCTCCGTCTGTATATTTATTGTTAAACTAGTGTTTCTACTTTTTTAATGTCGATTATTAACCATTAATGTCTTGTTTATGTGCACAAGTACGGGCAAGAGATATAAAGACGGAACAATGCGGTTTTCGTGTTCGCGGGAAATCTCCATAACAACTCTGGTAAAGCCACCACTGCTTTACGAGGTTACATGATGACTTTAACTTGACCACGATGACTTATTATTTGATATTTGATCTAACTTGATTGATTAGTAACATGAAAATTGATAAACTTGACGATGGCGAATATACAAATCGTATGCTGCTATATATGTACATATTTTTGTATAAGAAAAATGATATTTCGCTTTCCCCACCGAGGTATAAGCGAAAATCATTAGGAAATCTATCTAAAACTGAAAAAACAGACTTAGAAAGCTCTTTTGTTAGAAAAGTAGGTAGACAGTGGGTACTCTGCTTTATAAAAAGTGTCTAAAACAAATACCGCTAAGAGGTCACAGTACGGATTCTTTGGCAACAATGACATCGTATAAACCAGAAAGGGTGCAGGTTCGAATCCTGGCTGTCATAATTTATTCTTATAACTTACGTTAAGAGAACGAAACCGTAGGAGGTATAGACCAAGTGCTAAGAGCAAAAATAACAAGAAAAAAGTATCTTCGCTATAAAAGTCTCGACATTACTACGTAGAAATTTAATTTAAAATTAAATTACTTATTAGCCTTACGCTAGGTTGTAATATTATTAAGAAAGATTCTTGACAGAGTCTCCTTTAAGTAAACAAAAAAAAGTTATGGTCAACAGCTGTGTATGGGCCAATAGAAAAACACTCCAATTCCTCAGACAACAAGGTTCAAAACATAATTTATTGAAGTTATGACGTGTGTTCCTCGTTCAAGGTGTCCGTATCGTTTGTGATGTCGTTATCAGCACTCGTTCTCTCCTCTTCTTCTTTCAGTTTCTGTTTCCTGAGCACCTCCGAGAGGTACTTGCAGCGCTGCATGCACTCCTCCTGCGGACAAGATGTATTTTTTTTTTAAATATGGGACAACATCCACACAAAGGTGTTCAGGTCCTAAACTTGATAAATCCTGTGCTGTGGTAACCTGATCACTGATATACATAATATATACTCGCGTAATAAACACCCAGACACAGGTCAAACAGACATGCACACAAATGTTTGACCTATCCGGAGATCGAACTCGGGACCAGCGGCACAGAAGGCAGGGTTGCTACCAACTGCGCTAACCAACCAGTCAAAGTAAGGCCACAGTTTTTTACTTTGGTCTTCCCCGGCACTGCAGCGGCGATCTTCTGCCAGCGGTCCCCGGCGCCCCCCTTGGGGTGTTTAGCGAGCGCGCTCTCCAGCGCCGCCTGCTGCGTCTGCGACCAGTTGCCGCAAGACACTTCTTCAGACTTGCGAGTCTTCACCTGGACATGTTCAATAAATTTAACAAGTGCTAAGAGTATCACTGTTTTTGTGTTTCTTTTTTGTGCTGAAGGGAAACCCTTCAAGAGACTTCCTAGAAATATAACAATCTAGCCTAAGGCTAATAGGTAATTTAAATTTAATTTAAAATTCTTATAGACATTATTTTTCGTGTTTCTGATATAATTTTCGTTCCGGGACGTACCTCTTTACATTCCCTAGATCGTAACGCAATTTTTTTGTTATTGTTGTCAATCGCTTCACTATGATGTATTTTAAGCCTAAATGTTTAAATATATTGAAAAAAGTTATTGAATTCTGTAAAATATAGGCTTTTAATAGGCATCGTATCAGCGCAAAAATATGACTGCTTAGGAAGCTTGTAACTTTATAGTGATATAAAAGACGGTAAACAATAAAATAGTTAATCCTATTGGTACGGTAGTATGGTGGTCCTAGTAAATAGTGAAATAATGTGTTAGATATGTGAAAAAAACCACTGGAATCGGACAACATTAAAAGGTAGAAAAGAGCTTAATGTGGTTTAAGAGAGTCTTAAAGCACATTAAGTATGATATTACTCATTAAAGAGCGAAGGAAAAATTTCACGACAGGCAAGTTCAAGTTTAAGCTTCTCTCTTTCCCGACAGCTGTAATTTAAGACATTTCTAATCGCGAGTAAATCGGTTTCTTTTAAGTCAGACCGCATCATCGGTTGACATCAGGCGAGTTGTGGTCAAACGCGAGTCTATGCACATATAAATAATCAGCCAAGTGCGAGTAGAACTTAGGCACGTAGGGTTCCATACCATTATCTAGCAAATAACGCCGAAGATGTTTTGATGATTAAATAATTTTTATCATGTTTTTAGTAGTTATAATAATAATAATAAATCGATTTATTTCTTTTTTTTTTGGAAATGACGGAGCTGCTGGTCGAACGCGACCTCGGACAGCTTGACGTTTGGCGAGCGCAAGTGCGCTGGGCCGCTTAATCGATTTATTTCAGGCAACTAGGCCCATACAATAAATACTTAAAAGACTAACATACATATTAACACATATAAGACGCACATAAACAAAAATGTTATGGTTGGGCATTTAGTTTCCGTGTCGGTTCCCAATAGCGGCAATAGATATAGCGGCAACCGAAATACTTCTTTGAAATTTTCGACTGTCTAGCTCAGCTTCATGAGATACAGCCTGGTGACGGACGGACGGACGGACGGCGAAGTCTTAGTAATAGGGTCCCGGATACGTTTTAGGTACGGAACCCTAATTTTTATACCCGGGTCGTACCTTTTTAGGTGGCTCCACTACCGGTGGAACCTCGGCCTCCTGTCCGGGCACTTTGTAGCAGTTCTCCTTCATTTTGGCCGCCATATGTGTCACCTACAAACAGACAAACCATTATGTAGAGCTCGTGACAAAAATAGATTAATTATTAGTAACGTGGACGTTTTGTAAACCTTCTTTGTTTCTAAATTAATAATTTTTCACAGGTGATTATTTTAATGGCCAACAATAAATTGAATAGCTCATAGGATTTGCAAGCTGAAGTGGCAATGTGCTGGTCACATCGCTCGTAGAACCGATAACTGATGGGGAAGAAAGTTTCGCTCGTAGAACCGATAACTGATGGGGAAGAAAGTTACGCTCGTAGAACCGATAACTGATGGGGAAGAAAGTTACGCTCGTAGAACCGATAACTGATGGGGAAGAAAGTTACGCTTGTAGAACCGATAACCGATGGAGAAGAAAGTTTCATGAGTGGCGACCACGAACTGGAACACGCAGCGTAAGTACACCTCTACTAGGTGGACCGACGACATAGCATAAATTACAAGTAGGGGGCATTAAAGGCAAGGTTCAGCAGTGAACATCTTCTGGCTACTGACGACATTGAAAAGGATACATTTTATAACAGGCTTTTATATCTTATATATAAAAATCAATTGCTGTTCGTTAGTCTCGCTAAAACTCGGGAACGGCTGGATCGATTTAGCTGATTTTGGTCTTGGAATGTTTGTCGTACTCCAGGGAAGGTTTAAACGATGAGAAACATACATAACTGTTAGGCGGTACGAAGTTCGCCGGGACAGCTAGTCTTATATATAAAAATCATTTGCTGTTCGTTAGTCTCGCTAAAACTCGGGAACGGCTGGATCGATTTAGCTAATTTTGGTCTTGGAATGTTTGTCGTACTCCAGGGAAGGTTTAAACGATGAGAAACATACACAACTGTTAGGCGGTACGAAGTTCGCCGGGACAACTAGTACTAAATAACAAAATCAATTGCTGTTCGGCTGTCTCGCTAAAACTCAAGAACGGCTGGGCCGATTTAGCTGATTTTGGTCTTGAAATGTTTGTCGTACTGCAGGGAAGGTTTAAACGGTGAGAAACATAAATAACTGTTAGGCGGTACGAAGTTCGACTGGTCAGCTAGATAGTTATAAGACTATTTGTGGTTATTTAAAAAATATTATTTTAATAAATAATTAAAACGTAGAAAATTTACTTGGTAGAAAGTTTGAACTATTATGCACCTGATTTTAGATTAAAACTACTGGGATACTTATTTGCAGAATCTTCGCATCTAGATGCTGGTAGCGTGGTTTCTCCAACTACAGCTGGCCAAACGGCTACAATGTCGGAAATTTGCATTCGCCAGATAGAGGTACGCAGAACGCTACGCAATTTTGACGTGAACAAAGCCAGTGGCCCCGACGGCATTCCGGCAATAGTCTTGAGGAACTGTGCGCCTGAGTTGTCTCCTGTGCTGACACGTCTCTTTCGGCTCTCTCTTGTGACTGAAAAAGTGCCGAAATCCTGGAAGCTTGCAAACGTGCAACCTGTGCCTAAAAAAGGTAGTCGTGCCGATCCTGGTAACTACAGGCCCATTTCGGTCACGGTTACTCTGCAAGAACGTGTCCTGAACCGCAGGCTCCTGGCGTATCTAGAAGCAAATGATCTTCTCAGTGACCGACAGTACGGGTTTCGCCGAAATCGGTCTACTGGGGATCTTCTAGTATACGCAACTCATATCTGGAGTAAAGCCATAGAGAAATACGGGGAAGCGCTTGCCGTTTCTCTCGACATTTCGAAGGCTTTTGCGCTGGTTTCTGTGGATGGATATGAAACTTCTTGAGGGACCGGTCAATACGAGTGGTCATTGATGGCTGCTCGTCAGACCAAATGGCTACTAATGCCGGAGTTCCTCAGGGTTCGGTGCTCTCAGCGACCCTTTTTTTGCTGCACATCAACGATCTGTTAAAACCAGGCATCTTTGGGTACGCAGACGACAGCACGGTCGTTGAGAGTTACATTTCTTTCCCATGTGCCAGTGCGGCTGAAGTTCAGTTACTTAGAGAAGCTATGGTCGAGCGATTGAACTTGTACCTCAAGGCAGTCTCTGATTGGGGCGATACCAATCTGGTCAGGTTCAATGCTGCTAAGACGCAGGCCTGTCTGTTCTCCGCCAAAAAGAAGCCATTCCAGCTGGCCCCTACTTTCCGAGATGTATCCGTTCCCCTAACCGACCACCATGAGCTCTTAGGTAACACGCTGACTTTAACGCTCAATTTTAGTGCGTATATTGAGTCCAAAGCTCAGTTAGCTGCCAAAAAGCTGGGTATAGAGAGTATTGGGTATACTCTAAACCAGCTTGAAGCGTTGGAGTCTGTCGAAAGGCGAGCTAAAAGACTTATAGGTAACGATGCTCTGGCCAAAGTTAAACTTCAAAGCCTCGAGCATCGCCGAAAAGTGGCTAGCCTTGGTCTTTTATCGGATACATTTCGGGGAGTGTGACTTGGAATTGCATGAATTAATTCCCCCATCTCCATTCTACAATCGGACAAGTAGAGATACTGTAAGGCGCCACCGGTTCATGGTAGAGGTTCCACGGACTCGCACAAAAACTCGGTTTCTTCTAGGCAAGCGCGCTACATCCTAGACCGCATCGTTACTTTACATCAGGTGAGTTGCGGTGCAAGCCTATCGACGATAAAAAACATTTCTAAAACCTTTCTTTTTGTTTTCACAAGTGAGAAAAGTATGGATATAATTTTATGGGCCGAATTGGGGTAATTGTCTTTTAATGATTATTGCGCGTGATTGAACGAGTCAGTGTGTATAGCGGTATAGCGTACCTCTGGCACGGAGCGTCCCATGCAGTCGGCGATGCGCTCCCAGCGGTCCGGGGAGCCCCCGGGATGCTTCTTTACGAGCCGCACCAGCTCGGCCAGGTCCTCGTCCGTCCACAGGCCTCCGGATATCGGCGGCGCCTGCAAGTTCAACATTCATTCAGAGAAGGACTTAACATTACATGCAATACACAGGGTTACCGGTTAGGGGTGTACTAGACTTATATAAAGGGGTCACTATACTTATCCTAAGGAACAACTTTCACTATGGGGCCAACTCTAAATTCGAGAAAAAAATTCTCCCTTTTGGCTTAGTACACCCCTAGCCGATAACCCTGTATGTCAAAAATATCACAGCTACAGGTGTGTCACTGTCAGCTCCCTCCACCGGGTCCAGCAGGCAGCCGTCCCGCGCTGGTGGCACGAACCCGCGTCGCTTGCGTACACTGACTGACTTACAGCGGGTCTGACAGGCACAGCTGCGGGTGTGTCACTGTCAACTCCCTCCACCGGGTCCAGCAGGCAACCATCCCGCGCTGGTGGCACGAACCCACGTCGCTTGCGCAGGCCGCGCTGTTCCTTGGCCTCGGCAGCCGCGGCCGCCTCGCGGGTAGCTCGTTGCCTATCCTCTTCTTCCCTAAGGGGAAATATCATAGGTTAGAATAACTTAATTTATGAGTTATTAAAACACCCATGGCTATACACTATTATATTTTCATTAAAATATTCGTTATTAGAGATTATGGGACCATTTTATTTTCACAGTGTCATAACACATATAGACAGATTATATTTCATTGGCATTTCAACAATCACTAACAATAACCCACCTCTTCTTCTGCCGTCTCAACTCTTCATCCCTCTCCAGCTTCAGTCTCTTCAGCTCTTGTATCCCCCGGGGCAGTGCTGTGACGAGCCACCAGCACCCCCTGGGGATCTGGAAGGGCAGGGTGTCCTTGATGCTGGGGCGAGGCAGCTGGTCCAGTATCTCAGCGAGGCCGGCGTCGAAGCCCGACTTCTTGGACTGCTTCTTACCGCGACTGTTTAGTATTTGCTCCTGGTGATATATCATTCTAAGTGTAACGACTGTATATGCAAGAAAAAACTAAACTATTGAACGTTTTTGATAAAATGGAACTAATTCTGAAATCGACCTTACCAATAAAAGATATTCAAAATCGATTAATTATTAGCAAAGTAAATCGCATTAAAAAAATATTATTTAAATTGAGAATCTTTTCTTTTGTTAGAAGTTTTACAGTTACAAGAACCTAAATTATACTTTGTCTTCCTCATAGTTGGTATTTTAGTAATTTTATTGAATGAAAAATTATTAAATACCTACATATTAAGTATATATTACAGACGCAACAATGATTAGACATCAAAAGTGTGTGTTATATAACATGTAACAAAAACGTGTGACAATACAAACTGGTGTTAGTCTACACATCAAAGTGAAAACATTATAGAAACAAAAATTTTCAAAACTCGAGAAAGAATATTGCGGCCTCCATACAAGTTGACCGATCACATGACCAGTTTTTGCATGGAGAACTAATTTATTGCGAATTTTCCCAAATTTACTTCTACAGTGAGTTCACATTGATTGGTAGACTAACACCCTCATGTATTGTCTCACCTTTCTGTTACAAATTGTACTCGAATATTTAATATATTGTTAGGTACCAGACAACTGAGAATAAAGTAAACTGATGCTAGCAACTAAACAAATTTTACTTATCTGTGTGGCAAAAGAGAAAAAACACGCAACAACTGTAAAGCGTAACAAAATTGGCAATACAAGTAGCTTGCACAGCTTGTTGTGGTCACACCGTGATTACAATAGATTGTGTAAACTGTGAACAGATCTCGATGACGGCTATTACGTAAATAAAAAATAACTGCAAATAGTGGCACTATTTCACCGACATTGAATTACATTTATATGTGACGAACTACTCGTAGTTTTTAAACTACTATTTCTTATTAGTGGATGAAAATTTAAACTTTTATGTAATTACCGGAAATAAAATTGTTGATGGGAACAGCTGACATAATATTTATCAAAAAAACAACAAATTTTTTATTATTTTAATGTTTAAAATGCATTGAATTAAACAATATTTTTTTTGTTTGACAAGGTTTTCAAAGGCTTGTTGTGATAGTACAACAATTTTTACCAAAATCAATCCAGAAGTATGGTTTTCCAAATCAACAGCTGCAAACATCTGAGAAATTAGTATACAATACATGATTGTCAGTAAGGGGCGTACTACTTAAGGGGAGACACTATATTCCTCCTAAGGAACGACTTTCACTATGGGACTCTTAATCTGCTGTTGTATACATTTTGTCTAAGACCAATTAAGTTATTGTATGGAGCAGCTGATTTTATTTCTTGAATTCAGTGTTGGTTTTTTAGTGAATGTTGTTCCTTACGATGAGAATAGTGACGCCTTTCAGCTTAGTACACCTTTAGCCGATACTCTGAATATGCTGAACAGCAGTTGGTATTCAATTTTTTACTACATTATCAATAATAGGAAACTCAGTACAGTTAAACCGACAGCTGGAACCTTACCACTAGTTCAGGTCACTGACAAAAACAATAAAGCTATATAAACCACATAAAGAATGCCTGGAAGAGTTTGCTTTTAGCAGTAAGGGCACTCAATTAATTCATTCATTATATAAATTACTTACAGCAGTAAATCTCTTCTCAGCATATGCCGCCCAGCTGACAGCGTATTGTCCGAATGTGATGATGATGAACAGGATGATGGAACCCTCGGCTAAGCCCATCTTCCTCACGTGTCGGTAGTAGTACATGGCTGAACGCCAGTTAGGAAGACCATTCTTCAGTACTTCATTATATCTGAAATATACATGAATGATTTCTGGGTGTCCACCGTTATCCATGCTAGACAAGAGTTATAAAACCATATTTGTTGTAAAGTATGAGTAAACAATTGTTTGTGAAATATAAAACTAAAAGGTTGTTAATGTGAGTTGTTTAAGGATGTGCTCTCTTTATTTTTATATCTACACCTTATTAGGATTCTCTACTTACTGCAAGAAAATATCACCAGCCTCTAATCCTACCCTAGATCCTGCTTCCAATCATTCCTACTATTTTACTAATATATTACATAAAGTTTTTTTTTAAGTAAAATATTAATTAATAAAATAAAGTTATTTTATTAAATGAAAAACTAGAAAGTAACTAATAAATAACCTAATTATATACAAGAAACATATCTAGACATCTACAACATTATTATAATAATTTTAAAGCAAACTAAAGCTTGTATTAATAATGCATATATCAATAAATATAGAATAGTAAGAGCTGACTGACTGATAATTTCTGGGAATTGTGCTAAGAAAGGATTTTTGTAAATTCAACCTTAAGAGGTTAAATGTAGGTTCGAAGTTTGAAACTTTTTCATATTCCATTTTATCATGGACGACACCACAGGGAAAGCTACTAGTTCAATAAAATACAATTTTCTTAGTATGAATCTAATTAATATGAAATATTCATACTTCTCTCGTTTTCCCGGATCCTTGAGTATGTTGTGAACAGACACCAAGTTTCTGAACTGAACATCTGCATCAGGAGAATCATTCTTATCTGGATGTAGCTTTAAAGTTAACTTTTTGAAAGCAGACTTTATTTCTGAAGGTGAGGCATCCTGTAATATTTAATAAATGTTGTAATAATCATATTCTTATTTACTAAGTACCAGGTGCTTACAGATAAACTATTAATCTGCCAAAGCTATCTTATCATTTTTTACCTAGTTTTTTTTTGTTAATATTTTGTTTTAGTACCTACTTATCTATGCTAAGTTGAGGAATTTTATTTGGTTTAACCTAGCTCGAGAAAGTTAATAATCGATGTGTGGAAATAAATATTTTTTCCTCGAGTGTACCTCATCTTTTGTAAGATTTGAGTAATTAAATCATTGATTTTCCTTGACATTTCAAAAGTATCCGTATCAAACCTACCGAACGTACACGTGCATATAATTAATAATACATTATTTGCATAATGTAGCACGATATTTATGAATGCTAAAAGATAGGTCTTACCGGTGCAACTCCTATTAATTCATAGAAATTCTGGTTAACTTCTTCGACCACGTCGAAAACTTCGAAATCTCCATCGTCCCATGCAGACACAACAAGTACAAAACTAAATATAATAAATAGAACTGCCCGCATCTTGAATGAGTACGCAACAATGGACTTTAATACAATAATCTCATGTTTTATTCACAAAAACTTACAACAATTACAAAATTGCAAAAACAAAGTGGCCTTTCCGTTTTAAGATTTTTTGCAATTTTGTTGACATTTCAGTTGTCAATTTTGTCATTTTTTTATCGCCAGCTGGGCAATGAGAGTTGCCACCTGTAAACATTATTAAAGACTTAATAAGTCTCAAGCATTCAGCCGTCCTCAAAATTGGGCTATCTAGTAAAAATTTATATATACTTTATTTTAATATTTTGCGATTATATTGATTTAAAGTAGCTTACATTTCTATAATGTATAATATCGCTGGGCAAGGTCTCTGCCATATCTTTCCAAACTTGACGACCTTGTACCACCCTTCCACAAACCAATGCGAATTACAAGATTAAGTTCTAGGCCATCGTCCGAGTACGGGTTATGTATCTCCATCTGTGTCGAGAATACCAGCTCAATCCTATTTGATTCTCGTAGATCTCTGGCCAATGAAAACAGTAACTGTACCTAATGGAAGGTAACTTAGTATATATAGTGTTCCGAATTCTATCCTTCATTTTGGTACCGAGATCGCTGCTTTCCTTGGCAAACTCCTAGTTTAGCTTTGTGATCATCAGTCAGTGACAGTCGGACAAAATAAAGCTGAATGTTAACGATTCTACATTCCAGAGATATTGATAGATTGCCATTAGACTAGGTAGACTTTCAAGCATCTTCGACACGGAGCACACTTAACGGCACAATAATAAGTACGCTTGCAAAAATAAGTTACTGCTTGCTGGTCTCATTTTAATACCCACTTAAACCGTATCCACACATCCCCAAGTGTGTTTATAAGCTTGTTTGATCGTCAGCAACTAAGTGACGGTTAACTAGATTTTTTTGCACAGAAACAGTTTATATACCTAACAGTGCGAACGGTCATAGGTTAACCTTTGTAAAAAAACCAATGTAACACGGACGGTCCCGCGGGAAATAGCCAATATAAATGCCGTACTGTGGAATACGGAACTAAGTTGAGTACATACCTACTGCCCTATCGCTACGTATTAAAAAAATACTACATACTATATAATAACAGTTTCAGGACGTTCATAACTGCTACGAAAGTTATTCAAATGCAAAAAAGATATATGTAATTTTACTTCTGTTTCTAAAATATTTGTTGCCTATCTACTAATAACCTTTTGCTTTTTCTCATATGCCACATCTAGTAATTTCTTGTCATTTGGTACGCAAAGGGGTGTATCTAACTACACTGGTGCTGGGCAGAACGCCGAACGGTCACAAGGCACGGGCGGCGGGTCAGACAGACACACAGTGGAAAGCGATTCGCCGGAGCCGCAAGATGGCGCCTTCTCACGTCACTATCCTGTGGGCCGCGTAATTTGCGGCCCGCTTCCCGCGTGACTTGCGACCCACTACCCGCAAGCTTGCAGCCCTGTGACGTACGTGGCCTGCACCAGCGAGCTATGTGTGTCTGCGTGACGACCGGTACAAGTGCGGTTTGGAAGTTCATTATGGCGATTACAATTGGTGCTGTGGTTGTTTGCGGTCTTCTCTTCGTTCAGCGATCTGTAGTGAGTTATTTTTTGCAGATCAGATTAAACTGGTTCTCAAATAATTAGCCAATCATCGGTGATATCTTTATCTGACTAATTTCAAATTAATGAGGTTGTTAATTTTGTCCTATTGACATGAAACCAAACAAGTCAAGGATTGGGTGATAAGGAAATACATATAATCAAGAGTTACAATTTAGTCGGGTTTAGAATAGGTACCTAAGATCAGTTTTAGGTAGGTCCCTTAATACTATTGAATAATGTAATGTAGCGTGGGAAACGAAGGACATTGGTCAAGAAAGTTTTATTAAAACCTGAAAATTTTGTGATTAAATACATAGTTCAATACCATGATATGGAAAGGCTAAGGCAATTCAATTTCAGATAATAAAGACGCGTAGGCTAATAGGCCTATTGATATGTAGGTACGAGTAGAAAGACATGCATCATCACTAAATTATACATCCGGTAGCACTAAATAAATTGTCGGTATGCACATTGAAATGCTATTTATAGCAAATAGGTTAGGAGATGTCTGAATGAGAATGTTTGCATGACAGAAGATCGATGGTGACGCATGCGCGATGAAAACGCCATGATGCGGGTTTCCCGCGCTTTTCTCACTTTTGCCATACCATAGCAAGTATACTAGGTACCTACATGTTACTGCGCAATCGAATACATAATTAAATGCATTTGGGGCCAGGTCATGACTTTTACGCTATGCCAGAGATAAGAGGGGCTCAAACGTGAGCCAATATAGCCGATAACATAAGGAAAAGTGTACTTCTGCTAATAAAACTTTCAGAGTGTAGACACGCCATGCCCAGACGGACGCCTATGCCCTGCGAACTGGACGTGTTGCGAGCAAGGGTGCTGCGCCCCCACTACCGTGCATTCACGCTCCTCTGATATTTTCAAGGATCACGGGTTCATGGATCATCCATGGTACACTCAGTGGTGAGACAATTTGTTAAACCTCAACCAGATCCATAAAACAATTCTTATTAACGTGTTCTGATATTGCCCGTAACTTGACTGCACCCTACAGATTCTATTAACGACAGTCTTGACAAATTACTATTTCGTATGTTAAATCAATCTATTAGTAGATATATAGTAGTAACTAATCCATATATCAGCTTATTATCGCTCGCTTCTATCTTTAATCTGTTCTGCTTCTTCCTACTAACTATATTTTATATTTCTCAGGCCCGTGCTATTCTTCCTGGGAATCTTGGGCGGGATTTTAATCTGCTGCATGTGGTTTTGCATCTGCAAGCGCTATACTTCCGATGGCGTCCTGGCGATAAGCTGTGCGTGCTGCTTGCGACCTTTGAGAACTGCGGATGAGATCGACTCAGCCGGATCGCTGTATCCGCCGCCACATTACAGTCGATGCGGGTCTATACACCAGGCGCCACCACCTTACTCCGAGGTCGTTTTTCTCAGTATTTACTCATTTTCGGTTCAAATCTAGCTTAACTTAATATGCATAGTTCTTGAAGCTAAAACGCGAGAAAAACGTCAAACATTTGCATGTTATCAGAGTAATCTTTCACGAAAAGTTGAAATACAAAACCAAGTTACTAGAACAAACCTGAACAAAACTAGAACAAAAATTATTTGAAGGTGCACGAATAATGTCAAAAATAATGAAGTTATTTTTATGGGATGTTGCTAACTATTGCTAGCGAAACTCAAAGTTCCATCTTTCATTGATTAGAGATCCTTGCTTAAGAACATTTATATGTGTGTCGCACAGGTCCAATCAAAGCCAGATTTATATCCTCTCGTCATCACGTGTGCTGACGGAGAAGGTAAAGCTGGCGGTAACTACGTCATGGTCCAATACTTCCAGAACTACGTGATACGGCCTCCTCCAGGTAAATCTATTCAATTTATGATTGAATACCGTTTACTAATGCCACTAATCGGCTTAGACGAAGACATCACTTGCACTTGAACGTCCTAACTCAATTAACCAGTTCAAAGTAGTAAGCCTACAGCGTTTAATGTTCTTTTTGTATTAGTTCTTAGTAATTTTAGTGCGCCGATGTGAAAACGTTGTATTTGCAGTTTTGCAAAAATGTTAAATCCCATAAATGCCATAAAGAAACACGAAGGTGTATTGCGTTTGGCGCAGCTTAACGTTACCTCAGTGAGTACATTAAATCGTTTCCTTGTCATGGTGGAAATATACATACCAACCTTTTTTCATAGGCTTGCGCTTGACCGCAACTTACTTGATATTAAGCGAATTTGCAGCTTAAAATGTAGCGCGCTAAAAGAAACCGTTTCTGTACTGGAAGAAACCAAGATTACAGAGCTTACCTACATCTTTGTTTTGTTGCTTGCATGGATTGGGATTTCGTCAACGTAATTTTATTTTCCAGGCTCTTTGTCGGCGACGAGCACTGCCGAATCTCTCAACTCCAGCTTCATTTGTAACGCAACAAATGAGGTAAATATTTCTATCAAACAAGTGGTTAAAAGTGACTTCAATAAAACCCGACTGCTACATCTTTAAACCTCTATATCATACTTACTTATTTTTGTTTTAACGACGACTATTCAATTCATCGCATAAAAATACGACAAGCCGTTTAGGCTCTAGGGTATGCCAAAGAAATATACACACATATACACCTACCCTCGAAAAACATAAGCCTAAAAGGTAAATACTTCACATTACTCTGGATTCTTGCTTTTGCAACTATTATTGCAGTTAGGTCATACTTTTTGTTGCTCAGACCAAACAACCCAGAAACACACACATTGACCCCAATTAGGCCAGTCAAACTAGCTAAACTAAAACTTCCTAAAATTATATCCATCCTTTTCTCATTTGTGAAAACAAAAAGAGATGAGATAATTTAAGAACTGTCAAATTAGGATAGTTTAGTAATTTTGGCCTGCCCGAAGCGGGGTCATTCTATATGGTTGAAATCTTATTCAGCAACACAAAGAAAAACAGAGCATAGAGATTAACTCTAACGAATTCTTCCAGGCGAATACGATCATACCACCGCCGTACTCGTGTTCTAACTTCGAGGAGTACGGTGTGGGGCGGACGCATCTACGCTCCATGTCCTCACTAATGGAGCCCCCGGCCTCCGCCCCCGCTCCCAGCACCCACCCTCGAGAATTCACTCTTCACACGCCCGTGCGACATCAGAGACATACGACTAACTTAACGGAAAATATGCTGAACGATTCTGTTGAGCGGCTGGTAAGCACAGTTGTAGGTACTTTACAAAAGAAATGATAAAATCCTCAAAATACTTTGTGCCTCTGTTTTCATGCCCCAATTGTTTGTTTTATACAGTATCAAATATTATAACAAGTTAGTATGTGCCTCAAAAAAGTCACTGTTACGAGTGAGATAGGTTCAACTATTTATAAAAATAATAATTTTCAGGATTTGGAGCTTTTCGAATGTCCGGACATGTACTGCATACATGGATGTGAACCTAAACCCCAAAACGCTCCTTTTCGCCACCAAGCTAGCAATGGAGAGCCACCATTTGAAGATTATGGGGATCGGCAACCCTTGCAATCTCCTCCAAGCAGCGAGTCTCGGCTAACCAGCCCAACACAGCTTCCACAGGAAAGTGTTCGGAGACAGAGCGATGAGAGAAAACAACGGCGTTTGACAGAGAGTCTTAAATGGAACAGTAGGAAATCGAGCTTATACATGCCTCTGTCGACTGCCCAAACAGTGAGACCGTCAAGGGTATCTCCTGGATCACGTGCCTTCTCGATGTCAGCGCCTGCGACGCCTTGCAGTAACCTTGTGCCCAATATTCTTAACTTGACACAGCGAGTTTCGGCATCCAGACACAGCTCTCGATCTTCAAGGCTCGAAGAAGAGTATGACCCTTTGTTGACAGTTACCGATCAGACACGCACTGACGATAAGTTTTAGCGATGAATAAACTTAATTGTTTTTGACTTTTAAAATACAAAAGGGAGTCTAATTCTTTTTTTTTTTGAATAATAATATTGCAATAACATTTACCGGAATGACTAGGGAAATACCCCAGACTAGTCTTCGCACTAAAAGTAATATATAAGTTATGCGAGGTACCTTTCTGTATTTTCTATGTGATCTAGTTTGTTTTTTACAGAAAAAAATGTCTTCTTGATTTATACACTTTATTCTTCGTTCTGATTGACCGAAGAACTTAGTACCATAGGTACGATGTAAGGCAGTCGGCCTACTAGTGGACCCTAACTGAACTTAGTCATGTGTCAATTCAACACCCTGTAATCTCATGTTGTGATTTTGATCTAATGCTCAGTTTACAGTAGTCTTATAGTTAAATAAGTACAAGAAAACTAGCTAGTAATCATATTCAAATATAAAATAATATGTAAAGAGCTTGTTGAACAGCTATTGTTCGCATGCCTTCTATAATGTTAATTAAGATCTACAAGATTATTATAATTATATTATCAGAAAAGTGTTTTTTATTTCTTTGAATATACTTTTTTTGTAAGGCATAGATATAGGCCATATCGCTATAAAAAGTTAGCGATCTCCTTTTAGATTTTCACTTGTAGCGTTCATTTGCTATTAGCCGAAAATTTACCGTCACTGTCATACCGCGTTGACAATGACGGCTGGCAGGCAATTCGAGGATTTTAAGATTTTGAGGGGAAAAAAGCGCGGGAAACTTTCGACTAGTCGGGCGCGTTTTTTCTTGGGAAACACATTAATTTTGATAAATAAAATTGTATCATATTATAAATAGTTTAGTTATATTTTATATTTTAAGTGTACAGTACAACCTAGGTAGATCTTTTTTGTTGTTTTAATAATGGAGGAACTTCCTGACCTGGTGGATCCTAAAATTTAATAAATATTTATTACTTATTGCATTATCTGAGTCGTGGTTAACACCTAGCTCGTTACAAAAATTTAAGATTATTTCTGTCTTAGTGAAGATAGAAACGACAATCGTGGAGGAGTCGTACTACTGATTCATTCTTCATTTATTTTCACTTCTATATCTTTCCCTCCCCATAATGATTGCTTTTCAATCGTTGGAGCTATAGTAGAAAATATATGTTTCATATTATTAGTTTTATAGGCATATTGGAGATACTGCTTTATATTATTTGTTAGATGTTATAAATACTATCATGATCTCAGGACACATACCATCATCTTGGAAATCTCAAATTATCTTACCAATTTTTTAAAACCAAATAAAGCACCTGGGGAAGTGTCTTCATATCGCCCAATTGCGCTATCAAATGTTATAGCCAAAATTGCTAAACATTTAATCAAAAATAGACTCGAATGGTATATTGAGTCCAATAAGCTCATAGCTAATTCACAGTATGGTTACAGACGAGGTTAAAGCACAATGGACAGCATTAGCATTTTTGTTACTGATATTCGTTTAGCTTTGTCATATAATCAATCAACTGTAGGTGTATTCATAGATATCCAATCTGCGTATGATAACGTTCTTCTCCCAATTCTTAAATCTAAATTTGATAAACTCAGTGTGCCTTCACTATTATCTAATTTTATAATTAATACTTTATATAATATAGATTTTAAGTGGAAGATCAGTGAAGCTAAACTTTTCTACAGAACAGAGTTTTGTGGAAAGGTCTTCCACAAGGATCTGTTTTGAGTCCCTTGCTTTATAATATTATACGTACGATTTGGAGTTATCCATCACAAAATCAGTCAAAGTATTACAGTACGCTGATGATTTACTTATTTATTGTGCCGACTAGTCTATTGAAAATATATGTGATGAAGTATCGACATCTTTAACTAGCTTCAAAATCTGGTTCGAAAATCATAAGCTAAGTTTTAAGGATTGGTTCTTGATGGTAAACTCACTGGTATACCTCATTGTGAATTTATAGCGGCTAAGTGTGAACAGCGTACTAATATGCTCAGATGTCTTATAGGAGTCTTATTCCAAAATTGTTTAAACTTTTAAAAACATGTATATCGAGTCCCTATTGGAAGCATAAATTAAAGCATTGTCTTGTAAATAGTGAAAATAGATTTAAATTATTGCCAGCACCTACTCATCGCTCTAAAAATCCTTCCGCTTTTTACTACAGAGTATGAAACGTTGATGTTATGCCCAAGAGTAAATATAAATATGGGTATAAGGAAAGGTGACTTAAACACTAACAATGATTTGAATTTCGTAATTGACGACAACTGGATGGCATCATATTTATTGTATTATTTGTTTGCTAGAGGCAAACAAATAATACAACATGGTGATAATGAAAATGTTGAAATAGGTATATATCATTGGGAATATAAAGTAGTTCAAAGAATCAGATTACCTCCTGAATCATCTGTTTTTACTGGAGAATGCTTTGCTATTGTCAAAGCACTGGAATATATTAAATTAGCAAAACTCAGGAAATCACTTATCATATCCGATTCTAAGAGTGCTCTTCAAGCCTTGGAAAGATTTCCTTTTAAATCAAAACTGAACAAAATGCTCTCAGAAATTGAAATTGAAAAAAAATTGAAAGGCTACACAGTCACATTTCTATGGGTCCCAAGCCATAGTGGGATTAAAGGAAATGAAAAAGCAGACCAACTCGCTAATGACGCCGTTGAATGTGGAGATCTGTACCCTTATATGACTTGGCAACTTTGCTCAGACTTTATCTCCAAGGTTCTTGCAATGAAGCTTGGACAAAGCCATCTCAGTTCAAGGGAAAATATAATTATTCCTTACGACCCCAAATTAGACATAAACTATGGTTTTCCAAAACCAAACTTGGTAAGACGGCAACGTCAACCTTGATATGATTAAGTTTGGGTCATGTTTCTACCCCAGCCCATCTTGCCAAGTTTAATATTATCGATTTGCCTTTATGTGAATGTGGTGAACCTTTTGCTGATGCTAATCATATACTACTTGCATATCCATTATATGATTATTCCTCTTTCTATGAAAAGCTCGTTTTTTTAGATATTCCACTGCCAATTAATGTTCCAGCTATTCTTGCTTTTGAGAGTCCTTTAGTTTATGAGGCTATATCTAATTTATTAATTACAAATAGTATTAAGTTGTAATATAATAATAGCACTTCCGTATATATTTCCTTTAACATAATAATTATACTGTTTATTGTTATTTTATACTTGTCTGATCTATATAATAAGCACTTAGAAATTTTCGATCGTTATTTTGGTATAATGAGGTTTCCCCCTTTTTATTAATAGTAAAACAAGGTTTTTATTGTATTAAATCAACTACGATTATTTCAACGTCACAAAACTTGAAGATTTGGAAGCTCTCTTCGAATCTCTTGAAGAACTTGAAAACTGGCACAATAACAGAGTGTGGTGGCCAATCAAGAAAGAATAAAAAAAAGAATTTGAGGTTATTCTTCTTATTGTTTACAAAACAATAAATCTGTTGTATTTAGAAAAAATTAACATTAAATTCTAAAACTGAATTCTAAAGTAGATTCAGACATGAGCCTACCTACAGATTTTGGTCCTGACTCCGGCGGCAGAGTAAAGGTATGTAGCGTACTATATTTATATACAGCGCCTATGCAAAGTTTTTAAGTTTAAGTTCTTTATTTCTCAAACGAAATACATTATTTCTTTTATAGAGAAAAACAAAAATAAACTAAGTATAGTTGTACATTAAGCAATACGGGACAGACATAAGCATTTTATATAAATTTCCATGTAATTACACATAGAATAAATACCACATACTTTTACAATTTAAACACTTAATTTTACAATACGAATACATATGGGTTTCTTGTTGTTTTCAAACATGTAATCTAACTACTTAGTATGTTGTGTACTACTCGTTAGCTTTCTAGTAGTGTCATTATTATCACGAGTATTATATGAGAATTAAGTATGCTTCATTATTTATCATGAAATTACTACAAAGTCGTACAATAAGTTTTGGTTAATTTTATCACAATATAAATCCCGGGATATGGCACAATAAAAATTATAATATTTATGTTAATTAGTAAGATTATCAAATAGAGGAGTAGTATTATTGACAATACGCTGAGAATATCTTTTTATGCACGACATTCAAAGCGAATATTCGCTGCACAGCCAGAGCAGGCACAGCGTTAGCGAACCGGTCTGCTTATCTTAGTGTGAGTGAATGCAATTTTACTAAATACAAGTTTTCGTATTTTCTTGTATTTATCTGCTCAGTAGTTAAGTTATTGTACATTTTCAGGGACTAGTTATTGTAAAACCAATAATCTACGGCAACATTGCTCGTTACTTCGGCAAGAAAAGAGAAGAAGACGGCCACACTCATCAATGGACTGTCTACATAAAACCTTACGCCAACGAAGATATGGGGGCATATATCAAAAAGGTTCACTTCAAACTGCATGAGAGCTACGCTAACCCGAACAGAATAGTTACGAAGGCGCCCTACGAATTGACTGAAACAGGATGGGGAGAGTTCGAAATTGTGATCAAGATCTATTTTCATGACCCTAATGAGAGGCCTGTAAGTAAATTACCTTCTTTGCATTCTTCACCATGATAGATTTAAAACACTTACACTTGATCTGGTGAGCTAGAAATTTGTGTATAGAATTCCTCTTCAGCTAGACATAAGTAATAAGTTGATTTAAAATAATCATATTTACATTAGGGACCCAATAGGCTGATATTTTTTGACATTCAATAATGACTTATGATTAGATCAACTGTTGCCATAAGTGACACTGTTTTAATTGCCTATCTGTACAATTGGTTTTTATCAATCAATTTATTTAACAGGAACTATATACCTTTTTTTTACACAATTAACAATACATCATTGTGATGTAAAATTTAGTTTACTCTGTTTCCTATAACTCCTACTAACCTACCTTAATTGTAACCTTAACCTTACCTTAGTTCCTATCTACTCCTTTCTCAGCAGCATTCTTTAATCAGAATATTATGTCATACTTTCAGGTATGTTTATGAGTACCTGAAATTATGTCATATAATTCAGATCTTAAAATTATGGTGAGTTGTACCATTTGAACAATGAAACTGACTATATGTGTATAATGTTCCAGGTGACTTTGTACCACATTCTGAAGCTGTTCCAGTCTCCAGTAACTGAGGGTGCTCCTCCAACGGTTGGTCGGACTCTGGTCAGCGAGTCGTACGAGGAGATTGTCTTTCAAGAACCAACGCAGCTCATGCAACATCTTCTAAACAATGTGAAACCGATCACTAATGGACCATGGAAACATGACACGGATTGTAAGTATGAAGACCTCTGTATCCAAGTGTGCATACACTCACTTCCTTGCAGGGCAAGAGGTCTCCAGGTCATGCTTTGGCCGCGTCAAGATTGAAAGACGTGGTTCAATGTCTGTTATGGAGCTGGATGACATGTGCATGTTTTTTTCTGTAAAATGTTGCTACCTGTGATATTGTAGTACCTAATTCTAATGGGGAGTTATTAGACTGGTACTGTTTTAAACTAACTTCCAAGAAAGGAACTTCTTTCATAATTTTACTGTATGTTTTATTAGATTGATTGAGAGTTGATTATTGCTTGTCTCATACGAAGCAGATGTTTCAGAAATGTATGTATGGTGTGTATACTCTGGCCAGGACAGTGTACATGATACTATAAATATGTCGGGGATTATTAACCCTTAAATCTATCAACCAAGTTAAAAATAATGTAACTTTGGCAAAAAGGCGATTTGCGCATTATCATTGTGTCAATTTTGACATTTTTGTGACAGGCGGTACAATTAATTGATCAATGTGACTATTAGAGTCAACCAAAATCTTTCAGTAATGTAATATTTCCACTACAGTTCACAGAATTTAGATATTATTGCACACCATAAAAGAGGTGACTGATTCAGGTTTCATTAATACACATTATTACCCAGATCTTTAGGCATTTTCGGTAGACTTACACCATCCTGGCCGAAAATGGAACAATTATGATATATGACAATTGTTTCAGCACTGTTAAAACAGGAGATTTTGGTTATTGTTAATTAAAAGTTTGTTACTTGGATGTGTTCTGGGCGATGTTTCTTTGTGCTTGATGAAAATTACTCAAAAGTGGTCACTGTCACAAAATGGCGGTTCACATTATTTTTCACAACCTTACTCAATACTTATGTGTCTCAAATTCATTCATTTATTTATTTATTCTTGACACAATAAATATAACATTACAGGATTAACCTATGTCGCTATACTATCTACTTATAATCCTCGTATTGACAAAAACGATAATATACACAAAAATCTAAAGTAACTAACAAGTAAAATTTACACTCTAACACTAAAAAAATTAAATTAAATACCATACGTAAAATTACACTCTCAAAGCACAAATAAATTAAAAACTTACACCAGTTTTTTTTTTTTACAAACTTGTCCTAAATATTCACAATATGTGATACACCTCCCGGCTAGTACACTCAATTTATCAGCTAGTTCGTCAGTTGAAAAGTTAAATAAAATATTCTACTAGTCAAATGAAAGTACTTGACTTGTAGAATATTATACTCTATGATAATTTAAAAACCAAGATGGCAGCCACAAATGTCGTGCATTTTATATTTGAGTTGTTTCAGAGTATTTGTATTTCAATGAGTAAAATTAACTTGATGTGTTTCAACCAAATCACTAAGCCTTATTATTATTCTATTCTAATTTATGATCTTTAATTCACAGTTGAAGAGAAGAAAGAGAAAACTCTGGAGAAGATAATAATGGGACAGACTAAAGTAAGGGCTGAGATATCAGAGCTCAAGGAAAAACTACACCTGGCTAAAGAGACCATTGCAAAATTCAAAGATGAGATAGCTAAACTTCAAAACAATACTGGCTCCAGTTTATTAGCCATGTAGTTTTGTAGAAAACCTTTTGATTCATCTACAACGTGCAACAGAAAGGTGTGACAACACTTAACAGTGTTAGTCTACCCAAGTGAACACATAGTACAACCAAATTTAGCAAAACAAAAATATTGTCCATACAACTTGGGCTATCATGTGACCATTATTTGTATGGAGAACCTTATTTATTTGATTTAATTTGAAACATTTGATTCTATGCAGGGGTTTTGATGTGTAGACTAACACCTTTAAGTATTGTCACACCTGTCTGTGACATGCATGTATATAGTAACTCCTCTCTAATTGACTGATATTCGTTATGAAACAAAGCAGCGCCTAAAGCGCTGAACCTAGAGACATGGAATGTGGAGGGTGTATTCATTATAGGGTGTAGTCAAAATAGAATATGACCTAGGGGTTCAAACCCCTAGACTGGTCAAATGTGGGTTCAATGTTTCAAACTTCTTTATATTCTATTTTGCCGCAGGCAATAGAGTAAGTGACAGCTACACTAGTATATATATATATAAATATAAATTAGTAGATGTCATCTGCGACAAATTTGAATACTAAAAATTTCAAACTTTGAACCCGATTTAAACCCCTTGGGGGTAAATACATAGATAAGGTACTGAGTACCTCGAGCAACTGAGTTTTTTTTTTATTTGTATTGAAATGAGACAACATATTGTTCACTTTAATGAACGACTAGGTCTTATGGAAGAAGCTACATGCTTGTAAATAATCTAAGTGTAGTATATAAAATTAAAATATAATTGATTTATGTCATTGTATTACCTAGTGTGCGACTGACTGAGTTACGAGAAAACGACAACACTCGTACAGGAACTTAAAAACATTCATTTGAGTTACAACTCAGGGACTACTCAGTACGGTAGCCTGTTAAAACAAAGTATTAATGTATTAGTAATTTAATTAGTAGTTAAATGTTCAAATATTCCGAAATTGACAGACTACTACTAGAATTTGCCAGTCTAGAAGCAAAGATGCTTCGATCGCTCGGTCTATAAAATATAGTATACTATGGGTCAAGATCGTTTTCGCCCAAACGTGAGAGCCCCTTTAACTAACAAATGAGAAGCGTCATAATATTTAGTGTAAGAAAATCATAACCTAACCTAAATATTAAAATGGCTATCTCTGTATTTCTAGTCGCTCACTTAGTGATTTCGACTAAATCACTAAGTGAGCGACTATTTTCAAAACGAAGTAAAAATTAAAAATAAATTTTCGCTTTGTCAAATTCATACTGCTCAAGTTATTAAAAAAGTATTTTATCATCAGTCGTAAATGTTTTTTCTTCGATCGTTTTATAATTTTCCTTATGATGAAAAAACGCCACCTAGTTACCCAGCAACTAGATGGCGTTTTTTCTTGCATGCATGCAATGTGCCAAAACAAGACAAAAGATTTCTAGATGCGCTGTTAAGACTATGTCTGTCTTTGTCTTGATAATGTTTTGTCTCATTGTGACGCGGAGTTTCAACTGCAACTGTTACTTTTTTTTAGATCAATTTTTATGTAAGTGACAAGACTGTATCGATAGTAATTCTTATCATATTTTTAGTAATAATTCTATGTTATGATGTTAATTAAAAGTACTACATATGTACATACGTCGTTAATTATTATTTAATTATACAAACCATTAAACATAATAATATCTTATTACTACTTTAAACCCTTAAACCCAATTTAGTGCTGCAAAGCTTCTTATCAGGCTGTTTTTTATACAATAGCCTCAGAATGAGATAACGTTACCGCACATTTTTTATATTATATTGGGAAATTCTCCCAAAAAGTTGGATAAAATTAGGGAAATGCCTTTTGTGAGTACTCCCGAGTTTCATAACACCCACTACGTAACTTATTTATTACCATTATCTGGCTCACAGATCAGTCGATCCCACAGCCTCTGACAAGATGGAGATATGGGCAAGCAAGACTCAAGTTGTTTGGGTAACTTCCTTGAGATTAGAGTCGAGAGTTGGCCAAACAAAAATCCGGCCACCATAATAAGGACGGAATATCAGTATCTCTCTCTCTCTGTTTTTCACTAGTATAACATAATTATAGCTTCTTGTTTTCGCAAATTGTGACGTACCTTATGCAATTCTGGTAGTACTTATTCTGAGACTGGAAACGTAATTTACCATAGATTATGAACGTATTTTACTTTAAGCGAAGGATTTATCTGCATCAAGCGAGCGTGCTTCCTCTTAAAATATGACCTTATGCGATACTTATAAATAGGTATTTGACAAGTTATGAAAATATTGGCTCTCGAGTTTTCTGAAATATGATACCTATAACCTCGAACAAAGATCTAGCATCCTCTCTGGAAAGGGTTGCCATGTTTTATCTTTGCCCTAAAAGATCCGCTATTTATAAAAATGACACGGATGGCAAATAATTTTAATTCGCCCATCACTGCCACCGCGATGTAGAAGGCGTTTCACGGATCGCACAAAACGCCTTGCTACAGAAAACGCACTTTTACTGTGCGTAATAAACTATTAAAGTTTTACTATAAGCTATTAAAGGCCGTCATGGTCAAGTCATAGTCACGTCACATTCTAGCGCTGGATGCTTTCCTAGAGCTTCTCGCGAACACGAAAACTATATACCTACATATGTATACGTTGTAGGGATTCAATGCCTACATACACGTTGATTTCATGTTTATGTCACTTGTCCACACTCGTGTACGTAGACAAGACATTGATAGCTAATAATGTAGGTATTATTTCCCTTACTAAAGTTATGTACGCCTCTGGAGATAAGACGACACTGTCTTGCTCAAAGAATTTCAGTGGCAATTCAACGCGTTAATGTAGCCAGTTAGAGAGTATCATATTCTATGGTAGCCAGCGTTCTTGGAACAATAGGGACTTCAATCAAATTATAACAGATTTTTTAAAAGAAATTACAATGTGGGTTCTACTTTTATAAACATTTTGTTTTTATTTTCAAAAGTTTTTGATTGTTTTGTAGGCATTCCCTAGCACAGGTTATTGGGGTGGTTCCCTAGTATGTAGATGATATAGGTACCTATAGTTCGCAAAAGTATAATTTTACCTAACTCATAGGCACAAGAATAATTTTACCTAACTCATAGGGCATGAAAACAAAGTAATTTACTACATACCGAAAGGGACGCCCACGATCAATGTCGGAAATAATTTTAGACTTTGGTATTGTATTACAAATAACCAAATTATTGATCTACTGACATTTGTTAAATGCTACAGAATAAGTACAATGAATTTGGATTTTGTACAGACTTGCAAAGAAGACTAGCTACGAGCTACCAACCCGTACCTAATTGGCCAGCGTTAGAATGGAAGAGGAAGATATGCTGTAGGAAGGTCAGGAAGATCATGATGTGGATGTGTCTGAGAACGTTGCATGGCAACTCTGACACAGGAGAAATCCTATGAGAATGAGTTTGAAACGTTATTTATTTATTCAGATTTAGATTGCAACAAAACTATTTTTTAAAATTCTCCAGAAGAGTTTCCGGAATCCTGAGATATAGAAGAACAATACTTTATTCTTTACTTACTTTACTATTCATTCAGCCAGCATTCTCGGAATTTTCCTTTCTACAAGGGGTTAATAATAATTATTCGACTAGTCTATGTACCTACTTGGCTGTAAATATTTTTTTCCTTTGCTGTTGTGAATACATTAACGTTATTATTGCACACCAAATATCAGTAATAAGTCATACTTTTATATAAATCCTTTTTAAAAAAGTTGCATACGTAAAGTATGTTTATTTCCACGGCCCGATGTAGTGATATTGTTTTGAATCATTCAATTGGCTCTCGTTGCGTTCTAATTTGGTCTAGACTATTTTTGACCATTATCAGATATAGGGTTGAGGATGACGTATTGTTAATAATGTAGGTGCGAGGTATGTCGACAGTCAATTTCAGAACGAAAGTAGTTACAAAGATTAGATAAATAAATTAATCAGTATCAGCAGTATCCCCTTGTCTCCGCTAAGGGAGATAGCTAATTAATTAGTATTTCTTTTGTAAATCCTTACTTACGATTTGTGAATCAGTGTTTTTGAATTCGATCGGAAACTTTTTAGAATGTTTTAGAATTGAAGGCCCGAAGGTCATCCAAAAGTTCCACTGAAGGCCATCGCACTTACAAGTTCACTTATGTTGACCTTGTACCTATGTATTATACACAAACAATACATTAGCTACCGTTAGATATCATCTAAATAATTACCACCCCCCGTACAAATATTGATACTGGACAGTTATTTTTTGGGTATTTACCTACCTAAATCGATAGGGGATGGCAATTAGTAATTTACGTGGCCATGATAAGCTAACTACATTCACGTATAAGCATAACCATGCAGCGCGGTATTGCTGCTAGTATACTTGATGCGCTGTAATGCAATACCGAAGATTTTTTCATACTTGCGTACAGAATAAACTATGCACGCAAGTATGCAAAACAGCGTCAGACATGCGAGCAAGGCTAAGGCAAACAGAAATTGTTTAGTTTTCGACAAGACTAATGAAAAATCGCTTACATCGCTAACCGAGCAATCTACAAAGCTAAAATAAGTTTGCGAATTGCTCAGCTAGCGATAATAGTGTAAGCTGGGACTGGGACCTAAGGGAACACGAATTTAAATGGTTAAAATAATGTTTTTATATATATTTTTTTGATACAATATACATTTTTTGTAAGTAGGTACCTTCAATATTACTTATACAATATTTTGTTAGATAGCAAACGCATTATTAGCTAACGAAAACTTTGAAAATTTTAAAAAAATCTATGTGATCCCCCCTGGCATCAAAGCTGGATCCGCCCTTGCACGATTGTTTCTTGTCTCTAGCCAAGAGGGTCGCCAGGGGGAAGGGCAGCTACAAAGAAAGTAAATGTATTTTCATACATTTTCAGGGCGATGCCCTTGTCTGCCGCTCAGAGGCCTAACTCTGTTATTTGAATGGTTTCAAAATTACAATTTCATTGCGTCATAAGCCTATTGACTACAACAATAAAACGCTTTGACATAGAATAGGTCTAAATTAGCATTTAACTTGATTAAGAGATCTGTCACAAACGACCATAACGTTTAATGCAAACGATAATCTGAAACAGTTCATACAACAGACTGGGCCCCTCTTGTATTATCTAGGTGACGAACAAGAAATAAGCCTTTACGATAGAACCTAGCTCTACTGGGTTATCGTACTAAGCCGTAAGAGAGTCACTTTACCCATCGTAAGGAACAACTTTCACTATAGGACCAACTCTGAATTCGAGAAAATAAAATCAGCCGATTCATACATTTTGTCGACGACCGATCAACTTTTTGTATAGATCATCTATTTTTTTTTAGTGTTTCTAGAGGACAAAACTATCAAAAGCTGACATTTTAATATTTAATTTTAGTAAGTATTGCTATGATTGACATTATATAATGTATGTTTTTGTAAACCTCTAGGGGTAGAAGAACTAGCGAACTACTATGTTATTTAAGATGTTTACTTGTACCTAGTTTAACAGACAAATAAAAAATAGAGATTTGCGTAGCCTGGTGAGCCTTGTGCTACAGGTGGCTATTAAGTACATATACATTAATATAACATCTTACGGGTTCACTACGCCACTGCAAAATACAACCTTTGGCAGGTAAATACCTAGTAACAACGCGTAGACATGCATAGGCAATGGGTCGGTCGGTCTAGGTCTAACACGTCTCTTAGTCTCTCTACAATAAATTGTGACCTAATTACTAAAACATGTTGAAAATACCATTTCCTGATTCGAAAATCAACACAGCCTAAACTGGGTTAAGCAAAGTGCACCATGGCATGACAGCATTGATGCATCGCGTGACCCTTGGACAATAGGTATGCTAACTATTTTTGTATAAATATATAATGCCTGTTACCTGCACTATAAGTACAATACTAACTAAGTACGCTGCACTGCTGGGCACGGGTCTCCCAGAAAGAATACTGGCTAATGTAGTATCTTCGAATACTCTTACATGAAAGATTCCGCATGATGGTTTAAGTTAATGTAGCCATAATTCTTATCAAAACATAGAACCGACTACTTATCGCTTTGAGAGTCAGTATGGTAGCACCCACCTCCTAAGGAAAACAGCGTGGTAATACCTACTGCCATACTGGGAACGCTACCCTCTGGTAGTGGGTTGAATGGAGTATTTAGATAATCGGAATCGGACTAGGTGTCTCCTAGAAATTGAGGAACTTTACTTACATACCTGCACGAAATATAAAAAATAAAATAGGAACGAATCGATTTTATAAAACTGTTTGAAGTAATTGGACTATTTTGGCAATAAGTCCTAAATATAATTGTGTAAATCAGGGAAAGTCTAAATATCTTTCACGCTACGTCACCGATAGATTGATAGATAGCGTTACCAAATAAACAGTAATCAGCCCTATGTAGCTGAACTCGTGATTACAATAAATGTAAGTTTCATGGTCACAGCAAGGTTGTTACAGCTATAAAGGACCGTGATTCAGATGCAGGCGTAGGAAGGTTAATTTACTGATATGGTTCTGTTTCAAATTCCTTTCAAGCAATGACTCAAACTAGCGAAATTATTTTGTGAGCTTAGCAGGACTATCACGATTCTATAGGTATACGAGTAGAAACATTGACGTAGGTGCTATGTATTTCTTTACATTAAATCTCATTGTATAGACACCTGATCACGCCACAAGTAGGCTTCAGAGAACCCCAAGTTAGTTAGTTATTTAACCCAAAGTTCAAAATAAGTTGAACGATGAATAACTACGAGTCTGGGTGTATTTGTGAATGTTGCATGGCATCCCCGACACAAGAGAAATCCTAGTGGGGAGTTATGTGTGAGAAACGTTATTGTTATTTAGTTATTAACCGTTTATATTGGGTCCCGTCTTTACCCTTTGGATACGGAAACCTAATAAAAAAGATTCGGACGAATTGCGAACCTTCTCTTTTTATCTTTACATAGTTATATTATCTAGTACCGAAATGCTATAAATCTTTTTTTTTTAATTGCTATCCCTCATTTAGGGAATGACCGGATATACATAATTATATTTCTTAACTTCTTCAGACTATTTGGAAATTTGCCTCAAGGTGTAATGTGACGTCCGAACGGTGTGAGACGCCTATTTTGCTTGAGATTAGAAAGCGCACGCAACCCCACTTGTTGACACTGTGCAAGGTCAAGACGTGACCCGCCACCCTGTGGCTTTCCAACTCACTAACTACAATTAACTAGTAAATTATTCACAGCGAAAAACTAGAGAGCTGTTTTGTTTTGATCGTCAGTCTTTACATTTCTTTACGAAGTAATAAAGATGTGTTGTTTGCAATACGAATACCTACCGAATTGATAGCGCCACACTTAGCTCGATATTTATTTAACTGGCTAACATGCACACGACTCTCTAAGAATCAACCAGAAACAAAATAACAAAATATATAAATTATAGCTAGTGTATGTTTCAAAAGATTTGGGAGAAAAAATAATGACTACCGTCTTTCGTTACGGCAGGTGCCGATAGAAGTTTTTTGGTAAAATCGATTTAAAAGTCAAACCACTGGACCGATTTTGATAAATTAAGATGGCACTACACGTACTCTTTCAAACAAAAAAATCAAATCGGGCCGCAATTCTACGAGATAACAGGTAACAAAAAAAATACAGTTTCCTAGTACCTCTTCTTTTAGAAAGAATGTGTAAACTAGTTCAAAATTTATCTTGGAGTATCTATCACCAAACTTAACAAAAAGACTATTTTTATATAAAACACTCTTTATTGGACAAGTCAAATAGAACAGTCCGGACATCCACTACATTGAGCAATAGCAATATCATCTCGTAACAAAATAAACAAACTCTTATTTTTAACGTTACACTTAAACATTTCCTCTTTTAACATTAAACTGTATACAAAACACGTGAATAAAACGCACTCTGACTTAAACTATACGTAAAACTAAAACCAACAGTTCTCTTTCTTCATTAATTTGTCTCTATGTCGCCCCTTCATATCGAGAGTTTGGAATATTTCTGAGAGCTTGCTCAACTTCTGCTCCGGTGTTTGAGGCAGCCTCTCAAGTTTGCAGCTGTTATCTTCAGCTCGACATATACTAAAGGTTTCCTTCTCTCTCAAACACAACAGTTTCCCTGTCTCCGGCATGGACGATAGTTTCGCGACTTGCATCGCTGCGTTTTTGAACCTAGACTTTGGAGACACCTTCCTCGAATCCGTCTTTTCTTCCGGTATAGACTCTTCCTTGTCAGAGCAGTCGAATTCTTTTTCTTTCGCGCTGGGGTGCAGATAAAGCGGCTGGATGACATCGTACGTATTCTCTCTGATCAGCGGCTGCGGCCTCTTCTCGATATCGTGCGTCTGTTTCCTTGCGTACCCGTGTATACGCAGCGGCGTCAACGGCTTCAGCATCTCGTGAATCTTCCCCGGCTCGTGTTTGTTCAGATCGAAAACGATAATCTTAGTCTTAGACCTCTCCAGTTTCTGTCCGATGTCCGGTAGCGGGTGGAAGGGGGATAGAGTCGGTTTGGTGGGTATTTCGTCCAGCATTCTCGATTGTGCGGTTCTATTCTTGCGTGTTTTGAGTTTCCGCGGCGCGTAGATGGTGGTGAGCGCGCGCGTCTTGTGCGGGTCGAGCGGCGCGAGTGCCGTGGGCAGCATGGGGCGTCCGGAGCAGCTGGCGGCGGGCCGCCGACACCCGCTGCCCTTGGCCGGCGGCGGCGTCCTGCCTCGTGGCGAGTGCCGCTGCGCGCCCTCCCGTCACACACCACACCACGCGCCTGCTCACACACTCGCCATCTAATTCTCACCACTCGTGAAGAGTTCAACGATGTTCTAGGAGTACTTCTAAAACTAAACTTTCTAGACTCAGCTTGCAAATTTTGCTTGAGTACATGTGGCTTGTAAGGCTTTACAAAGTTGATATTTCGGAGTAATTTTACTTTAGATAATATAACGAAAATCTTACATTTATTTTCCCTGAATTTAATTTTTTTTTATCACACAATGTTTGACGGATGGTGACGAGTTGTCTGTTAAAGAGCCAAATGTGGAGGTTTTAGTCAATCAATGCGAACTCTTTTATATTCCCAAAGACATAGGGGACGATTGGGTAATTTTTCTTTTGCAATCACGCTCGCAACAGCACGACCTAGTTTTAACTGAAACCTACGCAGACATATTCCTTACTTGTTAAATTAATGGTTAATTAATTACTGTATTTCAATCATTACAAACTTCGTTCCATTACATATAGAGTCTACTAAGTCCTGTAGCCAATTTCCGCGAAGTAGCTCCTTTGAAATCAAACCAACAATTGTCACGGTTTTCAATTTGTTTCTTTAATCGGTAATATAGGGGCTGGCGCCCCCTGCCCCCCGCCCCCCGCCTGCCGCCCTCTGGCTCTGGGGAGTGTCGGGTGGTGGACAGCGGGTAATGGCCATCATTATCGGCCCATCGATCCACAAGCCTGACCTTCAGCCGAGCTATCCGAATGATACTTATGATTTTTATAGTTATAACTGCGAGTTAGGGTTAGAAATGATTATTGAAATACCGAGTTTAATACCTATTTCTTCCGCAGGCTTGTTAACATTATATAGATAACCTCGTATGCGAGACTTAGATCTGGTCTTTCACAATATTTCAAAAGCGAGGCATACTTCGGGCGGCTGTATATCAGCTTGAAATTTATTAAATACTAGCTGCTACCCGCGATTTCCTCCGCTTAGGCAATTTTTTTTATCTCTCGTAAAAAAAATTGTTTTAATTATTTAGTAAAAAGTATCCTATGTTACTTCTAATACCTACATCCAAGAATATGTGTACTAAGTTTTATGATGACCGGTTAAGTAGTTTTCGCGTGAAAGCGTTCACATATTTTATAATACTTGATGGAATCAGGCATTATTTTGCGGAAATCCATTTATAATAAGATTGTATAGAAAGAATATTTACTCTAACAACTACTCAGGAGATGTTGACTCTAGAGTCAACATCCTGACGATGCCTTGTGCTATAGTGAAACACGTGTCGAGGAAGTCGGATCCTGAGAGAAAGATAAATAATAAGGTGAGGTGTGGCGGTGGTGAGGAGGAACCACACCATAAAAACAAACATATTTTTCGATTTCTCACGCTGACATCAAGACAAGGCGGGAAAACACAAAATATTCGCCTCCTTGTATCGTATAAGTTCAGTTTTGCATTTTGTTAATTTTTTTTAATCCTCGATACTTATTGACCGGTAAGAGGCTTTCATTGTGAACGTCCACGTGCGGCGTCTATGATTACCTAATAAAATTTTAACCTTGGCTCTTCAAAGCCCAGGTTTTCTATAATCATGTGAAAGACAGCAGTTGCCTTTTTGCGCTTTAGCATTCGATTGCCAAGTATTATGACTACTTAACTTTGCATTATATATTAGATACTAATGCTGTGCAATTTACAGCCGATACCTTACAGTAGAAAAGTTGAATGCCATGATCATGTCAAATACCAAAGAACTTACGTTAGGTACAGCTAGAAGGTTCACCACACGAATTATAGCAGCTGTCAACTTAATATTGAAATCAGTGGGACAAGAGAAAAAATGTACTTTAAAATGAAACAGATAGAGACGTCATTTCTTTAAATGCCTTTCTATATGCATTTTTCGTATGTGTACTATTACTTATTCTGTGGTCGTGACCAACGCGACGCTAACTCTTCTTCCATGCATTTTCTACCCACTTCTAAAAAGGAGGAATACACTTCGACTGTGTTATTTTTGTTAGTTACCTACCCGATTTTTTGTACATGGGTAGACCTATTTGTATGATTCTTTTTTTGGTTTGAAAGGGTATATTCCATATGTCTCGTTTTAATTTTACCATAATTCATCAAGATATTTGATTTTTAAATCGAAATGACTGAAAAGGTTCTATCGGTGCCTGCCGTAATGGAAGTCACTTTTTTTAAAAAAGAATTAAGAATAAGTACTTTTCTTGGATGGCCCATCATTGTTCGCGCTCCAGTGGGATCGTGCAAAGGAAGCCATTAGGACCAAATTAGGCGAACTATTGGCTATTGAGGAAAATATCCGTTGTTAAATGGAGATTTTCAGTCATCATATCACCTAGAGCCTTCGTGGATTTGCCAGTGGATCCATAGAAAATGTTTTTATTATTATTTGATTCCAGTTGTGCGCCACAATAGGTTCATAGGTTTAGTGTGTAAATATCTGTGAAGCTAAAATACCTTTTACCTATCAGTAATTCAGAACAATTCTTTTTGTAGGAAGCTGTATAAGTACGCGAAAAAATCTTCTTGTCTATGCTTGTAAATAACCGCCATTAGATAGTTACATATAAAAAATCAAATACTGACCCAATAAACTAACAATAGCCCATATTTGGGTCACGCCCGCTGTACTGTCGTGGAGGACACAGCCTGAAGTTATGTTACCTCTGTTATCTATTTCTAATTAGATTTTACGACACGTGTATCAAGGTAAGGTTACCTTCATACAACAGTTACAAAAGTAATAAAATTTACAAGTATGTGGGTCCACCTGCGAAGTATAGGTAGGTACCCTTTTAAAAAAAGTAACTAAAAGCGACGATGCGGCTTTAGATGAGCACGGCTTGTCTTGAAGAATCTAATGCACTTTTTTTGTTTACAAGCTGTATTAGTCGGGAGTGTTCTTAGCAATGTTTGATGAAAATCGATCCAACATGGCCGCCGCTACAAAATGGCGGAGTACAATTTTTGTTCTCAATTCTTTCAAATAAAAGAGCTTGACTAGTAGAATATAACACTACGAAAATTTCAAATCCAAGATGGCTGCCACAACAAATGTGGAAAATTTTTCAAAATTTTTAATTATAAGTACTTGTAGACCAACTAAACGTAAAGTAAAAACTCAAACTAGGCCAGTATTTAAGTAAGTCACTGACCTCTTTAAAGACGCCCTAAAGACCATACCAACCAGTTTGTCCCTAAATCACGTTCCAAGAAATGTTCTTTCATAAAACTTACAATTCAGGGCTTTCATTTACAGCCGACGCGATTCTAAAAAGCGTCGACGACTCATACCATTGACCTTTACTTACCTTGAACTTGTACCTAGGTCTAGTATACATATAAATATAGCGGTGTATATTGTAATCGCTAGATTCATCATTTGTTCACGGGACTGACTCACTGACCTATGCGTCTTGCGTCTTGGAAAGCTTTTCTTTTTATCCTACACAGCTAGACATTTGACCACAAGTTCGCACGACTACGGAAGCCAGCGATACTGTAGCCTAAGATGGAGCATGCCTAGTTTGGAATACGCTGGCTCTCAAGGAAAGCTTTTTGATTGAGCTGAATTAAGGATTATTTAGCACGGTACCCAGACCAAGAAGGGTTAATATAAAAGTTTTTCCAGTGACGAAGGGATCTTCGTAAAATACCTGATGATGAATGAATACCTACTTGTTATACCCAGTAAAACCCTCATGGATGGTTTGCCTGAATTTCCTTTATATTATCAAGGAGCTTTGAGATCTCTATGGAAATCACAAGAATCGTTACATTTAGTACTCGTAGAAAGACTTTTCCAAAAAACAGAAAGCTGATGATTTAAAAGTGTGACTTGGTCTGTAAGGTGTAGCTCGGCTGAAAATAATCGATTAAAGTCAGCCGTTTCATGAGGCTTAGTAGGTAGCTGTAGTATTTTTGGTAATTTTAACCAGTGTCAAACAAGATAGGTAGGTACATAAACAGCAGTGTTCAGAATACACATACTCGTATTAACAGATAAAACAAAAGATAATCGAAAATTCACGGTAGGAAAGATAATAAATAAAGTCAAGTGCGTATGGAGTCACGCACTACACGATGGGTTCTTAATTATTATAATTTATATTTGAGGTGAGGTTATTTTCGTACACTGATTTTGACTGCATACGAGTAAAATATTAATCTTCTGTTTTCAGTTTCAATATTTTTGTTTGTTTTTATTTAGATAATTTGTAAATACTTATTAAAATTGTTTTGATCATATTTCACTCAAAACTTCTTACAAACCTCATTGAAAATAGCAACATAGTATCATACCCACACTAATACGATACCTAAATGTTTGTTATTCCTTCCCGGTCAAATGGCTAAATGATTTGGAACTTCGTAGTCTCAGTTGTTCCTTTAGTATATTTGAAGGAACTACAGAGACATAAAAAGCACAGGTTCACTTAAAAGAACTACCAAAGTGAAAAGTGTTCACGTGTGATAAAAAATGAGAAAGTAAAATACGGTAAAACGACTGTAATGTGTTTCTTATGGTAGGTACTACGGAACCCTAAAAATATCTGAAACAAAAGTAGCGAGACAAATGGATTTCCATTTTAATCATGTCTATTCAGATCACATCACATCATACATCTTGTTTATTGTATTTTTTGCTAAATATGACAAAATACAATGTAGAATTTTGGCATTCTGCAGTTACGTTCGTTCGTGGCACAGTGTTTATAAATTGTAGGTTTTCTACATAGATATGTACCTACTCGACTAGGTATTTCGTAAATTCTAACTTCTAGCGACATCTATCACTTACCGTTCACGCCATTCGATCAATTCATTCAAATTATCATTCATTCATTCTGTAGGTACTTCATCAAGCGAATCGCTTCGCGAAAGACACCTAACCCATACTTCTTTCGCATACAGGTTTTGGAATTTGGAAAGAATTTACTGGTTTGGATTGACATATTAGAGATAAACAAATAATTCATTAAATTATAAACCCCTATGACGATAATTTAGTAACGTGATAAATTATATCCTACAAAGTAACACGATGCAAATTTTAATGTTAGGCAGTTACAATTATTATTCTTAATGAATTTGCACAGCAAAACTTAGAAACGTTGCAGAATGGAGTTTGTTATCGGCGGTCTGGCCGGCGCCGGCGCAACTATCTTCACAAACCCCTTGGACGTGGTGAAGACACGCCTGCAGCTTCAAGGAGAGCTGAAGTCCAAGACGGAAACTAAGACCAGATACAGAGGCATCTTCCATGCTTTGTACGTCATCGCCAGGAACGACGGGGTACTGGCGCTGCAGAAGGGATTGACTGCGGCGGTGATGTTCGGGTTTATGATGAATTCTGTCAGGTAACCATGGCAGAAAAGGCTCCATGAGGGCAAAGAATGTATTGTGTGAATATAGAGATGACGAAATATGCAGTGAGCCTTAAGTTACATACATCTGCTCTACTGACCACAGCATTGGGGCAGAAAGGAATAAATATTCTCTTCTGCCCCATTAATAGGGCATTTCCTGGGATAGATAGGAATATACCTTAATAATCTATTCTTTTTATTTTATCTTTAAAGTGATGTAAAAGAGATTGTTATGCTTTTTAAGATTTTGTGAGACTGTTTCCTGACTGATCTTAATATTTTTCGATGTTAAGATGAAAACAGTTAGATGTTAGATAAATATTGATATTGACGCATTAAGGGTTAAAATGGCTCAAACTTTTTGTCGCTCTACGTTTTGACGTAATGGTCTTATTATGAATTGTGTGATGTCTTATTTTAGGCTAGGCACGTATCACGTGGCAGAAGTCCAGGGGAGGACCAAGTCTAAGGACGGCGATCTTAGTCTTAGTAAAACCATTGTGTGGTCAAGTATCAGTGGAGTTACGAGCGCCGTGTTTGGGAATCCCATGGCTATCCTCAAGACCAGGATGCAAGCATCTGCACATCCCAGTATTGCTGTTGGCCGGCAGCATCGATATAAAGGTAATTTAAAACGTCTTTTTTTTCATACAATTGCTTTACTAGATTATATACGAAGAAAGAAACTGATGTGAGTTTATATATAATCATTGTTATAGAAATAGAACACTAAACTTTCTTTTCATTTATTTCATGTGATTGCAGAAGGGATCGAGCAGTGCGTATTTTTAGACAATTGTGCCAACACAATTGTCTAAAAATTAATTAAAATCCTTCATAAGATTGCTGTCTATTCCAATAGACAGCAATCTTATGAAGGATTTTAATTAATTATAGATATAGACGGAAACGTTGCTTTACAGGATTTCTGGATGGTGTGTTAACCATTTACAAAACCGATGGAATCAGAGACTTCTTCGCAGGAGTGACGGGTGCCTGTATCCGACAAGCCTTTGGTAGCTCAAGTCAACTCACTACATTTTCTATGTAAGAGCTCTTAAAAAATAATCTTTAGAGGTTCCTTGGTTGGTACTATTCTATTTTCTTACTGTTCTAACAAATTTAAATATTAAATTAAATTAAATTACAATATTACATCTTTTAAAATAGAATAATTATTCTACAAACGATTGTTCCCAAGTTACATAAAATTTTAAAAATATGTTCGTTCTTACTATAGTCTGTTACCACACTTATTTCATAGAAACTTTGAAACTTGTGTCTAATTGATATCAATTCAACCATCCACATAACTTAAAGTCCAAAATTAAAATATAATTAAAATTAATATATTTTTAGGTACATCAAGGCGATATTTACTATATGACTAGTGTGTAAGAATTTATAAAAATCAAAGAGTAGTTTGAGGAACGTCATGACAAAACTGTTATTCTCCTCAGAGCCAAAGAAGCGTTGTTGTCGCATGGTATTTGCACCAGCTCGCCGTTAGGGCTGGCATTCTCTGCTAGCGCCATCAGTGGAGTCGTTGTTGCTGTCATCGTCTGCCCCTTAGACGTCACAATCGTCCGACTTTTCAACCAGGGTAAATACTTCCACTGAGAAGAGTTTTTAATACAGAATCAAGGAAGCTTATTGTATGGGCATTTTACTTTTTATTGTTTCTTTTGTTTAAATGGGTGCCCTTCTTAGATATTTATCTAAGTCATCAGCATCGTAGTCTAAAGTCAACTAATTACATAAATAAATACATCACATCACAGTGTTTCTTACTGTTTCTACGGGTTCTCTTTCGCGGTAAAAGTATTATTGTAGAACAATCTTCCCACTGACATCAGACGTGCTGAACGTCTTCAAGCATCGAGTCATAGCTATCTATCAGTAATTTCATGAAATTATTATATCCATACCTTTGTAAATTGTATGTATTTGCTATATTATTGTATGTATTTATATTATAATAATATATCGTTGTGTATATATTTGTTCTATTTCTTGTACCTATCTAGTTATGTTTAATATATATTATTAAGTTTACCGTTCTATAAGGCCGTCATTACAAAGCTAGCATGTTTTTTGTATTGTTTGTTTTAAAATAGTGTTATAAGCCTTTTTTTTTTAATAAATAGTTGTCTTATCCTATTTCATCTTAAATACAACTAAATCTCTAGCGCATTTTGTACTGATGATGTTTAGGCCCAAATACACTTTTCTCCCTCGGTTTAAATGTCATTTATATCGCGTCTTATCAATTTTCCCTCATTAGGTATTTTTGTGCCTTGCTTCATTGTGACATTGAAGTTTTACATTACTTTAGTATTTGTTTCATACTGATGATATTTTTTCAGGATCAGCATCCAAAGGAACCCTTCTCTACAAAGGTGTATTTGACTGTCTAGCAAAGATCTACAAAAAAGAAGGCTTTTATGGTCTTTATAAGGGCATAGGACCTTTTTACTTTAGGGTAGCTCCTCACACGACAATTTCATTAGTCATATGGGATATGTTAAACAGATTCTTGTTACCTGCTCAAAGTAAATGCAGCAGTTGATGTTATTTTTTGTTATTATTATTTTTGTTATTACTATATAATCTCATATTTGTATAAAAAATGCTGTAAAAATAACAAAAGCAATAAACCGTGTATATACTATTGTAGATAAGTTGGTTGTGACTGTGTTCTCTTAGTCGTAGGTTGTGACATACAACGATATATGAATTCAAAATAATAACTAAATCTGTCAAGAAATTGACGAGATACAAACCCAAAAATCTCGCGCCATACCTGCACACTACCAAATAGTTAAAGATTAGTTAAATGCTGAGGTAACTAATTCAAATCATACCCACACGTGACATACAGAAACAAGATAATTGAAAATTCACGCTCGTTGTGTACAAGATAATCACAAATATCCGGAAAAGTTACAAACACAGTATGGCGAAACAAATGGATTTCCATTTAAATATGTTTATTTTGTTTTTATTAGTTAAAATATCTCATTCTAGAGTTATATTCGTTCGTAGTCACAGTGTTTATTTATAGTGAGTTTTTACATCAAAAGAACCTAACCTGGAAGAAGAAACGAATTTATGTTTTATATTGGTACGTATTTTTGAACTTGTATTTCATCAATTCTTACTCCCAACGACCTCTATCGCCTAACGTTCACACCATTCGGTCCATTCGTACAAATTACATCATTCAGTACTTCCGGGCGGTATTGAACGAAATGCGTCGCCAAATGGCGCCAAATATAATTCCCAAGTGTCTATTATTTATTCTGTGGCAATATGTGATGCGTAATCTATGGCGCAAGGCGCATAGAAACTATTAACTTATCTGTGCCGTAGTTACGTCTGAATTGATGACGACACCACCCATACATAGCACGACACGCGTATTTAGTACAGTTCATTTAGTAGTTAGTTTACCAGTTGGTTTCGTTATGTGATAAGAGCAACAATTTCAATGCCACGGACTTGATATTTAGTGATTTACTCACAGTGATTTTTGAGAAACTAATTTTAAAATATATAATAACAAGGATAATCAGCGCGAGGGTTAACATTGAAAGAATAAATAGTATTAAGTCAATAGTGACTAGTGGAAATATTTTACGATATTCTCATTTATTGGTTGTGTTACAATTCGTGTTTATTTTATTTATTATAACCTCGAATTAAGGTTAGTAACCCGTAAATCATTTGTCCGATTATTTATTAGATACGTTTATAGATTTAATTCTAGTTTTTCAAGACACTTCTTAGGGTTCCGTACCTAAAAGTAAAAAACGGGACCCTATTACTAAGTCATCGCTGTCCGTCCGTCCATCTGTCACCAGGCTGTATCTCATGAACCGTGATAGCAAGAGAGCTGAATTTTTTAGAGAATCAAATATATATTTAAGGTTTTTCCCATTCAACAAACTGCTGTATTTTGCTATTTAATAACAAACAAGAACAAGAACAACAAGATGATATTTAATTGTATATAATCTTTATTTAAGAAGAAATAATTAAATCAAAATAAACAATTAATACAACCCATTCCTATAACAAACATGATTTTTTTCCGCTTATTACACGAGATTATATAATAACAACATGTAGAACCTTGAACTAATGTTATACTTGTATGGAACCCTTAGTGTACGAGTCCGACTTGCACTTGTCCAATTATTAATAATTAGTTATAGTAGTTACATGCTACTACTACGCTCTATTATCTGATAAACTGAATAGATTACATCTGTTTAAATTACTTGCGAAGATAATGATTACAGCCGAGGCGGTTGCTATTAGAAAAACTAAACGTTTTTAACACATTTTTTTTAAAGTAGGAAGGTACGTATTATTACGAAAATTAAGTTCAAGGACGTATTGAAAAAATATAAATTATTAATTTTCATATAGGTATCCTACAATTTAATTTGTGCAATTTACTTGTCGTAAAGTTTTAAATTATTTTCACATTTTTTTTTCAGTTACAATGAGATTATGTACTACCCTTACACGCGCACGTGTCGTGCGAAAGATTTATCACAGTAAAAGATAAATTGTCCGATCCTTATAAAAAACAAAAACAAAAAAACCGCGCTTAACTCAAAATTTGCTGCACCAAATAAGCACCGTTTTTCTGTGCCGTATAAGCATCCTTTTTCTAAATAAAATCCGATACTAAATTCAAACGAGGAAAGCTGGCAAAATGCGTATGTAATGCCTACAATATCGCATTACTATAGTATATTATTATCATTGTAGGTTTCACGTAACTGAACCATTGACTATTATTTTTTTAAAGTACCTAATACAGCAGCACCGAAATAGTATTGGTCAAAAGATCTATAGCGTATATGGAGACGATCTAAAAGTCGTAAGGAATCATCCAACGTGCTTTATTTTCAAACTATGTTCTTCATATATGTTAGGTACATGCACTATAGTAGGTGAGCCCACGATGCTAAATGGGGATTTACTCGAGCGTCATAGAGACGTATTGCGTTGCAAAGCTTGGATGATAGGAAGTAGAAAATATTATAGGTGTTTCGCATTTTAGTGGTGGAGGAAGCATCTGGAAGGATATACATTTTTTTTTTCTAAGGAAATCAAAACATGTAAATGTTCGAGCGTGTCAGATTATAATATTTTCTATGCTCCATCATGCTTCTGATAACAAATATATGTTAAACTGACAATTTGCATGGTGGGGGTGGCCACACAGGTTGAAAATAGTTAAGAAAAAAGAAATCCCCCCACTCCCTAACATTCCATTCAAATCATTTAATTATTGACATGCACACTGTTTAGCTAGTAATAAACCTACCGTATCTTAATCTGACGCATTTGATTATTTCAGACAAAGTTTTTTTTTAAAATATTTTGCGGGTAGTTTATTAGCTCGGCTCTTTATTGAGAGCTTATATTTGGTAGATACACTCAACAGGACCTAAGGAATCTCCCATGTGTTAATCTGCCACGCTCGAGTATGTCACAAAATCCCCTCTTGGGCTCCCCTATTACTAGTATATTATAATAACGACTTTGTTTCTGAACCTTCTTTTGTTTAGTCTATAGCAGCCAGTATTACATCGGTATTTAGTCGCGAAAGAGTTTGTCCAATGCACATTTTTAGGTACAATCAGTTTCAGCACAGAACAATCTAGAAAAACTGCGCAATGGACTTTGTGATCGGTGGTCTGGCCGGCGCCGGCGCTACCATCATTACAAACCCCATGGATGTGGTGAAAACTCGCCTGCAATTGCAAGGGGAGTTGAAGTCTAAGACCGAAACTAAGACCAGATACAGAGGCATCTTCCACGCTTTGTACGTCATCGCCAGAAATGACGGAGTGCTGGCGCTGCAGAAGGGATTGGCTCCGGCGATGGTGTTCGGGTTCATGATGAACTCAGTCAGGTAACCACGGAAGAACCCTTTGTTGGGTATAGGACAAATTCGGCCTTCTTGATCCATCTACGCAACTGAATATCCTGAGTAGAACCTAGTTGAAAATTCAACACAACGAAAACTTTCAACATAATAGGATTCAACGTTCTCAAATTCTACTTTCTGGTCCTGAAGGGTTAATTCATTAATCATTTATAACATTTCACCTGTGGCTTTAATATTTTCACATAACATTTATAACAGGTATCATATTAGACATGCAATGAGCTTCTGGTCTAATTTTAGATTAGGCACATATCATGTGGCGGAAGTCCAGGGGTGGACCAAGTCCAAAGACGGTGATATCAGTGTTAATAAAGCCATTATGTGGTCCAGCATCAGTGGTGTGTTGAGTGGCGTAACTGGCAACCCTATGTCCGTTCTCAAAACCAGGATGCAAGCCACTTCACATCCCAGTATTGCTGTTGGCAGACAGCATCGATATAAAGGTACTAAAGATCTCATAATCTGGTAATTTCGTCAAGAGGAACTAAAGGGCATGTGAGTTTACAGACGCAATTCCCAAAAATATTCCTTATTTTGTATTCACATAGCAGAAAGTGATTTCAATAGTCATGTTGCAAGCAATTCGCTTATATTAGCAGACGTCTTGATGGAAAGTTTTTTTCCAGGATTGTTGGATGGCGTGGCAACCATTTACAGAACTGAAGGAGTCAGAGGTTTCTTCGCAGGAGTGACGGCCACTTGCACCCGGCTAGCCATCGGCAGCGCAGCACAACTCACTACATTTTCCACGTAAGAGAGACCTTACACAAGAATATTTAAATTGCAGATCCTTTGACTTCTTACTTTTAATATAGGTACGTACGTGACCGTTGTGACCCCATCCTTGTATCTGAAAAGCCCCTAGAAGGTTGCAGCTGTGTATAATACACTCGGGCATAGGATTTGAGTACGATATTACGATAAAAGAAGAATTTACTTTTATAGAGATAAAAAAGAAATAAAAAGAATAGTATGCTCCTAATGCCTAGTGTTTTAGTCGGTTATTTTTAGAACAATATTATTCAACGCACGTTTCGTCGCCACGACAGAATTTTTACAAAAACAAACGTAACGTTTACGAAAACTGTTCTGTACCTATTGAAAAATATCTGTTTAGTGTTATCTATTTCTCAGAAACGAAAAACGCTAATTCTGAGAAATATGGTCAACTACTTAACAACTTGACCGGCCAGTTGTAAAAATAAGCAACTAAAATCAACCTGTGCGATAGAAAAATTAAAGAGTATTTTATTTGTGGCTAGTAAATATTATTCTCTCCAGAGCTAAAGAAGCGCTGCTGTCGCATGGTATTTGCATCAGCTCGCCGTTAGGGCTGGCATTCTCTGCCAGCGCCATCAGTGGAGTCGTGGTTGCCGTCATCATCTGCCCCTTCGACGTCACCACCGTTCGACTTTATAACCAGGGTAAATACTACCTTATGAAGGAATTTAACACTGTCAGGCGTGATTTTCAGGATCAAGGAAGCAATCAAGGTGCGGGGGTACTGTGAAGATTCACCGCTGATTCGTGCAGCCATCGCTGGTTTTATCAGTACCGTGCTGAATATCATTGTCGAAACGCCCTTGGATGTTGTCAATACACGGCTCTACAATCAGGGTAACATTCTCACATCTGTATGCTGCTTCATCGGTTGTCATAGGCGTCTTACTTCTTTAGGATTATTATGGATGTTTTCTCAAGTACTGCTGCTACAATCTTCTTTCTATAAGTACTTTTATTCTTCCTTAGGCTTCATTTTACTATTTAAGTGGGTGGTAACTTTTGCATGTTTCTGTCGTAGCAGTGGGTTGGTACGTTTTCTACGTACTTATTTAATCTGGCTGACTTATAGCTAGCCTTATATTTTAGTTTAAGATGCTTAAAGTAGCATTTTTAACCCCGTTTTAAAACGCTACCGACCCACGACACCTCTGGCGATAAAAATTTAAGATTTAAGATTGCATCATACATTACAATGTTATGTTACACTGTTTTCTTTCCTTTCAGGTTCAGGTTCTAATGAAGCTCAACTCTACAAAGGTGTAATTGACTGTCTAGCAAAGATCTACAAGAAAGAAGGCTTCTATGGTCTATACAAGGGCATAGGACCACTTTACTTAAGAATAGCTCCTCATACGACACTTTCATTGGTCATATGGGACATGTTAAACAACTTATTGATACCTGCTAAAAGTAAACACAGTTGATACTAGTTATACCTCGATTTTTATTGAAACCCTTTCAGAAGTATAAGACTTGTTGAAAAACAAATAATAATAGAAACAATACTTATTTATCAGATTTGGTTTCTATAGTTAATTATTTTGACAAATTATGGGAGGCGAGAAGTGTAACTCCCAGTCAACATCCAAAGAGCTAGATTTCGAAAAGACATCATCATCACAGGAACAGCTATCCACGTCACCGTCGTCCTTATCACCGGCAGACCATATGCAGTCAAGGTTATTGGGATCGTACGGCATCATGCCTATAGCCTGCTGGTAAACCATAAAGCAAGCATTCTTCTGACAGGCGTCTGGATCGTAATGGTCTGACCAGGCTTCCTTCACAGCCTTCCAGATCAGACGTCTCTGCTTCCTTTCCTTAGCTCTGACCCTGTCTTCGTTGTTTTCTGAAGCGATCTTGAATATCAAAGGACTGCAATTGTCAACATTTGTATCGTCGTCACCAGGTTCAACTTGCATCTCGATTATGTATTCGCCATTTCTTTTGCAGACGATCAGTGTGGGCTTTTCTTCTATTCGCTTTTTGGCTCGTTTAACCGGTTTGGATACTTCAACGTTGTATTGGCGTCTTTTGGCTTTGTTTAACATGAACAGGAGACGTTTTGAAATTGCTCCTGGTTTCCATCCTCGAGAAATTTCCTAGAAACAAAAAAATATATTCGAGTGTTATATAAACTATTATTATATTTGATTGACTTAAAATATTTACAAAAAATAAACAAAATCTTACTTTTTATTCCCTTGGAAAGCTTAACCAGTTAAAACTCTAAGGATCAATGAATAATACAATATTCAATTTATTATATCTTAAATATTAACGTTACAAATTTAACTTAACATTACCAAACAATAAATATCCTACATTCAATCATTACATGAAACCTAATTCTTACACCAAAATAAAATAAATCCGCCTCAGCACTCAAACAACGTATTTCTCATTTAGATCGCATATCTGTATCTATACTGGGTAGAAGCATTCTTGCTGTATGAACTCGTGCCATATTCCATATCTTTTTCAACTGGTTTATTCTTAAGAAACCTTTCATATTGCTGCTTCTTTAACATCTCAGCATTTATAAAAGAGCTAAGACAAGGTACGTGGAACGAACTCAAGCTGATCCCCTGACTCGTCAAGTGAGCTTTTCTCTCGCCAGGCCTTTTGTTTGTACAGTCCTTCAGCCTGAAATAAGTTTTGTTCCCACTGCTATCTACTGCCACTATCCCTTTGTCGGAGGGCACCGGGTGTTTGCATTGCTTACTCCTTTCTGAATAGAAAGAGTCTAAAGTATCTGTGCCTCTTCCTTTACCTCTTCTCAAAGAAGAAACTCGAGGTACCATAGATGGTTCTGGTATTTTAAGGTCTTCTCCTTTAGTTAGCATCTCATGAAGCGTCTGTAACAGTAGCCTTTTATCATGCCCGTGTCCAAGAATACCTAATCTAGAGAGATATTTTGCATTAGCATCTCCGAAACAACTCCAAGTCGTATCAGATGGCTTAAACACCGCCGCTTTGCCTTCACCTATTTTCTGATCCACAGCTTTTCTCCTTCTTTCTTTCTTGTGATTATCAGTTTTATGCTTAGTAATGTATTTCCACTTGCCCGTCGAGTCTATGTATCCGTCTACACCAACTACAAGCCACGTACCGTCGACATCCTGAAACTTGCCAGTTTCACATTCCATGTTATCGCCTTGGGGCCCAATGAATACCATTGGTGCCCAACGCCCATCAGGGCCGATATATCCATCAATGTTAATCTCCAGCCATTTGTTATCGGGGCCCCAAAAACCTCCAAGATCACTACATTGAATTGTTCCATCGGGACCTTTGAAAAATCTTGGTACTTGATTGCCAGATCTATCTAATAGCTTAACTCTATAATCTAAGTACGTGTATTGGGTACCTTTATCCTGTTTGTTTAACTTTTTTCCTTTGTACGTTGGATCGAAATGCGCATTCGGCGGCGTAAATTCTACTAACCATTCGTCAGAATCTGTATCGGAGCCAAATGAGACGTTGTCTTCAGAACACGAGCACGAACGTTTTAATTCCTCTGAGTCAGCTTGTTTTGGAGCGCAGAAGCAGTCTGGTTCCTCAGTATCGGGAAGTATACCGAGAGCTTGTTGATATGTTTTTAAGCAGATTTCTTTGCACATGTCGGTAAAGGCGCTCTGAATGAAAGCTCGTTGATCTCGCTGGAGACGTCTGAATTCGCGTTCCTTTCTTTTCTGACGTTCGCGATTCTCTTCTTCTGTCCTTCCTATAAAGTATGTGACCACAGGTTTGTCTTCATAGGGCTGCTGATTGAGAGCTCTTGGTTTAGCATAGGCCTTCATAGTTTCCATAGTGACTGTATACTCGCCATCTTTCTTAGCAACAGTAAGCAGAGGTCGCTTAAGAGGTCTCTTCTTCTTCTTCCCAGTTTCTTTCTTTTTCTTCTTAGACAGGATTATACCTGGATCTTTGGCCATTCTTAGTAAGCGTAACACTTGCTTATGTACACAGCCTGGTTTCCAGGTTGGACGAAACTAGGACAAACAAACAAAAAAAAAATTAAATAAAAAATATATATATAAATAAAACCAATGTGCTTATGAAGTAGCAAAGTTAGTGAATCCTCATGTTTTAAGAGTACCTACAGCCTGCAATACGTCCAGTGCGATATAGTCATAGGGTAAGTAAATTGCTCTGTCTAATACACGGTTACATAGAGCATTACGCCACTTACCTTCATTCCAGGTATATCATCAGCCGTCCATAACCATCCCATATGTTTGGGGACATTACCAAGGGTTCCTGTACATGGCGCTGTACATCTACTGTGTCCGATTTTTGGCGCTGAAAAGTAATAGCATAGTATATTTTTACGACTTACTCTAACATTCACTATGAAACGTATACTTAGGTAGAAAAAAAAGTACAAATACGTACGTATACCTGTGTAACCATAGTTAAATTTGAACCTGTCGTCTTTCTTTTCCTTCTTCTTATTCCTACAATACTCTTTATCGGATTCAAGTTTCGAAGGAATTGGTAGCGGTGGGACCTTCGGGTTCTTCTTAGTGGAACCTTTACTATCACACATCTTACTTCTTTCGCTTCCTGATGTACTCCTTATCTTATTTTTGTCTATTAACTTATGATAAACGGGACACGGAAACGGTGCAGTTAAATTTTTTTTTGACATATCTTCACCGACTTTCTCGTAACCACCACACACTCCGCAGTATGTAGTTTGCTTCACAAAGCCAACGGTACATTCGCACTCACAGTAACATGTTTTTTCGTCGTAATTCATTTTAGCCTTTATTCCTCCGACAACCTTCTCGACCGCATGTCCTATCTTTTCGCAGCAATCTTTGTTAAGACTCTTCAAATCCATATGAATCGAGTCAGGCGGTGGAGGAGGGAGTATACGTATTTCTTTATCGCTGCACTTTACTTGATCACATGTTATAAGAGATAGATCGGCGCCTGTGGTCGTTTCGTCTGCGTTTTTCAAGCATACAATATCTTCGCATGTCTCGTGTTTCTTCCGATTTGTGCAATCTTTATCGCAGACCCTAAACGTATACCTACCTACACTTTCAGTCCGAGTGTTATCTGGACAGTCACAGTCGCTTTCGACCGCGCCGCTGGTTTTAGAAGGACTTCCCTTAGAAGAGCCTTTTGTGGAGCTTTTAGGAGAGTTTTCATTTCTTGAGGAACTGTCCGCAGCGTTAAAATTATTTTTGACGGTAAAATAGCCGATGTAAAAAACCCTATTGGCCCAAGCTCTATCGTTATCACCGAATACGTAATTTAAAAAGTTTAAATGTTTTCTTTGCAGAAATGAAGTCGACTTTGTTCTTATTACATCAGTTTCCATTTTCTTGTATAAATCAAGAGCACTCTTGACTAAGTATAATCGATTCGATCCTATTTTCGGTTTCACACTCAACCTTTCCCCCCGAATAGGAAATGTAGTTGGCCTACTAGGACAATTTCGTTCCAAACTTTTGTTGTAATTTTCTGAACTTTTATTTATACTATCTTGACTTTTATTTCTACTTCCTGTGCTTTTAGTTTTACTCTCTGGATTTATATTTCTACTATCAGTATATTTGATTGTTTTCTTTTTACGCTTTTCATTGCTAAACACTGTTTTAACAGTTCCTGCTTTAGTTAATCGAGTGACCGCTTCTTTTTCGTTGCGCGGAACAGGGGAACTCCGGGACTTTGTTTCTGGAGAATTCGAAGCGGTTCTGATGCGGTACTCTGTATTTGGTACAGCCAAGGAGCGACCAAAAGACGTGACTTTGTCTCTCAAATGAGTAAGCTTAGTGCTGATTGTTAATGTTGCTACGCGAATGAATTCATCGTACACATTATGGCCACAGGTAACCCTTATTGGAGTAACGTTGGCTTTTGCAGCTAACATGTACATGTAGTCTACGTACACAGGACTCCAGGGAATATCAGCTGACCCTAATATATTTGTATGATCGTGCTTATTATATAGTGTTATCTCTATGGGATAGTTCTTCATCGCTGCGATTAACGAATTAATTGGACTAGCAAATAGGATAGATTGTCCACTTTGTAACTTGTCTGCTGGTGGCTTCTGGTCCGATATGTCATCTCTCACCTTACTCCTCTTCTTTGGTCTTTTTACTCTAGAAATCAGTGGATCTACATCATTTGGATCCTTCAAGGTAAGCGTAAAAACATCGGCAAATTTGCTTTTTATGTGAAATTCCTTGCAGGCTGTAAAACTTTTCAGCTCTTCTACCACGATCTCGAAAAGAAACATTGAATCCGAAAAAGACATTTATCTTTTCTATACCTAATTACGTACGCAAAATTATAGTAGGTATTTTTTTATTTTTCGAATATATCTGATTAAAATAGCAACATAATTTACAAATTTTAAATGAAATTAAACAACAAAACTTAAAATTTAAAATTTTGACTACAACAAACTGAATTTTGTCAGGTGAAGTAAACAATTTCAAAAAACCTACTAGTTTTTTTATGATAAAAAAAGGTTACAGTTTAAAGGTTTTCATCAGTGTAATTCCTACTTATTTTGGCGTTTGAATTTGCTATTCCAGCCGGTTACCAGCATAAGAACTTGATAAAGCAACTTTCTGGTCTGAAGATTAAAGTACACATATGTAGAAGTGAATACTATTATATCGTTATATACAATTCCATAATAGGTATGGTCTACAACTAAGCTGCGTGCAAGGACTACTAGCAGGTATTCCTAATTTTACTATGAACTACACTTGGCTTCTTGTAACGTTGTAGACACGCAATAAAACTTCGAATCTGTAAAACGAATTGTATTTTTACCTAACATGGTAATTTTCACAATTGCCAATTTTCTACTGCACCTAGAATATTTTATCAGAAACCACGAGAGTATGAATAAGACTGAGACGGGGTGCTGGATCTGTCTGGATAACTGTCTCTTGCTGCACTTGACCTAACTGGCGTAAGAAGTTTCTTACTGTGGTAAGCACGACACGCTGTAGTATTATTCCTAACGTAACTGGTATTGTTCTGTGTAGCTCTGTTAGACTTCATCAATGGTCTCAAATCGTAAAAGTCCTCGTAGGTCTGTAGTCCCTGCATTATTTCCCTGTACTTCGCTATTTTCTGGGCATCTGCTTTCATTCGTTCAGAGTATGGTAGTCTGGAATTTCCAGTCCTATCAAAATCGATTGATGTATTCAACACGAGAGCAGTCTTCCCTTTTACTCCTGATGACTCTGATTTTTTAGCTTTGTGTATTTGTCTATCAGTTTTTTTGTCTGTTGTTTTGACTGGTGATGGTGATTTTTTATCTTCCCCTTTAACCGTTTTACCTTTGGCTTCCGGCTTGACCAGTTCCATCTTGACAAATTTATGTGTCTTGCCCGTGGAGTTAGTTAAAGAATTTTTGACGTTTGTGCCAGGTCGTCGATTGTAATAACTCCATTTGCCATCCTTGTTAATATACCCATCAATGCCTATTTTGAGAAGTTGGCCGGTTTGATCGGTGAAGGAACCTTCTTCTGCTGAGTAGAACATGCCATCGGGGCCGATGAAGTTCATCGGAATCCATCTATTATCGGGACCTATGTAGCCGTCTTTGTTGATCTCCTGCCAAATGTTATCCGGTCCCCAGAAACCACCGAGATCGCTACACAATTCTTTACCGTCTAAGCCTTTGAAAAACCTGGGAACTTGATTTCCAGCTTTGTCTAAAATTTTCACTTTGTAATCGAGATAAGTGTATTGAGTTTCGTTGTCTACTACGACGGGTGGCAGTTTCGCTCTACCGTCATATTTAGCTGCAGGTGGGCTGAACTCTATCACCCACTCGTCGTTGTCTGAATCACTGCTGGTGATAGTTTCTCCGTCGGAACAGGAGCAAGAGTCTATCGGAGGAGGAATATTCGGATCAGGAGCTGTGGAGCAAGGACAATTAGGGTTGTTGGGATTAGGTAAAGGGAGTACTCCCATAGCTTGATTGTAAGCTTTAAGACAGATCTCTTGACACTTATCTCGGAATGTTGATTGAATTAGTCTACTTTTCCTTCTAGTTTCTCTACGTTCTCGTCTATCCCTTTGACTTTTGACTTTCTTTTGCTCTGCCTCAGTTTTGCCTATCGTATAGAAAAGAGGTGGTCTATCTTCATATGGATACTGGAAAGGAAGCCTTTCCTTCGAATATTTTTTAAATACTTCCATCTGAACGGTGTATTCGCCATCTTTTTTGGTAACAATAATTGTGGGTTTTGGTTCTATTTTCTTCTTTCGCTGCATCATGGCGCGTTTTTTCTTTGCTATGACGTCGCTACCTTCTCTCAGAGCTCTGTATCGTCTTACCAGAATCCTATTGGCTGCACCAGGTCTCCAGTTAGCACGCGGCTGGAAAATATATGTTGTATTACGATAGTTCGCTGATGATTATTTGTCATTCAATAATTTACTATTAAAGAATACCTAAAACCATAGATCGCTTGAGAGCTGGTATATTTAGTTTATAATTTTTAACTAATTTTCAATGTAAACTAAAAAAATGTTGACTTTAGGACTGGTGGGATTTACCTGCAAACATAATATCATATGGTTTTATGGAAAGTGAATGGACATGTTAAGCATGACTTAGCGTAAAAATAAAAATTTGTGCAAATGCATTATATAAATCACACTTTTTTAAATGAAAAACTAAAAAAACATAGCGCCGATTATATAATAAACCAGATATCTAACTTATATACAGGGTTATCGGTAACAATTTATGTTTTTACGTCGTAGAGTTGCAAGCTTATCTGCGTTTAACCGGATTTTACACGGAGAGTGTGTACAGGAACTGTTTGATCTTATCCCCATCACTATTCTACTACCTTACTTCCAGAAGATCGGCCGTCTTCTACATACGTTACATACACCACCAATTCGTACCAAACGTTTTGCTCTTAGTTTTTAATAAGAACAGCTAAACACTGGAATAACTTACCTGTCTCTGTATTTCTTTATAAATACAACCCGAGGGGAGTGTTCAAAGGTGAATAGGTTTTTACTAAGTAAACGTGCTACATCTTCGACTGCATCTTCACTTACCATCAGGTGAAATCGTGGTCAAACTTTGTCTAATTATTTAAAAAAAAAAACTCTGACTTTGAGAAAAAAAACAGCTATTCCATATCATAAGTCTATCTGCTGTCGTCGACAAAATGTATGGAGCAGCTGTTTTTTTTCTTGAAATCACGAGTTAGTCTAAGCCGATAACACTGTATTAATCGTGAATCACAATTATATTATAAATGCGAAAGTTTGTGACTTTCATCACGGCGAAGCGGCTACACAGTTATTGATGAAGCTTAGTAAATACATAGTTTCGGTCCTGGATATTATAATTTTAGATAATCCGCGGGTATTCTGCAGAGTTTCATGTTAGAATTAATAGACCTACCTATTCACTTTTAAATTAATTAACAAAAACCTTCAATCCAGGAATGTCCTCAGCTGTCCAGTTCCAGCCCATGTTCTTCGGGACAGTTGGGTATGGATACACTTTGGCAGGAGGACCAACCTTCTTCATGCAATTATGTGAGACGACCACTGCAACAGGCACACTTTCATTATAAGGTATCGAGTTCTCCTAAAAACACGTTCTAAGATTTTAGGAATAAAAAAATAATAAAATATAAAAAAATACCTACGTGGACGCTCCGTTTCGGCGACGTTGGCCGTAAATTTGTTTACCTTCTTCTGTTTCTTTTTTTTCGGTGCCGTATTAATATTCGTCGTCTCTTCAGACGTCGTCTTATTTGGCGTCGTCTTTGTTTCCGTAGGTTGCCGCATCTTGGACGTTGTTTTTGACGACTTTGCGCTCTCCTTGTTATTTTCATTGTCGGACCAGATCTTTGGAGTCTTGATGATCTGGCGATCATAGAGTTTATGGTAAACCGGACATGGATGGGGTTTTATGTACGGTGGAGCAGTCTTCATATCCTCTCCCAAACGTTCGTAGCCTCCGCACACGGGACAGTAACTAGTGTGCTTCGTTGCTTTAAAACTGCACACGCAATCACAATAACACGGGTCGTCATCATCTAGGACTATTGCCTTCTTGCTCTTCTTGCTAGTCACTGTGTCCGCAATAAACTCTTTCACTCTCTCGGCGACTTCGCATGTCTTTACGCTGCAAGGGTTCTGGATGTCATTGAAGTCTATGACCACATTGCTGTCAGCTGGACTAGGAGGAAATTCCCCAAGGCTGCGGCACACTGGAGTCTGGCACTTGGAACTCGGGTCTGACCTAGAATATTCGGAAGTGACTAATTTGCTTCCCCCGCTCGAGCATGTACTTTTAGTACAAGTTGTGGATTCGATGTTATTGCTAAACGGACACTCTGATGAGCAACTTCTCGCTTTCTGGTCTTTTGGACTAGAAGTTCCAGGAGATGTAATATTATCTAATTCAACAGTAAAGTAGTAAACGTTATAAACTCTGTTCTTCTTGACCCTGAATGGACATACTTTTCCTTCGCAAAAGGAAGATTCACTACTGCTGTCATTGCAGTTTTTACTGCAATTCGATTCGCAAGATTCAGTTTTCTCTAAAGCTAACTGCATTGTCTCGTTACAGGCGCATTGAGTAGACAAGCCCTCGATGGTAGCCGGTTTAGTAAACATGCCTTCGTGGCGAATAAATTCTTGAATCTTCTCTGCTAGGGTACATGATTTACTTCCACATGGACCGATGAGATCATTAAGATTGAATTCTTTGTTGTCTTCTTCGACAAGACTTTCGATATAAACTCGCATGTCTCTCGCTATCCGACAGTCAGGTCTGCCACAAGGGCCTCTTATATTTGATATATCAAAAGTTTTTCCGAGCCCTTCGACTTTCTTTCCTGCTTCGATGCACAATGGGCAGGGCTGTGATGTAGCTTCTTTTTTGAATCTTTCGGCAAATTTACCTTCAGGCCATTCGGTTTCTCTGCAATAGCACAGTCTATCGATATCTGTAGCTTTGACTCTAGGAGATATAGTCGGCCTCGGAGTCAACATTCTCATATTGTCATTGCAAGATACAATGATTTTCCTCACGTAATCAATGATAAAGTCTATATCGGGACACGTTTCTGGAGATTTGTATATAGATTCAGGAGGTTTATCGGCGGTTCCCATGCAGCAGTAATCTCCATCGTTAAAGAAAGTCAAATTGGCACCAGGAGCGTTTTTATAGTTAGCGTAGGTGATCTTAAGTGGCGCTTTAACAGTTCTGTCAACAACATAGTTGTTTTCGATCTTATTAACGTTATTTTCGAAGTCTTCATCTGTAGTTTTATAAGTGCACATATACGAAGCTGCTTTGTTATTCATTCCTGTATATAAAACTTTTTTGACGACAGGATCATCAGTTAAAGTCCGAAATGCTGTGCATATCTTATCGCCGAGGAACGTTAATTTTACTTGCAATGCCAGTTTTGCCATTATTTTGGCAGTACCTTCTTCGAAAATATTGTATGAGTCTCTTACAACCGTTGGCTCTACGCTCTGGCTTTTTGCCAATATTTCCAAGTGCACAATAAAGATAGGATCCCACGGAATAGACGCGAAGCCAATAAAGGCTAAATGGTCTTCTTTGTTCCATAAGGAAACCTCCATGGGGAATCTCTTCATGTTCTGTATTAGAAACCCCGCATTGCTGGTGAACAGCACTGACTGGCCGGACTGAATGATGGGCTCTGGGGGAGCTTCCTCGACCTTCCCCTTCTTTCCTTTCTTTCCTTGTTTATTTGGTTTTGGTTTCTTTTTCTTACCTTTCTTACCCACAGGCTCCGGGGGCAAGGGAAGCGGTTCTGGCATTTGTATATGCATTGATTTGGGGTCTCTTAGTTCCAAGGAGAATACATCAGCAAAGTCTGCCTTAATAACGAGGCATCGGCTCTCTACCATGCTCTGAACACTCTCCACAACCACTTCAAATACGAACATCCCGTTTTGCACCGCCATTTGCGATTTTTATTCAAAAAATATTTTCAGTAAAAGATTAAATAGGTAAGGTATCTACATTATTTCAGCGAATCCAAACTAAATATTCAATTTATAGGCATATTCGATGACTTATTAAATTGAATTTAATTTTGTAAATAAGTTGCACTGTATCAATTTTGAAATTATTTAATTTTAAGTACCTACTAAGTGTGTCAAATGTAACATGCGTTTAAAAATGTCCAAACTTTGAAGAAGGTAAGGTTTATTGGCTGCTTTATTATATTTATTATTAAGGTCTTGGTAGTAATGAACTGATGAAATGAGAGAGTAGGAAAGAACTTGGAATTCAATTTCAACTAAGTACTAAAACCTAAATGTAATTTTTTTTCCTCATTCTAAGCTACCATAGGTTACTTAAATTTTGTTGTGGTAGAATATGCTGTAATTGTAAAGGATTAAAATAATACTTTCGCTTAGGTAGTTAACATGCATTATTTAATAACAACACGTTGTTATTTTGCAGCTTAGTTGAATACTTTTGACATGAGTGAGGTGCGCGTGTAACGGAACGTGCACGTTATCTCTTATCAGTCCTATCAGCTGTTTGCTGTCAAAGTCAAGCTGACGTTTCAGTTCAGTGTTCTTCGCTGATGAAAGTGTTACGAAATAGAAATAAATAGATTTTCATAATATTCTCGCGCAGTTCTCCAGTTTCTACCAGCTAACAATGTCCTTGCGGGCCCAGCTAGTAAGGCAGAGGAGATGACTACAATATATACGTTAAAAATCTGTTGCTAAAAGGTATGATGGTTGACTTGGATAACAATAATGTTTGTGGTGGAATTTGATGAAGTTTGTAAGTAGTAGTAGCTTTATTACGTCTCTGAAATCACATGGATTTTATTTACTTTTGCGTAAGCGACCCTCGATGTCAAAGTTCGCGATAATTTCGAAATTCGGAGCGTGTGCACTGTACTAACCTATTCATTAGTTATGAATGAAAAGTAACAAATTAATTAATATTTCTGAATGTGTTATAGAAATAATTATGAGTAGAGTGCTACACATCATACCATGGCCAAAATCATTTTTATATTAAACTAAACAATTTGGTCTATCCTAAAAAAAAAGTCTTGGAAAAAGTCCAGAAATCTAAAAAAAAATAGTTCTAGTAAGATTTGTCCTATAGGACAGCTGACAGTCACATGTTTTTTTTTATGTTATATAATAAAAACTTAATCCTGTGTTTAGTGCTTGAGTGTGTGTCAGTGCTAAATGAGTTTGTGAATGTTTACAGTTCCTAGTGATACATTTAAAATCTGGAATTATCTATTAAAGGTAGGTCAAAATTAAATAATTTACACTTATTTATTATAATTTTCTGAAGCGTTACACTTGTTATTTACATGCCTGCTTAGGTAGTTAGTTTTCTTAGTTTAATTTACTTAAGGATATATCCTTTTAACTCAATATTTCTCATAAACCTAATTTATAGCTCGCTCAAAAGAGATTATCATGCTTTAACATACTTTTAGATAAGATAAAACAGTATTACTTCCTTTATTATATAAGTGAAGGTTACATTCAAAGGTTACATTAATTATTAGGGTGACACACTACAGGCAGTTATTTTATTTTAGATTACCTTAATTCGATTTTAGAAATTTTTATTTACTTTTCATACACTATGAAAAGTACATGAAAATGATCAATTTACATAATAGACCTATTTTCAACATCTAAGTTTCAAAAAATTGTTACCAATGATAAGACAAATGTTTAAAAATAAATTTGTTGCTGAAAATGTTGCAAAATATTGGAAGCAAATCAAGGTTTTATAGAATACTTGTTCATTACTCTGTACTAACTTAATAATCCAGCCGTAAGGTTTTGAATATCAGTGCTAAAAATAAAAAATAAGAGATTTCTTGTCAAATTCTTTACAGACTAGTTGAAAAGTGACAAGAGCTTAGTAGCTAAGCTTAGAAGGCGCTTTTGTATATAATAGTGCAGTTACTGTTGTGTAGATAATTAAGAATTCAGATTTAAAGGTTTAAAATATATTTGCTACAAATGTTGTAGCAATTTTTTTTTCTTGTTGTTTGTATTTATTTGATGGTTTCAGGATTCATGGATTTCTTAGTGGGCGGCCTGGCCGGGGTGGGTGCCGGTGTATTTAGCAACCCATTTGATGTGGTCAAGACCAGGATGCAGCTACAAGGGGAGCTCAGAGCCCGGGGACAGCACGCGGTGCATTATAGAAACATACCTCATGCTATGTTCACTATAATTAAGCACGATGGGATATCTGCATTGCAGAAGGGACTGGTACCTGCACTATGGTTTCAATTGGTTGTTAATGGAGTTAGGTAAGATATTATGATTAGGAATGATAAATGTTTCACCTCACAGCTTGGTTTAATCTTACTATGATTTCTGATGTGTCTGGGATATTATGAAATGTTTACGACAACACAGTAATAAAATAACGATATTATAACTTATCATAAAAACAATTAACTTATCATGCCTCGAACCTTTGAAGCACCATCTGGGCTGGCTGCTAGCTGTAACCAAAACAATTGACAACATTTCATTTTTAATGAGGAGTTCATACTGAAAATATCAGATGTTCATATCCATTTTCTTCAGAGTTTATTTACTAAATACTGATGAAAAAGATTCTCGTATTTATGGTTAACCCTTCAGATGCAACCAATAAAAAATATTATTGTATCTGCCATCTGTGAACCATACCAAAACAAACAACAAAAATATATAGATAATTAATGACATCATTTTTTACGAGCTTTTGACAAGAATAACATTATGCTGATTTTTTCTTATGTTATCAAAAATCTCCAAAAACGTAACTATTACATTCTAAATAAAATGAAAAATGAGAGTACGTTTTTAATTAGTCTTTCCAAATGGGGGTCTAAAATTTGAAATGTTGTCAATTGCGAACATTAATCCTGCAAGTCTTTATTTTTAAATGATTAGGAGTCAATTTACTAGTTTCGAGTATAAACTATATAGCTCTGAATACAAGAATACATCTATTCCATCATAAATAATTACAATCTTACAACAAGGATGTGCATTATTGTGCTTGTTATATCATTTTTATTACTTATATCTAAAGGATGATTTTCTTTTGCTTCAAAACTGTAACAACACCGGCATTCCTATTTCAGATTAGGCATATACCAACAAGCAGACAACTTAGGTCTATTACGCGATGAGAACGACCAAACGAAATTCATCAACAGTCTATTTTTCGGATGCTTGTCGGGCATGAGCGGAGCGTTTTTCGGTAGTCCGCTTCAGCTTGTAAAAACGCAACTCATGTCGTATTCTTCAGAGAAGATAGCAGTAGGAACCCAACATGCGCATAGAGGGATGACGTATGCCTTAACGAAGATATATAGGAAGAACGGTTTGCCAGGGTTGTGGAGGGGTGTTCACGGGATGATGCTGAGGAATGCGATAGGATCTGCACCGCAAATTGCGGCATTTTCTGTGTAAGTGCTCAATTAAACCATGTTATTTATTATTAGGGGTCATTCATTAATTGGAGGTCAACTTTTTTTGAGACCCCGATGCAAGGTTCGAGCTGATGTCTGTCTTAACAAAACTTATTGTACAGTTTCTAAAAATTCTTAGATTTTTAGTAGTTGAAGATATTATATTGGAACGAAGGAGCGAGGTGAATTCTTGCATAATAGGGGGAGGGGTACTTTTTACCGGCCTATTCCTGTTATAATTCGCAGGGATTTGCGTAAAGTATTAAATAATGATTCAAATTATCAAAAACTATGTCAAAAGTTAATCTAGATATGGTCGCATAGCCTTGTGATCGGCGAGGTTAAATGTTCGTGAACATGTGGAAATGTTACTAGTTTCATTGTCGGTTAAAACCGAATATTTCAACCTTATCAAAAACTAGTGAAAGGTTTTACCTTTCTATATTTTTATTTAATTTGTAGGTGTAAAGAGTGGATGGACGCAAACGACATGTTCCAGCAGTCTAAGTATTTGTCAGCGTTCGTAGCGAGCAACATCGGCGCAATACTGAAGACTGTGTTGCTCACTCCCATGGACGTTATCATGACTAGGCTTTACAATCAAGGTTAGTTTCCTAACATTTTTTTTGGTTGGGATAATGTAGTGGTATGGTATTTTGGGTGGTACCAATTGACCCCCTACTGTTGCTCCACTGGGGGGGAAACGTGCGATAGTTTAACATTATAAGGCAAATTTTACAAGAATTAAAGTTTTTTTAAGTTATTATATTAGTATAGTATTTTGGGTGGTTCCAATTGTCCCCCCACTCTTGTTCCGCTAGTGGGAAAAATGGGCAATATTTCAACATTTTCACGAATTAAAGATATTTTTTTTATTTTAATCGAATTGTTTTATGATTCGGGTCTTAACCCAGAGCACATAATATATTTAAGTTTTGTGCTTCCGTTTTAAATATGTTATTTATAATTTTAGTTAAGAGAATTTTTGGTCTATAATACATAATATTACTTTGCTTGTCGCAGCTGTAGACGCGAGCGGCAATGGAAAACTATACACTGGGGTAATAGACTGCGCTCGAAAGATAACCAAAACTGAGGGTCTACTGGCATTCTACAAGGGCATGGGCCCTTCGTATCTACGACAAGCTCCTCACACCGTCTTACTGCTGGTATTCTGGGATATGCTCAAAGACGCGCAGAAGAAATTCGAAGACGATCGCAATTTGGAAAAGGCTATAAGTTCGTGAGGCTATAATTTTACTGGTGGAGAAATTCTTGCTTAACATTAGTTGCAGGGGTCTAAGCATGCCGAAATAAAAGTGTATCGAAACTTCAAGTTACAACACGGAAGTTTAATTGAAGAGCTTACCTAAATCATTAAAAAAACAATGTATTATTGAGTCTATCGTGTTAACTTAAAAATAGTGAGGGAAGAATCAACATGATAACATAAGTGTGGCTGATAAAAAAAAGTGATATCTCGCCAAATATTAGACAATATACCTAGAAATATATCTAAAGGCTTTGTGTGGAAGCTTTATTAAAAATAAGGTATAGGTTCCTAAAGAGCTTGTTGATTGTTATGTTTATTAATTCATCGACTTGTTTTTATACTGTATTAATTAACCCAGTATTTTGACTGAGGATGATCCATCCTTACAATAAATCCATGATGTTTTATTGATTATGTCTTGTTATGTATATCGAATTAAAAATGTGCGAATGTTCTACAGTCCGTTAGAGAATTATTACAAATAATGCCTCATTATTTATATAATTTAGATCTTTAGATCCTTTAAGTAGTTGTTACATATCCCGCTTCAAAACCAGTATTATTTATACTTGAATAAGCATTTGTACAATTGTTAACTTGTAATAGTTGTTTATTTACTTAATGTGTTTATAATAGCATTTACTTTCTTGTTAAACGTTGTGTTTATATTTTCCTTTTGTGTACATATATCCTAGATTTTGAATAATAGTTAGTGGATGTGATCAAAGATATTTTTGATGTAATGACATGTTTACTGTAATCTGAAATTATTATCTAACTAATGTTTTGAGAATATGCCTTAGATCTGATTATTTTGTTTAACCTTTGATCAATATGAATGGAACGCAGCACCTATCACCTGCAACTTGCTCATCGCAACGTAGTCAAAGAATATCTAACACTAACACCAAAACAACCATTTTCACCTTATTTCCCTAGACTAACAGAGACAGGTGAGCGTCTTATATCAGTTGTTTCTTTTAGCACTAAGTTTAAATCACATAGGCCATATCTATCGCTCTTCTTACTATCTAAAAACGGCTGAGGTTGCACTGAGGCATTTTATGTGCTCTAGGTCAAAGGTTAAGTCTATTTATATAGAACCAAAGAGATATTTAAGAAATTAATTAGTAATCTGAATTTTTTTTTGCTTTTTATTTGTATTTATTTTCAAAAAAGATCATTTAAAATACCTATGGCCTATTATTCAATAATCCATAGACATATAAGTAAAGCATCATAGCTACACCGGAAGATGGTGACGCAAGAACACTCTGGAATAATCTTAAATTAACTATTGCATAAGCTGCGAGTGCGTAACACACAAAACACAAATATTAAAATTTCATCGAATATACCAAAACCATTCATCGAACAAATTTAAAGTTACAATTATTTTAGTTGAGTGATATAATAATAAGACCCCGATACGGACAGACCAAACTTACTAAACTAACCTAATTTGACAGTTCTAAAATTGTCACTTCTCTTTTTGTTTCCACAAGTGAGAAAAGGATGGATATAATTATAGGAACTTTTAGTTAGTCAGTGTGAGTGGTCGAATTGTGGTCGACTCTGTTTATATTGGATCTACCTAGTATGTAGGTAATGTATTATTTATATATCTAGTATTAGTATTTCATGTTATTGTATAGTACAAACTATATTAGGTCTATTTAATTGTAATGATGGTACAGAAACAGATTACACCAAATACTCTGTTGCCTGTTAATTTATTTAATTTAATTAAATAATTTTATTTAATTAATTTATTTATTTAATTAAATGAAATGTTACTAGTGGTATTTTAGTATAAACCAAAATGAAAACATTAAATGTTGCAAGTTTGCAGCCATTACCAAAAAAATTAGTTTTGTTTCTATTTATTAACAGTATTCGTTTAAGCATATTTGTCTGAAGCTCATTAATATATTTATTTGAATCTTACTAGGATACAAATCTGTCTGTAAATATAAAAATCAATTGCTGTTCGTTTGTCTTGCTAAAACTCGAAAGGCTGGGTCGATTTTGATTTATTAACAATTTTGGTATTGATCCGTTTGTTAAAGTAAAGGCAAGGTTTAAACGGTGAGAAACATACACAACTGTTAGGCGGTACGAAGTTCGCCGTGTCAGCTAGCTATAATAGATAAATGCAATTTGTAATGACTTTATCACATATTTGCGACCTGGAAATTAAAATATTATTGAAAATTATAGTTTAAACTTGCACGATGTTAGTAAAATATCACTTATTAACTATTGAAATGTTTACCGGCTCAGTAGAAATGTTTACAGTTATATTTAAATTATACTGATAATTTATTATTAAACTGCGTCGTTTTATTAAAATCTAATATTTTTAAACACAAGTTCCTCGTTCAATAGTTTATTATAAATTAATCCCTTTAATTTTTAATTATGCTGTTCTGTCCTGTAAGATATAAACCATTGTTTTTAATTAGTATGCATTCTTTAAAATGATAACGTGGTTTTATGCATTTTGTTTGTTTGTTTGAACTACATTTGCAGTCAAATGAAGTTAATGATGACGTGTAAGGCTATTACTACAAAGAGTATAAAAGTATAAATGTAATATTTTTCTTTTGTTCCGGAAGTTTCACTTTTCTCCGCTCAGTTACTTACCCCATTGGTGAACCACAGTGTTACGTTTAAATTTGAAGTCCATCTGTTAGTTTGTTATTTGGTAGGATAGGGTTTTCCTCATATATTTCACATTATCATTAAGTTCTATGATAATAACTCTAATTCGGTCGTTCATATATTGATGGTTAAAATAATTGAATACTTATATTAAAGTCTGATACAGGAACAAAATCAAACTTAATTACACTGGCTAGACTGAATTGATGTTCAAAAGTCAATGAGCATTTTAGTTAAGATATTACATCTCAATGATGGATTAAATATCTTAACTAAAATTAACGCGATATAAAACAAACATGTTTATGAAATTGACGGTAATAATATTTTTGTGATATTCAGTATTATAGAATCTTTTAAGTGAAAGTCTGCTTTTACTAAGAATAAACGTCATCAGAAATCACCTTATTTGATTTCAGTCGCCATATTGATGACGTACCAAGATGGCCGCGAAGAAAGATGGCGTCGCACGCGACTTCACCGATCTCATGATGGGAGGCGTGTCTGCAATGTTTGCTACCATATTCACCAATCCTATTGAGGTAAAGCGTGATTCGTAACGTTAAAGATATAAAGAAAGAAAGACGTTTATTAAGACACACAAGACAAAGAAGATAAATGATATTCATATACCTACCTAATAATATCCGAGATGATGTGTAGTAAGATTGCGGGTCTTGTTTTATCAACTTCCCGTCCCAGGGAACCCGGTCAAAGTTTCGGGAATATTAATAGTTAATAACCAAATAAAGGGACAATAAGAAGTACACCAAAGCTAGAAATAGGATAAACTTAAAAAAAAACATGTTGAGTTAAATCTTTTGTCTTATGCCGTAATAAAAGCTTAATTATATTATTACCATACATTAAAAAATGCTTTTTAATAACCAGGTGGTTAAAACTCGTCTCCAGCTGCAAGGCGAGTTGAAGCGGCACGGCAGTCACAGTGTGTTCTATAGGAACGTGCCACATGGGTTGTTTGTCATAGCGCGGACCGAGGGGCTGGTGGCGCTGCAGAGCGGGCTCCCGGCCATGATGGGATTCCAATTCTTTTTGAACACATTCAGGTATCAATCACATTACATTATTATTAATATTATAAAAGCGAAAGTTTGTATGTTTGTCTTTGTGTTCCTCCTTCACGCTCAAACGGCTTATTGAGTTTAGGTAAAATTTAGCACGAATTTATAGGCTATTTATTATCCTGGAAAATTTAAGTGTTCGCTTGGGATGATCTATCTATATCTACTGCGTGTAAAATCGCAGGGCGCAGCTAGTGTTTTATAATACAAATTAAATATTAATGAGTAGTAGTTTCTTTTGCAGTATAGGGATTAAATTAGGAAAAAAAATAGTAGTAAAAAGAGTAGGTACTTGGGTAATGTCACTTTACCCTGCCAAGTCATTCCACTGGTGAGAAAAGTGTTGGAAAAGAAGTATGTGTGTAATATTACTCACCATACATACATACGTAGCAGTTTAGCAGGACGCGTTGCAAGCGACTTATCAATCAAAACTCTCAATAACTTACAGTGTTAATATAATTTTAAGAATCAGTGGAATGTATGAGGCGAAATGAAGCGGTTTGGTGTTTAGAGCCCTAACATGATTTATCTGTGTAACTTGTAAATCTGAACTAGGCGCTGAACGCAGACCTCACCTCAGAAGGGTCTGAGCCTACCCTTCAATTTTCGTTCCGGGGCGCCTACCTCTTTTCTCCCCCTAATTGTAACGTAATTCTTTGTTATTGGTGCGCTAAAATACATCATAGTGAGGTGATTTGTCTTGGCACATTTTATTATTTTCAAAAAAGTTATTGAATTCTGCATAATAAAGTCTTTTAATAGGCAAAAATATGACTGCTTAGGAAGCTTGTAACTTTAAAGTGATATAAAAAATAGAAAAAAAACAAAACGTTAATAAAACCTGGTAAATAAAGTGTTAGCTATGTGAAAAAAAAACTGGAATCGGATAACAATAAAAGGTAGAAAAGAGCTATATCTTATTGTATGGACAAGTTTGCGGTCTATAGTCGTCTTGAACATTAAGAAACGATTGAATTCTAACTAAATAAGTATATGCAACGGTATTTCCTACCGCTTATACCTAATGGGCAAGTTGAAAAAACTTTGAAAAAATTGTTTTTGTGTTTTTCCCCTCTGTACAAAAGGCTAATGATTTTGAGTTTATGTTTGTATGTAAGTTTACAGTCTACAGCCTTAGCCGTGGAGCGATTTTGATATGTCATTCACACACACACATTGTCAGATTTATCTTATCTTCAGATGGTCATACCCTATACTGGTTAGATCCCGCGGTTTCGCTCGTTAAGATACAGCGGTCTAAAGTTTTTGCAATCAGGTTTTTTAACTCATGTTGCTTCTGACCACCCGTTTTATTTTTAGACTGGGCGTTTTCCGCATTAGCGAACGTCGCGGCCTAACTGTGGATTCTTCAGGTATGCTCTTTTTCTATACTGAATTAATGCATATTGTTGTTATTTATCTAATTAAATCATTTCCAAATTTAACGTTTGAAACTTCTTTATTTTCAATTGTATGTCGGTTGCAACTCCGCGGGTGACATTTACTATTCATAAAGAAACTTAAGATTGTTTTTGTTTTTTTGTTCACGTTCCGCGGTCTACTAAATAATATTTGCTATTATATTTATCCAAAATAAAAAGACAATTTTCCATTTATAGGTCGCACGTCGTTAATAAAAGGCGCGTGCGCGGCCGGCGTGGGAGGCGCTTTGGGTTCTATCGCTGGCACTCCTTTCTTTCTCGTAAAGACGCGGCTTCAGGCTCAAGCTGCTAAAGCCATAGCTGTGGGCCATCAGCACACTCATGCCAGCACTGTCGGCGCGCTGGGGGACATTTATAGGAGAGAGGGGGTTAAAGGTACCCGGTCACTTAGACTAGCCAATAGTAACTTGGGCCAATGACTCCCTTTTACCGAATGTGTAACATGTATTGGTCCATTAAAGATGAATTTGACTTATTTCAGCTCAGTTCATTGACCTTGTCATTTAAGCACAAATTACTGAAACTATTGTAAATATTCTAGACTCAGATACCAATGTCTGTTAGTTTTTAGTTGTTTTTTTTTTAGTTAGTGATAGATTTGTAAGTTTTTGTTTTATTATGTTTTGCTTCTTTCATCTATTGATTTATTAAGTAAGCAGATGGTCAAGTCCGCTATTTGCCTCGCCTTAGAATTACAATTGCATTGTGCCAAAATGGCCGTTTCGACATAGAATAGATCAGAGTTAGTATTAAAAAATGTGTTTTGCTTAATACTAACTGTGGTATATTCTATGTCAAAACAGCCATTTTGACACAATGCTATTGTAATTCTGAAGTGATTCCAATAACAGACTTGACCACCAGGTATAGGATAAGTAATAATATGTCATGTCTAGAAGGCCGAATGCGCTCGTAAGGTTGTTTTATAAGATTAGGTTTACTTTTTAAAGTGTTCTGACAGTTTTATGATCTTCGAATCAAAAAAAGAATGATAATTGATGGAGTCAGGCGTTACTTTGCGGAAATCCATTTATAATAAGATGGTATATACAAAATATTTAGTGTTTTTCCGCCTCATCTTGATGTCAGCGTGAGAAATCGAAAAATATTGCTTGCGAGCGAGCCCTTGAAGAGTCAACATCTCCTGAGGATGCCTTGTGCTAAGGCGAAACACGTGTCGAGGAAGTCGGATACTGAGAGAAAAAGAAATAATAAGGTGATGTGTGGCGGTGGTGAGGAGGAACCACACCATAAAAACAAAAATATTTTTCGATTTCTCACGCTGACATCAAGACGCGGCGGAAAAACACTAAAACATTTTGTATTTACCATCTTATTAAAAAGAATGATCTAGACTGCGTAGTGACAATTTTCAGAAATCTTTGGCGTATCGTAGTATGCGGGGCAGACCTATCGAGACGCGATTGGTCATTCATCTATTAGAAGTGTACCTACACTTTTAATAGATGCGCTATCTTTCCCCCACCACATCGCTTTTCGCTCACGATGTTTGCCGGGTATTCTGTACTTAGACAATTTTATTGGAATGGTTACTTCATAAATATCAAAGTAGAATCATCAAGTGTATTGTAGTGTCCGGCAATCTTCTAGAAATAAAGTCGACGTAGTGGAAACATTTCGGCGCAAGTTACACTTCTAATCGACCAATCAGCGGGCACGTCTCGACGACATCCCTGCTCAATACTTATACCTACATACCTATTACGCAAATCTACCTATGCATGCTTTAGGTTTTCGAGAAGAGTCGAAGGCAGTATTACTCATAGTAGGTACCTATTCTTCCTCGCGCCAAAAAGACCTAAATATAGTCCCTGCGTAGCGTAAAGTCATTGGTTCAAGTTGTTGGCTGGGAATTGTACATTAGCTTACGAGGATAGCGAGCGGACTGTCTTTGTAAAATTATTAACGTTTTATGTTGAAACAAAATCGTCTCTCCAGGTTTATTCCGCGGCGTATGGCCTCAAATACCACGCGGTGCAGTCGGCAGCAGTTCTCAGATCTTAAGCTTCACCTTCGCTAAAGAATGGCTTCGTTCTCGACACATACTAGCTGATCACCCGGTCGCGCTCTCGTTTGTGGGCGCTAATCTCGGCGGGGTAGTGATGACGCTGTGTCTGAACCCCTTCGACGTGGTCGCTACACGACTTTCCAACCAACGTAAGTTGAACCCCGAGTAAGACTCCTGGTTCCGCCGCAGTTGTTAATATTTTATAATTTAATCCTTCAAATTATAAACGCGAAAGTTTGTAAGAATATATGTGTGTATGTTTGTTGTTATTTCACTCCGAAACCGAAACTACTGAACCGATTTGTATAAAATTTGGTACGGAGATAGCTTATAACCTGGATTAACACATAGGCTGCTTTTTATCCTGTATTAACGCGGGTAACACCGCAGGGAAGCTAGTTAATAATAATTGTATAATCTATATCTGATTTTAGAATATTGTACTTTCTTCAGAGGTTTCTAACTAATTACCGCTTTAGATATTAAACATGTGGTTAGAAGCGAGTTCGGAAAAACCCGACTGGTGTATGTAACCTGTGTATCATCTTCGTCTTCGTCGGAATGCTCACATCCTCTCTCATACCTATAATATTCTATTCAATCCCAAAACAGCGCGTTATTTAAAAGATTGTGGTTCTTATTTGCACGATTCCCACACCCTGCCTCTTCGGTCATCGAGAATCTTGCTCTCAAAATGCCAACTCAATGTAAAACTTTTTTCAATAACTCTTTTGCTGTTCAATCAGTTATGCTCTGGAACAGACCTACAGACATCAAAAAAGCTTCATCGCTCGCTATTTTTAAAAATAAGGTGAAGCTCTCTGCTGCTGTTAATCGTGTATTTTTGGTCTTATAAATTTTTATATTCTTTATTGTATACCCCGTCCTGTACTATATTTATTTTGCAAATTATCTCCATCCTAAGGTTGCCTGGAAGAGATCGCTTTTAGCGATAAGGCCGCCTTGTGACACTAGATGTAAGGTTTTTTCTGTATATTTGATGTTTGTGTCTGTAATAAAGAGTTTATTCATTCATTCAACCTTAATTTTTTGATTTTGATGTACCCAGTGTCACTCTCACGACTAAGACGAATCTATCGACACCATTCACATAAAAATATGACAAGCCGTTTAGGCTCTAGGGCGTGCTACAGAAATATAGGTAAATACATACATACACTCGAAAAACATAACCCCTATTTCTTTGTTTTCTAAATCACTTATTTCTTTGCAGCGGTGGATGCGCAAAACCGAGGCAAACTATACTCCGGCATGGTGGACTGCTTCTATAAAATGATCAGTAAGGAAGGGCCAATGTCGCTGTACAAAGGAGTGGGGGCCAACTACCTGAGACTTGGCCCCCACACCGTCCTACTGCTGGTCTGTTGGGACCAACTCAAGATACTGGAGGAATATCTTAGAAGATGACATACTTAACCCGGTTTTATATAAACAGGTAAGTATTTCAGTTGATGAGTTTCACAAAATGAGGTCGCAAACTGAATTCTTACTAAAGATTATTCTTATTGTAAAAGCTAAAAGTCACCAGTATGGAATACTGAATCAATATTTTCATGTAAATATACTTTAATGTAATTTTAATTTCATATGTTGATATCGTATTAAATAAAATCACTTTTTTAAGACATAAATAAACTTTTATTTAAAAAAAATCGCTCCAAAATGTGTTACAATACTCGATTCTAGTAACACAGCAAAAACTAAAAACAACAAGCTAATAACCATAAAGTCCAAAGAAACAACCATAACACAACTAAAAATATGATACAGTTAAAAGTTGAGTAAAAAATAAATATTTCGAGAACAATAAGACTTTCTGAGTAAACACATAGACTAAATCTGTGCTACTTACCTCCTTAATCTATGGTAATGAGAGTCTTAAAATAATTTGTTCTTGTACTTAAAACAGAAGTTTAGAGAAGAATAATAAACTAAAAAACTCAGATCAAATAAAAAAAAGTCAATATAGGAACTGGAAATAACGAGGTTATGCCAGTTTTGATATCGACCGATAAAAATATCGATATATTATGTATACGGCAAGGCGTTATAATATTAACGGCCTCACTTCTTTTCTTTTGTATTTGATCTAAACTCAAAACTAATAAAATATACATCCAAACACTGTAACTGAATTAACATTTACTTAGATCGTAAAAAGTTCTACTTATAATTAAGTAAGTGCACTCTTTGAGCCGTTTAACCTATTCAAGAAAGGTAATCATTTTTAAATGCCTATATTTTAAAATTATTCGACCGTTTTATATCCGTAGTGCAATAGACGCATAACTTTAAACGTTACATAATGTATTTATATTCCGGAAACGTGTTTTAAATAAATATTTGGCACATAAAAGTAGTATGAGATGTAATTGTATACTGTAACATAGATAATGTAATTATATTACATTTTTGCTAAAGTATTGTTAATGCGAATGCGGGGCCAATTAAATATAAAAAAAAACAATGCTGTATCATCACACATTAGAACAAACAGCAGCCAAAAGGGTGATCATTAACTTTACAACCTCCAAGTTCCTTCAGGATCAATACATGCATATCCCTCTATATGTAGAATTGTGACTGGCCGGTTGGCGCAGTTGGTAGCAAACCTGCCTTCTGCGCCGCTGGTCCCGGGTTCGATCCCCGGACAGGTCAAATATTTGTGTGCATGAACATGCAGAACAATACAGCAAACTCGTAATAAATTTTCGTTATTGTTTCAAATTAACAGGAGCATATTACATAACCATGCAAAGTCGGTAAGTCGAGGTCCTTACATACCTCTAGTTGTTATGACAAATCATTCACCACGGTTATGTAATATAAATTTAGGCGTCCTTCCGTGCGTGATAGTGCTTCTCTGGATGTCTTCGAGAGAAGATGGCAATTCTAATGTACAATAAAGAATAAATATTTTTATGTACAATACTTACGTACATTAATAAAATACCTACATTTTACTTGTATCTATTGTTATCAAAATTAAATTATAAGTTGTTGACTTGGCCACGACTATGTGGCCTGGCGCCAAAGCTGGATCGGCCCTTGACTGACTGCCATTATAATCTTCGGTCGCGGGTGCGATGACTTTCAGGAACCTCAGCGGTGTTTGCTATAACTCCCCGCAGATTGCGCATCTTTCTATTAGTGTGCGATACAGTGAAGGCCTAACAGAAAGGCACGTAAACAAGTATATTTTTAGATTTTTACTACTTATTACAAAACGATAATATTAGCAAAATAAAAAAAAAATTTAAAACTATAAATTTCATTATAAAAATTTCCTACAATACAATGATATCGATTCTAAAAGCTTTTAGTGACAGTTTTTAAAAAACCTTAAAGTTTGATGACACTTTCTCTCGGGGAAAGTTAAAAAGAGACAGAATCAGGTACGTCTTGAGGGTGCTTTTAGTATTCTGACGTCATACGATACCATCATAAGTTCATGATGCGCCTCATAATCTAGTGTGAACTTAGCCACAGTTGCTGTGAATATTTTTCAAGCACACGAAGACAACATTACTTCGTCCTTATAACAATAAACAGTTGCCCACATTTGTTTACATACAAGAAATATAAATACTTGATAATCCACTATTGTTACACATATTTTACTAAAAAAAAATTAATAAAATCCGTTGTATTAGTTAATATTCAAGTGTCAATGGAAAACCTTCAGAATTGATCTCAATAAGAAATAAAATTTTAACGTTCTAGCTTGCCAGTGACTTCATTATGGATGGATGTTTTTTTTACTTAATTTTCTAAGATCGCTTATACGATATGAACTTGCAGGCAACTGTAATTAGACATTAGAAATAAACTTACAATTTGAAGAGCTAACTTGTAGTAATGATGAATCTCATAAAAAAACTATTTTATATTAGTAATTACGTCATTAATTTGGTCACATGACGACAGTGATGAAATTCCAAATATTTTTACGTCATTAATTTGGTTACCCGACGCCAAAATGACATAACAATACGGCAGTTTCGTCATTATTTGAGTCGTTCATTTTTTTTTGACAGAAGTAAGCAAGAGAGAGGTAGTGTACATAAATTTATTTATCTCATGACCTTTGGACTAAAGTCCTTACTAGTATATTAAACCTGGTAAGGGTTGCCATGTTTTATCTTTGAGAGAAAGTGTATTTGTTGTTCATGGCAATATTATATTTTTGTTTTTTGAAATGTTTAGTCATTATTTTGTTTGTGGCCATATTTATCATATAAGCAGTAATAGATTATAATCGTTTGCAAAAATTGTAATTTATAAACGACGATCTTAGCTTAATAACATTTCCTAAACTTCGATTAAAAAACGATCAATTTTATCACTACAGGATTTTACAATTGAAAATTTATAATACAAAATAGCAAAAAAATGGATTCGCCATTTAGTGGTAGCGGCTGTTTTGTATTTTTTTTTCTATCCTACATAGCTAGGCATTTGACCACAAATTCGTACGGCCACGAATGTCAGCGACACTGTAGCGCTAGATGGAACATGCCTAGTCTAGAATACACTGGCTCTCAAGGAAGGCTGCCGAAACCACCGTTACGTGCTTGGCGACAGATTTTACAACTTTGGGGCTAACCAGGTGAGCAATAGAAAACGTCCTACCACCTATGGGTATGTTATAGTTTCCTTACGATTTTTTCCTTCACCGGTAGCTCAAGCTCATTTTGCAGGTTTCGTGGGATCGAACCTCGTACCTTTCCACGGCAATCGAACCCACTAACTCGGCCATCAGCGCTACAAAATGTGAAATTTACCATAAGTATAGTATTCTACTAGTCAAGCACTTTCATTTGATACCCATATTGAGGGAGTTGTGAAAAACAATTTCGTCCGCCATTTTGTGACAGTGGCCATCTTGGACTGACTTCCATCCAAAATAGCTAATAATAGCACTTCCGACTAATACACCTTTCATACAAAAATCGGTTTGGGAGCTACGTTGCTACAGACACACATACACACATTCAGACACACGTCAAGTTTATAACACCCCGTAGTCCGTAGTTTTTACTTCGCGGGTAGATAAAAAAAAACCTGCAACGACCTGATAGCCTTTTCAAAAGTCGGTCAAACATACGTTCCTACAACTTTCATGAGGTACATGATAAATCACGTTATATTGTAAGGAATCCAATAATTACGCGAGGCATTTTTGAGTATTTTTCGACCCCGTCAGTGTTCAGACTAATACAGCAAGTACTTGGATATGTTTTATACTAGAAATAATTATTCACGCAATTTTACACCACTAATAATAAATAAATAAATTAATTACGTGATATTTTCCAAGACCCCCTTCCCGTCTTAGTGAGATTTGGAAAGATTTAGCTTCAGAGCTTAGCCGTCGTCGTCGTCCCCCCCCCCCCCTAGAACACCCCACGCAATTAATGGACGCCCCCTAAATAACACCAAAAATCTATCAAAATACCTGATGAAACAAATTCAATAACTAACTTTGTGATGAATAATGATGCGATTAAAATTGCGCGGTTTTGAGCGGCCATTGATGATGCAGTCAGAGATAAGTAGTGTTGGTCGATGAGAAATGATGATGCGGTCATAGTTGCGCGGTGTTGAGTGGTGAGGAGCGGAAACCGCGGCTGCAGAGCTGCGAGACCTGCGCGGGAGTCTTGCCACGTGTCTCCGGGAAGTATATCCTGAAAGCAAAATTCATCAGTGAATATACAGGGCTACCAACTAGGGGTGTACTAAGCCGAAAGGGGGTCACTGTATCCATCCTAAGGAACAAATTACACTATGACTAGGAGCAACTCTGAATTTTGAATTTTTTTGACAATCTCTTTTTTATATCTAAAAAAATTGTTTTGTTTCAATAAGTGTCTCGTTTCTTCTAATACCTCCAAGATTATGTGTACATAGTTACATGATGAGCGATCATGGATGATAGTTTTCGCTTGAAAGCGTTACAAACAAACTTCCATTCACAATTGTAATATAAGTAGTGATTTAGTCTCTTTTTGGGTTTCGTCGCTACGCGTCATTCGTCAAAAGTGCGTACATGAGGGTAAATTGACAGCAAAACTTGGACGACGTAACACATTAATCATTTGCATCTTTCTCAATTTATCACGATGATGACATCGTGAAAGTAACGGGTAACACCTGGAGTAGAGTCGCTCGGGAACGAGAACAGTGTAAGTAGCGGGTAACACCTAGAGTAGAGTCGCTCGGAAACGAGAACAGTGGAAGTAGCAGGTAACACCTGGAGTAGAGACGCTCGGGAAAGAGAACAGTGGAAGTAGCGGGTAACACCAGGAGTAGAGTCGCTCGGCAACGAGAACAGTGTAAGTAGCGGGTAACACCTAGAGTAGAGTCGCTCGGAAACGAGAACAGTGGAAGTAGCAGGTAACACCTGGAGTAGAGACGCTCGGGAAAGAGAACAGTGGAAGTAGCGGGTAACACCAGGAGTAGAGTCGCTCGGCAACGAGAACAGTGGAAGTAGCGGGTAACACCTGGAGTAGAGACGCTCGGGAACGAGAACAGTGGAAGTAGCGGGTAACACCTGGAGTAGAGTCGCTCGGGAACGAGAACAGTGGAAGTAGTGGGTAACTCCTGGAGTAGAGTCGCTCGGGAACGAGAACAGTGGAAGTAGTGGGTAACTCCTGGAGTAGAGTCGCTCGGGAACGAGAACAGTGGAAGTAGTGGGTAACTCCTGGAGTAGAGTCGCTCGGGAACGAGAACAGTGGAAGTAGCGGGTAACACCTGGAGTAGAGTCGCTCGGGAACGAGAACAGTGGAAGTAGCGGGTAACACCTGGAGTAGAGTCGCTCGGGAACGAGAACAGTGGAAGTAGCGGGTAACACCTGGAGTAGAGTCGCTCGGGAACGAGAACAGTGGAAGTAGTGGGTAACTCCTGGAGTAGAGTCGCTCGGGAACGAGAACAGTGGAAGTAGTGGGTAACTCCCGGAGTAGAGTCGCTCGGGAACGAGAACAGTGGAAGTAGTGGGTAACTCCCGGAGTAGAGTCGCTCGGGAACGAGAACAGTGGAAGTAGTGGGTAACTCCCGGAGTAGAGTCGCTCGGGAACGAGAACAGTGGAAGTAGTGGGTAACTCCCGGAGTAGAGTCGCTCGGGAACGAGAACAGTGGAAGTAGTGGGTAACTCCCGGAGTAGAGACGCTCGGGAACGAGAACAGTGGAAGGCTATGGAGGAGGCTTTCACCACTCCTATAAAGTGGTCCTCACACATTTTACAATCAATAATAGGTTAAACTGTAAAATATCTGTTGATTGTTTTTGTTTGAAGGAATAAAAAGCTTTTTATTTATTATTTTACATCTTTCTCAACCTTACCTCTAACCTTTCTCGCAGCAAAGTAGGTAAGTATATCAATCAATCAATCAATCAAGTTTTAAAATAAAAACTGCGCGGAATTACTATTTTACTTTTTTTGTTCTTTCTATACTACTAATTTAATGTGACAAAACTAAAAAAAAACACTAACTAAACTAAATCTGCTTACAACTAGTCAAGTTAACTACTTGTTTCCGGGTGGTTTGGTCTTTACTTGTGATTTTGATTCTAGCTCCAAATTTTTCAAAACAAATTATTAATTATTTTTCCAATCCTAGATCCGTCCCTGGCAGTTACTAAACTACTTCCCGGTGGCCGGGAACTACATTTGAATTTTTCTTAGTAGAAACTAATAGGTATTGACCCCAATTCGACCACTCACACTGACTTAACCAAAAGTTCCTAATATTATATCCATCCTTTTCTCACTTGTGGAAACAAACCGAGAGGAGACAATTTTAGAAATGTCAAATTAGGTTAGTTTAATAAGTTTGGTCTGACCGAATACGGGGTTAATATAACCACATAGTAAATATTTAGAAAACAATCCAAACTTACTTCAAGAAGACAAACAGCATTGCAGTGATCCCGGCGAACACCAGAAACGAGTAGAGTCCGAGAGTCTCCCGCATGGTGGGGAACAGCATCCCCACAAGGAAGTTGCCCCCCCAGTTGGCCAGCGAGCCCCACGCCATGCCTGCCGGACGGGGAGCTACCTCGAATAACTCTAAAGGGGAGAGAAATCATATTTTAATGCATTTTACATCAAGTAAAATTTAAAATTTTATAAAACCCCCGACATTTACTGTGGCAGATATCTTGGATTCGATTTGAACATAGTTTAGGATTTTACTAGTTAAGCCATTTTATTTTATACCCATATTAAGAGAGTTGTAAAAAAAATTGTACACCAACATTTAGCGGCGGCCATCTTGCATCGATTTTCATAAATAGCTAAAAATACACCTTTCACACAAAAATCAACATCAAAACCAGTCAATCAGTGGGAGTTTCGTTGCCACAGACCGATTTGTTTTTGTTTTTCGTATCTCATCATCACGGGGCGTCTCGTGCCTCCTGTGGGGAGGGCACAAGGTACGGGGGTCGAGCCATCTTGCTATTTCCCCGGGCTGGACGCTGGGGCCGGCTGGTAAAATAATGCCGACGCGTAATGATATGCGTACCTGATGCTATGAAGTAGGGTATGGGTCCCAGACCGAACCCATAGCTTAGTACATACAGGAACACAGCCACCATGCATATGTACGGCATCCACCACACTGCGTCCTGAAACAATGGCAATTTTTACTAATATAGTATTCGGAATGTAATCTAAGTAAAGTTCCCCAAAATATTATTCTCGTACAAAGCTCGTAAAAAAAACAAACGACGAAAATACATACTCGTAATTAATGACAACATTACGAGCTTTGTACGAGAATAACATTATTCGGAACTTTACTTAGATTTTAAAAAATCTCTTAAATAATTATAATTGTATTCGGAATTAAAATAAAAAAAAAACAAGGATACGTTATTTTTCATTTATCTTTCCATTATCATAATAAAAATGGGGGGGTCAATAAATTTGAAATGTTGTCAATTTTGTATGTCCCACCGCTAAGCACGGGTTAAGTCAAGTAAGCTGTAGGCCTTAGAATTGCACCACTGTGGTGAAATTATGTGTACTTCACAAGTGAAGTGAAGAATGCAAGCATTCGAAAGATTATCAAACCTTATCCAAAAAGCCGGTTTTGTTACATCGAAAAAAAAGTATTCAAGTCGTGAGTGAATCGGCATCTTCACTTTTCATCAGGCGAGTCAAGCGCAAGTAAATCTTATAAAAAACAAACTAGAGAAAGCACGAGAACCTCATTTTTTTTTTAAAGAATAAAAAACCTCGGCTTAAAATCGGCTAAATACCGCGTATTACTATGTTTTGTACAAAAAGTTGGATCAAACTCATCTCTTAAGTCTTTTGATGAGCAAAAAGGTATACATAGCAAAATATCCCAGCACTCGGCTCAGCATCACACGCAAATCCTCAATCTTCTTATAAGGTTAGATAATATAACATAAATATTAATTCATAAAAACATCCTATGTACATAAATCGAGATATTTGTTGCCCTACACTGAGCTCAAGGGCCGTGTTGTGGAAGCCATGGATACGATACATTCGTCATACACAAAATAAAACATTTGTCGGAGGCATCCTTACAGTAAGTAAGTAATTACAGTAAGTAAGTTAAATTATAGACTACAAATAGTATGCTTTAAAGATAAATACTATAGTATACGTAGTTCATTAAAAAATGCGAGTCCTAGACTGTGGGTTATCTTCTTAGTCTTAGTGTAAACTCACCATAAAAGCCATGGCTAGTGGCAGCATGGCCAGCGTGGCAGCTGATGCGGCCACGCTGGCCAGCAGCAGCGGCCTGCGTCCCAGCGCCGGCAGAAGGCGAAGCATCACCACAGCCGTGGCCACGTTGATGGCGCCGCACGCGATGGTGGCGTACTGCGCGCTAGCGTCCGACAGACGCGCCTGCTTGAAGATCGTTTGCGAATAGTAGAACACCTAGGAGATAAAAATAGTTGAGACTTTAATAGAATATAAATATATTTATTTGTAACAGAAAACATAACTTAAACAAAAACTGAAAACATAAAATTTGTAACTAAATGCTTTCTGTCACAAACCGATCCCAACTCAACACAGTGCCGGTTGAAACAACCAGCGTTGATCTTCCGTTGGAACCGGGACGCGACGTCACGCACGACCAAGACCATGGTCAAAACCACAGTCAAATATCAAGTAATAAGTCATCGTGGTCAAGTCCAAGTCACATCTTGTACCCTTGTACAGCGGTGAAGACTTTACCAGCGTTTTGTATGGAGATTTCGCGCGAACGCGAAAACCACGTTATTACCTCTTTATCTCGCTACACATAAACAAGATATTTATGGTTAATAATCCACCAATATAACACAAGAATCACTAGTTTGGCATTGACAAAGACAGAGACGCCATTTTTTCAGTGAACGCGGGAAATACTCCTGTTACACGTTGTATATGTGTGAATAATGTATGTATGTGTGTGTGTCTCACCGCGTTGATCCCGCTGGCTTGCTGTCCGGCCTGCATGCTGGCAGCCAGCAGCAGCGGCAGCCGCAGCCTGCTGTCGGTAACGACGCGCCACATGCTCTGACCGCGCTCCGCCGCGCCCGCGCTCGCTGACAACTCAGACCGCAGGAGATCCCTGTCTTCTGTTAGCAAGCTCGCTGACACGCCTCGTAGCCGACTTAATTCTATAAGGACGATGTTCTTATTGAAATAAGAAACATAAGCCTGCTCTATCTGCCGCACGTGACGTCACCACCCGGTTCCAACGGAAGATCAGCACTGGTTGTTTCAACCAGCATTATGTTGAGTCGGGGCCGGTTTATGACAGAAAGCAGTATAATGTTTTTTTCTGTTACTAATGAAAAAAATATTATATTCTATTATATTCAATCGGATAAAGTTAGGCATGAAAGTCAGAGCAAACAATGGCTTCGATATTAGACAGTTCGCCGCTTTAACGATGTCAAAATGAAACTAAGTTTGCCTGCTCTTGTTTTCACCTCTTTCGTGCCTAACTCTATAGCCAATAGGAGAACAGCTCGAATTGTTAACCAGCATTAGGCTGAGTTGAGATCGGCTACAGAGATAAGAAATTGACTGTCTAATAAAAACTGCTTTGCCATTTGCAATATCCAAAATATCCACACGCTAATGTATCTCTTTAATTTGTTGTTGTTATGTCACAAATGAACTATTCATATTGACTACATTGTAACAATTTATACTTCATTAGAAAAAGTTATTCGGCCGACTTCAACTGAAACTACGGGACATGTTTTGATAAAAACGATTTAATAAAATAACAAATAAGTCCCAACGTCTTAGAGAAATTGGGGTAAATTCATACAAAAATAAAAATTAAGTTTCGAACGAATAAGAATTTTTTCCTTTGAAGTCTGCCAAAATTATAATACGAATTACTAACTGTTTATTGCAAACAAACATGAAATATACCAGAAAATTCTTACATGTAGTAAATAGCACAATTCAAGTGCAGTCTCACCTTTATAAGCAGTCTCTTCGTTCCTCTTAACTACGTACAAATATTTAGGACTCTCCGGCAGTAGACACAGCAACGGTATACAGACTATGACTAGCAACGAGTACACGGACAGCAAGTACGGCCAGTGCTCCGCCTTCCCTGGGAACCAAAAAATAATGTATTGATAATAGTAGATTAGTAGCCAAGGGCTGTAAGGCATCAATTGCAGCCCGAGATATTTAGTTCGAGGGTGCAATTGATGCTTACACCCGAGCTAAGTACTCTGCCTTACATCTCGATTGTGAGGTAAGTAGAAAAAAACCGGTATTACATTTTTTCTTCTTTTTTTTAATTTTTTTTTTTCAAGAACGAAATTGAGCTTTGCTGTTCGATATTTAAAATTGATGACTATTATACTCATACGAAGACAAGGCTGAATAGCGAAGCGACCTCTTTTGTCATTGGGCTGAATGCATGATGTCTATTGCCAGTATGATGGTTAGATGTACGCGAACTTTTAGAAAGAGTGAAGTTTTTTAAAATGTTTTACTGCCCTATGGCTTTTTTAGCTACATTATTATACTAGAGCGTTAATTGGTCACCTACAAGCCCCATTTGGGAGTAATAAGGACCTACTTACCGAATATGAGAGATGTAAAGAATTGTTAATTGCATGATGTAGTTTTGTTTTTATCCTACGCAGCTAGTCATTTCGTAAACAAGTTCGCACGACTACGGAAGTCAGCGATACTGTAGCCCTAGATGGAGCATGCTTAGTGTGGAATACACTGGCTCTAAGGGAAGGCTGCCGGAACACACCGTTAGGTGCTTGGCGACAGATTTTACAATTTGAGGGTGGTAGCTAGCCAGGCGAGCGAAAGGAAACGCCCTACCACTATGTGTCTAGTTGTTTAGATATTAAAAATATGCCAAGTGTAAGTCGGACTGGCGCATGAAGGGTTCCTTACCATTATTTATTGAACATTAGTTAGAAAAAAAATCAAGATTCTTGTAAGGTACTCTCTGTAACTCTTAAATGTTTATTTTATTACGTTTTTAATATTTGTTGTTAGTTTGGTTTATAAATCGTACGAAGCTCGTCATGACGTTATCAAATATATGCATCTTTGTTGTTTGTTTGTTGTTTTTTTACAAGTTTTTTTACAATACCATTATTCGGAACTTTACTTAGATTTTCAATAATCTCTAAAAACATAGATCATTACATACTGAGTAAAATAAAACAGGGATACCTTATTGTTACTTGATCTTTCTGTAATGGTAATAAAAATAGGGGGTCAATGAATTTGAAATGTTGTCAATTGCCACTTCAACCATAGATAAGATGAGATGAGATGAGATGGGATGGGATGGGATGGGATAGGATGAGAAGGGATGAGATGGGATGAGATGGGATGAGATGAGATGGGATGTGATGGGATGAGATAGGATGAGATGAGATGAGATACGATGAGTTGAGATGAGATGAGATGAGATGAGATGAGATGAGATGAGATGAGATGAGATAAAATAAGATGAGATGAGATAATATGAGATAAGATGATATAAGATAAGATAAGACAACTCTTTATTTAAAAACCAGCAACAATACATATATGATTAAAGAAATCCTTATACACATATACAGGCTTTTTAAATGGCGGCCTTATCGCTTAAAGCGATCTCTTCCAGCCCAACCATGCACGTAAATGATAATAACTTATATTAAAGAGGCCTTAAAATATTGCACTATCAATTAAACAACTATAATAAATCATAATAAATAAGATACATGTCATTACTATGGTGATAGAATTACGCAATAAAAACCGCAGGCCTCCTTACCCCCCATGGAGCAGAAGGCATCCAGCGGGCAATACTTACCCCCTAAAGCCCAGTTAGCCACCTTAGTAAAACCAATGTTTTACAATATTCGCTGCCGCACTGCCAGCCTCATTAATAAACGCATCTTAACTTTAATCGTCATTTGTCTTGTTTTGGCGCGTGACGTTCTCCATTGGATAGAACAAGACAAAAGAAGTTAAGACGCGTTTATTAATAAGACAGTGCGAGTTTGGCGCCTAACAACTGTTTCCTAGGAATGCAAGCCACTATATTCCTTGATGATGGTGGTTTGAGAGTATTTGAGAAAAGCAAATATCCACCTAAAGACTATTTGATTTAATGATACCTTGGCGATAGACTTACCCAATAAGAAGCGCAGGCCCATGACTTGTCCCACTAACACCCCCACGTTGACCCCCATGGGACAGAATGCGCCCAGCGGTCCCGTCAGACTGTGGGGGGCCAATTCACTCAGGTACATTGGAACTATGCTAGTTGTTAGCCCTGGAACCAATGTGGATAAAAATGACAAAGAAACCAACAGACACACCCGCATTTATGATATGTTTGGAGATAATAATAATAATATTGGACAACATCCACACAAAGCCCTTCAGGTCCCAAAGCCTGTGCTATGGTAACCTGATGACTGATATACATACTTATATATATAATAAACACCCAGGCACAAGTCGAACAGACATGTTCATGCACACAAATGTTTAACCGATCCGGGGATCGAACCCGGGACCAGCGGCGCAGAAGGCAGGATTGCTACAAACTGCGCCAACAGGCCAGTCATATTAATAGATTAAAGTGAGATATACCTAATAAAGTAAGTGGTAGCCTAGTCGTTAAACCAATTGCCCCGCAAGCTGGGCATGCACCCTGAGTATTCACTCATATGCATATTATTATTAATTACTACCTGCTCAAGCGATGATGGAAAATATCGTGAGAAAACCTGCTTGCCAGAGAAGGTTAATAGCTTTCGAAGACAAGTTAAGTCCTTAAGCAGTATGGTGGACTGTGGCTTACACCTCCCTATATAAGAGGAGACCTGAGCCCAGCAGTAGGACGTTACGGGTTGATTGGTACGTAGTCATCGTGTAAATATATAATAGTACCTAGTAAGTATTAGTACCTACAGTTTACCTGCGGCCAGACCGACTACAAGTCGTCCCAGTATGAGCATCTCCACTGAGCCAGCCTCGCGACAGAACATGAACAGTATGGCACCACCCACTGACAGCAGGCTAGTCATTATCGTCGCCATTTTTCTAAAACATAATATATATATATATATGTTTAAAACTAGTTTAATATAAAAAAATATTTGATATAAACTTTTACCAGGAACGGTCAACAAAAAATTGTAAGTGTACTCGTCAATTTGCATCAATGTTGTATTACCTACTGACTATAACAGAATATTTACCTTCCTAGAGTGTTGGCGAGCACAGCCCCCAGGACGGAACCGGTGCAACCTCCGACTATGAAGATGGACACCACAGCAGACCAGAGCACGTCCAGCCATGTTTCACTTAACACCACGTCGTAACGTGACGTTATAGTTACGTTGCACCAATGTTTTATTACCTGTAGCAAACATTTTATTAAGGTTATTTAAGTTTTTATAACTGTGTCATTCTTACTCTGTGTGGGGGCCACACTCTGACCTGGATTACACAAGCACGCTGGACTTCAGATAGCCTTTTTGGAGCTGATGGAGCAGATGGCAGCGTGTGCGCTTAGTGTGAGTCCACGGAACCAATATTACTACTGATGGGATAAGTCCTCGGTACTTACCAGGCGCTTCAAATCGACATAAAAACCACTGTCATTTTCTAGTAAATATTTAGTGCTTGGGGTGTATTCTGCATTTCATCCCGCCAGTTCGATTCAACTTACTCCTTCCATTAAATAACGTAGCTAAACTCTGAGTCGCTGGGACTATTATTTACCCCAGGGAACGAATGCCCCATGCTAGAGTTTAATCTTTCCAGTCAATCGTCGTTCTTGAAGACAAGAGCTTAGTTTGCCTAATGCAGCAATTAAATACAAAGCATATAATCACTCACATCGGCGGATGTGTTAACCACCCCTATATTATACCCCACAGGTAGGGATGAGCCAAGTGTAGTGACGACACCGGCCAATATGAGGTAGAACGACCATCCTGCTTTGTACTCGTAGTTTTGCGTCAGGTGTTGGAGCTCGTTGGTCGTCTGGAACAAAGCGTGGCTCTTGGTAACTCCGATTATTAGAAACAAAAAAAAACAACAGTTCAAATAACCTGTTAGTTCAAATAACCTGTTGTCGTTATACGGCAACAATTACGTTTGTTGTATGGGAGCCCCCCTTATATATATTTTTTATTTTGATTTAACCATTTTTTTTTACAGTGAATATACAACTAATTATTATGTGATTATTTTATCTGTTAAGTTTATTAACATCGAGCAAAAAAACGGCATGTTTGTTGTTTGGGAGCCCCCTTAAAATATTTAGTCTGTTTGTTTTTAGTATTTGATGTTATAGCGGCAACAGAAATACATGATATGTGAAATTCAACTGTCTAGCTACCACGGTTCATGAGATACAGCCTGCTGACAGACAGGCAGACCAGAGCGGACAGGACGCGCGGACGGTAGGACGGTCGGACTGACAGCGAAAACTTAGGAATAGGGGTTCCGTTACATATTACAATACATATTTAGGTAAAACAACCTTAAAAATCTTATCGAAGAATAAAATGAAGTAATTTTATGAATTACTTACACCTAACATTTTTTTATGTATGAACTTGAATTTGGGTTTAGTACCGTACTTTCTGTATGTGTCCTTATATTATTGACCCTATAGTATGTTCTATTCAAAAATTAAACAATAAAATTAGGAGTATTTAGGAGATTACAAAAAAAAAAATTTAATAAAAAATTTAAGTATTTTATTAATTTATATTAAAAGGCACTTAGTTCGCTATGATGATTTTAAATTATTTCCTCTCATTATCCGACTATACGTTGCAAAAATGTATTAAATCTCGTATCTAATAGAACAATAACAATAGTAATTACTAAATGCCTATTTACTTAGAAACTGGACGACTATCAACGCGTAAAAAATGCAAATTAAAAAATTACGAATATAAAATTACATAGTTCAGAAGTAAAATTCGCATTTACAATTTTATTTCTACATACTTTAATCATCTATATACACATATAAGAAGAGATATTCGATCTTTCGTATCTTTCGTGTTTACATTTTTGACACTTCTTAGCATCTTAGTACATTTGCGTTGTTGGGTACTCAATATACCTCAAGGCTCATAAAATTTCTTCGACAACTAACTCTCTAGTCTATCTTCTTCTTCTATATGTATATATATATATATATATATATATGAAACAAGTGGTTAAAGGATGCTAAATCGTTAAACCTGTGTAACATTCTTAATTCCTTTTTTTCATGTTTTATGTACCAAGTGTCACTCTCACGACTAAGACGAATCTATTTACACCACTTACATAAAAATACAACAAGCCGTTTAGGCTCTAGGGCGTGCCAGAAATTTACATACATACACGTCGAAAAACTTAACCCTCCTTCTTTCGCAGTCGGGTAACGAACCCACGTTTACCATTGTCACGCTATAACTTGAGAAAGGCTTTACTGATATCATTCATTTTTTTACGTTTTTAATATTTCTTAGTTGATTCTTAAATTCAAAAAAAATTATAAAAATCCGTAAGAACTTAAAAACTTATCCACCGCGAGTAGTACCGCGTGGCACAGCTGTTCCCTGATAAATTAGCTGTAATCTCTAGACACAATCAATAAGTAAAAAAGCAAGGAAAACTTACAAAGCATTTCAAAATAGCCTTCCACATAATTATCATCATCTATTTAAAAGTACTGCGAGTACAAGCACGGTCTGTTAACTATCAAATCAAACATCAATAACATTAATTTGCTTAATAATATGACAAGTTTAAAAAACCAGCACATTTAAAAAATAGATTCAAATTGATAACTGACACTTTATTTGAAATGGGTTGAAAAATAGCAAACTGCGAACTACGCGTAACTAAAGCTAAGTAAAAAAACGGCCTTGCACTCAGATATCACTTCACATTAACATTTATAACGAGAAATTAAACTCGTAGTCATCACAGAAACATTGGTCAATAACGGCAAAATATCACAGAAGGCGAAGATCCACCAGAACCAGTCGCAGAATAGACAGTCAATCGCGAAGTGAGTTAGAGATATCGATGCCGCACCGTGGCAGCATATTGCTGAGTTAACACAGTCAAGGAAAACATTGAAACACTAAAAAAAGTATGAGAAACAACAGCCAATTATAATAATTCTAGCAAGGGTTCTGTAAGATAACGAAAATAAAAAATAGGTACAAATGCGAGTCGGACTCGCGCACGAAGGGTTCCTTATTATCTATACAGCATTAGATAAGGTTCTACCTGTTGTCGTTATAAACATCGAACAAAAATGGCACAACATCACGTTTGTTGTATGGGAGCCTTAAATATTTCTTCTTTTTATTATTTAATTATTTATTTTTAAAGTAAATATACCATAAAATATTCTCTGAATATTTTAAGCGAAACTATATATTGTTTACAAATCCGTGGACCCATTATAATAACGATGGCGTGATTGGCGTATCGTGTTTGAATAACAAGGTTAACAGTACTTAATTATAGTGACCCTTTTCATAAATACATAAGTATATATAACAGAGTAATTCCTGACTGACGGACTTATGTTTGTCTGGACTAGGAATCAACGTAGGGACTAGACATGAAATTTGGAGGAAATATTTTTTTTATTTATTTATTTATTAACTACACTCATTACATAAAGGACTTGTTTCATTTTCGGCCAGAACGGTGTACGTCTGCCAAAAATATCCTAAAGATGTGATTAATATTGTGTATTAATGAAAAATACATCAGTCGCCTCTTTCATTGTGTACAAAAACATCTAAATTCTTTGAATTGTAGTGGAATTATGACATCCCTGGTAGATTTATGTATCCTTGGTAGACTCCAATGGTCACATTGGTCTATGAATTGTACCACTCGTCACAAATGTCAAAATAAACACAATAAAAACGCGTAAATCACCCTTTTACGTAAATAACGTGGCAAAATTTTGTACGATATGTGTCGAGCGATAAGCTACGTTATTTTGAATTTGGCTGATATATTATAGATTGATATTCCCTAACGTATTTATTGTATCATGTACATTGTCCTGGCCGGATCTCCATACATTATTGAAACATCTATTTTAGTTATAACTATCTAAAAACCAAAAAGGTTTGTGAAGATACAGAATCGCTCAACCATAAATACAACATATGTATTATAAATACTAGTTATAACATTTATCATAGAATGTAGGGGTGTACTAACGACATTCGGAAATACAACCCCTAAGGAAGTCAAATGATAACCCTGGAACCGGGGTAGTAGAATTCGGCTTCGGTTTCCCCCTGCCTGTCGTAAGAGGCGACTAATAGGGGGGTTCGGGCCTGTGGGTTGTCAGTTTTGGGACCATGGCAACCCACTCGGATAACCTAGGCCCAGGAAGGACAACAACGTGACAGTGACTCGCGTTGTTGTAGAAGAAAATTACGGGATACAACGGAAAGTGTTGTAGGGGCTCTAGTAGTGTTCTATTGGAGATCCCAGAGCCCTTCGATGTACACACCAGAAGCAGGCCACCGAGGGGGTTTTAGCGGGTAAAAATCCCACAAATCCTAGGTGTGTCCTAAAGCAGCCGGGAATCTTGAGAAGATTTCCCTTCCGTATAAAAAGGGTATAAAATGAGAGTTTAAAGTTTAAAACTTCTTATCATTCTATTGTATGCCGCGGGTGATAGCTAGTAGTATTCTAATACCTGGTCCTTGATCTGGTGGTTATTTAATCAGTACAAAGAAGCATGCTGTGAGTAAAGACAAGTTAGTAAAGGATACACAATAAACTCAACCCTGGATGGAACATGGCTACTCCGGTTAGTAAAATGACGAGCTCGGTTACACTGAATGTAAGGGACGCCGCGAAACCTCCTACCAACCTGCGAACATGTATTATACACTGTCAGCACACGACATTCGTACATAAGTAAATTAGCATAATTATTATCCTACTTTAATTGGTAGGATACTAATTATCCTACTTTAATTATCGGCTTAACAATCCTCATTCGTACATAAGTAAATTAGCATAATTATTATCCTACTTTAATTGGTAGGATACTAATTATCCTACTTTAATTATAGGCTTAACAATCCTCATTCGTACATAAGTAAATTAGCATAATTATTATCCTACTTTAATTGGTAGGATACTAATTATCCTACTTTAATTATCGGCTTAACAATCCTCATTCGTACATAAGTAAATTAGCATAATTATTATCCTACTTTAATTGGTAGGATACTAATTATCCTACTTTAATTATCGGCTTAACAATCCTCATTCGTACATAAGTAAATTAGCATAATTATTATCCTACTTTAATTGGTAGGATACTAATTATCTTACTTAGGTAATTACTGGATAAATTTTTAATAAAAAAAATTTACTTTAATTAATAGGATAACAGTTATCCTACTATAATTACTAGAATAAAAACTATCCGTCTTAAACATAAAAAAAAATTATAAATAATTATAATTAGTAGGATAATAATTATCCTCCTAAAAATATATATTAAAATTTTAACCATAGTATATATTCACATTTTAATATTTATTTGTTTTCTTTTTTCTACCAATAAACTTACGCAAATTCGTCGCTCGAAAGAGTTGTATAGCTAGCACATCTAACACGTTCGTTGTTAACGGCAATGGACAAGGTTCATCAAATAAAATTATGTCATATTATCCTATAAATGATGAATAGTAGGTGTAATTATCTACTATGATATCTAAGTGGGTCAACATTGTGTCATGAGTTCACAACCCCGAACTGCATCAACTGCACCCAACTGGTATTGCATCATTCACTCAAAAGCGCATATTAACTTGCATATAGGGAAAATACACATACTATGTCACCCATACAGGGATGTCTTCAAAATACCATGCTTGGTCACAGGGGCGGTGGGAGAGGGCTTAGGTTTTCGTCACATAGTCAATATCCCATTGGAAATTTGCGCTTTTTCAATGGTGTGGCGCACAGCTATATAAGGAATGAGTCTTCTCATTCACTACGGTGATCACCAAGGGAGGGACGAGACTAAAAAGTTGAAGAAAATAGGTCGCGTGGTTGTGGTGCGTTTTTTTACTACTCGGTTAACTCCGAAAGTTCACGCAAAATCTCGATAAGCTCTTGCCCAATTTAACATTAAAGTTTAAAAATATTAATTAATGGCCATAGAAATTGAAATCGATGTCTAAGTATAGCAGTAGACAGGAAATAATAGCAAAACATCACATACAAATTCCTTCTACTAAAAAAAAACGTAGTTTATCCGACATGTTAAAGCCAAAACAAGCGGGAACCAAGTTCATTTATTAGGTAACGTTACTGGAAACAATACAGTAAGGACGGTCAGAGTATTATAATATATAATAAAATACTCACAACAAAACTACAGAGAGTGTCGAAAACGGCTCAAACCGCTTCGAGAAAAGGATAGTACGACAGTGCCTTTGTTTTACTCGACTTGGCGGGGGCACTGCCGTGATGGCGCTAACGGTCACATTGGTTCATAAATTGTACCGCCCGTCATAAATACTAACATTGACACACCTTGCAATTAACTTTTTTGCGTAAATAACGAACAATTACTATGATTCGAAATTAATTTTGTACACAACCTTAAGTTACCTACGTTTTGAATTTGGTTGATAGATTAAAGATTTACAATGTCTAACGTATTTATAGTATCACTAGCTGTGCTCCGCGGTTTCACCCGCGTAGTTCCCCATTTTATTATCGAGTTATTCCAATGGAGAACTCCTTTCCCGAGAAAGTCCTTTCCCGGGGTCTAATTTACATGTGTACTAAATTTCATCCAGATCGGTTCAGTGGTTTTGGTGTGAAAGCGACACAGACAGACAGACAGAGTTACTTTCGCATTTATAATATTAGTTAGGATGTACTGACCTCCATATATACTCGTATTTTTGAAACATCTCTTTTTATTTCAATAAGTATGTTCAGAGCCGCCGTTCGCACTTCAGTTTCAATTTCCGTTTCGGTAGGTGTACATACATTAAATCTCATTGGCTAAAAATCCTGTTTCGTTGAAATACTAAATATGTAGAAGGAATGTTACAGATCTAAGCTATGTACCGTACAGAGTACGTAGTTCCCGACTTCCCGTATACTAATATTTATTGTGTGTAAACTTGACAATCATGATGTCAATATAGGATTAAGTTTATTGGCTACTGTCAGCACTTAGAAATGATGGCCATAATAATAATCACTCGATTGTTATACCTTTGTACATTTGTGCTGCTTACTACCGTGTTATATCCTGGTAAAGACAAAAGGGTTCCTAATCATGTGTAAATCTTTGTCTGATTTCAATATTGAGCTAAAGATATCAAAGTATGGATAGTTATTAACTATAGTAATTTATGTGCTTATCGCAAATATACCTTCTTCTCGTTACTATTCAGCAAAGCATTTCTCTTCTAAATGGCAAATCTATAATAAAGTTTTTTTTGTGAATATTGAATATTGAAAATCGGTTCAAGATGGCCATCTTTTCATCAAACATAACTAAGAACACTTACGACGAATTAAATTCAGAGTTTTTTTTTTAATTTCCCGGGTTCTATCAGTGATCAGGTTACCATAGCACAGGCTTTGCCTAGTTTGGGACCTGAAGACCTTTGTGTGGATGTTATCCCAAATTATTATTAAAAAGTAAAATCTAAATCACTTCATCCGTTCGTGTGCTTCGATGTCACAGACAGACATACACACGCCAAACTTGTTGTCGTTTTTACTTCTGGGTTCAAAAATAATACGCAGCATTATATAGGAACTAATAGGAAGGAAGGAAGAAGTAATCTTTGTATCCCAACTATTAGGGCTTCACATTGTCTGTCAGTCGTGGCAAACAGATGAGTATACTAATTAGTAACATTGGCAATGTGGTACAATTTCCTTCTGTAGAATAAGTTGGACAGCACCTGTCCAACTTCTGAGACCTTGGCACAGAGCAGTCAGTTAATCATTAAAATTAAATGTTTACTGTCCTAATATTTGTGTAGCTAGGTACGAGGTATATTATCTTATGCTTTATACTATCAAATAATTATCTCTACAAATAGTTTTTCTTTTATCCTACACAGCTAGGCATTTAATCACAAGTTCGCAAGGCGACGGAAGTCAGCGATACTGTGGCCCTAGATGGAGCATGCCTAGTCTGGAATACACTGGCTTTCAAGGAAGTTACATACTTAGATGCAGAAGTTTAATTTTTTATCAGTTCTCAGTTAAAAACTTAAGCTGGTTTATTGCTAGCTAACATTTGCTTCTCGATAGTTGTAATCTCGGTCTATTCAAGTCGCGAAGGAATCGGTTTCTTCTAGGCAAGCGCGCTACATCTTAGGTCGCATCGTCGCTTTACATCAGGCGATTTCCGATCAAAGCGAATTCGTCTTAGTTATAGCATTTAATTTAGATATGCGCCTGTTTGGTAACATATTTATCAAAGACAACATTTTTATTTATTTCAAATATTGTTGATCTGTGATACTGGTTAATTTCTTCTTACGTGCTGAAATATTTTTAAGGAATTTTATTATCTTTAAGGAATAAAATGGAGAGTGCGCTTAATCAACGCCTAATATTGTTTTATTTTTTTATTCTAGACAACTAAGCATTTGACCACCAGATCGCACAGCCATGCACGCAAGCGAGCGACACTAAACATTAGATGAAGCATTTCTAGTCTATAATACACTGGCTATTAAGGAAGGCTGGCGGAACACACTGTTAGGTGGCTGGCGACAGATTTTATCAACTGGAGGGTTAGATATTAGATAATGCTCTACCACCATGCCAATGTTTCAATATTCCTTATTTTTGTGTTGTGTCAATGTTTTTGAATAATCCCTACAATAATAGCTTGTAGGTACGTCAAATGTCCGTACTAGTATAATGTATTTGTTTGCATGTTGTGAATGTTTACTATATACCTTTACATATAGGAAACAGGCATATAGCTTTATATACTATGTTACGCTAATGGTTTATACGTCAGCCGCTGACTTATCCTCAATGGCTCACTATAACTGTATATCAAAATTGAACTACCGCACGTATATAACACCTATGGTTACAGAACTAGTTAACTTAAACACAAAATGACATTTTCTTTTGGGATATTCCACTTTGTACACCTGGGTGAACCAATTTTACGGTAAGATTTTTTTTAATTGAACAGAAATATTACTTTTGAAGTCGTAAAAACTGAACGATGGCCATTGGTACTTAGGTAATGGTATTTTTCGTATATTCATAAATCGACAAAATCACTTTATTCGTTGACATTAATTTTACGGAACCGACAAAAGAATGTGTTCATTCGTCGGTAAATAATGTTATAAGGTGTCTTCTAGTTTTAGTTTGTTTTTTACCTTATTGTTTTTGATTTGCATTGGAACCAAACTTTGTTCATCACCTCCACACCTAACCTTAATACATCTCCGTTCCTTTTTAGGTTCCGTAAATAAAAGGTAAAAACGGCACCCTATTACTAAGACTTCGCTGTTCGTCTGTCATCAGGCTGTATTTCATGAACCATGATAGCTAGAGGAGCTGAAATTGTCAGAGATGATGTATTTCTGTTGCAACAAAACTTCAACAAAACAACAAACTTCATTCTATTTGCTGTTTTTTGCTTTTTATTAATAACGGCAATAAAAGGACGCTTGAAATATTTATAGAATATTCGATTTTATACCTATTCACTTTCAAAATAAAAATATAAAATCAAAATAAAATAAATATTTCGGGGGCACCCATGCAAGAAACGAGATTTATTGCTGTTTATTGCACGATATTAATCTCCCAAAAACCAGACAAAATCATATTTGTCACCGTTAATGGTCCAACCGAAAGCCATTGGAGATAAAGATGTTGGATGTTTTGAGTGAGATATATACAGTGACAAGTAATTTACTTTTGTAATGGTTCTCTGTGTCATTCTCGACTTGTTCTGTAACTGTCTCTCTCCGACAACTAGCATTATACTGCAATACTTTTCATGACTTTTTCATTTTAATTCAAGACTTAAGAATCGAATTAATGTCTGGCAAATTTATTTTAAGTTTTTCTTATCTTTAAATAACATAATATTAAAATTACAGACATTATAAAACACTTTAAAATCTTTATTAAAAAAAAAAAAAAATCGCGTATGGCACATAGTTAGCATTGTCAAAAATGTCTGGCAATAAAAAAAGTATATCAGGTAGACTTAATTAAAAACAAAATAATTAAAATTACGCCTTCTAAAATGTTTTTAAAATCCAGGATTATTACCTGGACAGGTAGGATGCGCACTAATGAACGCAACCGCTACCGCCAGCCAGATAGCCCAGACTCTAACCGAAAGTGCAAGAAAGACGACATATCACAAAATCAACTGACCTAAAATTCTTACTTTTCAAACGTTGCTAGCTCCCGTACTATCACATAGAAATACGATTAGCCGTTGAGGCTCTAGGGCGTGCCAAAGAAATATACATACCTACATACTTACATTCGAAAAACATAACCCTCCTTCTTTCGCAGTCGGGTAAAAATCTACTTATATACTCAACCCAATGCATATTATTACGCGCTGCCACCAAAAATAAAGAGATTATGTATTTTAGAATAATTTCAAAAATATTACAGATTAGACCAGTAACATCTTACAAATAAAAAGCTAGGATCGCATAACGCGATGTAAAACTGCTTTTTTGATGTTATTTGGGCCCTTTAGACTTAAGAGGTGTGTAAAACTAAGTTTTGCAAGCTTAAAAAAGTTACGCTACCGGCGTTAAACATGAAAAACAAAAAAAAAGCTGCAATATAAAAAATAATATTGGAGCAAATAATATCCAAAACGATAGTTTTTTAGAACTGGAAAAAATCTAAATAATAATTATTTTTTGAATGTGTTACACCCGCGCCGTAATCATAACATCTTTGCTTGCAGAACATAATTTCACACTGCCTGATATTTTTTTTAATTTAATTATTTTTATCAGAGTTGCATGCCTGAATACCTAGCAGAGCTTCGGGCATTAATGTAATAATCGGGCTTTTAAAGTTTTTATCTATAATTTTGTAACGGGAAATTACTATCGCTATTGTCTAATAAAGTTTACACGAACAGTACATAACTGTAACTTTAGATGTTGATCATTATTTTTCATTCTGTATTTGACTACATAGAATATGTTATATTTTGAATATTTAAAAAACCGTAATTCATGAACGTTTCTTTCTCTTAAGGTAAGTAAGATCTTAGAAAATAGAAATCTTTCAATCATAAGATGCAGAAAGGCTTAAAAGAATGCTTTACATTATATTTAGATAACTAACGCGTGTTTGATTCATATTGTTTCAGAAAACCTGATTTTCACGCGTACCTGACTATTGGAAAGGTCCAACTATAGTTTCGTTCACATTCGGTAAGGGATGAAATGAGCCGTTCGTGTCTTCAAAGTTTTCTTAAACAATATAATGCTTTACATTTAGAATTGTCATCTGAATTATTATTCTGAAATCTATAGATAGTGGTATGGTAGTAAACACCTACCTCAGGAGCAACATGGTATTTTTACCCGACTGCGAAAGAAGGAGGGTCATGTTTCTCGAGTGTATGTATGTTTATGTGTATATTTCTTTGGCACGCTCTAGAGCCTAAACGGCTTGTCGTATTTTTATGTAAGTGGAGTCAATAGATTCGTCTTAGTCGTGAGAGTGACACAAGGTATATCAAAATAAAATAAAAAATAAGAATGACACACAGATTTTGAGATTCAGCAGTTATTTTATTTTAAAAGTCGCTTCTAACCTCCTGTTCATACAAAAAAAACACTATTCTTACCTACAAACGTATCTATATTTAATTTAGCATATTATTTGTATTACCAACAGTTAACACGTGTTAATAACATTTAGTACCGACCTTTGGCTCTCCGTTTTCCCGCTTCATTTTAATACAAGACTCCGAACAGTTGTCAACACATGCACGTTAAATAACTTCATAAATTAAATGTTAACTTATTCTGCGGAGCGCTCGTCTTACACAACCGGTCGGGGCGAAAAGCTAATGCATACTGAAGTACTGTTATCTTTGAGGTTCGCATGTATGAGCCAATGTTACACAAATGGTAGACAACCTTGAACTCCGTAATATTCTAACTCTATGGTAGTATTCGATGTAGG